>OW119929.1:46469315-48869315 GCA_933210815.1 Meta bourneti | reverse complement strand
CATTCTGCATGATGAGCTCTATTTTGTACTTGAATGCAATGGTTTTATCTTCATCTTTTCCTAATTTTTGTAATACAAAATCAATAAAATACTCTGAAGCATTTTAATGAATTTTATTGTTTTTATTTCAACCCGTGAGCTTCTAGGTAACGAAATGGAAAAACGTTGTACGTTGCTCTCAGAAGGCCTGGTCACTCTTTTACAATGTGCGAAATAGATTTTTTTGTTCTACTGAAAAGTTGATGGTTCTAACATACAACGTTTTTCCCACCACCCATTCAATTGTGTACTTCAGTTTGATCCAAACTTTCGGTTTTCAAAACGCTTAGTAGAATCTGATTATAGGATTTTCGAATTCTGTGTGAAAATGGGTATATTTTCTGGTTAATTTTAAATTTTTAGAAGTTTGAAGAGAGAGAGAGCCTCCTAAATTATGTATTGAAAGGTTGGAACAACATTTCTTGAACTTTGGGTTACTTTCCCTGATTTGAATATATCCTTGATCTGATGTTTAAGTACTTGAACTTTAACATGGAATCTTTAATAACGTTTCAATATTAGCTTCCACTTTTGAATTTTAGCAAGACTTCAGATCGCTAGTGTAAAATATCCTAAAAAATAGTCCATTTGTATACCCAGATTACTCATCTTTGAATATAGGTAGATCTTTTTCATTCATTCCTCTTCTTTTACCCTAATCTTTACCCTTCTAAAGTGTAATTAATTGTATGAGTAGTCTTAAATTGTGTTGAATAAAATGTCGCATTTTATTGATTTTTCTAAACCGCTTTCAAAGTTTTCTACGTGTTCACTTGCCCTGAATGATCAGAATCAATCTGAACGCAGAAAGACTAGTATCAGCTAGACATTCCTAAAAAGCTTCGACACTGCTTTCGAATTAATTATGTCAAGATTCTTTCAATTATTCAAAATCGTTGATTTTCTCATCACATACATTGTGTATATATCCTTTACATGTAATATTTGGCGCAGCTTAGCCAAATATGGCTCCTGTGCCATGAAAACCCAACCAACCTCATGTACAAAAATATTCCAAATCATTGTAAAATACTGTAATTATATGTCGTCTATGATAGTCATCTACCATTTGGCATCACTTCCACTGAGAAGCCCAACATAACGCTTCCAAAAAACATACATTTCAGAGATAAGGAATACTTTATGAAATAATGGATCAGAATTGGAATCAAATAGATGTAATACAGAACAACCCTTCCGTTACATCAACTTACTAGCATTATATCTTTATAAATGCGTAAAAGCTTATCCAATAGCATTTATAAACAGACACCTCGGGTTCAACTAAATCGAATACCTATAAACACTGCGCAATCGCACAGCGTTTGTAATTGCTTCCAACTCCATCTGCGGTTTATATGGCCGAACTTTATCCAGGAACTTGATTTAAATGACCGGGAAAGCTTCGATAATACGGAATTAGTTTGCACGGTAATACGTATCTACGCAGCTGATGATCTTTATAAAATACTCCTTGCTAAGGTTAATTATCGGCTGGCGTCCACCTTGTGGTCGACACTTATGGGAACTCGATACCCTACCGCCCGGGAATAATAAATTTTCCAGGAGCAGCCGGATTGACACTTCCCGGGAGCATTATCGACATTTGGGAGTTGGATTTCCCGCCAAAAGCTGATCGATGGCGTCTTGGAAAGTCCCCGTCGACGGTCCTCCCCCACCCCTTTCTCAGGTTATATCGTTTGCTTTTTTATCAGTTTACTTTTTAAACTTGAGTATGGAGCCGAGGTTGAAAATCTCCATTTTCAGTTTTTTTCATTCTCTGTCTGAACTTCTTTCCGGAATCATCCGGTTAACTGATGCGACGAGGCAGCTACGGTTATAAGATTTTTCCGTTCTTGTTTTTATTTTCCTTGTGATTCTATGTTACCAGTTCGTTGCTGCGTGTCATGGGCACATCTTCTTTGCAGATATCTTTCTGGATATGGAGTATGCACATTGAGGGAGTGTTATGGGATTGACATCTTTAGCATTTTGATGGATGTAGAAAAGAATTGGATACACCTGAATTTCGACAAATTCGCAACTGTATAAGACAGGTGTTCCATATTCTCTGGGATTAAATTCTTCATTAAAATTGGTATGTTCGGGAATCCAAAAAATAAATCTCCAATAAAAAGAAAAGTCAAAATTGTGTGAGTAAATGTACACTAATAGAATAAAAAGACAGGTGGCATAAAGGGCTAATTGCATTCCCTGAATTTTTTCAAACAATCACTACCTTTAGACGTAAACTAAAATAAAACCATCAATTTGATTTGAAAATTTATTACATTTCATCAGCCGTCTGTACATCGTAGCTTAGCTTAAGAACAGGATCTTGTCCCACTCATTCAAGATTAGCATAAGATTAGTCTGATTTTAGAAATACATTAAGTCGCTAGTTAAGTGCTAGCATTTTCAAATCGTTGATATACACTAATACCGTCCTCCCAGTACATATAAAGTAGATCAATAAAATCAAAAACGCATGAATTAAAAAGCTGTAGATTTTCTCTACAAAGGAAAAAATTAATGCGTATATTTTTATTTTAGCATTTTAGAATTACTTTTGGAATAGGCATGGCAGACTTTAAACATTGCATTAATTGGAAATATTAAAATTTTGCTTTGAAATGAAAACATTCTCCTCTAAGGTTTAAAATAATTTAAAATAAAAAATTTATCCAGATTACCGAGGGCCTTTACGTATAAAGAAATATTTCCTCTCTAAATTCAGGGTTTTATCTTAAAATTCAGAAAAATCTCCGCGAAATTCACCTGACGGATTAAAAGTTAATTGATATTGTTAAATACATTCCAAAGACGAAGAAAGCTCAGAATTTTCCTCAATGTAGTTTCTTTATTCTTTTTTCACTGTTTTGTTCAGGGAAGTCTTAAGAACTTGAGCAAAACTATTCACAGAAAAATATAAGCTATCAATGAAAAAATTCCTATGTTTTGATCATTTCAATAAAATAAATGTTTTTTAATTTGAAATGCACAATATGACACCTACAGCAATTTCTGAAAATAAGGTTTATAAACAATAACAATTTGTAAATGATATGTAATTCGTAAGCTATGAATAAACATAATGGTAAAAATTATTTTTTCAATTAGCACGAACGGTTGCAAAATTTTAGTGTTTTGTTCCAATGGAAACTATCGAGGGTCGGCTCATTTTATCTCTAACATACCACTAGAGCTTGGAGATGGCCTGTTGAGAGTACAGGCCCTTGCAGACTAGGAAGTGATCCTCATTCATGCTGGAATCGGAAGTTCTTCAAATTGGGCATTCCCTGTAGTAATATATTCTAGCTCTATCCAGGTCTGTTACAAGGCAATCGTATCTACTCAGTCTAAAAGTCACTGCTTCTTTTCTTTGTTTTATGTGAAAAGTGTTTTGTAATTAGCACAGAATGGTGAAGAGTAATTTTTTCATCTTTCTCTTCCTGTTTTGAGGATTCAATCAAGAAGTTTGTGTTAGAATTCGCCTCCTTCGTGAATTGCAAAACAAAAAAAACTCGCTTCAAGCAGTGGAAACTCATTTCACGTTTCATTTAGTTGAATGTAGTTATAGTTTTTTAGACTATATTGCTCATATCAGAAGGAAGAAAGTTTATAGGCAAATTTAAATAGATAATTGGCCTGGTAGTGGTGGTCAGTGACTCACTGGCTCAACAGGCTCCGAGTTCGAATATAGGTCATGGAGGGATGTTCTTAATGGTTCGGAATCCACTTTAAATCGTAAATTTCGGTCTAATTAGCCCTCTTGTAGCAGAAAAGGACCGTAAAGCTACAAACTACACCTATAAACAGGTGATCACAATATTAGTTGAAGGGATCCAGACAACACATTTATTCTATTTCCAATCCAAATATGGCCCTTGCGCCATAAAACCGCAAAACAAGCAATGAGACAACCAACACTGCTAAGCAACAGAATTATTTTTCGTGAGAAAAATTAAAAGAAGAGTGCGCAATACTTGAAAGCTTTGGATAACTTGACACCTTGAATAATGGATTAACCATTATAATTTTGAATTTTTTTAAACTTTAAAATTTCTAGCCTGAAAAATTTGAAAGTGAATCTCAAAACCCTTCAATTACACCACGGAGCCCATAAATTTTGGCAACTGCGCAGTCTTGTTTTTCAGATAAAGCTTTTAACATCAAGATTCATTGGTCTTCGGTTTCTGCGTTATTTCTCTTTCTTAATCTTTTTAGAAAGCTTTTGTCTGTCTCGCTGAGCTCAAAATCTATATATTTTCTTTTTCCAGCCTCAATTTATTAAACAGCCGAGGTCCCCAGATTAAGCTCCGGCGTCCGTTTCGGCTCCCTGTGGACTGTAATCGGCGCTCAGATCAATTGCTACTAACTTTTCTTCGTAAAGAATCTGCTATCGAGAACCTTTAAGACTGACAACCTGCTCCCAACTGTTTGTCCATTATCGAACGCAGTCCTTGGTGGGCCGTCCGTCATTAGATCGTTAGTTTTATCTCCTGATGGCCATTTATTGTGTTGTTGCTGAAATCGATCGAAATAAACCCAATTTAGAAACAGTAATTGGTACTCGATTTTTACCATAAACTTTCAATACATAAATTTATTGTTCAGTTGCCTTCATCTACGATTTTCTGGAAAGAATCCTATCCAGGGTAGGATTTTGAAATAGGCTAAGTAGACAAGAACTTGGATTGTCAAATTTATAGGCGACAATTTATGGAATTTTTTGCAGTTAAAAATTTGGGTCGTCCGTCATTTGATCGTTAGCTTTATCTCAGATTACCTGGTGGCCATTTATTGTGTTGCCAAAATCGGCCGAAATAAACTCAATTTCGAATCAGTAACTGATCTCGATTATTACAATAAATCTTTAATACATAAATTTATTGTTTAGTTGCCTAAGTCTACGATTATCTAAAAAGAATCCTATTCAAGAAAGTATTTCGAAATAGGCTGAGTAGGCTACAGCTTGGAGGTCAAAATAATTTATGGGTGAATATTTTTGGTATTTACAATAGCGAAAGTTAATAGTTAAAAGTTACAGTAACTACTTGACTTATCACGCTTCTTGAGGGACGAAGTATAACGCGATATAACGAGGGCAGAGAACTAAAATTTTTAGTTAAAATTGAAGGGCAGATATGCAATAAATTAGGCGTTTTGAAAACAAATACATAAAACTACTAGTAACTACATAAAATCGGTCCTAGAACTTTTTAATGTGAAATTAAATACGGTAGGAATATTTTTCATTATGAATTCGTTGCCGAAGTATCCCTGTTAGAGTCGCGGAGTAGCAACTGGAGGGTTGCAAGTTCGAAACTCGATTCAGTCAAATACCATCGTGCACGTTAAATTTGTCGCGGCCTCAAATGTCCCCACGTTGGCGTGGTGTGAAAGTTTGGAGAGTTTGTGCCAACTCAGGTGTTGCCCTCGTCATCTGACCGTGGTTCAAAATAACGAGGTGTTGTCCCCGAATCCTTCCCTTTGGGATTGATCCCATACCATCGCCAATAGCCCGTTGTGTTACTCTAGTGCGATATTAATTCAACTACCTACCTTCACTAATACACAAATACCGAATTCTGGGCCACGTACGTTAGGGAAATATATAAGCAGGTAGGTATTTTAATTAACGTCACACTTGAGCAACACTACGGGCTATTGGTGACGGTCCGGGATCAATCTCAAAGGGAAAGATCCGAGGACGACACCACGTAATTTTGAACCACGGTCAGATGACCAGGCAACACCTGAGCTGGCACCCCACTCTCCAAACATACACACTGAGCCAACGTGAGGGCATTTCAGGCCACGACAGATTTAACGTGCACCAGCCCCCTTTCACACAACTGTTTGGCTGGATTCGTTACTCTTCCAACCAGGCCACCGGGGCCGAAATGTATAAGTAAAAGCACGTCACACTATTGCTGTGTGCTTGTCGGAGGAACTTATTTTTTAAACTAAACCCGCTTAAAATGAATCTAATTAAAAACTATCCGTTTGATGTAACGCTTTTTAGGTAATACGTTTTGAGTTTGCTAACAACTTCATTTTCATTTTGGTGCATCCTTCGGTGTCGAAAGCGATAGCAGTGATAACGCGTTGGTGAGAAAACCATCCACTGCGATAGCCATACATGCTCTTGCAACTGGCAGTCTTCTAACCTGGTTTCACACCATTTCAAAAATCGACTTATCCAAAGTCAACTGCTTTCTCGTTGGAGCCGTACTATACTACACTGCTGGGGAATATGGTGATACTCAGAGGGGTAATA
This sequence comes from Meta bourneti, assembly GCA_933210815.1. Classification (NCBI taxonomy): domain Eukaryota; kingdom Metazoa; phylum Arthropoda; class Arachnida; order Araneae; family Tetragnathidae; genus Meta; species Meta bourneti. The sequence continues at coordinate 48,862,993 of OW119929.1, read as the reverse complement.
CGCGATTTCATCTCTAAGCGAATTCCCTAGAAAATATGCTAACATTTAATCTATTGCCAGCGTTGTGTTCCCTTATGGAAAAAACCAATTCAACATCATCTGATTTATTCGCTTCTCAACAACCCACAACTTTCTTTCAGCCATACACTTCCCTTCAAAACAATTGTTTACCGATAGAAAGACAAGAAACTGCAACAATGAATAACATCAGGCAGGGGAGAAAAAACAAAGGCATGACATTTACTATATTCCCCCTCTTAGTATTCGATCACTGCCTGAAGCGATTAAGTTTTCATCGATTAAACAATCGCAAAACAGTCCAATCGATTGAAAAGCACTTCGCCATCCTCTCACGTAAATTCGATTGCGCGACTCTTCGATTATTTATACAGCAGGACGGTTAAGAGATTTATCAAAAGGGGGAGAAAGTGCAAACATTAAATAAACTCACCGTGTCTGTTGACCCTTAAAATTGGTGCGACTTGTGTATTTGCTTTATGGTTGGGATGGGGTGAGAACAAGAACGAAATGTTTTTGTCGAAAAATTACTTTGTTCGCTCATACGCTTAATGTTTGAAAGCAAGTACTTGAATTAAATCATTATTCGTTATGGGTTCAGTGTTATTATTTACAACTGAACGCGTTATTGCTTGAAAATTTCAATTTTCTTTCCTTCCGTTTTCATTTTTTAAATAAAAAAGATGATTGAAATGTACAATTGATTTTTGTTTCGAAAGAGTTTTTTTACGTATGATTATATTGCCGGAAGTAGATTAGAAGCATAGTAATGTCAAAAGTGAGATTTCCCGATTTCGAAATATTTGCTTTAAATTTGTTTTCTTAATGGCGTTTTATAACTGAAATAAAGATCGAAATAGAATATTATTGATACGAGCAAACTCTTATCATCGCCCATAGTTTAATCAATTTCAGTTAAAGAATATTAAAAAATAAGTGGATAATTTTGTAGTAGATATAATAGATCATGTGGGTGTTCATTAGAAGGAGGAAGCACTTTCATATACTGACCATAGAGGTATGGCTAAATACAGAAAAAATTGTTTTAAGAGGTTTTTAACTGATTTATGCTATGCCCTTTCTCATAAATAATTAGTAAATAATATTAGGTCTAACGGAAAGTTTCATCCGTTTTTAGAATGAAACAAAATAATAAATATTTCATACCTTGAATAAACTTTATTGAATAATATAATTTCCATCATTATTTATGACTTCTTGCCAGCGTGATGGCAATTTGTATATCCCATTTTTAAAAAAATGCCTTATCCCTAGAGGCGAAAAATTGAACCAGTGCTTGTTTGATATCTTCTTCGTTTTTTAATTTTTTTGCACTGCAAAAATTTTTGTAAGGACAGAAACAAGTGATAATCGGAGGGTGCTAGGTCCGGGGAGTATTGTGGATGCGACAGAATTTCCCAGCCTAGCTCTGCGAGTTTCTGACGAGTCCCCAAAGCAGTATGTGGCCTGGCATTATCATGAAGCAGTCTGATGTCCTTCCTATTGAACATTGCCGGCCTCTTTTCTTGGAGTGCTGTTTTTAAATTATCCAATTGCTGACGATACCTCTCCGAATTTAGCTTTTCGTTCGGTTTCAACAGCTCAAAATGTATTGGTCCTCGAATGTCCCACCATATACACAACATTCTCTTACTCAGGCTCAACTTCGGTTTAGAGGTGGAGGGGGCAGGTTTTCCGGAATCACAATATGCCCTTTTCCTTACGATGTTTTCATAGGTAATCCACTTTTCCTCCCAGTTATCATCCGGTCCAATAAGGGTTCGATTTTGTTCCGTGCAAGCAGAGATGTGCAAATGACTCGATCATTCAAATTCTCCTCTTAACTCATGTGGCACCCATCTCGAATATTTCCACACTAATCCTAGTTTCCGAATATGGTCAGAAATGGTTTGTTGAGCTGAATCAAGCCTTTCCGCAATCTCCGATGTTGTCAAAAAAAGGATTTTGCTCTAACATGATCTTGACAGTATCGTCGTCGATCAAAGATGGTCGCCCAGAGCGTGGCTTATCAGAAAGGTCGAAATCACCTATTTGAAATTTTTCGAACCATCTTCTGCATGTTCTATCAGAAACTTTACCTTCACCAAACACTTTCAATAAATTTCTACACGCTTCTGTAGCATTTCTTCCTTGTTGGAATTCGTACAAAATACAGTGGCGTAAATGAACTTTATCAGTAGCCATGGGTACACGATCGCGTCTCACTTAATACTAACATGAATCATCTTCGTTTTAGTTCATTTGATAGGTTAGTATGTATACATTCAGTGATGAAAAGAAAGCCAAATATGCGTCAAATGAATATGCGCATACTTGTTGAAACTTGTTGTAACCGGAACGGACAGAACTTTCCGGTACACATAATATATTAAAGAATGCTAGCACCCAAGAAATGTAACGTATTTGAAACAAACTTTTAATCTGAAAGGCATTCTTCTGATGGCATTAGTTTAGAAATACTACTAACACATTAAAATTGCAGATTGTACTCATCTCTTGAAACTGCTCAAATCTTTTGTCTTCATCCGTTTTAATTGATAATATTCTGTACTTATTTTAAGAGAATATTTATATTAAAATCAAATATACTAATAGATAAGCAGTTCTATAGTACAAATTAAGTTCTTTTTGTGTGTTTAGTTTGATGATACGGCTCGACAAAAATCTCTATCTGTTGAAAATATTTCACTGACTAACGACCATTTAAAGTTACTTTAGATAGACACATAATAGTGAGTTCATTTTTAGTGACTTTTGTACATCCATTCTCGTTTGAGTGAAATTTAGGTGTAAAGCCAATAAATAATATTGTAACTGTTTTATGACTTTTTACATTCTTAACGAATATTAAATCTAAATTCCTTAAAAGAAATTAGATTCCAATCTCTTAATTTATAGAACTAAAACTGAAATTAAATGCCTCTTAACGAGATCATAAGTAGTGCTTTAAATGAAGAAAGTAAGTGTTCCATAAATTCGTTTTTACTGAGAAATCTTGGATGGCTTCAAAAGAGGTTGAGTTGGTGACTATTTTGCAAGATTCATGTCTTGTACTCACAGAAAATAATTTATTTTCTCAAAAATAATACCTGACAACCGTATGGATATTAAAGAAAATATTAGTTCTTATAAATAAAAGTTTAAAGGATTTTTAGAATAAAAACAACTTTTCTCTGCTAAGTACAATGATTTTTAGAATCAAACTAGTATTTCTTAAAAACATTCTGTAACATTGAATAGAGTGTTAAATGCACTATTTGTATCATAACTAACCATCAAGATAAAGGTAAGAAATGAAATCTCGCATTTGAGAATAAATTGTTTCAATCTAAAGTAACACTATGTTAAGTGACACGGAAGCAACAATGACGATGCTTCAAAATGTTCCCTTAATTAGCACTGAAACATCGAAAGCTACTTGTTATTTATCAGCATTTCGCGATACTCAGATGCGAGATAAATATTCTCATCAAATCCAGCGAACCGAGTTCTCGTTAAGTAATTTTTATTTTCTGAATCGAAGTTCTCACCGATTGAAGACGATGTTCAGGATATCGAATAGAGGAGGGTATTGTGTTTAATGTTGTTTATTTTTGTTTCGCTATTAAATGGGGGAGTAAAAGAAGAGAAAATCTCAAGAAGCACCTCTGCACCGCTGCTTCAGTTCCTTTTTCTGAATCAATTCTCTTGAGAACGCAATTAAATTGTGTCCAGTCACAACAGTTTGTTGTGTTGTGAGTGTTCCTTTACTGTTCGCTTGCTCTGAAGTTTTCCTTTTCAATTAATTTTATGTGATTTCCTTCATTTATTGGAGACGTCTTCCTTTTGCTTTTCTTGTGTTGGGTTTGATTGTCTTATTTTTATAATGGAGAAAAGCTCTCTAAATCTATATTAAGTGATACTCTTTTTTTGGCCATCTGTTCTTTGCGTTGTTTTAATCTACTAAAGTAATCCGGACTTCTTGCATTTTACCATTATTATTCTTTTGTGTTTTTAATTCATTTGTATGAGTTATTTGTGGGACAGAAGTACAACTGGATAGTTTGAAATTTTCTTTTTTATACTTTAGTTGCTGTCTGCGTGACTTAATAAAGCCGAGATAAAACATTCAACAGTTGTCAACGGGTTCGCTTTCAGATACTTTAAAAGAATATCACGAAAATGCAGATTCTATTTAATTATGTCGGCATAAATATTCTTCAACCTGTCTTCACTTGTGAGATGTATTAGAGGTTTGGGCCTTTAGCATTAATTGAAAATCTCTGGCCTATCTACTTATGAAGAGAAGAAAATAGGATTGCTCCTATTTCATTGTGAAAAAACAAAATTGACCCACAATAAGTTATCGTTTACTATTATTTTAGTTTCTATTGTTTCAAACCTTTGCATCGTTCTTATAAAATTTTAAAGATTGATCCATATCACATGAAATCCAAATTTGCATTCATAACAGCTGTTATCAGAAAAGCTGTATTTTTAACTTTGACCTATGAATTTAAGTATGGTAAGAGACGGATTAAAATATGAGTTTTTCGATTTGTTGTATCCTTTGTAAACATGAATGAAGTGATTGCATTTAATGTAATTTTGCGTATTACAAATGTATTGAAATGTTTTTGTTTAGGTATGAAGCACAAGTACGAATGTGATACTGAGGTCAATCTATGCTACTCTAGTCCCTGCGGTCCGAATGGTACTTGTATCCGAAAGGAAGGAGGCTATACCTGCATATGCCGAGATGGTTTCACAGGTAAGCTCTTATTTTTGCTATTTGAATTATACAGTTACTTCTCTGTCATGACGAGAAGAAATAGCACTGCAAAAAGATTGACTGAATTAAATATAGATCTTCAGAAAGAAGTAAAGGAAAGCAAAGAAGCGAATATTCTGGTATAGTTGAGTTTATATATATGCATTAAATAATTAATATTTCATGGAATAACAAAATTGGAAAGAAAGATGTTATGGAATGTAGGACGTTGTTAAATTAATCAGAAACGTTGTTTGGTTTGGACCATCTACAGGGGAGGTAAAAATGTCGCATCTTGCGAACTTAAGCCTGAAATGCGGGGCCATAAAGAATAATTCTTAATTTCATTAGTTTCCATCGTCAGATCAGATGAGCCTGACAGCATATTGTTTTATAAGTACCTTTGCTATTAACTGAGTGAAATCTTAAATGACTTACTGGATATCTATCGGGTGCAGCTATTGCAATATATCACTACTAGATCCGCCATCTTCCTGCGTTTGTTTCATCGTGTAAATTGATCCTGCAGACAATGAGAGGGCTTCATTACATCCTGATCTAAAGGATATTTAGAGCAGGATGTAATGAAGTTGGTAATATTTAAATTAGTGTTTTAGCGCTGAGAAACTATACGTCTGTATATTCAAACGTGAACAAGCCTTTACTGAATATAAAGTGAAATACAGTATACTGAATTTTTACACTTATTGTTCTGATGAAATTTTTTAATATAAGTTCAGGGAACAAGAAGATTATTGATTTATATCCAACAATTCGAATTGATCTAAGAATAAGCTACCAAAGTAGGACAGATAACATCCGTAATTATAAAATTTTCAAAATTTAATTCCTGAAATCTAAGTTATCGCTTATAAGTAGATTGAGATTACAATAATCGCAATATGTAAGAAAAATGTGCAGGATCAAAAATCTACTATATGCACACTTCAGAGATAGTTACACCAATAAGTGTTGGAAATTTGAACCACATAAATTATTACGTGGTTTACCTACTTGAAAATATCCACTACCTTCAGATTTTCTAAATTGTAATATAAATATTTAATGTTAGATACACACACACACATTTTGCAGCCTTTCTCTTAAATAAAAGAAATAATCAAATGTCTTTATTCTTATGTATTTTTATAAATAAATTATAAAATACAGAGCTCTATTTTAAGCAGATGAATAAAGATGTCGCTTAATTTGATGCTGTAAGAGCCGGTAACTTGGATAAAGAAAGCGTTTGTTTAACATGAATAAAGTCTTTAATTACAATTAAGATATTAAATTTTAAACGCGAAATGCTTTGTTTTTAAAAATCAGCAAATTGTCGTTCCGTAGCGCAAAACATGTATTTTTTAAAGAAATTAACCTGTTTAAGTCTTGAAACCGAACACATCACTTATGCAGTTTAATTTTTCAACAACTTCATTTTTTCTCTCTTAAACGGAATTTAGTTTACTCCTTCGGCTGACAATGCTGACATCTTTTCTTTGGAACTTTTCCTTTTCTGACATAACTTCATTTTTCAGTAAATATTCCAAAACAAAATAGAAGAGATGTCATTACAGCGTCTCGTTAAAGTCCCAATTTAAAATGAACGTTCTAGTGCGGCTTAAAGAAAATTTCACCTCCGAATGAGATTATGCAAATCTTTCCTGTTTGACTTATTAAATTTAACAGGTTCGCATTTTTTCCAAGCTTTTGAAAGTCAATTTCGAAGATGGTGCTGCTGCCTTTTTTGTGTTCGTCTAACTTCTGATTTTTTAAAGAACGGGATAAAATAAAAATTATATCCATAATGTAAATATTAGTAATTTCGAAAATGTCATTTAGTGAGATGGAATTTAAATTTGGTTTTCGTTTTTATTTGTAAGTAATGTTAAAATACGGCCTTGCTTTTTTAAAAGCTCGACATCGTTGAATTTGAATTGTTGACACAGAATGTTTCCAAAGTTTGTATTGTATTAGAGTGAATAGATTATTAGATATGTATTTGACGGCTCTTTATTACTAAGCTTTTCTTTTCTGACATCTACTTATAAATTCTTTTTTTCTACCTATACTTGAGGGTTTAGTGCACTTTAATTAAAAATAACCGGTTTTTTCTAAAATAGCTGTTTTGCCTATGGAGTATTTAGACAAACAAATAAAAATCATTTTCCGCCTTTATTGCAAGTATGAAAATATAAATCAAATAATGTTTTAATTGGTAAACTAAATGCTTACGTAGTTTTATCACTGATATTATCGGAAGTATGTACTTAGAATCTATCTAACAATACAAATGTATAATTTCAAAAAATAAATTATAATCTCGTTCACTGTGCTTGTCATGCACTTAAGTTTTTAATTCATTTATGTGTTTTTTCCTTCCAACTAGCAGACCCACGAAAAGTATCTGCGCTGAAGTTTCTTAATTGCTTATATCAATTGACGTCAGTGTCGTTACCATTTATGCCTTATTTAAATCTCTCTCTCTCTCTCTCTCTCTCTCTCTATATATATATATATATATATATATATACATATATATGTATATATATACATATATATGTCTTTACGTTGTCTTGTGTTTGCTGCAGTTTTGACCAAAAATAGTCCTTACGCCATAGAACGCCAAAACAACCAACCGTACAATATTTAAGTTCTTGTGTACTAAAGATGATTTTAATCGGCTGAACTAAAACTTAAGCTTGCATTTCGGAATTACAGAAAAGCGTCCTATAAAAAGTACTTTCAAATTTTCCAGATTTGTACAGAAGACTAAAATCATTTCCAAATGTAAGTACAGGCAAAAACTAAGTTACAGATTTCGTATCAGAGCGAAATGTAATAGCGTAGGGAAAGTCTTGTTTACAATATGCACTACGAGCTGATAGCCTCTAACATACCTACTTTTTCTCCAAATCCTTAAAGCTTTTCTTAAAGAAATCGATAGACTGGAAAAGAGCTCCAAGATATGACGAAACTATATCAAAAGATCAATGCGTCAGCAGAAAAACTATACGACTTTTTTTATATATTCTATGGAGAGACGGAAAAAAATTCTGTGTTTTTTCAGTTGCTCAACATCAAAGAAGTTGGACCAGAGAAGCTCTATTGAAATAAGTGTGTGCTGATCTTTTCAAAAGTTTCTTAATCTCAAAATAGGTGTTGAGTACTTTTTCTGTTCTTTGCCTTTTCAGAAATTTGATCTCGATGTCCTATACTTCAGGTCAGAGCCGATGTTTTTCAAAGAGATAGGAAAAGTTTCGATGATGAGAAACCTTTCAAAGAAATTCTCTCTCACACAGTATTACTTTACGTACTTTCAATAATGTTTTTAACCCATGTAATATGCTATGACGTGGTTCAAATGTATTGGAAATGAGCATAAATGCAGTTTGAAATTATGATTTGCAAATAATTATGTGAATCAGAAAAGAGAATCTGAATTTATAAGTCATTTTCCAGAAACGCTTAAGATGAAGTAACACTTTATCAATCAGTAAAGTTCCCACCGGACTTAGTGTAACAAACATTTTCATTGTATGAGACATTTTATACTGTAAAAGGAAAATACTTAAGGAACAAGTTAGTGCTCAAGAAAAGTACTTCATTCGTATTCTCCTAATGTTAGCAACATGTGGCTAAGTATTCATTTTACTGTTTCTTTTTATTGCGTTGCAAAAATGATATTATGGGTTTCGTCTAGTTTGAGCAGATTTATGGTGTTGAGGTGATGTTATTGAATATTATTGAATTTATAATTCAATAATATTACCTCAACACCACCTATTGATATTGAATTTATAATTCAATATCAATAATTCCAGTAAAATGTTTTTTAAACGTGATCTCATACTTACGGGAATATGAGATTATGTTACCCGGTTATGTTGTATTTTGCTTTTGAGATTTGTTTGGGGATTGTCTAACAGAATTTTATCCTTCAAGCACTTAAATACATTTTAGTTCCTATAAGTAACTATTCAATACTTTTAGGGGTTGTCTATTGTATCTTCCCACAACTGTTAAAACTTACATGGGTGCAAAAGCTAAAACGCTTTGGGAATTGCATAGTAACTAAAATAAAATTACTGTACTGTATATACAGGTGGAGGACAAAATAATACGAACACCTGTGAAATAATGGAAAATCTTTATTAATAGGGGGTTGGACCACCCTTTGACTGGAGTACAGATTTAATGCGACGTGGGATAGATGCATAAAGGTCATGGACAATATTTAAAGGAATATTAAGCCATTCCTCCTGCAGAACGGTCTCTAATTCCGAAAGTCTGGATGGAGGTGGAAATCGGGAACGAAGTTTGGACTCCAAATATTCCCATAAATGTTCAATAATATTCAAGTCCGGAGACTGAGGGGGCCAGGCGAGATGTTCAACTTCATCGTCATGCTCTTCGAACCATTCTTGAACACACCTAGCAGTGTGGATAGGGGCGTTGTCTTGAAAAAGCGGTCGCTCTCCAGGGAATACAGTCTGGACAAAAGGATGGATATGATCTCCTAGAATGCTTAGATAGTGATTGGATGTGATCCTCCCATGCAGAATAACAAGTGGCCCAAGACCGCGCCAAGATATAGCACCCCATACCATAATGGAGCCACCCCCATGCTTCACAGTCGGCAAGAGGCATTCAGGATTAAACGCTTCTGTGGGCGTTCTCCAGACATAAACGCGTCCGGTCGTCTGAAATAGGGTGAATGACGATTCATCTGACCATATTACCTGTTGCCACTGCTGTGGGGACCAGTTTTTGTGATCTCTGTACCATTGGCGTCGCTTGAAAGCATTAGTTGCTGTCACCAAGGGTTTACGAATTGCCACTCTGCCATAAATGTTCGCAGCATGAAGTTCCCTTTTGACAGTTTTTGTTGAAACGGGGTCCTGGAGATGACTGTTCATTTCGGATGTTATCTCGGATAACGATTGCTTGTGCTTTCGGGCTACTATGCGCTTCAAGACCCGTCTATCCCTATCAGCAAGCTTTGACTTTCGGCCACTGTTGTGCTTTGAAGACGTCGTCTTACCCTCTTTCGTGTACGCTGTCATAACGGCTGATACCGTACTCCTTGCAAACCCCAAAAGGTTTGCTGTTTCCGTAACCGATGCTCCACCTAAACGCGCTCCAACAATCATTCCTCTTTGGAACTCTGACAGGTCTGACATTTCAACTTATCACAGACAGTTCGATAGACGCATGCAACACAGGTGACTGCTGTTGAGAGACTGATACCTTCCTCTTCACGCCCACTAGGTGGCAGACTTCTGTTGCAGGTGGCGCGGCTGTACTGCAGGTGTGAAATACGTCATACTTTTTCACAGGTGTTCGTATTGTTTTGTCCTCCACCTGTATGTTATTGTTAAATAACTACAAAAAGTACCTCACTCATTGATTTTATTTTTAACGATTGGTCAGGTTAATATTTAATGCATTCAAGACATTGAGAGATTTGAATTTCAATTCAAAAATGTTTCAAAAGACGAGACAAACACGAAGATGTAACACTTTTGTGATGAGACTGTTTAAGAAACATCATAATAGGCTCAGTTCAGCTTGGAATATAGGACTACGACTTGCAGATAGAATAGTTGAAATGAGGTAGTCGAATATTGTTTCAAATCGTTTATTTAATTTCTTGAAGCCAGACTTTCTCGATACTTTCTATGCATAGGACTGCAGTCTTGGGCTTCTTACGTTCCGGATCAATTTCTCTTGCCTCAGATTTTCTCCATTTTGTTTGCGTTCATTCTGTGAATTCCTCGGTATTGTCGAAAATAAAACACCTAGTAATATATCCCCCCGCCCAAGGGAAGGGAGGGGATCATCGTGCGCACGATGTATTTATTGCTCAATATATGAATTGAACTCCATGTTGTTTACGAATATGCTAACGCGACAACTGTTCGGTACTTATTTTTAGCGATTTCAATTGGGACTAATTATCGTGAATACGTCATTATAGAATCGAAACAGTACTGAGGGGCATGCGTGAAAAGTCGAGCGTTTAAAAAAAACGTTACAGCTGTTTTGTCTTGCTATTTCAGAACTAGAGGAAACACCCACAAGATAAATATAGTGTCGCGTAGACAAAGGATGTCCGTTCCTGACATGACCAAACCGAGTGCGCAGGCGTACTGAGCGCGAGGAGGGGTCCGCCATATGTCGAAATTCTACTGTACTGGGAGAACTTTGAGCCAGTGTAACTTTAGATTGCGTGAAGTGAAGACTGCCTAAGTGGTGTCATTCGAAAACTGCTACGCTACCAATCGCATGACTTTAATCAATACAATTATCCTTTAAAGTAATATCGAACTGCACTTTCATCGTTTAATCGTTCTTTACTATAAATTAGTTGAATATTGACAATAAACAATTGCTTAAACTTCCTATGCCTGCTTCATTCATTCCACAATCCAACATCAGGCCCAAGTATTCACGTCAAAACTACGGTTTGTATCCTCGATACAACCTACCGTATTTTTGTCACAAGTGGACGGCTATAAGTCGTCCCATACTATTCGCGGAGTTAGACGTTGTCCTACGTCAAAGAAAGGTTTCATAACTTGGGCTCTCATGGGAAAAGTAGATTGTAATCAACGTCATATTTTTCGAAAAATTTTACTGTTCTCAAAATTTACCACTGGGATCAGTTTATCAGCGTATCAAATAAAATGTTCATTCATTCCAAAATTAAAATTTCTCTTAAAGGCATCGTGAAGCAATGTAAACTATTTAGCATAAACATAAAAAACGTGATAGTAGGATTAAAAAACAGAATGTTAATTAGTTAGCGTTATATGACAGTAATTGTGCAGATTAAACAGCAATTAGTCGATTCCGACCGAGTGGCGAACAATTAACGATTCCCGCTTCGCTTTTTTTCCCCAATTACTTGTTTTCTTAATGGATTTGAAAAAGTTGGGCAACTACTTGAAAAAGAAATTTCGCCCGGGGATTTTTGTAACAAAGTTTTCTTATTCATCTCGCCGTTAACTTTTTCTTTTCACAGCTGCAAAGTTATCGCTATTGATTTTATTGATGTTATTCATCAAAGGACTTGTTTTTTGCGCAATTGATTCCATTTTAATGAAACAATGATGCGCCTCGTTTTATTCAAGTCGATATTGCTTACTTTTGTCTTCTCTTTCAATTATATTTTTTCCGAATTCACAGAAAAACTACTAAAATATTATGTATGCTTGCGTGAACTTAAAATGCTCAAAGTAATCAACAAAAAATTAAATATACTGTGAAATAAAAAGTATGAGTCCATAAATAAGCAAATTTTCTAAGTATTGCATAATTTTATGTGCCCCATTGTTTTGAATGTTCAAAAAAGTTCACCTATTATATTATCTAAACTTAATAAGTTATGGTGCTTTTTCCTTTCCTGTACTATAGTACAAATACAAGTTTTCCTTATCTGAAATCGGATCTTTCCCTTCGGATTTGATCCTGGACCGTCGCTGATAGCCCGTTGTGTTGCTCCAGTGCGATGTTAATTACCTACCTAACCTTATCTGAACGATATTGAAGGAACAAGAATCTATTCATTGTCAGAACCCAACAATATTTTTCATAAACGAAATTCCAGCGTTAAGGCCTGAAAAAGCCTTAAAAAGCCTGGTTTTTCATTTTAATTTTTAAGGGCTCTTAAAAGGCCTTAATATTTGCGGAAGGTCTAAAGAGTTTTCAAAAGCTTTACCTTTTACAAGAATGTTGCACGTTTTTTTTTACTTGCATTCAAAAACAAGGTCTATGATACTCGTCCGAGATCAAGTGCCATTAAATATCGAAGGCATAATAGGTTATAGGTTAGTTAAATGTTTTAAAACTGGGTCAGAGTGAGACCGAAACATAACTTTCGTGAAAGTTTCTTCACATGTGCACCCGTGGGTTAATTTATTATTATCTATGTGAAACGTGCCTTAAATAATGAAATATCTATATATTAATACGTGAAGAAAAACTTTGTACCCCTTTTTAAGCACGTTGCGCGCACGGAGGAGTATGAGATTTGGCATAATTAAAGTTCATATGGAGAAGGAGTGCAGAAAGATATAATTAATGTATAATATGCGTTACAAATATATTAAATGAAGCAAAATCTATATATTAATACGTGAAGAAAAAACTTTGTACCCCTTTTTAAGCACATTGCGCGCACGGGGGAGTATGAGATTTGGCATGATTAAAGTTCATATGGAGGAGTGCAGAAAGATAAAATTAATGTACAATATGCGTTACAAATATATTAAATTAAACAAAATAAAACATTCATTGTTTACGGTCATATACTGTAATATATATATATATATATATATATATATATATATATTAATACGTGAAGAAAAACTTTGTACCCCTTTTTAAGCACATTGCGCGTACAGAGGAGTATGAGATTTGGCATAATTTGCCACCACATAAGTTAGTATTGAAAGTTAATTGCATCGTTTTGCTGATCAGAAACTTAAATACAAAAGAAGCATTAGTCAATGGAACAAGAATGCGCATCAAATTTATGCATCGTAATACTATTGATTGCGAAGTTTTAACTGGAACCGCACGCAATAAGAGAATTTTGATTCCACGTATAAATTTAACATATTCCGGAACTATTTTACCATTTAACTTTCAAAGAACTCAATTTCTAATTATACATGCATTTGCGATGACAATAAATAAGTCTCAAGGACAAACATTCGAAAAAATTGGAATTTTATTGAGGCAGCCAGTTTTTACACATGGTCAATTGTACGTCGCAGCAAGTAGAGTTCGATAATTCGATGGTTTGAGATTTTATATTTCAGAATATAACGGTCAAGGGCATTTAGCAAACGCTGAAAGAGTTTTTACAAAAAACATCGTCTACACAGAAGTTTTGAATCATTAAATTCATTGTCGAACTATTTCAAGTTCAATGGACAACATTTATTTTTTTAAGCACCCGGTTTTTTTTTTGTTTCAATAAAAAAATATATAAAAAAATACGAAGCACGTATTCCTTATTTCATTTTTTGGATTTAATTTTTATTTAAATTTTATATAATTTGAAAAAGATAGGCAAATTAACTGTGTAGCCTTGGCGAAACCTGTGGCCAGTATAGCAATAAAAAAAACCAAGAAAATGTCAAACAACGCGTTATTGTTTTTTAGATATGGCTTAACCAAGCTATACCGCATTTTTCCTATGACGTATTTGTACATGCTCGCAGCTTACGTAATAGAACAAAATTCAAAAAATTACATGCAATGAATATAGAGGTATACTCTTTGACAAAAGAACCTTATTAACGTTCAAACTTCAAAATTAAATGAATTATGGTCGAATTTCGACCACTGGGCGACCACTAGTAGTCTTAAAAACCCTAATTTCCTTTTGCTTGAAGAGTTGAAATGATGAGAATAATGAACAAAAATTAGGTTTTAGCAAATTTTTCTTTTGAATTACTTGATAAACTTATTTGAATGCGTTAGAAGATTAAAAGATTTTACCTCTTTTGGAGATCATACACCATAAATAAATAGCTTAGTCATAAGCTTGTAATTTATTTTTAAAATGAACTGATGGAAAACTTCCTTTTGAAAAATTTATTGAAAGGAGTTATAAGGAAAATAAAATTGAATTCTAGTTCATTAATGCCTGTTTCAGAATTGATCAAATTAGAAACTAATTAACTAATTGTACCCATTTACAATTACATTTGGTTATATACGTATATGTATATACTGTATATACATATTGTAGTTTATTTTTCTTTAGTAAGCCTAGGATGCCTAACATTTAACGTAATGGGGTCATGAAAGTACTAGGTAAAAAAAAGAAATATTTTAATTTAAAACTGCTGAATCTCTAAAAAGAACCAATGACAGACAATGAACTATAACCATTAAATTTGTGAATGTAATTTCTCTTTTACCGGCTTGCCTTTTTCAAAAGTTGTTTACTTAGTTTCTCAAAAATTTTCTTTAAGCTGATTGTGAAATTATCCAAAAGATTGCCATTTCCTATTACTGCAAATTGAATAATTAAAAAGTTGTAAATAATTCAAACATTTTCAAGTACTGGTTTATTTTCTTGAGTTTTAAAGTGTACTGAAATGGAGAGAATAAACTCGGTCTGGCGAACTTAGGTTACGTTTCTATGAAGTAATTCTCAAATTAAAATAATGTAGATATCTTTCCTGTGGTATTTGTAACTGAATGCTAGTTCTAAATACCGATTTTAGTTATCTCGTTGCTTAAATTATGGTACAAAATTAGTAGCTTATGTTCGTACACTTAAAAACAGCAACGTAAAATATCGAACAAATCTATAATTATTTAAGTTTTTATTTATATTAAAGATAGTATCTCGTATTGCAATTTGGATATTTTTCAACAATACCGCTGCTTAAATATTTTTCATCAACATGAAACAGTTTCTTATTCAAACACAGAACGGCAATTTGATCAATGGAATGCTTCATAACAATAGTAGCTTGAAATATAGTTCTTTTGAAGTGGTCTTTTTTATTCTGAATTTTTTCGATACATTTCTCTAATTACAGTCTTAGACTGCGAGAAAAAAAATCCGATTCAATGTGATTGACTCGTAAAGGAACACTGAGCAGAGAAAAACCAATTAGTCGAGGATTTCGCATGAAATTAATTGGAATTAAAATGAACCTCTGACACAAGGGAGAAGAAAATAAACATTAAAATTCGTAAATTAAAAACCACATTTTGTTTCTGATCCCTAATGAAAGAGTTGTATTCATGGAAATAATACAAAATTGAAACTAGAATATTTGTCTTGAGTTTTAAATTTTCAACTATTGCATTTCGTATCTACGTTACATTGTAGTGCTCTGTTGAATACATTGAAATTGCAATGCATTTAACTAGGGCTAGAACAGTTTTAAATGGTAAAAGAATAATTCTCTATTCCATCTCACATTTAATAATCAGTATTTATATTTTTAATTTCGACTTTATTCTTTGCAGTCGTTTTATCTATCGTCTACAAGTTTCCTGGAACTTACATAAAAATAATTATTGTTATAATTTTAGAATGAAATTAAATATTAATTACTTGAAACTTACAGCACTAATTGAAATTTAAGAATATTGTGCATGCTTCATAAGAATTGTAAAATTCAACTTCGTTCATAAGTTGCTCAGTGAAATGCAAAAGTACCCTCAGTACTCTCAAGTATTCCACTTAATGTCGCTCTTCTTTTCATTGGTGATCATTTATCGTTATTGATTTGCAATTATATTGTTTGCTCGAGTTTTACTTATAAGTTGCTAGATTGGCAATAATAAAGAGCATTTATGATTGTCACCTGTATTTTCTGATTGCACAAAATGGTTTCGTTTATCGCCAATTAGGATCATAATAAGCATTCTTGCTCAATAGGTATGCATTTCGGGTTAAGAACTCGTTGATGAGTAGGTAGACTAGTTAGCTAGCAACTTCTCAGCCGTTTCTTTCTTAATTCGGAACTACACTCTAATTTATTTACTACAGTCCACAGAAATTTAGTTACAATCGCCTATGCCGTAGAATATAGACTGCTAATAACCTGAATGGTAGCCGAATTGTTGATGGTTGATGCAGGCATTTTATTTGCTATTCCTAAGTTGACACAAGGAGAAAATTTGCTGTTTTATAATTTTTTTACACGAATGTATAATAGATGCATGGGCAATTTGAATACTAGGGAATTTAAGAATTCTGAATTGTGATATCTAGCCTGGGGAACTTTGGTCCAGCAGGCATAAAGATTTATCCTCAGAGTTGCAATAATATAGGAATTGCAAGAAGACGAACTTTTGTTCCCATTCAAGCCTAATCACCTACCTTTGAGAGTCATTCCCAAGTGACTACTAATGAAGGATCATCCCAGATAAAAGCACTTAGAAAAGCAGAACTTTCTTTCATTAAAGGGGTGTATGAGTTCTTGGACTCTTTGTAAAGTACCGCCTGAATTCGAAATAAATACCTAACTGAACTCATTATGTGCCCGAAAATCGAATAGCACAAGGCACGTATTCAGGAAATTTTGGAAGGGGACCGAGCATTCTCCCGGTTTTCTATTCCAATCAACCAAAGACCGTCGTGTATGTAGGGGATGGTGCAAGTTAAATCTGTCGTGGCCTCAAATGTCCTCATGTTGGCGTGTTGTGGAGAATTCTGTGCTTACTCAAGTGTTCTCGGATCTTTCCCTTCGGGATTGATCCCGGACCGTCGTCTATAGCCCGTTGTGTTGCTCCAGTGCGACGTTAATTCAACTACCTATATCATTCTATCAAAAGCCATAATGCTAAATGAACATTTGAAAATTTTGACCTTTAGATATTCACGTAAATCTTACCACCTGTGAGATAAATCGATTTAGGCTGATTAAATCAATTTTGTAGTTTTGATTGTTTTACCAGTTAAAATATTTTTGAGAGGTCTCGATCTCCTGGGGCCTTTCCTCTAAATGCATGCGTAGTTATCCTTGTCTTGATAAACAGACAAGATTTTTCTCCCAATAATTTTTGACCAATCCCCTTTCATTCAGTCACCTAACTACGTGGACGGATTCTCTGCTTGCTTTAGCAACCGAATACTATTTCGTTTGCAACTGTATTTGACTACTTTCAGACCTGTCCACTATTTTTCTGCTTTTGGGTTTGATAATACTTCGACTTATATCAATTAAGCTGACTTCATTTATTTTTGACTCAGCTTGTCCATTCCTGGAGCTTGCACCATAAACCCCAAATTCCATTCAGTATTTATTTTCTTGACATCCCGAGGCCTAATCTCAATTGATACGGTCTTTGCGGAGCACTTTATTAAATGCAGCGTAATCTGCCAAAGTACTTACAGCTTTTATATTCCGCTGTACAGCAGATTGGCAATAATTATTTTAAAAAACTTGGATTCCATGGGCAGCCTTTGTATCTGCTGTGGACGATCACGTTTGAATATTTTTATTTATTGGCCTTTCTCCTTTTTTCCGTTATTTCTATGAATTTAATTTAAAATTGTATTTTTATTTTTGGCTCAAAGTTATACAGGTTGTACCAGAACCTCTTTCATGCATTTCAGCAAGCAATAACTAACTTGTACGAAAAATCAATAAACTATTTTAATCCAAAGATATACACTTTCTATCCAAACAGTATTTGGTCTGAAACTCACTGAGATAAAGACTCTTATCTATTCTAAAAGTATAAAACATTCAGACGTTTACCTTAAAAGACACAGCTATTCCTTTTAGTATGATCTTTCCGCTTGAAAAAACATTTTTAGGGTGCACTTCTATGACAAAATGAAACGCACTAGATGTGATCTGAAATTGAATCACACATTTCGTGCCGTCCTCTAGTGCTCAAGGGGAACTTCTCAATCTTCTCCAAGAGTAGAAAAAACAAAGAAGGGGACTCTGACCATGTGAAGCCCTGATCCAGTCTTAATCACTTTTCCCAAAGGAAGAGTTTACCCCGTCTGACTACCAATGAACTTCTGTAACTGGATCAAGTTGGACTCGACCCAATCAAGATCCTCGGCTCCTGTTTGCTTCCACACTGATCCTGAATTCTAAAGACCGTTTCCTGTTTTTTCTTATCTCCTTATCTTTTAGGAATGATGCCTCTGATCAGACTGATCAGCTGACGATTTGTGGAGGATGAACATTTACACGTTTATAGTTGTGCGATTCTTAAATCCACTAATGTGAAGAAATAAACCGACTGCATTACATCAATAGATTCATATATCCTAAATTGCTTATACTAGTTTCCTAAACTTTTTTTGTCCCAACCCTTTTTCAAAGACAATTTTTTCGCCCCCACCCTCTGGATAACTATCTCAACTAATAATAAATTGCAAGTGTAGCTCTGCCTATAATTTTTTAATTTCACTTAAATATTCATGTAGCTGTGAGTGTAATTTCAGAATCTTTAAAAGCTAGTTTGGAAATAAAACAAATTGGAAAGAAATTATAAAGCTATTTATTAAAAGTAACAAAAATAAATTACACTTAAACGCACTAAGATTGATCACTATTATTAGTAATTAATATAAAAAATCAGTAAATAAAATTTATCACTAATCAGAAAGATGAGCCGAGTTTTTTGCCATAGGTTTGTCAATATGAGGCTCTATTTTCGTCAACAGCATCCATGAACATCCAGTCGGCTATTCGCAGTAGAGATTCGTCTTTTTAGTTAAAAGAATCAATGGCAATGCACCCACTGCAGTGAGTATGTTTGTATGGTCAAGTGTTTGCTTAAAATATTTAGGGGACAATTTTTTCGCATTTTCATATTGCCCACTCTTGCTCCAAAACGTCCCTATTTTAACTGGGTCCATCATTGCTTCCCATGATCCATTCAGCGCCCACTTTGGGAAACTATGGCTTATACGAATTTAGAATTTAGGGCTTTTTTCGTACAATCTTCCTCATACTTGCACTCATATTTGGCATATTGTGATGAATACATTTTTTCATTCGAGTAATATAATCCCCTAGCAGATCCGAGCATATAATCTTTGTTGAGGTTTCTTAGTTTATAATTATTGGTAGTGTCGTTATTCAAATTTCATACCTTATTTAAATATATTTATAATGAATATAACCACCCATATACACATTTCATATCGCTATATGAAACAAATTAATCAAAATATGAAAAGCATTCCGTGTACTTACTGTTGTAAATTCTTATTTCCAAAAAAAGCATGACAAGAAGTTCACACCTCAGACATGCTACCACAATTAGCCTCTGAACGTTCACTTCATTTTTTTACAAGTGGATTAAATATTTCTCAGGAAAATTTTCAAATTCAGGCAGTAAATTTATATTGTTTACGTGTTGATTCATTATCGAAAAGTTCCTTTTCAATATTATCCTGACCTCAGGGGCACGTTTTTAGATGTGTACTGGTATCACAACCCCGAGGTACTCGAGTGATCTTCCTCCTTTTAATTTTTGCCCTGCCTACCTTTCTGCTTTTTGCTTCTCTTCCTCGCTCATTGTGTTGCTCCAGTGTGTCGTTAACTATCTACCCTCATTGTGTGGACTGTCTTGTGTTTGGCACAGCTTGGCCAAATATGGCCCTTGGGCCATAAAACCCGAAAACAACCAACAATCAATATTATCCTTTTTTCACCAAAGTTTATATCTATACATATAAAGCAGAGTTGGCGTCTATGTTCTCTATACAAATCTACATCGTTTGACCAATCCTCACCAAATTTGGTACACATATTTTGCAACATTGTGAGTAACGCAAGCTACATATTAACCCCCGTTCTCTTTAACCTAGGTGTGCAGAAGGGGCTAAATCAATTCGAAATTGAAATAGGAAAAATACTGAGCATAAAACGATTGCGGTGCGCAACTCAGTTTGTTTTACCAGTATTGATCGAAAATTAAATTTTCTAATTAAATTGTTTTATCAGTATTGCTCGAAAAACAATTTTTCCGAAACGTTATATTTAAACACTTTGAAATTCTAATTATGTTTGGACTTATTTTTTATTTCTTTCCATAATATAAATAATTTAGGAATGTTTGAATGATGAAAATGGATATTTAAAATACTTAATTTTACACGACTTGCATTTTGTAATGGAACATGAAAAGCCAAAACAAAACTCATTGATGATAAAAGCGTAATTTTGCAATTCGTTATCTGGCAACGCCAGAATTAATGTTTTATTTTATAAAACATTAATGTTGTTAACATGATGTTTTATTTAAAATTCCGTGTTTGTGTAAGACAGAAATGTTGCGGAGCATTTCTAAGTTTTGTAAATTTGTGTTCTTTTTGTAAATAATTCATTATCGTCTATCACTATTTTTCAAGCGTCTTTTTCGAATTTCTCTATTTCAGAATATTCTCATGAATTCGACATGCTTGCTCACATCTTTCGTTTTTCAGAATTCTATATTTTTCAATGACCAGAATTTCGTTTCTGTTTGTATTTATGTGTTCCATTACTTTCCATATTACAGATATATTATTTAGGAGTTAATTTGTAATGAATTATTTTATTTTCTGCCGAATACCACTAGACGTGCGTAATTTCTTGGTGGTATATGTATATTTCGACGAACTTTCCTTAGGTCTTTGGTTAAATACGTTATAGTTTGTAGAGTTCTGTCTCATAAAAATAAATGGAAACCTTTTTAAGTAAAGTGTATAACTTCTTATTTCAAAATGACTGGTAAAGTTAAAACAAAGTTATTCTAAAATAAGATATATTACGTCAAATCAAAACGGGTAGCCGTACGTTGTAGTTCAAAGATATTTTTAAATTTTGACATATTTTCATTACAAAACGATTAAAATCAATTTTATTTACATTTGTTTGTCATGTTTCATGGGTATTGAAAGCTGTACTCTATAGTCAAGTAACTACATCTATCATTCTAAATAGGTACGTGGTTTCCATATAGAAACTAAGTCTCTCAATTGCTGATCTTGTAATAATATCATAGTAAGGAAGTATGTAAACTAGGACTGTTGAAAAATGGAATTTTTTTTGTCTTAAGTGGCAGAAGGTCGAGGTTGCTTACTTGAAGGTGAAACTGTTCGTATACAACTTGGGTACCTGTGAAACATTCATTGAAAGCATTGATTTTGTAAAAAGTGTAAAATCGATTGCTTTATTTACACTGACATTTGTTTTAAACAAGCTCCGTTATTTTACGTGCGGCTGAATAGAATTTTTAAGAAAAAAATGTGTGCTTCAAAATAAATAAACCACGAATGCCGTAACAGTTTAATTTGCCATCCTCTCACAATGATAGTGTAATTCGAAAACATCGAATCCATGGTGCAAGTGACACAAGCCGCCAGTTTTAAGTGGACTTTGCCAAGCTAGTAGTGAATGAATAGTTGGTGTTTCAACTTGTAGAAAAAACACGGGGAATATTCATTTTTTATTTTCTGTTTTTAATATTGCTGAAGACTTACAACGCAACCTTCTAAATTGTTCTGCGTGAAGTCTTACAAATAGTTTATATAATTTGTATTATTTTTTAAATCAAGGCAAATTGTTTTTTATTTGAAATGAACATAAGATAATCTTTGAAGAGTCGAATTGTTTTCACTATTCTTTTTAAAAATCTGATTAACTGAATTTTGACATGTATGGAACTGAAATTTCTTCCAATGTTCTTGATCGTAAAACTGAAAACTGCAACTTATAATTATTGCTTAGTTTTGGATCACACCTCGCACTTCTCTACAAATCAACTATTTCTAATTGGAGCTTTACCAAATTTTTATTTTTCGAAGCAATGTCTGTTTTTTTATAAACTGGAAAAATAACTGATGAAAACTCAAGCGAAAATAAAAACTGTTCTGCAAAGAGAACAACAAACTTTGTACGACAAACAATAACAGAAATTAAATCACGCGAAAGCGACATCGTTATTTATTGCTTAAGTTTTCGGAAAACATGTCGACCGACGAAAGTCAATTTTGTAACAAGCGATTACTCAAAAACCGTAAATATTTACACACAAAAGGACCGAGTGTTATGTTATCGATTACACTAGAGAAGACAACAAAGAAATCGCTTTTCTTTGAAGTATTAACTTCCAGTAGAGAGGAGTTGAAATCGAAGAATCAAATTGAAAAAAATAAACGCAAGAAAAAGTATTCCTCAATTCTATCGATTATAAACCTACCCCAGGAAGATTTTTATAGGAAGTACACTTTTTTTGTGAGGAAAGAGTACACACTCGAACAGTTTTGAGTTGTTTTAAAGGGGAACTTTTGCGGGGAAGGTTTATTTGTGGTTTAGCGGACCGCGTTCCGTAAATAACATGTACGGCTCGGTAAGTTTGCAAAAATTCTTTCTAAATTCTCTGCGAGTTAAAGAATGATTTTGGAGTGTGTGTTTGAAACACTGCAGAGATCAGAGAAGAATTATTTCTTCACGAGCTCTTGCACTTGTCTCCGGTGAGCTCAAAACAATTTTTTCTGCGATCCCTTTGAGCTTGAGTAATTTTCAAACTTTGAATTGGCACAGAAGGAAAAATTAGAGCAATCAAGCCTTTTTAAATTCGATGACTAAGAATTTCGTTCATTTTTTAAGACTTAACCTCAAAACATTTAAATTTAAATGTTATGCTCTCTGGTTCTGTATTCCATGTCTATTGGCCTTGTATGTGTATGTCTATTCACTTGGAGGCAAAAAATTGCTTGCAGATCTAGCTCTTGCAGCTTGACCAGATCTGGCCCTTCCACTATAAAATAAACCACCCATGTCTATTGGCCATCAACTCATAAACATTGGGTTTTCCACTTAGGGAAACTACTGTTATTAAAGGATAATAAAAATTTACGATTTGAAGTACTTTAAATTTGTAATATATTCTCCATAGATCCACTCAGATATCCGTTTGCTTAACGCTCAACCTCAGTTTAACAGACTCTGGGTTCAAATCTTGGTCATGGCATGCGTAAAGAGGTTCAGAATTCACTTTTAAGCCAATTCTGTCTAATTTGCCCAAATGTAGCACACAATTCTACCATATAACGACAAATCCATGGATCTATTAACTTGAATTTAATTTGTTTATGCATATATGGAATGAATTATATCGATTTAATCATCTTATTTTGTGTCTTAATCTTTATATGAAACTTGTATAAGTGAATAAACTTGTGTACTTGTATAAACAAATATAAGATCCCTTCCCATTTAAAGCCCTTGCTGTATAATCAATCAAAAACTATTTTAACCAATGCCCAACCAATTTGAATTTGTTAAAAGTGCTTTAGTCATAATGGCACTACAAGGGCGGAATAGCGAACCACTTGGCGTTACCTTTGTACACCACGTGGGGGATTCACGTTGCACGTCACATACATACCATACGCTCAAGGTGCAACCCGCCCCCGTGTGATCTTTCCTCCATTTCATTTTTACCCAAGTTTAGCCAAATATGGCCAATAAAACCCCAAGACACAATTCGTTTAGAGAGGTCACATTTACTTCAGATGGACAAACGTCCATGTCTTATCCCGGATTCGAACCAGAACCTTTCGATCTAGAAGCCAGCTTCTGACCACCAGCCCGAACCAAAAGCAAATACGTTCTACTGTTTATTAAGAAATTATGTACAATGACCTTACGTGCTTTCCCCATCAAAATATTCCTCATACCTATAAAAACACGAATGTATATTTATTGCACAGTACTTTTTTTATTTAGTCACCATTAAATACACATTTTTACTTCATACCCTTGTAATTATTTTCAAAACTAGTTATTTCTTCATCCTTTCAACCGAATAATTAATTATCGTTACAGAAAAGAATTTTTGCTTCGAAAGTTTTGTTAGTCCTCCTAAATACACAAACAGGATTTTCACTCGTTTTTCTTCGATCACAACCTCGACTCAAATCCTTCCTCTTACTCACCTAAGGAGAAATAATTGAATTTAGACTTTGAATTACTAGTTACAAATCATTACACTACAAAGCATTCCTGCATGGATGCGCATATCTTCTCAATCATCATGCTTGTTCCGTTTCCCTTCATTTCTTACGCAAATTCGAGGCGAGAATTCTCGAGCGGTTTCATTATAACCAACAATGGAATTTGTTTACGAATCTTCGGGGCGTTTGGAACTCTTATCAACTCTTCTATTGTTTCCACTAATGCTCTGGGGACAAGAGCGAGTTCTTCGACAGAGTAGCTGGAAACAAAGCAGAATTTTCCCATTACGAGAGCCATTCACTGCATCTTTGCTTGCTCCATTTGCGCCATTTTCGTTTTGCAGCAGAGGCCAAAAGCCTGCTCCATCAATTATTTTCCTGCCTCGGATTAGTTTCATAGTAAACTGAATTTTTCAAATCTACGACTGTGCGAATTTTCTATGAAGAGTAGATTTTCGTGTTTGTTTTGAGGCTTTAGTGTATTTTCAATAAGCAAATTGCAACCTGGTTAAATCTCTACCACAAATATATCATGCTCCACATGGGAGCGTAAACATTACGACAATTTCGCCTATGTTTATGTTCAAAACTGATTCAACGTCCTTACTTTTTAAAAGCATTTTTCCGGAGTAAATATATAAATTTCTCATGATATAAAAGACCTTGGAAATTTTTGAAACAATAGCATTGTGATTCTGTTTTAAAAATGGCGCCAATAAAAATGTTCTGCAAAACATAGGAGGCATCCAAGAACTCTTGTGCTCGAAATCGTTTTACCACTGATTCCAGACTTTTTGAAAAACATCGCGATTTTAATTCCTCTACCCAAATGGTCTCCCATGATACATATCGGAGTTACCTTAAAATTTAGTTTAACGCTGTTTTGGAGAAGTTTGGCGTTTTATCTAATTGGCCTTGACCAATCAACTATCATTTCAATTCGGAATTCATTCTTTACAAATTTTGGAAAAGTGCTGAAATCGTATTCATAAAACAAGCCAACTGACGTCACGTTCTGAATAAACACGTTCTGGCCAAGAAACACTACGGCTACCTATATTTAACTTCACTGAAAATGGCTCTCATAGACGCATTGCGATTGCCGAATAAAAACCAATTTAGATATAGGGTAAACAAGACAGTTATTGACACCCTTAAGGCAATATTTATACTATAAATTCATGGAAAAAATATTAAAAATAATAGTTCAATCAAGTTGAAATTCATTGTAACTATTCCTGAACTATTCTGCTTTAAGCTGAATAAAGGGTTTCATACAAAAAATTATCCGTGGAAGGTATTTTGCAATATATTGAGAATAAATAGTACAAAATCGGTTATTGACACCCTATGGATGAGTTATTGACATCCTTTCATTCTTATTTAGTTTATTTTTGCAGTATAAAGGGACTTATGCAAAGGAAACTATGGCTAATCTATCTTACAAAACATGCTCATGCTCTTTTCTTAGCAAAAACAGAAGAAACCGTCCTCTTAAATAGTACCTTGTTTGTATACTTCTTGATTACGGTTATATTACCTTTCTTGATGTTTACAGTTTGAAAATCTTTTAACACAGCTGACTTATGATTCACAAGGAATTTTTCCCGCCCTTATTTGAAACTGAACATTGACGTGAAAGCTTATTTTTTTAAATTAAAGAATAGGGTGTCGATAACTGTCTATTTTACCCTACCAAATGAAGTGCTGCAAATAAATTCAGCTTATTTAGATCAAAATACACCAAACTAATTAACATCAGAATCTTTAACAAAAACTGAAACAATAATCTGTTTCGTGATTAATAAAACTGACAGACAGCAAAATAATATCAGTGAAAAGAATGCCCGTTTCCAATCTTCCTTTCGTGTTACTTTTTCAGGCGCCGTTAGGCTACAGTTATCCTCAAATGACCTGCGGGTGTAAACACATTTACGTCCAAGATTGGTGGACTTGCAACCAATAGGCGTCATATATTTCTAGCCGCGTCATAAAGTCCAGTGATTGATAAGGTCGTTTGTGGTCGGTTGACCAGTAGCATTTCCTTCACGCTTTCATTTTCCTTTCTTCCTTTGGGAGTAGATCTACTGGGAAGAAGCTGTAGGAGAAGATGATAAACGTTCGCCATTATTTCTCGTTTTTTCACCTCGAAGAATGTAACGTAAGATATTGGTAATATTCTCGGTCAATAAATATTTTTTTCTCCAGACATCAATCTGGAAGTGCCATTTCCTAGTCCGTAGTGACTGAAAGGAAATCTCGTATACCAATGAATTATTTTCAAGTTTAAGTGATTGCATATTGACAAAAAATCAGTATCGCTGCAATTACTCTTTCTGTTTTATTTTACTGTCTGATTTAATTTATTTCTCTGTCATAACCATAAGCATTTATTATCTTAGAATTCTTCTCACATTAATAAATCACTGATAATGGGAAAAAGAAGTGCGTGAAACCACGTTTTAAAATTTGGTGTTTTAGATCCTTAAAGATTTTCGAATTCTCGCGCATTGTGTGTGACGTTAATCAAAATAAAGTGGCTGATAATTCAGCTAAGTTGTCATCAAAAAGTGGGCCCAGTTCCGGCAAATCACTCAAATATGATCGAAAGAGAAGCTTAAGCCAAATGGTACGAATCCTGGAATTACTGAGGTGTATTGGCATCAACAGGAGCGGAATAACTATATTTCATAAGGTTCCCACCAGAGCTGCCATTTTTGCTGCCAAAGCTACCTTCCATGTGGTTTCGACGAGTTATTTCGTCAAAGATTTGATCATATTTTCTATTGACGAGATACCTCGTCATCAAGATATTGCCGATTTTTTTGGATATTGGATCAGAATATTGCCGATTTGCCAAGATCTGGTCTGTCTTTCCCTAAGGGATGAGATATCTCGTCTACCAAGATCTAATCAGTTTTCCTAACGACGAGATATCTAGTAGAGACAATCACCAGGAGGACTAGGCCTTATTGTAATTTAGCCTTTTTGCAGAGTCCACCTTTCGGATTCAGATAAATAACTTGTTTGCCTAAAGAACAGACATTGGACCACATCTTGTTCTTCTGTTCTGGAGAGAAATGTTTCAGGGCAATTTTGTCTGGACTATATGACTTTGTCTGGACAATCCAGTGTTCCTGATTTTTTTACATTCTTTTTGTTTATTGTGTTTCGCATTAATGGAATATGTCGTAATATTGGTGCCAATGTACTAGACTCGTGTACCAAGATGTAATGCATGTATATAATCCATAAGAGTTGAACAGTTTCGAATATACTCGTTTTTGTTAGGTAGGTAGGGTATTGCCACCTTCTTCATAGATTTCTCTTCGGCAGAAAGTTGTTTGTAGGTTAGGTATGTAGGTAAGGCAATAATAATGAAACAAAAGGGAATGTATAACTGCGTGTAAATTGGACAACCTACCAAAAAAACTGATACTGGCTTTACATATATTTTTCTAATGTGCTGTGGGTGATTCATTTTACTGTACTTTTAATGCACTTCGATTTTAAAATGCATTAGTTTCAAGACAAATGCTTATTCATTTCGCAATTATAATATATTATAATAAGGGATACTTCACACATCCTGAGTCCGGGTCAATTCAAATCTTGTAGAAACTGTCTAACGAAGATTCGGATGAATTGAAGCGGAACACTCCGGCAGGCCGTTTGAAAGGTTTTAAGACGAACAAGCTATTTCTTATGGAAGCGGCTTTCCCGAATCGTCGTTAGTCAGTTTCTACTGGATTCAGAATGATTCAAATTGACCAGGATTTTGTTGATATGAAGTGCCCCTAGTATAGCGCGTTGGTATGAATAAGAAAAAATATCTGAGAACGCAAAATTTCGAATTGAAAGTTAGTTTGCAGGGATTCTGTGTTCTCGTAGTCAGATTTTAATGTATTAATAAAATTTTGTTAAAATGTATCACTAACAGGGATCAAAAGAGTATTGCACTGTGGAACGCTTTCCGATTAAAAGTACTTTATTCCTTTTGTATTTCTAAACAATAAATTTTAAATTAAAGTGAAAAACTCGGTCCCCGTAAAAATTTTTAACTGCAGCACATTTTATGCTCTTTTCAGTTCCCAAGAACAACAACATAAACTTGATTTAAACGAATACCCAATCCCATAAGTGGGTACGCATTTCTCTTCCATTTTTCTTAACATAGGTTCTCTTTCAAACGTTTTGTAAAGAACATATTTCTCCGTCTCCTCCTTATAGAAGCGAAATGTCACTTCTCGAATAAAAGATCTCGAAGGTTAAGGGAAGGAAAGAAAAAAATTCTGTGCGGAAATTGTCTTTTCCACCATCTTTACTTCCCTAGCCGTCCGCAGTTAACATAAATCCGGGACAGGCAAAATACCCTGGACAATTCTCGCCCGGATTTTTATCCTGGTACAACACCATTGTCTCGCTCCTGCCGGATACATGCTGACTGCAGACACCATTTTATCTGAAGAAGGGGTGGGCAAAGGGGATGAAATTCGTTTTGCCTTTTAGGGTCCTACAGCATTATCATCACTTATCTGCCTTCTAAAGGGAATAGTTCCTTCTTTAGCTATACCTCAGCAAAATTTCTACCATCCTTTCTTTCCTTCACTTCATTTTTTATCTTTTGAGTTTTCGTTCTTTTGTGTCCTGGTACGATCGGTTTTTGCTCCTCTTCTGTTCTTGCCATTGTGTGGAATTTTAAAAGCCCTAGTGCCGAAATTGTTCCAGTGTAAATTCTGTGGCATTTCCGAGGCATCAGCAATGCGGCGCGCAACGCCATTTGAATATTTCTTTAAAAACATCTGCACCGTTCTCCATTTCCTCTTACATGGCGATGTATAAATCCTGGTGTGTGTAAAGTGATTTGCCTTTTCTTGGTTCTCTTTCATGCAGGATCTTGTACAAAAAGATGTCCTTAGCAAGATCTATTTTTTCTCCGACAATGTATAGAAATTGTTTCTCTCGTGTGTGTGGTGGTAGACTTCTCAGCAGATTTATCTTCAGGCAAAACATCCAATCGTGGCAGGGAAAGAGTGAAATAATCTCGAGTCATTACTTTTAAAGGACAAAATTTGTTTTGGTTATTCTGAGCTTGTGAATCGTGTTCGTGTATTCCTGGGATAAAAGATGGGGTTTGAAGAGTTGATCAGGCAAAGCTAGACTTTTTGAATTGGTTGATTGGATTGGGTTTTATGGCTCAAGCAGAGACTTTCTTGAATGGTTTGCTGGGTGCAAACAGTCAAAAAAATAGGAGCGGCTGAAAGACAGGCGCAGTATGCCTCTAACTCTCAATAAACATGCCCTGCAGTTTTCAGGTATTAACTTTATACTTATTCGTTCTTTGTAGGTTCTTTTTGATATTGTAATAATGCATTGAGATACTTATGAATTTGAATAATATCTGTTTCCAATTAACATTAGAATGTTCAAAAAGCTCTCAAGGGCATGGAAGTTTTCAGGTAGAATGCCCACGGGGTCTTGAATCCTTCCTAAAATTATTTTGTAATTAAAAAGCTATCAAACACATGAAGTTTTTACATTACAGGCAGAATATACGTATAAATTTATCAATCGTCTGAAAACAGTCGATAAAAATCCTTAAAAGCAAAGCTTAATTAACATTAGGATCTTCAAGAAACGGAGAAAGAAGACCTAATTTTTTTTGCACTAGTGCTTGATCGTTAATATGTTTGTAGTTGAAGTAACGTCGTACTGGATAAAAATACAACGGGTTATTGGTGACAATCCGGGATCAATCCCGAAGGGAAAGACCCGAGGACAACATCTGAGCTGGCACTCCACTCTCCAAACTTACACCACACCAACGTGAAGACATGAGGCCATGGCAGATTTAACGTGCACCAATCCCCTCCCACTTACGACGGTCTTTAGTTGGATGAAGTTTCGAACTCGCAATCCTCCGGTTGCTAATCCGCTACTCCTCCAACCGGGCTACCGCAGCCCTTGAAAGAAGACGTTGTTTTAGAAAATCAAATTGTTTTGAGAAGAGGGGTGACTCGCTGAGGTTTGCATGTGGGTACCAAAGGAACATCTCTGGGCACAAGAGCCATATTAGCCAAGCCAGACTACGTTGCCTTCAGCCCTTTGTTTGTAGGCCGAGGGGGAGGCCTAGAGTATAAAAAGAAGACGGACATGAACACACTGAAAATTTTACTGACACAGAAGAAATACATCAAGGATAAGAAACAGGAATCGAACCTGTGCTACCTAGACGTTTTGGAACCTAGGGCAAATGAGGCTGTCTGATCCACCCTACGTCCAAAACAAAGTTTGAGTACTTAAAATGAAGATAAAATATAATTTAAATAATTATGATAAAATATATTATCTTTAGTGGTTTATTAATTTTGTTAATAAATTATTGACGGAAATAAGGCAATGTACCCCTGTATTATTTTGTGTTTTCCAGACATGTGAGGAGAATTTTCTCTTTGAATAGTAATAAATTAAAGGGGCTATATAAAAAAAATTGCCCTTTTTAAGCCCTGTACTCCAACGATGGAATACAAAATTATTCACATCAAAGAATAAAAATCGGAAAATACCTCTGAGATGGACAAAATTTTCTTTAGAGAACATTTCTTTCCAAGAACTCCAAACCTTTTAAATAAAGACTTCTTAAATGCCACCTCTCAAGGCATTGGCACACGCGGCCGCCACCCTTTGTTGACTACTCTATTAGCTAAGCCTCGGGCGTTGATTTATTTCCCGAATTGTTTTTCGGCATTAGCAACTCAATGTATGGTTCCATTATTTACCATATAGCGAGAAACACTGATTTTTTAGTACTATTTATATTTATTTTTGAGTTGCATATGATAATCATATTGGTGTAACACTGAAATTAGTCGCTTGTGCATGAATAACTTCAAAATTACACCGAGAGTTTAGAAGTTCGAAATTCCTTAAACCATAAATAAAATTTCAATAAAAATATTGCTACTACTCCGATTTTCAAACCCTAATAAATGTCAGCGAGACTGTATAAAGTTTGAACTTTGGAGGAAGTCCACGTAAAGATAAAAGTGAAATCAGTGACAGGTCTCCAGAGGGCCTTAGAAAGCTTTAAGAAGCTTTGGTTTTTCATTTTAGCTTTTAAGGCCCTTGCTGAAAGTTCTTAAAAAGTTTTTAAACGATCAATGATATTCGTCCATGGTCAAGCGTCATCAAAAATCAATGGAATAATATTTAAAGGTTAGCTTAAAATTGATACTTTTAAAACTTGGTCCGTGAGACTCAAATCCAGTACACGTGGATATTTGTTTATATACCCTAGAGGGAAATCTATTGCGATCTATGTGAAATACAACTTCAAAAATAAAAAATTAGCTTTGAAAAAGTATCTAATTTTTATTTTGCTTGAAGAGTAGGAACCCTGATTAATATGGCCAAGGAGTATCAGGTTTGATTTTCTGTTACAATAAACTCGATGAAAAAATAGGTAAACGAAGTAACACTTATGGTGGATAAACATAATCTTGTTTGATGAGAGAATTTCTTGAGGATTGGGTTTTAATTTTATGTAATCTTAAAAGTTACTTTTAAATTACTGTTTTACTAACAATCTGTTGGACACATTTTACATCCTCCTGATTTAATAAACAAGGGATGCTTCTATGAATATTTAGGTAATTCTCTAAGATTAATAAGATTAATTAATTTCCTTTCATCAGATGCTTACTCATAAATATTTGCTGTATGTAATTAGGCTTCTTTTTAGACAACAGGATACGTCTTTTATGTAAAAATCTCATTAATCAAGTAACATTTTTGTTAGGGGGCAGTCAAACTTTTAAGCTAACTTTTATTTTGATAGACCAAGAAATTTTCATGCTGTGATTTTCAGCACAAACAACTTTGACAGCTTTTAATTCTTCGTTTTTTAATGAAAATGTAGCTTTTTAAACTTTCCTGTTTATAAAATTAGCTTTGTCTTTTCGTTATACAAAATTAACTTTTCGTATTATCCTATGTTTGGATATAATTATTTTTTGAGCTTGTATAATGAAATACATATTCTGATAAAGTACTTCACTAGCTAAGCCTATTGCTACTTTTATTTCTTTATCAAAAGGATAATAAACATTGACGAAATTAACAATGGCGATAGGAGATATGTGGAACCTAATCACAACTGAAAGTTAAACAATTGAGATTTTGAGAAAATTTTTTAGACTTATATGATCTATTGTTATTATTCATAGACACAAACAACTTCGAAATCTTAGAAAATTAAAAAAGACCCACTAAGCATAAACTCAGATTTTTGAAGCTCTTAAGCTTATAAAACATTAATATAAAGTGGTATACGTCCATTATCCATTACTTAAATTTAAGATATTGAGTGTTTAAAGTATATCGAGAGAGGTACTATTAACATATGATTCTTGTGTAACTAAATTTCAAGCTAAAATCCTCAGAAAAATTATCTTTATGTATATCTCGTTACAAATTCTAAGCCTCTTTCCTTTCTTATTGAGAATAATAAGCTCAAGTTTAAATTATTTGACTTCCGAAAACACGAAAACTGTTTTTTAAGCCGACAACTGCCTTATAAATTTTCACTGATTTTAAAATTGGAAAGAGTATTTTTGGTTTCTGCAAACAATGTTTGAGCCTTTATATCTATAAGTAATATTTATTTTAGTTTCGTTATTTATAGTAATCAAGTACTCTTCAAACGGATTGAAGAATTGTCTTCAGAGAATGCGATATAACTGCTGTGTTAACTGAAATACAATGTTATTCGGTTTAAGTTTCGAATATGTTTTCTATTTTAAAACGTATGGTTCGTGATCCACATGAATCGTATATTTAATTTAAATAAACACTTGAACACTGCCAACGGTGTTTAAATGCTGTGTGAATACAATAATTACTACTTCAGATGATTCTGTTTTGAGTAACACAACAGACAAATTATTACTGTTGTCATCGGAGCCTGGATTTTGTTAGCAAATCAACTTTTGTTATTACTTTGTAGACATTGCCAGTTTTGATAGAAATTCCGTTTACAATCTCCTGATTCTAGATAGCACAGTTTTTAGAACATTTTTTCAGTTTTTTTTTTTTTTTAATTTTAGGCTTTTTTTATTTGAAGGTCAGTTTTAGGTCATTTCGAGATTTTTAGAGCATTTTTGGTCCCTTTTCTAGTTATTGCATGCCTTCGTTTCGTCCTGGATTTTATTCAAATATTCTCTAGTGCCAATCTCAATCGCCGTTCCATTTTAAATACAAAACGCATTACAAATAACCCATCTTAGCTTCTAGCGTCAAAAAACCTATCCTCCAATATGAAACAAATGCTTTCTATGCTTAAAAGATGAGTGAATCATTGACAACGGAAAGAGGGTAGGCTGCAGGGCTTTTGTTTCGTCTTGACAGGAAAAAAATGAAAGAGTATTTTACTTTTTAATCTACGAATTGTTAGTTAACTCTGAATCGTGTAGCGATGCATGCCTTTGAAAATCCTAGCGGGGAATGACGCTTTACGCCACAGAAACTATATTATCGACTGACCTAATCAGCGCCCTCTACCATCTAAACGCGGCATTTCCGGACACGCATTCTTTGCAAAAATGTTTACTTGGGCTCCTATACCACCTTTTATAATTTGGCCAGGTATTTTCGAAACACCCGGTATTTGTAAACAATAAGTTAGGACGTGTAGAACTGATGCAAATTTTGTTTCCAAAACCCACTCTGGAAGTCAGCAAAAAACTCAATTTCAAAACACAATTCTGATTTACTCACGCGCAGACGTTAAGGGAAGGAGGTATTATTAACTGATCTCATCTGATTATGCGAATGTGGAGATCATGTTACTTACTATGCATGAGTTGGTCAATACACGACAATTTACATTAACCAATACTTTTGTTTGTCTGAGGAAGTTTACTGTCATCAATGTATATCTTCCCGAACCAATAAGTCCAAACAAATCTTTCGCCATTTTACAGCCGTAGAGGGATTGTATCGCGCCCATTAAAGTTCTCCCGTCACGCTATAAATATTAATTCTAACTGTTCTAACTTCCCTTCACTGCAAATTCCAATCGAAAAGTTTGCATAAGTTCCCTCTCATGGTAACGCAACGTTATCCTATCAGCTCCAGCACTTAAGCTTCCTCTTTCTCCGAAATTCCGTATTCTATTTTATCTCTGTGCTTTCCTGGAGAAAATGGCTCGTTTAGCTTAGTCGGCAGTTTTCTTCTTTTTTCTCCAATTCCTTTTGTGGTGCTTAGAAGCAACGGACACGTTCGTTTCATCCCCGG
This sequence comes from Meta bourneti, assembly GCA_933210815.1. Classification (NCBI taxonomy): domain Eukaryota; kingdom Metazoa; phylum Arthropoda; class Arachnida; order Araneae; family Tetragnathidae; genus Meta; species Meta bourneti. The sequence goes on along the minus strand of OW119929.1, from coordinate 48,828,452 downwards.
ATAAAGTCCGCAATGGCGCCCATTACTGTCCTTTTCTGGAGTTGCTGTGTGTGTGTCTACACGTTTAAAGTTTATTTTGCACGCGAAAGCGGTAAAAGGGTTTCGCTGTAATAGTTTACGCTAGGTTAGCTCTGAATGGTGTTTAGCTCAATCAGCGTGTTTGAGTTTTCAGCTGTATTGGTTTACGTGACGGATTAATTGCGGTTCAATTCCCTCCAGGGAGGACTTTTGCAGAGTAAATGCTTTTGAGAGAAGAAATTGGTTTTGGTACACTCAGCAAAAAGTAGATTAAACATGTGTGAGTAATATGAAATTTCCTACGATCGATTTAATTTTGTTTTCTGTTTCTTAGTGTTGAGTAGGAGTCATGTTGAGTGGTTTCACAGCTGTCATGGTCTAGGTCCTGCGGAACAACAGTTAGTGTAAATGCTTACCCTGGAGTTTAACGGGACAAACATTTCGTACTTTTGAATATGAACGTTTTCCCAAGTTGTGCAACAAAATTTTAATAAACCAAGCAATATTGAAAGTTTTCTTTTTTAAGAGATCTACTTATATCTAACCTTTGCTGGCTAACGTTAAATTTTTTCATTATATGTTTTTATCAACAATCTTTGTTAAATATGTACAGGATTTAATGCAGCATGAAACAAAACTGACCTGGATAAACCCTCAGTAAAACTATACCGGAAATGTCATTAGAGGAAACAGTTATCAAGTGATTTTGCAGAAACATTTTTTTTACAGGGTTGGTAAGGTTTTATGGCAAAAGGCCATATTTAGCCAAGCTGCGACAAACGTCAAGTAAATAGGCATACACACAAATTTGTTACTGACGCAGATGAGACGAATACACTAAAGGAGGACTCGTACATGTGCCGCCTATAATTCGCAGGTTGCTAGCGCACTGAGATATTTTTTAATCCAGAAAGAAATGTTTATTACATACATCAAGCATTTGTCATAATTATTGTTGGTTTGATTGCTTGTTTGAATTTTCTAATCCGTCTTTATCAAATGTTTGGTGCAGTTTGTCCGTTACCTGACCATACGCCATAAAACCCTAACCATCCAGCCATAATCATTAAGCAAAGAATTTTTAATGAAAAAATCTATCATCAAATAAAATAATTATTGCTCTCACATGTTGGAAATTCAGCAAATTCAATCCTTTGTTATTCAAAGTCATGACCGTTAAGCATCTTCTAGCGAAAAGGCGCGCCTAAATCCCCATACTGGTCACCCCAGAGCCTTCAATTTTCTCTATTCATATTACTTCGCCAGATGTGGTAACCTCGTCGCCTATTTTATTCAAGCGAAATCAGCGCATGTAAGACCGGAACTTAGGTTAAGAAGCCTCCCACCAGAGATGCCGTGTCTGGTATTATTTGAGCGCATAACATTTTTCCCGGATTTCCAAAGTCACGTATTTGTCCGCGCCAGCCTCCTTTCTTCCCGGGTATTTTTTTTCTACCCTTTCTTTCCTTTACAGCATACGTAAATATGCGTAACTTTTCCCATCCGAAATTCTCTGCCCGGTTCCCCGTTCCTATAAGCACGGGATATATGCGGCATATTCCGCCTTAGCTTCCTGCGCGCAGACTTCGCTTTAACTTTTGTAAATATTAGATGCGGCATTTCCAAATATTTTCATTCCCGTGGTGTGTTCCATTTCTTCGTGGGATATTTTCCTTCCCTTTTCTTCTTTCTCCGGTTGATTTCTGTGATTGGGAAAGCGGGGAAGAAGGGTGAGATTGAGGGAAGGGAGGAGTTTGCTTTGCTCCCGGCTGTGGAGTTTTCGTTGGTATGCGCTTGATACTGAATGAAAATTTTATTGAAAGTTGGGTTGTTATGCGTCAGTTTACGTACTTACAGTGTGGGGACATGGGCGGTTTTCTTTTTTGTGTTTGGGTTTGCGGGAGTTTTCCCCCCAACTTATAAATACTAGCTTGGGGATGTATGTCAATCGATATTTGATTTCAAAATATCATGTTTCATATTCCAGTTTTTTTTATATTTCTGTGTACAGAAGGTTTTAAAGTGAGTGATGCAAAAGAATAAGAACTTTACAAAACACGGAAAGGAATTCACATACTTTTTCAGAGTAGAAAAGTATGAAATACTTCCATTTAACTTAGTCTATTTCCTCTAAAATTTTATTTAATAATATGTAGCTAAAATTAAATTCAATGTATTTTATACTTAACAAACATATCATCTTTCTACAGGTTATACACCAATATTAGTCAAAATTTTAATCTTTAATGCAACGTTGAAATCACATTCGACTGGATTATGTTTAAGATTAACCTTTTTTATTCAATAAATAATTAGAATGGAAGTATTTTAACTCCCGATTTCATTGTAGCTCTTGTATTGTATTCATAGTACATAAGTTTTCAATTAGACTGCATTCTAAATATTTTATAGATGCAGTATGCATAAATGTAACTTCAATAATCAGGACAAAATTCTTTTGACAACTGATGACTCCCAATATGATAAAAAAATAATTATTTACAAGATCCATGTGACATCAAATTTAAGGAATTATTTCTGCATTTTATGGAAATGTGAATTTGTCAAAAAAATGCGATTGAAATGGAAATTGCATTTTGATGCTATGTACTAGTTACTGAAAATCTAGTTCAATTAGATTACTAGCATAAATCAATTGAAACAACTGTACTTTACTTTTAAATACAGATAAAAAGGTCGTAATTTTTATCAATAAATACTGAAATGAGTGATCTGATTGAACTATAATTGCCGAAAAATAGTTGCAAATTTGAAAAATTCTTTTCTTTAAATGTAACTATAATATCATCGGCTTAGAAGTCAAACACCACGTCCGAAAACGTAGTTCTGAGAAAACGAAGAGGAAAAAAATGTTATTTGTCAAATGTGTATCTCAAGAAATCTAGTCTTAATGCAAAGAAAAAATAACATAGTGGACTTCACTAGTCTAAAGAGCACCCTATTCTGGTCTAGAAAAGTTCTAAAAACTCATATCTATCTTGAAAATTTTGAATTGGTGTTTCATTTCTAGACTGATATATAACTTTAAATATAACTATAACTTTAAAATGTAAATTAATTTTACCTTCAAAATAAATTAACCCTCGTTTGATCTTAAATCCCCAATTACAAATTACTTCAGCTTAACTGAATAGTAAAACATACATTTTAAAAGTAATAGACTTTAGGGTAGGTAAAATAAGAAAAAACAAACATCTATTCAGATTAACAGCAAATATTCTGACGTATACCTTTAATCAAACTTTTTTCCTTGTTTGTAATTCCTCTCAACATCGCTGCTGGCTCAAAAGTTTGATCAACGTTTAAAAAGGGTGATCTTTTTATTTTAGAACTTCCATCCAATCTCCGTTTAAGTGTTTTTACGAAATTAAAACGACCGAGTGTCATGACAAGATAATAAGAGCTAGGCATCCTGAGATAGAATTTAGTGTATTATCGTCTGTCTTGATAATCTTGAGGGATGGCTGGAGATAGAAAAAATGTGTTAGCCAAGCTTAAAAAATTGTGTTTGAGGAACAGGGGAGGTTTGATTATGCGAAAGAATCAGGAAAGGAATTAAGTATGATGTCAAGAACATCATGGGGGCCTTAGAATAAAAATGAATTCGGTTGTTGATTCGAATATTTTTTTCTCAAGCATTTCATTTAGTTGAAAGAAATTAAGATTTGTCTACTTTTTTAACATCCGCTTTTTGACAAAACTGTCTTTAAGATGTCTTTATTTTGCGTTAATACAGGAAACTGAAATAACAAGCAAAATATTTTTATTTAGTAGGGGTAACTTAATTGCCCTCAGGGGCCCATCTCTTTTATGTGCCAACTGGCTTCACGGACCAAAGGTACTTTAGTGATCCTTTCTTTTCCCAAGGGATTTACTGTCTCTTACCCGTGTTACTGTCTTCAGTAAACACGGGTGTCGCGCTCCAATCTAGTCCTTGAAGTAGATTTCCTGGCTTCCAATATCTTTGAAAAAGGCCTTCCGACAATTTTGGGCAAACCCTAAGATGGGTGGTCCATTTCGTCACTACCTCCACACAGAACACAATTTGGATGATTGAAATTTTTGAAACTGCAGATGTTTGGCTAGGCAGTCATGTCCAGTCTCCAATCTGAAGGCAGCAATATCATCTCAACGAGGGGTAGCCGGAATTTTAGAAAGTTTATGTTTGATTTCTTCTGCCTGACTAGCTTGGAAATTTTTCTCCATTGTGTGTTTTACAATTCGTGTAATAAATTAACAACTCTAGTATTTTGCACTTTGTGAAAGTTGCAAAATACTAGAGTTACTCACAGGAGTAATTCTGCCGGGGAGGTACCCCATTTTCCCTACCCACTTTTGAGATACGGTAACTATCCTGTCCAAAAGTTACTAGTACTAGTGTAGACAGATGGGCTGAAAAGAAGTATGGACAAATGTTGAACCTTTATTTCAGTCTTTTCGCTCATATTCACAAGACCACCGTGGCTCAGTGAATTTTCCAACTGAGTTAGAAACCTGTGAGTTGTAGGTGGCTCCGGTTGTATTCCTGTAACCAACCCTGGGCGTATTTCTCGCTTCTGGGTCGGTAAAACTTTCCTCTATGTGTGTATGCCCATTGACGTTTGACTGTCTTGTGTTTGACGCAGGGTCTTGCGCCAACCATCATGTTGTCGCAAGCAAGTAATATAAAGTAGTTTCTTCTCTACTACGAATGAACTACAACTTTTGTAAAAGTTCCTTCCTTCCGATTGCATCCATCTTCACTGCGTGACAAAATAAGGCTTTTAACAATTGTTTGCCTCTGCTTCGAAAACTAATAATTCTTTTATTTGAAATTTTGGACTCGGAGAAGGTGTGATACGCATGCACTCTTTCATAGTATTGAAATAGCCTTAGAACTCCATTTTTTTTCGATTTTGATGAAAATAAAAAAGAATTTTTTTCCTATTTTTCGAAGAAAGGAAGTAAAAAGAAAACCGTGTCCGTCAGAAAGGGCTTCGAATATGATTACAGGTTGACGAAACGCACGCGAGCTAAAAATTGTATTGATTATCTGAGGAATTTTCATTTAAAAGAAATATTGGAAAAGGGGATAGGAGAGTTCTTCGCCCTTTTCAAAAACTGCTTAAACTATCACTTTAGGCTGGGATCTTTTTGAAGTGAATGGGATCGGAACCGTCTTGAAAGGGTTTCTTCTTTCCCAGAAATATTCGATTTATGGCAGATATTTGCATAGATTGAAATTGGTTTTCTGTGTTACCGAAACCGAATCTGTAAAAATGTATTCTGTATTAGATAGTTGATTTGAATCTTGTATGCTAAAATGCCTTTTCAATAAAGATAAAAGAAGCATTTCAGTGAGCTGATCTACCTCTAAATATGTATGTGCATAATTTCGAAAAATTTTAATTTATAATTCTTATCACGAACTTTGTCAAATGAGTTTAATTTTCAATTCCAATTGCACCAAGTGGTTTCTCATATTTTATTGGCTTCAGTGGAATTCATTATATAAGCGTCATTAATACTGTTATTAATCCTAAGCTTGAAATAAATTCAATTTATTAATTTATAGAACTAATCTTTAAAACTAATTGAATTAGCATTCTAACTCAATTTAATCACAATACGTTATCAACTTAATAGTTGATACAATTGAAGTTATACAGAATCAATTTTGTGGTAAGAATTTTATAATTTGTTTTCTTCAAATTTCAAATAACAATGGTAGATTCTCATCTCATTTGATATAATTGAGAATTAGGTTTTCAAGAGCATTTTCATATTATTTACAAATTCAAATGCACGACAAAAAGGAAGCAAGTATATCGAAATGAAGAAATAATCAAAATTGTTTTGCTATAGAGGATTTCTGTTCATAATAAACTATCAATAGTGGAAAATGTAAATCCAATCAGAAAAATATCCAGAGTTCAGTGGCATACACCCTAATTTAAAAAAGAATAAATAACGCTGATTTCTATAAATAAGAAAAATGGTAATAAAAATGACATTCTATTCATTCGTTCTATTCATTCATTCATTCTATTCATTCATTCTAATTCACCGATATACTTTTATTTGTAACGTCGAATAACGCTTTTTTGACGAAAACAAAAGACTAATACTCATGCATGTATACATCAGATCACTGTTAAAAGTTTCTGCAACAAGTTGTAAAATGACAGCGAATAATTTAGGTAATAAATGGAAACCACTCCAGATCATCGAGATGAAACAAGCGCGTTCATTTGAAAAGATTTTACAAATCAGTGTATTAAAATTATGAGCAGTATTTTTTGGGGGGTTAGTATCTCCATCAAAATCCATCCTGTACGGATAATTGAAATTAATCACGAGCTGCCAACGAGTAATAAGAACCCACTGGACCTACTATTTCCTCACTCTTTCACAACTTTCAGAAGAAAAAAAAGAAAGGAAAAAAGGAAACCGGAGCGACTTCCCATGATCGATACTGGAGTCTCAGTTTTTCCTCGAGAAAACGGATAGCTCGTCTTCGAGGAGACATGACGTAGCTGCCGGAGACTTAATCCCCAAGAGGGATATTATGATTGGTGGGAAGGTAGGATCAACTTCAGCCGAAGACTGATTGCTTGGGATTTTCATCTCCCACCTTGCCCACAAATCAAGGCCTCCCTCTGTGGCCCCGTTCGATCATCTTCAGGATGTCCCTTGCCGCTGTCCCGGAAAATTAGCGTTTTCATAATCTACGCCTCTTCGATGAGCTTCCGGGAATGACCACCCAGTCCTGTGCCGTCCCTCATTAGCTTATGAGTCCTCTCCCGAGCGAGTTTGTCAGAATCAGTACTCGAATGCTAATGCAGTGCCTTTTCCGATTTCAGGGGGTTCTGGACTGAATATTTGAATTGATTCGCTTTTGTGTTTTTGAGGGTCGAAAGTATTTTACTTGGTCTAAGTTTATACCCATTTGTCTGAACACTGATTATAAACTCCAATGTCCCGATTCACGACATTAATAGTGTTTTATCCCAAGCCATAAATTCATCCTGGCAATCCGCTTGGGATTTGGAAAACCATAACAAACTTCATGATATTCAACCATCTATAAAGGGATTCAGCAAAACAAACTTAAATAGAAATCATCACGTAAAACTGACAAGGCTCCGAATCGGACATTCCTTTTTTACCCACAGACATTTACTGCTGGGAGAACCAGCTCCTTTATGCTCATCATGCAATAGTATTTTTTCCATAAAGCACATATTGACGGAATGCCTGAATTTTAATCGTCATAGACTAAACCGATTTGGTATCTCCCCTATTACCTTAACAGACTTGTTGATGGACCCACATCATAAAAACTTATTTTTATTCCTTACTGACATTGGTTTCGTAAACTTTATTTAGATTTCATAATCGACTGCAACATACACAACTGCACTCAATTTTATTACGTAGCTTTCTGACTCGTTCTAACTAAATACCAGTTATGAACTAGCTATTGTTTGGCGCAGCATGGCCAAATCTGGCCCTTGTGCCATAAAAAACCAACCAACCAACCAACCATTTGTCTGATTGAATAAAATATTTTTATTCTTTATCTTTATTTAGCATTGAGATCTGCCTAGGGGGTTAAAAAGACACATTTTACCATCGGTATAAAAAGGAATACTTTCGAAACTGATAACTTTAGTGTTAAAACATTATTTTCCAATTTCTGAATTCGTACATTGTCTTTAGTAAACACGGGGATCGCTCTCACGATCTTTTTCTGCTTTCATCGCACTACTCTGTTCCCAAATGCTTTTTTCCCCCATTTCACGTCATTTTTTACTTGACGTTGTCTTGTGTTTGGAGTAGCTTGACCAAATATGGTCCTTGCCCCATAAAACGTCAGACCAACCAACCTAGGCGGTACAGCATGTCTATTTTAGACCTTTTACCTTTAGACTAAACTAACCGATTTCAGAAGATTCTGAACTGAATATTTAACTGATTCGTTTTTTGTATTTTTGAGAGTCAAAAGTATTTTACTAATCTAAATTTATACCCAATTTTCGTAATTTAACCAAATAGTTTTAGTTTGACAGTTATTGAAAATACTTTTGATTTCAAAAGTGATGCAACTCGTCTGCATTGGACCTTGCTTGGTCCGATTTCAGGTAATTCTAGACTGAATATTAACTTTGACTTTGTCTTTCAAGTCAAGTGCTTTACAAACTCTTTGTTCTTACCATTACTTTTTATATCCTTGACATTTACACTCTTTTAAGTCATTTAAAATTGAGTGGAGTATATTTGGTTTACGACGCTTACTGAATGGTTTCACCTTCCGATATTCCCTGGTTCGGATTTGTGTTTTTGAGGACCAAAAATTTATAAATTCCAAGTACTATAATTTTCATAAAAGTCTTTAAATAAAACTAATCATTTGTAATTTATTAATAAAACTATTTACAATGGAATCCCATTTTAATTTCAGAGACTGAACTGCGTGCTTAACTTATTCGTTTTAATGTTTTCGAGTTAAAAGTATTTCACCAATTCTAATTTCATCCCTTAATGGTTGTCTCTACGAGATATCTCATCAATAGCAAAACTGACCAGATCTTGATGGACGAGATATCTCGTCGAAACCACTTGGAGGTTTGAGACTATAATTAGAACCAAAAACTTCTGTTTATTGCATACATTGAGGGGATTGATAATGAAGTTAATACAGATTAACAACGATTTCTTAGTAAAATTGCTCGTGTGAGTGATGCGTCATGATTTGAAGTCTGACCTAGTTCCTCTGCATAAGGGTATTTCAGCACAGCGACATAAAAAAGAAAAGGAGGAAATGTTGTATTTTTATAACAAAAATAGTTGTAAAATAAAAATGCTTAAGATACAATTGCAAAGGGCCTTTTACTAATATCAGTGCATTAGTGATGGTATTTAATTGTTAAATTATTTACTTGTATTGGGTTCGCTGCTTTTATTCTAAATTATTACACATAATGAACTGCATTTTATAAATTCTTAGTTTAATTCATACTTAAAAATATTCGTTTTGCTACGAGTGCACAAAATTTGTCACATTTAGCTATACCATTTAAGGCTGCAATCTGCTAAAATATAGAAATATGGCACTGACTTGTATGGAATGGGATATTTTAAATAAAATTTAGAGGGACACTAATAAATATTAAAAAGTTATGTTTATTATTTAAAATGTTAATATTATTTTCTTGTCTTTGGAATTTAATCATTTTGTAAATATTATTGCCCTCGTACTACTTTTGCACCTCATTTCTTTAAATGTTTGTAACAAATACGAAAAGCCATGCAAAAGCGTTTAGGAAATAATCCCCTACTCAAATATTTTGAAAGCCATATCCCTTAGTCTGCTTTTTACATACAGCACGTTTAATGATTATTTTATAGTGCATGTATTGAAAATTTCAATTTCTGAAACTACAGAGTATTTGCATTACACTATATTTCTTTTCTTTTCAGGTAAGCGTTTTCATTGTATGGTTTCACAGAAAATCTGTATAAATGTAGATAGCTATGCTCATGGTAAGATTTCACCTCTCATTGTTTCAAAATTAAAGGTTAAAATTATTTTTATATTGAGAAGCTTCAGCTCAGCCTTCTTTATGAGAAGAAAGAATGTCTAATGTAGCTAATAATTTGTGCTCACTGCCATCGATGAAAAGATTTTTCAGATATAGAAAGAAATTTGCGAACTAAAATGTTTGCTCTACTTAAAAATATATGCATCGCAATAAAATTAGATATGTAATGCATTTTTTCCATCAAAAATAAAATAATCTGTTAAATGTTTTTGAATAGCTCACTGATTAGTCTTGCAAAACTGTTAAATTCCATTTCAAATGCAAATAAAACCTATTTAAACCAAAGTTCCGTCACTTTATCAAGTCAACATCAAACAAAAGTCATTTGCTTCAATATGCACTCAATTTTCATAACTTTCTTTCGTAGAGTATAGAATCAGAACCTAACCACAACATGTTGTATTTGTTTTCAAAGTTGATTTTTGCCACTGGATCCTAATTTTAACCATATTTTAACTCAACTTGGCAGTCAAGCAAAAATAATTTCACTTGAAAATCAGACTCCTAATTTGCTCTGATACCAATAGGACAGCTTTTTCCCGGAGGCCATGAAGGCTGTAATTGCCTGTTCGCTGCACCCGGGTGATTAAAGAAGATTCTCATCTAATTAGATTCCTCTAGCTCATTTTGAAGAGGAGCACTGTTTGTGCACTAACTTTGCTGCTCGATCCCGCTAACTGCAGAAGACGTAGTTTGTTTATTTGCGTGTTTTTCTTCTTTTTTTTTATTTTCCAGTGATAGTTATTTTCTCGAATGAATTACGTAATTCGTTTTCTGCTGTGTAAAAATAGTAATTGCATTACATTTTCCCTCGAAGTCTAGACTGATTCTTGCTTCCTTAGAAAATTGATATGTAGGCATCGTGGAAAATACATGGGGTAAGTGCATGTAATGTGGAATAACACGTAATATCTCGACATAATTATAATCTTTGGAATTTCCACAGAACTCTTGTATGTTAAAAGAAGGCACCCACCCATATTTTGTTTTGAGCATGCCGAAAGTTCATTTTATTTATTTTTTTAATATTTTAAATGCAGCGGTTATGTAAGGGACAGATCTTTAGGATCCTAAACTTCAAGCACGGATAAAATACAAAGATAAATTATTGAAACAAGAAAACAAAATCAAACTTCAAGGGAATTAATCATAAAAACAAAAAAGAAATCACGAAGACTAAAAACTCTAAGTTTCAAATTCATAATACCTTGTATAAATAGAAGTGATTTTGTATTTCGAGGTGCTAAATATAACTTAGAGGATGATTTAAAAACCAATTAAGAGAAAATGTTCAAAAATGTGTGATGAAATATATATTGTATAGTTCAGTATTACTACTTATCTTAAGTCTTATTACTGCTTACAAATATGGAAACTCAACAGCTCTTGTAAAATGGCATAAAACAAATTGATTGACACGGTGCTGGCTAAGGTCTGGAGGACAAATTGAACAATCTAATTCGGTAAATACACCATTAAAGGAAACCTACATTGCCTAAGCATTAGAAGAAAAGTTGGAAACAATGCTGTATTTATCAGAATCGTCATAATACTATCCATCAGTTATCTAAAGACTATCAAATGTTTTAGTTTAGTTAAGCCGATTGTGTTATGGGCAGTTCTTCCAACAGGTCACTATTGCAGGAGATTGTAGAATGGTAACTCCACGATAACGCACTTGCCCATGCATTTCAATGAGGTGATCATTTTCTTACTTATTACCTACTCAACTGGTCTAGTTTATTTGACGTCTGTCTTTTGCTTGGAGCAGCTTGGCCAAACATAACTCTTGTACCACAAAACCCAACCCATCTACCATCCACGGGTCTTACAGCATCCTCATTCCCTAGATCTAGCTAACGCTTTTCTCTTTAAAATCAAAAATCACTTGGTTATGTAATAAAATGCGGCGAAACAGCTATTCGCCAAAAAAGTCACTGAAAATGCTTTGAGCAGTTGAAACAGCTATTATTTTATCTCCCTTCACCTGTATGGGGCTCTCGTGCCATGGTACAAATGACCTGTCACCTGCCTGGTCCTGGCTTCCAAAACTCTCATAAACAAACAGCTAAATATGCTTCTATTGCAGTATAATTCATGAGTATATTGCCATTCCAAAGAAAAAGGAATAAAATCAAAACCTGCCAGATTCTCCTCCATACCCCCATCCTAAATTCGTTTATGTAGTTCTTTCTCCACTGATATCGGAGCATGGAGTTCAGATAACATCAAGAACAGCGATCTCTGATTGGGTTACTCAATATTCTCCTCCCTTCCGAAATTCCCGATCGTGGGACGAAAAGCTTCAAGGGAATACCGAACAATTGTTTGATCGGAAATTGCAGACGTAGCAGGAAGTAATACCGTGAACACGTGAGATCGAATCTACTATATTAGAACGAGCAAGGTGTACCGAAACTACAAGGAGGAAAAGAGGACGTAGGCTTTGCAACTTTAGTTTGGTATTCTATTTCGAATTAGGAAAATAAAATTGAAAGCTGACTGCAATATAATAATTTCCATGTACTGAACAAGGTTCATCGAAGCTACCGGGGTGAAAAAAGTGGAGATAGGTTTATGCATATATATTTATTTCGATAGTAAATTTTCAATCAAGAAAATAAATTTGAAAACCTATTGAAATATAGTAATTTCCATGTATAGTTAACTTGGTGTACTGAACCTAGAGTAGACAAAGCGGAGATATGCATATATATTTACTTTAGTAGTAAGTTTTCAATCGAGAAAATGAATTTGAAAACCTTTTGAAATATAGTAATTTCCATGTATAGTTAACTTGGTGTACTGGACCTACAGAGTAGAAAAAGCGGAGATAGGTTTTAGAACTTTATTTGTTATCACGTTTCGCATTAGGAAAATAAATTTGAAAACCAATTGAAATACAACTATTTTGTACTAAATGAGGTTTACTCTTGAACTACAATGGATAAAAAAGAGGTAGTCTTTCGCAACGATATTTGGTAGCATGTTTCAAATTAGGAAACGTAATTTTAAAAAGCACTGAACTATAGTAATTTTCTTGAAGGGAAACTCTTTTTTATCAACCTTTACCTAAAGCGAGCTTGTAGTGGTGTATATTGCAAATTGTTAACTTCTGTTCATTAAAATTCTGTAAAATCCAAATTTTCTGTTAAAAGCAAAATGTGCACTATTCTATTCTAGAATTATGTATTACGCACTATATGTCTATTGTATACCTTGCGACCGTGTAAAAGGATATTTTCATTATTAATGAATAGGAGATTTATAAGAGATCTATATGTGCTTTTATGTCTCCTATTCACATGCTGTTTTCCTCTAACATTATTCAAGAGAAATATTTTCGAAGATAGTAACGTTCCGTTGTAGAGATAAATAAAATACTTTAATTTTATCAATATAATTACTCAGATTTCAAAAGTATGTAGGTACACAATACGCATCATACTTTCCCCATGCTAGGTTTGGTTTATACAGGCACAAGGGCCATATTTGGCCATGCTCCGCCAGGTAAAAGACAGACAATATCAAGTAATAGACATACAAACACGAGGAAAGTTTTTACTGACACGGGGGGACACAAGAGGGAAATACACCCAGGGAGGAATCGAACCTGCGCCGCGTACAACTCAGGTTGCTAGTGCATACCCACTGAGCCACGACGGCCCCTCGCCATGTTAGGACATAAATAAGGTATTGTTTGCTTATTTTTGCTTTGATTCAATTTGCAATAACTACTAAGCTTCCAAAGCTCTTTATGGTCTCAGACAAGTGAGCCAGACTGAAATGTAACCCAACCTCAATATCGAGCTTATTTAATTAGATAGAATTGACTTTTCGCGATTCATTTTACTTCTAAGCTTTTTCCTAAGACATTGCCCCACTTTCGAACCTCGTAGCTGCTCTGCATATTTAACGAACATAAATGACATAAGGAGGGGTCCTCTTCGAATAAACCCTCATATTCATTAACCAGAGGCAATTTTAAGATTACGAAACTGTACCCTTAACTCAAAAGTACTTAGATGCCAGGACCCGGGTGCCGCCGTGAAATAAGACCGCTGCTTGTGATATGAATCCATGACACGCGACGTAATTCAAGCCGAAAACGGCTTAAATGCTTTTAAAATCCCGAAGAATTTCGCGTTAGAGTGAAAGATTACTCCGAAGAGCTGGAAGGCTAATAATTTATTTCTAATAACATAGTGGAGGAGTAATTGAATAAACAACGGTTACTTTAAAAGTAAAGCGAGAAAATTCCTGGAAGATTTATTCGAAATGCACAGTAAGCTTACACCGTTCCGCCTAACTGCTGCACGTATCATATTTAATACCAGGACAAATGATTCTTGGAAATATTCTGTGCTGAATTCCTATTTGAAATGCTGTGTGGAGAATAAACTCTTTCCACTTTCTTTCTATTGGTTCTGTTTTCAATTTAAACCTAAATACCCTTTCAAACAATTTAGGAATTGACTTCCGTGCACTTTATTCCTTTTTATCTTTTCTCTAGCCACCAAGTTATCGCATTTACTTGTTACTTTTTAAATATACTTATTTATTTTCAAAATGCAAAATAATTCTCTCTCGCAAAATAATTCTATCTACTAATTATAGCGTGTAATGATTAATATCTATTACAAATATGTATTTCACTTGGATGTAATATATCTACTCAATTAGAAAAGGGTCGATGTCCATTTTGTAAGTCTTTGGTAACATCTAATTTAGTAATTTTTATTTCTTTATTCTTTATGTAGTGTACAAAAATATTTTAAAGTATTTTAATTCAGTAATAATGTACTGACATAGGCACATTTTTCTATTGTAACTTTTATTACATTGTAGTGATTTGTGGACAACTCAAAATCAGCCAATTTGGACAATTACCCTTTTTTCTTCCATATGATACAGATTTAAATAAGACAGTGGCATTAAGTGCTGATTAAACAAAACAATTCTGACTCTTCAGTCTTTTTATAATTTTAATGGATTCACTTTTTTAAATTGCCAAGAAGATATTTTTTTATTTTTATTCTCCACGAGATGTTTGCAAATAATCAAAAATAAGGTTAACTTATGCAAATGTTTTGATTATTTAAACAATAGCTTGTACTATAACTATCTTTCATCTTGAAATCTGTCAATCTATGTATTTGGCGAAGAGTGGTGCGTAGTGAGGTCCAAAAACGAATCTCCAACTTATGAATTGTCTGTCGTGTTTACGAGTTTTTTATTAAACTGTTTGTTTTCTGGAAAAGATAAGTTTATAAATATTTTAGAGTCATATTTAAACGCTCGATTAGTCTCTAAATATTTCGTACAAGCATTGTAAATAATTTTGTTTAAATCATCGAAATGAAATTTTTTAAGTATGGAAATTTATTGTCTCATGAGATCCTTAGAACCGTTTCCAAAATTTAGTTAATTAAAAGTGAGGGTTAACACAACTCTAAGTTATTTTACTTTGATTGTTTTAATGTATTCGAAACTCGATGCAACCAAAGACCGTCGTGTACGCAAGGGCTCGTGCACGCTAAATCTGTTGTGACCTTAAGTGTCCTCACGTTGGCTTGGCGTGGAAGTTTGAAGAGTGGGGTGCCAGCTCAGGTGTTGACCTCGTCATCTGACAGTGGTTCAAAATTACGAGATGCTGTCCTCCGATTCCCTTCGGGATTGATTTCGGACAGTTGCCAATAGCACGTTGTGTTGCGCCAGTGTGACGTTAATTAACTACCTGTCTTTCTAATGGAAACGTTTTCATTTTGCAGTTTTTGCTGCGGCATTTCAAATAGATACGTATGAGAGTATTTCAGTGTAAACACATGCAAACTATTGGAGAAGAAAAATATTTCGTTTATGGCCTAGTTTGATTTGTCGCCGTTTTGACCATTTTCGTGTTAATTTTTAATATGCGCAACAACAAAATTGCGTTTGAGTAACATGCCAATTTACGTCAGAAGTTACAAAAGAGTTTATGAAAACACTAGCGTCCTCTGAATTTAGTTTTTCCTAAAAATCCTCTCAAGATTTTTTGTCAAACGATTAAAGTTTCTTAATTGGTTTATAAATAAATTATGAATTTCAAAACCTAGTATTTAGAATTCATTCATCGTTAATATTAAATATTCTATCGGCACTGACGAATTTTCTTTTTGGAATTACTAATTCTTTAAGCCAATTCCATTACTAGAAGTTGCAATTGTAATTTGTTAGTTTTCATATTTCTACTAATACGATGTTAACGATATTTTATTTTGATAAATATGTCAACAAAGAAGTTGGATATTTGAAAATAAAAGGAGCACATCTAAAAATCCAATTATTAAATTTTGATTTTCATAAATAAAAACAAGGGCATAAAGATATCTCGTTTACGAAGTTCGTGTAACGTGAATTCATGCATGACAATTACTTGTACAAAAAGAAACTCACATTTATTATTTATGCACCTGTTTCTAGATTAATTCTAAACATATTTTTATTGCACACGAAGGTTAAAAGATATTCTCAAACAAGATAAACCCTGAAGAAAACA
Source organism: Meta bourneti (assembly GCA_933210815.1). Lineage (NCBI taxonomy): Eukaryota > Metazoa > Arthropoda > Arachnida > Araneae > Tetragnathidae > Meta > Meta bourneti. Next base: position 48,812,291 of record OW119929.1, on the reverse strand, counting down.
TTTTTTGAAATGCACTCAAAAGAATGCACAACCAATTAAACTTGATACAGACCCCAATTAAAAGAAGTCCTTTCCTTTAAGAAGCATTTATTTCCGATTCCTTAATCTTATAATTGGTTCACAGAACTTGTTTTTATTTTGAATAAATGAGTGCTGTAAAGAAGCGGTGTTTTTCTTTTTTTAAATGAGTGTCTTCCTAAAGAGAACTTTACTTTTGTAAGAGAAGAATAATTCCGCTGTCACTGCTTAGGAATTCGTTTCTTAAAATATGGGCAAGGCGTCCCGCGTTTTCGCCACTCATTGAAAAACTTTTTCGCATTTTTCTAATCTTTGAAACTAATAAGCGAGAAATCGCGATGGGAATTTTTATGTGCGGTTTAAATGCTCTTTAATTTTTCTCATCGAGAGCCGATAATTGCTGTGCATATAAAAATGACTTGAACAAGAGGGGATAAAAATGCGGTAATTGTTCGGAGGAACTTCAAACCGTGGAAACATGTTTCTTGTCGGGTATGGCAAACTGTTTCCCCACGTTTTCATTTCGAAATTCTATATCCAGGTGGTATATTTCAATCTGAATTCTTTATTTTCCTAAAATGTGTGAAATGGTCTTCAAAGTATTTCTTTTCTGCGAAGGTATTACTTTTGGCTATCAGAAATGTTGTATTTTTATATCTGCTCTTTTAAAAGATACAAAAAATCCTGCCATGATTTAAACTGGAAATTATGGCTTCTACATTTTTTATTATTGGAATAGGATCTTTAAAACTACTATCTTAATTTTTTGCGTATTTTTTCGTGAAGTAATCAGTGAAGTTTGTGAGCTCAGCTTTAATAACTCAGAATTTTTTTTAATGTTACCTTTCTCTACTAATAAATAACTCCATACATTGATTACCTATTCGTTGAATGACTGCATTCTCTCATTTGCTAATACCTCTTTTATTATTTTAGTGAAAAGTTCTTCACATCAGCAAATAAGGGTTCATACGTTTTTCACCCCTTTTTATAGATCTCTGAGCTACTGCAATATAATTTTATGGTCTAACATTTTCTAAAATGTAGAATTGATCGAGTAACGATTTTACTCGACTAAATATTTGATGTCATCTCAATAGTTAGCATTTCCTACCACAAACTTTGACAATTTTCTCCGTTTATGCAGAGCTTCCCACTGAGCCGTCGTGACAGTGAGTTTCCCCCACTCAAAGGTTGCAACCTGCGCTAGCAACCTTCGAGTTGGTAGCACAGGTTCTATTCCTATAACTTACCTTGGGTACATTTCTCTTTTCTATGTCAGTAAAACTTTCCATATGTGTATGTCCATTACTTGACGACGCTGCCTGTGTTTGACACAGCTTTTCCAAATATGGCCCTTGGGCCATAAACCCCAATCGACCCTTTGTGTGAATGTGCACGCTGGAAAATTCGTGGCAAGAAAAGTAACATAAACATTTCTAAGATTCCAATTCATTTTAATGAAAAATATTGCTTGAAACAAATAAAGTACACATAAATTAGCATGTCTTGTTTATTTCTTCTGGTCTCACTGAAAGGATAACTGAAACATCGATATCTTTTATGTTCCATGGGTATTATTTTCAATCCTTTTTAATATCTTCTGGCAATGATAGCTGTTCGTAATACTGTGGTTAAAATATGCCTTTTTTCAATTTCTTCCATTGTTATTCAAAATACTTCAACCGACAAATCAATTTCGAAATAGAATTGTATTATGTACAATAAATTTCATGCACGTGGGCCTTTGAATATTTTATATATCGTAAGTATTACGTTCTTTGATTCTTATCCGTGTTGATAACTTCCTCCACGAAGTTAGAAGACAGCTACTACTACCAGTTTATATCCACGAAGTCTTTCCAAAGGTGCTGACTGAGTTTTATTCGACATTCGATTGTTGCTTCGGGAGGCCCTTGCTCGAAAAGAATTCTCTTTCAGCCGATGTAAAATAAAAAGCCCGGGAACGGGATGACACATTCGACAGAAAACCGGAGAACTCGTGTCGCCAAACACTCCGGGCGCAATCCGAAGAATGACAATGGATTTCGGGAGAACACAGAAGACAAACTAGATGTTCGACAATCTGTCTAGCTCCTTTCAATGCTATTAATCTTATCTGCCTGCTTCCGGGAAAAATTGTAAATTTTTTGGTGGGTTTGTGATTTTTCAACTGTGGCTTTACATTTTCTTCGAGTCTCGTGAGAAGCTGGCATTTCTTTGACGTTCTACACTTCGGGTCGATTTCTTTTCGTTATTTATTGGAGCCTCTGACTTGAGAGATGTGCAATTTGTATTGTATTATTTTTATCTTAACAGAATGAACCGCATTAAAAACGAAAACATTTTCCCGACGTTTTTCAGAAGTTTTCAGTGTCTTTTCTTTTACCGTTGAGTTCGTAGGCCAGAATGTCACCTATAATGTCGCAATTCAATTGAATAAAATTCACGATGTTACTTTTTCATAATTTTCTATTTTTTGGTTGATGTTGTATTACAAGTAATCCACCTTAATACAAGTTCGAATTTAGTTGCTCGTTGTTTCTCTTTAGTTTTATGGTTATTGTTTGCTGAGTAGAATTTTAATGCTGTGCTTTTACCTGTGGGTGGGCTTTTACCTGTTTCGATTCCTGTAACAACTTACCCTGGTTGCATTTCTTCTGTGTCATTAAAACTTTTCTTGTCTGCATGTCCATTCCTTGACAATGTTTGTCGTGTGTTAGGTGCATCTTGGCCAAATATGGCCTTTGCACCATAAAACCCTACCAAACAATGCGCATGTTCAATTGCTTGACTTTGTCAAGCAACGCTTGGCGCAGCTTGGCCGAATGGTCCCGGCGCCATAAACCCAACCTATTGTATTCAGTATCCTATTGCTCCTTGGCTTTCAAATTCATGACTTGTTTTTAATGTACTCGTTATTCGTGGCTTTGTTCCCGTAACAGAAACTATTACAGATTGTTTGAAAAGGCAAAGATTATACGACAAAGCAGGCAAAGAATTTAATAAGATCATTAATTTAATTTATGATCTACTTGGTCCTTGGGAAAAATCATTTGTTAATATATATATATATATATTTATTTTCTTCACGTAACTTAGTGGAATCTAATGCAATACGAGTTATAAATAGTTTACTGTTATAACACCTATAAATTTTTTTTATCAGAAATATATATCAACAAATTTTTAACTTCTAATATTTGTTATTTTTTGTTCTACTATATATATATATATATATATATATATATATATATATATATATATATATATATATATATATATATATATATATCCATGTCATCAGTTGAACAAACGTGTTAAAATTTCCGTTGCTTCGCATCAGAATAGAAGCGAAATCGAACACTACACAACGGAACATAGAAATTAATACGATGTTTATCCAGAATAAATGTATCATTTATCCTTGGGAAGCATTTGTCAAATACTGAGGATCAGTAGCCGTTTGAGAATATTCCTCCAAACCGGGGAATGATTTATCGTATCGGATATGGGAAATTCAAGTTCCACGTGTTAGGATCATAGTTACCTCTGGCAGAGGTTTCTCAATCATGGTAACGGTCGACAACTGAGTTGAGATTACAAATTTAAGTGAACGAGCCATAGCGAATCATCAATTTCGTCCACTGTTTGCACTTCTGTTGGTACTGGTATCGGGATCTTATGGGAGGAACGTGCCAGAATAATATTTCATCCCAAGCTAAAGGGAATTCCCATATTTATTGTACTATCGAATATAAAAGCATCTTTTAACCTACGAACATATTACTTCACTTTTTTTATACCTAAAACTTACACAAAGTTTTATTGCATTCTATAGATATTGAGAAAGTTAGATGTTAACAGTAGCTTTCTAAATGGGCATTACATGTATAACTGCCTTTGTTTTGTATATGAATACATAAGTTCACTGGTATTGTGGTCGTAGCGTTTGTCTGCAACTTAGTAGGTCCCTGGTTCGAATCTCGTTTTGTAAACGTATGCACATTGATGATTGTCCCTGTTAGAAGGAATGGTGATTTACCCACTGGTGGCTCCTTTACAAGCAGTCGACAGTTCGTCCCTTGTAGTTCCGAAGACCAAAGAGGTCGGGCATTAGAAATATATATATTTCTTATACATATTATTCTAATATAAATATATATCAATTCATCAATAATAAAAAAACAACATTTTGACCATCTTAAAGTAGGTATGAAAATTTAATTATTTATTTCATAAAATAAGAGTTTTCCTAAAATGAATTGTAAAGTTCCTTCCATTAGAGAATTTCTTGTAGAGAAACGAGTTTTGTACGTTTCAACACGATTCTTATACAGATCTTAAAAGTTGTGAAATAATTATAGCTGCTTGAATTTTAAGAGCTCACTGTAAGCACCAATTCTTCCATCACCCAACCTTCAAAAATGGTTCAGTAAACTTCATCTGATGTGGAACACTTGGTGGTTTCTTAAAAAATTACAGAATATTTGAATCACTCATAAAATTTCCCACTGCACTTCAGTAAGTGATAAGAAAGGAACATCTGGCTTGTATCTCTTCATCCTTGATACATATTGCTCCTGATAAAAATTAACCACTGCAACTGTAATGCCTTTGGAAATTTCGTGGTTAACTTGCAAGAAGGTACAAAGTGTTACAGATCTCTGAGGTGAGCTTATCTAACAGAGTTCAGATCGGATTAAAGTATGTTTCCAAACCTTGATTGTTATATTTTTCTTGTTTTGAAGACGCTTTAGAAAATTTGTGTCGTGATGTATAATTATGTGAAAGCGTTATTCTGATAGCGGTACAACACTATTTCGAGGTGTGAGGTTTAAAAGTTAAACAAAAATATTCAGATGTTAAAATATTTTTCAAATAGCGAACCTTTCTTATATATATACACAGTCCAGCTCTGGCGAATTGGCATTAGAGTCACGAGGTTTTAAACGAGTTCGTTAGGGGACAGATTTAACGTATAAAATGCGCTTCCACTATTGGCTTCTTCAGGGTGGATTCTGGCTCCGAGTTCATCGTTCGATGCCAGAAATGAGGTAATTTAAGTATATCTTAGAAAATTCAGTACCTAGGTAGCAAGCATATGGCTGCTCACTCGATTATAAGGACGACAACCCCTTTTTCAAAGCCACACGGGGTCGCCGCGGCTCAGTGTGTTTGCCCACTGTGACAGCAAGGGTAAGCGACGCAGGTTCGATTCCTCCCTGGGTGTATATCTCTTCTGTGCCAGTAAAACTTTCCTTGTGTGTATATATTCATTTACTCGACGTTGTAGTGTGTTTGGTGTGGCTTGTCCAAACATAGGCCTTGTGCATCAAACTCAACCACACCAATCGAAAGTCATATTTATTCTTTTCTACTGCATTGTGATTAAATGACTATTCTTGCTGTTGCTTGAGGCAAAACAGTTCATGAGTGTCATTAAAATCATCAAGTTGGAAAGAGACTTCACAAGACATGGCCTACTTCCATCCTACCTAAAGAGGTTAATAAAATCGATTCGGAAAACTGTTTCTCTAGTGAAATTGGCTCACCTGCACTACATCAGTCTGCCCCCTTATTACATCATAGCATATGAGAACACCTGCCCATCACCTTAAAATCGCGTGGCTCTGGAACATTGCTTATAATAAGGGCTCGAGAGTCAAAGTCATTGGCATGTTGGGATTCATAGACTGATCAGGACTTGATAATCCCAGATTATCTTTATCTTATCTTATTTTAGAGGTTATCTTTTTTTCATGATGTATATGCAGTATAATGTATGATATATAGGTTTGTTATTTTATAGGTGTAATGTATAGACTTAATTAATATGCGAACCTAATATTTTGGATAGAGACATGTCACCTCGGTGGCATGCTCTATTCATCCTAACCATATGGAGTGTCTCACGAGACTAGGCACAGTTGTGTGATGGTTTTAGTTAGAGAGTCACGCTTTGAAAACGTACTGTGATTATGCATCAGGCTCAATGGGTTCCCCGATGAAATATTTACTCTCCCTCCCCTAAATGGCGAGAAAAGAGTAACGATGAAAAATACTTTAATGGGGCAAAAGAGAAAAGAGCGAATGCCTTACCAGGGCCTTCAGTAACTGAAATTAATTATTCGTTTCTGTTATACTCTGGGGATTAGCGGAGCAAATAAATGTGTATCGAGCGAGGGTCTTAAATTTCGGGCAGGCGAGCGTCGTTAAAGAAGGGCGTAAAAAGTCAGGAGGACGGTGTCAACAGAGCTATTAACAACGTTCATTTAATTTCATCAGCTAACAGTTCAAACATTAGAGATGCTCGCTTTTGGATCCGACAAAGAACAAGAGATTGTTTCGAGCGCAGAAAAGGGGCTTTTCAAAAATCTCAGGAAGGATTGATTTTTTCCCTTTTGGCATGGTTTTGTTAAGTGATTCGATTACACCCCTTTCGATAGGGAAATATAAATCCATGCTGAAATCCTGTATTTAGTCCTTTAACTGCATGTCTTTCAACGTTTAAAAAGTTCTCCGACCTTTTTCAAGTTTTGTAAGGACTACTATATATTATTTTTCAAAATGAGAAAGTAATTTTTCCAAGATGTGCCCAAATAATTTCATTAAATGCAACACCTAGAAAAAGTTTCTCCCAAATGATCCAACCTTCAAAAAGTTGTTTTTTTTTCAAGTAGTCAGTGAACTACAGTTCAAAGTAAAAAGACGAGGACACAACTGGAATTTCATTATTCCCAACAATGATTGATTTCAATGAAATCATGCTGGTGTCCCATTTTTTCCATAATTATAACAAAAACCTGCAAGTATCGTAAGAAGCATTAGATATATAATTTGTGTATTAACTTGTACCATGCAGAGAAAGAGTTAGAGATGAAATCTGAAATAAAGTGAGTTTAATTTTTGACGACCAGAAAAATGCTCTATTTTGTGTATTCATTCAGCATATATAATCAATTATAGCTTTAGAGAAATAAAAGTAGAATATCTTTTGTCATTTTTCAAATAAATATATTAATCTTTGCAAGGAAATGTTAACTGCAGTCTTGTTATATAAAGTTACATGATCAGTGTGTTAGGGAGCACAGTTTGCTGTTAGATTCTAGTTCTAATTTATTTTAAGATAAGACTCAAACTTAAGCTTATTTATAGATTCGACAAAACGAAGTGATTCTACAGAGTATATAGATGGTTTTTAAACAAGGAGATTTCTTATTATTTTGAAAATTCCTAAATTGTTCATCAAATTCCCTGTTTAAAATATTCTTGCACAATGACCCATTTGACCCAAAGAGAAATAGGACCATTGTTTCAGCCCTTGTAGACCACCCCTTCTGCACAGCCTTAATAATAAATAACTGCAAAAATCTTGGATTAGAAAAACGAAAAGGTCCCGCTTCATCCAATTCCCTAAAAAACTGTAGTATTGAAGAAATTTCATTTCACTCGGAACTTGAACACGAAATATTTCCCCCGAATTTGTTCCGTTCTCCCTCTAGGTGAAGTGTATGAAACGTAAGAGCGTTTCGTCCACGTAAACTCATTTTTGGATTCGCACGCTTCATCTTTCCAATTATGGGAAGCAGTGCCGCCTCCGAATTCTCTTGAGGGATTAGGCGATAATGTTTTCATCGATCTCGCACTCGCTTGCGACACCTGGTGATAACCTTCTGAAATATAAAACCCACCGACAACAGTCTTCCTAAGGCTTTAATCTCGTGATATTTTTCTCTTATTTTCATATCGATACTAAAATAAACTTGAAGATCATGAATGGGAAATTTGTCCTATGGTGTTCATGACACCTTGCTCTGGAAGTAGTGTTTTCATATTGTAATTATTACACTCGATGGTATTTTTTGACCCTCGTTCGCAATTGTTTGTTTTGCGAGCGTTAGAGTGCTTAGCAAATAGAAGTTTTACTTCCGTAACCTTTTGTGATAACATTTTATTGCTGTTTACCTTTATTTCGAAAGATAAACATTGCGTGGTATGTTTTTTTATTCTAAACAACGCATTAAAACATAAATCAGGGAATTCTCAAATTCTGTTTTTGGAATCCTGTGTTTCATCGCTTCATGTTACCTACTTTATTTGTCATCAACAGACATACTAAATCGAATCCAAATAGTCAGTCACCGTATAAACGGAGTGAAAAATGCACAACGACTACTATTTTTTCAAATTCAAGCTACGTGTTAAGAAATTGTATGATGACGTATTATGATATATTTATTTTATATTTTATGTACAAATTTTTACAAATGATTCATCGAGTTTCAAAACACTGCATTTTACAAAGTATTACGCATAAAACAATGAGTGCTACATGAAAAGAACTAGAAATTGTCCAAGTTTTAATCATAACACCACAAATGCTCGGTATGTGCTCTCGTTGCATGACAAACGTCCATGCGATAGTGAAGTACGCCCGATGAATCATTTGCAATAACCCTGTATTTAATGAGCTCTTTGTTATGCTTGTAAATTTTAATTCATTTAAAGCTTTAATTATTGAATTGTAATTCTTTGAGATGAAAGTCACAAATCGATAGTTGCAGGGGCGCTCCAAGGATAACAATCTGGAAGGGGCTACCTTTTTTATCGTAAACTCTTTATGAGTGGAGTTATTTAAGGGGTGATTTTAAAATTTTAAAATTTCTTTGAAATGTAGACTAGTTTCAGAGTGCTACCTAGAGATCAGTTTAGAAGTGACTATTCCAAGATGAATAGAAGCTGTATTGAAGGGAAAAGGCGCCAACGCTTAAACGAAATATTAAAATTTTGAATTATTTTATCCAACACCAGAAAATTAGAAATGTAACATTTGTAAGTGGGCTAAAAGCAATGAATAAATATTATTTGACTGCAAGGTGAAAATATCAAAGCACACCTTTACACGATTTTTAAAGAAACAATCAATGAATTAAATGATAATATTTTTTGCATTTTATGCGATTTGGAGGAGCTTAAAACCCTATAGCCCCATCCGTAGGTGTGCCTCTGGATAGTTACAAATAGATACGAGCTCCTTATGAATTGACTTTGCCAGTCTTAATCGTCATTTAGATAAACGATGAAATTATACTTCTGTAGTATAACAAAGCCAACTGCTGAACACTTACTATAGAACCCAACATACCGATTTAAGGCTATTGCTTCCTTATTTATTGTATTCCTGTACTAACCCTGGGTGAATTTCTCTCTTCTGTGTCAGTTTCCTTTGTGTGAGTGTCCATTTACTCGAAGTTATCTGTCTAGTATTTACCAACAACGTTGCTACAATTTATCACAAACAATTATAGGATAGTACGATTGTATACAATTTGCATTAAATCTCCTTTTTTTAATGTTGAAAGCCTTTTACGAGTAATTGTAATAGTGGTTGTTGTGACAGTGTTGACAGTAATTATCGTCATAGTGGTATGATTTCATTTAAAACAATGTCATTTTAAAATTATTTCTTTAATGTAAAAAAAAAGAACTTATACATTTGTGGATGTAGATGGAGGACTGTTATGACACCAAATCAGAGGTCCATATCTTTAGAAAATTACTTAATTCGAATACAAATGTCTAATTTTCTAAACAAGTTTATTTAATTTTAACGAGGAAATGCAACACAAAATAACAAGTTGAATGAATAATAATATGCTTGCGACTGTTATTCTAAAGAGAAAAGAAGCGCAATTGCTTAGATACAGGAAAGAATTTAGTTGTAAGGTGGCCGCGGAGCTAGTAATGCAGCTATTAGTCAGCGCACCCACAGTGTTGTGAGAACTTTCCAACCATTGGTCTGATATAATGCCTGTGTGTATCACAATAATTATTATTTTAATGAAACTAAAAATAGAGAACTTCCTACGAGGTAATTAGATGAATTAACGTTGCAATGGAGCAACAAAATTGGCGACGGTTCGGGATCAATCCCGAAGGGAAAGATCCGAACACCACACCTCGTAATTTTGAATTACGGTCAGATGACGAGGTCACACCTAAGCTGGAACACCCTTTCCAAACTTCCACACCACGCCAACATGAGGACTTTTAAGGCCCCAACATATTTAATAAGCACCAGCTCCCACGTACACGACGGTCTTTGGTTGGATCTAGTTTCGAGTCCGCAAACCTCCGGCTGCTGATCCGCAGTTCTACCAACTGGGCTACCGCGACCCCTATCTCACAGTAAAATAAGAATATATCATAATGAAAGCTGCACTATATATATGTACTAATGTTTAGCAAAGAAAAGTCAATGATAATAGCTAGGAATTTTCAGTGTCAACTAACCACCGAAAGACGTTGATTTTACACTATGATTATGGAGCACGTTGTCGAATGCTTTCGCTCGGTAGATACCCGAGTTACCTGTGGCGTCACTTCCGGTATACTTACTGGAAACATTTGCCATGAAAATACTAGCACCATCTACATTTAGCTTTACAGAAAAAGCATAGATATGCATAAATTAAGAAAAGTTTGTGATTTAGAAAAATCTATTAGATAAATCTGAGTTCGCTGTGTGTGTAGTGCTACAACTCTCATCAAAGTTAAACTAATTTTTCATGAAATATACGATAAATTCATTTTGTATAAAATTTGCATGAATACGAAAGTAAAACTTGTATTTTGTTTCGTTTTGAAGAGTTACCTAAACAAGTTCTCAGATCAAGGAAAATTCAATAAAAGCAACTGTGTTGCATTCTATGAGTCATTTTTCTTAAGTTGAACAGCTCCACGTCCTTTCGCAGTAAATCATTCCAACGATTATTCCAGTACAAGGTATGTAACGGATGAGAATTTGTACCGTCAGAGTGGCAACAGTGTTTTCCCAAGGAGTCGTCTGTAACCTGCAGATAGGCGCCAAATGGTCTGGAAGATGGATGGAATCGATTCCAGGGGACCGGTGCTTTTACGATATCATCGATTTCGGAACTCGTAAGCCTTCGTAATCTCTTTCCAGCACACAGCGAGGATTGTGTTCAGTTGTTTGGCAACAACTCGGAAGGAAGTTCAAAAGTCTTAAGCGATCGGAACAGTTAAACATCGATAGACTTAGGGAAACTTATTGAGTCATGCCGCTCGATACGTGCCTCCCTGGGGAACCTGCGTGACTATATCAATTGACTGGGTTGGATTAAACTCGAGCAAAGCGCATTCTAGGTATCTTATTTTTGAATCCTGCTGAGTACCTTTGAGTTTTATCCGGAAGAATATTTTAAATTGTTGGTAGTGCTTAAGCTGTATGTGTCACCCAATAACATTTTAACAACGAGCTGAGTGAGATATAATTACAATCATGCAGCAAATATGTTTGGAGAATTAATTTTAATACCTTGAACGAAATAGCGAAATGAGAATAATGTAAATGGAGAGAAAACCTGTGTGTTTCGTTCAAGAATATTCTAAGGGCCGTCGTGGCTCAGCGGGTATGTCCACTGTGCTAGCAACCTTCTAGCTGTAGGCGGCGCTGATTCGATTCCTGCCAGGTGCTTTCCTCCCTGGGTGTATTTCTCTCTTCTGGGTCAGTAAAACTTTCATTGTGTGTCTGTTTGTTACTTGATATTGTATATCTTGTGTCTGGAGAAGCATGGCCAAATATGGCCCTTGCGCCATTAAACCCACCAAACCAAACAAACCAAGAAATTAATTGTCTGTAAATGAAATAAATGGAGACTATCAATGAAGGATCCACGGAGGAAACATTGCGATTTCAACGCAATTCATTCTAAATTTGTTTAAAAATTAGTTTGTTGGGTTTCTATAAAGCTATACTTGGCAAAGCTCCGCCACAAGCTAGGCCCTTACGCCATAAAACGGCAACCAACCAAGCTGCGCCAAACAACGTCAGTAAACCGAACCACCTGAAGGCATAACTAAATAACCACATCATCACAATGAAAAAATCCTAGAAAAAATTGGTCAAGAATATCTGTTGGAATCGGTCTCTAACCTCTGCAAAGGACTTGAAATTATAGTGCCGTATGGGATATATGAAAGTAGAAAGTTATGTTAATCTTGTAATCTTGAGTGTATAAAAGATAGCAGAAGAAATAATGTGAATGAGAAGAGACGCCTTGATTTTGGATGTATGCTTGTAAATACGAGTTGCTCTCAATAAAGTTAATTTTTAAATAAAGTCTCGAGAACTTTAATGTCCTCTGGCTCCAATCTATCAAAGCCAACAATATCAAAACTGAGTAGAAGTACTACACGGAAGATTGCAGAATGTGTTTACGCGGATAAGTGTGTCAGAGGGTTAAATGCCTTTTTGTTCCTCCCGTGTATATTTACAGTCATTTTGTCTTCATTTTTTCAATGTTTTTATTTGGTCTTAAGTCTGATTTTATTTGGTCTTAAGTAAGCAACTTGTCCTAGTACTTTGAAATCCAGATAATAAACCGACCTTATCAGAAACACAAATTTCATTGACTGTTCTTAAGGTTTCTACCCATGGTGGCAGGCTTGTAATTTCTATTTTGTTATTTATCCCAAAGACCAAATGTTTCCGCTCGCAATATAACATGACACCTACAGCATCAATGCGCATAACAAAAGCCCTCATTTTCTTGGAGAATGTGAAATAAATGTTATTCTAATGCTCCGGGAAAAGTCATAAGCATTTCGCTTTTGGCATGTCAAATACAAGAAGCTGTGACTTTCTTTTGCGTTTTGTGGAAAGTTCCGCTCACACAGTACAAACTGCTCGTACGAAACACTTCCCTGTCGCATACAAAAAACAATGTTTCAGAAAGAATGCCGCATTCCTTTGTTTCGTCTCGGATTTTTTACTTTCTTTTCCCTTTTTTATTATTTTATTCTCTTTTTGTCGTGTTGTCTTGGAGGCGGGGATTACATGGGGAGAAATAAGAGAGGGATGAATATATTTACCGTCATGTGTATAGCGTGTAAAGTCGCTGTTTTTCATTGTTCATAAATCTTCGGTTTTCTAGCTCCGGTGGTGCTCTCTGCACCAATGAGCGGATTATGCAGGAGGGATCATATAAAAATTGAAACAATAAAACCCTTTTATAGGTTGTAAATGCATTTTTTATAAATTTCTCAAACTATGCATGATAGTTTAAGGGAATGCATGGAAGAATTTATTTTCAAATGTTTAGGTATTTTAAATTATATATTTTAACTTGATAGTTTTTCGTATAGTAAAGTTCGTGTTTAGAATTACATTCGCGATTGATATAAGTTTGCTTTGTAAAGCCACATAACCTCGTTTCTTAATACTTCTGTGAACTTGATCTGCGTAACTTCTGGATTTCTCCGTGTCTTCAAATAGCTTAATTCATTGTTTTAGTATAGCCTCATTCCTATAACCGTCCTGGTGCTTGTATCTTATCATTGGCAAAACTGGCGAGATATTGATGGACGGGAGATCTCGCCTTTAGAAGAAAATTAGCCAGATCTTGATCTCATCATCATAAAATAAATTGGCAGCATCTTGATGATAAGATATCTCGTCATTAGCAAATTGGTCAGATCTTGATGGACGAGGTATCTTGTTGAAACCACTTGGGTGTTAAAATCAAGAAAGGTGTATTGAACTATGTCAGTGGGCTTGCATGTATAGGCTATATTTTTAATCTACCTCTTGTAGCAAAACATGCATAAATCACTTATTCTACGGAGTCTCGTTCTGAGGAATATAAACTGTAATCTTACCTAATTTAATGTTTTTTAGAGATGTAACACGTCGGCGCTTTGTGTTGGTTTTAGTGCTTTTAAGGTAGTCGTTTTTATTCTATATCTTTATTAACTTCGAGGATATTTTTATAAAAGTACTTGCAACTTGAAAATACTTCTGGTCCAGTATTACGCATAAATAATAAGTTAATTACTTGTAAAGAAGACGTGTTGGCTAAGTAAGTGTAAGTTAATGTCCATATCAACATGCCAGGATTTGGCATTCCTTCTCTGGCGTAATTTGTTTCTGGGTAGATCTAAGTCTAGATGGAATGATTCTCTGAAATGCTTTCATGTGGTACGCATTTCATTTTCAGATACCAGTCCACGTTGCATTATCTGGAATAAATATATTCAATATACGGTTGTGTGAGCAATCAGTTTAAACTCTTGATTCTGACCAATATATGACAACAAATAGTATTCGAACTAATTACAAAATCCTGGTGCATTCAAATTAAATTGACTACCTAGGACAACAGTATAATTAGTTAATAGGATATTAGAAAATTCCGTTTGTGTGAATCCTACATATTCCGGGCCAAGGTAGCCCGGTTGGAAGAGTAACGGATTAGAAACCGGAGAAATGTGAGTTCGAATCCAACCAAAGACCTTCGTATACAAAGGGGGCTGGTGCCCTAAATCTGACGTGGCCTCAAATGTCCTCACTTTGACGTGGTGTGTCAGTTTGCAGAGTGGTGTGACCAGCTCAGGTGTGACCTCGTCATCTGACCGTGGTTCAAAATGAAGAGGCGTTGTTGGATCTTTCCCTTCAGGATTGATCCCAGACCGTCGTCAATAGCCTGTTGTGTTGCTCCAGTGCGATGTTAAGTAATTACCTACACTTTCCATCCTGTCCAACATCATCTTGTCAAAAATATATCCCGAACACATGCCTTAACGTCATGACAATCCAGTTCAGCTTGAAGGCGTACCTCCCCTTGTCTTTATACTTAAATCCAATCTTAGAGGAGGGAAAATCTGAGGAAACAAGTTTAAAACTCAAACTTCACTTAAATTACAAAATTTAACTAGAATAAAAGTTTAAAAAAATGGATTTTATTAAGATTATCCAATTTTTCTTGGATAATTTGTAAAAAATATGGAAATTTAATCTGCGTATACAGTTTAACGGTATTTATTTTTTAATAATTTCTGAATCGCATTTGCTGTTAGACTAGAAAAATGTTTCTTGCTATTGTTTAAAAGTCCTTTCGATGTTTACAAATTTGCTTTATTCTGAAAAATATTATGCCATATCCAGAAAATAGAGTTCTGAACAGGCTATTGTAGATGAGTTTTTACATAGTTTTCATTTATATACTGTATTTATTTCGTTAAACTTTTATTGAAATTAAATCGTAAATTAAATAACAGGTTCAGTTTGTTTTAGAGGTTTTTGAATAGAATTCAGTGTTTGACTAAAAATTTCGCCTCATCTTAATTATGGTATTGATATTAATGGACAAAAGTGGAATTTTTTAGTAAAAATAAGAACGCGCGTTTCGTGGAATTTTCCAGAGAAAGTCAGAAACGCGTATCGTGGAATTTTTCAATAAAAAACAGAAACATGTATCGTGGAATTTTTCTGTTAAAATCAGAAACGTGTTTCGTGGATTTTTACTCTTTCACCTATCAACGGGAATACTGAACTTTTAGAAGAATGCTTGAAGTTAAGATTTACTACCTTATTAAATATAAAGGGAAAGTAAACGTTAAAATTTACTGTATTACTTAAATTTATTTCTACATTCTACTGCTGAAACATTCAAATTCACCGTCACGTTCCTCAAGATACAAGTTTCAAGAACAAATAAAGCTAGAATGCACGGAATATGCTACTCAATTGTAAACAAAACGAAGTGGTTAAGGCAGAGAGAAGAGCTGGTGCCTTTCCTTATCAACCGCAGCCATATTTGTAATCTCACCTTCATCCTGTCACACAGCCCTAGAAAAGAATGTAAATTATTCTGGTACTTCCAGGGTTTAGCACCAAATTCATTATTCGATCTCGACTCCCTTACCACTAAGGAAAATTAATTTTTATCTCTTACTCTTGCATATTTGCCATTTGAACGAAGTTTTGAAATATTTTGAATATTTTGTTGTAATATTGGTACTTTGTTTCGCATTCGTAACCGCTTTACTTCGTTAACAATTACTTTGCTTCCCCTTAAAAGAAAAAGTACCATTTGTTAAGAAGTCAGCAATCGTTCAGAATGCGTGTATAATCCATCTAACTTGATCATTAATCATATTTTGGCGAAAAAGATCTTGTAAAAGTTTTCCTTCGGTTGAATGCCAAACATTTTTTACTTAGAATTCGTTTGGCGTTTGTCCAATAATTGAAAGCATTACGTTGATGTTTCTGTTTGAGTGTATATAAACGACAGAGCGTATATCCTGATTTAAATAGAAACACTCGGTATATGTATTTATCAGACTTGACACTTAAATAGCAAAAATTTTACTTTTTAAAAGTTTGAATTTAATCTCATACAACAATATACTAGACAGCTCAATTTTTTAAAGTCTAAACATTGCTAATTTATAATTGAAATAAGAATTGAATTTTTATATCCTATTCAATTTATAAAGCCGAGGTAGCAACGGATTAGCAACCGGAGGGTTGCGAGTTCGAAACTCGGTCCATCCAAAGACCGTCGTGTACACGGGGACAAGTGCGCGTTAAATCTGTCATGGGGTCAAATGTTCTCACGTTGGCGTGGTGTGGAAGTTTAGAGAGGGGTGCAAGCTCAGGTATCGACCTCATCATCTGACCATGGTTCAAAATTACGAGGCGTTGTCCTTGGATCTATCCCTTCGGGATTAATCCCGGACGGTAGTCAATAGCCCGTTGTGTTGCTCCAGTGCGACGTTAATTGACTACCTACCATTGTAGCCGTATCTAAGTGATAGTGAAACTTAACCCCATTTTAGAATCTTAGATATACCACGATGTTCAGAGTATTATTTTTAAAGATGAAATCTATAAAAATATCTTATCCAACTGATGAATTTGTTTTAATCCATTAACTTAACAAATTTAAAAAAAATGAACTGTGCATTTTAAAATTTCCAAACGATTGTAAATATTGGGCTCATCTGGCATCAGTTCTAAAAATTGCAAGGTAGGTTGATATACTCGTAATGGAGCAGAACAACGGGCTATTGGTCCGGGATCAATTCCGAAGGGGAAAGATCCGAGGACACCTCGTAATTTTGAACCACGATCAGATGCAGAGGTCAACATCTGAGCTGGCACTCCACTCTCCAAACTTCAACATAACACCAATTTGAGGACATTCGAGGCCACTGCAGATTTAACGTGTACCAGTCCCCACATACACAGCGTTCTTAAGAACTCCGATTGCAACTCCAAGATTCCAACAACAGCGCAACCGCGACCCCCTAAAAATTATAAGTATGACCTCCCCTTTCTGAATTGGGTCGCCATGTCTCAGTGAGTTTGCTTATAACGCTAGCAACCTGGGACTTGTAGGCGGCGCAAGTTCGATTCTGTGTCAGTAAAACTTTCCTTACTTGTACGTCCATTTACTTGTATTTACTTGAAGTTGTTTGGCACAGATTAACCAAATATGGCCCTTACTCCATACATCCCAACACAACCACCGAAGTTCCTGAGTGATATTTTCTTTTCCCATGAGGTTTACTGTCTAGTAAATACAGGGATCGCGCTCCCGGGATTCCCAAGCGATCTCTCTCTGCTGTCACCCCCTACTCTGTTCCCCAATACCTCTTTTTTCCCCTTTTTATGACATTTTTCACCTGGTGTTGTCTTGTGTTTGGCTAAATGTCCCTTGCGCAGTAAAGCAGCCAACCCATCACAACCGACCCTTTCTGGATCAACCTCCAAATAGACCCACCTAACATTCTAACTGGTCCCCTTTCCGGAGGTAGTGGCATGTCTTCAGTTCTTAACGTTTTATCTCTTCCAGTGCTTACTCTGCCAAGTACCGGAGGGTCGGGCGTACAACGAGCAGATTATGCAGATGAGGGTCTTCTCGTAAAGAGATACTCATTTGTTTGTTCCAACCTACTCGTTCCGAAGTTTTGAGTGACCCCGCACCCACTCCTGCTGTCCCTGACACTCATTTCCGTCAAGTGGACAGCGCCGTGGCCCGCCTAGCGTGTAATGAGGACGGCCGCTCAACCGTTGCGTTTTTACCCCTTCCATTATGCCCCGATCCCCTCGCATAAATACTCGACGGGGCTTAACTGATTTTGGTTAAAACTACGCGCTTTTTGGTACGTATTTTTTCGACATAACTGGTGTGGGTTCCTCAGTTTTGGAACCCAAAATTTCGGCCACTTTGTTGCTTACACAGGCGATTTTCAACCCGTGTGTCATTGGTGTGCTTTATGGATGGTGGTGGGCTGTTTGGGAGTTTTAGGCGCAAGGGTCATTTGGCCAAGACAGACAACTTCAAGCACAAAATATAAAAGCGAAAAAGAGGGGTTGAGAAAAAGAATATTGGGATGAAAGCAGAAAGATTGTTTGGGTATCCCGGGAGCGCGACACCCTTGTTTACTAAAGACAGCAAACCCCATGGGGGAAAGAGATCACAAGAGTACTTCGGGGTCGTGAAGTCTGTACACGCCTAAAGGAGATCTGCCCCTGAATGCCTGGTACGTTGCTGAAAGCAAGGAGTGTGAAATAGGAAGTAATACGAGCAGTCATGTATTATTTTAAGAAGCCAGTGCTCGTTTCCAACTACTATATGCAACTCTTAACATACGTAGTCTTAAACAGGAAAGATTGTTTGGGGTTTTATGGTACAAGGGTCATATTTGGCCAAGCTGTACAAACATCAGACAACTTCAAGCAAAAAATGTGAAAGGGGAAAAAAGGGGATTGGGAAATAGAATAATGGAATGACTGCAGAAAAAGATCGTTTGGGTGTCCCGGGAGAGCTCCATCCGTGTTTACTAAAGACACCATGGGAAAAGAAAAGATCACCAAAGTAGTTCGGGACGGTGAAGCCCATTCACACTTAAATGAGATGTTGCGTTGTCGAACAGTTTTGAGTTTTGTCCGCTTCACGTGCTTGAATTCTTTTACATTCCGATGAATCCGTTTGGCCACTCCGTAACAGTTTTTGAGGCTTTGTGTTAATTAAAAATTAGTAATTTTTGTTAATGGCTGTTGAATTTGTCAAGCTAGCGGTTCACGTTGGACTGATGTAGTAAGTTAAAAGATTGCTTAATATTCAAATAGACTCGATGTACCATCAACATGATCAGAGAAATTATAAAATTGTTGTCTAACTTCAAATCTTTTTTACAACCACTGGTAAAAAAAATAAACGTATATTTTATAATATAATTTAAAATAATGTGACTCATCTACACACAACACGCGAAACTAAGGCTTTGAATAGGTAACTAATTTCTCTGGAAAAGTTCACATTTATTGCATGTGAACTCTACTTTTTTAAAGTACAGATGCTGCACCTACATTTAAAAGTGTACGAGTAAGTTTACTTTATCTCTTAATGATGAATTTTTAATAAGTTAAAGATTTTGATTTGAAAATTAATATTTTGTCATGAATTAACTGAGCTATTAATATGGTTTAGTTTATGTAGAGATTGGCACATCCAATTCAAAACTGAAACGCACAACTAATATTTACATGTTATATATTAGTTTCCTTCTGTTAGATTATCTTTGTTACCTCACAATGAATCCATTGATCATTTCAAGTGAATTAACTCTGAAATATTACAGAAATTGAAGAATTTCACAAATATTTCACCATCACTTGTATTATATATATTGTAATGGTAATTGAATTAATGTAAAATAGCAATTTTAGCATATAAACACAGGCTTTACACCTTTATTTGGATTTTTACCCTCAAAAATGTGTTTAAGGTAGCTTGAGACACATTTTCTTCACTTTAAACCACCTTTAAGAATACTTTCTGGTAAAATAAGATACACGAAATTCTGCGGGGGAGCAAAAGCAATTCGTAAAGGCTGAATAAAATGCTAATTCCACTTTCCATACCATTTCGAATTTTCTACTTACATCTTTTTTAAGGCGCAGCAAAAAACTTGATCACCAAAAAATGTCCCATGAACATCAGAATTGAATTTTCTATGCTTATAAATCTTATTTCCCTCTTGAATTCTTGCCTCGGGATAAGAAACAAAAAACCTGCTCGTAAAACTATGATAAAAAATGGGTGCGCGTCAGCATTGATCTGTTAAAACGTTAATAAAAACTGCCTTTTCCCCTCAAGACTATCAGTGAGCCCCTCGATTCAAAATCAAAAAAAAAAATACTTTCCAAAAGAATATTCACTTGTAAATCCGTTTTCTTTTTCCATAATTAGAAAACTATTTTTAATTATGGAACAAAAATGCTAAAATATTTGTAAATGTTTCGATTTCATACATGCTTTTCCAATCAATCGATTTATTTTATTACTTTAATAAAAATTACCATTAAAATGCGTCGAAAATTTAGCGTATTCGAATGTCTTCGGATAGGAAATTTTTAAACTTTTTGCTTCAACAAAAAGTACTAATTATTTCAAAAATAACAAACGTATTTAACCTGTAAATATGTTTACCTTAGTATACTGTTATGAATTTATAAGTGTGTAAAGTAACTTAGTACGTTATATCTTAGTATGTATGAAGTTATGTCTATAACTTTTATGCATTGAATTTACGTACATGTAAACTAAATTATTTTTAACTAAATTACTTTTATATATTGAATTTATCATTCATTAGATTTTTTGGAATTCTAAGTAATCTGTGTTTTAAACATTCCATGTATTCTGACGGATTCTTTCTATAGAAGTTGATACAAATTATTTACTTTCAAAACCACTCACGAAAATTTTATCTGAAACTCTAAAAGAGCATATTTCTAATGTTGTCATTACAGCCAAACACCGTTGAGATCACGTATTTTATGATTAGCAATCTTGTCTCGCCAGATTTTCTGGTATTCCCAGAAATTGTATTTTCAATTTCTCTTTAAGCGCCGAGATTGTATAATAATTAAATATTTCTGAAGAATGAAAATGAGTTGTATAAATGGAAAAAGAAGCAAAAAGGTGAAGACTAGTTCATAATTTAAGGATGATCTTATTTTGTAATGCTAGTTTAATTAAAATATTTTTCATTGCTTTAATATAGAATAAAAAAATGCCAAGTTAAATGTTGTATTTCTCAAGTTTTCATAGAATTCAGAAGTAAAAGTAAACTCTTAGTCTCCTATGCTATGCATGAATTTTGAAAAGTAATATTAATAAACAAAATTTTAAGGCTAATTGGTAAGAGTTCTTCAGAACATAATGCTTATTATAATTTACCATTTGCTATGAACTCCTTTGAATTATAGAAAAAAATATTTATTCCTCAGTTAAAAAATTTTCCAAATTCTCTTACCGAAAATATTGTAGAGCAAAAGTTCTCTACTATTTCCTAATGTTTATTCAAACTTTTTATTACTAGTTATAAAACGTTTTACTTCCAGTTCAGAACCAATATCATATGTAATCTTGTGGTTTTTTAGTTATGAATTCTTATAGAACACATGAAAGTCTTAGTCAAATTGATAGTAGTTTTGAAGATTTTTCATTTTTAGTAATAACGATTAAGAACCTAGAGAAGATGGTCAATTATCCTTTTCTGTTTGGCCAAAAATCATCAGGACAGAAGTGCCACACGAAGAAAACCCGAGATTAAATATGTTCTTGAACAGTGTTGCCACAACTTACTTTTTTAACTAAGCCTTTCCAGGCCGTGTTTAAAGGCGGGGAAGCCCTAGCATCATTGACATACTAGTTTATGACTAGTGGAAAACACACTCGTAAATGACTAGTGGAAAACACTACTAAATGACTAATAAGAACTAGTGAATACTAGTGGCATTCACTAGCTTGTGCTAGTGAATGCCACTAGTTATTGAATCTCCACTAGTGCTTACCGGCCTTTTCATGTGACCTGGAAAAGCTTAGTTAAAAAAAGTGAGTTATGACGACGCTATTCTAGAACAACATATTTAAACTCGCGTTTTCTTGTGACTTATTTCTGTCCTGATGATTGTGGACGTTTTCTCTAACAATATGGCCATCTTATCGTTATTAGTCGTTGTTTTGAAGATTTTTCATTTTCACTAATACGAATCCTTATGTTACCTCAAATGCATCTTACATAAATTCATTTGAAATTTATCTTTGTCTACAACCGAAGGAAATGCTCCCATATTTTGTTTTTAACCGAATAAGTTTATGAAGTTATTTCTGCACTTCGTGGTTTATTGCAGGGGCTATTTTTTTCTGATTCAATAAATGGCGAAGAGAGTCGGATAGCTCACTCTTTCCTCAGAATTCAATTCTTAGTTCGAATATTTATTCAACTCCAGAGGAGGAAAATAGTGAAAGAAAATATTATCGTATAGAGGATAAGATACGATGTAAGATTGGGCGGGATAAAAAGAAAGTTTTTTTCCTGACCCCTCATGGGATCCCCAGTTTCCTAAAATAAATTTAGATGCATGCTCTGGATATACCCTGCTGTTTCATTTCTTCGTATGGACTGCCCGTAGATCTTGCTATGCAGTAACTTGCCTTTTTTCTTTCAATTTCCCAAAGCTCGTACATGTGTACGGGGATGGGGTCCAAAACAGTAAAGGAAAATAATCGTATCTTTCCAAAACTATTTTTATTCAATGCAGAAAAAAAGGAGGCCTTATTCTTTTCCAGAAAAATTTTTAAGTCCCAAGTTTTGTACTCTGGAAAATTTCTTCACGGAGCAAGACGAAAAAAACACTCTTTATTTACGATTGGATTTCTTTCCCAAATATTGCAATCTCTTTTAAATTTTCATTTTTCTGTGCCTCTGCTCCTTTATTAAGACAAAAGAAAACGTTGAATTGGAAATGATTTGGAAATGGATTTAGTTGTGAGTTTTTAACCCTAGAATTGACGGCGTGTGTTTCCGTTCGGAAAGTAAAGGGGATTTATTTACTTCCATTTGACTTCTTTCAGGCAGAGAAATAGAAAAAAAAACCAAATCCGTTATTTAAAAACGTTTAGAAAAGGCATTTTTTATCTCTTATCGTTAGTAAAATTCATATTTTTATTATAATTAAACCTATTGCTTACGTCCAATGTTTTATTTGCTAGGAAATTTGAAAAAAATGCATGGTAATCCTATATTAATATTTGTTTTCAGTATTTTTTAATTTGTTTTTATTCCTTAATTTGTTTTTCACAGCTTTGGGTGAATAAATATATATTATTTAAGTCGATCTTGGATTATAGCAAAAATATGCGTATATTGAATTCGAAGGAAATTGAAAATATTAAAAAACATTTTAATTAACTGTCGAATGCAAAAAAAATTAGGCGCATAAAATATATCTTTATTTATTATGTTTGAAAAAATTTCTCGAAGTTCTGTACTCAAGACAATACGAAAAAATTATTTTAATAAGAGCCAACTTTTGAGTGGAAACATGTCCGAAAGAAATATAACCACACTAAGAATTTTCTAAAAAGGTTTATTTTCGGTTTTATTTCTTTTGCTCGCGAAAATATTTTCAGGTTTTGTTTTCACTTTCGGATGAGCTGAAAACGCCATCAGGAACGCAGGATCTTGGATCTTCTCGAACAGCTTCAGGCTTCACTATCCTGTTGGGAAGTATTAGGATAATTTCGATGGAGAGATTGCTGCGGTTTGCCTGGCTGTGCATGAAGTCAAGACCTGTCCTAAAAACAATGTTGTATTTTTCATCGATTCTCAGGCAGCAATAATAGATCCTACAACCCCTAATCAAAATGAATATAATCTTGTATATCGATGTAGAGAGAAACTAAGCCACATTTGGGAAAGTTAAGAAAAGTTGCCTTACAGTGGAATCCAAGTGACTGGTATACGTATATGGCAATGAACAAGCGGACCGATTCGATAAGACTGGAGAAGTTGCCCCAACCTAAATCCCTTTTACGTCTTCGTAACATTAAGAGGCTTATATGCTCGTCTATAATAGACTTTGTAAATTGAATTTCAATTTACAAAAAGAGATGTCTACAGGAAAGAACTGGAATGTTTTATTGAGGAATAAAGCTCATATCCCAGGTTCCTTGTCCACAGCTGTAGGAGTCGCTTGCTTTCGACTTCTTACCGGACATGACTACCTACAAAAACATTTACACCGTAATGCAGTGGCAAGCTGTCTGTTCCCTTTGTGAACTGGACGAAATGACTGGAAACCACTTCAAGACTGTCCTAAAATTCACGACAGTAGAATTTCAAATACTGCTGATAGTGTTTTTAAGCAATGTATTTTTCACTTGAGAATTCTATTGGGCTACTCGTCGATTGATGGCCGGAATTAGGAGTTAGAAAATTAAAACCACTTTTGGGTGTACCCTTTCAGGGCGGTGGTACATCTGGTGTCCCACCTCCTTTATATAGTTAAGGCTATGAATATAAATGTTCCATGCATATTAGGTGGGGCCGTGGCTCAATGGGTTTGCCCACTCCACTTGCAACCTGTGAGCTGTAGTTGGCCCTTGGGTGTATATCTTCTCTCAGTGGGTTCCACTTGGGTGTCTCTTCTGTGTCGGCTAAGCTTTCCTCGTGAGTACATGTCCATTTACTGGACGTTGTTTGGCACAGCAATGTCAAATATAGCTCTCGTGCCATAAAACCCAACCAACCATTTGTGTGGTAGCCGAGTGGCTAGACTGACCCTCGGTTCAAGGCTCTGATTAGACTGGGTTCCAATCCCAGTGTTGGCATACATATTCGTAGTGGTTCGGAATCCACTTGAAGCCGTAGGTGTCTCCTTGTCTTTGTGTAACAAAAATAACCCTAGAGCTTAACATATGAACCATTTGTGGGAATTCTCTTAGCAACTCACCATTTTTTCGCATATTTTGCGAAAGAAAAGCCGGCTGATTTATATTCCCTTTATAATCATGTTTATTTTGCTGCGGCGGGAATAAAGGCCAGGCAGCACCGTACAGGGAAAAGCAAGAGACCCTCAAGGGGAAAACACAAAACATTGCGGAGCTGTCGTATAAGAAATGAGCCAGCTGAACTAGTTTTCTCGTCCTCCGCTCCATCCAAGCGGAAGATTAGCAGCCCCTGTGTTTGTCTGTGTGACATGATGACATTTGACCCGACAACAGCTCCATCCTCCCCATCCGCCGTCCGAACTGGACATAAGGCAGGAGGGCTATCATTGTGCTGGCCTTAGCGCTGGGTTCGATTTGCCATCGGTGGGTTGAATCAGAACGACTTAAAGGATTTTTTTTCAAATTGGTTGGTGAAGAAATGTATTTTTGAATGAAAATATATTCTCTTGTGTGTCTGGAAATATTTTCTCTTGTGTGAGATTGAGAAAATGAAAACACGTGGATTCAATTACTTTAGTCTTATGAAATTTATGAGATCTTTGTGCTTGTTCTCGTCAGTTTTCAGTTATTGCGTCATCAAATAATTTCAAAAAGCTTTCTATACGAATGTGTGATTAATAAATTCAAAATCCTATTGTTTTTAGCAACCTGCAAGTTGTAGGCATCGCCGGTTTGATTCCTATAACTTACCCTGGGTATATTGCTCTACTGTGTCAGTAAAACTATGGCAATTCCATCTTAAAATCTAATCCCCTTTCTGGTGTCTTTAAAGGTTCACAAGAATGTATATCTTTGGGTGGGGGTTAAAAATCAAAATTGTGTGTCTCATTCAACTTTGTGTCACATAAAAAAACCGTTTTTATGATAAAATATTAATTTGCAGTGAGCTCATACTGGATCATAATTGATTGTCCATATCTGTTCAGTTCCATGTTTCTTCCTAAATCTAGAAAGGTTTCATAAAAAATATTTATTGATTCATATGTTCATGTGAATATGATAGTCCTGTTCGATTTTCATAAAATTGTCATTTGAGACTGAATTTTGTTAGCTCTTGTTCCAACTGTCTAATCACTTTAAACCAACTAATACATGTTTATAAACTTTGATACTGAAGTTAGTCTTAAAAGGGAGCATATCACGTATAAAGCATAGCCGAATTATACTTTTTGAAGGCTGGAACATTTTAATTTGCCGCTATTGTTTTTCCTATAAGAGTCTTGTAAATGCCGAATAAACGCTTTTAGTCTTTACACTGACAGGGTCACTGAAAGCTTTTTTAATGAGATACGTATTATCTTGAGACAAACAATTGGTGGAACTTCGTTTCATTTGAAATTGTTAGTAAAACGCATTATCAAGAATTAATTATAGTATTATTTCTCATTGATGTCATATCACGAGAATGTAAAGTCAAAGATCTCTAATTTTCATCTACGCAGTCAAAACGTTAAAGCTGGTTTCAGTTACAGAACATTAGGTTATCTAGGACTAAGATGTACCAAAACTTCTACGTTAATAAGGAATATCATAAACATTTAGAATTTTCTGAAAAAAATAAATAAAGTCAATTACATACATTTATATTTCGAAGAAAAGTCATGAAAATTAAATATTTAGATAAATAAATTTTCATCGAATCTTAAAATCCCTGAGTTTTGCATTGGACTCTTTTCATCCATGTTCCGAGGAAAGTATAGAATCCCAATCTTAATACCGGATCATAATTTAGTACAAATATGATAGACCTTTAACAAAACCATCAGATAATTCACTAACCCAAAATAGTTTTGACTTGTACGCCTAGGGTCTATATAAACATGTATGGAGACATGGCAAAATTTATACTTTATAATTATGTGAGGTGTTATACAACATTGTACGCTGAAGCATCTGTCATATCCGTTGTATATGCCCCCAAACTATTTCCAAGTTTCAGGATCGCTTCAGTTCTGATTCTTTTAGTGATTTGCTAATTAGGTTTGTATGCTTTTCTCATTCAAGAAGTGTCTTACTCTGACATTGCTATTTTCTCATGGGATTGGTTGAGTTAGTCTTGTCGGGTGTTTTCTCGGAACTTTATAATAGCGAAATATTCTTATTGTTTAATTACAAAGTGCTGGTTAGATTAATAAAATTAGTTAAATCAGAGCAACACATTCGAATTTGAGCGTGAAAATAGGGGTAAATGTAATCAAAAATTAAAATATAAACTTTCTGAAATGAATTTCCCTTTGAGTTAGAAATGTAAAATCAATCCATCCGAAAATATTTCCTTAAACACAGATATTGTCTGGTATTTGGAGCAGGTTTTCCAAACATGGCCCAAGTGCCATTACAACCAACCTTAAACACAGGCCAATTGAAGTAGTGATATGATATTCGAACTAGAGTCTTTTGGTTAAAAATAATCGTAACTTTGGTTAGGCACTGAAAACATAATTACATTTACTTTTAGATAATAAAAATAAAGCACTTTAAATGCACGAGGAAGATTATTTGTTTTTATTTGATGTTTTATTAATGAATTTTGGATTTAAGTTACGTAAAATTAGAACTAATTTCATATTAAATTCATTATTATGCAATCTTGTCAAAATATAACAATAAGCAGTTTTGATCAAGCAGCTATAAGCATAACGATAAGCAGTTTCGATCGCAACAAACTATTCATTTTTAGAAAGAATGAAACATAAAAGTTACGCAATTAAAACTTTTCACAACTTAAAAGGTACTCTGCAAGAAAGCAAAGAGCAGGACTCGATTATTTTACACTTTGAAGAGTTAATTTATGTTTGTATTCAAATCAACAGCAGAGAGAGATAAGTTTTCTATACAACCATATCAGCTTAGATTTCACTGAGAATTTTCATTTCATTGAGAATTTTCATTTCATTGAAAGACAGTCTAAAACGCGAACTTTTCTCCACTTGAAAGATGAGCTGGCGTCCTCTTTGGCTTCTTAGCAACCCCACGCAGAAGAAAAGAACGCCAACAGCAGTCAGGAAAAGAAATAAGTAGATGTCCGGAAGATGTACCAGGGAGAGAAAAACAGGTCATCTGTCTTTTCTCATTATCTGTCTGATAATCTCATCCCTCGACATGTCCGATTCTCCTCCTGAAGATTAGGAGAGTACGTCTTTTGTTGAATGTCAGCCTCTTGTCACCTCCCTATCTCCCTTCCAGCTTCCGACTCTCTCTTTTATTAAGTCTGAAAGTCTGAGTGCAAAATTAATCCTGGGATCGAAAGATGTGAAAACTGTCATTCTAAAATTGCCCAAAGTTGTTTTTTTTTGTTCGAGCCCGAACATTGTTAGCATTTAATCTTCATTCACTTTTCATCCGAAGTTTAGTGTCGCCTTCTTTTGGCTTCTTTAGCGCCAAATTTTATCCTGGCTCATTTAGTGCCTAAATCCATAAGAACGGTTGCTTTTGTTTGAAATTATTTTGACGAATAAATGAATTAAATGAACGAGTAAAGAATTTCTAAACAAAGCTCTTTTTGAAAAGGCGTTCAGTCTGTTTATTTTGCAAAGTAATCTTGCAATCGAACTCATTGAAATGCCTCTAATGATTGAGATAATTAAAATTTGTCGGAATATGATAGGTACCATTGATGGGACTCTTGTCATTCACGAAGTTAGGCACTGTTAGTACCTGGGAAATCTGTTCCGCTGCCACTCGTCCACACGAGTGTCAATAGGCCTATAAATCCTCCTAATTGGTATTTGGTGGCATGTGAAAAGAATACCGAGTCCACAGCTCTGAATAGCTCGAGCCTCGATACATAAATTGAGTATGCATTCCCGCCTTTCCTTGTAGTGCTCTAAATTTTACGTTGTGTCGGGTTTAAACGTCAAGTGCCCGTAGGCTATAAATTCTTAATTGGTGTTTGTTGCCACGTAAAAGAAGTCTCCAGCTCTGCCTGAATGTAAATTGGATGTGCGTTCTTGTCTCCCTGTGGTGCTAAACCTTACATTGAGTCGGATTGATTGGTTTTTGTTTTATGACGCAAGTGTCATTTGGCCTAGTTTTTCCAAGCACAAGACAACGTTAATGGAAAACACACAACAAACTTTTTATTGACACGGAAATACACCCAGTTTAAGTGATAGTATTCGAATCTGCTCCGTCTACAACTCGCAGGTTGCTAACAAAACCACTGAGCCATAGCTACGTTGAGTTGGGAGGCGTGAGGTAAACAATAGATTTCAAACTAGTCGATTTGGTGAAAATCATTTTTTAACTGTTGTACCTTACTCCGTTTCAAATTTTATATGCATAATCACACAATATTTATACTTAGGCATATTAAACCTCTAAATTTCACGAGATTTCCGTGTGATCTAGAATTGCTTTTCTCCACAACATACGTAATGACTAAATAACCAGATCTATTGTTTGAAAGAATCCCAGAGAATATCCTACTGGTCACAAGAAAGTCAAATCTGGTAAGGAGTCACGCAGGGAAGACTACAGGTTGAAGAACGGATATATGCGTGCGAACCCCTCAGGATTTAAAGAATTAAACGTTTTTGATATTTATGATACCTTCCTCACCAAGTACTGCTAAGTTTCTGTTGAAGATTTATCATACAATTTAAATTCTCCTTTCGTGAAGACTGTCCTTAAGTTAAACTATAATAATAGTCCATCTATAATAATTGGAACACAAGTTGTCGCAATTAACTTCCAAAGCTTCCTCCGAAAGTGGCCCTCAGTACATACAATGCGAGGTCTCAATTAAGTAACAATGCATTTTCAGCAAGACTTGTCAACTCCCTCTTTTCACTTCGTCACTTAAATTAAACGCAAGAGCAATTTGCGTTCATAATCCCCTGGTTTCGCTAAAGCACCTTGAGTGGGGTGTAAGTGCTTCGCAAAACTGCCGAACCGAACATTTGTTTACTAATCTCTCCGTTTTGTGGTAAGACTGGTTAGTTAATGAACTTGATGTCATTTAAATGCGGACACCGAATTTAAATGCGTAGCGTCGTCTTACTGATTCCGATGAGACGTTTTTGTCCCTAAAGATGTTCACTTTTTGTGTTGAAAAACGCAATTGTTATTTTATAAAGTCCTGACGGCATTTTTTTCTGTGAAAAAGTTCGCTGGGGAAAAAAAATTAGGTTTTCTTTTTTTCTCTCTTTAAGCCGTAAAAAGTCAACCAAATAAGTGACGTCATGAATAGTAAACAAGTTTCGAATTTAATATTTATGAAGCTCTAAGATTTGCTAATGCCTTTGGAGTATTTTTCCTCAGGAAGCTAAAATTAATGAGTCCGGTTAAAGGCTCGTGTGTTTTCTGTCAAGCGCAAGAAGAATAGACTTCAACAGCGCTGGAAAGAATTAAAATCTTAGTAAAATATTTAAAAACTATTGTGTGGAACAAAGAAAATTTTTTAACCATAATTTTTAAATATTTGCCTTTATTTGCTTTAGCTGAAGTTCTATTTTGAGCATACAAGTAAAGAATATTTAGAGGGTAGTATTGCTTGGAAGAAAAATTGTTAATATATTCAGGGAACTAGTCAGGGTAATTTGCCTACAATTAAATTCTCAGATTTTTTTAAATTTAAATTAAGGATATGGCGAAATTCGTGGATAAATTTCACGATCAAAATTGTTGATTCCGTCAGCATTCTTTGCATTTATCTCTCCTTACGGACCCTGCTGTCATAACCATAGTCACGACAGCAGAGTTCGTAAGGGGAGGCAAATCATGAATTTAGCAGTAATATTCAAAGCTGTATCTGCAATATTTTAAAGAGACGTGTATGATAATGCTAACACTTTGGAATTTTGTATGTATTAGTGCTTTTTATTTTAATTGATGAAATTTTTAATTTCTTAATAAATAAATAATAATATAAATGAGTATGGATAAGCTTAAATTCACACATTATTTTAAGAGTCATTCCTTTTTTGTCCTGTTGCTTTTCTATTCAACGCCTCCTGTTTTGTCCAGAATTATTTTTATTTGAGTTTAATGACACCTCTTAGTAGCGATGGGTCACCGTGGCTCAGAGGGTTTACCCGCTGCTCTAGCAACCTGCGAGTTTTAGGCGATCCTGTCAGGTTCTATTCTTTCCTAGGTATATTTATCTTCTGTGTCAGTAAAGATTTTCTTGTGCGTGTATGTCCACTTACTTGTTTTTTGGTCAAATACGGCCCTTACAATGAAAAAAAGCAAAACCAATCAACGCTTAGCAGAGCCTGATCGATTGTATGGGATTTAAAATAAATAGGCCTAATCACTATAAAGCTATTCATAACCGATCAAAGTGACAAATGAAATTTTTTTATATACAAACAAATAGACACTAGGGTTATGTGTTGAACTTTATTATTATGTATTTATTAAAAATCATATGATCATAAGATAGTGTGCGTTTAGACTGAAAGCGAGAGATTGCATTTTTGTGTGAGGCATATTATACGAGAGAGATTGTATGTATATGATAGGGTATGTATGTGTATCAATGCACACAGTATCAATTGAATATACATCAGTGTTTCGCACATGTTTAATGATTTCACAGGCATGCAATAGACTATCGTCGTAATTGATAGTCATTCTTCGCTTGTGACTCCCATGGGGGAAATATCCGATTTGACAAGATCAATTTTTGCATAAAAACCATTAGCATAACTGTGTTTAAACTTGAAGCGTTAGCACACATATTCACAGATCATGTAATAAAGAATACCCTGTTATCCTTTCAAACATACAAATGTTCGCCCAGACTTTTAAAACGCTTGAAACAATTGAAACGAGTAATAACGAAACTCATCAATCAACTGCAAAGCTCTGTCGGATCGAGCAGATTAAAGAATCTTTCTTTCCCTGTTTTTAGTTTCAATTAACATGCTTAATCTTTTTCTCCATTCACAAAGACAGCAGTTCAGTTGCCCTCATTAAGCAGCTTCAGCAGAAAGTCTAAACCCGTTAACGTCCCGAGCGGACGAACTAAGCGGCCTTAATGTCGTACTTGAAAAGTAACTTTTGGGGGGTGCCGAGGGAATCCATTCTTTTCACTTTGCCAAAATCATTACATTTTGGGCCTTTATCTTCTTAACTTCTCCAATCTCGGAAAAGCTTGGAAACAGGATCCGCTCATAGTATTAATTCCGCCTCGCTGGCATTTATATTTATTTTGGGGGGATTAATCTGGAATTTCCTTTTCCTCATCGCTCCGTTCAGAAAGATCGAATTGCCATGCTTCATTTCGTTCTCTGGATGAAATTTTCGAAAAAGCTTTGAATTTCCTTTTCATGCGGCTGATTAGCTGCGAAGGACTAATGTACATATCTTGTGCAGGTCGAGGTTATCGAGCGGAATAATGCATGTACCTAAGTCAGATTCACTTCCTCCGCGAATCTCTTGGGTTCTCGTGCTCGCTTTAAATCAGATGTCAGTTACTCAATTACTGAAAGTACGCTCCGGACTTGTGTTCTTAATCTCGTGTTCACTTACTGAGGAGATTGCCCACTTCGATACAGGATTATGAAACCTACTTTAAATATATATAAACGTAGAGTGAGCAATGACAACTTTTTATGTTCCCAGGATCATGTGACTAAAACTAGCTGTAATGTGACCCTTAGACTACTTTCGTCTGCCAATTGGAAACGAACATTCATCATTTGATTGGTCCATGTGACATTGACTTTGACAATTGTACCACTTTTATTGCCACTCGAGAAATGCGCATTCACACAACTACCCTGTCATAAAATATAAGATGTTATATCGCCAGACGATAAGATTTCGAACGGCCAATCAAGTAAAATTTTCACCTAGCAACCACGTGACTACTAGTCGATATTTTGTTCACTTTTTGAAGCTCCTCTCAATAACAATACTCAGTCTTATATTTAGTGTCTATAGAAACCTTCAAGTTGTGGGTGGCGCAGGTTCGATTCATGCCAGGTTTTATTCATCCCTCGATGTGTTTTTCTCTTGTGTGTCAATAAAACGTTCCTTGTGTTTTACTAACACAGAATTGTCAGAATGTCAATTTATTTTACGATGTTTGGCGTAACTTGTCCAAATATGGTCCTCGCGCAATAAAAACCCAGCCAACCAATGTCTTAGATCATCCAGCTTATGTCGATTGTTTTTAAGTATGAGCGTACGATGTACAGATTTCGTCTGAGTTAGATTATGGGGATGTACGGTAGGATTATAGTATAATATTTTTCTCGATCATTACAGATTTCAGATTAATTTTGTTTCCAAAAGATGAGCAACGATAATTATTTAGTTGCCAACTCTTCTAGGCTCTCCGAAATTTGAAAGAAAATATTTTAATATTGTGAAAATTAAAATTTCAATTCTCAAAATTTGTTTATCCTATAGCAAGAACGTTTGTAGTGATTTTGAATCCATAGTAAGCCGTAGAGCCCGGTTTAATTTGCTCTCATGTAGGAAAACGCGACCATTGAACTACAAACCAATCGAGCAACATTATACGTAACTGCATTTTCGTTCATTTCATTTAATGCAAATATTGCTGCAAGCTTCCCTCAAATGAAGGAAACCAAAAAACAGTTAACTTCAACAGAACGTCGAAGAGTAGGAATAGTTTTCGTTCTTTAACCATTTTCCGTGCTGTGCGAATGACATAAAACCCAAGCTTCTTCCTGGTTGGGTTAAGTAAATTGTTTAGAATCGTTTCCTAACTAACCGTTATGCTCGGATTCAGAAGAAAGATGTCTAAAATTCAAAGAAAAGAAAGAAGTTAGAAAGATTCAATGTTTAACAATATTAATTATTTGAGATGTTTAGAGATATAAGAATCGATATGGAAGATGGGAAATTGGATGAAGTTATCAAATATATTTCGTGAATGTGACAACTGCGAATACTGAAAATATAATTAAAAAATAACTGTTTACTACTAATTAAACTGTTTATGAAGATTTGTACACCAATTCACACAGCTTATATAAAATAAGGAGCATCCGATTTTTTATATAAACAGAATACGTTTGTAAAATTTCTATTATTCATCTCATCCAAATGTTACAAGCATGTTAAAAACATTTACACATTACATTCGTTTCACATTGCTATCTAGTTTGTATTCTTCCATAAATTTATGTTGAACATCCTGGTGAGGTCACACGAGGTATCAGATGCGAAACAAACCAGACGGTCTGCGAAGATTTTACTTTTCCTGACCAAATGCTCTGAAATGATGCATATCGGGGTTACCTTAAAATTTAGTTTATCGCCGTTTTTGCAACGTTTAGCGTTAATCTTATTGGTTTTGACCAATCAACTATTATATTATAATTTTTATTGGTAAAGTGCTGAAATCGTTTTCACAAAACAAGATAACTAACGTCACGTTCAGAATGTGACAGAAAACGCGTATCGCCGCAGAAACATTACCGCCACTTATATTTAACTTGACAGAAAATGCCTCGTATACTTTTTTTATCTTACGCCCGTCTGCAGCCTATCGGCTATCAATCGATGAGAAGCCCAATAGAGTTCTGAAGGGAAGAAATATAGCTTAGAAACACTCAACAGTATTTGCAATTCTATTGTCAAGAATTTAAGGGCAGTTTTTGAAGTGGTCTCCAGTCATTTCGTCCAGTTCTCAAAGGGATACTGATAACTGATCTCGTAACTCCAATACGGTGTAAGTGTCTTTGTAGGTAGTTACGTCCAGTAAGAAGTCGACAGCAAGCGACTCCTACAGCTCTGGGCGAGGAACCTGGGATACGATTTTTATTGCCTCTTGTATACGAATGAAGGTTCCAATCAAATATCCAAGTTAGGATAGCTTAATGACTAAGAAGTTGAAATTTTTAATAAAATCTTTTTCAGATTAATGCAATCTGGTGCTGCAATTTACCACATTGTACGAGACCGAGATTCTTGCATATGTAAAGCGCGTAGAGAACAATCGACAGAATAGAAACGAGATACTCTGATAAAGCAGGACTTTGTTGTGTCAGTTACGGAACTTAATGTTCATCAAAAATACTAACTCAACTTACTTTAAGAAACATTGAATAAATTCTACACAGCTGAAATCTTATGTAAGTTCACTGGGGCTTGCGTAATAGCATATGTATACATGAATATGTACTCTTATTATTTAAATTTTTCATGGTTTTCAAAGTTTATAAGGTACATTTTCCAGAAAACATACCCCTCGGGTGCACATCTTTAAGTGTGTACGGGCTTCACAAACCCGAGTGAACTGCTCTTCTCCCATGGGGCTTACTGTCTTTGGTAAACACTCCCGGGGTACCCAAGCGATCTTTTCTCTTTTCCTCCTAGTGTTCTATCTCCCACCCCCTCTTGTTTTTCCCTTTCATGTGTCAGCATTGAAATTACGAACAATTTTGCTTTGAAATCCATTATCGTATATCATCATCAATCATATCCATCATATCAAGATTCCAATTTGATTTGCTTTTTTAAAAAAATTCCCATCACTGAGTTATGTTTAATTTTTACTTTATAAAATGTCGGTACTTTTTCTGCCTCGCATGTTTGCCGTGTGTGGCGTCCCGTATCGGGGGAAAATGGAATCCTGGGGTACCTAATGTGTGCTCTTTGGTCCATGCTTCAACGTAGTCGGGTGGCCAGAGTTAACCCGCTGTGGTCAATCGGCTCACTTAAGTTATCTGGGTTTCACCACCTCAGAGTGCTTAGCCCCTCAGTCGTGCTGGACTTCACTGGTCTTAAGTATTTTGGGTTAGTGCTGCAGCTAGGGATGCCCTAGGTGAACCGGCGGATCCACATCCCGATATTGTAGCACTATATCATGGTGGTATCCTGAAGTGTGAGCTGAGGCTGGAATGTTCCAGAACCAGCAACTACGTTTGGACTCCGTGGTGGGTATGGGTTCACCATGAAGGAGTTAAATATTTAATCTATGGATCCAAAAATTTCTTTGTGCCCTAGAGGAGGCCTAAATCCCTCTAACAATGTTAATTTCTCAATACCTAAATTTTTAATAATCAATAACCCTGAAGGGAAACTTGCAACCTTTTCACCATTTGCTGTACAAAAATATATTCAGTCTGCTGCTGGAGAACCAAAAGCAATAAAGAAATTGCGGTCTGGTGGTCTTTTCATAGAAACTGTATCTGCATATCAATCTGAGCAATTAATGAAATTAAACCAAATTGGAGAACTAAAAGTTAATGTAACTCCAACACAGAACTCTAAATTCTAGTCGTGGTGTTATATCTGAATCTGATCTTTTTAATGTATCTGAACAGGAGTTTATTAAAGAATTGAAATCTCAGCATGTTTGTTCAGCCAAACGCATCTGCATCAGACGAGATGATAAAAGTATTAACACAAAATATGTAATATTAAAATTCAACACACCGGGCATGCCGACATCCATTAAAGCAGGATACTTAAATTGCAGCGTTAGACCGTTCATTTCAAACCCTCAAAGATGCTTTAAGTGTCAGATTTGGACATTTCCAGGCTTTGTGCCGATCACCTGCAATTTATGCCGGATGCTCAAAACCCGAACATGGCGAAAACTGCACTGATGAACCTGTATGCTTCAATTGCAAGAAAAATCATACTACTTTACTCCAGGTCTTGTCCTCAATGGAAAAAAGAAAAAGAAATCCAAAGCATAAAGATAAAACAAAAGATTCCATATCTCGAAGCAAAAAAGTAATAGAAAGTCGGACACCAAGAGCAAATATTTTATACTCATCTGTAATTAAAACAATGAAATTCGTTACTATCCAAACAGATACCATTCCCAATAAACAAATTGAAAATACAATTGAGTAAAACAGTAACAATCGCCCAAGAAAAAGATGCAACCATTAAAAATTCAACAAAAAACATTCCCAAACCATCTGGTCCTAATCTTAAACACACTTCTAAAAAAATCACAAATGAAATTAGATGATATAAAGTCTTATAGAATCGATGAAAAATACTGGGAGACCTATTCTTCATCTGACTCATCTGCTGAAAAAATGGAAATAGACAAAAATAAAAAGAATAGACACAAACGCAAAAAATCTCAAACAACATATTGGTTAAAATAATTTTTTTTTTGTAATTGCCAAGGCTACCGTAACCATGTTGAGAATATGGAGGCTTTGATAGATTGTTGCCATCCTGTATGTCTTGGTCTGCAGAAAACTTTTTTGACACCAGAGTATTCACAAAAATTGGAAGATATGATATCGTAAGAAGAGATAATCAAAAAAGATGCTAGTGGTGGTGTAGCGCTTCTGACTTGTCTGGATTGTCCATCTTCGGCTGTTTAAATTTCACTCTTTCAAAATTTTATAAATTTTTTATTTTGTACATATGTAAATTAAATTCTTCAAGTCTCATAAGTTATGCCTCAGATGATCTTGTTTTTATTATCTGACTATTTAAATATTTTTATTCTCAGCTTCACGTTTTACATGTTTTAAATCTACCTTTTATTTTTGTCTTGGACTTCACTTTTAAATGTTTTACGCTTTTATTGGACTATATTCTGTCTTGTGTTTGGCGCAGCTTGTCCACTTTTGGACCTTGCGCCATAAGATCGCAACATCCAATCCAGAAAACATAATGTATCCTTTCTTGACACCTTGCGTGTTATTTTAAATAAAAGTGAATGAATAAATTTCAATTGATTTTCGTGCAAACGTAGTCAAAATATTAAATCCAAGGAAATAGATTATTTTGAACATCGTTTCTAGTTAAAATCTCGTGAGAATTTTTAAATTCGGAAAAATTTGAATCTTTCTACTGTTTCCATTCATTCTTTATAGTTTTTAGTCTGAGCTAATATTCGTTCCAATCCTTTAATGCAAATAATTTTATCTAGCAGGTATCAATGCAATGTAAAAGCCGCCTTGACAAATGGTTATTCTAACATTTGTATCATAAAGGGGAAATATTCAAATGAAAGAAATAATTTTACTTAGTCAAAGCAGCTGGGACTTTTTCATTTTCATTCTTCTAACTGTGAAGAATCTCAATTGCAATCCACGGTAAAATTCATTCATATTTTTTCTAATGGATTTTAAGGGCTATTAACTGCTTTTTGATAAAAAAATGCTTTGATCCCAGTGAATAAAGTAATGAATCTGTTATCGATGTCTTGGAAGGAGGGAAATTGATTTCATCTTAAGTTAGATAGATAGTATATAATTTGATAAAAAATATTTATCACAATTCAATGACATTGTATAATAAAAGTTGTTGAACTTGTCATCCTTTTCAAAACTAGCTTCTAATGTAACATTTCAGTAAGCATTCCTAACAATGAAAAGTTGTATTAATTTTGGGGTTTACTATATAATGTATCCTATTTAATCACTAAAGAAGTACTCACACGAAAATCCTTTGCAATGTGATTCAGAAATTATTATTTTTAATTGAGATAAATACATGAATTTGCTTAAATATCGCATTGCTGAACTATCGTCTGCAGCAACTATCTTTTGCAGAGTCAAAGACAGTAGTAAATTATTGTTGGGACTTGTCAAAATTGAACTCATTGTTTCCGCCTGGACACACACTGGAGCAGCATGCTACAAATAGTGCGCATTCGGAGTATATACATAGGCTTATGGTACTCCGAATGCGTGTAGTAAATCGGTCGTGGCCTCAAATGTCCTCACGTTGGCTTGACTTGGAAGTTTGGAGAGTGGTGCCAGTTCAGGTGTTGACTTCGTCATCTGACCGTGGTTCAAAATTACGAGGTGTTTTCCTCGGATCCTTTCCATCGGGATTGAACCACCATTGACTTCCACACGTCTTCTGTTGTCGCTTCGGTTATATTTTCGCATTCTATGCCATCCCTATCTTCCACTTCGAGGTTCGCTCCTCGGCATATCTCTTGATCGCCTTTTCAGGAATCGCCCTTCCTGCATTCCTTTCGGGTCAGTGCGAAATGCTCTGAGTACTACACCCCTTAATAATATCAACGTCTCTGAGTCCCTTATTTTCTTTTGCCCCTTGGGACCCTACAAGTGTTTCCCATTTGGATCTTTTCTCAGTTTTGGAAAGTCGAACACCAGTCGGCTCATTTACCTGCAACTTTTCGCCGCTCATCGTTATCTTTAGAGATTACATTGCAATTTTTACAGATGGGTCGAAATCAACAGAACATGTTGGTTGCGGCTTTGTTTGTGGATCGACCACTGTAAGTTATGTTTTGCCAAGTGTCGTATCTATAATTAGCGCTGAATTTTGTGGTTTGAATGAAGCATTGAAATATATTTCTTACCAGGGAATAGGAAATTGTATATCGTTTACAGACTCAAGAAGCATATTGGAATGCTTATCAGCAGATCGCCCACAACATCCTTTAGCTATTGCCGTGCTGAACTTCCATCGTCAACTTACTCGGCGTGGCTATGGCATCTCTTTCTGTTGGATACCAGGTCACGTTGGGATTACCGGCAATGCTGACTTTGCAGCAAAGAATTCTATAAACTATAATATATTTGTTTGAGTCTTTGCATTCCATACAAAGATCTCAAACAAAATGTCAAGGACATAATTTGGAATGGTTGGAGGAACGAATGGAGTGGGCAGAGTGGAAACAAACTCCACAGAATTCAACCTGCTATCTATTTTTGGCCTTTGTGTTCTCGCCGTCTAGACGTGATTTTAACTAGGCTCCGTATCGGGCATTCGAGAATTGCACATCGATACTTGCTGGATGGAGAAAATTCTCCTTTGCGTCACTACTGCAACGGAGATCTTACGATCTCATTTCTTAACTTCATGTCCTGGTTTATGACATTTTTACGTTCGATTTTTTAAAACTTCCTCGCCCAGTTTGTCTGCCTTGCTGGGTAATCCACACTCTGCACTCTTACCTTTTTTACGATGTTCTGGATTTTTAAAATGTATATAGTTGTCATCTTCATGTTTCAAATGCATATTGTATTCATCAGTCATATTTTTGAAAATGCATATTTTCTCATCTTAAGCTTTTTAACGTTTATCTACTATTCTTTGTATTGAAAACAAAGAATCGTCCTGTATTTATATTTTTAAACTTTAAAGTTTTTAACTTAGACTTTTTATAATATTCGAAAACTGAAATTTTTAGACTACTGTTTTATTATTTTGGCTGTTTCACCTGTTTTTATTGGGTATATTTAATCTTGCGTTTGGCACAGCTTGTCCGCTAATGGACCTTGTGCCATAAAACCCAAACCAAACGAACCAACCTTCGAGATTGATCCTGGACCATCGCCAGTAGCTATATTGTGCCATTAATTCAACTACCAACCAAAAATATATGTTTTACTTGAAGGATGTTTATTCAGTCACACAAGAACAATTGCAAACTTCTGTTGTAGATATAATTGTAGGTATATACTTTAGACAAGCGGGTGATAAAATATATATTCATATGATGTGGTTTTAGCTTCATTATTACTGCGATCGATTCATTGAGATCGTTTACTTTGGCTTTGCTTCGTTTGCGTGCTGATTCAATCAAGTTCATTTAGAAATTAGTAATAAAGTGCAATCATGAAGTTGGTATTTCAGCTCAAACACATAAATACCCTACGAAAGAGATGTTTTATGTTCATATGCTGCGCAGTTTTTTTCCACTCGAAGTGACCTTATTGGATTTCAGGAATAATATTGATATTCAATCTACTTTCGTTTCAAAGTTTCAAAAATATTTCATTCAATGAATGGTAGAGTTTGAATATGAAATTAGTATTTAAGCACAGAATTGGTAATTAAATTTTTGCATGAAAATTAAAATCCCACTCGAATATCCAGCAATTACACTTAATTCCTTTGTATAAATGAAAACAAAATATCCAATTCGAGGCAAAAAAAAAGATTTTGGTAGGTACTAAAAGAGCGACAAAACTATATTATACTTCTAGTGTCTGATAGAGCGAATGAT
The DNA here is from genome assembly GCA_933210815.1 of Meta bourneti. Taxonomy (NCBI): domain Eukaryota; kingdom Metazoa; phylum Arthropoda; class Arachnida; order Araneae; family Tetragnathidae; genus Meta; species Meta bourneti. Next base: position 48,771,767 of record OW119929.1, on the reverse strand, counting down.
TATCAGAGGTTAATGATCATGGGGAGGGTTTTGTTTCTTTGGTTTGTTTGTGGAGCTACCATGACCAGCGAGAACACCCCCAAATCGTTTATCTTGGATGGAAAGGTTTACTTTCGCTTTCTGCTCATCCCTTTCTTCCATTATTGTGAGTAAATATGAGAAAAAGAAATAGTTGGAGAGTGATTAGTTTGCTATGTGGCTGTTGGATATCATTAGGGCTGCCGAAGTAAGTGGTCTGACTTGGCGGAAAACATTGGCTGCAAATCATACTGAGGACCATAGTGACTCAATAAAAATGTGGTTAATATGCATTTCGAAGTTTTAACAGGTTTGGGACTTTTTCTTTTGTAATATAATTATTCTCTTGTGGTGAGCAATAGAAAAGCTTCCCTCGTCAGTATTGTGCTGCGTAGAGTTTTGAAATTAAAAATGATTGAAACTTGCAGTCAAAGGCAGTGGTAAATTATTGTGAGATTTGCAGTTAGGAACTTCCCTAATCTAATCCTCCAATAATGGAAGGGCTTCGGGCAACATACTGAAGCCACACTTCAAATTTTTCTGGAAAGCAATTTGCAAGTTTTGGAAAGTTCCAAAATTAAAACAGTTTATCTACTATTCATGAGGTCATGTTATCTTGAATTTTCAAGTATTAAGCACTCATTCAAACAATCAAATTCTTTCGATCCTCTTCAATATTTTGTTTTGAATTCCTTTGAGGTTATGGAACATGCTTCTGTGGCTTATCACTGTGTCGCCTGGGGTCTTTCAATTCATAATATAAGTTTCTCGTGTAATAGAGTATTTAACTTGAACGGATACTTATCAATGATCAATCAATGGTGTATGTCATTGGTACGCCAAATATTTCTTTTAGTCATCTATCCATCTCAAATATCTAAGGGTCTTATCGAATTCAAAGTTATATAGTAATTTAGGTTTCCAGGGGATTATATACATTTCCATTTTAAAGTCTCTACAAAGCTAGGTGGTAGGTATTTATGCACAAATAATTTTTATTTGGAATAATCAAGATTGTGAAAATAGTAATGAAATAATTGTGCTCCACAGAATAAGTAGTACAAGTAGATTCATTTGGTTTGAAAAAATTCTACGCTTAAATTAGCAGCAAAATGCAACTTGAGATCTTTCATAATCATGATAAAACTAATTTTCGTCTTTGTGCATTTATTTAATTACTATGTTCATGTTTCACTTTATATGAAATTCAAATAAATTACTATCACTGGAACTTTCAAGCATTTTTAGAATTTTATATTAGATTTTATTCAAATGCAATATTTCATACACATTTTTAATTTGAAACATATTGTAAAATGTAATTTAGTTTGTACCCAGTATTCAACTCTTAAAGGTCCTTAGAACATGCATGTTCACTCACTAATTTTAATACTATAGATATGTAGAACATTTTTTGTAGATGTAGAGGCTGTAAACGTGGTATTCAATCATCCTACTGGCCTTAAAGAGCCTCAAGAAGGCCCGATCTTTCATTTTTTTATTAATGACCCTCAAAGAAACCTTAATATTCAATCCTTATTTTTTAAATACTTATAGTTTCTTCAAAAACACTACATTTAATTTTTTCTGCATTCAAAAACCAGGATGAAAGATTTTTGTCCAAGGTTAAGTCATCGAAAATTGGGGAAATGTTTCTGCGCCCTAGAGGTAAACAGTCGTTAAGTCCAATTTTGTCTATTGGACTTAATTACTGTTTATAACTATGTATTTATTTATGTAGAGAGATTGGAAAATTGGACATGCAAATGTTTGCCTTTAGAACACAGATTTATAGGTAAGCTAAAAATTGATGTTTTTGAAACTACTGTTAAACCAAACAACAATCATAATAATTCCTTTGCATATGCATTCACGGCTTAATTTATTTCCATCTCTGAAATATAATGCCTTAAAACGACCCTAATTTTACTTTTGTTTCAAGAGAACCCTGGTATATAAAAACTATTTTATGGAAGTAGTGGCTACCAACCAGTTAAGCACAGCGAAACGTATTTCCGAAATCATAGATCCCTTTAGCAGCTTCCCATTTCGCTTGTAGCTATTTCGTGAAGCGGAAATATATTTTGTCAGATAGTAGCGCTTAATAATCCCATCTCTACAAATTAGAGACATGGATCGTTAAAACTGCTCTTTCTCAAAGCTGGAAACATTCGTGCAGTTTTAATGTAGTCCAAGTGCTCTTCAACAGCTAGGACTGGAGTGCTTCAAAATCGTGAGAAATGTCTGCGTTCATTTAGAGTTAACGGAGTGTGGAATGTCTGGTCAGATCAGGATGGGAGAAGGTCAAGTCGCTATTTAGATTAATGAAGCCACGCTAGAAACGGCTAGGTTTGATGTGTGCCATTAAAATTAAAATACTTTAAATGCTATCGACATAAATATAATGCAATAGTTTTAATCAGTTTATCAAGATACTTTAAAATATTTTACACTTCTCGTACTTTTATTGGAAGAAGGAATAAAATTATTTGGCTGGAAAACTGTTTAATCTGAATTAAACTAGTATGTTAATTTATTAAAATGCAAGTTATTTTGAAACATGCATGTTTATAATTTTATTGGCTTCGTTTGAGTGTTGGAATATTAAAAAAGGAACAATAATAAGATTATAAATATGATGGCAAATATACTCGGTTAACCACAGGAAATTATGTTTTTAATCATCATTTTAGAATTTAAGCTGCTTTCATTGCGTTGCTTTGAATAGAAAGAGTTAATTAACTTCGTTATTTTGTAACCTAAACCATTGTAATCTATTAAATCTTTGTAACATGGATACTTTTCTGTTTAAACAGAAAGTGTTTCAATTTTTGTAACAGCTAATATGTACCCAAATTATTAATATTGCCTTCGTCTTTGGAAATCACGCACTACGGTGATAAAGTTCTGTTTAAATTTCAAGCTAGTTCGATAACTGAAAATGTGGAAATTTAATGAAAATATTTGAAATTTTTTATTTGTGAATAACTGATTTTAAGATTTTTCCCTCAGTTAGAATATGATTGAATTTTAAAGTAAAATGTATCTTTATAACATGAAACTTAAAATAAATAACTATTAGCTGATATAACTTTCTTTGAAACAGCTTTAACTTTCTTCGGTAAATCAATGACGACCACGGAAACAATTCCCATTTCAATTTCAGTCGGTAACGTGAAGTTCGGAACTTAGAATCACTTAATGTTGTTTTTCATGTGAAAATGTACTTCAGTGGCAGAAACACATTTACAGCTTCTGAAAGTTCCCTTTTACCAGTTTCTATTATGTATGTCAATTGGTGATGATAATATTAATTAAATTCTAATTCGAGATTTATTTCACAATTTTAATGAGACAATATTGTAAATTTCCAAATTCAGTTCGTTGAATTCAAAGAGAACTATTTGTAACATTCGTTGGTTTCGTGAACAATTAATTTCACAAGTGTTTATTCGGTTTTTTTTAAATGACAACCCTTGCTCATACACAAAAAGATATTTCAATTGTTTTATTCTGAAATGAAAGTATTTTCACTTTACCTATCCACGAATGAATGAAATTAAATGACAAGTAGGTTTCGATTTGATGAAAGCATTTTAACAGTATTTGAAAATGAATAAGGTGCAGTAGTTAATTTTGAAAAAAATTAGAGTTAAAAAAATCTTTAATTCTAAATGTTGAAATATTAAAAAGCTATACATTAGTTTTACTGAACAATTCTTGGAAAACAGAAACCCAGAAAAAAATTTACAACTTGTATGTATTTCATTCTTAACACAACTCAGATCTCTAGTTCCTACTCTCAGCTTTGCAATCTTTTATACATAATTGATTGGTCCTCTTCCATTGAACAAACAAGGCATTTGTCCGAGTCCATAAGATTGAATCCGAATGGTAGGTTTTTCGTGGTGAATATATTAGGATTTCTCGCCAATTGTGACACCCTTTCTTTTCAGAGGAGTCAAAAATAGTGGATTGGGTTATTAGCTCTTTGGGAGACGGTTGCCTTGCAGAAACAGTCTCATCATTTGAGATTAGCCGCGAGCACGTGATATGATGACAATCATTGTTCTGCTGGAAAACTGACCACGCTTCCACTCGGAGTTTGTTTTCTTTACCTTCCTCTTACGAGCACAGGATTTTTCTTTATATCAATCTATCTATATTTGTCTCTGGATAATATTTACTTTGCTTGATGTAACATGATTGTACGTACAGGGTTATTGTTAGCTTTTTGTCGGGTTTCTCGTGAGCTTTCTCAGATATCAAAACAAATATTTGAATTAACATTATACTTTCTTATTTAATATTATCGCTTTCCACGAGTGGGGGATTTTCTTTAAACATTGCTTCAGCTTTAGTCTTGTTTTCTTAGATAATACTATTCAACGGTATATTTTGCTCAAGTTTTTAAGTAAATTTATTTTAGTAGAACTGGGAAATCGAGAAAACGATTACAACGTACACTAATAGAAGGAAAATAAGCGATTCATCTCTGAACACAAGAAGATAAGACTAAAAAGGATACAAACCATATTTAAAATTGGTGTTGCAAAATAAGTATGCTTTTGAAAGATATTTAGCTTAACTGCGCTAGCAACCTGGAAGTTGAGGGCGATGCATGCTCACTTCCTGTATCTTACCAGGTGTATATTTCTCTCTTGTAACTTTCCTTTCGTGTAAGACGTCTCTGTTTGGCGCTGCTTGGCCAAATATGGATCTTGCTCCATGATAACCTACTCAACCAACTCTGTCTATTATACTTTAGGATCCAGCCGTAAAAGGATTAAAATGGTCAAGTGCATATAAAAAGGTTTATAGAATCAATAAATTGAGAATATATTGTATAATAGAATAATGGACTAAATTTGGGATGTGCAAAAACATTTGGTGTCCTTGATTTCTTATTAAATTACCTTATTCCTAACGCAATTTTGTTATGCAATTAAATAATTACGGTTTACACTACTCACATATACCCTCTGGTTAATGTTACATCTCTCAAAAATGAAATCCCTTAACCTTTGAGTGCCACAAGATTTTCGAGCAGTACAGATTTTTCCCACAACACATGCTTAATGACTAAATAATCACATATATTGGTTGAAGGAATCTCAGGAAAGATTCTATCGATCAAGAAGGTCAAAACTGATTTGAAGTCATACTGGGAAGACTGCAATTTCAGAACACATGAACCCCCAGAGGGTTAAATGTTTAGGACCATTCGTGCAAAAACTGAATGTAGAGACCAACGAAACCAAATCCTCAATTCTTGTACATATAACCAATTTTCTATTTTTCGTATCGTGTTTAATTGAATAACTGTTTAAGGTTTGTTTATTCAAATCCGAAGTTACATTGGATATGCATTTTGATTTTCTTTCAATACTTAGTCTTCGCAAATTGCAGTTACACATGAAAACTACAGATAATGTGCGTTTAATTTATAGAGCTCAACAGGAAACACAAAAGTAAATATAATACACTAAACAATAACCAGGCATTTACGTTGACCAAAACGAATTTTAATCCCAGAACTACATATAACGAACTACAAAGATTCATACTCCTACAACAAATTTTCGTCATCTGACCGAAGTTCGAAATTACGTGGTGCCCTTGGATCTTGCCATTTGGGATTGATCCCTGACCGTCAACAATAGCCCGTTGTGTTACTCCAGTGTGACGCTATTTAAAATACCTACCGACATACAACAAATTTCCTTTAGTTAGCTCTGAAGCTCTTGAACTATTTGCATTGACAAATCTTATAAAATAACAATCAGAGTCACCGTGACTCACTGGTTTAGCCCGCTAAGCTAGCAACCTGTGAGGTATAGGTGACACGGGTTCGATTTTTCCCTGGATATATATCTCTCTTCTGTGTCAGTAAAGCTTTCATTGTATAAGTGTCCATTACTTGATATTGTCTATCTTGTGTTTTGGCGCAGTGCGTCCAAATATGGCCCTTGCGCCATAAGAACCAAAGCCAATCCAATAACAATCGTACTAATGAAAAAACGTAAATGACGATAGTAGATATTATTTTCTTTCATTGGGGGTGCATATTTGAAAAAATAAATATTAAATATAATTTCGATGTAATGACATGAAACGCATCTGTTTCACAGCGAAACAATTGGAATTCTTTTAAAATTCCGTCATAAACATCTTTATCATTCCTTTTTTAATTCTAATGGAAGTTGCACAAGTGGCAATCTCTTAGAAGCTATTATTGCAAAATGAATTAGAAATTATTTTCCTACATCTGTTTCTTTTTTTCTCGTTCTCAACCCTGTTATCTTAGAAAAAAATGGCGATGAAGTAAAAGAAATTCGAAAAGCAGACATTGGCATCGCGTGAGACCACATTCTTTACAACATCCATTCATCAACTGGGTTGCTAGAGAACTAGCAATCCTTTTTTCTGTTTCCGTTTTCCAATGATTGCCAAAAGCTTTAAAAAATGCCACTTTAACTTTCGCGAGGAAAATTGAAGGCGTCATAATTTATTTATCTTCATTTAGAAACATTTTTAAATTGAGGGTAAATTTACAATGAAACGGCGCTTTTTGATTCAACTAGAATTTGGATTTCAGTTGCAGGTAATTTCCACTATAAAACGGTGTTAAATACTAAACACACAACTATTGTTATGGTTTACAAAATTGTTTACATTTACTTTTCAACCCTCTAAGAAGTTCACGCGCACATATCCGTTTTTGTACCCATGAAGTGTATGTAACTTTGAACCCGTTTTGACGTTCTTGTTCAGCAGAATATATCCCATGATTCTTTTGACCAATCGATATAGTTATGTAGTCATTAAGTGTGGTAAAAACAATCCTGCACTAAGAAATCTCGTGACCATCGGTTTGTTAAACTATATTATTTAAAATCGTTTCATTTTTATTTTCGTCATAAATTTTTAATTTATTTACACAGCAATAGTCATGAATTGCTTGATTTGTGATAGCAAGTTTGCAGGTTCAACCCGGTTGGAAGAGTAACGGACTAGCAACCTGAGGGTTGGGAGTTCGAATCCAACCAAAGACCGTCGTGTACAAAGGTGACTGGTGCACGTTAAATCTGCAGTGGCCTCAAATGTTATCTTGGCGTGGTGTGGAAGTTTGAAGAGTTAATTAAAATACCCACCTATCACAAGTTCAACTATTTTTAAAAACAATAAGGCAATTATAACTTCAGAGTTTTTTGAAAAATTATAAATATAAATGTATTTCAACCACTATGATGATGCAGATGAATAGAATGAGTTTTATTTAACCTTCTGAAGGGGGCTTACACTCATTTATCCGTTCTGTAACCTGGTCTTCCCTGCATGACTTCTAACCAGTTTTGACCTTTTTGGTGAATAGAATGTTTCCTGTGGTTCTTTGAATCAACGGATGTAGTTATTGAGGCAATATTATTATGTTGTGGGGGAAATAATGTTACGCTCCTCGAAAATCTCATGACAAAGTTAATTACAGAGAAACGGGGATGTGTTGAAAGAAACAAAATTCCATCACTTACAGCGTACCCAGATCCTATACTTAACTTCTAAATCCTCGTTCATTATTTTAAGTATGGTGATTTAAAATAAATGAAGAGATTCAATTCTTACGAGTACAATCTTCAAAAATTCCGATAACTGCTTTCAAAAAAATATTTCAAGCAGACTTTGTTTTAATGCTTGATAAGATATTTTCCTATCCGTTGGCACCAGGATACCTCAAGCTTCTAGTACATTACCCAACACAAGCTTTCAGTTCCTTTTTCCTCAGAAGAAAGCAAACGACTTCTCCCTAATGAAGTTAGCACCACTCCTGGACTAATAGGGGAGGCGATATACCTTTCATCTGCTCAGCCACCAAACAATCCATTTGGATGATCCATTCGAATTCCTCCTGAACAACTTCCATTACGTCCAGAAACGCCTCGGAAGAAGGTACACGACTTTTTCCCCTATATTCCATTTTTTCCCTTTTCTTCGTTTGTCCTGGGGGATGGACCGGTACCATCTGGACTCGGTGTTATCCCTCTCACTCGCAGAACAAACGCCTCTATTTCCTCGCACACGGAATCGAATCAGGGACATCTCTATTCCCTCTCGGCTGTTCCCCAGCGTCGCTAACTATGACAGGGGATGCAGCTGTTAGGAGACATGCAACCAGAACCGTGTTCCTTATGGAGATCTTAGTGTTATTGTTGTTGGAGAAGACTCGGCGAAATCGTATAAATATGATGCAGAGCTATTTGGAGAAGATAAAACTTGTTTGGGTTTTCATGTCTGGCGTTGATTTTCTTTTATTAAGGGTTGTGTCTTACGTTTAAGTTATGCTTTTTTCCGTAGTACTTCAATTCTCTGTTCCCCATTCCACTTTTCCCTCCTTTCAAGATAATTTTACTTGACGTTGCCGTGTTTGGATGGCCCTATCGCCATAAAACGTCAAAACAATCAACCAGCCGTAGTACTGCTGTGACCATCTTATGTGTCCTCATGTCACAATTGTTTGTAAGGACTTGATAAACTGTTTTAGCACTATACTCTTAGTTATTCAAGTAGTAAGCGTTTTTATTGATATAAAATTTAATGTCGGGTTTAAATAATTTAACTGACGTTTTGTATTTTACGATCATGGCCGTCTTAATTGAATATGATGCAGACCTATTTGAAGAAGATAAAACTTGTTTGGGTTTTCATGTCTGACCTGAGTTTTTTTATTTTGTACGAGAGTTGTCTTATGTTTAATTTATACTCTTTCCGTTGTAAGATAATATGGTCACTGCAGTACGTCAGGTCACAATTGTTTGTAAATATGCTCGAGAACTTGTTTTGGCACTATAATCTTAGTTATGCAAGTTGTACGCATTATGTTTTATTCACATAAAATACAATGTCAGGTTTAATTAATTTAACTGAAATTTTATTTTACGATCATGGTCATCTTGCTTGAATATGTTGCATACCTATTTGGTGAAGATGAAACTTGTTTGAGTTTTATGTCTTTCTTTTGCTTTTAGGAGTCTTATGTTTAATTTATACTTTTTTTTCTAAAGTACTGCAGTGACTATTCTTTCTTATGTCAAGTTTTTTCAAGGTGCTCGAGAATTCTGCTTTGGCACTACAATCTTAGTTATGCAAGTTGAGCACGTTACGTTCTTTTATTCGTATTAAATTTAAGGTCAGGTTTTAATAATTTAAGTGAAGTTTTTCTTACGATCGTGATCTTGCTCTTTAAAACCCTTCTTATGAGTAAAAATGTCTCAGTAGATTAAAAGTATCGACCATTCCTCTCTTTGATACTTAGATATATTTGCAAAGTGGTTCACAAATCTGCCCTTGTAGTGCCATAATGAGTAATGGTAAATTTTCCGGGCATTAGAAGAAAAATTTTTATCTGAGAAAAAATGGTCAAAATAATCTTGACAGATGCTCTTTAGAAATGAGCATAAAACCCAAAATGAAAAAAGCATTGCTTAAAATACTTTTTAAAACTTCTAATGCCCAAATTTAACCTTCGACAACCCAATTAACGAACTGATGGCTATTTATGAACGGGCATTCAGTAGGTAAGCCATCATTACTTCCAACAGGGACAATCACCAACATTCATTCGCTTACAAACCGAGGTTCTAACCCGGGACCTATCGGGTAGCAGTCAAACGCTAAACGGTATAAGTTCTGAATAAAATTTCGAAATATTTCATAATTCAGTTTTTCCTTGGAACGGTTTCTTAAACCATTTTTGTCTTCGTTTTATTCCCCATGGTCTTCCTTCGTTTTATTCCCCATGGTCATTTTTGTCTTCGTTTTATTCCTCATGCTGACCTATGAGGCATTTTCTGTCAAGCTAAATGTAGGTGACTATAGTGTTTGTGACAGAACATATTTCCTGAAACATGATGTCACTTGCTTTGGTTTTCGAAAACGATTTCAGCACTTCATCAAGAAAAATTCCAAAGAATGAATTCCGAATTAATGTATGATAGTTGATTGGTCTACATCAATTACGTTAAATGCCAGAAGTCGCCAAAACGGAGATAAACTACATTTTAAAAGTAATCCCTATATGTATCATTTGGGTAGTGAAATATTCCAATTCATTCCGTCTGTTTTGTTTACATTGAAAATCACTCTTATTGGAAGGGTTATGAAAGTTTTGGATCGTCAAAAGCCTTTTATATATTTCTCCAAATCTAATCAGTCTATTCTGTACAAGAAAAACTAAATCTTACAGCTGCCAACTCAGTTTCCAGTGCTATAAATAATATATTGTAGATAACTACTCAAAAAGGATTATACCCTATAATCAATCCACCGCATGGTATCCAGAAAAACGCTGAACAGAAATTCTTCAGGAAGGAGGCTTTATTTTTTTGTAAATTCCTTTACCCCTTTCTTTGCCATCACAGGCAATTTGTTCTGCCGTAGAATGAATGGAAGGGGAGAGAGTAAAAAAAAATTCTAGAAACCCACTGTCGGTCTCAGAAAAGGAATTATATTTTTCAGGGGGTTAAGGGAAACTTTTCCAAAAGTGTCGAAAGAACACGTTCGAACTTGCCCTGCGTGCTTGTTAGAGCTTGAAGGGTGGACGGGAAGAGAAAGGAAGAAAAAAGAACTTAAGAGTGTTTTTAGGCGATTAATAATCCGTGTCACTCGACGCGGAGGTTTTTTCCCTCAATTTTTCTTCGGCTCTGTGTAATAGTTTGTTGTTGCCACTGGTGTTCGTTAGAGGAGATTTGTCAACTCAGTCGTTTCGAATTTTTTCGCGGATCTTTCTTTTCTAACATGTGAAACATTCTTTCCGCTCTATCTTCTCAGAAGTGGTGGGTGCTTTATAACTCACCTGCTTTCTGTAACTAGCAACAATAAAAAGGGACGAGTTTCAAAGAGCTTATGTCAGAGAGCTTCTGGTAGATTTCATGGGAATAATACTTGCATTGCTCATGGTTTGAAAAGTTATTTATTGTTCATTTACTAATACAAAATTACGTATAAACTGACAAGCGCTCAAATTATCTCAAAATACTGTTCTTTAAAGAATAAGATTTTTTTTTCGCAAGTTCTTTTCTAAAATATGTGAAACATTCTTTCCGCTCTGTCATTAAAAATGATAAGTACTTCCATCACTTAGTAATAGGTACTCACCTGCTTTCTAAAACTGGTGACACTAATAAGAAATGGGATTGCATTCTTTGCTAAAAATTGGATTCTTTCAAAGCGCAACAGATAAATAATACTTCTTGTATTGCTTATTATATTGAAGGAATTAATTATTAATTATATTAACCCAATTATATTAACCCTTATTAATTATACGAAATGTATAAGCATAACCGTGTCGAAGTGGTATCAAAATAACGTTATTTTACAAATAATTCTGAAGAATTATAATTATTAGTCTGAAGAATTTGCATTGCTTAATTGTGTATTTTTCAGTACTATAAAGTAATAGCAAGCGAACCAAATGCATTATGTGATTAAAATAAAAATAAATTCGTCTTTCATTGGCGTAAACTAGTGTGCCTTATAAATGGTCTTGGGGTCAAACTCAAGACGTACATCGAACACAACCATTTTATAAAGTGTAATTGATTCGCTCTTTTTAGTTCCTTGTACTGATTTTAACGTCCCCAGATATACCATGGAGATGTTAAAATCAGAAATTAGATTATTTTGTGTTCAACTTTTAAAAAAGAATATATGTAACAATTTTGCTAGAAATAGGCTTTTTAAACTAATTATTTCTCGAAGGTTGGTATATTTCTTGACGATTTCAATTCAATAAGTATTTAATCTGCTTCAACGAAGATGTATTTTTATCATTTATCTAACTAAAGCAATCGTGGGTCTGTGTTCGCTTACTGCATTTGCAAACTGCGAGTTGTAGGCGGCGCAGGTTCGATTCCTGTTGGGTTCTATTCCTCCCTGGGGCCGTCGTGGCTCAGTGGGTATGCCCACTGCGCTAACAACCTACGAGTTACAGGCTGCGCAGGTTCGATTCCTGTCAGGTGCATTCCTCAATGGATGTATTTCTCTCTTCTATGTTAGTAAAACTTTCATTGTGTGTGTCTATTACTTGAAATTGTATGTCGTGTCCGGCACAGCGTGGCCAAATATGGCCCTTGCGCCATAAAACCCCAAAGTCAACCAACCATCCATGAGTGTATTTCTCTCTTCTGTGTCTGTTAAGCTTTCCTTGTGTATGTCTATTTACTTAACATTGTTAGGAGCAGCTTGGTAAAAAATGGCCCTGGGGGCCGCTGTAGCAGAGTTAGTAGAATAGCGGATTAGCAACCGAAGAGTTGCAAGTTAAAAACTCGATCTAACCGAAGTCTGACGTGCACATGAAATCTTACGTGGACTCAAATGTTCTCACGTTGGTGTGGAGTTGAAGTTTGGAGAGTGAGGTGGCCACCTCAGGTGTTGACCTCGTCATCTGACCGTAGTTCAAAATGACGAGATGTTCTCTGTCTTTCCTTTCGTGATTGATCCCGGATCATCGCCAATAGGTCTTTTTGCTCCAGTGTGACTACATACCAAATATAGCCATTGCGTCCAAATCCAACAAACTATATTTGTGTATGTATTTTCTGCATCATATATTCCTTTTCCTCTGTAATTGGATACTTTTCTGTAGAGGAACAATTAAATAAAAATAAATACTAAAAGACGAACAAAACTTTGCACTAAATGTCTAATACATTGCTTTCTTTTTCTCAGGAAAAATTTGTGAGATCAACCAATGGGAGGACCGATGTGGAGACGGTGCTCGAACTATTTGCCGTGGCGATTCTCTGTGTGCGAACTTAGGTGACGGCGGCTTCGGATGTGAAAACTGTTCTCAAGTATCTTGGAGTACTCGCCTCTGTGAACTGAGAGCACGAAGTTTCCCAAGAGGATCGTTTTTAACATTCCCTTCACTTCGGCAGCGACACAGACTTCACATCAAACTTAGGTATGGATTAAACCTGACTTAAGTACATAATATTTATTTCATTGCTGAGTTTAATGGTTTTGCGTATCAAAATTGTGTAGATTTGATATTTAATTTATATGGTGTTGCCCAATTACAAGCTTAAGATGGTTGGAAATGGCTAATAGGCTGGATCTCAGGGGTGCGCACTGAATTTTTCTTTTGAAGGGGCTGATGAGAGCTCATAATTATGGCACTGCTGTAATCATTTTAGAGGCGTTGAATTTTTTTTCCCGTCAAGCTTTACAATCAATCCCCTGCTTCAATACTTCTCAAGTTTGTCAGGAAATCTGTCTTGTATTTGGCGCAGGCTTGACCAAATATCATAAACATCCAACCAAACAAACAATTTTTTTCTGTTTAAGACTGCGGATATTAAGATTTGCATATAGTTAGAAACGATCACTGACTTAAAAGAATGCATATGACTGCTCGTATTACTTCACACTCCTTGCTTTCAGCAACATACCGGATCCTCAGTAGCAGATTTTTAGGTGTGTACGCGCTTCACGGACACAAGGTATTCTAGTGATTTTTTTTTCTTTTCCCACGGTGTTTACTATCTTTAGTAAACACGGGTTTCGCGCTCCCTGAATACCCCAGAGATCTTTTTTTGCTTTCATCCCATTTTTCTATTCCCAATCCCTCTTTTTTTTTTCGGGGGGGGGGGGTGCTGCAGCCCAGTTGGAAGAGCAACGGATTAACAACCCAAGGGTATTGGAGGGTTGCGAGTTCGAAACTCGGTCTAGCCAGACAGTCATGTACACTGAGGCTGGTGCACGTTTAATCTGTCGGGGCATCAAATGTCCTCACGTTGGCGTGGTGTGGAAGTCAGGAGAGTGGGGTGTTCTCGTCATCTGACCGTGGTTCAAAATTACGAGACGTTGTCCTTGGATCTTTCCCTTGGGGATTGATCTCGAACCGTCGCCAATAGCTCATTGTGTTGCTCCAGTGCGAAGTTAATTAACTACCTACCCCTTTTGTTTTCCCTTTCACGATCTTTTTTACTTGAAATTGTCTTGATTTTGGTACAGCTTAACCAAATATGGCCTTTGCGCCATAAAACCCCAAAACAACCAACCATCAGCAACATGCAAGCAATCGGCTACCGCTCTCCCACTGTCCGTTTTGGTACTACCTTACGGAAAAGGATGGAATTTTACATCAGAACTAGGGAACTATGGGTGTAACCTACCAATCGATAAGATTTATTTTGAGATCAAACATCTAAAAAGACGGAAAGAAAGAACTTGACACTGAACCTAATGTAATGTAGCCTAAATCTTTCCCCATGAATTCAACATATTACAGATTGGTGTAGAAAGTTACAGAAAACTTCCAAAACTTCGATTGATGATTTTATCAATTGATAACCATTTATATCTTTTAAATTCTTTTGTGGGTGGCCGAAGTCCATCATCCACTTTCCTAAGTTACCAGGAAATGATAGAATCGAAGCATTATTCTGTAATCCGAAAAGCTAGATATCTTTTTTCTTCATCTCAACCTTTGCCGACAAGTGTAAAACATCGCCCATTCTTTATATCTGTTTATGACTACTTGGGAATTTAAGAATACTCTCCCCCGTATAAGAAGATAAGTAGGTCCTATTTTCTAGAAGATTGGCATTTTTCTATGCAGTCTTTCTATTGCTCTGGATTAAATGTCGGCTCAATGTAATAGTCGTTCTTCAGATTCCAAGCTCTAATGCCATTCCAACCCACTTTATTTCTTCTGCCGACATCTAAATCGAAGGTAGAACTGCAAAAATTAGAGGTTAGGAAACAGTAAATAAACACGAAAATTAAGTCATTATTTTTTTTAAATGCAGATATAGCGACCTCTGCTTTTTTCTTTTTTTCCTCATTGGTTATGGGGAAAAACTCATGGTTCTTAAATCCAATAAAAGAATGCGGGAAAATGATCACATCGAGTTGTTTTGAAAACATCAATGCCATGTGGAAGTTTCCTAAGAAGTTGTCATGGCGCCATCTATTGCTGATAAACGGCACAATACATATACAATTTCTCTTTAATGTCTTTACTCTTTATGCTAATGTTTTTTTTGGTTGATAGCCTGTCGGTAACTTTGACTAGCTAAGCCTTTTGTTTCTTTAGCGTCTAAGGTATTTTAACTTTATTGCTGTGTAGTTATAACTTATTTGATGGATGATGAGAGAATTTAAAACGTTTCTTTTTTTATTTTTCTTATACATTCTATTTTAATTTTATTCAAAAATAAGTTTTAGATTAAGATATTGGTTTTCAAGCAGAATAAATCCTAAAATTAGCAATGCAAATTTAATTTATCAGATAGAAATTAAAAATTATATTAAAAATTTTAGTTAATATGACTGAACTTCGAATTTAAAATATAAAGATTTCAGTCCATATGATACTTTAAAATAGTTTACTTTTAGAATCAACAAAAAACTTTACATTGCTTCCTTGAAGATTGATTATTTATGATCGCTCTCCTCCCCTGATTTTTTGTCACTTTTTGCAAATATTTCAAACAATTAAAATACAAATTATAATAACTCGTAAGTTCTAAAATCTTTAGCATATTTTAAGTCAATTTGAATGGTTTTAGATTTTTGTTTACATTAAAATAAGTATCACTAGTTACACGTCTTTCTATGCATATTTTTCATTTAAAGCATTACAAATAATGATTTATTGTTTTTGTTCAGATTTGCAACCAGACAAAAGAATGCTTTAATACTATACAATGGTCGCTACAATGATAAACACGATTTTATTGCCATGGAAATTATCGACAGTCAACTCGTTGTGTCCTTCTCTTTGGGTGCTAATGTGTCCGAGGTATCTGCTCAGGTTCCTGGTGGTCTCAGTGACGGTCAGTGGCATGAAGCAGAACTCTCATATCTGAACAGAGTATGGTTTTTCTCAGTTTATATTGATACTTTTCTACTTTATTCAATTCTCACTATTTACAGTAGTAATGATTTCAAATTATTTATTTTACAGACTGCAATACTAAGTGTTGATGGATGTGATATAGGCGTTGCAGTTAAATATGGGAATGATTTAGATTATAAATGTGCCAATGCAGTAACACATGTTCTGGAACCAAGGTATGCTTTTTAACTTTTTGTTGGTTGTTCTGTGAAACTTGTTTAGAAAGGATAGCACTACTTTATAAACTGTAATGTCATAAAAATTATTTTATAACATTTGTGTGAATCTACTTTTTGCACATGTATAAAGTCAAATAGGTAGAACGCATTAAAGTTTCCATGAAATATTTTGTTAAAGAACCGCATAACTTTTTCAGTGCAAATAAGCTTATTTGCAATTTTCTAGAAATGTACCTTTTAATTTAGCTGTTCATTTTAATATTATCAATAAATCGTATACTCGATTTTCAGTAAACAAACTATTTAACGGTTTTGTCAATTACTTTTTTTCTCAATTACCTAATGAATTTTATTGTTTGAACTGTTTACAGACTTCCCATAGGCCTTAAAACTTTTAAAAAATAAATTAAAAAGGGCATTTTAATGACCATTAGAGAGCCTTAATATTTTCTGAATATCCTTAAAAATCTTTAAAAGTTTTAATTTTACAAGAATAATGCATATTTTATTTCACCACCATTCAAAAACCAAGATAAATATAAATTTTCTAAGATCAAGGGTCAATCAAACATCGAGGGTTTTTTTATGTAGGTTGGGTCATAACTAACGATTTTATAACTTTTTTTATATTGGGTCTGAGACCCAATCCTAGCACTAGTAAAAGCTTCTTCACCACTGCACCACGAGGCAATCTATTCCGATCTATGTTAAATGTAGCTTATAAAAGAGCCTCAATTTTGAATTAAGTAAAGTCTTGTAATACTTTTCAAGCAATTGATTTTTGTCTTTATATTTAAACTCCAGGTGTGCAGATTTGATGCAGACATGTTACAGATTCCTTGATTTAACTGGACCTTTACAGATTGGGGGTCTCCCATCTTTGCCATCTGACTTTCAAATTAAAAATAAAGACTTTGTGGGGTGTATAATGGATTTATATATTGATCACCAAATGGTTGATTTGAATTCGTAAGTATATTTTTTGCTGTATTTTGATTTTTGAAATTATACTACTTTGACTGATTTTGTGAACTCTGGCGATATCAATAGATTAAATAATAATAAATTGTGATACACTTTAGTATGTATAAATCATACTTTATACTTATTACAAACTTGGCTTTTCTTTGCTTTAAAATCGCTTTACTCGCTTGATTCTTCAGTTTGGTTTTAGAGTAAAACCAATACTAGCTTTAAAACTATTCCTTGTGAGATTTTTTAAATTTTTGTCGCATTTTTAAGAATGTAAAATCTAGAACAATTTTTTTCAATGATTTCTAATGACTAAATAATTGCTCAAACCTTATTATGTTGAAACCTCTAACCATGGAAACCCTTTTTTATATTGAAGGATGTCAGTAATGAGAAATTGAATAAAAGAAATTAAATGGGATGATCTGATAGTAATCGTATTTTAAAAACCACAGATATATTTCTGCTCAGTTTGCAAGTTTCGTATTTAAATTTATAAGTTTAATTTGTAATCTAAATTTAAGTATTTTTCTTTAGATTTTTCTCTTTATTTTCCTTGCTTTTCGTTAGGTATGTGGCTGATAATGGGACATTAGTTGGTTGTCATCAAAAGAAAGGTTTTTGTCATTCTCAACCTTGCCTAAATGGAGGCACTTGTGAAGAAGGCTGGGGTTCTTTTACATGTCACTGCCCTCCTGGATTTGGTGACAAAGACTGTAGCTCAAGTAAGTTTTATTTAAATTGTCTTAGCTTCATTTCATTAAAATTTCGTATTCAAAAATATGGTTATATATGCATAATTCATTCAATGCATATTTAATCTGAACTTTATGGAACATACACATTTGCTATTTTAAAATAACTTTTTGACATTGAAATAATTTCTATATTCGAGCGAAAATGTATTTACATATCGTTTAAAGCATCGGCTAAGAGCAGAAGCTCATCAACTGACAACAAATGTTTTTTCACTACAGCCGTATACAAACTTAGTTTTTAAGTCAAAAAATCAGAGCATTTAGATAGTATTATATCTTTTAAACAAATTACAAAATTATCATATATTTCTCATGAAAATAAGCATTAATTGCCTTCGAAAAATGCCAATTAACGAGTTTCTACTCTAAGCCGACAATAAGTTGCTTCGTTTTTTTTAGTTTGAAACAAAATAAAAAATGTAATATATTGTTTTCGTGCTCCATACTGAATGATCATGTACAAATATTTTGTTTATTTTTCATTTCTGCACAGATTTATGGAAACAACTTGATCGAGGTATGATTTCTAAAATTTATGAAGAAATAACATTTTTGCATTTACAAGTTTAAAAATTTAACCCTTTCATCATCCAGTGTTTATTTTTTTATCGTGAATGTACTATTTTATATTGGATCTTTTGTAATTTTTCTTTACAGACTCAGAACCCGTTCGACATTTTCTTGGAGATGGCTTTCTTATATTCACACCCCATTTAAGGCCCATTCAGACTGAATGGCCGATTGGGATATCCTTCAGGACACGGCAAAAGGATGGTCTTTTAATCAAAGTTCAACTAGGACAAACCAGCTTTGTTTCACTTGAGGTAAGCCTGGGAGTTACTATTCTTAAAGGTTGCATACATCATCATGCAAGTATCTAACATCCTATTTACCGGTAGTTCCCTCGTACAAGGAAATCGCAAAACATGTTCCCCTGAGGGTGGCATGATCAGACCATCTCCTTTAGGTGTGTACGGGTTTCACGAGCCCAAGTTACCCGAGTGATTTTTCTTTTCCCATAGGGTTTACTGTCTTTATGGGAGTCGAGGTACTGGGATTCACAAGCAATTTTTCTTGTTTCATTCTACTACTCTGTTCCCCAATCCTTTTTTTCCAATCACGACTGTTTTTTATTTGACGTTGTCTTGTGTTTGGTGTAGCTTAGCCAAATATGGCCCTTGAGCCATAAAACCACAATACAACCAACCTACCCCCACATTGTCGTGGCTCAGTGGGTTTATTTACTTCTCTAGCAACCGGTGAGTTGAAGATGACGCAGTTTCAATTCCTTTCAGGTTCGATTCCTCCCTATATTTCTCTTTTGCGTCAATAAAAATTTCATTGTGTGTTTGTCCATTGCTTGATGTCTGTCTTATGTTTGGCGCAGTTTGGCCAAATACAGTCCTTGGGCCATAAAACTCAATGCAACCAAACTCCCCACATTCTTAGTATCCTGCGAGACGCTCTGGATCGTTGCATTTTGAAGAGTCTAGACTAGCAGTCTGGTGCTGTCTAGACTGCTCTATTAAGACTTAGAAGAGGGGACACAAGATATGTGATTTAGAGGAATTAAGAACTTTTCAATTTGTCCTTGCTCCGCAACTTCCGCACCTCACCCATATGTTACGTTCGGTTTCTGGGTGTTGGTTGAATTGAGTTTTATCGCGCGAGGGCCATACTTGCCCAAGCTGCTCCAAGAACAAGATAGACAACGTCAAGTCATGGAAAAGCACACGCAATGAAAGTTTTACTGACAGGGAAGAAATACACCCAGGGATGAATCGAACCTGTGTATCTGGGTCAACTGCAGGATGCACAGGAGTTGATGGTCACTGTGACTTGAAAAACATGATCTTTTGGACTTGGTCTGTTTCACCTTGGCCAAGGGAATTAAGCAGCAACAAATACCAACACCGGAAGTGTGTTTTGATTGCAATAAACTAATCAATACAATTTTGTCTCTCCTTAAAGATAATCGTCTACTTAGTATTTTAAGTACTTTTGCATATTTATCAAAATGATCATTGAAATTAATAATGCGGCTTTTGTTAATTGCTACTGCTTCTTCAGACTAAAAAAATAAATTGATGTTGTTATTTCAGATTTTAGATGGATTCCTCAAATATACTTTCAATGACCAGTCTTTCATGTTGAAAGACATAGTAATTAATGATGGAGTTTGGCATAATGTTGAAGCAAAATGGATGCCTGCAGGAGTTTGGCTGAATTTGGATTATGGACAATATGAGGTGACATTGAATTGTTATTACTTGTGAAAACAAATTTAAATATCGTGAAGTTTTACTGCTGCTTCTTATTTCATATTTTCTGTCTTCAGTCATACTTTTGATAGGATTATTAACAACATCATAAAATTCATCTGAAAATGTTCAAATTTTGCGTACATATTATTTAAATATTTTATTACTGTACCGTTCAAAAGTTTTGTCAAGATATTGCTGATACAATATAAAATAAAATGGGGAACCCCTAAAAACTTCAGTTAAGAGCAGATGAAAAACAGTAAAAAGGAAAAGTATTAGAAATTTTTTTAAATGTTCTCAGATTTAAGAGCTCTGTTGGTTTATGTATCCACTATTTTATTGAAAGTAAACTTTAATTATATAATACTATTTGCATAGTAATGTAGCAGAAAAAGTACAGTAATTGCCATGCCGTATTTACCTTAAGACCATCAAAAATATAAATATTTGGTCTTATTTAGATCTTTACTTGAATTTATCTTAACTTTACTATTTCAATTTTATTAGATTCTAATTTGTTTTTCTTCTATGCCTAGTCTGTTGAACATTTGGATGGTCACATCCGAGGTTTATATGTTGGGAAAGTTTCGGTTGGAGGTGTACAACCATCTGAAGGGCCAGAAACGCTTGTGTTTTTTAATGGGTGTATTCAGGTAACACAATTATTTGAATGTTTTAATGATAAATTCTAGAATTTGTTAAATTCTCTAATAACGGGTGTAAATTATTCTTCATAATAAATTCTGTTATGCCTTTAAAAATATATTTTATTTTAAGTATTTTAAATTTATGAATATAATTAATTTATCTTTTTTTTATCTTGATTGGTAAAAATTTGATAAAAGGCATATCCTTTACTATTAATCAATAGCCACAAAATCATTTAAATGTAAGCTGCACGTTGAATGTACCTTGAAATGCCGAAGGCGCCAGTGGTCGAACATTATAAAAATGTATAATGGCATACAAATTCTTTTCTTAATATACACACATACATTTATTAATGGGAGAAAGCATGCCACCATTACCAACAGTTTTTTATCATAAGCCATATTTTAACCTATTGTCCTAGTCTCAAACCATTTTATCGTCGATTTTTTAACACATCATCACCAATTGTATCGGATCCGTTGGGTCAACCTCCCCATCAATTGTTTTTTACCTTCCTTCATCATTCAGGATTTATAATTTATAGGATTTTAAATTGAATTTCATGAGTTTTTATCATCTAAGGTGGGATGATCCATCTTAGTTATCATTTAAAAAATAAGTATTTTTTTACATTTCTCATCTGATTAAAAATTTTACCTTCATATTTAATTTTTGTGTAACTCATTTGGTTTCTATCCATTGCATTTCTCTTTTATTATTATTAGTTTGAAGTCTTTTAAATATATTCCCTAATTTTATTTTCTTATGTTTGGCACAATTTATCCTTTTCTGGATCTTGTGCCATAAAACCCAAATCAATCAATCAACCAACAATCTCTTAATATAGCAAAATGTTGTGGCTGTGGTATATAATTTTTAATGTTTGAATATTTCCTAATATTTGAGTTGAACATACTTGAAGTTATATCAAATATGCTCAGCTGACAGTTCCCAAATTGAATTTTATCTATTGTTTCACACATGGAAAACAAGACCCAGTTATTATGTATAAATAAAATTCCCTTTTATTTAAATAATTTTGTTATGTATTTATCCTTTGGATGTTATGTGCTTAAGTCTCTCTAATGTTTTCATTTTGTTTTCATAGGATGTGAGAATTGATATGAATAGAGATGCCTGGTTAAGACCATCTTTAGAGAGCAATGTTAGAGAAGGTTGTAGAGTTCAAAATCCTTGTCATGCAAATCCATGTCCCAGAAATAGTACATGTATTGATTTATGGGGACATTATGAATGCCAATGTGATATGGGTAAGGGCCTGTGTGATATGCCATGAAATATATTGTTATCGTCCAAGTTAAACTTTATTAATTCTAGTTTATTGCTTATAACAATGAACATAATTATTCATATTAAACCTGGAAGGAAAATTATAAGTTTGATTACATAAAATTACATATGCTTTTCTATTGTCTTGGGTTGGGATATACCACCCCCATTCTACTTTAAAAGTTTGAAATCCACAAATTCTCTCGGATTTGCCCCCACACACAGATGGAGTAGGACCAAATTTGTCAACATGGCTTTGCAATGGATACATGGCTATTGTAATCTTTACGGAAATGAGCAAGCAGACTTTCGTGTTATAAAGGGTACGATATTGCTGGTTGCGACATACAAATGAAGATATTTCCGTTTTGAAATAAACTGATAACACTCCAATGATATCAAAATTCCAGCACGATCTTTAAGATAGCTTTTCCAGCATTTTGTATTTGTTCCATTTCTGGTGAATGTACCTGACAAACTGGCAAAAGGCAGTTCCTTATGACATGATTGCCTTAGCAATCATTTACTTCATTTAGACATCCAATTGCCACCTTTTTCCACCGAGCCTTGCTGTCCACTCTAATTCTGAAGACGTAATGGACAGAAATCACCTGCTTTGATGTAAAACTCTAGATAGACTTTCTGAGGTGTCTAGGTATTGGGAGGCGAGAGAATTCTTAGGGCTATGATTTCGGTCTTTTCTTTGTTTCTTCGTTGTGGCTTATATTGATCTTTTTACTGTTATTCTTCGTTATGTTGTGTCTGTGTTATGTTAATCTTTCTCTTGTATTATGATTTTACTCTAGCCATTTGTAACAAAACTGACTTTTGATGGAGTATTAAATTTTTTATTGCTTTGAAAAGACTAACATTCTAATGTTTTTATAGGCTTTGTCGGCAAACATTGTCTTCCTGTCTGTGAAGTAAACCCCTGTGCTGATGATTCCAAATGTAAAACATCTACTCAGTTTTCCTTACATGACAACCATAAATATGGCTACACATGCGAGTGTGACATCCTTCACACTGGAGAATACTGTGAAGTGCCCTTGGATCATCCCTGTCCCGCAAACTGGTGGGGGTATCCCATATGTGGTCCTTGCCACTGTGACACAGGCAAAGGTTATGATGCTAACTGTAATAAGAGTAATGGAGAATGTACTTGTGAGGTAAGTGACATTTTAAATATATTCTTATAAATTACGTCATTATTCTGATGCTTAGTCGTAAATCAAATCTTTGATTGTTTTAATGTTTTCTGCGAAGGAAAAGTGTTTTATTACAACGATTTACCTCCCCATTAAAATTTGGGGTATTTCGAATTCTCAAAGTATTTGAAGTATCTAATCGGCTTTGTATAATAATTTAGTTTATTTCATAATCACAAGCTCCTCGAATTCCGCAGGATGTATTGAACTATATCTCATACCAGCTATTAAAATACAATATTAAATATTTACCAGTATTAAATAGTTGCAGCATATTTTTGGTATGATCAGTATTAAAAATAAAAGTATTTGTAAATAACCAACTACTTTCTAATTTGTCTTCAGTTAAAAGTTTTGTCTTTTGAATGTCAATTGCAAATTTAATCACCATCTCATTTGTCAATTGAATATACTAAAGTTTTCTCTTGCACAATTCACTTTGATATAATTCGCTTGTGATAAAAAAAATGACACTTTGGAAAAACTTAATAAAAATCGAGAATTCTTCAAAATGTAAATTATATCAATAGAATGATAGTTTAAAATTTTAATGTGTCTTTTTATAACTTACGTATATTGAATTTATGTTAATTTTTTAAACTTCTTTCCTGTTCTACTTGTTATTTTTTGCCACTGTTTAATATCTGAAAGTCAAGTAGTTATTGTCAAAACAATTATTTTAAGAGTAAAATATACTTTTTTCCTTGCGAAAGCTCATTGATCAGCGCACCCTTTTTGCCAATCCTTCATAGAGTTTCGAAAAATTTTTGGGTTATTTATTTCCTATTTCTGTTTTTAAATTAAAATTGTACAACTCAACTATTGAGTTTTCCTTAGTATTTCCCACTTTTTAATTTCAATTGATTTCAATTGTTGAGCATATTAATTCTGAAGCAAGGATCAATTCTATAACGTCAATTTTTCAAGTTCTATTACACTTAATTTTAAGGAAGGAATTGAGAAATCAAACAAGTGTGTATTTGGATTAGAAGAATATTTTTAAATTATTTTAGTTGAATGTAGGAATTAATTGTAGGAATTTAGAAGAATATTTTAAAATTATTTTAGTTGGTTGAATGTAGGAATTTACTAAATTTAAAGATTTTTTTATTAATATTTTATTTTAGGATAAGCACTTTCAGCCCCTTCATAGTGACATCTGTTTTGATTGTGATTGCTACGCTACTGGATCCTTTGGAAACCGTTGTGATCCAATCACAGGACAATGCAAATGTAGAGCTGGAGTAATAGGGCGTCGTTGTGACTCTTGCTCCAATCCCTTTGCAGAAGTTACGCTAAGAGGTTGCGAAGGTAAATACATTACTTATTTCATGTTGGTTTAATTTTCCCACACTTCTCAGTTACTGTTTATACAAAAAAATTAGTCGAGCAGCGCCGTGTCGCCGAATCAAAGCGCCGTTCCTGATGTATGAGCTGTCCACTTGCAAACCTCAATAAGCGGGCCCCTCTTCTCAAAGACAGCTTTCATCAAGCATGTATTCGGAAAATAAATTGGCCCATTCTTTCTCCTGGTTCCCTAAATGCCGTATTGTTAAATGAGTATTGCTTTTAATGATCTTTTCAACTGTCTCAACGACAATCAGATTCATATGTAGGCTTTATCTGTAGTATACGAAACCTCGATTTGCTCTCATAAATATCTTCTGCATGTGTTTCTGATAGCTTAAAAAGCAATGAAAAACGAACATAAATTCCAATATCCTTCCCCTCCAGCAACCCTTGATGAGTGCTTTTTTGAATATGCGAATATAAATTAAAAACAAAATATGCAGATCAAAAACCGGTTTTTATTACAATCACAAAAAGAACTTACAAATACGTTTAAAATTAATATCGAAAAATTTATTGCTGGCATTATATAAAGTTGAAAACATTCTGTAGATTATTTCAGCCGCTCTATTTTTTTCTGACTACGTACAAGTGTACTACACCACACTTTTCTGACTGTAAGCAAGTGTAGGACATCACTAAAGAACGGCCTTGCCACTGATTATCATTTGATTGCTTATGTTCCTGCGTTTCAGCAAAAAAATTTAAAAACAGTTATGAAATTTAGTCTTGGACTCCTTTAGTCAAATGATTTTGTACTCCATTCTGTTCTAAAGATAAAATTTCTTAAAAATAGAATTTTTCAACTATTTGCAGTAGCATAATAGACTAAATAAAAATGTTTTCATAATATTTGCCAACTATTTGTGTTTAGAATGAACTTTTTATCTATAACTAAAGGTGAAATAAAACTTTCTTAAGATTTATAATTATGATCTAATTTTATTTCTCAGTTCATGTTCTTAACATTAAAAACCTTTTGCAGTTGTTTATGATGGATGTCCACAATCATTCAGCAAAGGAATTTGGTGGGATAGGACATTATTTGATAAAGAATCATCTCACCCTTGCCCAAAAGGAGCAATCGGTAAGTTAAACAAAAATTTTATTCAAAATCTTCATAAAATTAAATCTTAAATATCAGATTTACATTTCCTTGTAAAAAAACATTTGCCTAAAATGCTATTTATACCATTCTGATGGGGGTTTCAGTCTTCAAAACTTTTTATCTAACAATCAATTGGGACAATGTCAAAAATTGAGAAATATTTTAATATTTCTCAATTTGTATAAGTAAAAAAATACTCATCAGTGATATGATAGCATATTAACCCTTTACAGTGCAAAATATCTTGGTCAACTTGGTGAAATACCGGCTAAAATTTCTATTCGATTAGTCGTTGATGTATCTGAACAAAATTTACGCTTTCGATCGACAGATGGCGGTACTATAAAGCATTTATCTTGTGCCTGTCCGAAAAAACTGCCATACAGTTAGCCTAAGAATTTTTAGTGTAGTTTTGGGGTGAAACCGCTACGTTTGAAAGGGTTGAATAAAAAAAGATGGGCAAAACATTTGACGTAATAACAAGCTCTTTATATTAAAACACGATAATTTGCTAAATATTTAAACCCAAATATTTTATAATTAACCTGTATAAATGAAAAGACCTTCCCACAATAACTCCTTTTTACCGTCTACCTGTTAGTATTTGTTTCTGTTACTTAGTGTGTTTCGCCTGTAAACCGCTATTATGTAACTTTCCAAATGCTCATTTTGATTGCTAACAATAAATTTTAACTCCATGACTATTTCTCCCTTTCTCAATTTTAAGGAATGCTGAGCAAGTGAAACCCAATACACTCCTGTATACATCGAACGACTACTTACGCTACTCCTGTCATACCTGTAACTCTTAATTTCTGTTGTACCGATATACATATGTAGGATCCTCATACTGCCACCAGAGGTCGTGCCGAGCGCGCGGATCCGAATTGTAGATATTAACTGTTTTAATTCAAAAATCAGTTGAGATTGGAGATCGAGACGATTCCACGCCCTGGTGGAGAGCCGTCCTAAAACAACTAAAGAACCATGTGCCATCGTGTAGGCTGTGCAATAATTTCTATGCAACCTCTTCTGTATTTAATGAGTATTTAAATGTGTTCGTCCTCATCTCGGTGTCATTCAGCTTCAAATCTTTATTACACCTTAGACCTCGTATATACCAAAACCATAAAAACTATTGCATCAAAACTACAGCCTATATTTAAACTAATATTTATTTTGGTATAAACTATTTTAAACACTTATATTTTAAAAATATTCAGTTGTATTTTGACAGGGATATAAGTATTAATCTAAATGTGATAGAAAGAGACAATACTATTCTTACAAGAAATAAACCAATGTTTAATAAAAATTATTTTCAGGCAAAGCTACAAGATACTGTGCACAAGATACTGGATGGGAAGAGCCAGATCTTTTCAAATGCACATCTGAAACGTTTCTTGAACTGGCAGATCAAGTAAGCTAGTATTTCCCACATTCATAAAGATTTGAAACCTCGTTTATTTAAAAATATAAATTAATTTGCCTACACAAAGCCAAAAATTAACATTTCAAAAATTTAACATTTCAGCTTTCTGTCATTGAAAGAGATAAACTTCCTCTGAGTACATACTTTGCAGTGAAGATTTCATCTGATTTGCGATTGGCAACAAATCTTACTAAAAATTTATATGGCAGTGACATCTTAATTGTTGATCGAATGTTATATCATGTTTTAAAATACGAAACTGAACAAGATGGTCTGAATTTGACTCACCGTCAAGATAAAGATTTTATCCAAGTACGTATTGATTTATAATTTTGTTGTTTTCATACAAACTTTAATATCTTCTGTGTTTCAGTACTGTTGAAATGCTGTAATCTGAAACTAAACTTACAATTACAATTTACGTCATCTACTCTTTATGAATAATTTTCCCACTTTTACTTATCTTGTGAATTTAGAATCTTGTGGAAGCAGCAAGTAAAGTCCTTGAACCACGCTACATTGAAATTTGGGAGAGGATTGCAACTTTTACTGGAACTGGACCTGAACACCTGGTTTTAATGTTTGAACAATATGGGAAAACACTGATTCGAAATCAAGTTGACACATTTACTGAGCCATTTGAAGTTTCTTCTAAAAATATGGGTAAGGAATTATTGCTTATGTTATAATTTATTCTTTGTGTACACGTGCAGTTGACTTCTGATATTTCTTTGATGTCAGTATACTCAAATAGTTTAAACCAGGGTTTCCCAAGCTATGTTCTGTGGAACACTGGTGTTCCATGGAATCAGTAGTTTACTATTTTTGTGCTTTGTTTTAAATAATTTACAGTTGAGAATAAATGTTTGTTTTTCTTAACTCTTGGATTTGTTCATGTATTTTGTTTATTATTTATATCTACCTACCCTACAAAATAAACAAGGATTTCCAATAGAATTTCAGGATTTGTGAAGTCTCATTGTAGTAAGTTTGTGAAACGCTGCTTAAAACAATGACTATATCCTGCTTAGATAAGATTGTGCACTTGGCCACTATTTCAGGGGATTTCAATTGAAAATTTTGGGAAGGCAGTTTGTATCATTTTAAATAAAAATTAAATGTTTAAATTGGTCTGAATAGTATTCAAAAAGAGCAGACAGTAATAAACAAAACAGATTCTAAGTTTCATTTTTTTCCATTAATTCAAAAAAGTTTTGTGCTGTATTCTTTCGTACATAAATTATCAATATACTGTGCATCATAATCCCCACAAAGGACAACTAAAAGTGAATTGTTTAATTAGGACTTTAATGCTTAAAAACATTAAAAACATAGATTCATATTCAGAGCTTTTGCAAGCAAACGATTTATTTTTCATAATTTTATGAAAATTTCTCCTTAAAAATGTTAAAATAATTGTTTAACATATAAATAATTGTTGAAAGCGCCTACTTTCATTCCAGATAAAAAAAAACATTTCAGTTAACCAATCCAACTAACTGTTTGAATCCTTAATACTGTTAGTTCTATAGTTTACATATCTTAAATTATAAAACTATTTGTTAAAATTGAATATTGAAAATATGAGTTTTACACTTTTAAAATGTTTTTTACTCAATTGTAATTTTAAATTCAAAAAACGTTGTCTCAAACTTTAAATTCTCACAAATTATTTTATGTATTTGCTCAATTTTAAATGCAAAAATGTTTGAGTTTAAAAATGGTATGTCATTGTAAAAATAGTGAATTAGATGAGTATTTTTATTTTTAGTATTTGGAATGGATACTGTTTCTGCTTCTGATCTTTGGTCTTTCCCTCCTGGATATGAAAGTGCAATAACTCAAAATATAACATTATCCCCTGAAACTTCACAATTTTTGGATATCAGCGATTTGGATGATGGACCTTCTGTTTTAATTCCAAAGTACAATAACTTTCCAAAATGCAAAACTTATCGAGATGATGTTACAAAAGCTATAATTCCTCTAAAAAACCTGAACATAAAATCTATCGAAGGTAAGTGAATAAAGCATCTTTATCATCATTTAATAACCTACTCAGTTATGATAACAAAAAACGTTTCAATTGATCTATCTTGAACATTAGTAACAGGTTTCTTTAGTGCTTGTCTTACTCGTAAATTTCTCAATAAACAACATGACTAAATAATAAATAATTTCCTTTAATTAAAACACAGATTATAAAATGTTTTCTTTACATTACCCTTATGGAAAGAATTTGGTCCATATCTTCCCTAAGTAAATAGTTGCTCTGATTAATTCAGTTTTGCTTTAAAAATTAATATTTTAATCTGATGGTATGTATTATAATGTGTTTTAAATGACCATGTGAATCTCTTTATTTCCTAATCTTTAATCGTCTATTATATTAATAATTTTATCCTTTGTGGTTTATTTCCTATTATACATTTACATTAAAAATAAAATTTGTTAAAATTATATTTTAAATAAAATTTGTTAAAATTATATTTAGAATGTGTGACAACAGGTGGCAAATAGACTAAATTAATTTCAATTGCACATTTAAAAAGTTCTAGCTGAATATATATTTATGTCATCACAACGTTATCTTTTTTCAATAGAAATGCTATTAACTACTGTTACAGAAGTTTTTGTATGTTTTAGATTCCAAACATTTGAAACAAAGAGGAATGCAACTTCCTAAGGATGCTGCTGTAGTTGCATATGCAATTTATCCTACTGTAGGTCAGATGCTACCAAACATTTATGATTTATCTGTTAGGTATGTAGTCAAGTTTTGGATGCTACAAGGTTTTTATATGTTGGTAACTTCAAAATGTGCATGCTTTGTACCTACATATCTTTAATGATGGTAAAACCCTTTCAAGATATCAGTTTCAGTTTACCAAAACAATATTGCTCTTAAGTTCGCAAACTTTTAAGATTTGTCTTTTAACTCATTTTAAGCATCTTATCAAGAACAAGGTGATCCATTTGGATAGAGAAAATTTTAAGATACTATAAGATAATAAGTTATATATAACTAACTATTTGACGTGGATTATCATTGCAGATAGCAATTTTTCTACCCTATCATCATGACCTGTGCTCACTCATTTTTCATACCATGTGCTTATTTCATATGTTTCTTAACATTTCACATTGATTTGAGTGTTTCAGTTTTCCCTGTCAGGTCATCCAGGCTTTGAGGTTTTCAGCAAAAGTATTTTGCAAACCTCAGGAGAAATTACAGTCTAAACATTTTTGTCAATGTAGTCATGCCAATTGTCGTGAATACATTGTTGTGGAAGTTTTGTGACTAATTACCTCCAAGGAAAGGTTCCTGTTCTAATAAAAATGATCTGTTGAAAAAGCTATTCCTCAATGATAATAAGGTCTGTAACATGTTGAGGGATAGTCCTGTTAATACTATACTGTGAAAAGAAGAAACTAACTTCTCCAGTGCTCGTAAAAGGCTTCTTTCACACTCACATTTAATGCCACTTGAGTATTTCATAATGAACCCTGATTACTCATTCAAATGGGCAATACAATGCATTTTGCTGTTTACAATTACATGCTATCTTGATACTCTAAAAATGGCACAATAAAGAGCCATATATATTTCTCACAATTATGCTCTGCATTCATTAGCTTTTATCTAAAAGGTGTCCTATTTGTAATATTGATGTAACAATTTCAGACAAAGATTTGGAATCGTGCTATCTGCCAATACTCCAATGATGACTGTTGTAGCTCAACCAGTGAATTCTAGTACTGTACTAAAAGACAGTTTGTCCCATAATTTGCGATTTAAGTTCAAGATTCATGATGTGTCGGATCATTCAAGTCCACAATGTGCCTATTGGGATTACTCATTGGGGTAATTTGTTCATTTTAAACATATCCTGAATTTCTAGTCTTGAATTGTCACTTATTTCTGTTCTGAGTTCTCTGAAACTAATATTTTTTTCTGTTTAGATCAAGAGGTAAATGGTCAACTGATGGCTGTATTACTTTAGGCTCAAACTTTGTGAACGTCCATGGTGTTCAACCGTACATTAATTGCTCTTGTTCACATCTCTCTACTTTTGGAGTTTTAATGGACATTACTGACAAAGAAGTAAGCTTAATTTTTTCATAATCAATCAAGTTTTAACTGGATCATTGATTCCACTGAATTATGTGATGAAATTATTGTATTTGATTTTAATATTAAAAAAATCGTCTTCAACTTTGGAGAATTTCTTAAACTTTTCATGTGTTCATCTTTTGAGAACTCTTGATTCATTTTCGAAATTGTATGTCTCATAAAGATTTCTGGATCTATGAATGAGCTGTAATTCATGTCTATTTGATTTTAGTATTTCATGGAAGAGTCCACTGCTCAGGATGTTGTATCTTATTTGGGCATTGTGATTTCATTGCTCATGCTCTTGGCTGCATTCCTTATATTCTGTCTATTGCGAGGACCTCAAACAAATAGCAACAACATCCACAAAAATCTTGTTGCATGCATCTTCCTTGC
Organism: Meta bourneti; assembly: GCA_933210815.1. Taxonomy (NCBI): domain Eukaryota; kingdom Metazoa; phylum Arthropoda; class Arachnida; order Araneae; family Tetragnathidae; genus Meta; species Meta bourneti. The sequence goes on along the minus strand of OW119929.1, from coordinate 48,740,126 downwards.
CCAGCTCTTGTTCCTTATTGCATTAAAGTTAAGGCGTCCTCTAGTGCAACGTGAGGTTAGTGTCTTAAGATTCTATAATCTCATTCAAATACTTTTTAATCTAATTAATTTTTAACTTTGTTATTTATCAAATAAGCTTTATTGAAATATATTGTTTAAAAAACTGACTTGAAATTTATCATTTTAAGAAAATGTGCACGTGTACTTCATACCTGTCCTTGCTAAATTTCAATGGCATTTTAATGTTACAGTTTGAGTGATATGTTTCTTTCTGAAATTGCAAGGGTCTGACAACCTTTCATTAAATTTTCAATAATGTTTACTAAACCATAATTATTCTCTTTGTTTAGTTCCCTTGTAAAGTGATGGCCATCATGTTACACTATATGTTTTTATGCGTGTTTTCCTGGATGTTTCTTGAAGCTATTCATTTGTACAGAATGTTGACAGAAATGAGGGATATAAACCATGGACAGATGAGATTCTACTACTCCATTGGATATGGTAGCATAAATTATTTTTGTCTTTCATGAATTAATTTGAAAATATCTGAAAATGCTAGTTTTCAAACTTGCAGTGAAATAAAGAAATTCAAAGTGTTATTTTATAAATACTTCTTGTATATATGCACTAGGTTCTCATTGAATTGCTTTGAACATGCTGTAGCATTAAATTAAGAAAATATTCTTAGTATTAAGCTGGGGCAAATTTAATTTTCTTATTTTACAAAAAAATAATTCGTTACAAATGCATTTTATAGTAAAGAAGTACTCAAGTATTGAATTGATAATGTGCATATAAAAATTTGGAAATATTTTTATATAATCTTGGATAACTATATGAAATGCTGTCTTAAATATTTTAAACAAACTAAATACTTGATATTATTCTTTTGGGGTTACTCTCTCTCTCTTTTATCACATTATTTAAAATAATTCAAATGCCCACCCAAAGTTTCCATAAAACCAAATTTAACATTTTAAATAAAAGCTGTTAACCATTTTTTGATTTTTAATATGCTTGATTCCTTTTTTTTTTCTGCTAGGTGCACCTGCAATTGTTGTTGGATTGTCTGTAGGGGTCAGAGCAGACCAATATGGAAATTATTTTTTGTAAGTTTTTACATCTTGTCTCTAATTTTGTTACTTTCTATGAGATTGTGTTTATTACGAACTTGAATCTATTTATGTGTATAATTTATGTTTTTACTATCTACAGTTGTTGGCTCTCCTTGTATGAAAGTGTTATATGGAGTCTTGTTGGTCCCATTTGTTTTGTTGTCCTGGTATGTATCACATTCAATGAACTGTCATTACATAATAAATTTTTGCCACTTAATTTATGTAATGTTTTTATTTGAAATGCTTTGAATGTATCGTCGGCTTACAAGTAAAACACACTCAATCAAAACTTGCAAGATATGAGTGTTAGCTTTTCGACATACGAATATGGTGATCTTTTAACTGATGAAGTCCAAAGGTATTTTTTGCGTGAAAGTTAGTTTCCTTGAGAAACAATTGAAAATTTCCCCCTTCCTTTTCTCAGCTGTTTTTCGAGTTTTACTTGTCAGCCAACGATATGTCAAGATAAACTTAGTTTATTTCAAAATCCTAAATAAATATTTCAGTACTGCATATTATCTCTTCAATTAAAAAGTATTTTGTGAAAGGTTCTTTTAAGACTAAGCTGCATTAAATATTTCAGCTGAATCTTGGGGTATTTGCTATGGCAATTAGAGCAAGTGTTCAGATTAAAGATACAGTTATGGATTTTGGAAACTTAAGGTAAGTATTTTAATCAAAAAGTACAATATACATATTTATCATCTCGTAACATACTATACAATTCAGAGTTGAATACACATATAGAACAAATGTCAATGAATTCATCATTTGAGGATTTTAAAGGGAGTGTTATTTTTAGCTCTCAAACGTAATTTGAAATTAACAAAAAAATTATATTTTTGGTTTTTGAAAACCAAAATAAAATATTTTATTGGATGAGCTTAATTTGATTAGGGAAATTTGAAATTATATCCTAAACTAATTCATTCGATACTCGATCTAACCAAAGACCATCGTGTACGTGGGAGCTAGTGCATGGTTAATCTGTCGTGGCACTTAGGCGTGGTGTGGAAATTTGGAGAGTAGGGTGCCAAGCTCAGGTTTTTACCTCGCCATCTGACCGTAGCTCAAAATTGCTGGGTGTCCTTGGATCTATCACTTCGGTGTTGATCCCGGACCGTCGCCAGCGCAGCTTGTCCGCTTTTGGACCTTGCGCCAAAAAATCCAATACCAGACCGTCGCCAATAATCTGTTGTATTGCTAGAGTGCGATGCAAATTCAACTACCTTCCTACCTAAACTTATTCAAACCAACATAGAATGAATATAAATAATTGTAATTGAAAATGTTATGAATTTTGCATATTTCATGTTAAACTTTGTTTATTGTATTTATTTGACTTTTCAGGACTGTCTTGTGGCTTGGAATTGTTCTCTTGCCACTTTTAGGTGCAACATGGGTACTTGCCATCCTCTCAGTAAATGAATCCTTAGAAGTTCTTCACTATATCTTCTCAATATTTTCATGCGTCACTGGCATATACATATTTGTCGGTTACTGCATAATAAATAAGAAGGTAAGAATTTTTTAATTTTAGGTTTTTCTTAATTGTATTATTTAAAGCTTACAGAAAAGTGATTATAGAATCTTTTTATCTACAATTCATGCCATATTAAATTTCCTAGGTGAGGCAGCAACTACACCACACTTGGGCTCGCCTGAGAGGAAAGAAGGTGCCTTATGATGAGAATTTAAGTGGGACTAGGACAACTGTAGTATCTGTAAGTTATCTGTATTTAATCTTGCTTTTAACTAACATAGGATGAGAAAATAAATTTGGAACAAATAATGTAATGTAAATTATATTTTCTGTAGTTTTTGCTTTTACTGTGTTTTGATCTAGTTTTTGATTTAGTAATTACTAAAGAAAAATTTTTAGACTGATTTTTCGGGATTACCAGTGGGTTTGCCTTCTACTTTATAAACCTGCGAGTTATAGGCAGCAGGTTCAATTCCACCCTGACTATTTTTGTCAGTAAAACTTTTCTTGAATTTGTCCACTGTTTGTCTTGTGATTGGCGCAGCTTGGTTAAATGTGGCCCTAAGGACACAAAAGTCCAACTAACCAGAATAATTTTTCGCTTCAAAAGGTAATCAGTGATACTTCACATCATCTAATTAAATGTTCCGTTTGATTTTTAACATTGAGATTTCTTTGGGAATAAAAAATTTTAACGTATTGTTTCTCTATAGCAACTGAATGAATAAGAGAATTCATTCAATATTTAAAATTTTCTAAAATATAAATTAAAAATGGTTTGATATTTATTTGTACTTCATAGATGACATTAGAATGAATTCAAAAATTGAAGAACAAATTAATTCATCTCAAATTTAAAGATTAAGTTAACTTTTGATAATTTTATACTCAATTTAAAATGTAATCTGAAATTTGATACAATTAGAATTTTCCATATTCTTTACTCAAAAACTTTTTGATATAAGTTATAAATAGTGTTGATACGTATTTATGTTTTCGCTGTGAAATAAATGAAACGAAAATAAAATTCTGCAATTTTAATAAGTAAATGTCTTCCATAACAATAATCATTATTTCCTTTCTACAGCGATCAGCCCTTGCTTATCAGAATTCGACTTTTGATGTCTTGCAACGGAACATGGGAATTTCAACTTCTTCCACAACTAGTCGATCAACAACAAAAACATCTAGCAGCCCATATCGCTCTGACTCCCATCTCAAAAACACTTCTACATCGACTTCACATGCTGGCTCTGAACCTAGACGCAGATCAACTCGCAAAGGCTATTTGTATGGCAGACACAGACACAAGCATAGAGTTGTTGATGGTAATTTTGGAATAGTTTATGTTTTTACATTTTATAGCTTAAAAGTCCAAAAGAGATGCATTTTATTGGACATATTTTTTCAGTTTTTTGTGTTTATAAAATAAAATTAGTGATTAAAATATTTCTAAACAATATTTTTCTATTGAAGGTGTAGATTTGTCTTAAATATGTTCTTTCATTGTATACATATCTAAAGCATGAATTACTTAAGAGGTTCCTGGTGTTTTAACAGGATTACTAGTATTTCGTCTCCTTACATGTGAAACACAAAGAAAAAATGTAGTTATGGGAACGTAGGGGAAAATTCTATTACTAAGCTAAACTCTTTCTCAAGTAGATATCTGCTACAAAAAATGACTTAATGAACATCATCAGTCTAAAGATCGCCACATTCTGGTAAAAGCTAATAAAACTCATCTTGAAAATTTTGACAGTGTGTTTCACTTGTGAGCCGACGATTTATTGAAGGGAAGTATTATTTATTCCTTTTTAAATATTTCCCACATGTACTGAATCTGTGCTGACTCATTATTTGTGTCTCAGATCCTGATACAGGAGAAATCAATCGACGAAGAACTCACGATTCTGATTCAGAGAGTGACCTCTCCCTTGACCACGCATCATTAGACTTGGCTTCCAGTCATTCATCTGATGATGAAGAATATCATGGAACATGGAAAAAGAAAACTACTAAAAAACCACCTGGTAAGAAAACTACACATTTTTCTGTTGTATGTCATTGATTATAAATTGTAATGTAGATCTTGGTAACAAACAGATAGCACAAGGTTAGCACAGATAGCACAATTTAGTTTTGTTAAAAATTAGTAATGTAATGTAATTATGTGGCGTTTATATACTGTTTAGAGTTTCATTAAATATCTGTTTATAATGTTGAAATTATATCTGTTGCTATATTCTATGTAAATGTGATCCGTGGATCCCCAGATTTCCGCGACAAGGTTTCAAGATTATTTATATCAACCCTCTGAGGGATTCACACATATATCCCTCCTTCAACTTAGTCTTCCTTGTATGACTTAACCAGTCTTGACCTTCTTGACCATTGGATTCTAAATGTGGTTGTGAGAAGAAGCAATACTATACTACTCGGAAATCTCGTGACGCTTAGAGGGTTAAGGCGAAAAATAAGCATCACTATTGTCCTATAAGGATCTATATATGGCCTATTTAATTTTATAGTTTCAAGAGGTCCGCAAAAATTTTTAATTTTTAGAGGACTGAAAAATTCGGGAACTACTGCTCAATGATCCACATCAGTTACAACAAATTATGATTATTTTTTATCACTTCAACTGAACATTCTGATTTTAAAGATTGCTTTAACAGAAAATGTAAGTAAACAGGGAGATATGTGAAGTGTTCTTATTAAAAATGGAGTCGATTAGTCCTTTTGAATCTATCATGCAGATTCGAGCTCTATACTTCAAAAATGCTCTTATGACTTCTCTGCGTACAGAAGTAGTATTGAACATAACATGTTCCTAACTTTACTTACCTTTTAGATGAAAGGCTTCCCATGTATTACCTATGCACAAGGATTTGTTTATCCCTTTTCAGTTTTCTTCACTACTTAATTTATATTTTCCTATTGCATTTCACCTCAGCATCTTATACATGAGAGGAATTTTCAGTGCAAACAAACCAGATGGAAGCGAATATTTTACTCTCGCTATCCAAATGCTCTCCCATAGTACATATTGGGGTAACTTTGAAATGACTATCACCGTTTTGGGGATGTTTGGCATTTAATGCAACTCTGGCGTTGACCAATCAACTATTATAAGTCAATGTGGAATTCATTCTTTGGATTTTTTTGGCGAAGTGCTGAAATCACATTCGAAAAACAAGCCAAATGACGTCACATTTGGAACACGTACAGGAAACACGTTCCGCCACAGAAACAACAACGCCACCTACATTTAGCTTTACGAAAAAACCTTCTCATTGACTGAATACTAATCGATAGGCAGACTTTGTAATATTCATGAAAGTATAATTTAACTCAAATGTGCTCTGCTTATTTTTATTGACAACTTTTTCTAATAAACACAACCTATTGTATATTTTTCTTTCAACCCCCATTATTCGATAACCCAATCCATCTATTTTTCCGTTTCTGGACATTTTTTACTTGAAGTTGTCTTTCTTGTGTTTGGCGCAACTTGGCCAAATATTTTCTTTGTGCCATAAAACACAAAACAAACTGATAGGCTATAAATCTTGCACACATGCATGCAATAGTTTTACAAGTCATGCCGTGTCATATAATAACCTCTAACTTCTATAATTTCCTACGTACTATACATTTTAAATTTTAAGGCATATACGTTAAGTGATATGCACAAGTCTATGTTTAGTTTTTATTTTCTTTACAAGATACATTTTTCGGAGATCATATAAATTTTAGGACACTAAGTTGGATATGACTTCTAGAGAAGTATTCTGCTCATGCGTTCCCAGTATTTAATTATTACAAATGCAATATCCCATGGACATGATACTGAACATTGCTTTCAAAAGAGTTTATTAACTTTTATAAACAAATATAATTTATATTTTAAATTTTCAGAAGTGCCACCAAAGCCTAATATTGTTGCTGAATCTAATTTATATGGAAGCACAGGTAAAAATATTTTCTAAAATGTACAAAATACTGTTCTATGAAAACTAAATAAGACATTGTCTAAAAATTGCCACATTTTCAGTTCCAACAAAGGGCTTCAATCTTCCACCACTCTCACCAGGAAGCATTGGCAGCAATGTTTCTCCATACGCACAATACACCAGTTCCTGGGGTTTGCCTCGCAATATAATTCCTTCTACACCTGTGGGACCAAGTGAAGGTATTGGATTGACTGTTGGCCTCCCTACCCGTGATCCGATAGTTCCCTGGGGAAGGGGAAACACAAACCGAGAGAAGGGTGCGAATGTGCCCCAAAGATTACAGGATATATCCTCCTACCTGGATCCAAACTTCACTCCAGAACTATTAGGTCAGTCAAAAATGTTATGAAAAATTGATTCTTAAATTAAAGTTTCATATTAATGTATGGTATTTAGAATTAAAATATTAATAATTTGTGGAAATATTTATATAATTATATTTTCCGGAAATAAAATACATTATACGTATTCATGTTTTCAATGTGTATTTTTCTCTTATTAACAGTTATAAGTTTAATATTTTTATTGCCATAGCTTAGTATTTTTAACTTAGTGCGTTGACTTACAAGTGAAACACTAAGGGAAAATTTTCAAAAATGAGTTTATAACAGATCCCCTAATCGAGCGGTAGGTTAGATATTACTGTGAACACACACACAGAGGGACTCAATATTACCATAAATCATTTATTTCTATTAAATACGTAGTGCACTATTTACAGACTGTATGGACATCGCAGTCTACTCCGAATCTCTGTTCTGCAAAAAAGATTATAATAGACTCCTTTATTTTTATTTGCCTAGTTCGTTGCACCTGTCGACATCTTCATATGGAATCGCCTCCGTTCAACGCCGCACACTCGTTTTTTCAACGTTTTGGTCTAGACTCTGTCTCGCTCCTTTTCCATCTCTCCACATGTCCTAGGGGTCACCTATTGGCCGAATCCTCTAGTCTAGAGAATTCGGCCTCAGTTTGAATCTCAGTTTTTTTTAATTTTTCTAGACCAGATTTTTAGACTGATGAAGTCCACAAAATCATTTTTTCTTTGTATGGAGGTTAAATTTCTTGAGAAACGCTTTTTGAAAATGTACTTGTGAAGCACGAACAAATGTACGGTATTTATTTTAATTTTATTAATAAGGTTATAGCGCGCTATACATTATTATAATGAAAGTACTCATCTGAATAATTGCGGTGCTCCAGTGCGACGTTAATTAACTACCTACCTTATGTGAATAATAGATAAATTGAGAAAATATAAAGTGTAATGAATAATTGTTAAAATGATAAAATTACAATTCTCGCATTGCTTGAAAATTAGTTCTGGGAAAGCGGAGGGGGAAATATTCTGTTTTTGAATTAGTGTATTTCACTTCTAACCATGAACAACTAACCATGTTCCTGTTCATTCAAATCTTACAAAAACTTAAAATTTGACTTTTATACCAGTGTCTTCAATAACTCAGATTTAGTAACGAAGATTATTTTGTATTTCCGATTTTTAATTGTTTGGCATCAGACTAATACAAAACAATAATCAAGTGCTAAAATTGTATTCTTTTCAGATGAGGTTTCCAGCCCTGAACAGCTTCCTGTTCCTGAGAGATGTGACAGCCTGCATTCGAGTATAAACAATGTAAACAATGATTTGAATATAGTGTCAAGCAAAGACTTGGAGCAAAATGAAGAAAGTGGAAAAGAAACAAACACAAATGTGTCTTCTGCTTTAGAAGGGAAGAAAGTTGTCATGCCTCAATTGACAACTGCAGAAGTATCATCTGAATCTGAGTAAGTACGTCATGTTCAAAAATCTTTAAGTTTTCATTTTCACTATACTTTAGGAAATTAAAGTTTCTGAGAATTTAGCACTGCAATAGAGTTATTTACGATATAAAAGGTGTAGATCATTTATATTAAACTAACTTTGCAAATATGTGGTAACAAACTTAAAACTACTAAAAAAATTTAGTTAGCATTGTTTCCTAGTATCTGACAAGTTTTATCAAGCATTTAAAATGCGAAGCCATCTTTTTCTGTAATCCTTTGATAATCTAAATGATTATTCTGGTATTCAGCTACAGATTATTGTATTCATTTCATGACAACCACTGTAACCTCTATTTCGAATGAATTTCAAGTATTTTCATGAAACATGTTTGTTTACTTGAACTTGTAATTTGTATGATGTAAATTTTCACTTTACAAGTATTTTTGATTGTAATTTAATCATTTATTGAGTTATTTTTGTAAACTAATCTAAAAATTTTCTTTCAATCTTGCATTGGATTTTCAAGATGATGTGAGTGAATTTTAATAATTTTGTGTGTACGTAGAGTAATTAAACTAATGTAAAAATGTTATCAAACTTATAGGATTTGATCCACTTAAAGTTAAATTATATAAATTGTTTATTGCTTAACATTTTCTTTATTTGCAGTTTTTTATTTTTAAACTCCAATTTTTACTCTTTATAAAACTGGAAGTACCTACTTAAGAAATTTAGTATATTAGGAAATTTTATAATTTTTGAATCACTGATCATTTTTGTTCGATAATAAAAGTACATATACCAAAAACAAAATACTGTGTGCTGAATACATAAATTGCTTTCATACTTAATAAGATTATTTTCCATATAATATCTAGAAATTTATCCTCCTAGAAATGATCCTAGATCATACATTATTTATTAACATCTACAAAAAACACATCATTTTTGTAAAACTAATTCCCCTTTATTCCTAATTATAGGGAAAGCAATGAGACTTCAGTGTGATATTTGAAAAAGTTATGGACTACTGGTTATTTCTATGTGTTCTCTGCTTGTATGTGTTTTTATTCTTCAGACTTAATGTCATTGTTATGGATATTGTAAATATTTAAAGCTAGAATATTCTAAATCTACTTAATTTAAATGCTATGAAATCTATTCAAGCACTCGACTGTTTAAATGATGGTACACATAAAATGGGCTTTCTGCATATTTTTTAACTTGAGAGTTACATGTAACACTAGACAAATAGATCATGCTAGAACAAAAATCACAAAGATGTAGATTGTTTATACTAACTCTAATTTAAACTTAGATGTCTGTTAGAAAATTTCCTTTCCCTGATAAGAAACTATTTTACTACATATTGTACCTGGGAAATGTATTTTCCTTTAAAATGAAAAATTATACTATAATCTCTAAGACCAGATACTGAAAATGGAATTATGTCTAAATAGTGACACTGCAAATTTATTACAATTGTCTGAATATATGCCACAAGTGCTAATAAAAGTAGTTAGATAGTTTAATTTGTTGTACAGTTCATGCTTCGTAAATTTATAATTTTCTTGCCAAATGTTTAGAAAAAATTTTGTATCCTAACTGCCCCCAGGAAATTTCTATTTGGAAACCATTTGTAGAATTCTTATAGGGATCCTAAAATTTCAGAATTGAAATCGTTGAATTATATACAGCAGTTTGTCAATTTATGGGAACAAATCTCATTTGACCATGAGCAAATATTTCTATTTTAAAATAAATTCTTTTTGAATTTCTTTCCTTTTATAGTAACATTATCAGTGCCAAATACATTTGCATTGTAGAAAGATTCATTTTTGCTTTTCCATTGCATTTTTAAACATTCGTTTCGTTTTCCATGTGCTCATCATTTTACCATTTTATTTTATATTTAGTTCTGTGATTAAGACATTTGTTTGCATATAAATATACTTGAGTTTTATGTGTTAACAGACATTTAATTAGAAATTAAATACTTTTTACACTTTTAAAACATCCATCATAAAATTTTATGCATGTTTTTAAATGTTATGTTCTATTCCTAATGCAAATTCTCTATTTTTATCTTTATTTTATATCTAAAATGAATCCTTCAGTAAAAATTATGATCATTCTGAATAATTAGACCCAACTTGTATATTGTCTGCCTTACGAACTAAATATAAATGTTACCTTATTTATTATATTGAATCATTGTATCTATTTTTAAATGCTTGCTTCGGACATTCCATGTGTATTTCATGCGTCTTTCATTGTTGAGACTGAACACATTCCATGTAAATAAATGTAGAATAAATCTGTCTCAAAATGCTGTAAATACCATTCTGTTGGGGAAATATCTGATAATCATGCAGATGTTACCAGTGTATCATAATTATGTTTGCATTTATTTTTTTAGATGTAAATAAAGCTGTTGGATATTCTTAATGTTTTATCTTTGCAATTAGTGCTTAAGTATCATATTCAAAGTATACTTTATCCATCTCAAAATCAATTTTCAAAGGACAAGAATCACACATTTCACCAGAAGTTTGTTCCAATAACTTTGAGGGCAGATCATTGATTAGTTTCTATCCAACATTAAATCTGAGGTGAATATTTAACACAATTATTTTAATTGTGGCAAAATGTCATCTTCCAAGATTGTCTGACTAGTGGATTCTAAACATAAATACTACTGAAGAAAACCAGATTTTTTTTAATTGAATGTGTACTTGGATTATTTTTATTTTAAGGTTTCAAAAATTTAATTATAATGGAAAATGCTGATAGATTGGAAAAGTATAATATAGGTGATTAATCTAATTATTATATGAAAATAAAGAAACGCTTCTTTTTAAGTGCACTTTAAGGAGAAATGTTCAGTAGAATATAAGGATATTGGGTTTCATTTTATAAGATGAAGTATTTTTAAAAATGAACCATTTTTCTAAAGATTCCCAAGGTCTTAAACCCTTAAAATTTGTCAGTTAAAATGATCGAAGTTCTATGTCAAATCTAGACTTAATAAAAAGAACCTTTCTCGGAAATCAAGTTTAATTGGTTGACTTCAACTAGTAATTATGAAATTTAATGTAGAAATGAAAGTTACAATTTTCTAATTGTAATCATGTAAGAGAATGCACACCACTTTTCACACATACTTCCGCTTTACTATAAACAAGTTTATATAACATTTTGACAAATTTCGATGAAGAAAAATAACTTGAATGAGATGGAGAATTTCTGCTTTATTTACAATGCATGACAATGATTTAACAGACAAAGGTTAGAAAATTGGAATTTCCATAAAAAATAATTGAATATTATATTTTAACATGTCATATATATATATATAAGAGGAAGTTGAAAATAATAATCAACATATTCTGAGATGGACTGAATACAGGAGTTTCTGAGTACTAATCAAAATTTCAAGCTTGTATTAAACAAAGTCAACCAATGTGAGGCAAGAGGAATTTATTTCAGCAAGATTTATAAACTGCACGTTAACATTTATAAAGTTTTTCCAAGTGAATTTAAAGTATCAGTTTGATGTCTATTACCAACTGATGAAGTTCTAACATTTATATGAAAAAAGTACAAAAAAGTCATCTTTAGTAATATGTACAATACTTTGATAGCATGTTACCATTTTATTGAATATATAAATGGTAAAAACCAGTTTCAATGCAAGGTATCACATTTTACCTAAATTAATAAATTACATTAATTTTTAATGACCTTACATTATATTTTAGTTAGTCCTCTTGTGTGTTTCCATTTTAATAAACAATTTTAACTCAAAAAGAAAGATTTTAAGATGTTTAAAAATATTTCAAAATAATTTATAGGTTTCAAGTATACGTTTTTAGCTTACAAACTACTATGCTTTTGCCTTTATAGGGTTAAAGGTTTATTGCCTTTACTCGACAATAAAAATATTTAGCAAGAATTTCATAGAATAGAATGTTTTCCAGTCCATCTCTGGATTATGTAACACTTTAGCAGAGTAAAAATTTTTGTCAAACTAAATAAATCTAAATGCATGACTTCATAACTTACGAAAAAAAAGTTATATAGCCTTGAAGCATAATAATCCAGAACAAATCATTAAATTTACCATTATCAAATCACTACATATTTCAATCTATTTAAATTATTCAGAAATCAACAATTCAAATAATAACTCTTGTGTTCATAAAACACACATTAAATAATTATATTTATGATGCTGAACATATTTCAAAAGTCAATTTCTACTATGCTGAAGTGTTAAGATATATTCATGCAATATTCATTCAATAAAGATGGCTAGTTTAAAATCAAAGATATTTCTGTACATGTAATGAAGTAGAAAATGCTTATATTTACACTGAGAATGAGAATAGATTATTGGAAGTCGAATTTGTATTTCAAAATAGGCACTTTGGGTAAACAAAAACCATTTGAAATGGAAGTTGATGGGTATAGCCATCAGGTGACACTGAAAAAATTTAAAATTCAATTGTTCCTCAGTAGACGTAAATCACAGATTATATGAAACTTCGTAGCCAGAGCAATGAGCACCAAGTACAGCTAGATTAGAATTGTTCATTTGTTGAATTTATCTAGGTACTCATGATTGGAATAATTTGTGCTATTGAGATGGATATTTTTCTTTATGAACCTCAGCAAATTCTCATTTCCTGTAGTTATATGAATAGGTTTAAAAACTAAGCTACGTTTAAAATGAATTAAGATTTAATTTGTGAAATGAATGAGAACTTAGTGATCTGACTCTTGATTCTGATATTTGGGCATAGAAATATGGTAAAGTCATTCTTTCTGGAAATGCTAGGTAGGCTTGGGAGAGAAAAATTATTTTTCTTCACAAGATTATATCTGGTTAATTTAGATTTAAGACCAGAATACAGGTTTTAATTTCTTTGAATGTGTAAAACCACTTATTTATCTGGTTTTAAACTAATTTTAAATTTTATGGAGTGAAAAAAAGTAATAATAAAATAAATTAAATCTTACGTTGAATTATTTTTAGATTGGAGAGATCACTCTTATTAAGACATTGTCAACGCCAAGTAATGCAAAGGAAAACATTAAATTTAGTAGTCTTAATTGAATATCGATTAAAAGAAATAGCATCTATGATAATGTCTCTTAATTAAATCGGTTACACATGAATCCATTGCTACTTTCAGCTTCTATAAGGAGTGAAAAAGACGATTGTTTTCAGCTACATAGACAAAACAATGCGTTCAACATTATGCTCATATTGTCACTCTTATACGACATGAACAATCTCTTGCATGTATCCACATTACTCAAATACATGGAAACCGCCCATATTTCTTCGTTTTCAATTTGTTAAATAAGTTAATTTGTTTATACCATCGAAAAGCTCATTACTCTGGCTGAACTCTGCTAAAAGCATCACTGACCTTGAGGTTTCTTAGTATCACATCCACTCTCCCAAGCTCTAGAAGAAGCTCTAGAGAGCTAGCTCTTTTTGAGAGCAATCTCCTGTTATCATACCGTACAGTTTGTCTATGAAAAGCAAAAGCTGTCCAGCTGTTCCTTGTCGTAATTTGTTCCATTCCATGCCTACAGGTCTGAGAGTACCTTGTATGCCAAGCGCTTGATGGGTGAGTGATGCTACCAGTCGCCTCAGAAGATCGTCTCTAATAACGGTAGATTTGGGCTCAAGTCTTGAGATGAATCGGATGAGATATTCAGTAGTGTACCGTGTCCCCTAGAAGAGAAACATTTCAATGGCAATTAGGATTTAAGCTAAATGTAGAGGACGCTAGTTTTAATATGAGTAGGTAGTCCCAGTTTGCAACTTGGCATGCTTCTCGAACGCAATTTCAGCACATCACAGGAAAAATGTTCGCCAAACATCCCCAAACGACGATAAATTAAATACGTGCTTAACAGACAGTATTTTTTCTTTTGGTACTTAGTTAATATTTCCATTGAAAGCCTCAATTTAACATGCCCCATAATTTATATGACTGGTAGAAAGCAGATAGCCTTGGGTGAATTCCATTTTCAGAAAAGTACTTAGCTCTTCAAGGGAAAGGGATACTACAAGCAAAACATGACGATCGCCATGATTGACTTTTCTCTAACTCATCGCTGCTATCGCTTCCGACACCGAACGATGAACTAAGAATCCGTGTTAATGACACCAAATGTGGAAGCGCATTGCTTAAGTTCGATCTGTCACCTATTTGAACAAATACTCTAAAAAAACATGATTCAAATGTGAATTAACCAGAGCCGTACTATGCTTCAATATTTGCTCAATCTTGGCATCTGTTAAACTCTAAATCAGGGTTTAAGATGCCTAAATTTTTCGTCACAATAATAAATATTTGCGAAACATTTTTGTTGATAATTTAGCTGTAAAACAAATTTTAAATATAAGATAATTACGAAAACACTGACCTCTTCACCCCTCGAATTCAATAATTCAAATATTAGAAACAAATCTGTCAGTTTTCAGAAACAATTATAACTTACATGAAAGCAAAAATATAGATGAATAATTCTAATTTGAAACGAATTTTTACACTCCAAAATATAAATAACGGACTTAATACTGTACTCACATTGTCCAGTTTCATTAGTATTTCCATCGGCTTCTCAGCCCGTATGACTATGATGGACAAATCATTTTTATTCAATACAGGCTCCTAAAAAATGTGAAGTGACAGATGAAACTCATTACATGAAATGACTATATTTGGTTATTTTCTAACAATGTTAATTTTTAAATATTGAACATTATCTTAATTGCAATTAGTTTTTTGCTATATTGCACCTTATTTTAATTGGAATAAATTTGAAATATTTTTTTAAACTTACGTAATTTTTCACATCAGCGTTTTTTTTCTTCCATTATACCCACTAAGTTACAGAAAAAATGTATTTTGCCTATATGTCCGGTTGTACTCTTGATCTAAAAGCTTAACTATAAGTTTCAGAGTAAATAGCTGTATCTAAATACTGTTAACCAGTTACAATACAAAGAAATCACTAGATTATTAACTAATAAAAAAGTAAACATTGCATATATTTAAATACTCATTTATCGGTATAAATGATAAGAAACTTTAAAGGCATTTTACTATCCGACATTTATAGCAAATGATAATGTATACAATCATGCTACATCTTGCATTTCTCAATATCATGATTTTAACTTTGCTGTTATGCCATCGGTTGATTATTTT
Organism: Meta bourneti; assembly: GCA_933210815.1. Lineage (NCBI taxonomy): Eukaryota > Metazoa > Arthropoda > Arachnida > Araneae > Tetragnathidae > Meta > Meta bourneti. The sequence continues at coordinate 48,724,503 of OW119929.1, read as the reverse complement.
TATTTGATACATCCTAAGAAAGTATTTAGATACGGAAACAGAAGTCCTCAAAAGAAAATTGAAATGGACTTTTAATGCTCGACCACTAACCACTTCAGCACTTCAAAGTGAACTGGAGTCAATTTGTGAGGGCATACCCAGTGGGTAAGTCGCCGTTGTTGCTAAATGGGACATTCATCACCCATGCGCTACGAACCGGGATTCCGACCATGAACCAACTGGGTGGTAAGTAATTGAATTACCGTCGCACTGGAGCAACACAATGGACTATTTGTGACGGCCCGGGATCAATCCTGAAGGGAAAGATCCGAGGACATCTCGTAATTTTGAACCACGGTCAGATGACGAGGTCACACCTTAGCTGGCACTCCACTCTCCAAACTTCCACACCAAGCCAACATGAGGACATTTGAGGTGACGACAGATGTAACGTGCACCTGCCCCGCATACACGACGATCTTTGGTTGGATCGAGTTTCGAACTCGCAACCCTTTGGTTGCTAATTCTCTTCCAAACGGGCTACCATAGCCCACCTACTGAACGGCAGACAAACACTATGACCACTATACCAGATAAGCAGCAATTGAAATTTATCAATCGGTGTAACTAAAAATTATTTTCAAAGCAAACTACATACCCTTAACTGATCCAACCAGCTCCAAAGAAGTGCAGACAAGAGAATTGGGTCCCCTTCTTTCGCTATTTTATCCCAAGCAGTTGATCGATTGTTCAGGAGTCGCTACATAAAAAAATTATTTATTAACATCAGGTTGTCAAATAAGTAATTAAATAAGTTTTTGAGAAATTTGGAAATGTCGGTTTATTCCAATTCCCACTGTCATTTTCGTTCAGGCGTATTTCATGGTAGGAGCCACGAAATAAAGAACGAAAAATATTGAAGGACATCATTTATCAATCTGAATTTCTTTTTTTACTAACTCAAAAGGTCTAAAGTGAAATTTTTGTTACACTTGTGTGGTTTTAATAATTTTAATTCGGTTGATCATTGTATTTATGTATTCCCAATACCACCTAGCTTTAGTGGTTATAAAATGGTTTGTTGGGTTGTATGGTGTCAGGGATATATTTAGTCAAACACAAGACAATGTCAAGTTAATAAACATATACACACACAAATTTTCACACAGAAAAGACTGATGACACAGAAGAGGGAATACACAGAATACCCTCAAAGTAAGTTACAGGAATCGAGCCTTAAAACAATCAACAAGTGTTTCTTTCCTAGTGAAATTCTTTTTCTTTTCTTACGCAAACAAAATTAAATCAATAAATATTTTAAATAACATTAAAAACAAATTTAACGAATATCTTAGTTATTTATATTTAGTTTAATTGTTTTAAGTTCTTTCATCCATCATTTTCAGTTGATTGATAAAATAACGAATGTATATTTGATGCATATATGTTTGAATAGATTAAGCATCGTTTGTCAGGTGATTTGATAGCGCTTAGTTTGTTTTTCCAAAAAGAAATTGAAGAATGAGAATTTCATGAAAAAAGCTTGAAAATAAAAATAACACGAATTGTGCAGTATCAGACAGTTAAATTTATGGCTAAAATATTAAAAGTAATAATATTTCAGAGACAAGAACATTTTCTTAAATGATACTGTTAAAACTTGAGAAATTAAGTTTACCAAAAGATGCAATTTCAAAAACTTTTACATACGTGATATTTTCTTAATTTGGCTGTGAAATCTTCGTCCATTGTATAGTGATCAGCCAAGAGAGCATTGATGATGGTTGCGTTTGTAATAGGCTTGGTGAATTCTTCATCAATAGAAAGTGTTGAACAACCTGAAAATATTAATTTTTAACGACTTTTTGAGACAGCCAAGAGAATAATGATGATGATTACATTTGTATAGCCTTAGTGAAGGATATTGGAAATTTGTGTTTGTTATAGGATGATTGTATTTGTTATAGGTTTATTAGTGATCAGTCAAGAAATCGCTGATGATGGTTATATTTGTTATAGGCTTGATGAATTCTTCATCAATGGAAAGAGTTGAATAACATGAAAATAATAATTTTTAACACCTCTTTTTAGAATGCATCAGCAAACCCATTTTCTCTTCTATTATTAACTTATAATCATATGTAATTTTGTATAATAGATACATAAAGAATATGATTTCCTTATTTAATGATAGTTCCAAGAAAAACACTTTTGTCACATATTCGAATGTTAGTTACAAAAACTAGTCTTGTTATTCTGCAAAATATTTAAAGGATAAATCTTACGACTGAACATTGCTATATATAAGTAAATACAATAATAAGCAAATTCGAATATAAATTTTTAAAAATGAATGAAAATAATAATTTTTTTGTTATCGAACAATAAAACGAATCAGAACATAAATTTCATAACAGGCCAAAAGATCAAATAACTAGAGTAGAAACTTTTGTAACAGTATGTAATAATTTTTTAAATAAAAAATTTTAACTTTCGTTTACAATTTTACCCTATCATGAAATGCACATTTCACTCCCACTCAGTATTTTTATAGCTCAACTAAAATAAAAACACAAATTTTTTAATTCGCAATTGTATTGTGTTATCTAATCTACTTCAAAGGGCCGTGGTAGCCTAGTTGGAAGAGTAACGGATTAGCAACCGGAGGGTTGCGAATTCGAATCCAACCAAAGACCGTCGTGCACACGGGGGCTGGTACACGTTAAATTTGTTGTGACCTCAAATGTCCTTACGTTGGCGTGGTGTGGAAGTTTGGAGAGTGGAGTACCAGCTCAGGCGTTCACTTCGTCATCTGACCGGGGTTCGAAATTACTAGGGTGTTGCCCTCGAATCTTTCCCTTCAGGATTAATCTCGGACCGTCGCCAATACCCCGTTGTGCTGTTCCAGTGTGACGTTAATTAATTATCTAACTGATGTACTTAAAAGTCTCATTTTATTTATCTACTTATGAATAGTATTTTAACCTAGCTGAATATTTTTCGCAAGCCAAAGGATGATGATAAACACTAAAAATATTAGTCACTTCACTAGGGTTCACGAGGAAGACAGATCCCCGGATGATTAGAGGGGTAAAATATAACAGTCAATGAGAATATCCCAAAAATTGTAATCCACAAACATTTTTTAAAGTTTTCCCTTACAATATGTATCATATACTTACAATACCAAAAAACTGCAGCGGTGTCAATTTCTACGGGCCCCTACCCTAATATTTATATGGTTGCGGTGCACCTCTCTAAGAATAGGAGGTAAATGTTATAAAAACGCAGGTAATATGCATAGCCAAATACGGGATACTCGACCTCACTCATTAACCCTCCACGTGGTTTGGACGAGATATCTCGTCAATCAAGATCAGACCAATTTTGCTAATAACGAGATACCTCGCAATCAAGATATTGCTGATTTTTCTAATGGTGACAAGGTCGAGATCTGGTCAGTTTTCTTCTAATGACGAAATAGCTTCATCAAGATCGGGTCATTCTTGCTATTGACAAGATATTTCTTCGAGATAACCACCAGGAAGGTTAAGACGGGTACGCCATCATAGAGGTAAGATCTCCTGTCCCCCTGTAATATTTTAATGGCATGAGGATCAGCCCTCTAAGTATTAGGGGTAAATATAACAAAAAATATTGATAATGAAGTGCAGAAAATAAATTGTTCCGAAACACCAATACTATATGCATATGTATAATAAAGTTATTGGGGTCTACTTCCCAGACCTCAATTTTTCCTCAAGTTTGCGCCATGAACTAAATGTTTATTAAACTAACAAGGTGAATGAAAAGTTGCAATTTATACCTTTATTGTCTTTATTGGCGAAGATGTCCCTCCTGTTTTGTACACCATTTATATAGGGTGTGTTCTGTTCAGAAGGGCTCTCTTGCAATACCGAGTCTATGATAGCGTTGCATTCTTCGGAATTCAGATCTTCCAGGGGGTCGTCGTCGTCTTCGTTTCCGTCGTCCTCTTGCAGAGGATCCTCTCCGTCTCCGCAGTCATTCTGACGATCTAATGCGAGTAAAACTAAAAACATTTTAGTCAAAAACGTGAAATACGAATAAAAATCAATTTAAGAAAAGATACACTTCTCGTAGTCACACATATTTATGTGAACAGAAACAGGTGAAAAGTAAGACTTGTTTAAATTGAAACTACTCTTACTAGCAGTATTATGATTTGTTTTCTCAACAAGAATAAGAAAAATCTGCCATCCAATCAAAATAGATAATGTTTTGGGTTAACTTTCCTTTGATAGATCGGTGTACAGCATACAGAGCTGCCCCGTGCAGACCTCAGGAGGCCTCTCCTCTTCTCAAAAACATTTCACTTTCTAAGAGAAAATCTGACTTTTTATAAGACCTCTCTTCATCAAGTACAAATTCAGAAAATAATTTTGGATGACCCAATCTTCTTTCTCACGGTACCTTAAATGCCGTCATGTTAAATGAGCATTGTGTATGAATTTTTCGACTGTTTTCAGACTATTGACGTATCCAGGTGAATATTTTATCTACGTATGTGATTAATGAAACTGATTTTATCTGATTATAGCTTCAGAGTGCACCTTAGATAATTTTTAAAATCCAAAATCATTTCGAGATGAATTCGAAACCTGTGGACACTTCCTCGGAATACATCCCTGCCATTGTTGTGAGCGTTTGTTGAATACTCTAATCTAAATTAAGAACAAAATATACAGATTTATAGGTATCTTCAATTACAATCGCATAAAGAACCCATAAAGAAAGAATAAGTATATAATTAATAATATCGGTAATTTTATCGGTAAACATACTGCCACTTGTCTCGGTTGTCCTATTATTTTCACTACGTGCAAGAGCACACACAGCACACCACATAGGAACGGCTTTGCCTGTATATGGAAATGATATCGATTGTTTTCTCCTTTATTTTTACTGAAAAATAAGAACTAATTATTTCTGGCTCTACATTTTACAAGCTTATTTTTGATTCCTCACTAAAAACGTAAGGAACCCAATAACTATGTTCATTCCCTGCTTGTTATGTCTTCTGTTGTTCTTAATTTAACTTTATTTATACTAATTATTTGAATACAAAATTTTTGTATTTCTTTATACTAATTATTTTAATACAAAATGCATGAATAATTTGAAAAATGTTAAATACTGAGGAGGAAAATGTATTTTCCCACTCAGTATAATGCACGGTGACGAGAGCCGATCTTGAATGACATGCACTTGTACGTAGTCAGAAAAACAGGAGCGGCTAAATTAAAACAAAAATGGCCGTTAAAAAAGACGGTCAAAGGATGTGTCTAATAAATTGTAGAAAGTATTAATAGTGGAATATTCATGTGATATACTACTAGTCGATAATTTTATATTTTTCTTTGTTATTATAATAGAAAATACTTGTGCATTTGCATATTTTTAAATTTTCAAAACAATTATCAAAAACACTCAGTAAAAGTAATTTAGTGCATCAAATTTTTGTAGAATGGAGGGGACGGCTTACTAAATTTTTCACATGGGTAGCTAATACCTCCAAGGACGCCCTTGAAGGTGACAGTAACTTTGAGAGTAAAATTTGTGTGTAAAAATAAAATCTTATACCTGCTTCTACTATATCATCTTCTTTTACAAGAGGTTCAGGAGACTGAGACTTTTGTGCATTTGGATCTTTATCTATGTTTTCTTTGGAAGACTCCGTATTACTGAGGGATTTGTTATTGAATTCCATATCTGGTTCTTTTCCAGTTACTTCGTCGTCCGATAACCGATAGTCGTCATCAGCTTCGAAGTGGGGTCGAAATCCTCCTATGTGATTCATAAGAATGTCTTCTTGCGCATTTTCTTCAGGTGAAGACATACTGAAAAAGATTGCATGTGGTACATCAGTTTTAACATTCAAAACTAGGGCGAGATGGGTAAAGTACGTTCGCGAGGGTAAGTTCGTCCACTGAATATAAAACGCGTCTGTGATTAAAGTAAAGGCTGCCACCTGCTGAAAATGCTAGGAGTTCTATAGATTAGTTTCACCGCTAGAACGCTTCGAATTTCGGCAGGGAAGTTGTGCAGACCTAAGGGCAAGAATGAAATGATATGCGCTTGTCCCACTCAGGATCTATCACAATGCAAATAAGAAAATAGTCCATGATATGCGCTTGCCCCATCATGTGGGGTAAATTCAACCCCATAAAATAACATTAAGTATTTTTTTATTATATCAATGATAATTTTAAGCTAATAAGAGTAAAGGAATAAGCAAATTATTAGTAAAGGATCTGGAAGTGTAAAAATAAGAAACTTAAAAATGCTGGGCAGTTGATATAATTTAAATATGAACTTTGAAGATTTGTGTTCGCACTTGCCCCACCTTACCCTAGATTAATTCGTTGTTTCATTTTGATCATTCAATCTGGGTGAATCTGTTCTGGTGATGAACCTGAAACTTGAACTATTCATTAGAAAAAGACAATAAATAAATCATTTACAACTTTTTAATTGTTCTACCCAATTCTTAATCGTGAAGAAATCATTTTACAGCCAATAAGAAACTTTTCATCCTAAGACTGTCTTATTGAGTTTGTCTAATAAATGTTAATTAGAAAAACCACACAAGAGTAATGGTTTTTCTAACATATCTTTTATATCCTCTTCTACCAACCTTGTTTTTAATATATGTATAGAATCGTGTTTATACGAAATTTTTAAATATGCCTGACGTACAGTACCTGATCAAATTATATATTAGACGCACTTAGACTTTTACAGATTATTAACTTCTGAGGATCAGTATTTTAATACGGTTCAATTATTATTGCACTAGTCTGTATGTAATCTCGTAAGCAATTAATATTCTATAAAAAAGAATGCATATTTTATGACGTAATATCACGTGACCGTTACAATTATGAACAATTATGTAATGATTGTTAATGAGTTATTGACGAGACAGACAACATATAATGTGTTATATGTTATAATTAATATTCAGTTTTATATATTTTGGGGTTGGTTCGGATGTTATTGCTCAAGCTCCAAATCCGGCCAAGCTTATACTTTGGGGATGTCAAACTTAACCCGCGGAGACGCGCGCTACTTGTTGTTACATGAAGACGCGCGCCGGGCTTCGTAGGCCCGAAGCAATATTTTCTTAACAAAACATAAACAAAATTTATTTTACCGTTAAAAATTAATTTAGTTAATCAAAACACAATATGAAAAATAAAAAAAGTATTTTTCAGATAAATATAACTTTTAAAATTCTACATTTTAAAATGCATTTTAAATTTATAATTATGTCACATTGATACTGAAAAACGAAATTTAAGAAACCAAATTAGAAATAGTATTCATTTATGAAAAATTAAATTATTGTTACATTAATAAATTGAAAATAAAACTTACATTTCACTGACATTTATTGCAGAGAACATTGCTATGTTCTCCACATGCATTTTTTCCACACTTAGCACAACAAATTTGTGATTTCCTGTCCTTTGAACTGGGGCATACATGGCACCTTTTTCTTGAAGAGTTCTTTTGTTTTTTTGTCGGGGGTGCTTCACAATATTCACTCTGGCTACAGTTTAGTTTTTCTCGCATTTCACGTGGAAGCATTGGTTGCAAACTTCTTTCTTGTAGGTGGTCCTTCAAAAGTTCTAACGAAAGTTCTTTGATAAACAAACTTCGTTTTCTGTATTGAATCGCCGGTGTTTTAGTTGACAACAGCAGTACTCGGGCATTTATTGTTGAAATATTTAATATACTGAAAAATACAACCATGGGCCATCTTTTGCTTATTCTAGCAGTTGAATATGTAGATGACATTTCATCCACTACATCTACAGCACCCTTTGTTAGATTATAAAATGTTATAATCTCTGGTTTCTTGGCTTCTTCTGTCGATTTATCAATGGCACTATCATTATGCATTGTAGATAACAGGACGACGCATTTGTTTTTCTTTGGCACATAGGAAACCAAAGTCATGTTTCTTTGAAATCCAAATAATGATGAATGCACTTCTCGATTCTTTCCACAAATAAATTCTTTTGGTAGCTCTTTTTTATTTTTTCTAACTGTTCCAACAAGTGTAATTTTCTTCTCTAAGAGATCCTTTGCCAAACTGTAACTGGTATACCAGTTGTCAACAGTAAGGTTTCGCCCTGAATTGAAGATGGGTTTCACTAATCTCTTGACAATTTTATCGGGACCATTTTCTGTCCTGTACGGACCTGTAGGTTGAGCTCCTGCATAAATTTCAAGGTTCCAAGTATAAAATGTTCTTGCATCCACTAGAGCAAAAATTTTGAGTCCATATTTTGCAGGTTTACTAGGGATATACTGACGAAACGAGCACCTTCCTCGAAATGGCTCTAACTTTTCATCAATTGTTACATATTCGCCAAGACTATACAGTTTTTTGCAATTTGCAAGAAATCTTTCGAAAATATTTCTGATGGGAGCAAGTTTATCCAATTCTCTTCTAGAAGAATGGTTTCTAACATCATCAAATCTCAAACACCTCATTAGAAATAAAAAACGTTTACATGACATAGTTCTGTGAAAAATGTCAAACCCAGTACCATCAGTAGCCCAAAGATCACGAACATTTACATGAGAAGCTTTGTAGAGTCCTCCAAAATAAAGAAGTCCGATGAATGCCTTTATTTCTGAGGTACTTGTGGGGCGAGCATCTCTTTCCCGTTCAAAATTACCAGCAATCGATTGAATATAAATATTCGTACACTCCACAATAGTTGATATTATTGTTTCGTCGATAAGCAATTGCCAAGAATTTACAGGCGAGGATACAGCTTTCGCTTCTCCAACATTTCCCGGCAATTTTGTCATGATGTTGTGAGCCAGAGTTCTCACATTTTTTCTTGGTTCTTTTTTATTCCATTTTGTTAATTTATCTTTACCAAGATAGTGATCCATAGATTCAAAAATGTCTGATTCATTGCTTGAATCAATATCTTCCGAATTTGTCTGATCACTAAACTCCTCTTCATCAACAATTTCTTCATCTTCTTCATTAATGGATTCTTCATCAGTTGACACTTCAGCTAATAGCGTCCGTAATCTCTTCATTTCATCATCATAGCTCAAATAGCGAGACATTTTCAATCCGTCTGTTCTCCTTCGCGATCTTAACGAAAACGCCAGCGCGCGCGCCGGGCCTCAAAAGCCCGAACACCGTTTTTCTGAGAAAACAAGTGGGGGAAAATTCTTGAAATGCCTGTGGTTGTGACCTACATGACCTTGAATGCAGCTACTGTGAAACTGGATTTATTCCATTGAGGGACTGATTTTCTGTGCCAAGTTTTTGTAATGCTCGGGTCTGATAGGCCCGGCGCGCGTCTTCGCGGGTTAAAATAACACAGTAGTTCTTTTATCAACCACCAATTTTGGTATGAAAAATATAATTTTATTCAAAAAATAGGAGTAAAACAAAGTGTTTTGATGGTAAGAATAGATTACAAAGGTTTGATTGGCTCCGAAAATTATTGAAATTGAAAGATTTTTCGAAGATTGGATTTTTCCTCATCTTTGAGGCAAATAAAGAAAAAAATTATTTAGGATCGGAATCAGCCCATCCAAGGACGAAAAAATGTGATTGAAAACCAATATCTACTACATGGTCCTAACGTTGCTTGAAGATCTGTGTGAAAAATCTGTTTTCCAACACAAAAGACATTAAATTGCATATCAAAAATGGTTGCATTCCTACATGTAAAAGAATTGTAAGTTACAAACTTTCAGAAATGAACTTGGAAGCCCAACTCGGAACGGTGGAAGTTCGGAACTGCTGGCTTGAAAGGAAAACATTACTATCGGCAAAAGAATATAAATACTAAGAGAGAAATTCCGACTTTTGGAAGTCAGTGGAAATTCATGTTTTTTTTTCTTCTAATAAATAACGGTTAAGAGTTAATATCTATTTCAATACCGAATATTTGTGACTTTTTACTTTACTTTAAGTTTGTTTAAGTGATGAAAGCACTTTCGAAATTTTTACAAACAATTCCCAACAGTTTGTAAGAAGGCGCCCAGGTGAAAAATATAATCAAGATTGTCTTGTGCAGCGTGTGAAATACCGACCAAATTTATAATTTAGTCCGTAAATCAGTGACAGAGTATCTAATCATCAGTAAGGTGGAAAACAGGACAAAGTGACAGGACTAATGCAAATAGTTGCTAAAGAACTGTTTGCTACTTCAAGCCTCTATGAGGTTGTTCTCAAGTCTTGTTCGAGTATCATACTTCTAATGAATTCGTTTACTGTCTGTCTAACCCAAGACAGATCGTTAAAGTTCGTCTTTATGGTCTGTTCAACCTTGCCTGTTCCAGGCAAAAAGTTTGTGACTGCTTGTTGCCGTAGAAAGACTGCCCATTTTCTGCATGAATTCTTGAAGTATTTCAGCTTGTCAGATTGGTCCACTTAATGACAATTCGCTCTCCAGGTATTTGTGATTTGAGGATACACGATTGGAAGGGGCTACATTCAAACCGTTACCAAACCACTATTAACCCAAAACACCTCTGACTTATCCTCGCTCAAATTGTTCAACACCTGTTTCTGAACGGAGCGCCAAGATGTAGACTTTGTGTCTACAGGAGGTAGGTAGTTAATTAATACCACACTGGTACAATACAATGGGCTATTGGTGACGATAACGATCAATCCCGAAGAGAAATATCCGAGGACAACACCTCGACATTTTGAACTACGGTCAGATGAGGATGTCAACAACTGAGATGGCACCCCTCTCTCCAAATTTCCATACCACGCCAACGTAAGGACATTTGAGGCCACGACAGATTTATCAAGTCAAGATTTAGAAAGTCAAATATTGAACAGACATGTAAAAAAAAAAACATCCGACATGAGTTTCTGTACAGAGAAAACATGTCGCCACGCTTACACATTTCAACCTATTTAGTGTCGCAGGATTGATGTTGGACCTAAGTGCATTTATTTTCTTACCTCTCAGGAGAGTCCCAAAATGCCCGATTGTCGTTTCCACGGTCCGTTTCTCCAGTTATACCATTCGGTGGTGAAGGGGGAGCGCAATGCCTGGGTTCTTCTAGGATACCATTCATGTATGCGGTCTTAGGCATCTGTATGGTCCATTTCTGTCCGTCTTGGAACTTGTTGGGAGAAAATCTTAGCCTCAATAACCGACACCGGGATGAGAAAAACTCTAAAAATTGGTTCGGACCGTTGAAGAGTTGGTCCATGTCTAAAGGTGTACTATTTGTGTACTGGTTGTTGCTAATCAAAGACAGCAACCGTTCGCAAAACATGAACACAGGCTGAAAAGATAAAGTATGCATTAAGTTTCTCTTACAATAGAATACTAAATATCAAATGTCCTCAATTCGTCTGATAAAACAATTCCTAAAATTGATACATTTTCAGATAAAAAATTAATGTTCTATGGTTTGAGTGAGTATATTACATTCATATTTGGTAACAAATCATCGAAATAATTAAATGGAGTGTATTCTAATTAAAATGCAATAAATATTTTTTAAAAATCGGTACTATAAACACAGGTTGTGGTTTAGATTTAATCATCAGATTTAATACCATTCATAATAAATTGTATAGACCGTTTTGTATCCTGCCCCTGTACTGTTCTTTTATTACTATAACCTCTTCGTTTTCGAGATCCATATATGTGGGCCTTTGTTTTTGCTCTCTTGAAATCATACTGTAAGCAAAATTATTTATTTATTGTACTGATTTATGTGTGAATGTTGAATGAGTACTCACATTTGTGAATATAAATGAATCCATGATTATAATAAAGAATTGTTGTGCCCCCGTTAAATAATAATTTATAATAAATGCTATAATGTAAATAATTTTGCCCTTAGGTTTCAAGAGGACAAAATCAAATAGTCCAAATATTTGGACCTTAGTAATGAAGAGAATAATATTAAATACTTAGTTAAAATTTTTCAAGTATTACCATTATTGAACGTGTGGTGAAGTTAGGCATTACTATAAAAATTTTCTTAGAATACGTAAATAGAAGTGCAACCTAAATCTACCATGAAGTACTTTTTGGTAAAAAAGTTGCACTGTATTTCACACATCTTGCTAAATTGGTGACCCGGACATGATTCAATAAAATAATAAATTATCGCTCTGCGTTAAAATTAACAATCCACTGAAAACTTGCAATTTATGTATAAATGTGAACAATATTAAAATATAGGTATACTAAAGCTACTTTTCATTGCAGGACATACTTTTGGTACGTGCTTGAGCAATCTTCCTTCGAATCCGTGGAGAAGATACCTTTGGCGTCTTAGATAAGCATTTAGGCTCATGCGGTAATTCTCTCTGGGTATCCTGGAGGAAGAAGTAATTATAACTTATTGTGTTGTCATGCATCATAAAGCAGCTTAATATTTATTATGTGGAAAATTCAAAATACGTACACATTTGCAAACACAATAAACATGGGTACAACAAATTGAGCAAATCCTTGGACACTTTCTACTTGGCTCTTGGTAGGCACCGATCCTGGTCTGAAAGAAACAAAGTCACATGCAATGTTGTGTTGCAATTTTTATACATAGCAATTGAAGTACCTCAATGCTTATATTAAAATTTTACGATTTACAAAAATATTATAAAAACAATTAGTTTCATTAGATAGAACAATTTATAATTAATTTTGTTATTTATCTCTAAGTGTACTTACTTTTCTTTTTAATTTTAAAAGCATATTGTGTTTTAGTGACTACTAATCATATCCAAATACCTTTTCTCGGGAGATAAAGCTTTAGTGAACAGAATTGTACTGTAATTGCATATCTTAAAATATAGACCGTTTCTATAGACATAAACGTAAAACTAAGAAAACATTAAGAGAAATTTTTCTATTTTTCTGCATTCGTTCATACCAATATTCAGAGAAAAATAGTTATGACCATTACATCTGGATTATTGCAATGTCCTTATTTTTCACTCACTTTCGAGGGGACGTCATGGCCTAGTGGGTGTGTACACTGCTCTAGCAATCTGCGAGTTTTAGGTTCGATTCCTCCTTGTGTGTATGCATTTCTCTCTTCTTGTGTGCGTATGTCCATTACTTGATGTTGCCTTGTGTTTGGCGTTGCGTGGCAAAATATGGCCCTTGCTCCATAAAACTCAACCTAACCGATCAATCCCTCTCACTGTCAAATTATGTTTAGAGTTCCCAGCAACAAATAAGCAGAAAGAACAAAATGAAAAATGAAAGCATGTTGCGGATATTTATCCATGTAAAAATGTAAAGCATTAACTTTATTCTCATCAATGGGTGTTACAGCTCCCAATAAAAATGCATCCAAGCTCCACAACCTACCTTTTGTTCCTCACAAAAGCCACAGCATCGGTCGGCTTACACCGCAGTGTGTAGATGAGGTAACAAGCAACCAGGACACCTGTCCTGCCCAGTCCAGCGTGGCTGTGAATGGCTACTTTACCTTCCGTCAAAGCAAAACTCAAAACTTTGACCATATCGAGTAAAACTGTTTTTGGCACTGAACCGTAGTCCTTCCTATAAACGAACAATAAGTTTAGTGTATGGAATATCAAACGAAACAAAGGAACAGAAATAAGCATTTCATAGCTAAACAATATTGTTTTCATTTCTAGTTTATGAAAGTATGATCCTCTAAGCCTTAATTGACGAGAACATTGCGGCTTCTACGTTACCCAGAGGCACCATAAGAAATGCTACCACATCACACCCACCATGAAATGTGGGAGGACATGCCTTCCTGGAGGACATGCCTTCCAGGGGAAGCTGGCCAGCATTTATGTGTCATCTTGAAGAAACCAGGAAACTTCAAGCAGCGAGCTTCAACACATTCGAGATTTGAACTCTCAACTAAGAGAACATTCTTTCTTAAGAGCGACGTCTTTAGCCACTCGGTCATTGGTGGGCTAGCTTAGCAATTATAAAACTAACCTTTTTTAGTGTTGAGTTAGATTTCATTTGATGTAGAGTTTGTGTATTCGAATTACGTGAAACAAAGTGATACAAGGTGTTTCTGTAAGTGGTGCAGACAAAAAGCACGTAAAAGGATCTCTTTTAATTCTACCGATTGCAAAACATTACAAATTAAAAAATAAAAATTTACAGAAACATGATTTTCATTCCTCGTATAGCACGACTCTCGCGAGAAAGCAGATAGGTTACGTGGTTTTGACCGAGTCTATTAGTTATATTGACTGATGGAAACAAACAAATCCCTTCCGCAATGGGCGTCCTCAGCACAGATTCTGGCACCGAGATTATCGTTCGATTTCAAAGTAGGTGAGGGATAAATCCTTCTTGACAAAAATATCAAGTGAAAATTATTGCATAAAACGTCGCCAAATACTTTGATAAATTAGTAAATATTTATAGATCCCTTGCACGTCAATTTTAAATATATTGTCAATATTTTAGTTCACATAATAGTTTGTATACATATAAATCAAATCAATTCCATTTGGTAAGTGTATCACTTAATTGTAAAGCAAGCAAACTTTTGTATAATAAACGTACCTAAACTTTTGCAAAAGAAGCATTGGTTAAGTAATATTTAAAATCAAAATTTCAAAGCATGATGAATTTTCTATTTGATTTGCTCTTAGATATATTTAATAGATTGCATGGATTATCCTAAACATTCAAGGAAATCAATTCAACTTGATGCGCAGAGAACATTTCGGAATCAGGTAGGTATTTTATTATTAACGTCGCACTGGAGCAACACAACGAGCTATTGGCGACGGTTCGAGACCAAACCCGAAGGGAAAGATCAACACCACGTAATTTTGAATCACGGTCAGATGACGAGGTCACACCTGAGCTGGCACCCCACTCTCCAAATTTTCACACCATGCCAACGTGATGACATTTGAGGCCACGACAGATTTAACGTGCACCAGCCCCCTTTGTATATGACAATCTTTGGTTGGTTCCGACCCTTCGAAATCAGAAGAATGTTAAAAAATCTCAAAGAAAATCTCGTTTTCGTAGTAGACTTGTTATACTTATATGCTATATCTTTGATAATTTTTTTGAATTCCGTCAAAAATTAATTGTAATTGAAAAACTATTTTGCTGATTACATAGTTTGATATCAATAAATTTTTAACGCTAAAATTAAAGAATAGTTTTTTTCTTATTTTGAAAGTCTACTGTTCCTTTAATATGAAAATCCTTAATGTCATACCATGTAGCTGTATGAAAATGATAATGATTGTAATAAAACAAAATATATTTGCATTATAATGAAATATTTATCAAATAATAGAAACGAAAAAATCGAACTTACCAGTCAAAGTTATAATAAAAGACTGCATGGAAAAGAACAATAGAAATGTTTAAGTATGTAAGTTTAATATTAAGCAGTTTAAACCACAAATATAACCAATTAGTTTTCAGAAAGAAACTCAAGATTCATACTTTTGTTTTCCATAAAAATCTGTGGATCATAAGTAAATCCTGAAGGCTCGAGAGGAACGCCGCAGGAACTGTGCTCACCACGTTCTTGGAGGTTGATTAATGATTTGATGCCGAATCTGAAATAATATTTAGAGCTAAATCATATGCAAGACTGGGCATCTGGAAACTCTGGCAAATGTCCCCAAGACCAGTGCTAAAATTGGTTAAAAAGCCCAACGCACATTGGTTTTATAGAATGTTCATCGAATGCTGTATAAAATACAGTACAGCAGGATGGACTGTCGGCGAAAATTTCTTGAACCTATGCCTTAAAATTTACATAAATTTTAAATTATATTTATTTTTCATTTAATTTATAATCATGAATAATTGTTTTATCATTATTTTGATTAATTTTGAATTTTTTCGATTATTAATTATTTTATTTATGTATACTAATTTTGATGATTAGAATGTATTAAAAGTTTTTATTTTTTATTTAATCGGTTTCATTTTCATCGGATGGAACTAGTGGATGAGGCTGATAGAACCTACAGAAGAACCATAGACAATCCATTTTCTCGATTGGAAAAATATTGTAAAGTTTGAGTTTTGTAGTAGTATATCCTTGTCTGCGACAGGTTATAAAATAATATATCAAAAGGGCCGAATAAAATCGATAGATGTGCCGGACTGGATGGTTTGTTTTACGAATTGGAAAGATGATAAATGTTATAGATTTTTGAGTTTGCATCCGTCTTCAAGTGGCGAGTTTCCTAAACGAATTAATAGTTATTTTAATTTGATGAAGAGATGGTAGAATAAAAAACAACCTGTTTTACTTTGTTTTTATCGACATAGTGATAAATTTTGTAAATAATTTGATAGCACTCAAGTTTGTCGGCCTATTTGAATACCAAACTTTCCGGCCCATATGTTCTCTACAGCTTCCACGTAGCCAGCCCACACCTTAACAGAGCTTCATAGGTGTGGAGGAGGTGTTACAGGAAGTGCCTAGTGTGTGCCCTATATGCAATTTCAGCAATCTTCACGAATTCAAAAATATCAACTTCATTTTAACAAAACCAAAGTGTGTGAGTGTGTTGAAAAATCTTCAAAGGATATTTTTACATATTTGAGTTTGTATGCTTTTCCAAGTATTTTAACCAAATAATTAAATTTTGACGTGAATACGTCTTTAAAATCAGACCAGTACCAGGTTGCTAGTACGGAAAGTTGAGTGTTACGAAACAATGAGCATCGAGTTCGGTCTAATGATTTCTATGTTATGAACGCGAACCAAACCAATCTAGTGTCATTCGATAGATGAGGGAACAAAGACTTATTAGTGACCTTGAGTTCGCGCGCCACGTTAAGTGGAGAGGAAGAGGAGGGGTGACGTTTTGGGAACTTTCTGCTGCACCGTGCAAATTTCAAATCAGTATAACTCGGGACTGCAAAGCGCTACGACGTCGAAATTGATCTCAAATGAAAGCTAACGTCAAGATCTGTGTATTTAAGATATTAGAAGTGAAATCTAATATTGTGTTGATTGGGAAACTTTGAATTGTAGTTGAAATTTTTTGAAAATTTCACAACGCCGGCATATACTCGTCGAAAAGCCAAGCAGAAATACATCTACGCGGAAGAGCAATTCGTCGGCTTTCGATAGACACTGAATGAACAACTGAAGTAGTCTTTCTTTCATTTACTACACCCAAATAAATAATGCGCTAACGACATATTCAAGTAAAACCTTGCGGCCGTGCTGCGAAACAGCCTATCCGAATATTTGGTTGTTACTTTAGATGATGAATACTATACATTACTAATTTATTGAAATGGCTATTTAAAGTTTGATTTATTTCTCTGTATCATTTTCATTCATGTTCCCTGTTTGTAAGAACTCACCTTAGTTGCCCGATGTTCTTGATGGCGCCAGAACTTAATTCTTCGCGTTCTACTCCTGTTAAACTATTTTTTCTTTAGCCATAGCTCTCTTTCTCGTACTGCTGAACTCAATAACATGTTTTTAATTAGAGATTCAATTTTTTTTAATTATATAGATTCTGCAATCCTTATATTTATTCAAACGGAAGTAAAACAGAAAGAAAATCATTAACTTCACACATTGGAAAATATCCGGGTGGAATTTCTTTACAATTGTCGAAAATTCGTCTTAGTAACCTTACCAACAAACAGTTTATCATTCACTCCGTGAAAATCATACGTTCACTTTTACGCTTTTCGAGTATAGTTGGTATAATTTGATATTGAGTGTAGATTAATCATGCTCAAGTTCGTTGTAAAATAAGAGACGAAAAATGGTTTTTAATGTCTAACAAACTGACCTTTTTGGTTTTTGGCACGTCAACAGGCGAACTAACGGCTATTTGTGAAGAAGCCCTCAGTGGATAAGCCAAAGTTACTCATAACAGAGACAATCACCAACATCCATACACTTACAAACCGGGATTAGAACCAGGCACCTACTGAGTGGCAGACAAACACTATGGCCACTACACCAAGTAAGAATGACGAAAAATGTACACTAAATGTATTTGTCTCCATTAATTAAACATTTAAAATTTAATGAAGAAATACTAAGAACATAATCTAAAACTAATCTCCAATAAGAATACATATATAAATAGATGAAGAACTTACTCGCGAAATTGTTTGATGAGTTTGTACTTTTCGATGATTTCAGTGGAAGGACGCGCCATTGTCACAATGTCATCCGTGATCCTGCAAATAAATTGACAAATCAATTATATCATGCACACTTGAAGCCATTTTTTGAATCCATTTAAATTCATTTTGTAGACAGTTTAAGACAAATGATATTCGTATTCAAACCAAAATATTACTTTATATTTCACAATACATACAAGGTCCATTGTTCCAAAAATATAGGAGTATATGCATAGAAACTACACAGATACCACATGAGTCATTTTTTATCGTACATAGTCGTCAAGGCCAGAATTAGCCAACCTTTCCTTTCACAAATTACTACTAGAATACTTTACATTAAGTACTATCAATTCCTCGAAGGATAGCAGAAGGTAGGTAGTTAATTAAAGTCGCACTGGAACAACGGGCAATTGGTGACAGTCCGGGATCAATCCCGAAGGGAAAGAATCGAGGACAACGTCTTGTTATTTTGAACCACGGTCAGATGACGAGGTCAACACCTGAGCTGCCACCAACTCTCCAAACTCCCACACCACGCCTTTGTGAGGACAGTTGTGGCCACGACAGATTTAACGTGCACGATGGTATTTGACTGAATCGAATTTCGCAACTCCCTGGCTGCTAATCCTTTTCTCTTTCAAATTGGCTACCGCGACCGGCTAACAGAAGGAAACGAAATTTATCTTATTGAATAAAATTGTGTTTCTTAATTGTACTTTGAGGTTTAATCATAGAATAGCATGTGGTAGGCAGCAATACAAATTTAAAGTTTAATGCTTCATGTTAGGGCGATTAAAATTTCTCACCAAGTTGAGAAAGTGCCCATGACCGGCATGTCCTCCTTTTGCCAGAAAGCTCCACCTTCATATCTGCACCTTTTACCCGGGCAGAACACTGAACAATGAAAATTTTTGGATGAACTCTGTCGGATTTTTTCGGATATAATTCCATACCTAGAAAAAAATAGAACATTAAATTTTTGAAAATAAATTACGTTTTATTTATTCAGTTTCCCCCTATTGAACTCAAAATGAACACAAATGCTTAGATTATTATTAATATAGCGCTATTACACGTGTTGAGTCAATTCAAAGTAGTTTTATAATTAGATGGTTTTTCTATAAAACTAAAAGCAAAGGGCGATAATGTTTTGATAACCCCTTTCAAGATTGTATCGTAACTTGGCATGTTATTTCAATGGAAATTCAGCTTGTCGTTTATGTTAAGAGCTGACGCTAACAATCGTTCAAACTAAATCGAAAAGCGATTCTTAACCACAAGTATTTTTCTTCACCGGCAGTTTATTTTAAATTAAAAACTCTCTCACCTAGAGCATAGAGATTCGAATGACGAATTGTATTCATAGTTCCAAATTTATTATCTTAATAATCATAATTTATACCTTTCATAACATAACTGCTTTTTATTTGAATCTAAATCATAATTAATACTTGATATAAGTTATTTACTATGGGAAATAAAATAGGAAATTACATAAGCTTACAGGATTCCGCTGGGAAATTCAGTACTAAAAGTCTTTATTAGCAGATGCCAACTTAGGAGAAATAACCCATATTAATTTCGTTAGTAAATTTAAAAAAGAACATTTACGCATATTAGTTTGGAAACGTACAAAAACTATAATGTATGAAGTTGAATAAGTTTTATTTTTGAGTGAGATATGACGTACTCATAATCTATGAGTACAAAATTAATTCTGCAAACAGTTTTTAAATACTTGCAATTTATCACATTCCGTGCTACAGTTTACGGGTTGAAAAACATATTTATTAGAAAGTTCAAAGCAGCCACTGATGATAAAAATATAGTATTGCAATTGTAAAAATTAATAAATGATTAAACAATTATTGTATTACTTTTGAAAGCAAACCCTTCTATAGAACAAAAATAGTCACTCACTGAACTGATGGCAAGGTTCCTAGAGCGAGACTCTGCGACCCAGAAAATTTCACTGGTTTCAAATCGGCCAAATTACACTTTGGGTCGGAGCTCATACTTCATCCTGAAATAAAAATCATTTAGTCGAAACCTTTAATTTAATATGTGTTTCACCTTATAATACATATCTAAAAGGAATGATATTAAGTAATCGTACTGTTGATTTCCCAAGGAAAAGAATGATTAAAAACTTCATAATTGTAAGGAAAATATACACTTGAATATGAATTCTTTCACATCGTACTCCAAGAAGAACGCTACCACAACTAAAAAAATATATCAATTTTCAGGAGAGAAAATTTTTTTGTAGTACTCTGAAAAATAAATGTGAGCGACCCGAGACAAAACATAATAGAAGAGAATTATGCCTTTAACTATTTAAGCTATTTTTAAAAAATAACCCTTTTTAAGTTTCACAAAACAAATTCCCCATATTTACTGGCATATTAAATACTTTTTGACTGAATACATGAATAAGATGTTATCCAGCTATTTTAAACCACTTCTGAGTGACAAATCTTCTTTAACATTCCCTTTTTAATCTTGAGTTGCGCACTTAATATTACTTTATTATTTATTGCGAGTCAAAAGTTTTTAATGATTCTCTCGAAGAAACAATAGTTCTGAAATATTATTTAAGCAAACAAACTTTGTGAAGTTACATTAACAAAAAATCAGTTTCTTGAATGATTGTGAAAAATTTCAAAATTTAATACTACATGGGTCAACTAAAATAATGCACTGAAATTCGATACACATTAATTTAAAATTTGATACATATCAAGTGCCAAACAACATAATGAATTAAATTTTCGCATGCTCAAAAGAAAAAAACCGATAAATATGTTTAAAAGAGCTCAAATTACAACGAAAGCAAACCAGATTGTTCAAGTCTTAACAATTCCAGAAACTTCTGGGTAGTAAATATTTTCAGTAGGTGATTCTTATTTTCATCATTACAGGAATTATTTAACAGAATATGGATTGTTTTGATTTTGCCCAAAGTAAAGCATTTACATGTTCAAATATGAAAAATATTTATATATTGTGTGCAAAAGATTAAATTATTCCTCAATCCTCATTATAAGCAACATGAATAATAAAGAATGAATTCTCAACGTGGATCTTCGGCTTATACCTACACCTTTTTAGTCTAAAACGTCAGAAAATAAAATAGAAAGGTAAATTAAATTAAAACTTTTATGAAATACTTACCTGATATTTTGCGTATCGCTGAAAATAAATTTTCTTCATAAAATAAAATAGTTTCTTCCTGAGAAAAATCCACCTTTAAAGCAAGATACCGAGTCTGGAACTGAAAAATTGCCTTGTTTACTGAAATAGCAAAACCTGTTCGGTGAAGACTTACGATGTCATAGGTAACTCGTTGATCTTATTAAGTGTCTTACTTCCACTTTGAGAGCGAGAGGTGAAACGAAACACTAGCTTAAAGAATAGGATTAGAAGAACAAAATTTCAAAAATATGAAACTAAAAATGTGTAATCGATTATTGTTAGGAGATTAAAATGATTAGCGAGAAAACTCTTTCGATGGATATCCATAAGTAAAGGTAATTATTTAATAAGGAAATCATCCTTTTTACTTAATGAGCTTAATTTTCAACATCCCAAAATTAAAATCTAGTTTCACCAATTTTGTCCTATTATAAAACTGCTTAGCATGTCTCTTTAGATAGTACGAACTTTGAAACTTCACCATGAAGCGCTTAGGGAAGTGTGATTAAATTGTCCATCTATTTTAATAAAATCGTGATTTACTCGAATCCCTTGCTATCATCTCCCTCGTATCATCTAAAATCCAACCATGTATAACATGCATCTAAGACTATAGTCAAACACAGCAGTCAAAACATTATCTGGAAATAATTAAGTGAAATTGCTTTAGATAGGAAAGATTATAGATTTTAGAGGAAGATTGATTTGGAAAATGCGAATGTGCGAAGCTAACTTTACATTAGAAGCTCCATACTTTACATACTATAGTTCAAAAGCAACTTGACCAAATAACTATACTTGATATGCGAAGCTCAAATTAGATATAAACGACGTAAGAATAAAAAGCGTTATTCGCTTTTGTTTTCCAGATAGACATTAGTACTCAGCGGAACAATGTACGAAACGTACTGGTCTAAAGTAATCTACATGCCTGGCTATGCATATCAAATCAAAACCTAATTATCTATTGCATAGCTTTTAAATACCCCAGGCAACTTATTTTTGTCTCGGTTTGTTATCCTCCTCTATTTTCATAAAAGGAAGCACTTTCTGTTTGAATACGAAACTCACAAAAGGAGCAGAACTTGAAACCTCGCCAGATCGAAAACTTACAGTGAACCCTGTGTTGGCATTCTGAGAATTAAATGGTTGCTACGGGAAATTTCATCTGTACTTATGGACAAAGGTTCGGCTTAATTTGGTTATTTTAAGAGTTTATTAGTCTGGGCTTAAAGATATATGCAAAGGGGAATTCTATCCAACTCCTGGAGTCCTTGATTGATTATCTAAACTGTTAGACTTTTACACACAGGCTGTCGACATTATCTTCCATTTAGAATAACGTTAACTTATATTTCTTGAACAGACGTTCTTTGAGTAACAATAATAGATCTGATATGACAAAAGCAGTGTTACTTGAACTGGTCAGGAACCTCTTTTAATTTTGGTAAATATTTGCGGAACATTTGTCAACCTGCTAATAGAATGACTAATTATTTGATCCTAGGTTTGTATTCCAGGTCTAAACATGATATGAAACTGTTTTGGAATTTACTTTAAGCCACAGAAACCAATGTACAATTAGCCTTCAAGTAGCAAAAATTGATATCATACTACAGTATAAATCAAACCTTTGACATTTTCCATAAACCAACTTTTGTCAAGACCAACTCATACTACAGCTAAGTTAGTTTTTTAAACAGTATGTTGTGCGTATCAAATTTAGATATTAATTTAATTGAAATAATTATACAATTAATAAATAAAATAATTTATTGATATGAGAAAGGAAAAATTAATTACGGCTCAGATAAGAGCATTGTCAAATATGTATATTGATTTGAAAAAAGTACTACTTTTCCCCGGATGTGCTCGCGTTATTTATATTCATTTTTTCCTATTTAACAATTTCGGAAACTGGCCAACAATAATAATGATCAGAATATTTCAATCCATTATCATTCATACTTTAAGGAATCTTATTAAAGATCTATTATCTCACACAAATTAATTCCATTGAAAAGTTCCGAACTTTATTTAAATTGATTGGTTAATCTTAAAATTAAATTTTTCAAGTCTGGAGAACCCTTTATAAGATTAGAATAATCAAATGCAATTTGACATTGCATAACCGAATACTATATACTTGCTAGGCTCTAGTCCTGTGCTTTGTAACCTGAAATAGGACACACGAGGGCCAAACCGAGAAGAGTGTTCCTTATCCGCTTTCACTCATTCGATTTGTGAATTGTGAAACCTTTTACAATTGCTCTCCTTATTATTGTTTTCTCAGTGCTTCGAGAAACCAGAAGCAACATATTCTATGTCGGACAAAAACTCAGATGTTCAGATGAAAAATTGTAATTTATTTCTAAAACGAGGCCGGCTATGGCTCCCTGCGAGTGGTTGCCCTGGTAAGTGGGGCACCCTGCATTAGCAGCCTGAGAGCATTAGGTGGTGCAGGTTTGATTTCTGCAAAGTAACCTAGGATACTCTTTTGCGCCAGTTTAAACTTTCCTTGTGTGGACACCTTGGAGCAACACAACGGGTTATTGGTGACGGTCCGGGATTCATCACGAAGGAAAAAATCCGAGAACAACTCTTAATTTTGAATCAGTTAGAAGATGAAGGAGATCCTTGAGATGATGCACAAGAGAAATTATACACCTTGGTATGCGTACTCCACCAACTTCCATAACCTGTTTGCGACCACGCAACGTGTTTGACAGTTGATTGGACTGGAGGAATAAATATATCTGGATAGTTTTAATGAGAAATAGAATCACTTAATGTACTTGTTTAGTCCAGATTTGCAGTTTTGATTATACAATGGTTTGATTTCCTTAATTGTGTGATATGCTATTTGTCATAATAAAAATACGAAGGTGTTGACTTGGGCTGATTGACTACCGAAGAACAGACTAGTGTTTTTAATCATGCTGTATAATCACTTTAACCCATCAATAATTTGTCTCACATAAAGATTCATGATTTTTTCCATAATCACGTGACAGATCAAATCGAGCGATTGGCAGAAATAACATGAAGCTGCATGCACATGCTCGTTAATTTTATTAGTTGGTCGATGGTTGCTAACCATAACCTCTCCGCTTCTTATTAGCATCACAGAGCAACGTCGAAGGTGAAAACTCTTAGGGGCCCGACTGTTTTGCCTTTAATAGTTTTTTCTTGTCTCCCTCCTAAACCCAGTGATGAATACAGCAAAAATAAAAATTATTCGATGGATTGATGAAAAATTCCACAAAACATGTATAATTGATGGACAAACCCCTTAAATAATTCGACATATTTTGGTCCTTCTCCATCCTCATTAATTCGCTTTTTCATGAAACCTAAGAAACTATGGGAAAGGCTAATAGAAAAATCCTTAATTGAAATTGAAATTTGTTCTATAATATCTGGACAGAATGAAATTTCGTAAAATGGCATGTGTGTATGAAATGAATTGAGTGCATACTCAACACCTAGAGAGAGAGAACTAGGCCGCCAAATCTGGGACGTCCCGCTTGGGGACTGACGTGAGAAGGCATAATAAGTTCAGGATTCCGACTGTTAAACAACATAAATTTTACATTCCAAGTACTTAAATTGTATTGCGCAGTAAATTTTTTTAGTTTACATGGGAATTTTTACTGGGTTATTTTTGCTTGATACTGATGCTTTTATCAGATACTTTTATCCAGATTAACTTATTTTAATTAATTTCTTAAGATTAATTGGCTAATAATTTATTTCTGTTTAATATCGATTGCTCTAAATACCGGACTTTGTTATGCCCACGGAATAGTGACGTCATGTCCTGCGTTCATTCTGATGGGTTTGACCTCTTCCAACAGGACAATGCCACACAAGTCTAGACACTCCAAATTATGGTTAGAGGAACGCTGAACTGAGCTTGGGGTCTTGAAATTTCCACCTAATTCAACGTTATCGAAAAAATCTGGGATGCCATGCCAATGTGCCGTGGGACAGAGAAATCCTACACCTCGAAATACAACAGAATTGCTGACCATTCTGAAGGAAGTATGGTGTCAATGCCTAGAGAATACTTCCACAAGCTCGTGGAATCCATGGTCCGTCATATTTCTGTAGTTCTACGCTGCCGCGGGAGGCCTATCAAGTATTACTGGGGTATCAGTAATACTTGATATAATCCCCCAATAATTTCTCCAAGTTGAGGCCATTGAACATCGTTCAGTAATTCATTTTACGTGAAAGATTTCAAGAAGCACATTTGTTGGCATACAGACAAATGGAATGTGGCGAAGATTGCTTAATTTGGAGTTATTACACCTATGCAAAGAACCAGTTATTCTAAAATATAGATAATGATATGGATTAGGCATATTATTCGAATGCCCGATGAAATGAGTACAAAAAAATTTCTGGCCTAACTCCAGTTGTCCTGGAGTTAGGCCAGAAATTTTTTTGTCCTTGTCTTCATAGTCAATCCATCTAAGCTTTGATTTTCCTCTAGGCTTAACTCCAGTTGTCCTGGAGTTAGGCCTAAAGGAAAATCAAAGCTTAGATGGATTGACTATGAAGACAAGGACTTTGGCATTTACAAAACTAAGAACTGGATTGCCTATAACGGGTCAAGATAGAAGAGAATCATCGAGAAGACCAAGGTCCCCACTCGGCTGTCTAGCAAATGAAAGGCCCAAATTCCACGGAAGAATTTCAGCACGACACGAGATTACTGTTTCCCCCAACTGAGTTGAGTGTCTACAAATTGATTGGAAATTTTAAAAATAGTCACAGACACACTTGAATGAGCCGGAGCCCTTCCAACTGACGACAACATTGAGATAGTACGTGATGTGATTCAGTTAGACAGTCGATAGATAGTGATTACTGAAGGATAGAGTGTAAATTAGTCATTCAACTCGTACTGTGAACTTAGCAATGCGGTTCATGCGGATATCTACTCAGCCGAAAACGCTCTATCTGAGGGTATAAAGAAGCTTGTATCGAACAATGAAGTAACTATCTTA
This sequence comes from Meta bourneti, assembly GCA_933210815.1. NCBI lineage: Eukaryota > Metazoa > Arthropoda > Arachnida > Araneae > Tetragnathidae > Meta > Meta bourneti. The sequence continues at coordinate 48,698,159 of OW119929.1, read as the reverse complement.
AAACGTAAGGGTACAGATTTAAAAAATATTTCTTTATAAAAATTATTTTTATTGAAATACATTTCAATCTACATTATACGGATATTATTGACCCATTGTTACACACATATAGATGTACTGGGATATATAGTGCAGTAATCAATATATTTTCTGTAGGTATATCATTCAATAGCTGTCTTATTTCAGGATCTTTTTTATGCAGCAAATAAGATACAAGCATTTATTTGCTGAGACAGACACTAAATCTTGATGAAAAGATGTGGTGACTGTTGAAATGTGTCTCTCATAGTGACGTATCCTTGCAAACAAAATGTTTGGTAAATGCAGACAGGACTCAAATCTCCCCAGACCGTTTTCTATTGAGTGCATGTCATAAAATAAGTTCTTTGATGTTCATTTGTACAAAGTAAAAATGATAAAAAAAGGATCAATGGCCTATTCTTTGGGAAAACTCTTGATTCCATTACATTAATGAGACTGAACGCAGGGGAAAAAATTACATGGTAGTATTTTTAGAGTCAGCATTGCTTTGCATTAGAGTAAGGACTTGATAAAGTTATAACTTTTGATTGTATGAGAATAACGAAGATATCTGGGCGATTTAAGTGCTCATGTTATTCAACAGGATAGATCATGTGTTAAGGGAAAGAATAAATTGAATGAATATAAAAATAGTTTTAGTAGCATTTAATCAAAGGTCAGATTCTATCCAATCAATTGCTGCTAGAGATTTATAATACAATCCAGATTCTAGACATAATATCAATTATATGTAAGAGAGTTGATAGAATCACATAAAAAAGGAATGAAAATGCTAAATGCACTATAAACATTTTTAAAAGCAATATAAAGAATTTAACTTTTCCGTTGATTTAATTGATTTCGTTCTATCTAATTTTATGAATTGAACATAAATATCATAAGTTTTAAGTTTTTTCAGTATTGATACTATCTAATATTGATTTTATTCCCTAATTTTAGGCATTAACTCCAAATTTCCTAACCATCAGCTCAAACAGTCTATTTTTTCCATAATTAATTTAATACTTCAACAAATATTAGTTATTGAATTTCACTTCTTTTTGACAGTTTTAGAATTGAATTGGATGAATGAAACTCCTGAATTTCAATACCCCGTTATGTTATGGCAATGCGATGTAAATTCAATTCCCTACCTATCTTCTGAATTTCCGCATTAGAGAGATTATTGTATCTCTGTTAAGAGAAAATACGCAAGAAACATACAGAAAACACTCGATATTAGTAAAAGTATTAAAAAAACAGCAAGCGGTGACGCTGGTTTTAAATCCGTCAATCCGGATATTTAGGTATCCAGTATAAATCAAAATAGAATCCCATTAAAAGATTGAAAAGTATTATTTAGGATAACGTTTCTCAAAGAAAGTTTCGCAAAACTACTAGGCTCCTCCAAAGCTTGGTTTGAGATATCGCAGCTTGGAAATTGAAATGAGTCTTCGAAGAATTGGTTGGTTCAATTTTATGGCGTAAGGGCCATATTTTGCCAAGCTGCGCCAAATACTAGATACAATGAGGGTAGAAAAACAGCAAAAGGTAGAAGGGCAGGAGAACAATCTTTAAAACAAAAGAAGTTGAAACATGAAGAAATCAGAGCACACCCGAGTCAATCATTGACCGAGTAACACGTTGTTTCGTTATTACTCGGATAACAAAAGCATCGTGAAAAAATTAAAAGTAGCTGCATTCATTGATCTACCGATGAAAATAGAGAAAATGACACGTTTGGAAAGTTACGTTATAGCTGTTTTCGGGTTTCAAGGGGAAAGTAGGGGAAGAAATATATACTCTAGCATAATTTTCTTCTAAAAGTTTTCACAGGGTGCGGCTTCCTGGAGAACTTTTTATAACCTGAAAATATTTTTGGCCTACTTTTTCAAAATATCTGCTAATTTTGAAAAAGAAATAGTACCATCAAAGCCTATTTCCAGGACTATTCTACCACTTTTGATCACATAAAAACCACCAGATCAAAGGCTAACACTTCTTATTTTATATTTCAGTTAAATAGAAACAAATATTCTATCAAAATCATGTGTCTTTGGTTTGTCACTACGATCCATTTTCTTCTCTTTTATGTACACGAGGGCTAAATAGACTCAGCTTATATCAATAACATTAAAGACAGTTGTGCACATGCGTCTTATGTTATGATTATTCGGGCCAAGGAAATTTTACTAAGAACACAATTTTAATTTTTAAAGGATTGAGAGCAATAGAAATTTTTATATGTAACGTGTCGATACTGAACGAGAGAGGTGGAGGAATTTTTTCCTTTTACTATATTCACTGAAATCGAATTTCAATGATTTCTTAATATGTCTTTACATAGTAATTTATATTCAAAACTCTTATAGGAATGAAGAAATTTTTAAGATACAAGAAATCAATATAGGTGAAGAAAATACTTATTTCGTTACACACTGTATATCTAGTTTTTGAATAGAAGATTACAAATAATCGATATTAATATAATTGGATGGGTAGGAATTTATTGTTTTAAAAGCATCAACAAAATAATCATATATATATAGCATGTGAAAAGTTGATGTCCGTATGTTCTTTCTGCAACTGTAATCCCTTTAATCAATATAGACCAAATTTTCCACAATGATTCTTCAGAATCTATTAAAAACAATTTGTTATTGCTGTTATTGTTGTTGCTTATTCCTCCTGGTCTTGCCGCCTATTAGACCAAATTCAACGTCCTTAAACAAATTATTCCTCGAAAAATAATATAAATTATACATATATCAAAGTTCGAATTTCAAGGATGCGCAAGGGGAGTTTGTATTCAAAGGAACGGCATTAGCAATGCATGAAATTTCGTGGTCAATTTAAAAACCATATTTCAGTTAAAGATTGTCTTGACGGTATTATAAGAATCTTTCTCTCTTCGTGAACGTGAAAAATTATCTTTTTTGGCTACTTTTCTGAGGTAAGGAGCATTTTTTGAGCAATTTTATCTTGAAGTAATTTAAAATCAATTCATATCAGTATGTTATTAAGTGTTTTATTCGTTTTCAAAAATGGTATGCACCATTAGTAGAATTATCCAGCTGTGATATGATTGAATTAATTCAACGTAGATTGAAAGAGTGATAAGAGAACGATCACTTTTATCTTTCTTAGAAAACTGAATAGCATTTAAGTGTCCAGAAAGTATTTTTTAAATCTCTCCTTTTCACATTTAAAAAGTTGTGAAAAGATATGTCTACATATTGTATCTATTCAAATAATCCAATTTCACATATATACCGGGATTTGGTGAGGTTATATAGCTTTCTAAAAATTTCCTCAACTGAAATCGTAATGATGAATCAACAACAAATAACCTTGATTCAGTTTTTCCATGGTTTCAAACCTTTTAAAATACTTCTGGGAATACATTTTTCGACTAAAAGCACTTTTTCATTTGGGATGCGATATTTCTGAATTCTATCAACATAAGAGAAGGGTGCGCTAATGGAAGGATGGTAAATTAATTTTATAAGTCATGTTTCTTTCCTTGAAAATTAAAAAAAGGAACATGACTTTAAAAATTTTTCTAAAGAAATTTTATCTTTGAAAATGCAATGTAGTGGTATATGAAAGAAGAGCTAGATTTAAATTTAAATGTCTTCAATATCCAAAACCGATAGACTGTTTTTAAAAATTACTGTTTCCAATAAACTTTTTGCTAAAAAATAAAGGTTTCAACTCAAACAGTACACCGTCATATACTACAACGAATTTTTAATTTTTTTAAAATCTTGATTCGAATATTTATCACACTTACAGATTACATGTAAAAGTTTGCTTTATTTAATCGAATCCTTACAGAACACATTTTAAATTCAGAGATATTCAGTTTCTGAAATTAATTACTTGTTCAGTATGATATTGAAGATTGGATATTGAAACAGCTTTTAATTAAATTTAATTTTAAAAAAATGAAAAAACAAGTGTAAATTTTGATGATTTTAATCATCTGGCTAGGACCATCCAGTTCAGTATAGCTTAAAATATTCTACAAGTTTAAAAGATAAACCAGGGTAGTTCATTTACCTCAGCCCATCCGGTTTATGAATATTTAATAATGGCTACCACACCCACTCTGAAATTAATGAGACTACTACTTCGATATTAAAAGAGATAACCAGGAAGCAAACACACAAGTCTAAATGTATCTCACAAACGGTGTTGTGTCACGAATATTTTAATCAGGTAAAAGAGACGTGTCAACATTTTTAAATGGTGACCATTTCGCTTCTAAAATTGATAAGGATGTATGAATATAGAACGTAAGAGTATTCCTTTAATATTAAAGTAATAACTGCTAAATAGAAATATAATAAAACAAAGCTCTCCTTGTATCGTTTTCTTCATAACATTGAAAAAAATATTTATAATTTATACCACCAAATAATTTGAATTTCGAAATATCGCGCTTCTCATTTTTATGTCCACAGGTCACATCTCTATCAAAATACAAAAGCGCAAACATTTCAATACAGAAACTCGATTTTTACTTTTTGTTGCGTTTTGAAAAAGTTTTTCAATTGAAGGGGTTCAAGCAACAGTGATAGGCCACAGAAGTATGTTCCAGAAATATATTAAAAACAACATATTCAAGAGGATCAAAGGATATTTGAAAATTGTTATCCTGCAAAATTTGACAAGTGACTTACCATTACGTTGTCCAAAGCCTTTCAATTGCAGTTCGATTTGTTATTTTAAGGAAGTTTATTTTTGGTGAGAGTTTAGCTTACGAGCTTGTCAAAAAAGGGTTCTTATCAAAAGAATGAAAAAGCTAAAATTAATATCGGAATTTACGAATTGAAATTGGGTATAAACGTGTTGTTCATCCGAGGAAAAGATGTTCATATTTGAAAGCTGATAATATCTAATAAAGTAAAACAAGGGAATCCAAATATTCAGTAAGAAATCCAGTTTGTAGGTCAATCATTATAACTCTTCGTTTTGTATGCACTTTTGTGTTAAATTGAATAGTGAAATTTTTCAGTTATTAAAATTTGTAATTATTGTTACCTATACGAAAAGGGCTAGCTGAAACAATAAGCTTGTAATTCGTAATTCTTTTGAAAGCCTGAGAGGATAAATAATTAATTTTCGAATCACGTTCTCTTTTCTTTTAAATATAATAGCGATGTGAATGATTTTTCCTTGGGGTATAGGCTTAAATTGGAGCATTTCGATAAATGTTGACCCTTTGCTTATTTTGGATATCCGAATACACTAAGATATAGGTATATAAAAATTAAAAAGCATAAAGACAAAAAACTATGTAAGTTTCATTGTACAAATGGAAGTACTCAAAATATGAATTTTTTGTGAAAATATCTACCGCCATTTGTACCGCCTTGAACTTGCTTACACCACATACAGCAAACAAATACATAGATTACTCCTTTACGAATGTCCAGCTTCCCGAATTTAAAATTGCTAGAAATTAATTTTAAGTGTATTTCTAAAAATGTAAAATTGAATTAGTTTTACTAATTTTCTTCCATTTACTATGAGCTTCGGGATTGATCCCTGACCATCTCTAATGTACCGTTGCGTTGCTCCAGTGTGATATTAATTCAACTACCGATCTCTCTCCTATGAGAAAGATTTTCGGTGTAAACAGACGGATTGTAATACTCTTACTTTTACCCAAATGCTCTCGTATAATATATATCGAGGTTATCTTAAACTATAATTTATTGCTCTTTTCGCAATGTTTGGCGTTTAATTTAATTGGCGTTGACCAATCAACTATCATATATGAATTTTGAATTCATTTTTTGAAATTTTTATTAGCGAAGTGCTGAAATAGTATTAGAAAGAAAGTCAAGTGACATCATGTATATATATATATATATTATATATATATATATATATATATATATATATATATATATATATATATATATACAGAATACTTTCTGGAAACCCGTTTCGCTGCAGAAACGCTACCGCCAAACTCATATGGTCTACTTTTCTCTGTCGCCGTGGCTGAGTGCCTGCGAGCAACATACGAGCACAGATTCGATTTTTGTCAATGCCCTGGGTGTATTTCTCTTTTCTGCTTCAGTAAAATTTTTCTTGTGTGTGTTTGTTCAATTACTTGACAGAAAACCACTGCTTGGTCAGATCCATAGGCGTGAAATATAAGTACGCTGAAATTTCTATCGAGGGGCGCTTCAAAAAGTGTTACCGCCATGTTGTCGCCATGTTCTTACTGCTCCGTGAAATCTTGGGCTTGGTTGGCCGATTTGGCATCTTATCTCCTCGTTTGGCGATGCAACATCTTATGACAGGGTAGATGAGTGAATGCACACTTCTAGTGGCGACAAAAATAGGGAAATCGACAGTCTACTACTATGTCGCGTGGACCAATCAGATAATGAATCAATGAATGAGAGTCTTCTCTCGTCCCACCTCGCCAATAAGATGATGAATGTTCGAAGATGAATGTTTTGTTTCCACCCGGCGAACGAAAATAGTCAAGTTACTACTAGTTTTGATCACATGATAATGGGCACACAAAAAGTTTGCCATTGCTCACTCTACTTTTATATTTCAAGGGCCATATCTAGCCCTTGAGTAATTATAAACCAATCCATCTCTAGAATCTGTGATCGGAAAGTACAGTTGATGCCTTTATGGAAACAGCGTACTACGTGGATTTCTACATAACAGTTACTAAAGGTTGTGTAAATATATTATGCTACAGAAGTAAGGAAGAGAGAGCACGTGAATGTTAGAAGTATAAACAAATCTTACGATATATTAATAACGAAAATGGCGAAGACAAACCTCGTTAAACTTTATTCGATACCAAGATTCGGGGAAAAACCAAAATAGTTTTATTTCTCCTAATTCGACGTTACATGATAGGGAATGTAAAAATCACTGTTGTTACTACAACTGGGCTCAATTATTACTTTGACCTTATTCCAAGAGTGTGTCATAAATTTTTAAATGCAAGAAGAAAGAAATTAAGAGGGGAAAATAGAAATAAAGCTGGATTTTTTAAATTAGGCCTGTTGTGTTGGTTGCCAAGCGACTAGAAGTGTATCACGCAACTGCACGTAGAGAAAGGCTTAGGCATTTTAGAATTTGCGATACGCCCTTAGACAAATATTGATTACAACGCCGGAACAATAAATACTCGCAAGCAGCAAATAAACGTTTCCCACCATTGCAGACCACGGAGGAAAACAGAGTTTTCTTGAAAGTTCAGAGGACGAATTAAATATCAGAAATGAAAACGGGCTTCTCACCACAATCCAATTGGGTAAGAGCAGCGATTTTCAACTGGAGTGGCATGGCATAGTAAATTAATCAAAATTCAATATTTTTTAAATAACGGAAAGCTAAGAGTGGGATGAAAACACACAATACTGGACATGAACTGAAAACTCTTACTGGTAACTAAACTGGTGTTACAAACTGACACTTTATCTACGTATATAAATAAAAATTGAGTGTTTGTACATTGAATATTTTCGACCCATTTCAAATTTTCTATCAGTTTTGGGCCCTTCTGATGCAAAATCCGTCGCTTAGCATTTGGTGTCTTTCCATCTGTCTGTATGTGTGTGTCCGTACTACGTCCAAACGGTTGAATATATTTTCATGAAACTTTTCATACTGTGAGTACTTATATTCATTTAGTGACTGAACTTGGTTGCGTAAGACTGTCTGTCTGACTTCCCGTTCTATGTTCAATTTTGTGTTTGTACAAGTATTACATCAAATTTATTCAACAAATTTTAATGCAATGTTCTATATTTGATAAACCATATTTTAGTTTAGGGAATACGTTATTTGAAATTTCTTTACTTACATATTTAGGCAAGTTTCATGTCAAAACATCTGAGTTACACTTAAATCAACCAAAATTTGGTAGTTTGAGAATATGTCCTTGCAAGATCAGAAAATAAAACCAATAATTTTTGAAAATTGTAAGAAACCAATGCAAGATTAAGCGAAGTTATCAAACGTAAGACCCAAAAATATTAATTGTATTTTTAACTGTTTTAAAACTTTTTTAATCTAAGTGCCCAATACTTTGCTGACCTCTGTAGATGTAGAACTAGATGTAAAAAGTTCATACATCTTTATAATTATTTAATTTGTTTTTGCTTAGTAGATTTTTTGTTCAAAATAATATTGTGTGATCCTTTACTGATCCTAGTACACGTGATCATGTTGCGTAAAAAGGCACTTAGTATGTAAATGAGCTCTCATGTATATAATATATCTATTTATTAATTTCTTCAATTGCTATCTCCAATTTCAATATTCTAGTTTGGCTTCTGATGTACACGTTGAGAAAAATAAAATATTTCTTTGTATATGAGTGTTGTGTTTGCTATATATAGATACACTTAACGGTTTCCTTAATTGGGATTTCTATACACTGATTCGTATTGATTGAACTAATAATGTTAGAAAAACAAATCATCAATCTCTTACATAATTTAATATTCATAACTAGTTTTAACGTTCTTAATCAATGAAATATTTCCTAGGATTCTTTAACCAATAGATATGGTAACATAGTCATTAAGTGGGCATTGGGGAAAGTAATACTACACTACAAGGAAATCTCATGTCGATCAGAGGGTTAAGTTTTCTGAAGTATTTTCTGAAGTATAATCGTCTATACGCAAGGGATTATATCCCTGTTTGGATAATATGAAATATTAAAAATAGAGTAGAAGGTTCTAAGAATTAATTTCTATTAGACATTTAACTTGTGACTTTTTATTCTTTTATGTGCACACTGAAAAGAATCTTTAAACAACAAGTAATTAACTGTTCAAAACCATTAACATCGAAAATTGTGACATAGAGTTCCAACATCACTCAGTGTTTCGAAAATGATTTTAAGACTGATTTAAGGTGAAGTATTCGTATAGTGAAATTGCAGAACTATAAAATATTTAAGAATAAAATATATGGAGTCGATTACTCTTTTATAATCGAGAATTTCAAATTTAATAAACAGGTCAAAAATGTATCAGTACAAAAATCACAAAGGCAGGCACAATAACTGAAATCATAATTAGTGATTTTCTTGGTACTTGAAAACTATTTTTAAGATATATTTGACCATTTTTACTTCAGTTATTTTGTGTTTATAAGTTTAGCTTGAGTACTGGCTTTGTAATTTACAAGAAATTTCAGAAATACGTTGTGAAAGCGACATTTGGAGAACATGCTCTTTCACTTTGTGAAAAGGTCTCACACAATACACGTTCTATTTCAAGTTTTGAAAGATAAATTTGTATGTCATACATGCTGTATCTGAATTGTTATAAGTCTCTTGAACGTTTTGTCTCCCTAAGGACATGTTTGACATTTTATTACTCAGAGATTGACGCTGGGTAGCACAGAGTTAATGAAATCAAATTTAAATATACCTAATTCCTCCAGACACTCATAAAGCCACTTAAAACAGGTATTTGAGAAAAATAATCCATCTTTCTATCTACGTAAATCATGAATAATTTGCTTTTCTTATCTATGTAGTGTTGTTACTGATTCAAATATTGTTAGTTATCTCCATAATGGTCTATTTCCACATAATAGCCATTCTTGCTTTCTATCTCTCTTCATGTTTTTACTTTCTGTAGTTTTTAGGTAAAAAAATAGATATGCGACAAATGCAATATATAGATCAGTTGTATATTTTCTCTATTTTGTTTCATTTGTAAAAAAGATGGAGGCCTTACGACTATTTCCTATCAGGTTCTTAGGTTTTATGACACAAGTCTAGGTTTATAGTCTTGGTTTAAAACTGGGATATGAGAAGGTTAAGAGATAAAAATAGTTTTAGTCAAACTGTAATGACAGTAATACACAAACTAAAACACAAAATAGGTTCCTTATTTCAATTTTTGAAATTTTTACTCGTATATTCCTTAGAAATGCTGGTGGAAATGAGTTTGATATTTGTAACCAATGAATATATTTGAATTAAAAAAGTATTTTATTAACAAATACAAAATATTAAAAAAAGATAAAAATTGGTGAATACAAAAAGACATGTGAACTGAATAGGAATGTTGATGGAAACTGGAAATTTCTCTATTCTCTAATAATATTTGCTAAAATACCGATTTTTTTCCTATCTGCCAAAATCTATAAAGAAGCTTTGTGCTATATTAAGTTCCTAATAAACAATGACAATCTCATGGAAATTACGAAGAGAAAGAGGCACGCAAGGTTGAGTAAGCTATATTTGTTGAACTGTGACAGATAATCATATCTGACGTCAATGATGATGACGTCAATATGCATATCTGAAGTCATTTACCGATATATTGTACAAACGGAAGTTTGTTATTTGTTTGTCAACAATGTTACCATTAAAGGTAAGAGTTAACCACGGGCGCACTCAGGATATCGATATGAAGGAAGCTTCATCGATATCCTAAGAGTTATCCATTGGTATAATCCTCCACCTACAAGCCCATCTCTTTTTATGGGCTTGTAGGTGGTCCAGATATAACTAGCCCTCGTGTAACAAAAAAATAACCTTAAAGCGACAAACCAACACACAATTTAAAATTATTAAAACGTCGTGCCAAGGGAATCGAAATAGGGGAGGTCTAAATTTTCAATTTGTTTCTTTCAAGAATACAGCAGTTTATAGTCACACTCTGCTCGAGATCGAATATAAGTTGTATTGAAAGTAAAAATCTTTTCAGCTCTTATTAGTATAGAATATATGCTATTTACAAAGTGTTTCTATTATTTTGTCCCTTTAAATAAGTGACGGAGCAGTTATGTAAGTGAAATAAAAAAATACTAGATAAATATTTGTTGATTGAAGCAAGAAATTATAAGAAAGATCTTCATACGCTTCTTTAAAAAACGGACCAATTAAAAAAATTAGGATATTTTCTGTTTTTTAAGGTCTGGGAGAGAAACTTAAGCTCGTAAGCCTACAAGATGTGCCCCTGGAGTTAACAATTTATTTTTTACAGAAAAACTTCCTCTGTCAGGATATAATTCTATAATATCCTATGGGACGTACTCAGGGAAATGGTACGTGATGAGGACGTTTTCAGAGGAACACGGATACGAAAATGTTTCTTTTTCAAATTATTAGGGTAACTCTAAGAATTTTAAGTCAAGATAGTTCTGCTTTTGACTCCAAAATTATCACTTCGAATACAAAAACAAAACGTCACTCACGGTAGTTGCTATATAGCTGAATTTACTTCGTACTGGAGCAACACAATGGGCAATTGGCGACGGTCTGGGATCAATCGATCAATCCTGAAGCGCCATTAACGGAAAACAAAGTTTTATTTTAATTTTAAATTCTTATATCTTGCAAAGAAACTTATAGGAATAGGGTCTGATGAAAAAAAATTAAATGATAAAAGTTCTAATCTGTATATAGGTGATAAAGATTTGCTTAACAGGTCGAACACACAGAAACATTAAACAGATATTGCAATGAATGCAATTATTTGATGTAATGATGGCGTATAGTCCTCAATGTACTGAATGAATGAAAGATGAGAAAGTGGATCAACATTTCTATGGTGATAGGAAGTTTTAAATAATATTTGAAATGCTTAAAACTGTGTTTTGTATGTTTCTTAAAACATGCTTTTACAACTTGAGGAATTTTCAAAAAACTATTTAATATCTACTTCATATTTTATGATTCACATGACTAATGTATTTTCACTGATTAAAGTATTTTCTGTCTGTATTCAGTAATTAAAAAATGAAAGCTCCATAACTTTAAAAAGTTATTGCTTTATTTGACAGATACTAAATATTTCTAATAGAATCTGAATAAACAACATTTGAATGAGTATTTTAGATAAAAATACAAAACAAAATTAAACATTCAAATAAATATTTTTACTACATTTTCTGTACTGCTAGTATACTTACTCTTATAACATCCATATTTCATAGTTTACAAGACACTTTAATTGAAAATAAGGGAAGCGTATATATAGAGAAAATTCACTACAATAAAAACGTTTTAACTTTTTAAAGGGAATAGTTCAAAACTTAAAACTATTGAAACTGTTATTGCATAGTCATATGGTTCATATTTCCGATCTAACAATACAACATTTTCATGTTATTGGTTACTAAATTCGAAGATACAGGCATCTAAATGTTAACTTTTTGTAACAACCCTATTTCAGACGAGTGTGTCGAGTATACATTAAAAAGGCATGCCAACAAGCCAAAGTTTTGCTCTGTTAATATCTGCTTTAAAAGTCTTGTTTCAGAGTAAATTACATCAACACAGAAACGGTTATTCGTTAAAAGCTTAGAAAATCCATTCCTTTAAAAAATAGAATGCAACAAACATCAATCAACATTCAAGAATTGTCTGAATAGATAGCTTATTAAACTAATGTTTTGGATCACGTTCAATCGCATTGTAGTGCTCTGTAAATATTTGTATGCCCTCATTTATTCAAGTAAAATGAGGCTGTAAGATACCAATTTTCGATTTTAAAGCAAACAAATCACAAACATCCCTTACGTTATATTGAAAAACATCCACTAAAGAGAATCTGTCATCAATCTGCATACACTTTCACTACATTTCAAAACACGTTCGTTTGAATAGAAACATTTGAAAGATGATTATTACCCAAAAACTATCATGCAAAAATCTATAAAAATTAGTCTTTAATTGCTATATATTTGAGTTATATTTTCCCCGTAAGTTTAAAAAAACATTATAAGCATTTTAAGGGTTCTGAAACATCGAAATTGAGCTTTAAAAATATTTATAAATTACATGACTCTCTTTAGTCTATTTATAGTCTTGACACGGTTATTTATCTCTTAGCTCTCCAAAGCAGTCTAGCTATATATATATATGGGATACTTGCACAAGTTTGAAAACATAAAACGTCAAGACAGACTGGGGTTATGCTCATTCATTAAGTTACTGAGAAAATTCAAAGCATACAAAATTTCATGAAAATATATCCAGCCGTTTGAAAGTTGTATTGGCAAACTAATATACAGACACAAAATGTGAAAACCATTGCATTGCTTTGACACAGCACGAATAAATAACTTGAAATGAAACGGGAGTATGCAATGTACAAACCCTCCATTCTTATTTATATAGATATATTCGTATACAATATTATTCCCTACATATTTAATACGCGTAATAAGCCACCTCTTCTCTGTATAACTGGTATTTACTATTACGGTTGTAGTGTCTGCCGCCAACTGGATTGTCGAGAGTTCACGCTTCCGGATGACACAATCGAGTAAAAAGTGTCAAAAGGTATTTTGAGAGTTCCATAGTTGGACGCTCGGAGAGGTCTCGTGGAGACCTGGTGTTAAATATAACCTGCGAACGGATCTTTCCTGTCAATACTTTATTGTGTGTGTATTATTGAGTTCTGTGTGGATCCAGATAAATAAAACGTGTTTCGCTATTCCTCTGGATTTCTTCGATAATTAAAGAACCACGCCACCGACCATGGCACTACAACGGTTAAATGAATGAGGACCTCAAATGTATTGGTACGAAACTCTATTCCCTTCAGGAGACATGAACGTCCTAGACGGTTCTTTATTTAATGTATCTAACTTCCCAACCATATTGGGGAATCAACTTTTTTCACTGCATTCGAAAACAAGCGCAGTCCACGCCCTCTCTTCCATCTGCACTCAAGGCCCTAGTCCTAAGCTATCTGACAGACCCCCTGTACTATGTTAGATGGTCGTTGCAGTCTCGATTACCGTAATTTATCCTCTGTGTATTCTCTTCTGGGTCAGTAAAAAACTTCCCTTCAGCGTTTATCTATTTATTGAAGAAAAAAACTATTACTTGGCGCAGCTTGATCGGATCTGGCCCTTACACCATAAAAATCAAACATCCTTGCCTTATTGTTCATCTTTATATTTATAAATGCAATGAAAGATTTATTTATAATTCTTTAACGTTCCGATGAGGTATCTTGTTCAAGATCTGACCAATTTATGCTACTATGACGAGATATCTCGTCATCAAGATATTACCTACTTTTTGATGATGACGAGATCCAGGTCTGGTCAGTTTTTTTTCTAATGACGAGATATCTCGCCCATCAAGATCTGGTCAGTTTTGCTAATGAAGAGTTACCTCGTTGGGGCAACCACCAGGAGGGGTAACTAAGAAAGGGCACAGTACTTTGTAGCAATACAAAAGTGTTCCACATTTCCCCATACCAGATTCCGGCTAACCTCTGGTGAATAGACATAATAGAACTGAAGTCCTAATTTCATACTCTTGCGTTTTAGATTCAAATAATAACTAGAGGGAAAGTCTGAATTGTTTCAAGGAATAAAACTTGACTATTTATAACAAAATAATAATTAAATAGAATTTTTTTAAATTGTTTTGCATGCATAGTTATAATTCAAAATATCTATAAAATATATTAGCATTGTAATTGTTATTGAAGGCAAGCCTGTAACTCATTTTTAATTATAGTCGATAAGATATCAATGCAATTAAAAACTAAACACAAAAATATCGAATGTGAAAAATGAAATACAAATGCTAGGCTAAGAAAAATAAGATTTAGTTTTCAGTTGTGCCTCGTAATTTATATATGCTCTTTATTTCAATATTATTATTAAAACTATGGATAGAATTTTTTATAAGTTATCATTAAACATAATTAGTTATTGTAAATATTGTCGTAAAAATAATCAAGTAATATACTCTATAATTTAAAATTAATATAAAATACTTTAAGAGCAAACTAAGATTTCGTGTATTGAAGTATTCTCTAAATTAATAATTAATTGTAATTCTATGAATTACTTTTCATTTTAGAAATCAGTACCGGCATGACTTTAAATTAAAATGTAAAATATATGTCACGTTAATATGGAACATATTTTAACTTTAATTCATATTTTAATAATTGTAATGCATTTAAAGAATTTCAATGAATACTCTTTTTGTATGTTTCTTTTGTGTTAGTTTTGTTGGAAAGTTTTCGAGTTGAGACAATGAAATAATGAAATCCTGCAAATGCATATCTGAGTTGAAAAAATCTATTTTGTACACTCAATAAATTTGCAGCACATAGAATCCCTTATTTGATTAATCGAAAGGTATAAGTATAAAACGTCATATCGATGATAACAAATGATTCAAATTTCACACCCCAAAAGCCGCAGATGATGTCAGATAAAATCCAGCAAATTGTCCAATAGATGCTTTATTAGTGATATCGAACTTTCAAACAGACAAATTTTAAGAAAAATCTCCTTGCTAAAGGCGGATTTAGGTGTTCATAAGCCTATAGATCGCTTGTTTGCGAGGAATATAACCAGTTAGCCTTCGTTGGTAGTGGAATTTACGTTGCACTGGAGTAACACAACGAAGCTGTGGGCGACGGTCTGGGATCAATCCCGACGGGAAAGATCCAAGGACACCTCGTAATTTTGAACTATGATCACATGACGAAGTCAACACCTGAGCTGGCACCCCCTCTCACCAAACTTTCACACCATGCTACCGGTAGGACATTTGAACCACAGGTTTAACCCGCATCGGCCTCCACGTTTACAACGTTCTTTGGTTGGATTGAGTCTTGAACTAGCAAACTTCCGGCTGCTAATCCGCGACTCTTCCAACTGCTCTACCACCCCCCTAACCAGCTAGCGAACATTGAAAGAACAGTTAATGACTTTCAGAAGATAGGTGGTCAACTCGAAATGTGAGGCACATGTCAGAGAGATTAACACAGATGAGAAAGAAAATTAATTACGTATAGGTAAAAAGTAAAAAAATCAATCCAGAACGTATAAATGGTATGTTGTTCCTATTTCGTGTACAGCAATGGTGGCACTTGGAAGTTTTCTGCGTGCTTAAATAATTTTCTCATTTTCGTGGGAACTAGCGTAATACTTATTATGCTCGTTATTATTCTTGCAGATGTATGCATCCAATTTTTTTTCAGGAACACGATGGTCAGCTATTTATTTTCTGGACAAAATAGGTAATGATAGAATAAAATGTAAATGTTCAAGTGGAAATCATTGATTAATAATTTTGTCGTGCTCCGAAGGTCACGTGATGAAAGTGGACGGGAACAGAAAGCAATAATTAGTGGTGAATCACCCCTCAAGCACAGAATTGATGCAGAATTCGATTCTGTACTTCTCCGATGAATTCATTTTTCGTATGAATGAATTTATATAATACTGCGATTCTATAGACATTAATATTATTCATTTAACATATACTATTTGGTATTAAAAATCATAGAATTAACTTTGATTACTATTCTGAGAAAGTGAGTTTAAAAATTGTACATGCACAATCTAAAATCATAATACGAATACATATGCAGCAGTTTGTCTTAGTTACATAAGAATGAAGGAAAATAGTTATGGAATCCTTCTTGAAAGCAAAGAAAAGTTTCTAAATACGCGATCTTTATAGTTTATTGCGATTTTAATTCAAATTTTCGACGGTGAGTCAAAGAGAAAACCGAACAGTCCTTGCGAGTAGTTATTTTCACATGAAACCATAAAAAAACTGCTCTTAATATTCTTTACAAATGTCTGACGAAAAAACTTAACAACTAAAATCACTATATTGAATTTTTCAAGATTACATAGGGGCGATGATTGTGAAGAGGGACTTCTTACGACCTACAACATTCATCACGTTCGTGTCGATATTGTTTCTTGCAAATCAGACTGTAGCATGTAATGTAACCAGCTTTAGATGTGGAAGGTGTGCTCACAATCACCTGGTCACATGTCGTGAACAGTCAAATCTAGTGTTTAAAGCGTGCTAGAATCAGCAATGCCTGCACTGTGTAGAAACTGAAAATACTCGCTCCGATTGAACGTGCACACTAGTGAATAACTCCTTCCAGCTGCAGAGTTCCTAATGCGAGAACCTGTGTAGTCTCAAAACCGATTACTGATCCGAGCGCTTCGAGTGTTACCGAGTTTGTTCGCGAGATTTGTTCAGAAAGCGTCCAAGCCAGAGAATTTCGTTACACTAGTAGGCCCGCATATAGGATTTGCCTTTGTTTCTAAATTGTGGTAACCCTCATGGTGGTTGCCTCGACGAGGTATCTCGTCAATAAACTGGTCAGTTTTTGACGGATGAGATATCTCGTCATTAGAAAAAAACTGACCAGATCTTGATTTCGTCATCATCCAAAATTCGGCAATATCTTGATGACAAGATATCTCTTCATTAGCAAAATTGTTCGTATCTTGATGGAGGTGTCTTGTCAAAACCACTTGGAGAATTAAATTAATTTATAATGAGCTTAAGCACCTATATGCACATTTCGTACCTCCTAATGAAATACAAGTAATTAAAAATACAAAGCAACAATAAATACTTCTTTCTGGGGTGTTAATTCATATTTCTAATAACAGTTATAACAAAAAGTGCATATTCCATATTTCCCATTAACTTCTGTCATCAGACTCCTGAAGAGTTTCATTAAAGTGGCGAGATCTTCCGCTTAGTTTTAGCAACATTATGCAGCTTCATAGCTCAGATCAAAGTATTTAAACTAAGCGGCCAAGCTGTCGAATAAATTCCATAGTGATTGAATTTAAACTATTTATATCCATTTGTAGCCATCCTCCAGTACACAAATACGATTTTTGTATAACATGTGTTAGTGAAATATATTTACTGATTATGTACAGTTTATAACGGTAGCTGGAAGTGCGGAGCTCTAATGCCCTCAACGACACAAACATAATAATATATCTATACTACTGAAGTTCGTTTCCATATGCTAGTATGCATATTTGAATTTCACGTATCCTTCTGAATATAGCCTACAAATTCTACTCAATTGTCTGTCCAATGTCGTTGCATCCATGTTAATATATGACATTGCGAACTGACTATGTATTGGTCACTAGTTATACTAAGCACGTTTGGATTAATAACTTCTCAATCAGTGAGAAGTCTCAAAAGCATTTACATCGGCTTAGAAATGAAATACACTTCGTCAAAACATTTTAAGAAAGGGGAAAACTGAAAAAGGGGAAAACTAACTTTCAAGCACAATGAGAAAATTGTAATTTTCTCATTTTAACAATTATTTATTACATCTTGTCACTCAATTTATCCATTATTCAGAGAAAGTATTTTCATTATGATTATGTACTGCTAAAACAACTTATTAATAAAATTAAAATAACTTATTAATAAAATTAAAATAACTTATTAATAAAATTAAAATAACTTATTAATAAAATTAAAATAACTTATTAATGAAATTAAAATAACTTATGTACATTTATTCACCTGTTTGTGTGTTTCTCAAGGTTTATTGAGTTGGGTTTTCTGACGCAAGGTCCATATTCAGCCATTCTGCGTCAAACACGTGCCCGACATGTTCAAGTAATGGACAGACATATACAAGGAAAATTTTACTGACGAAGAGAAAAATACACCCAGGGTAAGATTCAATAATCAATCCTACGCCACCTACAACTTGCATGCGTTACTCAAAGGGTATATACAACCTTCATACAAAGAAAAGATGACTTAGTGGACTTAACCAGTCTAGATCACCACTTTCTGGCCTAGTGAAACCAAAAAACTCATATTTGAAAATTTTGACTTTGATTCTGATACACCAAACATTTCAAAGAATTTATTTTGTAAAAATATCGCCAAGTTGACTTAAGAAACTGGTTGGGTTTCTTTTGGCCTCTCTTCTCTATCATGCCATTGATTCAAAAGTAAAATAATTTTCAAAACTCACCTGTATAAATGTTCTCTGCGATTTGCATAGTTCTGTGAAAGGTACTTCGCAGTATAGTATTTTCTCTGGTATGATAGAGATAGTATGTTTATAACTTTTCATCAGACAGTATTTTTACTAACATTCTTTCAGTACAAGGTTAAAATTTACCCAATGATAGAACAAGACTATTTTTGATTAATGTATATATGTGTGGTACTGAAATTTTCAGTTTCTCTTAATTGTAATATGCATGATTAGTGCATACATGTATAATTTTTAATCAGCTTGAAAGCATTTTACTTTGGCAATAGACACAAATGAATATATAAATAAATAAGTAATAAAATATTTTTTGCGAGTTTGGGGACTTTTTGCTCTGTGGATTGAATAAAATATAGGTGTCATTAAGGAAGTGGTCGCTGTACAAATGTAAACCATTATACTCAGGGCTACCCTGAGTGATGTGCTTTGCGTGCAGTTGCACGCAGTCAGAAAAAATAGAGGCAGGCGAAAGAAAGCCCAATGTGCCTCCAACTTTAAATAAACACATCCAGCTCTAAATTTTCCGATATTGCTCATTTTATCCATGTTTGATTTTTGTAGGTTCCTCCTGTGATTGTAATTAAAGGCACTTTTGAATCTGCGTAATTTGTTCTTGATTTGCATTAGTATATTCAAAAAGTACGCATCTCAGAGCAGGGATATTTTGAAGGGGAGATTCCATGGAGCATGAATCCGTCCCGAAATGATTTTGGAATTAAAAGTTCTCAAAAACACATGCTGAAGCTAGTTATATCAGAAAAAATCAAAGCTTCGTACACTTCAAGTAAAATATACGTCTAAATTAATCAATAGTCTGAAAACAGTCTAAAAATCAATGCTCAGTTAAGGCACGACATTTAGGGAACTGGATGAAAGCAAATCGAAATTATTTTATAGATACATGTCGATGAAGGACGTTTGTTCTATTAGAAAATCAGAACCGCAGTAGCCCAGTTGGTAGAGTCGCGAATTAGTTCGAAACGAGACCCAACCAACGACCGTTGTGTACGTGGGAGCTGGTGCACATCAAATCTGTTGTGACCTCAAACGTCCTCACGTTGGCGTGGTGTGGAAGTTTGGAGAGTGGGGTGACACCTCAGTGTTGACCGTGGTTCAAAATTACGAGGTGCTGTCCTTGATCTTTCCCTTTGGGATTGATCCTGGAACGTTGTCAGTAGCCCGTTGTTGTGTTTCTCAAATGTGACGTTAATTCAACTACCAACCGTTAAAAAATAAAATATTTTTTAAATAGGGGGTATCTTGTTGGGGTTTGCATGTGGGCCAACGGCCCTGAGTATACTACTATTTTAATATCAGGAATCAATGTACATTAATTAGCTAATGATGATGTTACAATGTGTTGATAATTTTGATGCAGAAGTGATCAACATAGCAGAAAGTTGTATTGTATAATTAAAATTTATCATTTTTTATGTGTGGTATACTTATTAATTAATATGTATTAAAATGTACATATTAATTCATATGTATATTTCAATACATTTGATTTTTTTGTACTACGGATTATGCAAATTCAATTTGGTAACTATATCTTTCTATATTAAAAATAAGTTTAATATTTCTAACACAAAACTACTAGTTAAAGTATTGTTTTTTAAAGCACCTTTTCTGGGTTACAAAAATAAATGCCTAAATGCACCTAAAAATAATTTTTTCCATATTTTCGACATAAAAAACGTACACAATGTTATATTTTCCTCACTATGCCTTCAAATAAAATCAATTTGAAGAATTTTTCTATTTTTCTAACTCGAAAACAAATCTGCACTTTTTAAGCAATGGAACTATGCATAAATTGTACTTTTTTCAATCTACATTTTTTGTTAGAATAAGTATGCACTTTTTGTTGCTTGAAAATTATTAATACGAGTAAAATACAACTAGCCTTGCCTGGATAAACATTTAAATGCATTTCTGATTATTCTTCAAGTATCCCCATCGACTGAAATACAACATTTTCCCTGTATTTCTTCAAGAATAAAATGCTGCTTCTCATGAATTTCAAGGAAGGTGAAAACGAGGTATAAATTAGGACAGTGATATAAGTCAGACGATGCTGTCTTTATAGTTAACTTTGATACAAGTATATACTATATGAATACGTATGAAGCAGCATATACTAAGTAAATGCAAATGCTAATAAATTTTTTGCTTCGCTGTTATTAATTTTAACGCATTGGAACATTTTATTTTATTAATGATCAATTTGCATACTTTAATGTTAAGGTAAATCATATGAAAGCTGTAACGAGTGTAACCTAACTGAATCTGTTATCCTCAATCTTTTATCAATGTATCAATTTTTTATCCACAAAAAGCAATTTGACTAACTATGCATGAAATCGTCTTGAAGTATCATGATTTGATCAACATAGAATTTATAATGTTTGGTAGGTAGCGTTTTTGTGAAATCTAATGACTAAATTTTTTGCTGAAAGTTATTACAAATATCGCTTCTGTTTTCTACCTCCAAGTTTAATTGAAGTGATGAAATTCAACTAGTCATTTGAATTTTTTGTACATTTCCATTTCATTTAACGGATTATTTTTATGAAAATTTTACGAAAGTTTAGATTTATTAAATTTCATGTTGAAAGGCTTAAATGAAAGTAGATGAAAATGTACTATAGCAACAATAAAAAAATACCTTTAACAAAAACCTCATTACAAACTTGATTAAAACTACTGAGATCTACTTAATTTGAAGAATAAAATAAAAAATTTATTGTCCTACAAATATTAATTATTTCTGTGAAAGGTCATACGATATGATCCAATATTTTAGGAAAATTCTTCAAGCCAGATAATTTGCTATTTATATTCCTCATACACGTGCATAATGCTATCTCCCTTTACGCAACTTAGTAATTACCGGAACCAACGATCAGGAAAATATCTTCGAATCGTATTAACTTCCCCGAATTATAGCCATGTAAAGCATTAATTTCACCAGAAGCTGGATATTTATTTTCCTCTGGTTTGTTCTGATGCTCTCTTCCAGTAAATTAAATAATTAATTTCAGGAAGTACTGTTCTTACTGAATGGGCAATTTAACCCTCTGAATGCGTCACGAGATTTCCGAGTAGTGTGGAATTGCTTTTACCCCACAACACACAAAAAGACTAAATGACAACGTCCATTGATTGGAAGAATCCACAGAATTTTTCAACTTTTAGAAATATCTATTATATTGGTCCTTTTCTTAGAATAGAAATCCACTGGAAATACTGTATTGGTGTCCTTTTCTTAGAATAGAATCCATAGGAAAAATTTTATTGGTCCTCATAATAGAATCCATAGGAAAGAGTTTATTGGTCCTCATAATAGAATCAATTGGAAAGATTCCACTGTTCAAAAAGGTCAAAACAGGCTAGAAGTCATGCAGAGAAGATTGCAAATTGCAAGGTGGAATTATGCTTTTGAATCCCTTAGAGAATTAAACAATAGTGACTCTTGAAACTCTGATCCCTTTGTCCTTTTTTGTTATCATTATGAGATGATCATCTCTCTATGCGGTCATTTTTTAGGGGTTTACGGATGTAATGCACATTGAATTTTGAAATTGATAGATTAAAAGTTGCATTATTCCTTTCCAGCCTAGTTATGACAAGGATTTTCAATAACCTTTACTCGTTGACGTGTGTCTCTTTATGGGTCACTAATAAGGGAATTAAAAAATGCTTGTAAGTCCCTAAAACGAAAAGCAGATTGAAATTTCAAGACATTTCTGCTCGAAAAGGACCAAAGAACAAAACATTTATAATTTTGATAAGAGATGGAAAATATATTCTCTGACTCCTATTAAAAAATAAATATTACCATTTCAAACCATGCACTCATGCAAAATTTTCTTTTAATTCTAACCTTGTTCTTCATAAAACCTCTTATTATTAAAATGCTTGAAAAAATGTGTAAAATAATTTCTTATATTTTTTAAAGATGCAATTTTACTCATTGATAAAAGCGTAAATATTACTGTGATTAATATTACTGATGGCTAACTGACTCGAGAGTTTGAATTGAAACGAAAATAGATAGAATAAAGGCAGAACACAGATAAGTATATGTAAGTACAATAGAAATGGGAAAAGAAATTCACGATGAAATAGATGCGACACAATAAAGAATAGTTTTTAAAAATTTGGGTGAGAAAAAAAAATGTTCATCAGATTTCATATTCTAAATATTGATGTACTAAGGAAAGTGGTAATATTTAGTGAAAATATTACTATTTAGTAATGTTACCAATTGAAATTAGATTAAAATAATTAATCACATTTGTTTTCCAAGAATGCCGCTAAATTTTCCTAAAATACATATTTCTCTTATATGATGCAATAAAAAGGCATAATTTGTATATATTATTTGTCGACAATTAGATCAAGAATCACCTGATTCCACTCGTGAATCAAATCTGATCGATAGTAAATATAAAAGTAGTTTCATCAAATTAAAATCAAACAAATACAATAAGTGTCTTCAAATTCGTAATGCAAAACTGAATTTAGATTGAGCGGGAACGAGTAGGAAATGTAACCCGAATAAAACCCGAAAATGTAACCCGAATAATTTAAAAACGACCTTCAATAATTACCTTAAACTACAAAATGTTTGAATTGCAACTGCATATCGGAGTTAAAATTTGAATAAAAGTGCGTAGTGTGTATAAAAATAGTGTGTTTGGTAGTCAAAAATTGAATCCTTAATTGAAAATTGTTTGTTTTTTATAAACGAGATTCATCTATTATATAATACTTAAACTCCTTAGTAGTCACATGGAAACTATTGAGTTACAAACGCTGATGCTTATGACCTGGATATACCAGACGGAACTAGTAAGTGTACTTGTCGGAGTTATGTTTGAGTTGTTTAAAATGTTGAGTTTGAGTTGGATATTAAATCAGCAATTGAGATAACCAGCAGGGCTGAAACTAAGATGTAGCTTAATGGGATATCTTATGAACCGACAAGCTTCTAGACTAGTATAAAACTCATCTAGATGATCGCATGAATGTTCAGTAGAACAGGTAAGATCCTGAAGGTGCAAAGATCAAATTTACGCTAACGTATCAGGTGTAGATCGTAGATACAATACGATACGCGAAGAACTTATTACAATGAGCCACTACAGACTTAAAGATTATGATATTGTTTCCAGGCGGAGTTAATGACCCATTTATTCCCACACATTTATTCAAATATTTTCTTGGTACATTAAGTGCATTCTTCAGCAAACACTTATCTGTTAATTAATGAAGTCAAGTCTCTTTACAGTTGAGAAAAGTGGTGGTCCTTTAATGCAAATGATCAGCCTGCATGGAAGGACTTACGTCGACTACTTTGGCAATGAAGCAAGTGATAGGGGAAGCAAAGAACTCTCAATCAAAATTAAATATGCGCATATAAAGTAGCTAAAATCGCTTAAACACTTATAAAACTGGACTACGATATACCGCTACCTACGTATAACAAACATTATGGCTCAGTTTTTTAAATGAATGCTTTTCCTAAGGATTTTCTTCTTAGAACCGAAGATGAACAAACACACATTTGTAAAGTACTATAAAACAACTACTAAAAATTGTAAAGATTTACAGAATATTTCTCCTGCACAGCAAATTCTATACCAGATTTCTGCTAGTGTGGCCAAGTTAGTGATTTTTCATCTCATGACGAGGTAAGGTAAGATAAGGTAAGGTAATTGAATTAACGTTGCAACGGGGGGAGAACACAACAGGCTATTACATCATCCCATGACGAAATGGAAGTTTATGGAAAATGATAGTGCACTATTTATGCCTCACCATTCGGAATCTATTTCTCATAGTAAGGACTACATCTTTTATGGTAAAATGCTTGTGATAAACGCGTGTTGTCAATGTATTACAACCATGCCCAGCACAAACTTGGAACAATAAAGCCACACTCAAGTTATAAATTTGAAATGAAAGTGTGTTCATTCACACCTTAATTCCAAGACTAAGGGCCTGATTAACTTAAACGATATACGGAGCATGCAAACAAGTCACATTTCAAAGGTCTCCACTTCCTAATCTATAGATTTAGTTAGATTGGGTATTATGGCGCGAGGGGGCCATGCTGAGCCAAACACAAGACGTACAACGTCAAGTAATGGGCAGGGGTGAATACACTAAGCCACGACGGCCCCATGGAGCTAGATAGAAGAAAGTCCACCACCAAATAGAAAGATCATGAAATTGTAAAAGTTAATAAAACTTCGAATTTAAGAAGTAGTGTTTTTATAGTTACAGCTTATTGCTTGATGAAGTATAATAAATGAAGTGAAAAGAAAATTTTTACTTCAGCTCTCTTGCTACAACGAAACTTTAAGCCGTAGGCCTAGCTTAATTACCCATCGTGTAGAAAAAGTGTGACAGTAGAGCGACAAGCCAACCAAACGCCTACTACAATGGAATAGGGATGAAAGTAGAGGGGACGAATTCGTCGAAAGCTCAATGATTATATGTTGCATTGAACTTTATGGTGCTTTTCAAGAGTATGACGAAGGTGAAAGAAATGAATTCAGATCCTGAAAACACAACGATTTCCGATGAAAACGTGACCCGTGTAGGAGCATCGTGAAATAAAGCATTTGCGGCGTTTCCATAGAATCTAACTGGAAAGTGTTCAATCGATGGGCTTTTTTACACTTTGACATACAGAACAGTCAATAACGTTATTACATGAATGGCCATGAGAAAGTTTAATACGTGCTTACTTTTCTTTGAATGAGCGACCTCATTTTTTAAATAGGTCAATTTTGTTGTGTAATTTTATTGTTTCTTAGACGCATCACAACAAAGGGAAAGTCGTTGAAATATCACGAGTAATTGAGAACATAATTTTCAGAGAAAACACTTAAGGTACAGATTTACACCTGTACAGATTTGTAGCTGAAATTCTTAATAGTAATTTGTCAGACAGTTAGCTTCACTTTTATGTGCGATAATCTAAATACTAGAGAGATATGTTCGAACTTTTAGGACAATTCTGTAGCAAGCTGACCAACAGTCTACTTATCTGACAGATTGTCCGACAGTTCACCTAATTTCTTTGTTAGATATTCGTGGTTAATTCACTTTTTTTGTCTGCTAATGATCAAGAGTGAAAATTACGAATGTTTCAAAAAAGGAGTGGTCCAAGGCAAATGCAGACGACTTTATTTAATCTACTCAAAGCCAAAGTGATGGAGTGGGAAATGCAAGAAAAATAGAAACAGAGCATAGAAACAAAGTATTTTACAAAAATATCACACTCGGGAAGTTTCTTTAGAAGAGAAGAGCAGAACACTTCACCACTTACAAAATCAGTGTAATGACTAACTAAAGAAATTATAAAATAAAAATAAATAAATAGTACTGAAAAATTCGTGACAAAAGTACTGATAAACTTGAGACAAAAGTATTGATAAACTTGTGTCTAAAGAACCACTTTTTGAAGTAATATAAGCTTTCTGTAAGGTAGTTCAACGGAAAGGCCAACAACAGAAGGAAACTTTAGACTGGTAAGTAATGTTTATGTTCACGGATAATAGGATCTCATTTATATTTAATTCATTGAAATTATAATAAATTAATAACAATGTTAATTCGTTACAATACTATACTCTTTTAACAATTTTTAACAAACATTTGATCTGCTACATTGCTTCTTGTGGACTAACAAAATAATCCATGAATTCCTCTCGAATATATTTTACTCTTATTGAAAGCTCGGTCCAGCCAAAGACCGTCGTGTACACGGGGCCTGGTGCACGTTTATTTTTTCGTGACTTCAAATGTCCTCACGTTGGCGTGGTGTGGAAGTTTGGAGAGTTGGGTGCCAGATCAGGTGTTGCTTCGTCATCTGACCATGGTTCAAAATAACTTGGTGTTGTCCTCGGAACTTTTCCTTCGGGATTGATCCCGAACCGTGGCCAATAGCCCGTTGTGTTTTTCCAGTGTGACGTTAGTTAACTAGCTACGTACTCTTATTGAATGGTTATTACAACTTTGATGTTCAAGATAGATTAAGTTGAACTTTGTTTCGTGCTTTCTAGAAGACACACTGAAGTCATATCGGAGATAAATGTATGCCCTAAATATTTCAAGTCCGTCACATTTATGTCCGACAGTTGTGTCCAGAGTATCTATACGAGCTGTTCGAGACAGAACTATGATGGCAAATATGAACAGTCTCTAGAAGTTACTGTCGCGCATATCTTATCAAATTATAGCAACAAATCTGTAAGTGTAAACGTACCTTATATTTAACTTTTGAACGACCCGCACAAATATCTGAGTGAATGGTTTATAGGAATTAGAGCCAATCATTAGCTAAGTGGACTAATTTTCCTTGATAATCATGGATATGGAATTTCAAATAATAAGGGTGGTTTTAAAATAAATAAATAAATAATAGGGTAAACATTAAAAATTACTTAATTAAATTAATATTTAGATTAAAACAAATTGACGAGACTCTTTCACTGCCAACTGATATTATTAAATATTTACTTAGTATGCTTGTTTTTATTTCCTCGAACAAGTGATGAATAACTGGACTTGTTGGTGAAAAAGGCATCTAAGCAAAATCGTAATTTTTATAACACTGAGTACCTTCTATATAGTATCAAGCTATAGTGCAGTTTTTGTGAATAATATATAGAATCTTCTAGAAGCTAACGTTTAAAAACTATAGCTGTGGGTAAATGCAGTTTGGATCCTTTAATTCATATACTGGCGATCTTTGTCACTTTTCTAACAAGACTTGTAATATTCGCATCGTAAACAATACAAAATTATAATAATACTAAAGCAACTATTAGCATACAAATGCCAAAAACTCTTCACATTCATAGATTATTTATTACAAGGAATTGTTAAGAACAGTGAGTAAAAACTGGACGCCAGAGTAAAGTAGAAACATCTGTAATCTTGGAACAACTTAGATAATTCAAAAACTTTTAAAGCTAATTACATTTTTTAATGATAGCATTCATTCACAATTTGAAACAATTTATATTTATGAAAACTGAAAAGAAACACATTGAATATTTTTATCTCAAAATGACAACGACACAGAGAGAAATTCAAGAAATTTTTCACAGAAATAAACAAGTTTTATTTCTAGTATTTAGTGTACATTGCCTTATGTTTTTTAAAAAGTGTTATTTAGGAATTATGATTCAACTAATTTTTACTTTAAACTGGTTTGGTTGGTTGAGGTTTTATGGCGCAAGGTCCAGGAAAGGACAGCCAGAAGCAAGGCCAAATAAAATACAATAAAAGTAGAGTAAGCAAGTCAAATAATTACAACGTGAGAGAAAAAAAGCTAAAAGGAGAATGCAGGCGAGGGTAAAACAGAAGGGAGGATAGGGTAAACAGGTACTTCGGGGTTGTGATGCCCTTATTTACTTAAAGAAAGTAAACACCCTGTGGGGATTTTAAACTGGGATAAATTCGATCCACACTTCCATTTAAGTTATTTGTAGATTAATTTCGACTGGAATTATCATACCTATCTAACCTTTTTCCAAATGGTTTCATAAATGTTCAATAACATTTTGAGTCTGAGGACTTGGAGTGCTTCTATGACATGGGAGCAGTTACAGGGGTGTTAAAAACTGCATAATCCATTAAAATTGTAATTATCATCCGTTTAAACTACTTAAAATGCAATTGTTGTGACAGTTGGCAACAGATATGAATTAAAAGTTTAAGTTCTGATGTCGTATAACAATTTAATAGCAATCTTTTTTTACATCTATGTAATATAGTTCAGAAGTGTCAACATGCATTGCGTACATATATGAGGATTACAAGCTACGTGCAATTTGTATCACTACGAGTGTTAGAGTTGCTATATTCTACCTGTCATTTACCTTCTAAAGTGTCATGTTATCATTCAAAAGGAGTAAATTCCTACTTCTCTGAATATATTGCATAATAATTTCCAAAGCCTTTGCGATTAAGTCCACTTTTTTCGACGGATAGCACTTATTCTCAATTCAATATAATTGTATTCCAAAATGCAATGAATACTTGTAAAAGGCCCAAATTCCTCATAATATTATGATAATAGACAGTTCAGATAATACTTTAATGGATTACAAATGAAGCATAAAAACGTTGTTACGTTTGTTGACAATGATGTAGAATAAAGATATAAAAACTGTATCATTGAGATGAGATTTATACTAATTGAATTAAATTAAATTATTATAATATTAATATTAAATTTGTTTACCCAATGATGCTGATTTTTAATTATAGAAGCTTATGCTAGAGAATCAATATATTTATTGTCCATGTGTGTCCCCCCTAATAGATCGGTTAAAAATATTTTTAAAAAATTTCAATTTTTGTTATATCCCAATGGTAAAGAGGAATTGCAAAAGAAAGAATATACAGAGGCTGTTCGGACATTTTTTGAACGATTTTAATGGACTGAAGTTCAATTTTTTACATAAAATTTTTAGGTTTTAAATGTTCCATTTGATAGCCCTTGTTGTTAACTATCTTTCTACACCTTAATTTTCATGATAATAATGACTTTTGTAGTATCGACAGTGGTATTTTGTCCCATTCTTGTTCCACAGTTTTCCAGTCCTTGAATGGTTTTCGGTCGACGTTTCGATAATGCCCTTTTTAAAAGTTCAAAAGCACAAAAGTCCACGGGTGAAACATCTGGAGATTTAGCAGGAATATAAGTAAAGGGTATTGAATTGATACCAGCTTCTTGTTCCATTTTTTCCAGGAATTTAATAGTCGATTTAGATGTGTGGCTGCTTACTTTTCCCTGATGCAGTTCAACTGATTGTTGACACTGTGGGTAAAGATACGGTATTTCTTTTTTGAATATTGGGGATAAAATATGGTCTTGATAATATGTGGGAGTTGATTTTTACATTTTCCCCTCTTTTTACTTTTAATTTTCCATTATATGCAAAACCGGCAACAATCATAAATCTCTTAGAGAAAGTTCTCACGTTCACTTTGCTATAGTCCTTTGACTTGGCGGATTCTCTTTTAAAATTAAAGATCTTACCTTACAAATATTCTCAGAAAATTTTTCTTTTTTGAATACTTTTTTGGAAGTATTTTTCATTTTTACGTTTTTTCCTTTCTCATATTACTTATCGTACCTTTAGATATCGAAAAACCATGACTTTTACAGCGTTTTTGAATAATTGAATAAGCATAATTATCTTCGGAAAGAGAGGAAACATGGCTTTCATTCCATTGCTTATTTAAAAGCGCCATTTTGAAAGTAAGCAAAACTCTGAGTTAGCAGACGATAAGTTATACTTTAACTATTTAACTGGCTGCGAAAATAAAATTCTTTCGTAGCATACAATTTTTACAGCTCATCAAAATAGTTCAAAAAATGTCCGAACAGCCTCTGTATATGTATATGACTCATAGTTTTCGATCCAAACAAATATAGAAATTGATGAAGTCACAATCTATGAAAAGAAAAATCTGCTTTAATTTACATGCGCTCATTTTACTGTATGTTTACATCAAAAATGCTCAAAACGTCAATTTATCGCCATCGATTCCTGAACAAAATACACTGCTGGCCACCGTAAATGCAACACCCTGAAGGAAGCATGCAAATAATATGAAATTTACAACATGCATTAGCGGAGGTGAGATATGCAAATGATTAGAATTTCAGCGCAGACGCACATCACGCGCGCCTGTGGCGCCACTTCAAAGCGCTATTTAAGGCTTGGAGATTTCGACGATTTCAAGTACGGCAATTGTGTTTTTCTTGTGGTTTTTTTCAAAAAAACGATCAATTATGCCTCGTAGAAAACAGCGATCATCTTTTGATCAAGTATCCGAGTTCGACAGAGGAAGGATAGTGGCCTACCGAGATTATGGATTATCTTTCAGGGAAATCGGTAGTCGTGTTGGACGAAACCAAACAACTGTAATGCGGATATGTGATCGTTGGATGCAGGAGGGTACGACGGACCGACGTGTTCGATCGCATCCACCTCAGTGCACCACTTCACGTGATGACAGGCATATTGTGCGTATGGCAGTGACGGATCGCTCAGCCACATCATGAACCATAGCACAGCACATTCAGTCTGTACCGCATCATCCAGTGTCTGCGCGTACCATTCGACGCCGTTTACAGCAGAGTGGTCTGTCCGCAAGACGTCCATTGCTTCGTCTACCCTTGACGCAGAACCACAGACGTTTCCGCCGCCAATGGTGCGATGAAAGAAGGATGTGGACGGCAGAATGGAATGAAATTGTCTTTACTGACGAGTCACGCTTCTGTCTGCAACACCACGATGGTCGGATTCGAGTCTGGAGACACCATGGAGAGAGGATGCTGAACAGCTGCGTTATGCACCGCCACACTGGTCCTGCACCGGGTATTATGGTATGGGGCGGTATTGGATATCACTCTCGCACTCCTCTAGTACGCATTGCCGGTACTTTAAACAGCCAGCGCTACATCTCCGAGGTGTTGGAGCCAGTTGTCCTTCCTTACCTTCAGGGCTTGCCCACAGCCATATTTCAACAGGATAATGCGCGACCACACGTGGCACGCATTGTCCAAGGGTTCTTCGTCAATCGCCAGATTGAATTGCTTCCCTGGCCAGCTCGCTCTCCGGATCTTTCGCCGATAGAAAACATGTGGTCCATGGTTGCTCAACGATTGACCCAGAATACATCCCCAGCTGCCACACCAGATCAACTTTGGCAACGTGTGGAAGCTGCTTGGTCTGCTGTACCCCAAGAACACATCCAAAGTCTCTTTGAATCAATGCCGAGGCGTGTGGCAGCGGTGATCTCCAACAATGGCGGCTACTCTAGCTACTGATTTTGGCAGGAACCACACTTCACAGAAGTCTATAAATTTAATCATTTGATACTTGGTCAACATGTTATCTACAAAATAAATTTTGTTGTGATATCTCTTGTCTTTCTTGGTGTTGCAATTTGGGTGGCCAGCAGTGTACATTTGAAAAATCAAAACTGTCCAGTTCGAGATGACTCTCATATCAACCAAATTAACTGCTATATTTACCATTCAATAACTTCATCCATATCACGTAAATTCTTTTGCAAACAATTGCTGGCTAATTAAGTTTATTTCGGATTCATTTTACTGGATGTGACGTCATTAATTTTTATACTGGTTTCTTCCGGAAAAAATTGGATCATAGCTTGGTTTTGATTAATTGGTCATGTTTTGCTACACAAGGGCTAATTATACCGGGACCTAATAATGGGTGGTAGAGGTCTGCTCAAATAGGGGGTTGTAAAGGTATAGTTCTTTATTGTATATGTGTATATAATATATATATATATATATATATTTGAATAACACTGCATTATATCACTGCTTAGAGTTCGTCGTTTTTCTGGGCGCTCGAATTTCAATTACAAACTAACAAATGCAAAGGATCCCCTCCAGTTTTCAGAAAAATGAGGCTATTATATACACACATATCCAAAAATGAAGGATAATATTGAATGTGTGTCGAGCAAGGTCTCCTCTTCTCAGTCCAATAGAGCAAGTTTGGGATGCTCTCAAACTTACTGTTGCAGCCTATACAACACCATCAAGGACCGCTCAGAAGAAAAGACGTGATCTGATGCGCGAAGGAAACTCCTTACCACAGGAACTCTTGGAAATCCTTGTGCAAAGCATGCCTGCACGTTGTGATGCTTGAATTAATGTCAGAGGCCAATACATTCCCTATAAGGTTGCTTTTAACAAAGCAAAAAAAAAATTATTTTCGCAATAAAGGTAACATACAATGTGTTCACCTAAGCATTTTTTTTATTCTTTAGTTACCAGTAGCACCACGAGTCATGTGGGGGTACTTATTTATTCCACATAGATAGTGGAATATTCATTTGTGATTTGAGGAATTTCGGTGCAGGTACTTGGCACGGGATTCATCTGGTATTGCATTGTCCTTACTTTTTGGACATGTGTATTATCAAGTGAAGTATCATAGACTTGGCTTGTAACTTGTAAAACAAGCGGCCTGAAAATGACAATGCCTACTTGATAAAATGCGACGCCGATATGGCAAACTTTACTAAACTGTATTTCTATTCTCCTTTTCCATATAAGCTCGACTGTCCCGAGGTGACATATTTTCGGAGCTCTACACCGTATCACAATCAACCTTATTCCAAAGTGTAACAAATACACCAAGAGAATTTTGTCAAGCTAAGCAATTTTAAAACTGGAACGCTTGTATTATTTAATAAAAGATGTATGCTAAATTTCAAATGGGATGAATGCTGTATATTTCATAGAAAGAAACATTACATTTTTATTCAGGTGTGTGAGATAAACAATATTTTACGTTCTAGTTTGTGAAACAAAGGCCTAAGAAGCCAGTGGTTGGGAATTCAAAATACAAAAAACCTTTGTGAACATGCACGTGTGTGTATGTCCCTTATTTTTACCATCTCATCCTCAAAACTATAATAGTAATTCAGTTGAAAACATTGGTCAATTGCTTGTAAGAACTGAGTTAATATCGCAGAATTCACATACTTTAAAATTATCGATTTACAAGATTTAGATCTTATAAATGCATTCAAAAAATTAGTATTCTGGGGGACGAATTTAAGGTTATTTTAATAAATGAATAAAACACTGTGTTCAAGGAAATACTTAGCACGTACATTAATATCCTTCCTCCATTTCCTGCTAAGGAAGAAAAGAAAATCTAGCGTGTGCACTGAATTCATTTGAGAGCAAATGTGGGTTTACGAGATGAATTGTGCACGCAATAGTGCTCCTGTATAGGAAACTCGAATCTGTCCGTAGACAAAGCTCAAGACATGCGTTACTCGAACACAGTGCAATATTAATGATTCCAAGCAGCACGCAATGTATCTTCTTCAAGTGTCTGCGATACATTGTTGACTTTACATCAGAACCGAAGCGACAAAACAATTTTCGAAGAATTTCCATCCACATTGTCATAAAAATATTATAAATTATCTTACTCTGACCAGCTTAAAATATTATTTACTTGACAGTAGCTAACGACACTTAAAAAGGGTACATAGCCTACTGACCATAATGGATCCTGAATTTCGATGTCAAAAAATTATCTTTCTGACGTCATTGATGGTCGTTAAATTTATTTGAACCATTCGATGTATTTTATTTTCCACGTATAAACCACCATATTTATCCCAAATGGATGGTTTAGAGTTTTAAAGTTAAAAGTAGCATACATGCATACCACCAAGGAAGCCTCCTTACCTGTCCACTATAACTGCTCAAAATATGTCATGAAAGTTTGATACATTTAGTTATCAGTGGGAGAGAACTTTTGCTGTGATTTCTTGCATAATGTTCATCAAAACTAACTTTACCAGTGAAACATAAAACGTTAACATCTCTCTATTGATATTTTCATCTTGAAAACACAAATGTTCTATTTTTTGTCTTTGAAACTTTTGTAATTGGACGCTACAAATGTCGATAATTATTTCAAATCTCTACTTTACGTAGTACGCAACTCAATCCTTTTTAGTGAAATCTGTTCCATTGGTGATGGGGTGATGAAAACGAGTAAAAATATATAAAATTTACAATATAGCAATACTTTTTCAGTGATTGTATTTTTCATATAAAATTACATATGATGCATAAAACAAAAGCTAATAAAAATATTTGGTAGGTAGGTATTTTAATTAACTTCGCATTGGAGAAATACAACGAAGAAATATTTGGATTTGATTTGAATTGCTCTATTTAATTGTTCTATGTATTTTTAATGGATTCTTTAATTAGTCTGAGATATTCGGAAAACCGTTTCATATCAACTTGACACTGCGCGATTAGATGCATTAAGATTGGATACATTTGTCACAGTACCTAAAATTTTTCCTTCTGGGTGGCAAAAAATTGTTCTACACAAATAATTCTAATTGTTCTTCACAAATAATTCTAATTGTTCTACACAAATAATTCTAACTGTTCTACACGAACACCTACATAGTCAAAACGGAGATAAATCAAACTATAGTGCGGTTCTGACGTGAAAACACACGACCTTATGTCAGTCGATTTTTGAAAAGGTGTGAAAACTCAATAGGGGTAAAGGCTGCCGTAACAAAAGCATCGCCGTGGATGTTTTCCTGCCGCTAACTCGTTTACTGCTATCGCTTTCGATACCGAATGATAAACTGAGAACCAGAATCCGCGCTAAAGACGCCAGTTATGGAAGCACTTTGCATATATTTCAACCTATCACCTAATTTAAAGAATAAACTCATTCAAAGTCACGTGATTTGAAAGTCAACTAGGACAATAATTCTTAATCGGAAGAACTATTTTCCTTCTCCCTCCTGGTTCTTTGTTAATGTTACGAATTTTTAACACAACAAAATTTCGTATAAAAGAGGTTCTCGAACAACGTTCCAGTATAAATTTAACAATAGTGAAGAATATATCAAATAGCTCTATAAACATGATAGGTTTGTGATTCATTGTAAAACATTTTCTGTCTTTTCATGATTTTATTGATTGCGTAGAAATATAAATTTTTAAAGGTATAAAAATCAACAAAACTATTTCTCTATTTATTAACTATTAATTGTATAAAAAAAACTATGTAAACCGTAGTGGGTCATATACTTATATATAATAACTATTTAATTCTATTCAAAATAACCCTCTAAGTTCAGAGTGAATTATAAATGCAGAGAAAAAGATTTATTGACTTAATTATTAGACGCAATATCAAGGAATGCTTTTATGAAATCCTTCTCCTCAAAGATGTAATACCTAAAATTGTCAAGCTTCTTGAAACTAGGGATGGCAAAGTCAGTGCATATGTCTATGCTTACATTCCGTTTAATAAAAATTCAGTGACTAGAAGCAAGTTTGAAAACGAATAAATAATGAAAATTTCAGCTTAAAAATTTTTATTATTCGACTACTAGAACATTTTCTCTTTTAAAAGTATTTCAGCAACTGAGAAGATACCACAAAATGCTCACTTATCTGCGTGCTACGATACCATTAACTAGCGAGAGATTGTGGACATTTCCTTTTTATAACCCTTAGAGTAATATTTAGACAGAGCATAATAACCCTATAACTACGAAACTACTTTGATGTAAGTTATAGGTCAAACTCGTTAAAATACACAGCATTACAATATGTGATTTATGGGAAAACTACTCCAAAGAAACGTGAGATGTATTACAATGCTAGAAACGGAAATGTCAAAGATAATAAAGTATATAAAGAAGTCTACTTAAAAGGTAAACTAAAGTGAAGGACAAGTCCATGCCTGAAAATTATTAAAAATATAACAAGTGCTGGAGAAATAGTGTGTTTCTAAGCCTCCAGTACTTATTTTACTACTTAAGTGTAGTATTTAAGGCATTGGAGTGTGTTCCATCAATTTTTCTTCTTGTAAGAAATTTTTTGTCATTTAAGTTGTACTTTATTTATTATCTCTAGAGAAACATAATCTTTCACTGAAGAAAGTACATCTTATGGATATGATGTATATATTTGATAATGAATACAGATACTAAATCTTAATATAATTATTCTCTGTAAAATATTATTTCATTTAGATTTAAAATTCAATGCATTGCATGATATATGTGCGGCAAAACAAAAATAGAAATATATTCTAAATTAGGTTGTGTGGCTAACACAAAATGAAGAATTTCTGGAAACAAAGAAATTTTTAGAGAATGAAAAGTGGTATTAGATATGAAAAGATTACTATTTTTGTGAGAGGTGCTAAGAAATTTCAAACTTGTCCATGCTTCGCAACCCCAAACAACTTCTCTAATTTTAGATTGTATCGGTGTCTCTGTGGGATAACTAAATGAACAGTAGTTAGTCGCTGTACGACTTATAAACACGTTTTTTTTAACTTGGTCTAGGTTATACTTTGACCAAGGGGATTAGTAACAACACTATTTTTACCAATCAAAACTAATTTGCCTTTTTTATCTAAATACTCAATTGAGCTTGCGTTGTATAGTTTTCAAGCAAGGGATAGTCATGTTTCCTTTAAATCCGATCTTGGCAATTCCCAAGTACTTTTCATTAATAATGGAATATTCGCCATGAACATAGAAGCGTTGAAGTAACTAGAAGATTGAACTATTTATAACTGTGGCAGCAGTCTTCAATCTTCGGAGAGTTTTTTAAGAAAAAATGCCCACTACTTAGACATTCAGATCTATGTCATATTCGAACGACATGGCAATGACTTTCTTCAAGATAGAAAATATATTCAGTGAACCTATATTTCTTTGTCTAATTAAAAATCCTCTTCAATTATTTCTATGTTAATACAGATTTAAAAACTCCATAATAGAAAACTACAAAGTATATGCCTCAATCTCACACTTATACCAACGAAGTTACTCATATGAGTATCCAATATATGAAGCGTATAAGTTTTATTTTAAGATCTGCGTGTTACTATAATCTACTATCGAAAACGATCAAATCATTAATTATGCCGTTTTTTAAATAAAGATCGATATTCTAGTTTCTTCTTACCCTACAGAAACAGCG
Source organism: Meta bourneti (assembly GCA_933210815.1). Taxonomy (NCBI): domain Eukaryota; kingdom Metazoa; phylum Arthropoda; class Arachnida; order Araneae; family Tetragnathidae; genus Meta; species Meta bourneti. The sequence continues at coordinate 48,660,752 of OW119929.1, read as the reverse complement.
CCTTTCTGAATTGATGATGTACATGCCAGACCACTGTTCAATAACAAGTGAGTTTTAAAAAACACCATTACACTAACGGAAGTAAACTTACTAGCCAACCTTGTTAATATTTTAATTAATAAGTCTCTTCACCTAAAATGATATCAGTTAAACTTATAGACTTTTACAATAGTAGTTGACTAACATACTTTTAAGTTCGTGCCATAATTGTGCAAGGTTGAGCTATGGAATCAAAAAATCTCTTGAAGAAATTCTTCAACTCTAGGTTTAGTTAAACTACAGAAGGGTACTTACTAAAATACAAATATCAATATTGATAGTTTCGGTATCTATTTGGAAAGAATTATTGCACTTGAGTACTGAGGGTTCAAAAGTTATACTGTATTGCTTATTTTAGTTTCATATGCTGTGTTTAGACGTTTTATATTCTGTATTTAGTTTCTTCTAAAATATTGTTTATTACACATTTTTGTGGGTGTGTGGTTCAACTAAATATATCGCTTTAGATAAGAGAATTAATATAGTTCAGCTTTAATTTTTAAGGTGATTTCATAAAGTACAAACCATCAAAAGAGAGTCGAACATATTAATTAACATGGAATGAGTATATCACATACAAACGGAGATTGTCTTATTTTTGAAATGGACCAAAAACGAACAATTGGATAATTGATTTATATAGTCCATGAATTTTTTTCAAGAACAAATTTGAATGATCTCAAATATTGGATCACATATTAAAACCACTGTAGCAACACATAAGGAGTATTGAACCAAAAACATTTACTTGATCATATAATTTTTAGCCAAGAAAAGTTGTTGGACAATAAATCAGACATTTCCACAATAATAGATAAAACAGAGCCTAATCTAAAGAAGGTTTTTTATGTTGATCTGAATGAATAGAAAAGTGTAGAAATCCGGTTCAACGTCCTGAGTGAAACTAATAAGCTAAAATATCGTGCACAGCCTATATCATCGACAGTATGGGCTGCATGCCAAGGAAAAAACTGGGCACAAATGATGTTTCCATCTATTACAGAATGGTGAGTTGCTGATTATAAATCATGAGCATTACAAGGCTGTGAATTCGTAGGTATATATATTCTGTGGCAATCTACATCACAACTATGGCAAGAACATTGCCTATAATGTTCATCTCTCCTATAATTTGCCTATTGTAGAATTATTTAATGGCACAAATTGCATTAAAATGCATGATTTCTAGATAATTTTGTTTGTATTTAAAAAAAGTTCTTTCATAAATAATGACACTTTAAGTACTGATTTTCGTTTTAAAAGAATATTAGGGGAATTTTGTGCAGAATCATAAAGTGGAAAGCTCAAATTGTTATGGTGGAAGTTATTACTCGATTTCCAAGTTCTATTACAGATAATAGCACCTATCAAAATGAATAGCCGTAATCATATAAGTATAATTCTTACTTATGAATATAATTGTTCTCATAAAAGATCCAACAAACTGATTATCATATTAAGATATGAAATGAAACGTATCAAAATAAATAGTTCCAACAAAAAAGAAAAGGACAAAAGTACTATTAGGCAACATGTGATTTTGTTTAAAAAAGGAGGAACGCAAAAAGGACTAGAAATATTCTATAATTGTGCGTAAGCGCATAATTTAATTGAAAGCTGAGGCCAATTAAGATAATTTTCCCAAAATCTGTGCATTTGATTTGGGAAAAACTAATAAATGTTTTAACTTCTTTCTTATCATTCCTTCCAATTATAATAATTACACTGGTCTACGCGATTTTTGTAACAGATAAGTCAATGAGTGTTTTATAAAGTATTTTTAATGTTGAAACAGAAAATGTAATCAAAATTTTTCCCTATCACGTCACATATTTTATTTATATAACTTTAAAGATCCCTATTATGTCATTTTTGGCACATAATAGAAACGATCTTGCTATCTTAAAAAACAAAGAGTCACCCACCCGGAACCAATAAATAATGAGTCATCTCCCTGCACCAATCAGCAATGCTTTAACTGATGAGTCATCCCCGCTGAACCTTTTTGAAATCACACAATCTCTCAATGCAGCTAAGGCCATTGTCGGGTGTGGTAATCCGTATTAAATTCTGCGAGTTCAGTAAGTGTCCTATACTTCTTCCAATTACGCAAGTTTAGTTAATATTAATCAAGTATCAAAATAGTGTTCTGTGTTATAATTTCATGTCGACTTTTATTTACATAATGAGTCGGCAAACACGTTCGCGTAAAAATTCTCCGAATTTATTTTGTTATGTCTGTGGGGAATTCACAAAAAAGAGTCAGCGTAGGCCGATTTCAAAATTGATGAAAACTGTTTATATACATTATTTCGGTTGTCCACTGGGAGATCAGGATAAATTGTGGGCGGCGCATCTAACGTGTATTAGGTGTTATGTGGAGCTCACGCAGTGGTTAAAAGGGAAAAAACGCATTTGCCTTTTGCTATACCTATGATTTGGCGAGAACCAAAAAATCATTATGACGACTACTACTTCTGTTTAACAAGTGCCAGTGGTTTCTCTGCAAAAAAATAAAAGTAATATTGTGTACCCAAATATTCCATCGGCTATGAGACCAGTTGCTCATGGAGATGGTTTACCTATTCCTACAGCCCCAGATTCGTGGCAAGAAATTTCTGATTCTGAAGAGGATAGTTCTGAAAATACTGCGGTGGCACAAGCTTCAAAGGACATTGATTTCATACCAGAAAAATCAAATAGTGAACAACATCTCATTTCACAAGTGGAACTGAATGATCTGGTTCGCGACTTGAATTTATCAAAACAACAAGCAGAAGTTCTAGGTTCACGCTTAAAGGAGTGGAATTTATTGCATAAGGATACCAAGTTTCATATTTCAGAAACAGAAATAAAGAATTAATGCAATATTCCACTAAGACAGATCTGCTGTGTTCCTGCTGCATTATACAAGGTTTGATGTCTGCTCTGAGTATTCTTTATAAAACTGATGATTGGCGGTTATTCATAGACTCGTCTAAAACCAGCTTAAAGGCAGTGCTACTGCATGATGCAAACAAGCATCCCTCCATACCAATAATGCATGCTGTTGGAAGGAAAGAGACATATGAAAGTATGTCATTGATTTTAAAAGCAGTGAATTACGATGCTCATTTATGGCGTATCTGTGGCGACCTCGAAGTTATCGGTCTTCTTCTAGGCCTTCAAGGTGGCTTTACAAAATACTGCTACTTCTTATGTTTGTGGGACAGTCGTGCAACAAGTGAACATTATGTGGTTAAAGACTGGCCCAAAAGAGACACCTTCACTCCTGGGGGAAAAATATTAAGTATGTTACATTAGTCAACCCTCAGCATGTAATTTTGCCATCTTTACATATCAAATTGGGCTTGATGAAGAATTTTGTGAGAGCACTGAATAAAGAACAACAAGGATTTAAATATTTAAGCCAAGTGTTTCCAAGGTTAAATGAAGCCAAATTAAAAGAAGGTATATTCGTTGGACCTAAAATTAAAAGATTACTCAATAATGAAAATTTTGACAGCAAGTTGAATAATGTAGAGCTAGCGGCATGGAAATCATTTAAGGATCTAGTCCATGGTTCCCTTGGCAATAAAAAAGCACACAATTGGGATCTTTTAGTACAAAATCTTTTGTTGAACTATAAAAATTTAGGCTGCCGGATGTCATTAAATATTCATTTTTTGCATTCTCATCTGGACTTTTTCCTACCAAATTTGGGTGCAGTGAGTGACGAGCAGGGAGAACGCTTCCACCAGGACATATTGCAAATTGAGCAGCGTTACCAAGGTAGATGGGATGAATCAATGATGAGTGACTACTGTTGGTTTCTCCAAAGAGAGGACCCTACAGTACACAGAAGGAAGAAGTAATATGTGTGCTCCAACTCCACTTATAACACATTGTAGGTACATTTTATCTCTTATAGTTATATTCTACAAGATTTTTTTCATGTAATAAGCTAAATAAATTATGAGTATTGCAAATTTATTTAACATTTTGTATAATTTCATATACTGATAAATTTAGTCACTTTGCAAATTTTATACTTTTCCAGCAATTACTCGAGGTTGTATAACAAAAAAGTGATACGTGATGGAGAAAAACTGATTTCATTTTCAGATTCAGCGTCGTCAAACGCATAAAATTCAATTATTGTGGTTTCTGTTATGAAAATTACTTTTCAATTTGTAGATTAGTGTTATAATAAAACAAATATAATGACAAGAAACAATTCGTTCGTTTTATTTTTTTCTAAAGACACCTTTCTAAGTTATTAATTAATGTTAATTGTAATTATCTTTTCCTCAGTACCATGAATTTTAAATTCAGACGTAGTGAGATGATATTTGTATTATAAAGAAACAAAGGGGTTGTTACCAAAAAAATGTTCCTCATTAGTGCTTTATAAATGCAAAACCCTTACTTTAAAAGGCTGTGAATTTTACCCGTAGAAACAGTTTAGTATCCAAATTATTCTTGGAATTGCATCCCATTATATTCTTGTAGTTTGAAATCGAAATACATGAGACTATTTTATTCGTTAAGAACATAATACCTTTTTCTTACACCGAGGCTCTCTGAACATGCTTTAAAATAATCGTAGTTGAAATGTGGATTAAAATTTGGACAACGCTTGGAAAATTAATGCGCATGGGACCTACCAATTTTTGCTAATTTATCAAAAGGTTTTGACCATGTTTAATGTAATAACTTCCTAATAACTTGGTGATCAAACTTTATATAAAGGCTTTTTAGTAGAAAACACAATTCATACAAATTTCATAACAATCGGATAACAACTGCGAAAGTTTGTTTTGAAAGTCCACTGTCCCCTTAAATGTCAGAGTTAACTGCTTTACATAAATGAACTACAAATGACATTCGTTGCTTTAACATGTAGCTAAGTCTAAGCCATTCTTAAAACACCGAATCTGAATCCACTCAATAATTCAGAGCAGTACTCACTTTTCCAGCATCTCGCTTACACTCGCGCAGCTACCCCATGCGTGCCATTCGCCTAAAGGACGTTCTGAAATAGACTCCCTCCGATGACTAATCGACATTCAATCTTTTTACTCTTCCTGGTCATCGACAACAGCTTCCCCCTGTGCCCCACGAATAAAAAATAGATTAAAAACTCCCCGCGAGAAAGTCATAACACATTTTTTTGTCAGGCACGTTTCAGGCTCCCAAGGACAGATGACACTAAATGGGCTGCTGCACCAATTTTCTCGCTTCAGTGGAGAGAACTACTGATCTTGAAAGCAACGCATTACGCTTTACAAATGGTCGACCCCGAGAGTCAGCTGTTAGTTGTGCAGCAGCAGCAGCCACGGACACTACTTGTCTTTTTTGTGTCTCATAACATATGTATGTCAGTCTAAGATCGTGAGTTTCGTTCCCTGGAATAGTAATTGATATTTTAATATCACGCTATGTTATAAGCCACCATTTTAAGTCGCCTGTCTCCGGTATTGATGAATTGGATTTTGTAGCTTCAGAGAAAATTTGTCCATGGTTTTGATTTATGTAAGACACAATACCTACATTTGTTTCATTTTAATATTTCAATTGAAAACGTAATGAGTTGGCTGCTAGTTTCACTTTCGTTTTTAAATGAGATTCCTTTTTTCAAATGTAAAGCGGATACATTTCAATTCCTATGATATTGTAATAGAATAAACATTGCGATACTAAAAATTAGTCATTATGATAATTAGTTCATGTTTTTATAGTAAGTGTTTTAAAAAAGGGAAGTGCGCTAAAAATGGAGAATGTAGTTCAAACCCATCAATCAATACAAATCAAATAAACGAATTACTTAATAAACTAGTTAATTTTTATTAAATATGCAAGAAAAAAATTGAAAAACGAAAAGGCCCCCTCTTCGGTTCATTTCACCATGTTTCTTAGATTATACAGTATAAAACATACATAAATATATTAATTAATTACAACCGCAAACAAATTCCCATTGGAGAACCTGACATGTCCCTATGTACTCTTGATGCATTAACAAAAACTCGGAACTCTTTCGACCTCTAAGGTACTCACTTAATCGCCACAGACATAATAACATTAACCTCGCGATTAATGAACTGTTGGTATTCCGAATATGTTTTATCTAGGCGGCTGAGTGCCAAATAGTCTCGTTGCCAAGGACAGAGATTGACTGTAAAGGTAAAATATCGCTGTTGAATAGTCTCATAGATGCATTTAAAAACACGAATCGATATAATTTTTAACCAACACGTGTCTCTGCAACAGCCTTATAACACCCTCCAATTGTAGTTAAGAGTGAAGGCCATACAACAGCGCGTCAACCAGTGCCTTGTAGAAAAGTTGTTAGGGATAGACACCGAAATAGGGAAATATGGTTTTTATTCTATTGTTTGAAAATGGGAAAGTTTTCAAATTATTTTAATGCACACTGCCTATTCATACACGTGTAACTTATACGAAATGAATATTATTGTGGATGATCGTTAGGAGCCTATCATTTATTGGATATTTTAAGATCTCTGTAAGAGAATTTTCAATTTATATTAAACTATTTCTCAAAATAAATGTATGTCACTTGATTCAAAACATTCATAGCATTTTAGCATAGCAATGCAAAAAACATTCATAGCATTTTAGGGGTAGCCACCGAAATTGGGAAATATGCTTTTTATTCTATTGTTAGAAAATGGGAAAGTTTTCAAATTATTTTAATGCACACTGCCTATTCATACACGTGTAACTTATACGAAATGAATATTATTGTGGATGATCGTTAGGAGCCTATCATTTATTGGATATTTTAAGATCTCTGTAAGAGAATTTTCAATTTATATTAAACTATTTCTCAAATAAATGTATGTCACTTGATTCATAGCAAAAAACTACGAGTACATTAGCCACGCATTCCTGAAGTTTTTCATGTGATGATAGTCAACTAAAATTTTTTTGTGTGATCAAGAAAGAAGTAACGTTGCTGGAGATGGATTCTTGAGCTCCTGGAAAATATTATTAAAAACAATATTGAACAAGTAAACCCCTCTACTCTACCCTCTGCACAGCATGTCGATTAACCATATACAGTATTTTTAAAAACTTAGCTGGGATCTTCAACGAATAAAAATATAAAACTTACAGCTCATTTTCAACACAGAAGACGAGAGCGCAGTATGAGAGGGGGTTCAGTGTCAACATAAACAAACTGTTAAAGAAAAGATACTTTCGGCTAAGAATTAATTTGATCTATTGCCCTTTTCACGATGTTTGGTGCTAATTTTTAATGTAAGCGACATGACTGAAATTGCATTCGAGTAACATGTCGATTTACGCCACAAATTACGAAAGATGTTACAAAAACATTAGCACCCTCTGTATTTAGCTTTACAGTTAGCTGATGGTTTCGATTAGGTTTTATGGCGCAAGGGGCCATATTTGACCAAGCGGTTCCAAACAACGTCAAGTAAATGGATGCACACAAAGAAAACTTTACAGACACAGAAGAGAAAAATTCACACAGGGAGGAATCGAACCTGTGCCGCCTGCAACTCGCAGGTTGCTACTGAAATGGGCAAACCCACTGAGCCACGATTTAGCTTTACAGAAAAACCCTCTCATAGGAACACAAAATGCGGAAAATTAGAAGCATCACATTCTTGAATCCAAGAATCCGCCAATCAATTGTCAAGTAATAAATACACACTAGGAAAGCTTTATTGATATACAAAGATAGAATAGAATAAGTTACTGAAATCGAACATATATCTTCTACAGCGGGTGTTTCATTTTAGCTTGATGGCATTGCCACAATAGAGGAAGTATAAAAGTAAAGTGAGATTGGTAACCTTTTCATGTGGCCAGGATCATGTGACCAAAATTAGTAGTAAAGTGACCCAGAGACCACTTTCGTCTTTTGGATGGAAACGTACATTCATAATCTGATTGGTCCACGGGACGAGAGATGCCATCCATTCCTCCATCATCTGATTGATACAATTAAATTTTGTTCCCACAAAGTTAAACATTGTAAAAAGGAACTATCCACTTTTCAACTCTGGGGAAACCTTAGTGCAATGTTTGTGTGATAGTCGGCTGTAAAGAATTTTGAATCTGTCTTTGATCTTTCTAGAATGTTGAATCCAAATTTTCTCTATTAGAAACTTCACAACTGGTATTTGCCAAACCTTGCTCATACCGAAATAAACTAACTGCTATCGAGAGATACGGACTTGATTTGTAAAATAAATTTTAGTCAGGCTTAAATTTCTATATTCTTTTATCCAACAACAAAACAAATTCGCATATGTTTTGTCGTTAGAACTCTGCAAAATTTTCGATTTCTCATAGCAAAACTTCAGGGTTTTTTCAGCAAAACAGTTGCTTCCGTGGGAGATCTACCAATTATTAGATTGGTGTACCAGTTTTTCTGGCACTTCAGTGTATGACTGGAAAGCTCTTTTTTAAAGTGATGAGTCACAATTTTTTCAATTCCTATTTGATGGACGTGTTTGAATTTGGCATCATACTGGCAAACGGGTTTTGTCGGCTGTATAGTTCCAAAAATGAAATTCAGAATTATTTTTGGTGGGTGAGATTTGGTACGTTATTTATTGCTTCGCAAAATCATTCCTACTTTGGCGTTATAGACTATTTAGCTCTACCAACAATGTGGCAGTTTTATGGAACTGTCTGTTGTGTCTTCCGACATGATAGAACTGTCTGGGAACTCAGATGCGTGTGTAAAATTAGTTTCCTGAAAATGAGATGGAATTGTTGAACCCCCTGGCCTTCTTAGAATCCAGATCTTAACCCAAAAGAACCACACCTTTATAATATAGGACAACGGGTAGTGAATGGAACATGAATTGATGTCGTAAATTGGAGAAGAATATGTTTCGACATATTAACGGCTGTCATACAAATGAAAGGTGGAATTACTGTTTACTTAGTGTCATAAAAACCACTTTTACAAAAGTATTGGGGTAACCGAATACTTTTTATAAAATATATATGCATAACATAAAGAACAAATTATAACTTCAATGCTATTTAGGGTTGCATACTTTACGGTGGTAATTCACATTGGACAAAGAACAATTTTCTCAGTAAATTAAAAAAATCATGCCATTACCATGTACATTTTCTCAGTACCCTTTTAACAAAATGGCTTTAAATTACATGTTCTGTGATTCCTTTTTGTGCTGTAAATCAATTTGATTACTCAATACATGACAACGATTTATAACAGCTGCAAACTTCATCAACCAGCATGTGACTAGCCGTATTAAAAGTTTTCTTCACATGAGAATTGGATACAATGATTTGTATGCAAACATCAGCAGCACGAAAGTCGTTCTAGTTACTAGGTGGTTTGTCGACTTTCTTCAAAATCAATATCATTTCAACTACCAAGCGACAACAAGCATTCTGGGATTATTTTAGTTTTATTTGCTTGTAAATCTATGTATATTTTGCTCGTTATTATAATGGACACAGAAAAAAAACGCAATTTAATCATATATTTCGAGAAGCGAACCTAAGACTTCACACTTCCTATGCCTACTGCTTCACACACATAATCACTCATGCAAAATTCCAAATAAAGACAAATATATCAATATAATGTTTCAAAAAACTTAGACAGAAAGTATCCAAAAATAAGAAACTCATTTTAAGTTTAAAATTGCGATTCCACCTCTCGATATAGTAGTATCTCTCTATGGGTTATAATATCGATTTCACCCTTTTATGAGTTAAAATCGACAATCAAGGAAATCGAAAAATGGCCCCACGTAGGGGGAGGGTTATGGGACAAGGGCCAGATTTGGTCAAGGTTACTTGGTAGGTAATTGAATTTACTTAGAATTGAAGTAATACAACGGACTATTGGCGACCACATCTAGTTAAGGTGCACCTAGTAAAGATTTCCGGTTAAGTAAATGGACATACACTTTCTGACACTAAAAAGAGATATACACCTAAAGTATTTACAGGAATCGAACATGCTCTGGCTACTACTCGCAGGCTGCTAGAGCAGAGGGCAAGCCCACTGAGCCACACGTGGATATTTTTAAAAGTTATCCGTAATCTCAGCCGCAGCAGTTCATCTAACTTGATACTGGGTTCTGGAAAGTTAATGTGTGAGCCCGAGTTACACGAAAATCCTATTTTTTAATATACGAATACTTTTCCACATTCGCACTCTACTGGATACGGGTAGAGTTCTCTACCCTACTTTACTCTAACGGATATGTGTTCGCACATCGTCTAAATAATGCTTTCGTAGTACCTCGAAGCTATGGTTTAAAATGGGCATATAAGTCGCTGCAATGATAGATCATACACTATCCACATGTTATAATTTCTTTCATTTTCATTTACCACAAATTCATTACGAATATGAATATAGAGGTATATTTATATTTGCGAGAGGCGTTATTGTCTCGCTCAACTTAGTCTTTTCTACTTTCCAGGAAATCGTGCAGTAGAAAAGTATTTGCTTGGTAAATATTTTTTAAAAACTCTGAATGAAATGTTTGAATCAAACAGCTTTTTTCTTCAAAGATATTAAAGTAATGTTATTAGAATTTGAATCATTAACATTACAGCTAAGTCCCAAATACCATATTGCTCTGAAATATGCCATTCCAGTGTGTGCAGTGAAATTGTATGATTTAAATATGTTATTTTATTTGCAAAGTATGACTTCATTTCCTTATTTTATTCCATGAATGAATTCGCATTGAATAAAAACAGGCGAATTCATTGACTAAAGTATGTTTTCGTAATATCTTTATGACGTCATTTGCTTTTTTTGTTATAAATGCAAAAACCGTTAATATGAAAATATTTTCATCAAATGTTTCGTTTGTCTGGTAATGCGAACACGAATGTTAAAAGCTAATTATTTTATGGCTTGAGAAATTCATCAAAAAGCTGAGTGAGAAACTCTCAAAATACACTAAACATCGATTTCAGTTTAAAATGCCCATTGATTGATAACAAACAAAAATTTCGAAAGAATACAGTTGAAATGACGAGCTGTTCCAAGTATTGAAAGATGATAGCGAATGAGCTTATTTTTGGTAAACAACTGCAACGTGAAGCGTGAATTTTTGTTTTAGTTACCATGGTAGTAGTACAATACAAGACAAAATAATTGTTTAGGATAAGAATGGGAAAGCTTTGTTCTCCCACTTTATGCAAGTAATAAAACTGTTACTTTACAGTTACCGCAAAGTTTAGGCCTTACAATTAAATTCTTTCAGTAGTTATTAACCCTCTGAGCGCCACTAGATTTCTAAGTAGTGAAATATTGCTTTTACCCGACATAATGATTAAATACCAACAACCACATCTAACGGTTGGAAGAAAATATTCTATTAAGACATTCATAACTGGTTCAGAAGTCAAGCAGGGAAGACTACAGGTTACAGAACGGATATATGCATGTGAACCCCTTAGACAATAACAAGGTTAAGACATTACATTTCTTACTTCAGTGGAATTTTTAGCAAAGCCAATTCCAATTTGACTATCGATCTTTTAACGTACAATGATTCACTAAAAGAATGATATTCGGAGAGCAGATATAAAAATTAGCGTTGCATTAAAATGTAATAAAATATTGTGAATTCAATGCGAGTAGAATTTGTAGAGTTAATGACTTCAAATAATCATTTGAAAATGAGTAAAAATATATCGCAATTGAAAAAAATATTAATCAATAAATTAAGTTGTTGGGCCAAAAGAGGAGGTTGAGACTAGGAAAAGAGCTGTTAGATATGAAGTTTATCAGGATTTTCATATTTAAACTTTCAAAACACAAGATGATGTTTTCAACAATATACACCCCATATCCAGTACGTAATCTTATCTACTAGAATTGAATCCTTGTACAAATCGAAAAAATACAATATATGAACTGACACCCCAATAAATTCTTGGACTGATAATGCTTTTTAAGGGTACAAGAATGCACCACACCCCTCTGGCAAGATTTTGAAATGGATAGATATGTAACTTTTGTGAGAGGAGTTATAAGAATCATTAAACTATTAATTATTCAACTTGTCCATGCTCCACAACCCCAGAAACTGCTTTCCATATTTTAAAATAGTGTATTGCTGTCTTTGTGGGGCAGCTCTTGTGGATGATCAGGAGTTGGTTGTGCTACTAGTACATCTTTCTGTAGGTTATACCTTGACCAAGGGGATGAGTAACACTAGAGATGAATTCTCCTAAAAAAATTTATATGAAATGCCCAGTAACGCGTCTAACAAATTTTAAAAATGAAAATGTATTTTGAGGCCTGAATTCTTTGTTATGTTTCGTTATGTTCTATCACAATAATTACATAATTTTTTTAATAGCCAACCGGTGACTTCTTCGGCCTTTTGCATTACAGAGGGCGCACTGACGGTTATTTGTCAAGGAGAAAGCATCCAGCCACCGTTACTCTAACCAGGAGAATCACCAACATCCATGCTCTTACAAACCAGGATTCGATCCTGGAATATACTGGTTGACAGAAAAACGCTATAACCACTATACCAGTTAGGCTACTGGCCACATAAATAAACCAGTCGTTATTTTATGAAACAACTACAAATCAATTTCTATTGAAATGAGTAAACAAAGGAAAACGTTTTCCCCCATAAAATGAGGTCAATATTTTAAGACTTAGAATGTTTTAGCTAAGTTACAATTATATAAATAAATGTGCAAAGTTTCAGTGTTTTGTCTCATTGGGAAGTTAAGGAAAATTCTGGGAACCTACAGAACCACGATATCCATTATAAGGATTTTATACAGATGAAACTATACAAAATACGATTTCCGTTTTGAGTAGAAACATAAGGAAATAAATCTACATATCAACAAAGCTCATCTAAAAATTTCAATTATCAATTAACGAATTTTTCTAAAATTTAAATTTTAAATACATGTGCAATTTGTGACAAAAAATTAAATTTACTGTATGGAAAATTAGAGTTTTTTATTACAATATTTCAACAACATTTTGAAATACAAATAAATCAAGGAATTAATAAAAAGGTAATATACACTAAATAACTGCTTTCAAGGTGCAGAGATGCAGTCGAGAACTTTAACAATTCATATAATTTGCTCTCTTGAAATTAGTAAACTAATGCGTAAGATAAGATTAATCTGGTTAAGACCAAACATAATTTGTTGAGATTTAAATTTAAATGTTAAAATTAGAGTGAATCTTGCGCCAATTGTATTCAGCTTTATGAAAAATGTTTCTCCGTGTCTCACAGAACAATAGAAACACTGTAATGAGGCTAATTTCTTTCACAGCAATATTCTGTAATGATATGTTTAATCAAAAGACAAATTCTGGGCGTTGCTAAAGAGAAGTAGTTTAGTACTCAACATAATCTGTATTTTATAGAACATTTATAAATATTAAAATAAAGTAGGCAATTTTCTAAAACTTACTGCATATTGCTGCATTACAAAGTTTCGTAGTTGTCATCCATAATTGAAAGACTTACCTGTACCAGTTAATCCGAAGGTTCATCGAAAACATTGATAAAAATCCACTATAGGTTCTTTATACGTAGTTTCAAAATTCACTTTTAAAAAGTTTCGCATATTTACAGCAGATGAATTCGTCCCTTTTGAAGTTACTGGGACTGCAATAGTTCCAACAATGTACATCCGATCCTAGTCCTTTTCATTTCGAATTACGTTCGTCGTTCTTCTGAAATGGAAAAAGAAACGAGGTTTAATCCACAAGATTTAAATTAAAACCTATGTTTAAGAATTCTTGAATACATATAGTTTGTATATATGATGAAAAGAATTTTATTTATTTAAACGTTTCTAGATTTATTTGCTGGTATTTAGTTCTACAAATTGTGTACACACACGCGCACAACCAAATTTAAAGCTCTATTTTCTTCATATCTATCTTAATGTCCCCATTTAGAATAGAATGTCGCCACCTTTTGTTACATAGTAATATTATAAGAATTATTGACGGTTTCTATCTTTTAAATAAACTGATTCCAGCTTCAAAACTCGTTAATATTGTTAGCAAAACCCATAATTATTTGTATTAAGTTCATTTAAGACGTTAGGGAACAGTGTTCATGTGGTACTACACTGCTGGCCTTCGAAAATGCAACACCATAAAGGACAAGAAATATCAAAGTCATATTTATTATACAAATAACATAAGGCATAAGGGTGGATTATTGAAATTACAGCACCATTAGACTTGTGGAACGCAAAGAATCTGTATTCTGTGTAGGCGCCATGGGAGGCAATAATTGCTGCTACACGTATAGACATTGAAAGAAAAGCTTCGGACGATCCACACTACCCAAAGTTCATATCTTCCACACGTAACCAAAGTTCATCTGGCGTAGCTGCGGGTGTGTCTGTAGTGTTCCAGTCATTGGGCGATCATCGACCAGACGTGTTCGATCGGTGACAGATATGGTGAACGGGCGGGTGATGGGAGAAGAGAAACCTTGTGGACATTGAGAAAATGTTGCACGTTGCATGCCCTGTGCAGCCACGCATTGTTCTCTTTAAAACTAGCCGCAGGCAAACCTTGAAGATAAGAGAGGTGAAACAGGCTTCCAAACTTCAGAAATGTAGCGGTAACTGTTGAGTGTACAGGTAATGCGTACTAGGCGGGTACGGGAGTAGAACCCAAAGGCACCCCAAACCATAACGCCAGGTGGTGAACAGTTTGGTGATGTATAATGAAAGAGTCATGTTGCCGTGGAGCCTCCAGACTCATGCGATCATCGTGGTGCAGTAGACAGAATTAAGATTCGTCTGAAACGACAATATCATGCCATTGACTTGTCCATGTGCTGAATTCTACACACCATTGCAGCCGTAAACGCTTGTGGTGTAGAGTCAAAGGTAGTGGTAGCAATGGACGCCTTGGAAAAATTACCCGCTGCTGCAGACGACGTGGAATTGTGCGTGCTGACATAGGTTGAAATCTAGATGCTGTAGTACGATCCGCAATAGATATGTGTATAAGATGTCTATCCTTTCACTTGATGGTGTAAAAAGGCTACTATGATCATTTACGTCCGTTTCTATGATCATCCGTTTGTCCCTCATGCAGCCACCGATTCCATATTCGCATCACTGTGGCTTGATTTTATCCAACACGAATACCAACTTCTCGGAATGGTAATCCTCGATAAGCCACAATTCGTCGTATGACTGAATTATAATACTTAAAACCGATTCTCTGTTCTCCCTCTTTGTACTTCTTACTGAGGGCGTTACTGGTGCATATGATTTCCTCATGATACACTGCAGTGCTAAACATTTGCATATCCTTCCATGATCTACGCAACGTGCAAATTGCAATGCTGTTGAATACTTCCTTCATGGTGTTGTTTTCTATGTAGTGTATAAACTTTAAGATGAGCCAAAAAGCGTGAATTTTGTAAAAGTAAAGCAAAAAAATTCCAATAATTCAATTTTTATGAATTACAAGCCAACAAAAGAAAAACAATAAAAATAAAATCATCTTTTTAACATTTTATTTAGATGTCTCCTTTCCAAAATTATTCGCGCATTAAGCATTGGCGATATTCGTTAACATTGAAATGCATATTTTACATTTTGAAAACGAATGTAATTAAATTCACACATGAACTTGTAAATGAAATGTACAAAAAATAAACAAATCTTATTATTAAATGGGAGATCGATAAGTTGTTCAAAAGTTCTTGTTCTTGTAAATTGTTTTTGTTGACCCCCTTTTCAAGGTATTGAATAGTTCAAATTTCAATCGCAAATATCTCCGCGAATTTTACAGATAACTCCATGAAACTTCTTCCTGTGCTTTTATTATGGTATTGCGCACATTTTCTAATTGAACTTTTTGGCCGATCTCCTTTAGTTTTCGAGTTATTTTTTAAACTTTCTTATTTCGCCGCTAGGAGCGCTGTAAGCTGTCCCAATAAATTCAGCATGGTCAATTTTCTATTGGTACACGTTACTTCCTTGACTATACGAGACACTGTTTTAAATTTAAAGGGCTTAAAGGGACTTTACAGGTCACCCTGTATAAGGAAAAACATTCATAAAAATAACAAATAAATGTTTTAACAGTTTTGACACAATCACGAGGAAGGAAAAAATATGGATACTTTCAATACAATTCTTACATAGTACTTTTCTTTTAAATATTTCAGTAACTGCTAAATAAGTCACATCGAAATTAATACAATCCTTTTCGCAATTCAGCCGATAGAGTTCACTTTTGGAAAATAGGTAATCGATACTTGTAATGTATTGTGAGGTGATTTTTGTAACCATCAACAAACATACCGTGCAACACTTTTGTCAACTAAAGATATATTTAGGGCATAAGCCATCAAATTTGCATTTTTCTGCTGAAAATTGCATGCGTTTGACGTAGTTCGGAATACGTCAATGAGAAACCACAATTTCTTTGTGAGTAAAACTGTTTTGTTTCTTCAATCATCACTTCCAGAGAGTTTTAGGTTCCATTATAGCTCATTCTTACACGAAAAGCTTTCCAACAAATTTTCTAAACATTGAACCCTTCTATCAAACATTATAGCAAAGATCAGGGTAATCGCAACACTTTAAACAAAACGTTCTTGCGTTGTGTTTAAAATCCTTTGAAATGCGACTATTAATAAAAAGAACGCAATAGTGTAAAGCTAAGCTATTATCCCAAGATTTGTTTCGTCATCTGACCGTGATTCAAAATTACGAGGCATTGTCCTTGTATCTTTCCCATCGGGATTGATACCGGATCATCACCAATAGCCCGTTGTGTTGCTCCAGTGTGACTTTAATTAACTTCCTACCCAAGATTTGTTAAGAAATATTAAATTGGAAAGTGGCAAAAGTACCCGAGGTATTGAGGTAATACCGAAGTAGACAATTCTAATATAATAAAATGCATTTACTGAAACTTCTTACTCAGGTTAGTCTAATTTGTCCTTTTATGCTAAATTTGGAAGTTACTTATGAATGTACACAACTTTATAATAATTCATTTTTTAAAAATGGATTGAAAAATTGAATCCCATATTTCCACGTGCCGAACAGTGAAAACGATATAGTAATTAGTAGAAAAAAACATTCCCACATTCAAAAATCGCCATAGGACTTTTGGAAAAATTTTCATAACTAATTTTATGTACACTGCTGGCCACCGTAAATGCAACACCCTGAAGGAAGCATGCAAATAATATGAAATTTACAACATGCATTAGCGGAGGTGAGATATGCAAATGATTAGAATTTCAGCGCAGACGCACATCACGCGCGCCTGTGGCGCCACTTCAAAGCGCTATTTAAGGCTTGGAGATTTCGACGATTTCAAGTACGGCAATTGTGTTTTTCTTGTGGCTTTTTAAAAAAAAACGATCAATTATACCTCGTAGAAAACAGCGATCATCTTTTGATCAAGTATCCGAGTTCGACAGAGGAAGGATAGTGGCCTACCGAGATTGTGGATTATCTTTCAGGGAAATCGGTAGTCGTGTTGGACGAAACCAAACAACTGTAATGCGGATATGTGATCGTTGGATGCAGGAGGGTACGACGGACCGACGTGTTCGATCGCATCCACCTCAGTGCACCACTTCACGTGATGACAGGCATATTGTGCGTATGGCAGTGACGGATCGCTCAGCCACATCACGAACCATAGCACAGCACATTCAGTCTGTACCGCATCATCCAGTGTCTGCGCGTACCATTCGACGCCGTTTACAGCAGAGTGGTCTGTCCGCAAGACGTCCATTGCTTCGTCTACCCTTGACGCAGAACCACAGACGTTTCCGCCGCCAATGGTGCGATGAAAGAAGGATGTGGACGGCAGAATGGAATGAAATTGTCTTTACTGACGAGTCACGCTTCTGTCTGCAACACCACGATGGTCGGATTCGAGTCTGGAGACACCGTGGAGAGAGGATGCTGAAGAGCTGCGTTATGCACCGCCACACTGGTCCTGCACCGGGTATTATGGTATGGGGCGGTATTGGATATCACTCTCACACTCCTCTAGTACGCATTGCCGGTACTTTAAACAGCCAGCGCTACATCTCCGAGGTGTTGGAGCCAGTTGTCCTTCCTTACCTTCAGGGCTTGCCCACAGCCATATTTCAACAGGATAATGCGCGACCACACGTGGCACGCATTGTCCAAGGGTTCTTCGCCAATCGCCAGATTGAATTGCTTCCCTGGCCAGCTCGCTCTCCGGATCTTTCGCCGATAGAAAACATGTGGTCCATGGTTGCTCAACGATTGACCCAGAATACATCCCCAGCTGCCACACCAGATCAACTTTGGCAACGTGTGGAAGCTGCTTGGTCTGCTGTACCCCAAGAACACATCCAAAATCTCTTTGAATCAATGCCGAGGCGTGTGGCAGCGGTGATCTCCAACAATGGCGGCTACTCTGGCTACTGATTTTGGCAGGAACCACACTTCACAGAAGTCTATAAATTTAATCATTTGATACTTGGTCAACATGTTATCTACAAAATAAATTTTGTTGTGATATCTCTTGTCTTTCTTGGTGTTGCAATTTGGGTGGCCAGTAGTGTATTAAACATGTATTTGGGAATAGCAGCATAGAACTTCACAGAAACCTTATGATTTTTATTCTATACAGTGTTTTTATTCATTCCAGTGATTAAGTTATTCTTATCTGTGCTTGTCTTTAAAAAGAAACCTTTAAATTTTCATACTTCGCATTTCTAATTATTTCTAAGCGACATTTGGAGGAGGCGTCGGTTACCAATCCCGGTATATCTCATCTCAAATAGCTTCGTGTCTGGAAGCGGAATCACGAAATCTGGAATCGATGATAAAAAAGTACAAAATAGTTTATACCCCTTCCTACCTGAAAAGACACAAAAATAACGCCTTACAGGTATAAAATAACGCCCAACGGTAAAACAGGACTGACTTCCAGTCGAATGAGCTGCAGCAACAATATAGTCTCTCTTTCAAATGGAAGACTAATTTTTGATGATCATCTGAAAATATTATGATGAAATACTGTCGAAAATCGATAGCGTGTCTTACAGAGGTGAGATCTAAACAAGAATCAAAACAATTTCGATTCCTGGACTTGAATTCATTTTTTGATTATGAATGCAACTCATCAAATAACTGACATCATATATATAATTATACATATCCTAGGCGAAACATAGACGAACACCGATAATAACAATCTCTAAATCGTTGTCCAAGCAGCTCGCCTAATCGATCTAGAGAGAAAAATTAGACTTTCCGATCTATAAGAGAGGTGAGACAGTAGCTGATGAATTGTATAATCTCTCAGTTGTATAACTCCTCAATTGTATAATCTCTCAGTTAATCCAAACGTATTTACACGACATTATAAACGAACATAATTTTAGTCTTAGTTGATTCCAGGAGTTGGCTGTCCTGTGTAATCTGGAAGTTCGTCGTGAGTTGAAAATGCCGACCACAGTCTGATCCTCTGAAATTCCATCAGGAAGTTATAGATCTTAGTGAATTGAAAGTGGACTTGAATGGAAATGTGTAACTATTAAAATTCTTAGTATTTTTCAGTGTAGTCATGATCTTATTCTAGGAAGGAGTTTTTGCAAAGCTGCAGATGTGATAATTGATTGCGATTCCAGTAAAATTCAAATTGATGAAGCTACACCTGTACTCATCCCAGAAATGAAAATTTTCGTCTATACACCACTCGAAATTATGTAAATCCATGAAATTCTATTGAATAAATTTTTGTGGTAGGTGAATATCCACAGATTTGGGGAAAAAGTTATGTTCACAACCAGGATGAAGTTTATAAGTCAAACTTGACATTATCAAACAATCAAAGAGCCATCCAAGGTCATCTATTGGGAGAAAGAGAAAAAGTTGCGGGTTTGTGTAAATTATTGCAGTCTGAACAAAATTGCCCAGAAAGATGTATACCCGCTGCCACGTAATGATATATTAGACAGTCTCTCTAGAGCGAATGTGTTTTCTACTATGGACCTTAAATCTGGTTACTGGCGAACTAGAAGTAAACAAACAAGATATAGAGCATTCATTGTTCCTGAAAGACTGCCCCAATTTAAAGTGATGCATTTTGTACTATGTAACGCTTGAGAAAATTATGAATAATTTTTTGAAGAGAATAAAAAAAAAGAAGTTTTTATGCTATTTAGATGATGGATTAATGTATACCACTTTTGAAAAAACAGTACGTGGTTGAGAACAGTACTGAAATGCATATAAGAAGCTGTATTAACTCTAAACCATTAGAAATGCTATTTTGCGCAGAAGAAACTAACAATTTTCGATCATCTAGAAGATGAAAAATAAATTCACCGTGACCCTGAAAAAGTCCAGGCAATCGAGACTCCAAACTCTGACTAACACATCTGATGCGACGAACTTTGGGAGCTGATGGACATAGCCAATTCATTACATGAATTCTTGAGAAAGACGTAAAGTTCGGATGGAAAAACGGACAACAAACATCGCTTGATTATCTCAAATCAGTGCCCAAGAATTCTTGTACTTCAAACCCCCTATAGTCGATATGGTATGGGTGCTTTCCTGGTTCAAATTCAAAGTGGTGCAGAGAAGTCTGTTGCGTTCCGATCATTATGAGACTCGGAAAAAAAATTGGCGACAATCGAAAGGGAATGATTGGCTGTTGTCTGGGCTATAAACAAGTTCCGGTCATACTTCTTCGACTGACCATTTACAGTCATGACAATTATCAATCACCTTTCCAGATGATTGGTAAGGTGGAATTTAAGTTTTCAATAACATGATTATACATGCATTTTTAAAAGCGGAAGAAAACACAATAATCCCGATTGTCTATCTAGAAATCCATTATCAGAAACAGAGGATACGGATCTTTTTCTGCTCTATTGTGAGCTTCCATGAAAAGCTGCTGAAAGACAAAAACAGGTGCTATCCGGTAAAAAAAATGATAAACTGGCGACTTCAAAACTTTCAAATACTGGATACGGTCCTATACAAAAAGAAGCATGATACGTATGGAAAAAGTGGCTTTTAAGTGTCTCAAAACATCTTCTGGGTGCGATATATTAGGATGCCGGTACATGACAATAAGAATGAGCCTGTGCCAATATTCTATTTGTTAAAATAAGGAAACTAGTTTGAATGATTTCCACGACGAAATAAGGAAACAACTAAATTACTTGCATTGATTATCTTACGCGATTCACTGTCAACAATGCCTTACCGCAGTTAATTGTATGACGCATGACCCTACATGATTTCTAACTTTTTATTTTCAATATCGTAAAGGTTTTTCATGTTTGAAAGTGACACATGTGTTTGTGAGTTATATTCAAGTAATGGAAATATTATTTAAAACTCATGTGTGAGTATTGCAATATTGACTTCTTTTAAAGAAGTCAGTAGTAAAATTAGTTTAAATTTTTTTCTCTGCCATTTTGAATTTATAACTCCTGACATAACTAACCAAGAAGTAACGACAAACACACAAGTGTAAATCGTAACCTGATAATCTACTATAAAGGTTAGCAATGGAAAGATAATGCGATTTATTACCGAACATTTTTACCCCCACTTGATAAATTATAAATAATGATGCGTTAAATTATAAAGGAGGCAGGAAAACGTGAAAAACAGAAAAAGCACGTAAGTTTGGGATCAGTGACCACAAGATAATAAGGTAAAGAGAATAATTCTGGTATAATCTAACCGTTATCTCGTTGAAAATGCGTAAGAGCTGCGTTATAAATCAATGGTTGAAATCGGGAAGCGAAAATCTGCTAAAGCAAAGTATGTGAGTCGCAAAGCTTGCATTCAGGATTCATGATGTGAAACGCTTTTACAGTATTATTTATTCAACAAGTTAAAACAGTTCTCACTAAGTAACGAAACAGTGGTGTAGTTTCAATTTTTCATACCAATACTGATTATAAGTGTTACATTTCAGCAAAATTATCAATAAACTAGCTGTAAAGCCCGTTGAGATAATAATACAACGGACTTTAGAAATCACTTATTGCTAGTCAAGTGTTAGTTATTAATTTCAGTGGATTAATCGTAAATAAGAAGAGCGCATTGAAACATACCCTTGATATGCTACATTGTTCACAACTCAAAATAGTCAGACAAATAAGTCCAGTAAGACAATTAATAAGTCTCACAAATTAAAAATACATCAATGTGTTATACAAAATTCAATAACTGTGAATTAAACTCAGCTCAAAACTTCATCTTAATTGATAATTCTAAATAGGACTAAGAAATTAAACATATTGCGTTACCAAATTTCTAAAATTACATACTTATTATATATAATAACTAGCAGAATTATCCAGCGTTACTCGGGTTGAATTGGTTAACTAACTTCCGCTTTGGTTAATAAATTATAATTCCTATTCATCACATGTAACTACCACACTTTAATAAAGGCACACAATTGCTAAATGCGCAATTTCACAAATGAAATAAATGTCATATTTAACATTTTACATTTTTGTAGAATTTAAATTTTTAGTAAGGAAGAAGTCTAGAGTGTGCCAATGTTACCCAGAATGTGCGTAGAACATTCATAGTATGCATTTAAATGCCTTGTATGTCATTAAGCGTTTCCCATAATTATCACGCAATGATTATAAAATCCCTTGAGATGACGTTCTCGTGCTTATGAAAAACAAAGTTATTAATTTGAAGGAAAGGTAAAATATTGGGTAGTGTAAGGTGGAATTACTTTTAGAGACAAGGTTGCACCATCTTAAGCAGTTTATCTAGCTTGCAAGTAACGATTTTGTATTATCGGTCTAAGATAATCAAGGCAGCCATGTCTCCCCTGTTTGCGAATAATGTCAAAATAATAACATTGAAACGGTGTCCATCTATATATCCACACGCATCACACTGACTTCAATTATAGAATTTTACATTTTTCAGTTCTTGAAAAAGCCTTCCACTAAGGAATATGATAACTTTTTGAGAAACCATGTCCATCATAAGATAACTATTGTACTTCCTGTATTGGTGATCAAGTGTGTATGATTATATATACGATGAAAAATGTGTATCAGCAATTTTTCCTCTGGTAGGAAAGTCTACCCGTTACCTAACCTTTAACGTAGTCTAGGAGGTGGATAACGATCTTCGAATCCCGGACTCTGACCAAATTTCCTCCTTTAATTCCTTCTAATCGAATGATAAATGCAATTAGAATTTTTAAAAAATCAGTGGTCATTTTTGTAAATCCGTAATTCCGTAGTGGTAATTTTCTAAAAATTGAAAATTAGGACAGTCGAAGTAAATGTGTTGGAGGGATTAGCAGTTAACCCTCCAAGTGGTTTTGACGAGATATCTCGTCCAAGATCTGGTCAATTTTACCATAACAAGATATCTCGTAGAAACAAAACTATCCTATTACTTCAAGGGGAATGAAGATCTAAGTAGGAAAAACAGGAGTCTCTCTTCCCTAGACTGGTAACAGTTTGGAACAAGTTTTTTTAGATTGGCCACTACAAGGTGGTTTTTGACGCGAAGATAAACCACAATTTTCTCCTAGTTTCTCCACAATTGCATGATGGAGAACTTGAGTTTAATACTTAATAACTACTCAAAAGGATAAAAGGAATCGATTTTCCAAGCTCAACTTTATTTTCAATTGGATTTAATTTTCAAATATCCGTTGTATAAAGTATTTGAGATGATGAACAAATTAAACTACTTAAGGTTCTTGGTACATTTATAAAAAGAAGCAAATGAACGAAAATTCTTTTTGAATGAGGCCACAAACTAAGGATCAGACATTAATTAAAGCAAAGAATACATTGAAGTTTCACTAATTAGCTTGAATTTGTGCATGTTAATTTTTATGAATAAAAACTCTATGTACTTATCTTCGAAACGTAAAATATTTGAGAGAAAATGGTATCGAAATTATAAGAATAGTCTGTATATAATTTTAAGATTAAAAATAAACGTAAAGAGAAAACAGTAATATTCGAGAAATAGAGTGAATTTTTAATTATATTAATTTGCTCATAAAATTCACATAAGTAAAAAGTAGAATAAACTCACTTTTAATAAAATTCAAATATTTTTCGTGGTGTTATTTTATCAAAAAGACTAAGTAGAAACCATTTATTTTTGCTCATTAAAGTAGGATAGAGATGTGCAAAAAAGGGGAATTACATGACATGGAACTATGCGAAAAATCGATACTTTTTATCAATATAATCTGTGCGTGCCTGAAGCAATGTCAATCAAATGTCTTTTATGTTCTTGTCAACTTTTATATGCTCTTTATCTTTTTATCGGTAATCAGCCTCACTTCAAAGCCCATAAAAACTCCATTTCAAAATACCTTGTTTTATCACAGTATACACGTAAAAACAGCTGTAACCAATGTCGATTCTTTTGCAATCCATATCTGGAGATAATTTGGACATTCTTAAGATTTCTGGTATTCGTTAGGTATATATAACAGTATGTATCATTACGACTTTAAATTATAATTTTCATATTCCAAAATTGTGGCGAATGAAATTTTGATTTAATAACAACGCGCAAAAATAAACAAATTGTCTGTAATTTTTAAGAGTCTCTAAACTTTAAATCAATACATACAACACATTTTATTTTTTGATTACTTTAATAATCTTAAAATCTAGTCACCAAAATTTGTTTATAATCAAAAGTATAAAAACAATTAAAAAGTATAACAGAACAAAAATAAAATATTTACAACCAAATTGAAACAAGATAAGAAGTTAGGAAATGACAATGCTAAACTAAATATAATATTGGTGATATTGTTTCAGTGATTTACAGTATTTATATCGAAATTTTGAAATATTTATTCCAAAAAAGTAAAAGTTTTTTTAAGACTGTCAAATCTTCATAAAGTACGCATTTTCTACATCCTGTTTAAAATATGTAACATTTTTTTAAGTATAGAACTATAATTTCTCTTTTACCCTTAGTGTAATTCACTAATGCACAACTCTTAAAATAATTCAGTTTGCTTTGAAAATGGAAAAAGAATGTGAAAAAATGTAATTTGATTAACAATAATTGAACAATTTTACACATACATTTTCCGACAAATGAAGCATTGCTAGTGTTTTAAATATTCAGCAAAATGAAAACTAATTTTGTGCGTTATAATAAAATCTTAGATTTTAGGCTATGGTAGATTTATTTCAATTGCTTTTGATTCTGAAAAATATAGATTGCTTTAATTCTTACTTATACATTCGTTCTTGTAGCAAAACTTTTGCCGTAAATTTTAAATGTAACTTTATTCAACGATATATGATATATTATTCCATTGTTGTTTTTATTTGCTTAAAATAATATAAATTGTAAAAATTATAGTGACTTTGGAAAATAGCAGATTTAAGTTAAATTCGTTTGAAGTGTTGTAAAAGCTAGAATATTATCATGATCACAAAAATAGGGGGAATATTTTAATGTTGATTCACACTAATGCTTGTATCTGACATCTATTTGTAGTTTATTCCTTCAATTTAACTATTAAAAAAGGTATATATTAATAAAATTTCAGTCTAAAAATCAATGAAACTAATTATATGAATAGATTATATTAAAGCGCAACAAAAAAAGCAAAGATGATTCAGCTGTAGACGAGTGAATGGCAATTTTAACATATTTTCTGTGATTCAGAAATCAGATATTGTTTTTATATTGTAATCGGAAGCAAAATATATAATTTAAACATTATTGTATCAACTTGTTTATTCATCAGATTGGCAAGCAACATTCATTCAACGCATGTTCTTTCACTTTTTCTGCTCAAAATTTTATTTATTATGATTATTTTCGAAGCAAGCTCACATTAACGATATCAATGAATGAATGCGTAAATACGTTTTATAAAATATCTTTGATGTAATATCTTATAAAGAAATTATTTGAGTATCTTCAACTGGTATGTTTGCAGATGTTCTAATTATTTATAAATCAGAACCAATTGGTACTGAGTTGACTCAGACTTAAATTGTTCCATTCTTTCGAAATGAAACATATATCTTACCTATTTTATGACGGTGGATAAATATTTCATTTTTTTGTACATAATGTATCGAAAACAATTTTAATGTCATATTCGTAAGAGATTATTTTTTAATCATCTCTTTTAATCATAAGTTATTAAAATTTTGGGTTATGAAATTACTATATACAGTGTCTTTCAAAACATCCTATATGAGCTTTAAGGGAGGCTAGGAAACACGAAATTCAATCATATTCATCTACGCATGTATGTCTAGGATGTGCTAAAGTTGCAGAAATGAGTCAGTAAGTATGCGAACATTTTTATTAGACATAATTTTACAGCTTGACAGTAGTCCTTCACTTAGAGTTTCAAATGATTTGCTCAAAGTGCACCACCAACAGTAAAACACGTCTGACAGCGTCAATGCATAGAAGCAGTGAGAGTCAAACGTCAGCCGACCAGTGTCATGCCTGTTTCCATGAAATGTTCCGGTTTTCCACATCCTGATGCAAACACGCAAATATTTGGTGATTCGGCACACGCTGTCGAGGTACCGTTCACGATATAATTTCGCCACTGTGGCAGGTCCATTATCGTTAGCCCCCACATGCTTGTACATGTCGGTCATCCCAGCATTCATGAAATTATTCATGTTACCCGTACGAAGGCAGTGTCTAAAGCGACTATGGCTCAAACTGGTAAACTATCGCGCCCTCTAGCAAATCCAGGTCTTCCCATTTACAAAAAGTTTTGAAACACCTGTAAAAGGAATTAGTTATTTGGGTTGATAAGATTGTCACTCTAGCACCAGGGCTTCCATTACTTGAAACAAGGAGCTCTCTGAACGTCACAAGATTTCGGAGTAGTATAGCATTGCGCTTACCCCACAACTCACATCTAATGGCTGAAAGAATCCCAGAAAAGATTCTATTGGTCAAGAAGTCAAAACTGGTTAGAAGTCGTACAGGGAAGACTGCAGGCTGTATGATGGAATTATGCGTGTGAACCCCTCAGAGGGTTAAGTTTTGGAAGTAATGTTAGAAATATTAACTTTTTAAATGCAATGTTGTTTTTATTATTTGGGGAAAATTAATGAAATCATTTTAACTCAGTTGTTTTCAGTTTTATATTAGAATATTTCAATCAACTGTAACGTAGGTTTAAAGTATTTAGAATGTTTCTCACCCTACTGCAGCAAAATATTTATAGAAGCACTTCAGCCTTATTCCACAAGTAATAAAGCTTATAAATGTATACGTTTATTGTGCTTGATCAAACTGACGAAAAAAGTACTTGCTAATTATACATTGATCAGTACAAGAAATTTTAAATTGTGGCTTATGCCGTTCAGATTTTAAGCAGCTTATGTAGTTTCAAAGTAGTATCTATATAAATAAGAATGGAGTGTTTGTACATTGAATATTTTCGACCCATTTCAAGTTTTCTATCTGTTTTGGACCCTTCTGATACAAAATCCGTCTCTTGCGCGTTTGGTGTCTGTCTGTATGTGTGTCCGTACTACGGCCAAACGGTTGAATATATTTTCATGAAATTTTGCATACTGTGAGTTCTTACATTCGTTTTGTGACTGAATTTAGTTGCGTAAATCTGTCTGTCCGTCTTCCAGTTCTATGTTTGATTTTGCGTCTGTGTGTTTGTAGAAGTATCACATAAGATTTGTGCAATATATTTTGATTTAATGTTTTATATTTGATACATTAAATTTTAATCTCGTGAATGAATTATTTGAAATTTCTTTGTTTACATATTTAGGCAAGGTTTACGTTAAAACATCTAAGTAACTACACTTAAATGAACCATAATTTGGTAGTTTTGGAGTAGCTGGAAGGTATACTGAGCATTGCAATTACTTGGATTGTTTTACCAGTACTGCTGAAAAATCAATTATTTTTCAAACTATTTTTACGGTATTTAAATTATAATATTTTTGTATTTTGAGCCTTATTTATTTTCTTTGCGAACTATAAAGTATTTCTAAATATTTGGGACAGACGATGACTAAACGAAAATTCGTGTTCGTTTGCCCAGTGCAGTGTTATTTTCTGTTTCTTTCGCTTGGAATTAATTTCGTAGTTTTAAGTTTTCTCTAATGTTTGTTGTCTAATGTAAGTAATCTCTAATGTAAGTTGTGACAACTGTGCGAGATCAAGATATAAAAAGAATCACGAATTTATATCTTTAGAACTTTTTTCCGCCAACTTTTATTTAGTTTTAATTCTGTTTTCTGTTTTTTGTTTTAGATATCTATTATTTTAATAAAATGTAATTCCTTTTCATTACACGCAACACCACCGCAAAGTATTTGATTTAAAGTGGCATATAAGTTAGAATGAAGCAAATTTTAAGTGAATTTTGTCATTTTTGAAAGAACGTTAATGTTAAAAAAATCCAAACTAGACTTTTGAAATATTACAAATTATTTGTCATATAGTGACAGAAGGTCAAAGTGGGTTATTTTACAAATTCAAGCTATACTTAAGCAACTTATATAAGGAAGGTTTTCTTAAAACAATGGTTTTTTAGAAGAAACTATCAAATCGATTTACAATTTAAAAAAAAATGGTAATAGGTTACCTTTGTACCGAAGACATTCAATTTTAAAACAAGTTCTTTTATTATTGCACACGTGCCGCAAAACGGAATTTTTAAGAAAAAACGCATATCCACTATTAAACAAACTTAGTGATAAATAAATATTTTATCAAATTAGTTTGCCATCTTTCCCTTAATGATGGCGAAATTCGAAAATGTCGTAAACCTGGTTCAAGAGTGTACCTTTAGCAGCGGTGCGATGTATGTTAAATAGATGGATGAATATGTATGTCTAGGATTTTTGTCCAAAGTAGGTTGTAGAAATTATAAAATGTCGAAAAGGGTGTTAAAAAATTATTTTACTCACACTTAAATGATTTGACATTTTTCTACGAAAGAGAAAAGTGATTATTTTCTGATCACTTTCAATATATAGTTAACTAATTGAACCCGAGTTAGGTCAGACAATTTTGCTAGTATAAATAAATCTTGAACAGGTCAAAATTAATTATTAAAATTTTTAAGGGGATATGTAAATAATTACAGAAAAATAGTTTCTATTTGAGTAAATGTAATATTCCATTATTGTGAATCATATTAATTATTAGTGAGAACTTCCTTAACAGAAATCTAAATTTCTTTGGGGTTCTTGTTTTATAATTGGTAGTTGGTTAATCACAAAGCAGTTAAACAAAGAATCCCATTGTAACAGTTGAAGTGTTAAGACATGTTAGAAATAATTCATTGGAATGGAGAATGGAAATCATAACTCAGTAGAATTAAATCACTTTGATGAATATAAGTAGTAAATTGGAAGTGACATTTGATGTCACTTTCTACTTACAACTCATATTCATGAAAGGTGTTCTATTTCAGTATTAGTGGTAAAATCATCTCATGCTGGTAAATAGAGAAATGTCTAACGTAAAAAAACAAGTTTATAACAAAACATTGCCTACAAAATATTTATTTCGTAATCGATTTTTGTTTTTCCTCATAAAAGGCACCGCAAAATAATTATTGCCCTAGTACCTTAAAATCGACTTTTTACTACCTTAACTAGTAGATTAGCTAAATTATGTTACGTCTCATATAGAAACAATAAGAATATTTTTGAATTCACATGATACGGTATATAACTTAATCTGACAACTTTTACATTAACGCGTTAGTTAAAAAAAAGGTTAAGCCAACGATTAAGTTGCATCCTTTTAACAATTTGCAAAGATGAAAACAGTCAAATACTTGTAGTTATGTTACAATTTACTCTGAAATCAACTCATGTTTTTATTTTGTGATACAATAAATGAGAAGTTTTAACTGTTTTATTTGGCAACTAACTTTAACAAATTAAATATAAGTTCGAAAGCATTTTAAAATGCTATTTAAAATTCTGGAAAGAAACAATATAAGTTTTAAAAACAACCATAACGAATAAATGAGCTGATAAAAAAGAATAAATACCTGTTGTCTTTGACATTTATCATTTCAAAAGATCTATTCTGCTAAACTTAAAACTAGGAAAAGTTATTTCTAAACATTTAAATCGAATATAGAAAAATAGAATAAATACAAAAAGTTCTTACCTGCTCAGTTTTAATCAGTCTCCTTTTTTCCAAATTCTTTCATAATTTGATAAAAAAAATTCCACTTTAATTAGAAGAATATAATCCAATCTATAATCAGATCACATCCGGTGAGCAGACACTTTTCAATCCAATCACAACATGCTGAAAGTTTCCTGATACGGGACTGATTTAATAGCGATCAATCAGGATAATCGATGCAACAGCAACAAGAGCAAGAAAACAATCGTCTGCCGAAAAGAAAGGCTACTTCTTCACTCCACTCGGTGAAAGAGTCGTTGCCAGATTGCATGTCACTAATATGCTTAATATTCATAACATCACAAATGGACACGTACACAACCAACCGAGTGCGTAACTATGGTGACGAAATTGTGTACGTTAAGGCATGAGAGGGGAACGGAACTTGGCAAAAGGACACACAGTGCAATGAAATGCTGCTTTGGCGACATCTAGGAATAATTCCGACGTCAGAGATTTCGGAACTTCGACTTGTGGAATTTGTTGTCAAAGGGTTATGTGCAATGATATTTTTGTTACATAACTCTCGCGTGTCCTGTTAACACCACAGATATTAAGATTTTTGTACACATGCGCACACTTAAAAAAATCAAAAGATTACCTTTTTCCTTCTATAAAAAACAGAGATTGACCCAATAAAATAATGCCTTCTTGGTTTGCATACAGTAAATTTTAAAAAAAATTTTAGTTATCGAAGGATTTTATTTTATAAGAAAACATTTTATATCAATCGAAATCTGGAATTGTTACTTACCTTTCTGGAGCTTTTGACACCACCAACGTTTACCAGCTGATCATTATTATTGTTGAATTTGTTAAAAACCGTGAATTCTTGCGTTTTCATCCTCGATGGTAGAAATTGCTATACTTTATATTTATTTAGAGAAAACAAAAATTTTTCGATTAAAAAACTTTTTTCTTTCATGTATTTATTTAATAACATATAAATCTGAATAAGTTAAGCAAAATCAATTTATTATTATCTTCTTGAACATTGAAGAAAGGAAGCGTAGTTGTAGAAATATCAATCAAAGCAAAAGCAGAAACTAAAATTATTTGAAAATAATTTATATGAGTATACGGAGCATTTTCTGTAAAGTTAAATATGGATAACGCTAATATTCTTATGGAATAACGTGCTTCCTGAACATATGAGGGTTTTCAGTGCAAACAAACCAGATGGAGGACGCAAATTTTAATTCTTATTACCCAAATGCTCTCGCATGTTACATATCATGATTACCTTAAACTGTTGTTTATATGGCCGTGTTTGCAACGTTTAGCGTTTACCCATTAACAGTGATACATAAATTCGGAATTCATTCTTTGGAATTTTTATTGATGACGTGTTGAAAGTGGATTCGAAAAACAAGCCGAGAATATTTACAAGCCCGTTTCGCAACAAAAACATGCCGCCACCTACATTTAGTTTGACAGAAAAATACTGTAACAGGCTAACCTAAGATCTTCCTACTTTTTCCCAATCTCCTCACTGGGCCGCGGTAGCCCGGTTGGAAGATTAACGGATTAGGAACCGGAGGGTTGCGAGTTCAAATCCAACCAAAGACCATCGTGTACATGGGGGATTGGTGTACGTTAAATCTGTCATGGCCTCAAGTGTCCTCACGTTGGCATGGTGTGGAAGATTGGAGAGTGGGGTGCCAGTTCAGGTGTGACCTCGTCATCTGCCCATGGTTCAAAATTACGTGGTGTTGACCTCGGACTTTTCCCTTCGGGTTTGATCATGGACCGTCGCCAACAGCCCGTTGCGTTGCTCTAGTGTGACGTTAATGAAAATACCCACCCAATCTGATCACAGGCCGTGTTCATCTGATGAATTACATGTGCTTGATCTGCTTTTTTTATCTATATTTTAATGAACTAATTTTAAATTTTGTGCAGTTCAAATATATTTTTTAAACTAGTAATTATTACTATTTATTTTTCGTGGCAAAAAAAATGGTTACCCTTAAATTTCTGCTCCAACCTGCAGACTAATCAACCTTATCAGAAATATGGCATTGATCCTGTTAAGCTTTGATCTATTGAATGTGTGTATACTCAGATATTTCGGATTCTATCAATATTTAAAAAGTAATAATAAATTTTGCTCCATAATAAAGCAAATGAGGCATTCTTTTGCTCCATAATGAAGTTCTATAGAGCTTTAAGAGCTTCTGAATGATATCCATTATTCAAGTTGAAAAATCCTTTCGTATTAAACATATAGCTTACCACATTTTTCTAATTTTGTGTGACAGGACCCGTCATTCATTTCTTATTATAAAGAATTTCGTGATAAGCAGGTTTCGCATTAACGCGGTTTGACTGTAGTGAGGTTATTTTCTATTATTGAGTGTTTTACAAGTGTATGTACAGGGAGGACGCATCCATCCGCATTTAAGATATCAGCTTCAATTCCACATACCACATTTGTAATTAATTTCACTTCAGTAATTGAATTTTGAAAATTAAAACCACATACCCAACAAAGTTACAGGGTCGCGGTAGCCCGTTTGGAAGAGTAGCGGATTAGCAACCGGAGGGTTGCGAGTTCGAGACTCGATCCAACCAAAAAACGTCGTGTAGTGTGGGAGCTGGTGCACTTTAAATCTGCCGTGATCTCAAATGTCCTCACGTTGGCATGGTGTATAAATTTGGAGAGTGAAGTGTGCTCAGGTGTGACCTCGTCATCTGACAGTGGTTCAAAATAACGAGGTGCTGTCCCAAGATCTTTCCCTTCCTCCAATGCAACGTCAATTCAACTACCTACCAACAAAGTTACTCAGGGTTCAAGATTTGTCTAATAGTCCCTTCTGCAGTGCTCAGTTCACTTAACAATTATAATTAATCGACTATAAAATAATGACTTTTATATATTCGACACTTAATCCATTTGTAATTCGAAAAGTTCCTAAAGAAACTGAAGTTTTTGATAGTTTATGCAAAAGGGAAATTTGTTCTTTCAAAGAAAGGAAATCAGAAATAGAATTTCTGGTGTAGAAAGCTTCATTACTAATCTGGGTAACTTCCTATCAATAATATTTGTAAAATAAAACCCCGTTGACTAACAAAAGCCGTTAATTTAAACCATTAATTACAGAACTGGGTCGCTTAATATTTAACAGAGTTCTCGCTATTCTCATTAACTCTATGGGTGCAGTCGGCTCGAGTTCCGGGGTGTGGCGGAGAAAGCAACAGAACCGGCTGAGTAGAAAATATTTTGCAGAGAAAGGAATTAGAATGTCTAATGACCACGCATACTTAACACAGCAATTTGATAAAGTGTCATGAGTTAACAATAGGCCCAAGGACTCGTCTTGTTTCATAATTTTTATCTATTCCAGTAAAATGAATATTTAGGCATGCAATACGCGGTTGAATGTTAGAAGTGGGAAATACAGAAAAGAATAGAAATGCTTCTAAGTTTTGAATGTTTTGTTAAATATGCGGTTACAAGTGTTATTTATTCTGTAAGAATAGGTAAGTACACTACCTGACATTGAAAATGTAACACCCAGAAGGAGTGCGCAGAACTGGATGAAATTTACAGGGTAGACGCAGCTCACTGAGATATGTAAATGATGCAAACTGCGCAGCTGTCCCGCGCACGGCGAGTGAAAAACCAGGGAAGGAACCTGCAAAAGTGGTCAGTTTCGCGCCGCTCTGTTTGCCAGGTAAATCAAGTTGCAATTTGTTTTTGTGTCTCAGAGGAAACGTCTAGTAGCGGAGAATTCCAGGACGCCGCCAATCAAGACAGTTCCAGCAAACAGACGACTTCACGAGGAGTATGGTGATTGGCCTCAGAAGGACAGGTTGGTCCATACGTCAAATCTCAGCAGATACCCACCTACACGCGTCCACGGTGCACCGGTTGGGGCACAGATGGTTGGACCAAGGGAATGTGGCACGTTTGAGGGGTTCCGGTGCAGCCAGAGTGACGTCAGCACGCGTGGACCGACGCATCTGCCGGCAAGCATCGGTGGCCCCGCAAGCCACGTCTGTCGCCCTTTTGCAGCATGTGCAGGACACCCTTGATGCTCCCATATCGTCCAGGACCATTAGCCGCCGATTGATCGCTGGCGGCCTGCACTCATGGCGCCCGTTGAGACGACTACCATTGACCCAACAGCACAGACGTCTCCGTTTGCAATGGTGTCGGGATAGAGCCACGTGGACGACGGAATGGCACAGGGTGGTGTTCTCAGACGAGTCACGCTTCTGTTTTAGCAATGACAGTCGCCGTGTACGAGTCTGGTGCCGACGTGGTGACAGGGCCAATCCAGCCGCATCTGTGGAACGCCATTCCACGAGACAACGCGGTATAATGATTTGGGACGCCATCGCCTACTATAGCAGGTAACCTCTGGTCCATATTCAGGGCACTATGACGGCCCAACGATACGCGGATGACGTGCTGCAGCCAGTGACACTACCTTTCCTTCAGGGGGTGCCCAATGTCATTTCCAGCAGGATGACGTTCGGCCACACACGGCACGCATCAGCCAACATGCCCTGCAAGGTACCCAGGTGCTTCCCTGGCCAACTGTCTCCCCTGATCTCTCACCTATCGAACATTTCTGGGACGTCATTGGACGTCGCTTTCATGCGTTGCCACCGGCACGTTCAGAAGACGAACTCTGGCAAATGGTTGACAGGGAATGGGCAGCCATCCCTCAGGACACCATCCGCACGCTCATTGCGTCTGTACCTAGACGTGTTGCTGCCTGTATCGCCGCTCGCGGTGGTCCTACAACCTACTGATCAGACGTTCTTGCTGCTCAGTGGCAAGGTGTATAATGTTGCAATAAAGATCACTTATTGCTCGTTGCTGTCTCTCTCTGCCAAATTTCATCACTTTCTGCCGACTCCTTCTTGGTGTTGCATTTTCAATGTCAGGTAGTGTATTTAATCAACGTTGCACTGGAGCAACACAACGGGCTATTGGCGACTCTGTAAAAATAGGATACTTGTCGCTTGGTTATCAAAAAATAGCCATTTAAGGTCGTGAAATTGCGTGTAGTGGTAAGTTGGTCAAAAGATATTCTAACATCTTATTATTCGCGTCCCTAGAGTCATACAAACCAAACGGGTGTCGTTAGACTTGGAATGATGTCTACTATAAATAAATGCACACTTCACTTGTATAAGGGACCGTCGTTGCATTAAAATATGTATCCCTTCAATTTTTTAAAAAATAACTCCTATTTTTTATAATAAATTCTTATTTTCCGGATTAATATAGTCAGTATTAATATAAAATTCATCTTAGTTAAATGTATGATGACTTATGACTGCCGTGAAGTTGAAATTCGAAGCTTCTAATGTTAAATGAGTGTTTCAAAATCTTTTCCTTGTGTCTTCCAAATAATCAATTTATCAAAGTAATTTGTATGTTACATTAAACTATTAGATTATTATTCATTACTTAATTCGAAATTGAGACGATTGGGAAACAGAAAAATCTCTTATCTATCCAACTGTACAGTTGCGGGAAAAAAAACGAACCACCCCTCTTCATGCGATCAATTTTTACAGTAGGAAAAATGCAAAGACGGCATTCGTCAGCAACTAACATCTTCTAAAATTCAAATTCCTAAAATTTGCATAAGGGGCCGTCTTCATATTAAATTGAGCACCAACTTCATAATTTCCATGGAAACCCCAATTTTGACTCACAATTTCAAATCTATATCAAAATTTAACTTCAATGGTAATTTCATAACTTAATTTTGAATTTGTTTAATCTCATTTTTATTTTAGGCAAAGAGGTGAAAGATCATCAATCGTGAATACAAACTATTAACCCTAATTACTTTAAACTTTTGTTTGGGAATTTTTCGCAAATAGTATAATGTTTGTGTTAATAAATTACATGAAGTGAAGTAACAGTGTTTATTATTGTTTAATCAACGTACACTTCATTCCTATCTTCAAAATTGAGGTAATTACGGCCCACTTTCGTTTTTAAATTGGCACTTTGAACCTCCCTTAATTACATTAAAATCTGTTTTTTAATTTTTTTGTACTGCTTTCTGTTTTCGTTTGGTTATTTTTCGCAAATAGTATAATGTTTGCGTTAATAAATTACATGAAATGAAGCAACAGTGTTTATTACTGTTTAATTTGGTTTTGATTTCACCGACATTGTGATTCATTTAGGTTATCGGAATCAATGAGATGACATAACAAGACCTTTTAAAAGTATAGCCTTATATTTAAAGATTCAATCACATTTTTATTTCAGTAGTGGTTATTTCATAACTTACTTTTGAATTTGTATATTTTCTGTAATTTTAATATCATTTTTATTTCAGGTAAATAACTACATTATTCTGGTTTAGCGTTATATTTAAAGATGCCCCAGCCTCCCAGAAAAAAGAAACGTATTCGAACAAAACAGCACGATAACAGAAAGAAATCAAAGAGAAGCTGATTCCACCCCAAGAAAGAGAAACAAGACTACAGTAAGTTAGAACCGGAAGAAGTGCTGCTCGAATGCGCATCTGTAGAAATTTAGAGAATGCAGCTTTTAATTACGATCCATCAGCAGATTATGTATCTGATCTTTCGTGCGTCATTGGATCAATGTCTGTAACATGTCAACACTATGAAGCAAAGAAGTGGAAATGTGAAGTCCCAGGTATGTGCTGCAACGGAGGAAAGGTTCAACTGAGGTTAATGGATCCAGCCGAGCTTCAACGTATTTTACTGATTGGAAATTCAGCAGAAGTTAAATATTTTCTGGCAAATATTAGAAGGTACAATTCCTGTTTCCAAATGACCTCTTTCGGCACGACAAAAGAAATTAGAGTCCGGATACATGCCGACATTTAAGGTTCAGGGTCAAGTTTATCACCGCATAGGGAGTCTACACCTTCTATCAAACGAAGAGTCTAAATTTCTGCAAATATATTTTGTTGGAGATGGTACACAACAAGCAGAGCAGCGTTGCAAATACGTTCCGCAGACAGGACAAGACATAGTACTTCAGTTACAATATATGCTGGATCATCACAACTCTTACATCCACAGCTTCAAATCGGCCATGGATAAGATCAGCCCTGAATTCAAAGTGGTAATCTTAGCGGACAAAACCCCACATGGTGAACATGAGAGGCGGTTCAATGCACCAACAACAGGAGAAGTGGCTTTAATCATGGTGGAAGATCAACATGGTGCAAGAGACAGAGTTTTAGAAGAAAGAAGTGGCACCATCAAGAGAATTCCCGATACGCACAGGTCCAACGATGAGCTACAGTCTCCACTCATGTTTTGGCAGGGGGAGGATGGATATAATTTTGAACTGTGACAAACCCAACTACAGGAATGCCGCAAACTAGAAGATTTCTGCTATGCAGTTCTATGCTCACAGGATGCGCTCTTCAAATTTCAACATTTTATTGAGAAGCAAAGACCTGTTCCATTAATTTATCGTTGACATGTATGCCAAGATTGAATCGGAAAGGCTGTTGTACATACGACTAAATCAGAGGACGCTGAGAGTGGAACAGTATGCACATTTGAGGGATGCAGTCATGAACAATGGAAATATTGCAGACATTGGCTAGTTGATCATCTTGCCTTCCAGCTTTACTGAGGGTCCCAGGTACATGCACGAGCGTACTCAAGATACTGCGATTCAGTCCTACCGAGTTAAGAACTTATGGAAAGAAACTATGACGCGAATGTACTCGCAACATACATAGAGAATGAACCAAAAATGGTCCAAGATCAAAAATAAGCATTTGACAAGATTACAATGAGCAGTTGTTGATAGGAGCGGTGGCATATTCTTTTTGGATGCTCCTGGCGGTACAGGGAAAACTTTTCTCATCAATCTTCTTTTGGCTAAAGTGCGACAGAGAAACGAGATTGCCCTGGTTGTTACTTCACCAAGCATTGCCTCAACTCTATTGACAGGAGGGAGGACAGCTCACTCGGCTTTCAAGTTACCCTTAAATCTGGCAATTTTGGAGACTCGTACATGTAACATTTCAAGAAATTCAGGAAGGCAAAGGTTCTACAGGATTGCAAGCTCATTGTCTGGGATGAATGTACTATGTCCCACAAAGCCGCATTCAAAGCACTTGATGTCACGTTGAAAGACATCAGACGTAACAATGACAGAATGGGAGGCGTCACTATGGTGTTGGTTGGCGACTTTCGACAGACACTTCCGGTTATTCCCCGTAGAACCAGGGCGGATGAAATGCAGGCCTGCTTAAAATCATCTCACATTTGGAATGGCGTTCATACATTTGGACTATCAACAAACATGCGAATTCATGTCAACGGTGATCCCTCTGCCCAGCAATTTGCAGATAACCTACTTCAACTAGGAAATGGTGCCGTTACTTCGGATAATCAAGATGGATGTATAGCAATGCAAGCATTGGAAGGGTTGTGAAAACTCAACGAGAACTGAAAGAGGCGGTTTCCAAATGTGGCGCAGCACTTTACTGATCACGCATGGCTGTGCAAAAGAGCAATTCATGCCCCAAGAAACAAAGATGACAATGTCATCAATAGGCACCTTTTACAAGAATTGTCCGGTAGTGTTCAAATTTACAAATCTATCAACACTACATGTGACACAGATGAGGCTGTGAACTACACAAGAGTTTCTGAACACATTGGTTCCATCTGGAGTACCCTCGCACATATTAGAGCTGAAGATTGGGGCATCGATTATGCTTCTCAGAAATCCGCATCCACCTTCACTCTGCACTGGAACAAGACTCTCTATCAAGAAATTGATGCCGATTATGAATGATTAATGAAGCCACCATCATGACTGGAAATACCGCGCAGGCGACGTATTCATTCCTAGGATCCCAATCATCCCTTCGGATCTCCCTATTCCAATTTAAACACCTTCAGTTCCCTGTACGTTTAAGTTTCGCCATGAGCATCAACAAGGCACAAGGACAATCGCTGAAAGTTGTAAGACTCGATCTCATTAAACCGTGTTTCTCCCATGGTCAACTGTATGTGGGTTGTTCAAGAGTTGGAAAAGCCGATAATCTTTACATCCTAGCTCCAAATGGAAGAACATTCAACATAGTGTATCATGAAGCTCTCTAAGCAAGGATCAGTGAGGTGGAAGGAATGAGGTGTGGTCGTGTCATGTCGGGTGGCGGTGGGACTCATTCTTAAAATTATTGTCTTTCCTTTTTAATGTTTTCAGAATCAGTGAGGACGTAATAAGAATGATGTCGGGCAACGCCGTGTGGGTACTGCTAGTATTAGATAAAATCTAGTAGTCAAAGTTAAATTGTTTCAATTTTTGTCTTAGTGTTTTCGTTTGCATTGTTTAATTAATAATTTAAAATAAAGTTACTACTATGCCATGATTCATCTACCAATAAAAAATCGTAGAAAAGATTCGTTTTCAAACGCAGATCACAAATTTTTTGGCGCTAGAAATTGAATTATTTGTAATGCATTTTGCAGTAAAAAATAAAACTGCAAATGAAAGATTACTAGAGAATATTTCAAGTTCCAATAAAAATTTGATTAAAACCAGGGATTAAACTGAAGCATTATGCTAAAAACTCGGAAAATGACCACTTTCCTAAGCATCACACGAAATTCCCTAAAACGACCCATAAAAGAAAAATACCGAAAAATGACCGAAAAAACTACATTTCTAGAATCAGAGGAGACTAAGCAAAATTTCCGTCTGAATTGTCTACGAAGTACTAATAAAACATAGCATGTGTGAAAAGTCCGGGCCCTGGTTAATTATCTGAAAGGTTTACTTAATTTTCAATATTTTAGTATTCTAAAAATGTGAGAGAAAAGTTCATATTATCACTTCTTACTTGATGGTTCGTATAGGTACCCCACTGAATGGCACACATAGTAAGGGGGACCGAAAAAAATGTTTTCGAAATCGCTTTTGGAATAGTAGAAAAAAAAATTGCCTTACTTTCAAATAAATGACAGCGTTAAACAAATTTTTGTTCATCGTCTTTAGTGCTTTAACGAACGGCGTTAAAAATGGGGAAATGAAATTTTCTTAAAGTGAGTTTTTATTATGCTAATTTTTAATATCTAATAAATTTTTAGAGTGGGGAAACATGTAGCATTTTAGCTACTTTAATTATGTCGAAATAATTACGTCGGAAATCAGGAATGATTTGAAATTGAGAAATTTTTGTACATACCCAGCGTTCCTGTCGCCCACCTATTACATCGATGTTGCATCTGTAATCACCTGAGTACATTTTAACATGAGTCGCAATAGATTTTTGTCCCTCGAAGTTTTACAAAGAAAAATAGGATATTCAAAAACTGAGTAGTCAAAAAAATCAAGCAGAATGCTCCATTCTTGGAGATCTGCGAAACTTTTTACCCTCAGTTTTACCTATAATAGAGGATGTTTTAAAATGCTGATTGTTAGAATATATACTATTATTTTAGAAAATTAACTAACAAAGAACCCAGTTTTCATGACACAAGTCAATGGAAAATATTCAGAATCTATGGAGCAAAGCTACCATACCAAGTGTTTGCCGGAAGAGCACTGCAGAGATAAATAATTATGGTAAATCCACAACTTTTATAAGGTTACTAGCAGAATTATAAGACGTTGCTCGGGTTGAATTAATAAAAACGTTGATTGAAAAGTGATCAGACTAATTACTTCATTCATGAAAGAATGCAAACATCATTTAAGTGTACGGAAAATAACTTTTTAACATCGTTTTAACTTTTTCATAGCTTCTACAATTTGTTTCGAACGCAAATATGTATACATGATATATCCATCCATATAATCCATTTCATATTCATTGCACATCGCATTAATTCTTCACTGTTTGACAAACTACGAAAGTTTTTTCTAAGGTGACTACATCAATAGTCGAATTAGAAATATCATTGAACTACAACGTATGGCAACCCGTTTTAATTTAACTTAACCTATCTTATTTCATTTTAACATTTCATTTCAAAATAAGAAGTTACACACTTATTTTAAAAGGTTTCGTTTTATATACATATTTTATTTATTTTTATGAAACAGAATTCTACATACCATTATGTATTCAACCCAAGATTTAAGGAAAGTTGGTCGAAGAATACACTCATGTCCAAAGGTAAGCATAATTCGTAAAATGTGAAAAAAATCGGAGTAAATATGGATACAATGGTTCAAAATCACTGGAGAATCGTGGGACGAAGGTAAACATTGTGCATATGCAAAACAGTTCAGTTGACGTCGACATGAGCAAAGCACAGGCGCACGTCGGAACGAGTATAAAAGGGCTTCGAGCGGTATGGCCAGTTTAGACAGAAATTTCGCAATTGCTGTGGTACGGAGCGTTCACAATCAATAAGAACGAAAGATGTCACAAAGATGCCAAGACGAATTATTGGAATGTTGAAATCTGGTCTATCCCAAAACGAAGCGTCTCGAATTCCGAATGTCTCAGTGTGTGATCTCCAGACTGGCAGAGGTTTTCAAACCACTGGAGATGTTACCCGACTACCAATACCAGGTCGGCCAAGGGTAACAATCGCTCGGTAAGACTGATATTTGGCGATAACTACGCGACGTCAGAGGAACTGTTCTGCCAGACAACTGGGTTCAGCTCTGACAACCGCCAAAGGGGTCATAGTTTCAAGACAAACTGTTTACAGAAGACTCAGACACGTTGGTCTCTATGCCAGACGACCAGCAGTTTGCATCCCCCTGACGTCTGCACAGAAACGCGCGCGTTTACAGTGGAGTTTGGAACATCGGCAGTAGTCAACAAAAGTGGAGCAATGTCATATTCAGTGACGAATCCAGATTTAGTCTGCAAACTGATTCTCGTCGTACCAAGATCTGGAGAACGTGGAACGCGTTTCAACCGGAAACATCACGGAAAGACATCGTTTTCTTTTAGGGGAGTCATGGTCTGGGCAGACATCATGCTGGACGGCCGTACAGACCTCTCCATCTTTAACACGGGGTCTGTTACCGTTCAAAGATACAGAGACGAAGTCCTTGAGCCTACCGTTCGCCTGTTTCGAGGTCATGTCGGTCCTGGTTTCATATTCATGGATGATAACGCGCCTCATCGTGCAGCCCTGGTCGACGCCTTCCATCAAAGTGAAGATATCCGCCGCATGCAGTGGCCTGCCAACTCTCCTCATCTGAATCCTATACAGCATGTGTGGGATATGCGTAATATTGCAGCCCTCCGCTAACCACAGCTCCGTTCCGGAATTGAAAACTGCTCTCTGTGAAGCTTGGAACTCTGAGCACACAACTCATCCATACCCTCATCGAAAGTATGGGAAATCGTTGTGCAGCATGCGTGGCTACCAGAGGTTCACACACACCGTATTAAACTTCAGAATCCCATTGTTTTAATCATTGTTTCACTAAAGTTGACACTCGTATTGCGAACCTTTTTCTTTGGATAATAAAAATTATTATCTTTGTTTCGCACATTGTTTTCTTCTATAATCCTATTACACCCGCATACCGCGTTTCCTTTCATTCCGATGTAGATTTTCTGAAATATTCATATAAACAGTAATTATGCTTAACTTCTGTAGACGTGAGTGTACATATACCGCCAAGAAATTAACCATGTTTAGTGATATTTTGCAGAAAATAAAAATAATTCATTAAAATTTAACTCCTAAATAATATATCTGTAATATGTAAAATAATGGAACACAAATACTAACAGAAATGAAATTCCAATCATTGAAAAAATTCAGGGTAAAGATGTAGAATCCGAGACATGTTTGTCGCCAAGCAATTTTTGTCGCCAAATCAAGATGGCGTCCAAAGCCAGGATGTTCTTAAAAAAAAACGCGGACTTTCCTACGCGAACCATTTGTATAGGGCAATAATAAATGAGGAATGCACAAATAAGCAATAATAATTTAAAAAAATTAAATTTACGGTCTAATTAATCCTGAAGATGCTCTTAAAAAACGCGGACTTTCCTACGCGAACAACCTTTTGTATAGGGCAATAATAAATGAGGAATGCACAAATAAGCAATAATAATTTTAAAAAATTAAATTTACGGTCTGATTAATCCTGTGGATGTTCTTAAAAAAACGCGGACTTTCCTACGCGAACAACCTTTTGGATAGGGCAATAATAAATGAGGAATGCACAAATAAGCAATAATTTAAAAAAATTAAATTTACGGTCTAATTAATCCTGAAGATGCTCTTAAAAAAACGTGGACTTTCCTACGCGAACAACCTTTTGTATAGGGCAATAATAAATGAGGAATGCACAAATAAGCAATAATAATTTTTAAAAATTAAATTTACGATCTAATTAATCCTGAAGATGTTCTTAAAAAAACGCGGACTTTCCTACGCGAACAACCTTTTGGATAGGGCAATAATAAATGAGAAATGCACAAATAAGCAATAATTAATTTAATTTCTAATTAAAACCCCCAAAATATCAATAGAAATGTGCCACTTACTTTTAAAGATATAAATCGCAACTTCAGAAACCCAACGGCAAGTACGAAATTTAAAGATGCACTGATATATTCCGTTACGACCCGGTTAAGCGGTAACCAATTAAAATCATTCTTAAAAGCTAAGACATCAACTAACACAAAAAGCATTCAAATTTTAAAACGGTAACCAATCATAGAACGCAATACATCGATATTTTGTTAAAAAAATGCGTTCGTTAAAAAAAAAAAAAGAAGCGCTCTTTCCTTCCGAAAAACCGACCTTTTCCATAGGGTTGCCATAAATT
The DNA here is from genome assembly GCA_933210815.1 of Meta bourneti. Lineage (NCBI taxonomy): Eukaryota > Metazoa > Arthropoda > Arachnida > Araneae > Tetragnathidae > Meta > Meta bourneti. The sequence continues at coordinate 48,616,798 of OW119929.1, read as the reverse complement.
TGGTGCAAAACTGCAAGGTTACCATACTTGGCGATAAATCGCCACGGTCTCGGATTCGACATCTCACCCAAATTCAGAATTCTGAAACGCGAAAGATATGAGCAAGCCTGCCGAGTTTCGACTTCTTGAGTATATTCTGATATAGAGAAATTCGAAAAAAGACATTTGAAAAATATTGACAGACAATAATAAATTATTTACAAAAAAGAACACAAATTTACGAAAGTTAGAAATGCTCAAATATGACTGCAACATTTCGCCGTCTTAACTAACAAATGTAGAATTCTGAATCTAATTTATAAAATAAAACATTAATTCTGATGTTGCCAGATACCGAATTGCAAAATTAAGCTTTAATGATCAATGAGTTTTTCGCTTGGGCTTTTCGTGTTCCATTACAAAATGAAGTTGTGTAAATTAAGTATTTTAAATGTCCATTTTTCTCAATCAAATTTCATAAATTATTTATATTATGGAAAGGAATGAAAAATCAGTTTAAACACAATTAGAAATTTAAATTGTTTAAATGTTTTGGGAAAAATTGTTTTTCGAGCAATACTGGTAAAATAATTTTATTGGAAAATTTGATTTTCGATCAATGCTAGTAAAACAAACTGAGCTGCTTACCGCAATCGTTTGATGCTTATTATTCCTATGGCAAATTCTAATTGTTTTTAGTCCCCTCTGTACACCTAGGTTAAAGGGAACGGAGTTAATATGTAGCCAACGTTACCCGCAGGGTTCCAAAGTATAAGTGTACCAAATTTGGTGTGGATTGGTCAAACGGTGTAGATTTGAAGAGAACAGACAGACGTCAACTGTTTTATATAGACTAGCAAAACCCGGTGTTGCTCGGGTTGAATTGGTTAAATGTTGATTAAAAAATTATTCGACTTATCACATTTCTTTCATAGAAAAATTTAAACATCATTTCAGTTGCATGGGAAATAACATTTTAACATCCTTTTAACTTTTTCAGTTTCTACAATTTACATCGGACGTAAATACATATGTATACATGATATATCCATCCATATCATTTTATATTCATCGAACTCCTGCTGTAAGACAACAAAAATTTTTTTATAGGCGACTACTTCAGAAGTCGATTTAGAAATGTCTTCGAACTACAACGTGTGGCTACCCGTTGTAATTTAAAGTAACCAATCTTAATTTAAAATAATTTTATTTTAAATTTACCGGTCATTTTAAAATAAGAAGTTGTACACCGTATTTAAGTTTTGTTTTGTGTATTTTATTATGCAACAGAATTCTACAAACCATTACGTATTCAAACCAAGACTTAAGGAAAGTTGGTCGAAATATACATATACTGCCAAGAAGTTACCTATGTCTAGCGATATTTTGCAGAAAATAATAATTCAAAAAATTTAACTCTTAAATAATATATCTGCAATATGTGAAATACTGGAACACGTAAATGCAAACAGAAACGAAATTCCGATCATTGAAAAAATGTAGGATTCTGAAAAACGAAAGATATGAGAAAACGTGTCGAATTTCGACTTAATGAGTATATTCTGAAATAGAGCAATTCGAGGAGGGGGGGGGGAATTTCAATTAACGTCACACTGGAGCAACACAATGGGCTATTGGTGACGGTCCGGGATCAATCCCAAAGGGAAAAGATCCGAGGACAACACCACGTAATTTTGAACCACGGTCAGATGACGAGGCAACACCTGAGCTGGCACCCCACTCTCCAAACTTCCACACCACGCCAACGTGAGGACATTTGAGGCCACGACAGATTTAACGTGCACCAGCCCCCTTTGTACACGACGGTGTTTTGGCTGGATTCGAACTCGCAACCCTTCGGTTGCAAGTCCGTTACTCTTCCAACCGGGCCACCGCGGCCCAGCAATTCGAGGTAAGACGTTTGAAAAATATTGAATACAATGAATTACAAAAAAAGAACACACATTTATAACTTAGAAATGCTCAAATATGACCGTGACACTTCGTTGTCTTATCTCAAATACTAAGACGAATTCCAAATCAAATTTGAAAAAAAAAAACGAACATTAATTCTGGGGGTCCGAATAGCAAAATTACGCTTTTATGATAAATAAGTTTTCGTTTGGGCTTTTCGTTGTCCCACTACAAAATATAAGTTTTGTAAAAGTAAGCATTTTAACTATCCATTTTTCATCAATCCAATATTCATAAATTATTTATAATACAGAAAAAAATAAAAAAAATCAATTAAAATTTTAAATTGTTTAAATGTTTTGGAAAAAATTGTTTTTCTATCAATAGTGGTAAAAAACATTTTTATGCAATAGTTTTGTGCTCAATGTTATTCCTATGGTAATTTCGAATTGCTTTGAGACCCTTCTGCACACCTAGGTTAAAGAGGACGGGGGGTTAATATGTAGACTACATTACCCGCAGAGTTCCAAGGTATAAGTGTACCAAATTTGGTATGGATTGGTCAAACAGTGTAGTATAGAAAATACAGACGCCAACTCTACTTTATATACACTCATGCTCATAAATTAAGGATGACAGTTTGTACGAATTAAGCCTAAAAAGCACAACAAAATTACTGTAAACATAAAGCCTGTTTAATACAAAAAAGGTACAGATCAAAAAATGGTACATGTACTACCAAATTACCCAATAAAATAAGGGAAATGCTCTCTGGAGCAAATGGAGAATTCATGTCTCGTGTAGAAAAACTAACAGTATACGGTTTGTATGAGGGTTAATATGTTTGCCATGTGTTGCAAGACAGTCAGTACAACGTCTGGTCATGCTGAGCACCAAATTATCCAGCTGGTCTTGGGGTAGGCCATCCCACTCTTGAACCAATGCTATGCGAAGTTCCGTAATAGACCTACGTGAATGACATGCTGCAACCCGTCGCCGAGCACGTCCCATGCATGCACAATCGGATTCAAATCGGGAGAAAGCGGCCATTCCAAACGGGTGATATCCTTCAAGGCATTCGTTCATTATGGTTGCACGGTGAGGACGAGTGTTGTCATCCAAAAAGAGAAAATCTGCACTCATTGCACCCCTAAACAGACGAACATGTTGCAGAACATCCCGATAAATCTGGCCTGCCATGGTTCCGCTTCGGACACAGAACTGTTCGAGAACCCAGGATAATGCCACCCCAAACCAGAAGTCCAGCGCCACCGTAACGGTGTTCAATGACATTTTCTTGGATGTAACGGGTCCCTGGTGCTCTCCATATGAAGATACGACGCGAGTCAGATTGCAGGGAAAACCTGGATTCGTCAATAAATACACAAGCACACTATGCTGGTGTCCAGTTAACATGTTCTCTGCACCAGGCTAACCAGCACCGGCAGTGAGCTCTTGTGAATGGAACCCATCTGACAGGCCTGCGGGCATATAAGCCATACTCTCCCAACCGTCTGTACACGGTATGCCTCGAAACTGTGGTGTACGTGGATGCCAACAGCCGCCGGCACAGATCTGCTGCTGTACTCTGCCTGCTTTTGGCAGTTATTGCCAAATACCGGTCGTCTTGTGGTGTTGTAACCCGGGGACGACCTGCGCTGCAGTGTTTACTTACGTTTCCATCCCCTTGGAACGGTGGCCAGCCTCGATTTGACACTCTGGGATTCTCAGTTCCTGGGATACTTCCATCTACGTGCGGCCACATTCCAAACGACCGATAACTCTGCCACGTAAAAAATCGTCCATGTGTGTCCCGAGTCATAGCTATTCTACTATGGCAGGGGTGTCAAACTGGCAGCCCGCGGGTCGCATGTGGTCCCCGGGGTCATTTTTTGTTGTCCACGATGCTCTAGTTCAAATGTTGCTCCCTTTTACAATATTGTGGTAAAATTGAAGAAATCAAAAACGAATTCGATAAACGTTTTAATGATTTCAGAGTTACAAATTTTTTTTCCCTTTTTATTAGGCCTTTTTCCTTTGAAAATGCTCCCACCGATACAACTGCAATTAATTGATTTCCAGAATGATTCGGTTTTAAAAGACAAACATCGAGAAATAGGAATTCCCAAATATATTCTTATTTAGGTGAAAAATACCCGGAAATTAAAAAGTTTACTGCACAAATTTTATGCTATTTTGGAAGTACGTACTTATGTGAGCAACTATTTTCGTCCATGAAATTAAATAAAACGACCTGCAGATCAAGATTAACATCTATCTACCATAATGGAGATTGTCTGTTCTCAGTCTTTGAATCCAGATATTGGAAAACTAGTAGGAGGAAAGCGCTGGCAAGTTTCCGGTAAAAAAAAATTAATTTTAGTTTTATAAATACATTAAATTAACGTTTAAATAAAAGCAATTATATAGCAATATTATAAATTATTACCCTAAATTCACTTAATTACATGTGTTTTAATTATCCTATCCATATTCCTGAATCCTCACTTCAAATATAATTTTAAGAAAATTTGTAAATGTGATGTGGCCCGCGTGAATCTTAACCAGTTGCATTAAATGGCCCTTATTTTAATTGAGTTTGACACCCCTGGTCTATGGTAATCTCAGGCTTACACGCCGATTGTGAACTACACATCACAGCAACGATTCCTTTTATACTCCACGGAGTGCTCTGTTCCTTATGACGTACTTTCAGCGCCATCTTGTTGCTTACTTCAGCTTAAAACACAAGCACGTTATTCAGAGATGTGTTGTTCTATTCCATCAGAAATTCTTGCTCTAGTGCACTTTTTTCTAATTCTCAAATATATTAAATTTATGAGTATGAGTGTAACTCATGATTATCATGAGCATGCGATTTACTCATATTCACTACTCTAAGTGAAGCATAGGGTCAATTATGATTTAAAAGTTAATGCTAAAAAACACATCTAGTCCCTTAATACTACACCCACTGAATGTTTCGTATATTCTACACTTTCTTCTGATTCCAAAGATGCCACTTAGAGAAAAATAATTTCTGACCGATCAGAGAACATTATAGTAAAATGGAAAGATTTAATAGATCTGGGTGAAAAGAAAATAATGAATTAAGACAGCATAAAATGTTTTTGCTAGTGTGTGTACCTCCGATTACCAATATAATGATGAAAAAATACGTGCTGCTGCAAATACCTGTATACCAATCTCAACCTGGAGAATCTAATTCCTATTCTTTGAACATAATAAAGCCGTAAGGTTCTAGCAGAAATAAGTGAAACCTTGAAACACTTGCAAGGATGTGATCAATAAGGTGTTTCAGGTAGCCATCTCCTGTTTAACAAGATGTAGAGCTGAAGCAACAGAAGACAATTATACAAACGCTATTTATAATAACAATACGTAGTTACACGTATCATGAACTAAAGAAAAACTCAGCAGAAATTAATGTAAGCTCTTAAATACTTTTGACGGGCGAAAAAAGATAAAAGGTTATATCAAGAAAAATTACGTCATTCGAAACAATTTAAAGGTCTTCAGTCCAGTCGTAGTTTAGGGAGGTCACGTATCCCTTGTAAATAAACCGCTGGTATGTATTATATTACCACCGCTGATGGGTATGTGTCCAAAATAATCTTACTTGGGACACATACCCACCTTCAAGTTCGTCTAAAAAGTGCATTTATGTTTTCAACAATTCTGTATTTGTATAATAACCAACACAATTTTATCAGATCTTGACCACCTTAGAGCATTAAGTTGATGGCACTATCATTAACTCCTTACAAAAGAGGATATTTTTAATATCAATATCATTGGACCAGATAAGTGAGTTTAATCAGTACTGACAAAATCACGCCATATTATTCCAAAATTTGGTTATAAAATCAGTATAGGGATTAGTTTAATAATATAACTCTGATCTATATCCAGTACTCTTTCTTTTTCTCAACCTTTATAAATATGTATGTTATATTCATTGTTAGTGAAAAACTGCGAAACTTTAGAATTTTCTCCTGTGTGGTTGAAAATGCATTATCTATGTATTTCTCCCATTACAAGTTATTAAAAATTTAGTATGGAGAAATAAAAGACCAAGCAACGTGACAAAATATTTAATTTCTTTCAGATCATTATGCTCATGCAGAAAAACTGGTACACCGGATACTTGGTAGGCCTCCCACGGGAGCGAGAACTACAAAACACAAAGGGCATTGACTCCTCGAGGTTTTGCAAATCTTATATAATACATCCTTGAAATGGTAGCATCCTAACGTTTCCTCTAAATCCGAAATGCTATAACTAATCTCACGAGCTCGAACTACAATATTAAACCGAACAGAAAATCGATTAAATCTTGATAATTTGTCATTCTAACAGCATGAAAAATCTCTAGATGCTTCCAGATGTCTATAGCTTAATATATGCACTGGCAGTCGTAACCAATGATGTATATAAGTTGCATTGCTATATGAATTTCGCATAGGCTCATCTGCACCATAGATGTGAAATATAAGTAGGCAGAGCAATGCTATTGAGAGGATCTTCAAAAAGTGTGATCAACATATCGACTTGTAATCACTTGATCTGTGAAAAATTGACTTGGTCAACCGATTTGGCATCTTATCGCCTTGTTGGATGATATAACGTCTTATGACAGGGTACGTGTGAAAGCGCATTTCTATGGAGTGGCGACAAAAATGGTGAAATCGTCAGTCTACAATGTCGCATGACCAATCAGATGAATCAATGGATGGGCATCTTCTCCCGTCCCGTGGACCAATAAGATGATCAAATCAATAGCCTACAGGGGTATATTTTGGAACATTCAATGGGCTTTCTAGAGTCGAATCCCAGTCTAGGTATGGATGGACATCATGGGTCAGAATTCACTTGAAGTAGGTCCAGATCTAATTTGTAGGAAAATAATAATGGAGCGACAAACAAAATCCCCATTATTGGGCCAATGACAAAATGAGTGTCAAGAGATTTTACAGAGTAGATAGGTAATTGAACTTATGTCACACTGAAGCAACACAATGGTCTATTGACGACGGTCCGGGATCAATGATTAAGACATCTGTAGCCCATTGCACACCTTTGCTAAGAATCAGATTAAAATACTGAAACATTCTCTCTGCAACTAAGTAAACTGATTGTCCATAAAAGAGCATAGTTAAAATAAACAATCTTTCAATATAGGTAAATTAGTTTCACAAAAAAATACATAATTATGAACATTAGAACAAGAAAATAAGTATTAAAATCTAATAAAACAGTATCTTAAAATGTGAAGGTAGAAATTGAACCAGCCTTGAGTATAAAAATGTTTAAATCTAACAAAAAAGGACATTACACATACAGCACTCCATAACTTTTATTTACATCTTAAAAGTAGTAAAGCTCATGCATAATACAACCAAGTTCAATCAACAACTTTCAAGCTTTATTTGCATTTATAAACTACCTGGACAAACTAAAATCATTATGCATTCTGTTTTCATAAACACCTCACACTTTTCACATTTAAACACCACTTTTATTCAAACATATCAACAAAAAGTAATATACATATAATGAAGCATAATGGAATAGTTTTAAACATAAAGAGTAATTAAATAGTACAATTGTCGTATACAGTTCTGAATATAAAATAAATTTGGTACACAAGTAGGAACATAATGAACATTCAACAGAAAGCATTGTAAGCATTTTACAATTAACATAGAAGCAGAGAGCACAACTCTTAAATATGTGAATAATCTCTAAGTAGAAAGAAACAATTCCCTTTACAAAACTCTCAACAATCAACAATGGCTATAAGTGCCATATTAATGACATTAAAAACTATATGAAGCACAAAACTTGAAGCTGCAAATCAAGGCAAAGTGTATGCATGAAAATAATTGAACAAAAGAAATGCAACTTATAGCAACACAAAGGTTTGGATTTACTTCAAATCACCATTACACACTGAGAAAAAAAATTTGACTTAGGATCAAGTACAGACAAAATCATGACTATAAAATATCTCAAAAATAAATTTCTGCACATTGAAAATAATAGTTCTCAGCAAAAAGTGGAGTTGCACAATAAAAACAAAAAATGGTGTTTGCTAAATGATATATATATATACACAAAACAGTTCAGAACATAACATTCACAAAAAAATTTATTTGCATATATGTCATATCATAGAACCGATGAAGGAAGATCTGATGATCATAGGAAGATGAATCAATCTTCGTGTTCCTAGATTATACTATTTGAATAATTTAGAGCACTCCACCCTCTTAATTTTGTCCCCTCATGAATCTAAAGATTCCCTGCCCATATGTAACAGTATGTATATGTAATTTGATTTAAAGCCACAAAATTTGTAAAATATTAGTTATTAATCAATTTTTGTTTAAAATTTGAGATGTCAAGTCTTATTTTGCATATGCATAAACACAGCAATTCAAACTATGATACAAAATACACATGTTTCTATAAAGAACAAGTACCGAGATTGCCTTAAGTAAAAAACATAAATATGTAGTAATTAATATGTAGGAGATGAAATTTCATTTCAGTCTCCACTTTTTATGACAAAAGCATTTCAACAAAAAATATACTGATACTAAATTTGAAAAACTTAATGACCTGACACGGTATTAAGAATGTTTACAAATATTTATTTTCTTGTCATATTTTAGTCGTTTTTCACGGTGCAACCTTTGCTTATGTGATGAGCTTTTGGACTTAGACTTTGTCTTATTTTCTTTCTCTTTTCTTGTAGAACTGCCAAAAAAAGTCAAAAGTTTATTTTAAAAAGTAACAATTTTTTTCAATTTTAAGATTCTCATGATGAGCATTTATAGTATGGAAAAATATTTTTTTGGGGGAAATACAATTATATATATATATATATATATATATATATAAACATGAAGACATAAATTTAAGCTAAGATAAGCAAGGAAAGTTGCATGTTAACAAAATGGAGGATTTTTAAGATAGACTGAATTTAAAGAGAAATTATCAGCCAAAATTTAATATTCAAATGGAGAAAACTCTGCAAACTAAAAATTCCTACATGTGTGGTTAGAAATATTTAAATTATGTCACCTGTACAAGTTTTTAATTTAGCATTTGTTCTAAAATACTATTGTTAATTTCAGCTGCATGCAAAGTTCTATGCATTTTAATGCTTTTGTTCCAAATAATTGCTGGATGAATAATCATACATATTATTTAGAACCTCATAAGTGAAAAATTTGGTTGCTCATATCACAACAGAAACTGCAGTCACTTTTATAATCAAAGCAAATATGTTGCTAGTCATGAAGTTAAATTAATGCTTGTTAAGTTACTTTCTTTACTTGCAAATTGTTCCCCACATGCAAAAAATTGTGAAATTAACATAAAAAATATTAATTTTTATTAGACAAGGTAAATATGACTTAATCCATTACTGTCAATTTCTGCATTTGAGTGTTTCAATAAAATCATTTTTTTTATTTTAAAAATACTTATTTTTTATTACGGGTCAATAAAAAATAAATCAAGCTTGGGAATAACAAAAAATTTAACATACCCTTGATAAATTTTAGAAGACTTTGTAGAAGAGCTTTCATCATCACCATTTGGACTTGGTTTTTCCGGAGAATCTTCAGAAGCAGATGCTAAAGGGGGATCTTCTACTCCATGCATTCTAACATGGAATTTTAACAATGATTCAACACGAAAAACCTTTTCACACTTAGGACAGTTGAACAAGAGTTCCTCAATTTCATTCTCATTCCCTTCTGGTTTTTCAATTTTTTCTACGTTTTCAAGAACTTCCTCTTCGTCATCCTAATTAAAATCAAATAACATTTTGGAATATAAAAATGTACGCAGATAAATATATGCAGGGAAATTCAAAAATCTTCAGTACAACTTGAAAAAATAAAACACAACATATATGCATTCCTTTAATATTCAAACAAGCTTTCTTTATCTTGATATTTTCCATTCATGAAAAAAAAATCAAAAAATATATTCCACCTTTTGTCCTCATTTCTACCAACATAAAAATCTAGTCTACAAGTGGACCCAATGGCCCTAATCATTTGTACAAAGATAGTTCTCTTTAAAATGAAATACATCTTGTAATTCAAAACAAACCTTGCACATTTGAATCATTATGACATTTTAATAGAATATTATAGCAAAACTTAAAGGTAGTTTTTAATTAAATGCAACAAACTAAAATTAAATTAAATTCTATACTATGTGCTCCTAATATGACGATTGGCGATCTCATATCGAGCAAGGAATTAAATATTCAGATACAACAGCTTCTAAACATATTATACATACAATATGATATTAAAGTATTGAGATTGTTTTGTTATTTTAGGCATTACAAGCTGCATTTTTTAGTATTCATAGCAATAGAATTTTATATAAAAGTATTTGCTGAAAATTCTTTAATTATACATGTAAATGTTGTGATTATTATATTCTTAAAATTTATATGCACAACTTTAACATTCTGTTTTGAATAGTACTTTAAAGAGCAGTGAGAGTTACATTGGTCCTCACACTGTCTGCCCTAAATTTGGGTATCTTTTCAACATTTTTACTCATGTATCTTTATAAAAACATAACTTTCTGCCATAAAAATTAGGACTCATGACGATTGGTCAAGCTCAATTCATCTTTGTCAAAATTATGTAGTTTTATTATGTCAAGTAGTTTGCTTCTAGGTCTTACCAAGTAGTTTTGTAGACAAGAAAAATTTGACCGTCTTGGACAGCAAAACCATTTAATGGACTGACTCTTAAATGGCAGGGCTGACTAAATTAAAGCACTTCTAATGCTTAATCACATACAACCATAATACAATAACAGTGAAGATATATTTTTTTCTGTAAATAGTTAATTTTTATTTTCATCCACTTTTTAATATTTCAATAGAAATATATATATATAACGATATCCTCTCATCTACTAACATTAATACAAATAATTTCAGGAAAAAGCAATATGCGGTCAATTAGTAAAAATTAAAAAAGATTTGCTGTCAAGTCACCCTGAGAATTTGATAATAATTGTCATGAATCAAAATGAATTAGTAAGGACAATTAAGAAAAAAAGACAAAGAAAAGTACAACTGAGAATAGTAAGCAACTGCTTATTCCAAATAAACTCACTTCTTCCAATGTTATCTCTTCGTAAGTGGGACGTTTCTCCCCTAAAACAATAACTTCTTCATCTGAATCTGATGCTGGTTGATCTTCAACATCTGTATTGATTTCCAAATCCAAATATTCAGGTGCTCTTTCAGAGTCCTCTAGAAACATCATACCACCCTTTCCATTTTCATAAGAATTGCAACTCATGCTCGTCTTAGGGATATAGAGCGTTGAAGATTCAAAGCTGTCACTGTCACTCAGATGGGGAGAGTACATTTTTGATGAATGGATACTAGGAGTTGTTCTCCTCAAACCTGATGACAAGAAATTTAAGTTTTCTTTTCCTAATTTATTAAGCTTGCACTGAATTGCAGATTGTTTCAATAATTCAGCATTTGAGTCAAGTCCGCAGGGAGCAGAGAGCAGCCTATTTGTATGACTATGAGGAGACTCTTGAGGAACATCACACAGCTGGCTTTTCCACGAAGAAGGCTTAGAACCACCGTTTTCACTTTGAACACTTGCGGATGGATGCTTGCTGGGACCTTTGGATAATGACAAGAACAATTTCTGTTTAGCCAAATTCATAAAATCTTGTAGCATTCGAGATAAATCTTGCAATTCTGATTCACTAACGTTTCCAGATGAAGAAGCATTTTGACTCTTCCCATTAGCAACTAATTTTTCATTATCTAGAGCTTTACATAAAAGAGACTGCACTTTCAGGGATATCTGGATTTGAAGAGGATCAGCTATGACAGTTTTCAGATTTCCTTGAGAATAAGATTCATGAGCAGTTTCCAATAAACTATTATTGGTTTCCTGCAAAAATTTAACAAAAATTACAATTAAAGTTGCAGGTTTTATACTTAATTAAAGTTAACAGGTTTAATTATAAAGCTAACAGTAATCTTAAGAATTTTGCATCTGTAAATGTACATATTCTAAATTCTGTATACAAATAAGGTTAGCACCAATTTTAAACATATAAGTAAAATTACATAACTAGAACTAGATATTCCCATTTCATGCACAAAATGCATGGGTATGCATAGTTTTAAAATTAACTGCATACAATTTGACAGGGTATGCCGATTTAAATCAAGTGATTTTTATTAAAATCATTGATTTAAATCAAAATTTTAAATTTTATTTATCTTTCTGTTATGTTTAATATTTAAAATGAAATAAGTAAACAAGATGCATGTTATTTTATTCAAATAAGTTAAGAACTTCATATGTATTTATTTAGTATTCTCTCATGACAGAAAGTAAAGGACTGAGGATTAGAATAACACTCAAAACACAATAATGAAAAATAAATGGCATAAAATATGCATATCCAAATTATTTTTCATTTTACTTAACATTTAGCTATTTTGCAATATTTTTATGATTATTTGCATCACTGAAAAATACAGTAAATTGATCAAACTTGTAGAATAACACTGAAATTTAAAAATCAAAATAAAATGTTATTTTTCCTTGACAGAATATTTTGACTGATTTTAACGTTCATATATCCAATTTATATTAAAACAGGACTATCACAGCCAAGGCACTTGTGAAATAGTAGCGTTAATAACATAAATTTTAAAAAATAGTAGCAAAAAAAGCGTCCACATGAATATGTCAGTAGCTTTTTTAGTTGCTCAGATATAGAATGAATTGGCTAATCTGCAAAATGTGCTAATTAAGCATGAAACAGACATTGAAAATCTCGCCTAGAAATTTAAATTTTAAAATTAAAACACTAAATATTTTCATGACAATATAACTAGATTCAAATGTTTTTCTTTCATGGCTTGGCACCCAAACTTCGAAATTGGCGTCCCTTGGAAAATGCTCTCCCTAAAGAAAACAAAAAAACAAATATCTGCTATTAGTTAAAACAAAAGGGACCAAATTCTAGTTGACCTTCGGGGAATTTTTTCAAAAAAGTCATCAACATTTTGAAAATAGCAGCTTCTGAGATGATTTTGCTTAAAGATACTCCAAGTTGCCAACGCTGAAAAATAGTAGCCAAAAGTCACCTGTGGCATCCCTGTAAACACAACCTCACTTACAATTCATACAATTATAAAAAATTTTGGCAGTTTCCTTGCACCATTTACAAGATCAAATAACATGGCTTTGTGTTGGTTACACACCAAAAATATTTTTAATTTCTCTTTTCCAATGTTTGAGATAAATTTCCACGAATCTGATTCCTGATATATAATTTCATTGTTTTACTCACTGACTTGAACTCAATGAGAATCATTGACATTTTGCTTAATAAAATTAGTAGAATCACTACCTTCATGCAAAATATTTCTAGTCAAATTGACTAGAAATATTCTACTTCAATTACTCTGGTTACTTTTCTTACTGAATGAAAGGCATATAGACCAGGAAACCTGCTTGGTGAAAGGACACCAGGAAAATCTAGGTAAATTTAGCCGCAGAATTTCTCTAAATTGAGTTGTACAAAAAAGTTATATTCTCTTTACCAAGTAAAATTATTGAAAGTCGGGGGAAGAGATTTATCAAAATCTGATGAAAAGGAGGAATTGACAAAACACGCTCCAGTGTCGAAATGACACCACCAGAAGTTCTAAAATCAATGCATGTGTTGTTGCAACTTGTTTACATTTTCTAACTTTGTAAAAATATATACTTCTGGACAACGTTAAACTTTGAAATGAGACATGCTGAGAAACAGGAATGATCAAACTGACGAAAAAAGTACTTGCTAATTATATATTGATCAGTACAAGAAATTTAAAATTGTGGCTTATGCCGTTCAGATTTTAAGTAGCATCTATATAAATAAGAATGGAGTATTTGTTTGTACATTGAATATTTTAGATCCATTTCAAGTTTTCAATTCGTTTTGGACACTTCTGATGCTAAATAAGTCTCTTGCACGTTTGGTGTCTGTCTATCTGTATGTGTGTGCCTGTACTACATACAGATGACTAACTTTTGGTACTACATATAGTACCAAAAGTTGAAGATATTTTCATTAAACTTTGCATACTGCGAGTTCTTACATTCATTTAGTGACTGAACTTGGTTGCGAAAGTCTTCTCTGTACATCTTCCCATTCTATGCTTGATTTTGTGTCTGTACAAGTATTATATATAAGATTTGTTCAATATATTTTAATTTAATGTTTTATATTAGGTCTAATGGAAGGTTCTGTCCGTTTTTAGAACAAAACAAAATAATAAATTTTTCATACCTTGAATAAACTTTATTGAATAATATAATTTCCATCATTATTGTTAGGAAAAACCTTACCTTTCTTTTCTATATTTTACTGAGCCGTCATATTTGATAATTCGTACTTCTACTACCAAAACAGTAATTCACTTCAATTCTTTCCTGATATGGTGAAAGAACTTGAATTAAAGTTCTTTATAATAATTTAACTTTAATTCTATTTAATTTTATATTACTTAAGATTTGACGTGTTGAATTATAATATTTCTTTTGACATTTGATTATTATGTAAATCTTGTCATGACTATGCAAATTTTATGCAAAACTTGTCACGTGATCTTGCTTATCATAATATAAGCGGTTGCAATCTGTTGTATCAGTATTCCCGCTTGCTTGATCCCATCCTCGTTTTACTTGATCTTTTGATCAAGTTATTAGTAACTATTTCTGCATGTAATCTTCATTTTAAACTTAAAATTTACTTGTTATTTTTTTAATAAATTTTAGTTTGGATTTTTAAAACTTCGTCATGTACTTCTATTAACTTAAGTTCGTATCAGCCTAATAGGTGGTGATGATTTATTTTAATTCACTGTGTGGACACTCACATTAATCTAAAAATAAATTAACAATTATTTATGACTTCTTGCCAACGTGATGGCAATTTGTATATCCCATTTTTAAAAAATGCCTTATCCCTAGAGGCGAAAAATTGAACCAGTGCTTGTCTGATATCTTTTTCGTTTTTGAATTTTTTGCACTGCAAAAAATTTTGTAAGGACAGAAACAAGTGATAATCGGAGGGTGCTAGGTCTGTGGAGTATGGTGGATGCGACAGAATTTCCCAGCCTAGCTCTGCGAGTTTCTGACGAATCCCCAAAGCAGTATGTGGCCTGGCATTATCATGAAGCAGTATGATGTCCTTCCTATTGAACATCGCCGGCCTCTTTTCTTGGAGTGCTGTTTTTAAATTATCCAATTGCTGACAATACCTCTCCGAATTTAGCTTTTCATTCGGTTTCAACAACTCAAAATGTATTGGTCCTCGAATGTCCCACCATATACACAACATTCTCTTCCTCAGGCTCAACTTCGGTTTAGAGGTGGAGGGGGTAGGTTTTCTGGATTCACAATATGCCCTTTTCTTTATGATGTTTTCATAGGTAATCCACTTTTCATCCCAGTTATCATCCGGTCGAATAAGGGTTCGATTTTGTTCCGTGCAAGCAGTATGATGACTCGATCATTCAAATTCTTCTCTTAACTCATGTGGCACCCATCTCGAATATTTCCACACCAATCCTAGTTTCCGAATATGGTCTGAAATGGTTTGTTGAGCTGAATCAAGCCTTTCCGCAATCTCTGATGTTGTCAAAAAAGGATTTTGCTCTAACATGATCTTGACAGTATCGTCGTCGATCAAAGATGATCGCCCAGAGCGTGGCTTATCAGAAAGGTCAAAATCACCTATTTGAAATTTTTCGAACCATCTTCTGCATGTTCTATCAGAAACTGTAGCTTCACCAAACACTTTCAATAAATTACTACACGCCTTCTGTAGCATTTCTTTCTTGTTGGAATTCGTACAAAATACAGTGGCGTAAATGAACTTTATCAGTAGCCATGGGTACACTATCGTGTCTCACTTCATACTAACATGAATCATCTTCGTTTTAGTTCATTTGCTAGGTTAGTATGTATACATTCAGTTATAAAAAGAGAGAGCCAAATATGCGTCAAATGAATATGCGCATACTAGTTGAAACTTGTTATAACCGGAACGGACAGAACTTTCCGGTACACCTAATATTTGATACACCACATCTTTGTGTAATGAATGCATTATTTGAAATTTCTTTGCTTACATATTTAGGCAAAGTTTACGTTAAAACATCTAAGTAACTATACTTAAATGAACCATAATTTGGTAGTTTTGGAGTAGCTGGAAGGTATATTGAGCATTGCAATTACTTGGGATTGTTTTACCAGTACTGATGAAAAATCAATTATTTTTCAAACTATTTTTAAGGTATTTAAATTACAATATTTTTGTATTTTGAGCCTTATTTATTTTCTTTGCAAACTATAAAGTATTTCCAAATGTTTGGGACAGACGATAACTAAACGAAAATTCGTGTTCGTTTGCCCTGTGCAGTGCTATTTTCTGTTTCTTTCACTTGGAATTAATTTCATATTTTTAAGTTTTCTCTATTTTTTAGTTGTAAGTTGTGGCGACTGTGCAAAATCAAGAGATAAAAAAAATCACAAATTTATATCTTTAAAACTTTTCCAGCCAACTTTTATTTCGTTTTAATTGTTTTCTGTTTTGTTTTAAATATATATTATTTTAATAAACTGTAATTTCCCTTTTCATCACATGCGACACCATTGAATTAAAGTCGCATAAGTTAGAATAAAGCAAATTTTAAGTGAAATTTTGTCATCTTGAAAGAACGTTAATGTTAAAAAAATCCGAACTAGTACTTTTGTGAAATTACAAATTATTTGTCATATAGTGACAGAAGGTCAAAGTGGCTTATTTTACAAATTGAAGCTATACTAAGCAATTTATATAAGTAAGGTTTTCTTAAAACAATGATTTTTAGAAGAAACTATAAAATCGATTTACCCTTTAAAAAAAAATGCAGGTAAGGTAGTCTATTACCATTTAAAAAATGGTAATAGGTAACATTTGTACAGAAGACATTCAATTTTAAAACAGGTTCTTTTATTATTGCACACGTGCCGCAAAACGGAATTTTTAAGAAAAAACGCGTATTCACTTTTAAACAAACTTAGTGATAAATAAATAACTTATCAAATTAATTTGTCATCTTTCCCTTAATGATGGCGGAGTTCAAAAATGTCGCAAACCTGGTTCAAGAGAATGCATTACATGGATATGCATGTATAGGACTTTTGTCCAAAGTAGGATGTAGAAATTATAAAAATGTCAAAAAGCTCACACTTAAACGATTTGGCATTTTTCTACGAAAGAGGAAAGTGATTATTTTCTGGTCACTTTCAATATATAGTTAATCAATTCAACCCGTGTGAGGTCGGGCAATTTTGCTACTGAAAAATAACAACAAATTGAGGAATGAGTATGCTGCAATCTGATCAAGTATGTTTTGCTGATTACAATTTGTAAATAGTATAAGAAACCCATCTGGAAAATGTAAAGATCAAAATGTATGAGGTTGGATATTTTTCTGCCATGCTGTGTATAATATTACAACTAACATACAAATGACATAACTACAAAAACAAAGCAATTCGGCAACAACTTTCCCCAGAAACCTCAGGAATCTCTTAAGAGATTTTACTGAAGTTCGAAATTGTATTTGGTAAAACTAGCTTTCCCAGTCTTTTTTGTAATGTTGCAAGCTTCTCTGAGAAAGCCTTCCTTTTACATGCATAACTACAATTTTATTGTAATTCCACAACAAGCAGAAAACATACAAGATTGGAGTGTACATGTATACTACACTAACATCACTAACTAGCTGTAAGGAATTGAAATATCTTACTTGAAATGTCTGCTCTTTGTTTAGGAGTCCTGAAATTCTAGATTTAGCTGAGTTGATGAAATTCTGTAATATTAAAGTAGAATTATCTTCAAAAGCATTATTACTATCAGACAATGCATGGTTTGCATTTTGACTATCATTCACAAAATTTGATACATGCTGTGTATCAAATAATACTGTTAAATCAGGCTCCTTTTCTTTGGAAATATTCTGAAGATCAGAGACAAAGCCATCAAAGAGTGACTGTAGTTTGGTAGCTATCTTTGAACGTAATGTATCAGTGGAATTTGGAATTCCTGGTTTCTTCGAACATGGCTGAAAAATGAAACATTCATTATTTGATGAATTTCCAATTGATTGATACAAAGATATAATTGAGAAAACAATCCATTAAAAACACTTATCTGCATTCTTTCAAGTTATAGGACAAGATTAGCCCTTTCGCATATTGCTCTGTGTTAGGCCTGCATCCAATTTATTTTATGAAAAGTGTCAGTTTAAAATAACAGATAATCCAGGATTTCACATTTAATCAAATTTTATGAGATTAGACATTGATTTATATTGTTCCCAAAGTGGGTGCTACCCCCTTATGAGCTCTTAAAGAACCTAGGGAGCAGGGAAATAAGGGGTGTTGAGGAGCAAGAATGGGCAATAATAAGATGCTAAAAAATGTGTTGCCTAAAAATGTTTCTCTTCTTCGCTTGACCAAACACACTCACTACAGTGATGCATCGTTGCAAGAATTATGTTGTAAAATGGAAGTTACAACCAAAATTAACATGACAGGTTATAACAAGCTAGTGTTAGATGATGTATTTGCACATTTCCAATTTAAATTCTAGATTATATTTGCATCATCTTGTTTCATTGAATATGGATTTAGAATGGTAATGAGTCTTAACTAAAAGAGGAACTGACTGCAATAGTTAGTTGACTGTAGAGATTTAAGGATGCTGCTGATGGAAATAGAGCCTAATATACAAAAATTGCATAACACCAGGTTCATCCTTCTCCTTAGTGGTTTTAATTTTACTGAGTTGTTTTATGTCAATTACTAATAGAGCAATCTAGTGTGTTCATGTCCAATTTATATTTTATTTCATTTTCAGATAGTTTTATAGTTCCAGTTACAAGTTGCTTTGTTTCTAAACTAGCTTTCTCAAATTCTAAAATTACACATGCAGCTACATAAATATCTTTATTAGTTGATTATTAGTAGGGTGACCAAACGTCCCGGTTTTCTGGGATTGTCCCGGTTTTAGGTACTCTGTCCCGGCGTCCCGAAAAATGTCTTCGGGACGGTCTATTGTCCCGGTTTTACATATTTTACAAATTTCGTATTCGAAAAAAATACTGCTATTCGTGAGCAAGCAGCTCACTCGTTTTACGAAACAGATGTAAGTGGTTGTAAGCTTAAGCACACTAACGTACTTGTTTACATTTTCCTTGTGGCGCTGGCCATACAGTAGTGGGGGTAATGAACCTGTGTTTCGTATGTTTTTTCACTTTGCTGATCGCTTTCGTACAGATAACAGCGCTTTGGTCAAAACTTTGCATCTTTTGAGAGTACACTGTTTGCTCAAGACTCGAAACGCCAGTTTTCCGACTCCTAGCATAATAAGGTATGTTTTTTCCTTTTTTAAATAATTTTTAAATTTAACCTAATTTTTAAAAATCAAGTTCGTTCAATCTACATTAAAATTATATGTTCCCTATTTTGTAAATTAATAATTGGTTTGTATATTAAATAAGTTAGAAAATTAATATAAAATTAAATTTCATTAATTACTATTTTAATTTTAGATCCTTTGAAATGCCGAAGCGTAAATGTACGTATAAAGAAGATTACTCGAAAGAATGGAAGTTCATAAGAAAAGGTAGACACGTAGAGGAAGTAGAATGTACAGTATGTATGTCCTTTATAAGTATTAGGCATGGCGGTCGAGCAGATATTAAGGACCACTTAAAGTCGAAAAAGCACATTTGCAACATATCAACTGCAAGTTCTTCACGAACAGTAGATTCTTTTTTTAGCAAACCTAGTTCCGATGAAGAATATAAAATAAATGCAGCTGAATTGACTACTGCATATCATACAATTAAACATCATTATACATTTCGCAGTACAGATTGCAATAATAAGTTAATAAAAGTTTTATACTCAGATTCAGTAATTGCAAGTAAATTTTCGTCAGCACGAACCAAGACGACTGCATTAATGAAATCAATTATTGCTCCACATTCTCTTCAAAATATTAATATCATTATTGAAAAAATAATTTTTATGGATTCTCTACAGACGCTAGCAATCATAAATCAACAAAAATGTTTCCTTTTGGCATCCAGTATTTTGACATGTATAAAGGAATACAATTTAAATTGTTAAGGGTCACTTCTTTGCCAAATGAAACAGCCGAGACGATCACCAATTTTTGCATTGACACGTTAAAAGAATGAATTTAAATTAGACATAAGTAAATGTGTAGCTTTCTGCTGTGATAATGCTAATACGAACTTCGGAGGTATTCGAAGAAAAGGAACGTGCAATATTTATTATAGATTGAAACAAATAAATGAAAATATAGAGGGTATCGGTTGCCCGGCGCATATCATGCACAATACTATACAAACAGCCGCAGATAGACTCTCTTGTGATATTGAGGCTGTAGTCGTTAAAATATTTACATATTTTTCAATTTATACTGTGAGGACTGAAAGACTAAAAGAATTTTGCGATTTTGTGGGACTCCAATATCAAAATGTGTTGTCCCATTCAGGCACACGTTGGCCTTCATTGCTTCCTGCAGTAGAAAGGATACTAAAAATTTTTGAGGGATTAAAAAGTTTTTTCTTTCTGAGGAAAGAGCTCCGAAAACCTTATTGACATTTTTCAATAATCCCTTGAGTGAAGCCTATCTATGGTTTATTCATAGTCAATTGCATGTTTTTGAAAAAGGAATTAAAAAAATAGAAGGTAACAAGAAATGCTGCATCGCAGTTTATTCAATATTGGAAGAGACGCTAACCATCATTAAGGAAAGGTCCGACGAACGTTTTCTTACAATCAGTGTAAAAAATGTCTTACGAGAGAAAAAAAGATGAAATATCGCAATCGATGTTGTCTAATTATAAGCGTGAAATTGACGACTTACAAAACAGCGTACGAATACCTTTTTATGTGGAAGGAAACAAATGCTAGTGTATCCGTATTTTCTTGGATGTTACTTTTAGAAATACCCGTTTGGAAGAAAGTTGAGACCACCTGTTTGTATCTCAAAGAAAGAGGAGTTAAATTAAATGATTCACTACTCTTTAATCAAATAAGTAACGTAAAGAAAATAATGATTGAAAAATCCACAGAATGGAAGAATGAGAATATGCTGTTACGAAAAATGGGTGGATTTTTTAAATGTAGTGAACACGCTGAGGAATATTCCGAAATTTTGAAAATATGTCAGTATGTTTTCAATTCCACCTCATAACGCTAATATTGAACGGATTTTTTCTCTAATGAATGTACAGTGGACAGACGAGCGAAATCGATTGGACATTTCAACCGTAGAGTCCATTCTTCAAGTGCTGACGAATTATGATTTCAACTGCCAAGAATTTCATGAATACATTATCTCCAAACCAGAAATATTAAAGCAAGTCGGGTCAACCAAAAAATATAAATAAGTGACACATTATTTATAATTTATTTTGTTTTGCATAAACCATTAGAACATGATAATTCTAACCATTTATGTACTTATTACATATAAACACATGTGCATATATTTCTGTGATTTAGATTTAATTGTATTGTTGTATTTAATTGTATTGTTTTTTTTAGTGTCCCGGTTTGGTGTTTTTGAAATATGGTCACCCTAATTATTAGTTAAGTTTTCCAGAGAGGGGGCACTGGAGAAAAGTCTATGAAAAGGGGGCATTGAGCCAAAAGAAGTTTAGGAAACTGATTTAAAGGAATCTAGAGAAAAGTAAACTTAATAATTAACATTGGTAGAAGCAGAAGAAAGCAGGGAGCTAAAGCCCCTTTACCTATTTCTACACAAGCATAATTTTTTCTTTAACTCTGATGAATCGTCAAATTTTAAATCTTATTCATCGAAAAAACATCACGATGAATATGACTCAAGTCACAATTTTTCCCGATGAGACTTTTTAAATAATTGAATTTGTTTCAGTGGCTACCTGTAAGCAACTCAACTAAAAAGTTACATTGGTTCACATAGGCTATCTAAAAACATTATATATAATCAGTACTTTAATTATCAGTGAATTTAATAATAAATTTTTATCTGAATAATAAACTGATTAAAATTAAACTGTTATTTGATTTTACAGGATTAAAAGTATAGAGTGATAAGGTCTGAAACTGCTTAAGCTCCCCATAACTATGGGAATTGTGGTTGGCAACTAGTAATGTTAAATCAGGAAAAAATATTATTTCAAAGTGTGTAAGCTAGCACACAAGCACTATTGTAAAACTAAAAACAAAAGCATAGGAATATATTCTAGAAACTACTAGACAGCACCAAAAATTGGGAAAACATCTAAGTAAAATGTAAAAAATCACTATTTGCATCAACAGATATTTGTTTACTTACGTTGTTTCTATGCTTAAATATCCATTTCACAATTTCAGCATACTTACATTACATTTTTGTGTCTAGTCCAGAACACCATTTTTTCTGGACAAAAAATGAAAACTAAAAAATTGTAGGTTTAGCTGGTCTGTCACCCCTTAAGTGCTTTCCCTGAGCCAAAAATCAGATATGACTACAGCTCCAACTTGATCTATGCAAGACTCGATCTTTTCCATGATACACGATATAAACCAGTTAAAAGTATTAGATAGTTAATTCAAATTAAAATAAAAATATCTAGGTTTTTATAAAACTTTTTAGATACTTTTAGACTACTGGGTTACAGGAGAAATCGAACCAACAAATTTTTTTAAAAACATACTTCAATGCACACTGTTATTCCTAAGCATTTGCTAGCATATCTTAATCTCGTTCAGTGTAAATATATTGTTAATTGTTGATTTATTTTTTTAAATTCTAACAAAAATTATAGATTAGATCAACTATTTAACCAGCTATTAGATCAATTAGCTGGCAAAATGAAAATTTCAAAAGCACTTTATAATTTATTTTGGACATTTTTTCATTAAAGCTTTGTAATTCAGGATAGCAAGCCAAAACAATAGTAAATAGTTATTCTTAGTGGAAATGAAATTAACATTATATGGACACTACACAACTGAACAATATTACTTTCTAATAAAACTGACAAGCTAAATGCCTCAATAAAATTAAAGATTTGCAGAAAATCGAACCTATCAGTATCATAACAGCTTAATAATAAACATTGTGTTTAAAATACTAATAATTTTTGTTACAAATGTTAAATGCCTACCAATGTTAGAATTAAAAAATTGGTACTTACGTATTATCCTTGCCAGGGAGATAAACTGCCAGTAATAGTACCAGTGATAATGTGAATTATAGCAACCCTTTTACTGTGGGAAAACCGTAATAACAGCATAGTTAGCTGTGTCTTGTGAATACGTGTGGTGCGTTCAAATTTTTTATTTCTACATCTGTTAAGATTTGCCAAATTATGCGTCTGCAAAATGGAGGAACAAACATCAACGTGGCACAGCTCGTCATCACTTATTTTCGTATTTATCAGAATTCATGTGGAGGCAGAAGCAAACTGCAAAGGGAAACAATTATTTTGAGGCCATATTGAAGGCAATTTCAAAGCAGTTCCCACCGGAAATAAAAATATCGCCATAAATATTTTTTGTCGCCAAAAAATGCCAACCTGGCACGGATAATACGCAAGTACCAAAAGATTTTCTGCTATAACGTAATTAATTTAATATAAATAATGCTGCAATGTATTTTTACTTAGTTAAGTCAGCCAATATTTACAAAAGATGAAGTGAACTTGCAGGAAGTAATTTTCTAACCGAAATCTCTAGAACTAGCTAAAGGTGCAGAACTTTTTTGTTATAAAAACAAATATTAACCTCTACTTTTATACCCAAATTTATTTTTATTTTCTGAATGTTGAAACATTGAAACTGAATGTACACATTGAAACATACCTGATTACTAGTACTTTGGCTTCTTCGCTTCATGGGCCAATTCTCCAATGCTTACAGTGTGCTAAACACACTAAAATAAAAGTAGGTACTAGTAGTAGCCTGTGTGCTTTTTCCAAACTTCGAATAGATTAAAAATATGATCTCAGTAACACACATCATTTTTACCTATAAGAAAATGATAATTAAAAAAATATTTCATTGACAACATAGCTTACTTAAATTTTACCATTACATAGAGGAATATAAATTGACAATTAAAAGACCAAAATTAATATACATTAAATTAAAATTCCACTTCTTACAGCATAACAGAGCTTTTTGATGTATGAACACTTTCTAGATTACAAAAATAATGAACATTTAAATACAGTAGAACCTTAATCTTCTGAGTTCTGTTTTACTGAGTGCCAGTGTTAGCCAAACCAAATTTGATACGAATTTCCTTTCTCAAGCTTTAAATAAAGCTTTGAGCATGAGTGTGCACCTTTGTCCTTGACTGGTCTGATTTAGGGAGCAATAATTTTGGTTTTAGAGCACAAGATCCAAAACTAGATACGATGCATCAAATGAAAGACAAAATAAAATTCAATGAAAATACCTGATTAATAAATCAGACCAAATCATGATAAAACATTTAAGTGAACATGAAAACAAACTGAACACTTCAAAAGTATAAAAAAGTAAATACATTAAAAACAATTCACGTGAGAAAGTAAAATGGCAACGAAAGATGAATTGATGCAGCTTACATGTGTGAAAGTGCTGTAAAACAGCATCCATTGACTTTTTCAAGTTTAAAAGATATAACTTGTATCCAAATTTATTTTAAAATTATCACAATATATATCAAGCACAAATCAGAGTATTGATTTTTCTAAATCTTTCAGTAATGGTAGTAGTAACATGTAAAACAGCAAATTTTTACCACATCCGTATTATCCAAGTTTTTGGTTATCCATGGTGGCCTCAGTCCACATCAACTCAGAATAACCAAGATTCTACTGTATTGGGAAATGAAATTTTAAATTAAATTCATATCAATTAAAATTAATTTTAGTCTCTTCCCATTACCCAACTTGTTTTAAAATTTCAAGAATAAAACCTGAAGTTGAAAATATTCTTTCAAGAAATACAGAAGTAGCTTTAGTGGAAAGATAGCTTTAATAATGGCTTTCTTGATTAATGACACATAATTCTAAATGAGTTCCCCAATTTCAAAGGAGACATTTGATACAATGTTGCCTAAATGAGAACAAAAGTTATCCACTTTCGCTTTAATTTTCATTATTACAGGCATTCCATCAGATTACTATTTTGTTTTGATGAAACTTAAAGAGTTCTTTCTATTTAAGTTCAGTTGGATTTTCATTCAGGTTTATTAAATAGCTAGCACAGTGCACACTGAAACAAAAGTTCAACAGTACCGATTCCTATATAGGAAACAAATTCCCTCTAAGGGCATTAGTTCAAGCATTTCCATTCCCACCTTTGCATCGGGAAGTGTCAAAATAAACTGAAAACATTGCATAATATATGAACTGAATCCCATATGTATGAAACTCAATTGATAAACAGATTTGAAAAGGACACTTGTTTTCAGCATCCAAAAAGAAATATTTGTTGGTCAGTTGTCATCCTAATAAATACTATTATCTTCAGAATGACCAAAGTATAGTAATAGACCATAGTATAATAGTAATAAACGAAAGTATAATTTTTAGGTAAAACCAAATGGTGTCACTGAGAAATAAAGCTATTAACTTATTTTGAAGAAAATAACGTAACCTGTCTCAGGTTATTTCATGTTCGATATTTTTATAACTTTAAAAAGAAAATTTTAAGTTCGATTTAAATATTTTTTATTAAAATCACTTGATTTAAATCGGTATATAAGGTGCCCTGTTCATAAACAAAAGTACCGTGCTCCAAAGAAAATTAGTGTTATCAAGCAGTTTCCAAAACACTAATAATTCGTAACAGCAAAATTTTACACAATCAAGGATATAAAGCTGTCTTGTCTGATATACATGTGCGAAGCATTAAAATTTCAAAACATTTCTGCGGAAATCATGTGCCACAAAACAAGCAATGTTAGAAACACGTCATTTAAAATTTTGTGGGAGTAAATAAGCAATCCATTTCAGACAATAACAATCAAGATTCGATACAACACGGCAATAATTTCAGATAAAATACGAAATTCCATGACAACATGAAAAAAATGAAATGAAAAAACAAAACAATTTATGTCCAAATTAAAACGTCTATAACAAAATTTAAAACACAGCAACAGATTGGTGAATAAAATTTATTTGGATGAAAATGAGTAATTATTCTTAATCACACCTGCTTCAAATCATGACGTTTTTTTCTTTGTATTCTTGTCTTGAGAGATGAACAAAATAAAAACTAAATGAAATCAGTTTAGCATTGCCAATTGAGCAAAAACTATAATTTTAATTATAAATTTGAAGGGAAATTATTCTTTGCGGCAAGTAGTATGGCAACCCACCAGAGTAAATGGAATATATTTGGTATTTACATGAGGATTGCTCAAACCAAAACTTTAAATTTATTGGAGAAATATTCCGCTGGTATCAAAGACGAAATTGTATCAGTTTTTTAACCAATTATGGGATGAGATATTTCTTATCGCAGACTTAGAGCGATAAACTACAATTCATAGTTTACTTATTTACATGCATTGATGTAAATCAAGACCCATTTTCATACAGTCTAAAATTTATATTTGAGTGTTGCCATAAGCAACTAACTATATTTCCCTTAATCTCCACTTGGAAAAAATATACTAACTACGAGTTTCTTGGTGCAATTTGGGAAAATTAAACGAATTCGTTTACATTCAAATAATCCGTATCTTTCATATGAAATATTTCATCATTTATTAAATTCTAGTTATTTCGAAATGATGACACTGCTTGTGCTGTCACCTAGCCTCAAACCGCATCGGTTTTTTTTAGTCTTTTAATTTCTGACGCCATTGGACGCCATAGTTCTCCAATCTAACCTTGGGCGTATTGTTTTGTGTTTCATAATCGTTATTAATATTTCTCAGCCTGGACAGTTTTTTGGAACTTAGTTCTCCCTTCTGCATTTGAAAATACGGAGTTTTAACTCCTTTGTGGTTTGTTTAATCTTACCTCAGTTGTATTCAATGAACTGATAACTGAAAGTGAACTGTTGCATAATTCTGCATAGTTTGCGAATTCCTCAATAAGTGTTTAACCATGGCTGCTATTCGAAAGAAGCTCGTCATTGTCGGCGATGGAGCTTGCGGTAAAACTTGCCTTTTAATTGTCTTCAGCAAGGATCAATTTCCTGAAGTATATGTTCCAACCGTTTTCGAGAATTACGTCGCCGACATTGAAGTGGATGGTAAACAAGTCGAGTTAGCTCTATGGGATACTGCTGGCCAAGAAGATTATGATCGTTTGCGGCCCCTTTCGTATCCAGATACCGATGTCATTCTCATGTGTTTTAGCATTGATAGTCCTGATAGCTTAGAGAATATTCCAGAGAAATGGACACCTGAAGTTAGACATTTTTGTCCTAATGTTCCTATCATCCTTGTCGGAAATAAGAAGGATCTGAGGAATGATAATGTCACTATTAATGAATTGGCTAAGATGAAGCAAAAACCAGTAGCACCCGAAGAAGGGCGATCCATGGCTGAGAAAATCAACGCCTATGGGTATTTAGAATGTTCGGCTAAAACTAAAGAAGGTGTACGAGAGGTTTTCGAAACTGGCACCCGAGCAGCTCTTCAGGTGAAAAAGAAAAAGAAGACCAAGTGTGTTCTCTTTTGAATGTGCATTACTTTGAAACTCTGAGAACCT
This sequence comes from Meta bourneti, assembly GCA_933210815.1. Classification (NCBI taxonomy): domain Eukaryota; kingdom Metazoa; phylum Arthropoda; class Arachnida; order Araneae; family Tetragnathidae; genus Meta; species Meta bourneti. The sequence continues at coordinate 48,589,023 of OW119929.1, read as the reverse complement.
GCCTAAGATTTCAGCATTTTTGACAGGAAAGATTTTTAAGTCATATTTCTGTTTAAAGCATATTCTGACATTTGAAAGTTAGGAGCATTTTGTGATTTGTGATCAAACATTTTTTGTATTTCCTTTGATTTCCTTAGCTATTGATTTTCTTGCCCTTTGACTCCCATTTGCTAAAATTGTAAAAAATATGTAGTTAATTGTGTTTTAAATGAGCCAGCATAAAGTCTTCCACTGCAGCTGTTTTTCTTTCTCTTTGGCTTGAAAGTATTGTTTAGAAGTTGTTCTAATCGTTCCCTTTTGCTTTTCGAACTGAATGAACTAAAAAGATAGTAAAACTGCTTTTTGGAACTAGATCTGCCTTTTTGTGTATGAATAGCAATATATATGCATACTTCCCTTTACTTTTATATTTGTTAATAGTGATGCTTCATGTAGTACTTTGGTAAATTCTCTTTATTTGTAATATGGCGTATTTATAAAGTGGATCCTCAGGAAGTGAAGTAAAGCTCATTTTCATAAATTTTATGTTTTTAGTCTAAGAGCAGTTTGCTTGTGCAGTTTAAGCATATGTAAGTGTCGAAATTGCTTTACTTTTCAGATAATTTTATTTTTAGATGCTACTTTTATATAGGAACGTAATCAAAAAGTAAGGGTATATATTGATTTGTTGCCAAACATGTTAGGGTCTGCTGTGCTTATTGCATTTAATTGTTTACCACCCTATATTGTGTCAAAATCGAAGACCAGGCTGAACTATATGTTCTCGTGTTACTAGACCAGCTCTAAATAGTAAATATTTTTACCTTTATATCCAATAAAAGATTGTTCAAATGTTTACCTACAACTTTTAATCTCTTCCTAAATGCAGCATTTTCTAATTTAAATGATTATGTTTCTTAAAGGTCCATAATTTATTTTAAATATGTATATATAATATACAATTAGTAATCGCATGTCTGATTTGTGAGGAATGTATTTGTAATTTAATCTTTGCTTGATATGTTAAAGACCTAAAAATTTTTAAAGTACTTTTCTATCTTTAAAAATATTACTCTATTCAGTTTTAACTTTTGATGTATTAATGATGTTGATATTAAAATGTTAATGTGTGTATGTATTATATAAGACACCATATTAAAATTCTGTTGTCATTTCCAAGTGTTCTGAAGTTGCATTCTTTCTCATTGAATGAATACTCCACTTATATTTATACGTAAAAATTGGTAATTCTTTAATTTGGTATGGTTTCTAATAATGATTATCAGACAAAAATTGTCTTAAAGGGTGTTCTATTGTTTAATCTATTTAGTTGAAAAGTTAGACGTAAACTGCACAAATTGGCACTTTTACAGCTCTATATTAAGTAATGGTAAAGTTTTTCACTTTATTGTGTATTTTTATGTATCACTCAAAAGAATTAGTTATTCATACTAAGAATTTTCTTTAGTATCAACAGCAATGGATTCGAGTAACTTCAGTTTTTAGGTATGTACGATCAATATAATTTCTTTTGAAGTTCTGTTTTATGAACAGCTTTTAATTTCTCTTAGGTATGTTTGTTATAAAGTACACTAGCCTGCTAAGGAATATTCGAAATTTCTGTCCAAAACAATTTTTACTAAATAAGGCCATGTTTTCAGTTTTATCTCTTAATCTATTGTGTCATCTGGAAAGTTCCGCAGTTTTTTTATGATAAATGCCAACGAAGCAGTACAAAAACTTAAGAAAATGTTATTGAATCACACAGCACCATTTTGCCATCTTTCCGGCAGCTGGAAAATTCCTTTTTTAAAAGTCAGTAGGCTTATTTGTAAAGAAGTTATCGAGATGCTGTTTGACAGTCTCCAAAGAATTGAACTCCAGGCCGTTCAAAGAATTTTGAAGTGACCTGAAGAGGTGAAAATCTAAGGGGGCAAGGTCTGGTGTATATGGGGTGACACAAAACATCCCAGTCAATAAGTGTCTGACATTCATTGTCATGCTGGAAGACAACACCTCGACGATTGGTCAGTTCTGGCTGCTTTGCTTCGATTTCTGCTTTTAATACTGCCATTTGAGAACAGTATTTTTCAAATTTATTGTCTGATTTTGTGGCAACAATTCATAATGAACAATTCCCTTGTAGTCCCACCATACATAAAGTTACTTTTTTGGGATATAGCCCCTTCTTGATGTTAGTTGGGGAAGTTCATTTGGCTTACCCCATGATCTCTTGTTACATTATTGTATAGTATCCACTTCTCATCTCCAGTAATCAGCCGTTTCAAAAAAAGAGCTTCATTTCGTTTCTGCAAAGAATCATGCCAAAATTTGAGCAAGCATATTCTGTTGTGTTAAAGTATGGGGTACCTATACATCGTAGCGGCTTAAACATACCCAATCTTCAGATTATCATGAACTGTACTTTTTAGAATATTTAGTCTGATAGTTCCTGAACTGTGTAACGTAGATTTTCAGCGATGGCATCTTTTAATAGGTCCTCATTTACAGAGCGAGCATCATCTTCGAGGCTGAAATTTATCAGAAACAGCACAAATTTTATGAGCAGTCTGACTAGCATTTTTTCTTAACAATAAAAGCATATGACGAAAATGAACTTTTTGGTTCTCCATTCTTATCACTGCAGTGAAAGCAGAAAAGACTGAATTTACACATCTGCTTCAATCAAGGTCACTCTTTATCAGCGGTAGCAATAAGAAAGCACGCTTCAATTTGAAAAACTGCAGAACTTTCTTGATGACCCATTAGTTTTTAAACCAGTTTCTTGTGACTACTGAAAATGTATGATTGGTTTTCAAATTTCAGTTTTAGTAAAAGGTAGTTTTGAAGCATGTGTCAAAAAAAAAGTAATTGAATATTTTTTGCTGTTACATATGTTGACCAATCAAAGCATTTAATTTTTATTTCAGTTTCTGAACTATATTCTATTTAAATAACGGTGGTTGGGTCTATAATCTAAATTTATACCTATCTACCACTGAAAGTTTTGCTTTCAACTATATTTGAATACTGCTTATTGTGTGAATAAGGTAAAGGGGTTAAAAATTGGGAGCTGCAAGCCGTGTGCCATTTCCTTGCCAAATCTCTACATGGGTACAATTTCAAAATGTATTATGTTAAAGAATTATGATTAGTTGCCTTTTCTCTCTTGGCCATTGTTTTCCAATATCTTATTTAAAATTTTGAATATTAGGTTCTACAATTTTTAGATTTGTTTTGTTTCTTGGGCAAGATTGAAGTTTTATACAGATGAAAAGAAATGTGTTTCATGAAATATAGCTTAATTATGTGACTTTCTAAGGGCTTTTTATTTTTATGAAATAACATTTTTTTAAATGTATTAGCAGATCATTGATAGTTGCATGGCTTTTTGTGTGTGGGCTTTGCAATTCTAGACAGATGAAATAGAAACTTTCCATTTGCCCAGTCAAACTGAAAATAATTCAATTAAATGATTTCTGTTAGTCAAGTTTTGAAAAATATAAGTTTGTATTTTTTTTTTACTTTTGGGCAAATTTTTCTATAACAAAATAAAACTTTAGTTTGACACAGAAAGTTAAAAAAGTTATATTTAAGAGGACAGTTCCTCGATGTATGACAAGAAAAGCCTCCTAACTGGTATAGTGACCATAGCATTCATCTGCCACCCATTTGTAAGCACATGGGTAATGGTGATTGCCCTTGGGAGTAATGACAGCACCTCACCCACTCTATTTTTCAAGTAGTTGTCAGTTTGCCCCTTATAGTGCCAAGAGGTCAGTGGTCGGGCATTAGAAATTAAGACATGAAAAAGTGCAATTTTCTCTGAAATATTTAAAAAAGAAATTGTGTACATTCATTTCAGCATGTTTCTTAGCAAAAATTGGTGGTAAACTTTTAAAAATTATTTTATATTTTGTAAAATGTTTTAAAATTCTTCTCACTCACATGTATGCATACAAATGTTAATTTTTTCAATTCAATTTCGCCTTTTCTTAACATTGGAATGTATTATCTAATGTTCCCATCAGATGCTCAGAGTACTTTTGGGTATTGGGTTAGGGGATTGGTTCTGTACATAAGAGCTGACCTCATACAGAACCTTGAATGAATTTAAAGTGAGTTCATTCAATACTGTCTTCAGATTTAAACTTTGTTCTTCTCTTATGATGCACCCAAGTCTTCGTTTCAATTTAGCCATTTTACGGGACTGGGATTCGTGTCCCATTACTAATGAGGGAGTATGTTTTCATCAGATCTTGGAATATGCAAGTCTACTCAGGAGACTTGTTCTCTACATAGGAGCTTCCTACCCAAAGCCAATTAATTCTTCCTTAGACTCATTGATGCAATTTGCACTAACAGCAACACTAGGATTTTTATCAAAGGTAGAACTAAAGAGATCTATTCAAGAAGTGGAAATGAGTTTAGCCATTTTGAGTAGAGGTCATTTTTGATTTTCTAAATTAATTTTGGAATCCAATGATGAACTTTCAACCCCCTAATTTGACAATGTTAGCTACCCCTAAGAATTTCAAATGGTGAGCAGAGCCGTAGGAAAGGTTAAGATAATTGATTTGCAAACTATCAACCATGCCAAAAACTCAACCAACTACCCCACTCAAATTTTACAAACCCTGTTTGTATAGTAACTGCCATTACCTAGACTGTCTGGAATAGTAGACAGATAATACTTTGGTGCTATTTCAAAATATTTTTTTTGTTTGCATGGATTTGTAGAAAAACAGAAATTAATGTCTTGGGTCTGACTATTTGCAGGAAGAATAAATTTTTGTTTGGTCAAAATTTTTCATAAGTGAAAATCAGAAAAATTATCAAAGATGATGACTTAAGACTTGGAGATGCAAAATATGACTACCGAGCCTAATTTCTAAACATAACTGGAGGAATTACTAACTATTCATATCGGGAAAACTATACTTTTATTTTTTTAATCGTGGGACAGTATAATGCAGGCAATTCAGAAATATGAATTTCCATGCATATGTATCTTCAATTCTCTAGTTTGTACAGTATGTGTTAGGAATTTTTTTCAATGGGAAGAACTATATGAAAATTAAAAATGGTCTAATGTGTTACACATTTTTTAACTCAGTATGTGTATATGTAAACAAATTACAATAAGAACTAACAGATTTTCAAATGTGGGCTTAAACCAACAAAATCTGTATATAAGTCGGTCAATAGCCTGTTGTGTTGCTCCAGTGTGACATTTATTAAAATACCTACACGAGCTGACAAGGATATTCCTTGTCAACACAAAAAAAACAAATGCAAAAATATTTCAAATGCAACTTTCTCCATACACACATTTTCCATTAAAATAAAATTTAAATCTGTCAAGAGAAACGACATTAGCAAAGCGAATATTCATAAACTAGAGTTGTGAATATTAAATTTGCAACTTGATGTTTATAATTTAAGAACAAAAGTGAATTCTGTTAACTTCACGAGAAGTTTACATGCCATGCATCATGTAAATATTGTGAAACTACTATATGAACCTAATCTGTTCTAAGATCAAGTGTTCATGAGTTACGTCAGTTATCAACACTGCTAAAATGTGAAAGAAACCTAGCTCTCTACTTTAGGGTAAAACTGTACACTAGTTCAGAAATAAAAACCAATGATGCTCAATCAGAAACAAACAAATATTGTTAGGACTTGGACTCAGACCTGACCTATACACATCATTCTGAGCCATATATCAAATAGTTTTTAAAATAAAACAAAATTATGATGTTTTATTTTAGTCAGATAAATATTTATCAGTGATGTTTGCTTCATAAACTTTCCCAATTAATTTTAAAAAGTAAAACAGGAAATCCTGACAAATGTAGAACAAAATTGTGTAACAGAAACAGATTTTCACGACTACAAAATCTTGTTGCATTTCCAAAGCAGTGACTTGCTAAACATCAAATTGAATAGCTACTGTTTGAAAATTTAATTTTAGCCTGGTAGACTTTCTTTTGTACATATACTATCAGTAATGTAATTGGATGTTTCAAAATAAAAAATATTGCTTACTTTTGATTTAGACTAGGGTTCTGTATATCAAGATTTCATTTCATTTTTATGACTTGACGAATTGCAAAACACTAGGCGAATGCAACTTGGATTGACCAGTCCTGCACTTATTGATGAAATATTCTAAAACAGCCAAATGCTACGATAAATGTAGAAATTTGTCTTTGAGAAGTACTAAAGAGCAAGTTTTCTTGGCACCTGACCAGTGGTCAATGGTTTCCCATTTCAGAACAGCAGAAATTTACTCCTGCAATTAAAAACAGCTTTAAAGGTATGTAGTTCGGCAATAAAAACTACAAATCTTGAACTTCAAATTCGTTTTAGACAATGATCAGATGAGTTGAATTCTGAATTGCTGAGTTTGCAATCTGGTCATCATTGTAAATATTGCTGATTTAATATATTTAATAAATTGCTTTGCTCTAGCATGTGATTTCCAGTAATGATTGGCATGATAAAAAGTCAAATTTATTTGTATTGAAGTGTACCATTTGATTAATTTGGCTGCTGACAAATCTTAAAACTTTTAATGTAGTTAAACTTGTGCACACCTATTACCTAAAAATGTTAAATGAAGGCTGAAAGAAATTCATTATTTCAAGTATGACTGCTCCCATTCGTTTTTGCTTAGGTCAATGCTTCAATTAGTGATGGCAATGTCTTCATTTTTATAGATGAGTTTTGTAGTGCTAATAAAAAACTTTCTTCCAAAAACTTAGTAATCAGAAAGTTTTGTCATACTAAGAACACAAACTGAAAGAAACCTCATGTTCATTTAAATCTCAAGATCTGTTTAATAAAATTTGCGTGTGGAAGGTAATTAAAAAGAAACAAATCAGTATTGAATGTTAAATGGGGAAGAAATAAAGAATTGCCAATTTATATTTGAAAATCATGTAGTTAATTAAAACTATTTACCATGATAAATGAAACTGAATTTAAAACCCATTCCATTAAGAGTCCTTTATAAAGTGACTAATTTAGTATGAATATTAAAAATATGATCGTGTCTTCACATTTCCCCGAATTATGGAGAGTATTAAGTGCTCGGGTTGCAATTGCCAGAAACAATTACAAATTTTAGTACAATGTACTTGAAATGCTAGAAACGATTCGTAAAAATCAATGCTGATAAAGATTGCAACACTGAAGAACTGATAGCAGCAATGTGATCTGAAGGACGAAGTTAAATTTTTTAAATTTGATGGACATAATTTGTTACTGTGAAACTTAAAATGCAAAAAATTATTTTTGTTTTTGTGACAGCTCAAATATTTTTTGTGGCAGTGACTTTTCTGCTAGTCTTATATTTGAGTGAATCATTACTTCAATAAGAAAAAAATAAAATTAAGAAAAGGTATATATATAGGTAGGTATTTTCAATTAACGTCACACTGGAGCAGCACAACGGGCTATTAGCTACGGTCCTGGATCAAACCCGAAGGGAAAGTTCCCAGGACAACACGTAATTTTCAACAACGGTCAGATGACGAGGTCACACCTGAGCAGGCACCCCACTCTCCAAACTTCCACGCCAACGTGAGGATATTTGAGGCCACGACAAATTTAACGTGCACCCTTTGTACACGATGGTGTTTGGTTGGGTTCGAACTCGCAATCCCCTGTTGCTAGTCCGTTACTAATCCAACCAGGCTACCGCTGCCCAAATCTTAGGGCGTGTGTACGTTAAGCATAAAAGCTATAAATTACAATTTTCTAAAAAATTCAACATTTAAGCAATCACTACGCCGAAACCAAGCTCTTTTTCGCTGGTTGTGCTCTTGCGCGTGACTCATAGTGGATGAATCCAAATCAGAGCAATCCATTTGTGCTGCAATATGTAAGATATTCTGCATAATCAAATAGTTTGTCTCAAGTATAATTTTCCGGAAAAGAGAAGGCATTGCTAATAGTTTTCTGTCATTTTGAAGATAAAAGCTGTTTTCTAAAATTTATTAAATATGGATTTGGGGGGGGGGGGTTGATCCCGGACCGTCGCCAATATCCCGTTGTGTTGCTCCAGTGCGACATTTATTAAAAATATCTATTTAACACTGCAATTTTTAGATACATTTTGGAACGATGATATTGTGTCCGAATATATTTGATCATGGCAGTTGAAATAATGAGAAACTGTTACATAAGTTGAAATGTGACGAAAATATTTTTGTATATAAACTTCATTTTTATTAACATCAATTGACTGATGAAAAAAGGCACTAGAGCATAAAATCGACGTTACTTTATGATTCAAGCGCTGGGATGTAACATTAAGGGGAACAGCAATAGAAAATACGTCCGTCTGAAATTTGAAAAATTCTGCTTTATATGATTTTTCGTGTTTACCGACTTTTTTTCGATTTAAAATTTAGGAACATTCTGACTATTGAATTGAGGGCATATTTTACCACTGACCGGTGTAAGGCGAAGGGATTCACCTGGTATAGTGAAAAGGTTATGTCCTGCTTATCTTTCAAACAGAAAATAGTCTAATGGCGGATCTATGTTGGATTTCAAAGCAGCACGGTCAATTCACTGCAGACCTTCTTAAATAGATTATGTACTTGATGGCATAAATCAGAATCGGCATAATTTTCATATTTTTTCATCTGAGCTGCTTGATATTTACAAAGGTTTTGTGTTGCTATTTTGCAGAAAAACTGATCTGGGAATCAATTTGGAATAATCAATGGACAGTGTTAGAGGTTCGTGATGAATATTGAATGAGAATATCAATATGAGTAACAGTGACTTTCCATTTTAAAGATATAAGTTCTAGTTTGGCTGAGGTTATAAAAGATAAATCCTTAGCCAAACTGGAATCTAAGTTTAATAAAAAAAAAGGTAAAGATAAGATGATAAACCTGATCTATACCATCTATAGATCAAATATCTATAGATACCTGATAGATATAGGTGGAACGTACCGTCCACCATCATTAGTATGGTGGACGCTTATCTCATTTTTCGATAATGGTAAACGTTAGCTTTTATCTTCATTATTAGTTGGGTTTTTAAACTTTTGGACTTGACTGTAAATTCAAATTGTCATTTTCAGTGAACACATTGCTCCCTATTGCGTCAACAGTCGTTAGGGAGAGTGAACCGTAGTCCTCAAGGGACCAAAACTTAATTTTTGTCTCTGAGATTAATGTAATGATCAAGTGTAAAATACATTAGCTATGCAAATGGATTGTTTTTAAATTATTACACTGATTGTAGGATTTTTTTGAAAAGTTGGTCTACACTTGGCGTAATTTGAGTAAGAAATCGTAAAGAAAATAAATTATAATTTCAAGTTTATATCCTCGAAATAGCCGAATCACGTACATCTCATTTTTTTCATGTGGAAATATTTACTGATAAATACACTGCTATCATCCTAACATAATTTTTTTTTGCCAATCTTTAGCTTCAAAGATGGCATCATACAAGAGAAATAAAGAGAACAGATCTTGTAAATTGTATCTAGGGAGAGGAATGGATTGTAATCGTCTTAAAAAATTATAGCAATTTTAATCAATCAATTTTAAATTTTAATCATTTTTCAATTTTTATGAGTATCTAATTAAAAGAAATGACGTTTCCTAATAAACACATCCGCCGCTTCTTTCTAGACAAGTGGTATGAAGTTTCAGATTTTGTTTTAGGGCGAGGAAACTTTTCTACGGTATATCTGGCTTATCACAGCACTTTTAAAAACAAGGTAAGTTTGAAAGTAAATGTTTTGTCGTTTACCATTTTGTATTTAAAAGGTGCAGCCTACAAGTATAATTGCAATAAACTTCATAGCGGCAACACGTATACACAGTTACGTTTGAAATCTAAGATAGTACAATCACCTTCCATGTAACAAATATTCTTTATTAATAACTGTCCACAGAAGACTTAAATATTTCTGTCATAATAATCATTTAAGAAAGTAAATATATAAATGTATTTATTTATATTATCTATTTATTTTTATACATATATATGTACTATATAGTATTCACTTAGAAAAGAAAATGAGTTATGAGGGAGGGTAGTTGAATTAACATCGCACTGGAGCAACACAACGGGCTATTGAAGACGGTCCGGGATCAATCCGGAAGGGAAAGAACCGAGGGCAACACCGCATCATTTTGAACCACGATCAGATGACGAGTTAACACCTGAGCTTGCTCGTTACTCACTAAACTTCCACACCATGCCAACGTGAGGATATATTTGAGGCCACCACACATTCAACGTGCCCCAGCCCGACGGTCTTTGATTGGATCTAGTTTCGAATTCGCAAACCTCCGGTTGCTAATGCGCTACTCTTAGAACCGGAGGGGAATGAGTTATGGAGTCTGATGGGTGAAAAAATCTAAGTGAATAAGAACTCTTGTATTTGAATATGTAAATTCTACATCTTCCAGAAACATTTTGATGATTTGGACCAGGACAAGAACTGATGTCTTCCAACCAGTTTTGACCTTCTCGGCCTATAGTTTTCCTAAGATTGTTTCAACCAATATATGTGGTTATTTAGTCATTATGTGTGTTGTGAGGTGGGATAAAAGCAATGATACACAACTCGGAAATCTCGTGAATGCTCAAGGGGTTAATTGATTAGGTTGTAAATTTATTAAAACATAAGAGTCTATTTTACACAATACTTTAAATTTAAACTGTCTTTTATATAAAAAGACTAAACACACGTTACAAAATATTATAAATATCCTGTTTAATTTCCAACCCAGCCTTGTTTAATTTTCACATTGGTTACGGTTAGGAATTCAAAAAAACGTTCGGAAATAAAAACAAGAAAAATCACAACAAAAAGTTTCATTGAACTTTTTAATTTTAAAACTCAACAAAAAGGTTGATTTTAATAACGCGATCATTGTATAATTTTTATATTGTATAAGGTTGCAACTAATAATTTGTTTGGAAATTTTTTTATAATATTTATTTAGGGATCAGATATAAAACCTGATATCACCATTTTTTTAAAGTTTTTCAGTTCAGAAACTTAATTTTTTTTTCTGTGACAAATCTCGCGTTGATAAAAAATGGCAACCTTATTCTAAACTGTATACAATTTGTAAAAATTTTTACCAATACTTCCCGATTTTTCATACCGTGTGGTCATAAAGTAACTTTCCCTATATACTAGCCTCTAGCGACCGCAATTTTCAACGAATCGGAATGAAACTTGAAATTTAGATATTTCAAGGTTTGCGCTCAAAAACATGTAAATAAGTATCGAGCTCTCACGGTTGTGGATACAATTAAAACATTTCGTACAGTAAACCTTTTTTATCGCAATGTGATCGGCAGTGGCAAATCAAAAATGGCGTTGAGATTTTACCTTTATCTTTAAAAACGACTGCGCAAGAGTACTGTCCAAGATGAGTGTGAATTACAAAAGAGGAAAGAAGGCAATAAGAAACCACAGTATTTTACCTTTATTACAATGGTGTTTGAAATTGGTGTTTTGTGTTGATTTATGCAAATTACGTGCATTATCACAGCTGCTTGTTGCCTTTCATTCCCGATCCGTTGAAAATTGCAGTCGCTACTTGCTCGTGTATAAGGGAAGCTACTTTACGACTACCTTGTCGGCAAGAAAACATTTCAATTTTGGCAGAAATTCTGATTGTAATACATTAATATTCTGTCAAAATTAAGATTTTCTGAGACTCGTTTTCCAGAAAAATTTAGGTATCGTGTCACATTTTGATACTCGCGTGATCTCTATTTTCTATAGGACTGCTTTCGTAAAATGATTATCCCTAATGAAATATGCAATAATTATTCCATTACCTCATTCCATCAAGTAACGTTTGAAGAAATCTTGATTTTCTGTAATTTGTGAAAATGCGTCATTTTTATTGCTTTTTGCTAGGTTGCTCTAAAAATAATCGATCGAAATAATATTGAAGAAGAGTATGTTTTGAGGAACTTGAAAAGGGAAGCAAGTATATTAATGAAATTGAGCCATCCAAATATTGTAAATTTTTATGAAGAACTCTCGGTAAGTTCTACTGATTTGACATGCTTTATTTCAAATTTAAATTTCAATCTGCTATAAGACGTATTAACGTATTTGTTATTTATTCCTGTTTTGTTTATGAGTCTCTTTTTCTGCAAAATTAAGTGTAGATGGCGCTGGTGTTTTGTGGTAGAACATACTTCTCAGATGTTGCCTCGTCATCTGACCGTGATTCAAAATTACGAAGTGTTATCCGATCTTTCCCTTTGGGACTGATCCTAGACCGTCGCCAATAGCCCTTTGTGTTGCTTCAGTGCGACTTTTATTCAACTACCCCCACCCCCTGTATGAATTTCATATTGGGTAACCGGAAGTTTCATCCTCGTCTTCCGGTGGTTTGTTTGCATTGAAAATCCTTCTCTTTAGGTAACACAAAAGTAAACGTACAAGTAAAATTCAGAGTTCAAAATTGGATCAATTAACAATGGTGGGGCAAAAATCCCCAAACATAATTCTGAATTATTGGCAATAAATCCTATAACGGTGTCTGAACTATCTAGTAGTGAAATGTTAGATACAAAATTGCAAAAAAATAATACTTTAAAACTAGTTTATTAAACTACTAAACCTAACCAAAAAAACTCCTCACATTATTTGGTTGAGAAGAGTACGAGACTTGCTTTCGTCATCCATTCGATAATCCAGACGAAATTGGACAGTTCAGAGAAATTCGCGTGTTCTTTGGAGATGTATTCAAAACTTTACTTCATTTCAAGCAACAGCAAAAACTTTAATGATACTTCCCAATAATTTATTAAGAAAAGCAAAATTTTATTAAGAGAAAGGGCCTTCTATTTTGGGTGGGGGTTCATCACTATTTTGTGATCAGTATCTTTAATCCATCAATTGAAAGAATATTTTTCCAATATGAACGAATGATGTTCCTTACTAATCATTATAAATCTTGCGATTCCTCGAGTTAAAGAATTTTTACTAAAATTTCTTATTTACTTTCTAGTATCGTGATGTGTACTGTCTTTCAATGGAGTATGTGAATGGCGTGAATCTTCGTCGATATCTGAAGAAACAAGAATCATTGAAAGTGTCAGAAGATGTAGCTAGACTTTTCTTTTACCAAATGGTATCGGCTGTCCATCACATGCACAAATTAAATATTTTGCATAGGTAATGCGCGTATCTGATGAATGCAGCTTAATTATATTATTTTCAAACGATGTTTTGTTTTAATCTAGAACTAAGAATAAAATTATTTTCATCACGGGCTTTTAACTTAAACAAAAGAATGCTTTTTATTACAAAAATAGAATAAAATGTTAAATTCCAATGTGTAAATCATGCATTCAATTGATGCCTCCTCCACAGAATTCCAATGAATTCTTACAAAGTTAAAAGTTGAATTCTTGTTGAAAAATTAAACGCGGATAACCTGAACAATTTCATTGGATTTAAAGGGACTTATTTTGTGATTGAAGTTTTTATTTTAATAAACATAATTTTTATCTATCATATTTTAAACTCAAGTAAGTATTCGGGTAAAAATATGTAATTAGAAATGGAAGAGATGGAAAGAATAGTTAAATCGGTTACTTTAAAACGAACTAATTCATTTTATAACAATGTACTTTTGACTTTCAGGGACTTAAAACAAGAAAATGTTCTGGTAGAATTTGGAAGAGTGATTAAAATAATAGGTAAGTTCTTCCTTTACTAAGCTTTTTTGTAATGGGATAGTTCCATGTCTGATGACATACAGTTAATATCGGAAAATATATTTATGAACTTAGAATTGAAACCACATTTGTTTTGAGATGAAATTCAGCGAGTTCAAGTTAAATATACATCCTGTATAAATTAATTATGAATTTAACTGTACTTTTATATATGGATTTAGGTGTTAATTTAATCAATTTAATCCGAAACATTGCTTAAAATATAATATAATTATATCTTATGAGAAGAAAATAGTCTTTGAGAACATACTTTATCCGAGTGTTCACTGAAAAGTAAGATAGAGAACTTGTTGATACTGAAATTATTTTCGGAATGAGAGAATATTTACAAAGTATTATTTTATGAATTTTAAAGCTGCTTATTTCAAAACTATATACATTCCAAAATGTCTAATTCCATACGGACATTAGACGTGTCACATTTTTTAACACATCCAATATCTGAGGTTTGAAACTGTCAATTTTGGAATAATTCACAAAACAGCTTCTTCCATAAAACAGGAAACGAGTAAAATCTTTATGTCCGAAACTGCTCGTCTTTCTCCACTTGTGCTGATTCGAATATAAGATTCGAACTGGTCTGAAATTTCTAACCCTGCACTGCATCCTGTATCAAAACTGAATATCTCAAGTACTTCACTCGAAATATTACGGAGACATATATTTCAAACCTGTATACAAAATACCGCTATGTCAAGCGGGCATTTGTTGTCTCATACTTTTGCAACCCAAAACCGCGGGTAACCAAATTGACTCTATTTCTTTTCAAAACACAAAATAAACAACGTCATCAGTCCCTTGCATATCCGTTTCATTTCTTAGATGCTAATTCTAGGTGGTAAAAACCACCGAGCATCCTTTCAACCTTCAGACCGCATCCTCGACTTTTTTTCTCCTGATTGCGTCACTGCCCTCTATTTCTTGACCGCCAAGTTTGTTCACATCACACCCCCGTTATAAAAATGACGCAATTCGAGATACACAAATTGGTAGGAAGCGTGAAAGACAACTTCGCGCGTTCAGGGACATCTATGCAATTAACAAGACAGTTCGTGGATAAAATAACAACACTGAATAACTTTACAGATAAAAATCACTCTTGTCGGATTTTCAGTGTCAACCAACAAACTAGACGGAAGACGGAAATTTTATTTCCTGCAACCAAATGCAATAGCATGATACATATCGGGGTTACCTTAACCCTCTAAGCGTCACGTAATTACCTAATAGTGTATAATTGCTTTTTCCCCACAACGCAAATGACTAAATAACCACATCTACTGATTGAAGGAATCCTAGGAAAGATTCCACTGGTCAAGTAGGTCAAAATTGGTTTGAAGTCATAGAGAGAAGACTGTTGGTGGCAGAACGGATAAATACGCGAGAACCCGTCAAAGGGTTAAATTGTAGTTTATCGCCGGTTTTGCGTTTAATGTAACTGGCATTGACCAATTAACTGCATCGATTCGGAATTCTTGCTGTAGAATGATTTTTGGCGAAGTGCTGAAAACGAATTCGAAAACAAACTAAGTGCCGTCACTTTCGGAACACGTACTGAAAGTACGTTCCACCACAAAAAGCACTGGTTACCTATTTTAGTGACAGAAAATGCCTTTCACGGATCTCACGATGATTTATTTTTTTAGAAGATATAAGTGGAGAATTACGAAAATAAGAATTGACAAACTTTCCATTCATCAATTGTATTGAAAGCTGAGTTCGAAGACTTGTAACAGTTTCTATTCCATTTTTTGCTTTTATACAATAACTAGCAGAAATATCCGGCATGGTTCGGCTTGAATTAATTCGATTTTAATTGAATTGTGATCAGGATAATTTCTCACATGCATAGAAAATATAACTATCATTTAAGTATCGAAATATGATTTTAATAATTCCATTTTCACTATTTAAAAAAAATTCACATTTTGCGCATTCATCAATAATTCTTGCACCTGCAATTCTGACTTCCATCAGCAAGTTCTAAGAAACGAATGACAAATTAATTTGATATCATATTCACATAAATCGCGACATGAGGCAAAACGTATCTGTATCTTGGTAGGTATTTTGGTATTTTCAATTAACGTCACACTGGAGCAACACAATGGGCTATTGGTGACGGTCCGGGATCAATCCCAGAGGGAAAGATCCGAGGACAACACCACGTAATTTTGAACCACGGTCAGATGACGAGGCAACACCTGAGCTGGCACCCCACTCTCCAAACTTCCACACCACGCCAACGTGAGGACATTTGAGGCCACGACAGATTTAACGTGCACCAGCCCCCTTTGTACACGACGGTGTTTGGCTGGATTCGAACTCGCAACCCTTCGGTTGCGAGTCCGTTACTCTTCCAACCGGGCCACCGCGGCCCGTATCTTGGTAGAATAAGGAACGGTGTCCAAATTCGCTAATTTTGAGTTATGTCCACAAATCATTTCAAGATGATGAAATCAAAACATTCAAAAGTATTTTTTTGAATGCTGTATTAAAAAATAATAATTACTAAGTCTGGTGGAATCAAAAACTCGCAAAATGGACACTGGCCCTTTTCTACAAAGGTATAAATATATTTGGGGTTAAAAATATAAATAGTGACACGTATAATTAAAAACGGTATTAGATTCAAATTAATCTTTTTCCGCTTCTACTTAAACACAGAATAAATCGATTTACGTTTCGGGAAAAAAGGAGACATTTCATTGTGGCCTTCCGTACCCATTAGACATTCTGATGTGGTTTTAACACGCTTACGTATCGTATACACGTTTCACTCACAGGCATCTTTTGTTAGGAGAGAGTGCCCCTGTGTGGTGGAACGTGTGTTGTTCCTTTACCATTCAGCATATTTTAATCGATTGTTTAGATTTAATCATCATCACCGACACTTTTTTAATAACTTTATTTTGACTGCAGAATTTGATTGGGGAAAATCCTCATTCAAATATTTTTAAATTTTTACGCAGTATCAAGTTTTTGAATTCTAATTAATGTTTTTATCATTGATATTTTTTTCCTGAACATTCTGCCACCTGCATTAAAAAAATCCAATCATTTATCATATGTATGTTTTTGATCAATACAATTTAATCTCATATATTTGCTGATTTTATACTAATAAGCATTTGAATTTTAATTCTTATTTCAACTACCAGTTTTTAAAATTTTAATGTGACATTGAATTAGATTCATACACATTTTTAGCCATTTTATACCTATTCAGTTTCTATTGTCTTTATTCGATCTTGCGTTTGGCGCAGTTTCTCCTAATTTTGGGCTTTACGCTAGAAAATCTTAATAACCAACCATTTCTAGCACTCACCAGCAACAACTTTTCAACTCACCAGCAATGACTTCATCTAGTCGGAACGGAGGGGTTGCGCTCCAATTAACCCTCCTGGTGGTTGCCTCGATGAAGTATCTCGTCATTAACAAAAGACCAGATCTTGATGGACGAGATATCTCGTCATTAGAAGAAAACTGACCAGATCTTGATCTCGTCATCATAAAAAAAATCGGCAACATCTTGATAACGTAATATCTCGTTACTAGAAAACTTGGTCAACTCTTGAAGGACGAGATATCTCGTCAAAACCACTAGGAGGGTTAAGAACTAGGATTTACAGCTGTCTGCCGCTCGACAGGAAACTAAGAACGTCAACCGAATATGTTTGGCTGTGTTTAGAGTGATGCCATGTCCAAGAGCTGTGGACAACTGTGGAATGTCAGAGTATCACGTGTAGCGACACCATTTAACAATTACCATCTTGGTAGCTACATACATAGCTAAGAATCGCTTGTGTTACTTAAAAGCAATTCAAGCGATACAAAGTTGGATATATATCGCCATTCTTATCAACGCAAAACTACTTAATGACACTGCAAGCTCCTTTTATCTTCCAGATTTTGGTCTGAGCAATGTCTATCAACCGAAAGTTCAACTCAGAACTCACTGTGGATCTTTTGTATACGCTGCTCCAGAGCTTTTCCAGACTCATTCCGTTTACGGCGCCGCTATCGACTTATGGAGCTTGTGAGTAACGAATTTTTAGATTTCATTGGAACCCTCGAAAGAATTCGGTCTCTTTTCAGAAATCTTAAAATTTAGAGAAAATTGCTGCATCCCGTCCCAACTTTCAAAGCACTATCAGGGCTGTGTGAGCGTATGTCCATCCCTCACGTCATAGACTCCACTTCAGATGGACCTCTCAATGTGGGACGTCAATCACTGATCTTTTAAATTGCGTCCTATTGTAAATTATATCTCATGATAGCATCAACTTTACATTATTCTTTTTAAAGTTATCGATAAAATAACTTAAATAATTAATGAAACATTTTTTATACTTTTGTGGTTTGCATTTTCAACTGAGATAATTTGGTTTTTGGTTCGATTGTAGGCTTCCGATTTTCTTCACACAGCCCATTTTTATCCTATGTGAAAAGGATTTTCAATGGAGATCAACAAATCAGACTGAAAACGGACATTTTACTTCCTGTTATCTAAATTTTCTCGCATGACTACTATCTGGGTTACCTTAAAATGTAGTTTATCGCCGTTTGGCGTTTAATCCAATTTGCTTTAACGAATTAATTATCATATACCAATTCGGAATTCATTCTTTGGAATTTCTATTGGCTACGTGCTGAAATCGTTTTCGTAAAACAAGCCAAGTGAAGTCACGTCCGGAATACGACTCGCAATTGGTGTTTCAAACAGAAAACACACTCCACCGTAAAAACACAACCCACTTATACACTCATTGCCAAACGTTAAGCACGAAGCGGTAAAATGCGAAAAAATCGACAAGTACAGCTTTGACACGAAATGCGGCAGTAAAGTAGCAAATATGTTTATGCATGAAACAAAACAAAGAATTACATACAAAGATGAAAACAATATTGAATTTTCATAAATTATAAGATGAAGTCATATTGGAGTCATTAATAAAATGATGTTTAAAGCCCAAACAAAACCGACATTAATAGGGTATGTGACCACCCCTCATCCTCATACAAAGTTTACAGCGTGTGACCATGCTTTCCATGAGGTGATCAACCACCACAGAGTCAAGTAATTGCCATTCCTCCTGTAGAGCAGGACCTCCTCCTCCTGTTGCAACTCTGTGAGAGTGACTGAGGGTGGGAAACGTGCAGACACAGCACGGCCGAGGGCATCCCAAAGATTTTCAATGGGATTAAGGTCGGGCGAGTACGCCGGCCAATCCCCTCACTCTCCAGGTAGTCGTCGACGATGTTGGCTCGATGGGGACGCGCATTATCATCCATTAAAACGAAAGCAGGACCAACTGCTGCAGCGTACAATCTCACAGTGGGTTCTAGGACTTCATCCCGATACCGGACAGCCGTCACACAGAATCCCGTCTATAGATATGCAGGTCGGTGCGATATCCCAACGAAATCCCTGCCCACACCATTATGCTTCCACCTCGGAATACGTGATGCTCGATGATGTTCTGGGGCCGATTGCGTGTGCCTTGTTCTCTCCAAACCCTTACACGCTTGTCATCTGGCTCCTGGGCAAATCTTGACTCATCCGTGAACATAACGTTGGCCCAATCAGACAGTTCCAATTCACATGTTGCCGACACCACTTTAATCGTGCCCCTCCGGATTGGATGGATAGAGGAACACAAACTCGTGGTACCTGGGCGTACAGTCCATTCATGTGTAGCCTTCGGCGAACAGTAGTGGCAGATATCGATCAGATTTCCTCTCCGTGCTTAACTTTTGGCAGTGAGCTTGACAGAAAAATGCCTCTCATATATAAAACAATCATTGGCGTGGAAACTGTTTTTTCTTTTCTATAATATATAAAAAAATTGAGTTATCTAGAGGACATTACTCGATAGCTGAAACGCTGTTCCATTACTTGGTGACGCATTGCTAAAAATTTCCTTGTTCCAGGGGAGTCATTCTGTATTCTATGGTAATAGGCCGAATGCCCTTTGGAGTATCAAAAAGTGGTGAAGATGATTCCGTCTGCGACACCACAAAATTACTTTTTCTCCAAAGAATTTCTCAAGGCTTGATGCCAGAGAACAGGAACCGTATGAGAGATTTAAGTTTTGGTAAGGAACATTTGTACTCTGCTAACAATCAAAGAATCTATAAAATCACGAATATTTCCAGCACTTTTTTAAATGTCTACCGAAAAATGCAATTTTCTATTCTGATTTATTATTTTGTAGACATTTTAAAGATCTGAGACAAACGAATTGGTTTCTAAAAACTCGCTTATTTGGAGTTTTGTTTTGTTGAACAAATGTGAAATTATGTGGTAAAAAATGTAATGTTCATGAAGAAATAGGCTGGGAATAAAAATTATCGCAAATGCTTTAAATTCGTTTTTAATATGAATGTACGTTTTCAACTAGACTGCTGCAATTTACTGGAAACCTTGCTGCAGCCGAATCAGTTCAAACGCTTGAGGATAAAGGAGGCAATCATACATCCGTGGTTCGAAAACAAAGGGTTCAAAAAAAGATTGCCGCAACAGCGCTTGGACCTAAAACAAAAATTTCAACCTCAAGTAAGCACACATACGTTAAAGGTTTGTAATTCGCTATGTTGGATTGTGCGCAGTTTGAGCTCGCGATTGGTGTTCCAATTTATTTTAATTTTAATATTTATTGCGCGTGACTTTTCCCGCGCAATTTTAATTTTATCTTTAACCGGAATTGGAATTCTGATTGGAAAGAACGAAAAAGTTAGTTTTCAGAACAGAGTTCGTGAGTTTCAGATAGGTATTTAGTTAACGTCGCACTGGAGAAACACAATAGGCTATGGGCGATGGTCCGGAATCAAACCCGAAGGGAAAGATTCGAGGACAACACCACATAATTTTGAATCACAGTCAGATGACGAGGTCACACCTGAACTGGCACCCCACTCTCCAAACTTCCACACCACGTCAACGTGACGTGAGTTTCAGAGCAGTCGGTGTCATGTAAATATGCAGTGTTAATAAATGTCTTGTTCGCGCGCGCGGTTTGTAGTTTTGAATTCCAGTGTAGCTTTTACATGCACTATTTCGCAATACAGCCCACTTGATAAATTTGGATCCTTTGGTAGAATCACGCTAAAATACAATACATTTTCATATATTAAACATTGACTTCACAAAATGGTACCTTAATATGAAATGGACTTATCCCAAGAGTAAACTGCTATGAAAAAGTTGAGCGAGATTTATGTTTAATAAATTTGCAGATAGACGATTCAGATTGGTTCTTATATGAAGTGCTCTAATATCAAACGCTGTTTTACTTTAGATTCCGGAATTAGATTTAGGTATAGGCCTAGTAATGGGACAAGGTAATTTCTGTCTGTATCAAAAAGGAAATGAACACAAAAACAATTGTGCTTAAATACCTTTCCAAAGTATTCCTCTTTGCACTTCGTACCCTTAATGATAGCATTCTTCCACTTTAAAACAATGAGAAAGGCTTATTCGGGATCGAACCGGCTGCCTTGTCGAATTCACCTTAATCTTGTCCATGGTTTGAATGAATACTATATTAAAGTGGTTGAATACAAATTATTTTATAACTTTACCCATATTTCGACAAAAAATATTTTAAAATTAAATGTCGGAGTTAAAAACGTACATTACAGTGCATTCATAATCAAAAGTCAACATTTCTAAAGCACGTAAAATAATGGTCACAAATGTAAATTTCAAATTGCAAACACAAATTCAGGTAATAGGACTTTTTCCAGAGAAAACAAAATAATATGTCAAGTAGCCATGAAAAGTGACCATATATATATATATATTGCTTTTGAAACAAATAGGAATCTTAGTACGATATGCCCACGAACAGATCACAATAATTTAGAATGTAATGGATGTCGAGTTAGATCCGCTTTCATGTGTTCACTATCTTTATAAAAGTGATGTAACCAGATAACTCTTCAAAAGAACGAGCAAAACTGCGATTTTGGGCACGTGGAGGACATTATATATCTTGTAGATAGAATTCTTTACTATACACAGTTCATGTTCCGGCTTTTAAAGATTGTATATTAGAATCCCAAGTATTAAACATTGCTCTACCTGATATATATTTTTGGATTTATTTTTTTCGTTTTAAAAAGTTCTATCATGTGAATCTTCAAAGAGCTTGAATTCTAGGACCAACATATTTTGAAGCATTTAGAAATGTGAATTTAATGTAAATTTAATCATGTTTCTTTTTGTGATAATTGGCTTGATTTTTTTTCTCTGAAGATTATAGATTTCATGGCTGCTCAGATGGGAACCTCCACTGAACGAATAAAGTATCACTTACTGAATTTCAAATACAGTAAAATCTGTGCCATATACTTCATTGCTCAAGATACATTAATAAAAGAAGTTCTTTATCCACCTAGAGACTTGGAACACTCTTTTATCTATAAATTCGAATGTTGGAGAAGGTCTGTGTTCGGAGATTTAATTGAGTTCGACGAGCAAGGAGTTGAAGATATAAATGAAATAACAAATTCTCAAGGGTTCAAAATGGATTCTTTTTCTGCTGGAGAATTTCACTACAGAGGGGTCTCTGAGGTAGATAATGTAAAGGAATCTAAAAAGTCGTCCAAGCATTCGGAGAAGATCGCATCTATTAGAAAAAGCGCAGGAGATGGAAGTAATTTTGGTAAAAAGATCTCATCCGTACAAGTAACGACCAATAACAACCGAGCAAGAGCAAAATTCGTCGTTTCTACACCACAGCAAGTAACTGACAAATCAACAGAAACTGATTCGTATTTAAGGATACAAGGGGAAGGGGGAGATTGCAAGCCAATCTCGCACTGCCGGACAACAAACGAGCCTTTCCGATCGTATAAAAGAAACCGTCCGCCTCGATTTCAATCTATGACTGATAGAAACAAAATAGCAGAGACCGAACCGGCTGCAAAATACGAAAGGTCAAATCTGAAGAAATGGATTTCGAAAGTTTCCTCTAATGACGATGAAAATTCGATAGATGTTAGCCCGTTGGTAGAAAAATTCAACACCATGTGCAAAATTAACTCTCATCAGATGTCACTGCATTCTAACGGCGAAACTTCAACTGATACCCCCCCTAGGAAGGAAATTGCCCCCAGATTTTCTAAATCGACGACACCCTTGAAGCAATATCCAATCAAAATTTTTTTGAAGCGTGACACTTCAGAACTGCCTCAAAGCCGACCGGCCACCAATGGTCAGATCGGGCAGTCCGTTTATGATAGGGCAACTAACAGTTCTAAAACTCATCAGGAGCCTATCGTCAAAGAAATCTTTTTATCCGAAGAGTCAAACCAACAGCACAGACTCAAGTCTAGAACGATAAGAAGGGACTGTGTTCCGATTGTCCCTTACAGAAGTAGTCAAGTGCCGGTAAGCGAATTCCGGTACGGCAATCCTTCCACGTTTATCCAGAAACCGGCTTTTGGGACGAGTATGAGAAACAACACTAAGGAGTATAGGAATTCAACATGGAAACACAGGTTTACAGTGAGTTCTGTCAATGTTAATTATGATCACTGACATGGCATTTATTTTTTACAAGGGAAGATCTTCAGCTGCCAATGATGACACGTAACAAAAGAAAGTAAAAATTTTCGCCACATCAATATGAAGGGCTTCGGGCAACACAATGATAAAGAGCTACATTTAAAATGTTTCAGGAAAGCAATTTTCAAGTTTTAGAAAGTTCCAAAATTATAATGGTTTATCCAATGAAGATGTCGTTATCTTAAACTTTCAAGTATTAAGCACTCATTCAAATAATCAGAAATTATGTATATAGCCACAGAAATATATATTTCTGTGGCTATAGGTTACCAGGAGCCCTTCATATATTGATTACTCTTACGGGGGCATATTTTTTTAAACTGGCAAATGTACTGGCACTGGTCTAGTTTCTGCAATTTGATGTGGAATTGGATGGATTTCTTCTCATAATTTTCCTCCCTCAAAGGCATCTCATACATGCATGTAAAATTATATAAATAAGTGGTAAAAGAATATTACCATATAAATTAAAAAAATTTATAAGCTACATTTCTTCCAATTTGAAATTTCATCCAAGTTCCAAGAATTTAGATTTTCAAAAATAATTCAATTGTTTCAAGTAAGGCATGAAAAAAAATCATTTAAAAGTATAGAATTTATTTGATTTGAATCGGATTTTTATGATTTTAATTAATAAGTTGTTCCTATAAATTAAAATGTGTTTTTATTTTTACATGAGACATGAAAATCACTCTAAAGTTTCTGATAGTATTGATTTGTTAAACATAAATATATAATGGTTCAGGAAAAATAGCAGGCAAATTTTTATTAAAACAATTAAAATTATTCTGGGGCCTTGTTGCTGTTATTCTTTTATTTGAATTCTATTTTGATACAAATCCCTAATATTTTAATAAGGGGATATGATTTAATTTTATCAATCTAATTCAAAAAAATTTAAATTTTCTTGCATTTTTGCTACGCAACTTTTTTTTCTAAATTGTAAATTAAAAGTGTTGAAGTCTTTCTAAAGAAGTAGCTATGGTGGTAAGATAGCTGTGTGTTCTAACACTTAAAATCTAAATGAGTCCCATTCCAAAGGTCATGGTGCAAGGGCCGTATTTGGCCAAGCTGCTCCATACGCAAGACTCATGCCATCTAGTAAATGGATATACACAAAGATTTTTACTGATACAGAAGAGAAATACACGCTCGGTAAATTACAGGAATGAACCTGTGCCACCTACAAGTTGCTAGAGTAGTGAGCAAATCATTGTCGACTCCCCATTCCAGAAACATGTTTTTGCAAAGAGGAAAACAAAGAAATTATTTGCTTACTCTTGATAAATATTTTTTTTGAAAATATTAAAAGGTTCTTTCTATTTAAGCACAATTGGTTTTCCTTAATCAGGGTTTTTTAACCCTCAATTAGTCACAGGTTTTTAACAAATGAGATAGCGGTGCTCGACGTTTTCTATCCTAGTTTACACATTAATTATCCATTTTTTGCTAAAAAACAAATTGTAAACATTTTTTATTTCAATTTATATAGTTTTTAGTTCTTTTCATTTGTAACAATGAAAAAAGTAACTGCATACGGCAGAACCAGTGCGACTAACGAAGGTTTAAATAAGCTAGAAAGTGAGAGGAGCATCCACACAATGCTCGTGTGTAACACACTGAAAACAAATGTTAGAGTACCAATTCATTTATCAGAAATTGCAAATTCCCTCTTGATAGGGTATCAGTTAAACTTTGTCCAACCTTTCCATGGGAAGATTATATCAAACCGAAGACTTGGTTTCATGTATGGACTGAACCTCATACGTACAAAACTCAGCCTCTGCTAATGTTGTTCAGTCATCCAAACCCTAGGGATTCGAACACCTTGGGTCCTCCCGAACGAAAGAGGAAAATATTTCAACACAATGAGTAACTGATTTAAGTTAAAAAACACCTCTGCCAGGCACATGTCTTTTACTTACGCCCCCGAATAGTTTCTAAAGTTGGTGCCACTGTATCTCAATCCCGTTATCTCTAGTTGGAAGCCAGTTATTTTCAGTTAAGAGGGTTATTCTTAACATGCTAAGTCGAAGCAGATTTTTTAAAAACATATTTGTATAAAATAACGTGCATCCGTCTCAGATTATTTCAATTTCAATATTACTATTAAACTTCAAGACAATTTAAAATTTGATTTAAATTGGAATACCCTGGTTTTAAGTTTTTTAAACATTGTAAAACATTTGTGTAAGGTTCTTATGACAATAACGGATAAGTAGAAAAATAAGATATATAGAACAAGACATAAGGTAACATTTAATGCATTTGAATTGAATTGTATGATTAAAAAAATTATTATACTCTGAAATGAAAAATGTTTATTTTCTGTTCTAATTTTCAGAGCAAGTTACTTGAGTCACAGGAAACAGTTAGAGTTGAAATAAAAGATAAATATTTTTACTGATATGCATGCATATAAAATTAAGAATTGGAGGAAGAAATTATTGAGTGATGTGAATAATCCAAACATGAAAATGTTTTCTTTTTAAATTGACATATTTAAATCATGTTAAAATTGAAATTATATTTAACAAAATTTTAATTTTATTACTGCATATCTGCTATTTTAAGTAAATGATACACCTGTTTGATATTTAGGAAAAATTCAATTGCATTTAATTATAATCAAATGTATGTTTGCTGTGTCTAACAGTTTGAGCTACATTTTGTAATTTAAAAATTATTTTGTCATAAAATTCATAATTAATTTTGTAAATTTCTAGTGAATGAAATGGAAAATGTAATTTGAGTATATGGAATAAAATTGTTTTAATAAATTTTTTCATTTCTGTAAATAATGAAAATGCATGCTACAAACAATTTTATAATTTAAGGACAATCATTCTCATCAAATTACATTATAATTGAAAATAGTCTAGATTGAATCATTGATGAGAAAATAGCTTTATGGCTAATCCAGGAAGAGTAAAATCAAAGGCAAGAGATTACAAATCCTTTTATGAATTGATGTTGGATGCTCATAAACATGAGCTCATGTATTAGCTCTATTCAATTGTAAAAGCACTCTAATTTTATAATTCTGTGTGATCAAGCCATATAAGAATGGATCAACTTACAGGAAATTGTTTAGAAGTAAATTGTTAATCTAATTACTTTCAATACAAATCACATGAGTTTAATTCTACAAGACTTATTTATATACTTAAATATTGGATAGCACTTACCTCCAATACCAATAAGATTTTCATAAAATAGATGTTCGATAAATAAAAAGTATTTTTCCATCAAGAAATGATGTTATTTCACTATTTCTTACCCAATTTTTGCATTACAAATAAAAGAAACTTAAGGAAAAGATACATTAACTTTCCAGACAAAATGCTATACTTCTGCAAATAAATGTTTTCCTACAATATGTTTAGAAGCTGTTAAAATCTTTTAAAGGAATTAATAAAAGGAGAGAAAATAGTTTTGTAAGAACTTTATTTATGAAATTGAGGAAGTTAAAATCTTACAACCAGTGATGGGTAACTGCCATTTGCAGAGCAATCACAAAAACATTTACATTGTTGTTTAACAGATAAGTATAATAAATAAGCAAAATAAAAAATAAACACACATACATATACATTATATATATACAATAATGCCATATTATCATACAAAGTAATTCAATAGAAATAAGCATGATACATAAAAGTATTATTTGAATTAAATGCTTTCTATCTTTAAAAAAATTAGACCTTATTCAGAAAGTTAAATGCATTTCTTTTTCCAGTGATACTGTAAGTAAAAATAAAGGACAGCAGCAAGAACACAGCATACATCTATATAATTATGTACAGCATGCATACATGTGTTTCTGTGAAGCAAAGTACTTAAGTATTAGAGGGAAATACAAATACTTAAGTACTGTAGATTTTCTGTACGAGTCACTAGTCAATTATCTTTTATGAAATAGTTTAAACAGCTTATTGGGACTAAGTTTAAATTTCATGGATATCTATTATTAATTCATTTGCACTAGACCAATAAGAGAAAATGAATTTTAATGCACATGGTTACTCACTCCCTGAATAGTGTTGTTAATTCTTCCTGTCAGAATATAATTCCCCTCTAATCTGTTTCATTTAAAAAGAAATACTGAAAACTGATAAATGAAGGAATTATTTGAAAGTGGAAAAAGATGCCATCCTAAAATCAATATTGCTGTATTTTACATTTAACCAGGATAGTAAAATTTATCTCGATAAGTCTAACTTTCCACACAAATACTTAGTCTCATTACTAAATTGCATTTATTCATAAAATAGAGTAAAAAAACCGTTGCTAGATTTTAAATAGTACAGCTTGACTTTTAAGGACAGCATTTTTCATTTTAAAGCATCATTTGTATATAAAATAATTATACAAATTTTCTACATAGAGAAATCAAACAAGGTAAAATCATTTTAAGGGAGCTAAAAATACACTAGCAAAGTGCTGTAGATTAATTTATTCTAGTCAACCCCATAAGCACTAGATGAAGACGCAGTATTATGGCATATATGCTATAAAAACTGTTCTCTATTGCTCTCTTAATCTAATTTGACTTGAATGATGCATTGTAGTGAGTCCATATGGATGGATAAAAAAAACAGAAGTTTAATTAGAATTCCCTCTAAGTTAAATTACACAAAATATAACATCCAGCTCAAATTTTAATTCAAATGGAAAATACGTCTACTTTTACTGAAAATGAATGGAAATATTCAAGTTGAGTAGCTTTAGAAAAACAGTTTGACTTTATTAAGTACTTATGCAAGTCATTTTGTAAAATTGGATAAAACTTCATTATGCGGTTCAGACATAGTTAATAAGAAATCCAGAGTCAGACTTGGAAAATCTTTTCCCAATCAAATCAGTTGCATATGCAAAAGGTTTTATGAATACAGTTTGTTTTTTAATAGCTTTAACTATGCAGTATCAAAGTGACATTAAGAATTATATTTAGGAAAAAATATTGCATAACTCGAAGACCACATTAACTGTAACAATTTTATCTACAGATATTTTTAAACTAGTCTCTTCAATACATTATTCAATAATGATAGTATGCAATAAAAGCATTTAATAAAGAAAACTGCTTCTTTTCCAGCACACTACTCTAAATCGCAAGTTCAAACCTGATCTCTGAACATGACAGATAAAACCTTTTCTATTTATAAATATATATTTTAGTTAATATTTTAGTCAACCTGACATTATAGGTACATTTCACAAATACCAATCTCAAAACTAGCTTCAGTTTCTCTATTTCTGATCAAAATAGAACTATAATACTAACCATCACACTTGATGGTAGTGTATCAACATAATTATCATCACATATTTTTCAAGTCAATTTTCAGAACTGATATTTCAAATGTATACACTGTATTAATATACACTTTAGTTAAATATTAATAAAAACCCATTTAAATTATATATATACATGCATTTTTATCTGTAGCATTCAAATTTTAAAACATACCTTGCATTTACAGACAATTCGTACAAGACAAGAATGAATGGAAGGTAAAATTTGCTCCCAATCAAATATTAGTACATCTAAATGACAGAAACATAAGGACAAAAATTAGCTGAAGTACAATGTGGATGTACTGTATATTAGTATAAGTGCTAATTTAAGTTCACAACTTCAACACAGCATAACTCAACGTAACGATTCAAATTTAATTTTTGTTCCATTTCTTTGTTATATTCTAACTTTTTATTTCCTTCCAATGAAAGAAATTGCAATCAGTAGTAATTATAGAACATTTTGATGAAAACTTTTTTTTTAATTTTTAATCTAATTTGTAGCAATAGAATAATTTGTAACTGGGGTTTCATTTTCGTTTTGAGTCATTCTTTCTATAGCATACTACATAACTATAGGAAGAAACAATATTCCGATAACAATGTTTCTATCTTAGGAGTCCATTTCAGATACATGTATGCAAACAGCAATCGCTGAAGCATAGAAGACATAGCACAAGGAATTGCAAACAGTTTGTTCATGTGGTTAAAAGCAGATGATTCTTCCTGATATTTTCACATGCGTCTACATTATTCAACCATATTACCATTAATGATGTAACTCTATGTGAGATTACTTATCAGATTACCAATGTTGAAAAATTTATTGAATTCTGAAACAATGATAATCACTAAGGACAAATAGTTACTGAAGAGTTTTACTTTTCTTTTGCATCATTCAAAGCACCTGTGCATCATGTAGATGTCATACTCAACCCTTTTCATTTTAAATAAAACAATACATATTCTTAAAACTTAATGACAGCCAGTTTAAAACTTTTAGTTTAAATCAACGTTTGCTTTGCAAACCTTACCTCACTACCTTACAATAATTTTCATGACAAATAAAACTCTGAGTGCCAGTTTTCCAAAAGAGTACACTTGCTTTTACACTAAATTGCAAGAGTGGTTTAGGGAAAGAACAATTAATGTTCGTCTTTTGCATTTTTAAGCTGAATCTGCCAGATGGCGAATGTAATGAAGACAATTTACTAGAAAGCAAAGAAAACAAATCATACAACAAAAACAATTTTTGAAAGAATAATCATTCTACTACTTTATCAATACTCTGTGATAATTAAGGATAAGATTTATTGCAGGACTCGTTCATACTCTTAGCTTCAGAAAAACTCAAAGCATAAAAATTGACATTAACCACTTAACGCATTTACCCGTGTTTGACACGGGCGAAAGTTACCGGCAAATTTGCACATGCACGTGTCTCACACGGCGCTCTTCCGTTCTAGTAAAAATAGATAGGCTAGATTAAACTTATACCAAGGATGGCATAAACTTATTTATCATAGATGAGTTACCACTTATTTATAGATGGATATTAAATTTATTTACCGTAGATGGCACCACTATGCACCATTTTTCTTGTGTAAACCAAGTGGTGCATTTTGATGATTAGCTATAAGTTTGTTAGGAATTCTTTGTTATAAAGCAGTTGTTAGGTGTCTAAAAGGTAATATATCCATTTTTATTACGTTAAATATCATAAAAGTAAATAGTTAACCATAAATTAATTTTTACTAAGTGTTTTTGTAACTCGTTTAGAAAAAGTTATCTGATAATGAGCGACTGTGACGATTTCGAGTATGCCAATTTATCAGAAAGTTTCAGCGATGATCTTTTGAGTGATGGAAGTGAATCTGAAGTTAATATTTTGAAATTCAAAATAAACATGTAATCAAATCGTTTACACTTTGTTTGTATAATAACTTTTTATAACTTTTACCCCACCCCCTGCAACTGAAATCACAAAAATAACCTACACTATACCTATATATATATTCATTTTCTATAAAAAAAAACTCGATCATTTTTTACCAGTTTTTCCGAAAAAAACTCGTGCTTTAAGTGGTTAACAAGATTCCATATAAATGTATACTTTGAAGCTTGGCAAATTGAGAAACAAACTGAAGACTAAAATTGTCAATTTTGAGTAAAATTGGACTTTGATAATTTTATGCCATATGCCTTTTCATATATGGCTAAATGGCAATGTTTTTTTATTGAAACTCTTAGACAACTTTCATTTAATTGAAAAGGTTGAAACAGATTTGTCGTACAAAAAAATTGTAGATTGCAGCATAGAATGCATTCCTAATGCTCAGAGGGTTAACTGGAATAAAAATACTTATAATTTGTCTCATCAGATTCTAACTTAATAGTTCGAGTGTATTTTCAGTGTATCTTCACAAATCTAAGAATAGTTAATGTAAGGATTTACTAATAAATTTTTATGAAACATTTGTCTGTTTAGCAAAAAATAGTTATGTTCCTGCAAATATTTTCAAAATCAAGACATTTTAAAAACTTAAAAATAAAATTTACTAAGGCTTTATCAGAAGGGTTCTTGTTTGCTGTGTACTTTGAGAAACCATGATAAAAATGAGTAAAATCAATAACTTATGGTATAAAGTGAGAGTTCTTATTGCCCTCAATTATAGCACACTACTTTATACAGTAATTTCAAGTGCATAATGTCAAGGGAACCATGCAAACAGGAGCTATATCAAATGAAACTTTGTATTTAACAAAATATAAATCATTTACAGCAAGAAAGCATTTTTCAGGATACAATATCACAATTACATAGTGTGTGGTTTAAAATACTCATTCTCACATTTTAAATTGCAGAAAATGTTTTATTATAAATGACAATATGTTCAATTGATCAGTTTAAGTAGATTTGTCTGAAAAAACTAAATTATAAAATACTTTTTTCAGTATCAAAGGCTTTCATAGCATAGTAGAATATTAGAATACATGAAAACTATAGACATTCTATAGCAATTGACAAGAGTTTGGGAAAGCATTATTAAAATCTACATTAGGTATAGCATTTTTATAATTTTATATCATGAATTTACCAATGTAGTTATTTGAAGTATAAAATTAGTCTATTTTATAAACTTGAATACATAATTTGTAATATAAAATAGGAAAAAGTAAACTTAACAGTGTTATAGAAAGTTAATTTAGATGCCATACCAGCAATATTGTAAAAATACAAATACAAACGCACATAACCTGATCAACAAGAATGGCAAAACATAATCTACAGGCTATATCTGGTATAAATGCCTGTATATCTCAAACCCATGGCTACATATAAAACATCAACATTTTAAACTTCTGCATTTTGATGAACTTTGGCTTAGATGCATTTACTCCATTGCATTGCATTTAATTGGCCAACATATTGATCAACAAAATATTCTGCCGATGACTGCTCACGGTAAGCAAGCAACAAAATACAAGAATATATCTCTTCAGTGGAATGAGATGCCTTTTCTGCATTACATAAGGACACGGAAGTGTGTGGTGAATCACAGCCTTGAGCATTCTTCAGAGAATGACGCAGCAGCGGCAGTAGCGGGGCCGCCCGCCGCCAGCAGATGGAGGTGGTGTCATGGGTGCAAAGTAGGCGTGAACTCTGAGAGCAGGAAGATGACACTGAAATTACAAAATAATCTCTTTTACAAATGATTATTGGCTTTGGGAAGGAAAATTGCATTGCAATGGATTCCTAGTAATTGTGGGATTCACGAAAACGGAAAAGCAGATGATCTGGACAAAATTACTTCTTTGTCAACTCAACCTGTTTCCCTTTTCGAAATGCTAAACTATTAAATAAAAAGTTTTGAAGAGATCTTATTTTGAGTGTTTCTAGAGATGGAACAGCCTAATTGATAAACCATAAGATAATCTTTCATAATCTCCCTAGAGCGGTTGGCTTCTGAACTTCCACCTGACATGATCGATTCCATTGGCATTGTATTGAATTGTCTAACACTTCAACTGGGCCCCTTTGTAAATATGAATGACGACCACTTTTTGCACCATGACATTACATGTGTGAAAGAATAGCAATGAGAGTAGGGTTAAAAAGTTGATTCCGGTATGGACAAAGAACTGTAAATTACTGAGCAGATACACTTTGTAAAAATAAAAATTTTCCTGGAATTCCTCTTTCACCCCGTCCAACTAGATTTCAAAATTGTTGCAATCGGAACTATTTCATCAAGTTTTGAGATTTTGTTTAGATTTATAGTTCTGGTGAAGTTAAACTAGTTTAAAGTTGTTGATTGACAGTTGAAAGTTAATTAAAACTTCTGGATTTAGATTTTGAAAAAGTATTACTAAAAAATTACTAATTAATTAAAAATTACTATTAAAAAGTATTATTAAAATGAATTTTAAATGACATATTCTATGGTGTAGTCTTCTTTGCATGACTGACATTGTAGTGAATCTTTGAAGTTGAATTGGTATAAGAGACTGAGCAACCACTGAAAGAAACACACACGTTTTTATTTCTTTAGCAATCACAAACATTGATAATGGGTGCTGATATACACTGTTTATTGGTATAAAGATAATTGTCCATGCCTTTCTATAAATAAACAAATCCAACTGCATGGAAAACAAATGTTCACTAAGCAACAATGAACAAGATATTTTTTAATAAGATGGGAAATAAAGATGCAATTTATTATAATATTCAATTTTTGGTATTCAGATAAACACATTATTATGTCAACAGTGTTTATAATGGAAGCAAAACAATGTACTCTAAGTGTTTGTGCTTTAACTATAAGCCATATTTTTCTAATGAGATGATAAACAGAGGAAAAGGAACTTTATATGATTTCACTGTTATAGTGACCTGTTTATGGAAACCCCTGAGTAACCTATATTGCTCAGAAATACTTTTGCTCTATTTGATAGGCTTCAATGCAATGATTTTTTAAAATGTACACAAATGTAAGAAAAAGTTAAGTTACTGGGGTAGTTTTTGAAATGGATAAATAGGTAACTAACTAAAAGAATTATTATTCATAGTATTTTCTGTAGAGAATTATTGGACATCAAATTCCTTTTCAGAACTTCTAGCTCAATACTGAATATCAGAAGAAAACACCAGTGTTTTCTGGTCATAGTGTGAACAAACATGCTAGCACAGTTCACCTTTGCTTAAAACTAATTCTGTTTGAAAAAAGAAATAAGATTAGCACTTAATTTTAATTCTCAATGATTAATGATACGTTTTATTGGTCAGTTGGATTACTGCTGATTTAAGGAAGTAGGCATTTGACATGGAAAGGCCACATAGAATCATTCCTATATAACCATAAATGAGTGAGGCACACACAAAAGATTAAGATGTTGCCATATAATGGAATTAATTTCTTTGAATAGAGAATGGACAAACTTAATGGTAATTAACAAGAACAAGAGAAAAATGATGGTTGCTTTGTAGAGGGAGAATTAGTAATACATCTCAAGTTTTAGATTTTTTAACACATTAAAAAGTCAAATGACTAAAAACTAAGATGTGGCAAGACAATTGTGTCAATACTTTATTACAAGAGGTTATTACTACGAGCTAGCATTAATACACATTATTTGACATTTGAGTACTTTAGAAGTAAGAAAAGAATCATACCCTGATTTTCCGAATTCCAGTTCGAGTGATCAGTTGACAGTCATAGAGTTCAATCCTTTCGAGACTGTGACAGGTAATTAGGTGATCCAGAGATTGATCAGTAATAAGAGGACAGTTATCAAGCTCAAGAACAGACAAAAAATCTGAAGAGCAAGCACTCATACCAAGGTGACGGATGCCTTCATCCGTAATTAACTCACAGTGAGAGAGAGACTAAAAGACAAGGTCACAAATTAGATGAAATCATTGAAACAAACAAAACAAATACTAAATTTATGTTAACAGTTAATGCTTGTTTTAACACACTTTAATTCCCTTTCAATGAACTTCTTTTTAAGATTCTTAAAAAGGACTGCTGATTGCATTTATTTGTTTTTAAATGCACACTTTTAAATTTAAGGTAATAAAGGACTTCTATTAACTCCTAAGGTTAACATTAAACCTTAGATACAATCAAAATACTTCTACAGCTTAAAATGTCTTCATAAATTTGCAGATATTTAAAATTGGTAACAAAACACCAAGTAATTTTATAATTTCAAAGGTCTATTTACATTTAATGTACAATGCACACATTTGATATTGCAGAATGCATACATTTGGAAAGTTTAGTTGTTTTCTCAAATCACACCATACAATAAAAATAAATGTAAGCTGTAAGAATAAAACAAAATATTTTCTATTATGAACATGATAATATTAGTGAAAAATGTGCAATATAGTAATACCCAGAAATTATGCGATAGGTGGGTCCAACGAAAATCGCGTAAGTCGGGGTACAATTTTGCATATGAATACATATAAATTTTGTTTAATTGGGACCAAGGACTAACAAAACCACTAGTTAAGAAGAAAAATATTTAATAAAATTGCAGTTCTTTATACATAATACAAAATATTAAAAAAAAATAAATGAGTTGCGTAAAAAAGTTATTTCGATGTGGCTTCACAAAATCTAACAAATTCGTCTGACGACACAATGCCTTCTTTTATCATGCAGAATTTCTTGGTAGCAAGCTAATATTTTTTTTATTTCTTGCTTTGTAGCTATAATGCGTTCTTCGTTGGAATCCATGTTTTCTAAAATTTTTAAGCCCTTTTCAATTGAGCCGAGACCTTCTGTCAAGCTTGCAATTGTCATGTGCTTTCCTGGTGGAACTGGGTCTGAAGTGTCGGATACTTCAGTGACATTTTGCTCACACATCTCTATGAGCTCATCAATTGTCAGCTCCTGACTGAATCCAACAGCTCATAGACATCATCACCATTGACTTCCAAATCTAATTGCCTGGCAAGATTAACAATTTCTATCACATGATCAGTTTCTGATGTTGTTTCCATCTCATTTTTGAAAAAAATGGGCAGTTTCTTTCAGACACCATTCAATGTTATTTTGGAAATTTCATCCTAATATGAGATTTACTTCGTTTAAACGACATAGTTTTTTTAAGGGTTTAGAAAGCGTATAACATAACAATCTTAACTTTCGTCGATGGTAGAATTGTAATCGTGCACGTAGAGTTCGGGCGAAACGTGTCCAATGCACACAGCAAGAGGAACATGGAAGATAGCGTGTTGCCAAACGAAAAAATAAAGAACCGTGTAACTCAGAGTTCGTGTAAGTCGGGGTATTACTGTACTTAATTTTATGACACTTTAATGAAATTAACCAAAAAATAATTCTTGCATACAAGCAAACACTTACTAATTTTTGTAAACGAGGGCAGCCAGCTGCAAGGTAACACAGAGTATTGTCTGTTATCTGAAAAAATTATGTAAAATGATAAATTTAGAATGGTAAATCACAATAAAAATTATCAGTTATTTTTAGATTAAGTTGATAAGTACAATGAATGTTATGTAGATTTATTCTTTTGTAAAAATTTGTTTCATCATAACCTATTAATTAAAAATCAAAGTATTGAAAACAGTAAATTGATTGGCAGTCTCTATTTAATCTATCTTTTTATTGATAGCATATAAAGATTTTCATTGATTTCAGGTATGGAAAATCTTTTACTCTTATTATCTAAGTGATTATCTAGTACTGTTCTGAATGGTAGCCACTATAAGGTATCTAGTACTTGACACAAAAAAGAAAAAAAACCCAAATTGTTCCATGGTGAATGAAATGTTACCTGTTTTGGTTTTAGTTATCGAATTACTAATCTACGGCATATTTGAGCAGAACTTATTTTTGTTTCAATACAATTAAATGAAATTAAAATTCCAGGAAGTTTTTATGCACCAATTTAAAAATCTTAGTAATTATTTTATATTTACACTGGAACCACAATCTTTATCCTTTCAGTTGAAGGGAGGAAGATCAGTAGATATAATTACTCTTTGCTAAAAACAGGAAGAGATTCAGCTATACTTTATCCAAATGAACTATGAGATAAAAGGGGAAATATGGACATCTTAATAAAATTAAGAGAATTAGATGTTAAGAATGTTAAATAACAAAAGGGTGCAATTTGTACCAAACAATGGACTTAACAAGGTAGCAGTAGAAATAAATCTTGATATCAAGGAGGGAAAAGCTGAACTCTCAATTGTACAAGAAATTTAAATACAACACTCATCCAAGAAATTTGAACTATATTGAGCATCATTGCTACCTAGAAATATTTAAACAATAGATATTTACATTATGCAAAAATCCTACCCCATCAAGAATAATACGAGGGGTGTTCAAATGAAAAGGTACGAAACGACACTGCGGGTATAATTGAAGTCTTTATTCAAAAGTAATCACCAGAGGCCTGAGCACAACAATCCCACTCTTTCACGAGTCGAAGGATTCCCTGTTCCCAGAATTCCTGTGGCTGTGACAAGAGCCAGTTCTCCACTGTGTCCTTCAGTTTATCGTCCGAGTTGAAGCGCTTCCCTTTGAGATATGTTTTAGTGGACAAAACGGATGGAAGTCGCAGGGCAGATGCTCAAGCTGCTCCCTCTTGAACTTGGCCAGTACACTTTGTGTGACCCTGGAGACGTGTGTTATCATGGAGCAGAATCACTCCCTCGTGAGCAGCCCAGGCCGTTTGCTCTTGATGGACTTGCGTAGGTTACGGAGTGTCTCACCTAACGGTTTAACACCTTCCGCAATCAGAAATCTGATAACACCTCGCTGCTCCTCAATAGTCGAACTTTGCAATGTGAACGCCATGATGTCCTCACACGCACTGCCGTGTCGATTGAACGGAACATACAATTGCCTGCTTCTCTCCTGCGTCATGTGCGGCGCCCGCACATGACCATGCCGGTACTCGTCCATTCGCGTCCCTAGATGTCTCACTACATTATCCCAAAGCGGCATATTCAAATTTCAACCGGTTTAGTTGTTACGATGTTTCATACCTTTTCATTTGAACACCCCATCGTATTTGTATTGTGTGCTATTGCTTTCAACTACCTTCAAGAATCTCAAAATAAACTATTTTATACCTCAATAGCTTTTATTGTACATCATGATAGATAATATCTATCCCTGACAAGAATAAAAGTGAACACATCAAAATTATTTTTTGATGTATTAATCTGCTTTATGAACCTGGATGAAAAATGTACTGTCAGACTTTTCTCTTAAAGTCATTATTTTCACAATAAGTAACACTATGTTGGTACTATGGCCACAACACCTTTTATTAAAAATCATGGTAACTATATTTTACTATTATTTAAAATTAGTGGCAATTTAATTGGGGTACCAAGGCATCACAAGGGAATTTGCCCTAGCAGGGCAATAGTCCATAGAAACTATCACAGAATACAAAAGCAGAATTGCAGTAAAATAATGAACTCACGAAATGAAAAGTCACTAGTTTTCTAGTCAATAGTTTCAGCATAAAATACTTTTGTTTTTTAATTGCAGTGCAAGGCAATGAAATTTGTGTGTGCAGAGCTATTCAAAACATTTACTTCAAAATTTAGCATCATGTGAAATCATTTGTCACATCATTTTGATGTCATTTGATAGCTAGATAGTATGTTGCTCTACTTAGGAAATTCAAAAATTTACTATCAAGGTCTGCATTTAGATGTTAAAACTGCTGTTAATATCTATCAATTAACACTAATGTATGATTTTAATTTGATAGATTAAGGCAATCTATATTAGAGACAAATAAATATATTTTTGACAAATGAATGCATTTAACTTTCCATAACTCAAATTAATTCTGTAACTTCGAACGAGATTGAGGGTCTATGGTCCAGGTTCTCCAAGCACTCCATAACCGCCAGTTAATTAATTTTGTTTATTACATAACCAAATAAATTTCATTGAAGGAAAAATTAATACTTCCACTAACATAAGTAAACAAGGAATCCATACTATTTGATTATCAACCATCCAAAAGAATACAACATGCTTTTTAAGCTACTTACTAAAACACATTCTTCTAAATCCATTTTTTCCAGAAAATGGCAATTCTGTAAAATTAATATGAATATTAAATTAGATAGGTATAAGAAAATTAATAACAGTATTTGAAAAAATTACATCCATCTACATGATTAATTTGGTTTGTCCCTTTACATACATTTTTTACTAACTAGATCAGAACCCCTGACCCAGAGTAAAATTATTGTATACCTATATTGGCCTCACTTAAGAAAGTCAGAATAAATTTGGAAGGGAATTTTATAATAGTATAGTTACATTCTTTATCAAATCAAACATTACCCATGCAACAAAACAATATATCAAAGCTGTAGGTTTTCAGTGTTTTTGGATTTTGTAAGTAATTCCTAGGGATTTTCAAATTAAATTTGTAGGAGTCCCCTCTAACTTTTTAATTTATTTTTGAAGTGGGTGCTCGAAAACAGAATATTATTAGAATTAAGAATTTGTATCTTTGGTTGTTTATTTGAGTTCATTAAACTTTCAGCCAAGTAACAGGCCGAATGTTTGGGAAAAAGTGTTCAACATATAGAATGACTAAGATATTTTCATTTCACAAAAATATGCATTATGATGGCAAATATCAAATACCTTAGCAAGAGCTTGAAAACCACTGTCAGTAAATTGGGAACAGCCAGCAACTTCTAAGGTTCTAAAATACATGTTCTCACATGAGCTTGAAGCATGAGTAAAAATACTCTGTAGAAATATTTTATTGTGTGCAATTGTTATCTTAGCAAATTTCTTTCTTTCAATGAACCTCAACAAATTTCAAACTAAATTATTTTGCACTTTAATTGCTTTTATTGTACATTATGATACATGTTAGGTAAAAATATCTATGACAATAATAAAAGTAAGCATTAAACATGATATTTGATTGTAATGTTATGCCCTATTCAGCTATACGAATGGGGACGAATTTACTCACTCAACAAAATATTTACAGTAACACTTTTGCTCTTAAAAAGAAAATGATTGTTATTACAATACATAAGACTATGTTATTACTATGCTAGTCATAACATACAATTTATTAAAAATTGTTGTAACTGGACATTTTATTTTAATTTAGTAAGAGCAATTTAATTGTGTTGAACAGGATTATGTCACAAACGAATTTATCTTATCCTTGCAGGGCAATGATCCATAGAAATTATACAGAACATAAAAGCAGATCTGTAGTAAAATAATGAACTCGCAAATTAGGAAATCACTCTTTACAAAATATTAGTTCAAATTGAAAAACTTGGGTATTCACAACCTGATATTTCAGTAAGATTATGAATTAAAAACTAATGAAACAGGCATTCAATTTTTGACATTAACTACAAAACTTAAAGTTGCAATTCTTTTTCTGTCACATGTCACTTGTAAGTTTTTTAAAACCTACACAAAACACCTCATAATATACTGTTTTGTACAATGCCCTGAAATATTTATTTTCCCTTCATTGAATAATTTTAAATCTTGTGTGAAATAAGAACTTGAGCAAAATACAAGTGAAAGTAACAGTCAAGCAGAGCAAAACCTACCTTAGGTAATGACAGCCTTGTCCTAATGCAATTAAGGAGGCATCACTCAAATGACCACAATTGGAAAGACACAAATAGTAGAGCTTAGGACAGTGCTGGCTGATATACTGGACACTTTCATCTGTAATACTCTAGATATTTTCAGTTAATAAGATGTGGACTTCAGAAAAAATCATACAGAAAATAAAAGGAAATTGAAGCCATGAAAATTAAAATACAATGAAAGTCAAACCCGAATAATTAAAGTTATTTGACTTGATATATTAAGTACACAATTAAAATTCTGACTAAATGCACTCGTGTATTTTTTCTTAACTTTGAAATAAGAACCACTAGTTTGGTATATCTGCTAAAGAATAACTATTATTAGTTTTTCTGATAGCTGCATTTATAAATAAAATATTACAGTTATTTCACCCTTTCATATATAATTTATATCCAATATTTGTGGAAAGGAGTTAAACTTTTTTAGTTAAAATCCTGAATAGATAACCTTTGTAGATAAGAAACTTAAAAGTTAAAGTTGCAGTCATACTTATCCATAGGAAATAAAATATTAATCACAATAATGTTCAATGAGATAATTAATCTTAGATAAAACTTTATAAAATATTAGTTCAAATTGAAAAACTTGGGTATTCACAACTGATTTATACTGATATCACAACTGATATTTCAGTAAGATTATGAATTAAAAACTAATAAAACATGCATTCAATTTTTGACATTAACTACAAAACTTAAAGTTGCAATTCTTTTACTTTAACTTGAATATGTTTTTGAATTTTATAATTGATATTGTTGAAAATTGTAAAGTCACTACTATTTAAAAAGGTAATAATTAATTATAGAATAATAATTTGATAAGTTTGTAGAATACGAGAGAAGAAACTTTCTGAACTTTATAGAAAAGAATGAAACAATATTTTGTGTATTATCCAATTAATCCAAACCAATATTATAAAGAAAAAAGTTCAATGTTGCCAGTAGATTCAAATCTTCAATGAATTACAAATGCACATACTCAAAT
Organism: Meta bourneti; assembly: GCA_933210815.1. Lineage (NCBI taxonomy): Eukaryota > Metazoa > Arthropoda > Arachnida > Araneae > Tetragnathidae > Meta > Meta bourneti. The sequence continues at coordinate 48,547,755 of OW119929.1, read as the reverse complement.
TTCTTAATTAGTAGCTAGCAATATAAAGTTAACATAGATTGAGCCATCATTGTGAATTTTGACTCTTCGCATTCAAGTAGATTAAACTTTCTGACACTGCATTATATTTACACCAGAAGTTTTTACCAATGTTGGAAGTATTTAGGACAGATGCCAGTCCTGAATCTCAGTTGCGCATAATTCAATCTGCAATGTAGGCACGGAAGGGATTTGTGTATCCAGATTTTTTTTTATCTCTTTTCAGTTTCAAACAATGGGATTGATGTTCAGGGAGTTAAAAGCTCAGTCTAATGAACAAGCGAAGCCAAAATTGTAAGATGGGGCCTTCTTATTTTCCCTCCAAACAATCTTATCTAAAGAGATTTTCCTTTCATCAGTAAATAGTACAGATCTCCAAAATTCTAAAGGCTTCAGCAACAAATTCCTGCAGAAACTAAAGCTTTTTCTTAAAATTCTTTATACTAATATATGGCTTTCTCCCTTGCATTTCAACAGTTATAGCCTAACTAATGTAAATAATTTCTTATAGCCTGAAGTATAACATTGACACCAGAATGATGCAAGGTTATCTAGTCAAATAATTACAAGCTTTGTTCAAATGATTTCCTCCACTGTATGCAGGTCAGTTAACTGAACACTGGAAACTCCATTTTAAAGAGTCATATTAGCTTAGTCATAATTCAGCGATTATTCAATGTATAATCCAGAAATATAGAAAAGTTTTTAGTAAGTAGAAATAAAGACAATGGATACTACTCACATTGCAACCAAGTAAATTTATTACTCGTAGATCAGGGCAAAAATGGGTCAACTCATGAATCGCTTCATCACCAATCTAATAAAGAACAATGTTTACACTCATATAATTAGTTTTTGTCGAAGAACATGGGAAACATACAATATAAATTCCTAAATAGAAATTTACCCACCAATGAGCAACCTTTGCATATGAAAGCCTTCAGTTTTCGACATCCTTGGGCTAAAGCTTCTACACCACTCATAGATACCTGGTCACACCAGGATATGTTGATATGCTCCATATTTGGACATCCTTCACTAGAAACCCAAAATGCATTAAATAAGAATTTTAAGAAATAATTTTAATAGAGTTCAGAATGACATGAAAAATGTTATTGCAATAAACACAAAATAAAGTTATTACAACTGAATTTTGCCTTGTGTACTGGAACATGTTCTACAATTTCAAAGCAATTTTCTAAAAGTTAGTTTCGCTTCTATAATTTGCATAAGATTGCTTTAGTATTATTTTTATCATGAGCATCACTACCATTTGAATCAATAAATTTTTTAACACATTAGAGCCATTGTAAAATCAAGATTCAAGTAAGAAATTACATTTAGTTATGAAAGAAAACAAGTTAGTTCATAGAAGATGAAAATAGTATAGTCATTATTCCAAAAGCACATAATTCTAAACCAAATTATTGTAGTTTCATAGTGGTAAGCATTTATTACAGTAACATCATAATTTAGTGGAATGATCTCCCAAATAATTTATTCTATCCTACACTGTACACCCAGAATTTATTGCCTTTGGAATGCTTGATGCAGTAACAAATTTGTTTTCGACGAAAACATACGAGAAAAATGCAAAGCCCTAAATCATATATTCTGAAAAAAAAAAAAAATAAATAAATAAATAAATAAACAGAACTTTCTCCAAACAATTCAAATCCTGTAAATAAACAAAAGTAAAAGACTGAAGTAAAAAAAATGATTTTTCATTACTCTAAAAGAAATTCTTGAAACTTCTAACTTTATCAATGCGTTCATAATTTCATATTCAGCTACTAGAAACTGAAAAAGCTACATTCCTAAACAGTTGGTAACGGAATCACATTCACTTGATTGTACTGATCAAAACCATAATTTACAAAGTCACAACTGCACACCATAAATCAACATAACGCATTTCAAATAGAAATTTGATTAACAATACATTTAACTTTCTAAAATTAAACACTGGAACAAAAGTAAAATACAAGTAGATGTAAATTAAATGAAAATAGTAACTGAGATACAAATTTTCTAATTAAAAATTGAACTATTTAGTTATAAAAGCAAAAACGTCAATTCCAGTCTCATACCCTCATTGCACCATCTAATAATCTTGCCTTATCGTTTACTGATTTATTTACATTTAAAATAATTTTTCTTTAAATTTCAAAATTGAATAGTTATGGTCTTCAGGAAATGCTGCTGCAATGTGCAGAATTTTGAGTCATTGCATAACTGGATTTCTTATTCACAAAAAGACAACTTACTATTATATCGAGATAATAAAATTAACTATCAATAAAATGAAAAATTTTGTTTACCCAATAGCCTTCAAAGATGCATTTGTGATCTGTGAACAAGACCCCACATCTAAATGAAGCAATTTAGGACAATACTTGCTAAGGCTCAGACAAGTGCTAAAAATTAAAAGTAAAATGTATGTATTTACAACCATTGAGATCTAAAGAACAAAATTAAATTGATTGAACAGTTTGAGTATAAATGGTATAGAATATAAATCTTCAGTTGTTTACAAATACAATAGAAATTGTGCAATTTAAATACCATCGACTACAACAAAAAGCTTAAGAGTTTGATTTGATTATCAAACTAAATATCTAGAAATAAGTTATGAAAAATATGGAATAAAATGGTAATTCTCAGCAAGTACTGCAGCTTGATTAGGGTTTCATAAGCTAAAAATAGAGTGCTTTTGTTCTTTGCTCTAATAAAAATGGACAAATGCGAGATACACCAATTAAAGGCAGAGTTCAATTGAATGGCTACAAGTTGTCCTATTCAGATCTGAATGCATATTTCTGAGCTAATTTGTTTTTAATGAAAAATGTTTTTACATACACAATAGAAATTAGCTACAACACATTGCAGTAGTGTATTATGTGGGTTTGTTTATTGGTTATTTTCATATCACGATTTTAACAATAAATGTTTTTTAAAAAGCAAGCCAATGTAAAATACCTTATAAAATATTTCCTTGATGCTAGATAAAAATATTTTTTGATGATTAATGTATATGCACATTAATATATACTGGGTACTTAATAAGTACAGGGCAATCAAGAGCATGAGAAAAGGTTCCAACCAGCCATTGAATCATGGAACATTCATACTCTGCTTTCAAAATTCATCAGTTCAGAGCTTAGTTTTCAATCTCAGCTCAGTTGAGTTTGATAAAAATAATTTGATCTTTGGTTTATTAGCAGCAATACATAAGGTGAATGCACCCTTGATGCAACACATATTCTGTTTGATTGCAAAGATAAAGATTATTTACTTTCTTTCAGATGATAAATGAGGTTAATGTACTTGATGCATTAGCTTATTAGCAGCAATACATAAGGTGAATGCACCCTTGATGCAACACATATTCTGTTTGATTGCAAAGATAAAGATTATTTACTTTCTTTCAGATGATAAATGAGGTTAATGTACTTGATATACCTATTTTGTTTCAGGTTGTGTAGATTAGGGAAAACCTAAAAAGTTTCCAGAATCTAATTTTCTAGTATACAGGATTAATTCAGTTAAAGATTAAAGTGCTGCACAATGAAACAATGTTTAAAAATAGAATATTGATAGACTAGTTAGAATTAAAAGCATAATTTTTGTGTTTCTTTGTTTTGTGGTCTTATTACATAAGACGCATGGCCTGAATAATTAAAATGAGCACATTAATACATTGCAAAAAAAGCGACAAAGAGTAATTAGTTACCTATCTGTAAGCTTTTTACACTATGAAACAATGTTTAAAAACAGAATATTGAAACACACTAGTTAGAATTAAAAGCATAATTTTTGTGTTTGTGGTCTAAGTATTACTTTCAAGTACAACGGACACACATGTTATTACATAAGACATTCATGGCCTGAATAAATAAAATGCGCACATTAATACATTACAAGAAAGCAACAAAGAGTAAAATAGTTACCTATCTGTAAGCTTTTTACAATCATTCAAATTAAGTTCTTCAATATGATTGCAGTTCTGTGCAAATGTTCTAAAATGACAAATAAAGTCTTCAGTAAAAGTATCTCAAACCAAAAGTGTAATGCAAGTAATTATAAAATGTTTTATAGAAAATGATTAAATGCATAGCTGATGATTACGGTTCATGGAAAAATTCAATATACATTTTACAAAAATAGTTCTAATTAAATTATCACACCATAAATGATCCCTGTCTTACTTTTAAAAAAATCAGAACTTTACAAGTTTGCAATTTCAAGAGAAATGATTTAACCCATTATAAAATGAATAAATAACACCATCATGAGCCTTAAACATTTTATTGCACTGACATTTAGAAAGGTAATTGCTCCATGCCAGTTTTAAAAAATTTTAAACCTTAGTTTTGTCTGCTTCACTATCAAAAGATTTTGAACTACTACATTGATATTTTTATTGATAATTACAATAAGTAAATAAACAGTCACTTTTTAAATTAGTTACATTTTCTAATGAACAAATCAAAACTTTTCTGAGGTCTATATGACCTATGGAAATAAAGACTATGTTTGCAGTTAAAACAATGTTAATTCTTACATTAAAAATATCTTCTCATGTCCAATAAAACGATAAGACAATATCAATGTTTACAGTACATCAGTAAAATCTTACTTAAGAGCTGCATCCTCAACACTTTGACAGCCACGCAAACTTAATTTCTTCAGGAAACCTCCACATCTTTTGGAAATATTTTCAACAACATCACCCTGTAGTTTCACAGAATTAAGTGAAATACAACAAAAGGTAAATAGAACACAAAATTGACAACTCAAGATTCAAACTAATTTCATGGAAATTTCAAACATTAAAATTTCCAGGAAAGTTACTTAAGTTTAAGTAGTATTTATACTTTCTGTATATTATGTTTTTAACGGATTATTAATATTCAACAATGGGAAAATGTAATAACAGGGTTTCCACTTCTAGCAAAAGGAAAATTAAGGATTTCCTAAAACGAATTTTTAAGGCTACATAGAACAAAAAGTAAATTGACCTGTGAAAGCTCAGGTGAAGAAATTTTCACTGGTGCTATGGTTGGATTTCAGACCCAGTAATGACACTTGTCCAAGATCAATGTCATTGATATTTATTTTAGCATGTGTAATAGAAGATCTGGATGGGACTTTGTAAATTTGCCAAACTACTTCAAGTTCACATGCTATTGATCATTGCTTTTGAATGCAGGTAAAATAAAATATGTAGTGTTTTTGTAAAGGTTTCTAATTTTTTAAAGGACTTTAAGCAAATACTTTTAAAAGGCCTTTAAGAAATCAAATGAAAAATCAGTCCTTTTAAAGCCCATAAGAACTCTGAATAAAGTATAAGTAGAACTAAATACGTTTCCATCCCTATTTATTCTCCTGCTTGAAACAAAACTTTTGGAAAAGGACAAGCACGATCTTTTATTTTCAATGGTGGGTGATTCTACAATACTGATTGAAGTCACACAAATGAACAAATAAGAGCAAATGGCAACAAACGAAAAAGTCTATAGACCCATTTGGTCCCTCTCTTCCCAGTATCTCTCACATTGAAGTGGAAGAGAGTGCAGGATGTCGGAGCAGGTGTACACTGCCCATAAGATCGCAGAGCTTGCATAAAGGATTGTTTAACCTAGAAATGTGATGATGTTTAAAAAGGCAGTCATGACCAGAAGCAAGGTAATTCAACTACAGTTCTCAAGCTTGGCCAATCAGGAACAGCCAAGTCCCAGAATAACAGGTGTGAAATTGCAGAATAAACACTTAATACCACCAAGTAAAAATTTCTAATACAGTAAAATAGAACAGGGAAGAAAGAGTATAAATTCCTCCATTCTTTGTTAGATGTATAAATTCTAGTTAAGTTGAAAGAAAATACATTTAAATCAGAACCTGCAATGATACACTAGACTCTTGGCAAAGTTTCATTGCAAAAAGGAATAAAAACTAACTGAAACAGAGTTTAATGCATTATTTTAACTTATTACGTTAGATATTTTTGTAAGTCTTATGGGCTATTATTATAGCATAAAAATGTCAAATTAGGGTTAATAAATCATACTATGAAATTCAAGTTAAAAAGTTTACAAGATTTATATCTATAGTAAGAATAAATACCTCTATGTCAGTTTGGAAGTTAAACAGGTCAATTCTTTGCCAATTGCTGCCATCCAGAGCAAGTATGTTCCATTGCTGCAACATTAGGGTTATATTATATAAGACAAATTTGAGATTCTGTTTTGCATGAATGAAATAATAGCAACCACAGCTTGCACACTAAAATTTAATGATAAAAATAAACTTTATTTAATAATGTGTGTAACAAATACTTCCTCCTTAAATCTAATAATCTGTCTACATAGCATAAGACAACTGAGCAATTGTTCAGCTTCAGTTAGCATAATACATTGTCTTCTTTTAGAGAGGATGTATGATGCATAGTCAAGATTCTTGACGAATTGTCAAGAATTTTTACTTGGCTTATGAAAGGATAAACATTTCACATACATTGCATGCCAACATGGCCCATGATATAAAGAAAACCATGAAAAAGAGAAAAGTCAAGATATATGACATTTTTACAATCAGATTTAGACTCCAACTTATTTACAAAAATAAAACCATGGTGGCATATCCATTAGATCACATTATGTATTTTTATAATATGCAAGTTTAACTAGACAATAATTTCTGTCAGTGTTATCAATGAAGAGTAACAATCTTAACACTTGTTTATAGATAGCTGCAGTTTAGACAATACTGTATAGTAAATGATAAACCAATAATTCAAAAGCTTAGAGTTAAAATTTTCCATATTTTAAAACATCTGATCAAATAAAGTATCACATTATAAGATGTCTGTTTTTAATTGTATGAGGTTAGCATACATGTATTAAGGTCACACATTAAACTGTATAAAAGCAGCTTGTTAGAAATATTTGAATGCTTATGAAAAAGGTTTTTAGTTTTCAGAAGAGAGTAAATTTAGTTTTATTATGATTATAATTAGATAATAGTAGTAAGATTATAATTTTGTCTCTCCATGACAGTAAATATACTATAAAAATAACAATATTTAAAATTTAAATGTGTGTGAACAGATACAATTTATTAAAATTATGATTGTTCACTGAAAAGACATTTATTAGAGAAACGTTTGAATACTAACAGGAAATGATTTTTTAGTTTTCAGGAGTGAGAGTAAATCCATTCCTTTCTGACATCAAATAAGCTACAAAATGACTGATACTTGAAATATAAATAAAAACAGACACAATTAAACAAGTTATGTTCAAGACATTCTGGCAGTCCAGTGGGATATCACTATTGACATTATGTCTCTCAGTGCACAAAGCAGTTAGAATAGATGCAAATTGTGTAAGGTGATAAAAACTAACTCACTCTTAAACAATAAAATAAGTAGGTATAATTTCACAATAAGATTTAAAAACAGATTACCTTGGAGACTTGGGCACACCTGCATAATGATACAACATCAAGATAGGAAAATATCCTGTATAAGGAATTGCATCAATTAGTAATAAGGAAGTTGATAGAAGAATTGTGTATAATTTAGGTAGGTTACACTAATAACTACAATTTGTTCTAATTTTTCCATCAGAATAACTTTCCAAATCTTATATAGCAAAAAGGATATTGGAAATAATTTTAATTTGGAATGGAATTAAATTTTATTTTGTAAATAAGCAAAATGAACTGTATGCACAGGGTATGCTGATTTATATCAGCTTGATTTAAATCAAGTGATTTTTATTTAAAAGAAAATCACACAAAATGTTCTCTTTTTTTCCTTAATTGAGGCTTGATAATGATATTAAAATGAAATAACCTAGGTCAGAAATGCATGTTATTTTATTTAAATATGTTTAAAATTTTGCTTCCACTCAACTGAAGAATGACCTTTAATTGAAAATAATTGGAATCCCTAATAGAGAAGGTAATAGTACTTGGGATGCTGGTCCCAACTTGGAGAAATTATTGGGGAAGTATAACACCACTTGCTTCATGTATAAGGGTGTTTCTGAACTCTACTTTGTTAATATAAATAATTATTGGTATATTTGTAAAATTTATACCCCATTAGAGAGGTACCAGGTCCAAACCAAAAAATTTTAGAACTCAATGAGTTCGGGTCTTTAGAACTTTGTGCCTCTTCTGATAGTGTTTTGAGTGAAGAGCCAGCCATTGAATCGCTCAGCATATTTGGTTACTCATATTACTTGTAATATTTACCACTTATGTTTGGGGTCCTGGGTCTACCCATAAAAGACAAGGAAGTCAGGCTTCTAGGGAATGCTTGGCGTAGGTTTTTTAAACTTCTTTGGTTTGTCATTGGAAATACTTGCCTCTCCCATTTTTGGGGACAAAAAGGGTTTGGGCTTTAGGAGTTGGCACAGATGTTGGGATGATAACTGACCATCAAACTTTTCTTTTGCTCACTAAAAACAGGAAGAGGCTGAGTTTGAGGCCAGTTCATACATTGTAGTGTTTTAGATTAATTTTGAGTCTTTCCCGTGGAAAGGTTGCATAGGCTTGAACTGGTGCTTTTCAAGACGGAATTTATAATTTCGATAAAGGCATTGTTTAACATTTGTTTCCAGTATGTAACTTCCTAGCTTATTTAGAAAACCCTCTGGAACAAAATCGACTGAGTTTAAACAGAAAGAATCTCTTAATATTCACAAAAGCAAAATATTCATCTAGTTTCCTTCATGCCTGTAATTAAGAAAATTCAAGAGGAAGCACTAGTTTCTTGATTTCCTCTTTGCGAAAGCATTGCATTCCAGATATCTCCTTTTGAATGGGGAAACCCATTTAGATTTTAGTGTCTGAAGCAGAGAAGAAAGATATTCATACAGCCATCTTAACACCATAGCTACTTCTGTATTTGTTGAAAGGATATTTTCAACTTAACTTACACTTGAGACAAGTTGTAACAAAAAGGCCAGAAAATAAAATTTGTTAACATTTTTATTGCGATTTATAAAATTTAAAATAAAGTTTTCCTTCCCTTATTAAAATGATTATTTTTCAATTTAGAATTTCAAGTTTTATGGCTTTGTATCATGAAATACAATTCAAATGAAAGATAGTTGTTTTTTGGGGGGGGTTTATGGCAAAGGGCCGTATTTGGCCATTTAAATGAAAGAATATAAGTAACATGGCTCAATGATACTTTTAATTGTTTTAATCTTTTAAAAATTTGCTGATATATGTTTTAAATCCCTAGATCAGTGATTCTCAACCTTTTTTTTGTCGCGGCACACTTTTAACGATTTCAAAATTTGGCGGCACACAAAGAAAAAGATAAGTTTAAAAGTTGTTTACTTACCTATAATAATAAACTGTGTAAAATAGTTTATGATAATAATTGTGAATGTAAAATAAAATAATATAATATGTACTACAAAAACAACAGTACGTTTATTAAGGGATTAATTACAAGGTAATAATAAGAATACTTTTAATGAGAAATTTGAGCTTGATGTTTTTTGATAATTTCATTTATATTTGGTCGTAAAAATGACAATGCTACTCTCATATCGTCTTCTACATTTAACAGTCTCGATCTTTTTTTCGTTTTTATGTTGGTTAATACTAAAAATCCGAATTCACACAAATAAGATGTAGAAAATTGTAATAATATTTTTAAAGCTTTTTTGGCTATCATGGGATAATCGCATCTAATGTTAATCTAAAATGAATTAATTGATTCTTCCGAATATTTTAAAATTAAATCTCGATTATTAGAAAGCGAAATTAGTTCTTCCTCTTCATTCAGAGTTAATTCAAATGCAGAAGTATTCGTTATTACAAATGGATTACGAACCCAATCAATTTTTTTATATCTAAATTTGGGAAATAATGAATAATTCTCTCCTCTAATGTTGTCAAATGGTCAATAACAATTTTATGAATAGTTTTATTAAAATCTTTTGGGACTGACTCAAACTTTTCCAAATTGCCTTCCTGAGCTTTATTCTTCCATAAAGTTATTTGTTTTTGGAATCCCACCAGTATATTTTCTTTCAGCCCTTGCATACTTGAATTTATGTTATTAAAAATAACAAAAATGTCTGATAAGTGAGCTATTTTAGCACACCATATTTCATCTTCCAACAAATGAACAAAATCATAATTTTTATTTTCTAAAATTTGGCGGCACACTCTAAGAATTTGGCGGCACACAAAAGTGCCGCGGCACAGTGGTTGAGAATCACTGCCCTAGATATATTAATGCTTAGCATAAATGAATACTATCTTGAAATGATACTATAATTTGCATGTATCAAACCAACAAGTTTAAGGAGAGGAAACATTAATTAAAATGTGATTTAAATTTTAAAAAAATCTCATTTAAATCAAATAAATCTGAGTTTTGATATTTTCATAGCTTGGTATGTATTCTTTGCATAGATTGGATGTTGTGTGAGAAAAAAAAATTGCTGAATCCCTTGAGATTCCAAGTTAAAAAAGTGAATGCACATCAATTATCAAATAGATCCTAGTATAGATTATTTTGAAGTTGAATGATAGACAAACGTTTCTGCTGATATTTCAACATCAATAGGTTTGATCGATAACTGTACAACTTGAATAGATTTTCTATTAGAATAATTTTCCAAACGTTTTATACAGTAATAAAGAGAAGATACAGTAGGAAAGTTCATCATTCAAAGTACTTTGGAATCGAATAAGTAAAATTAATTGTATACTCTTTTCAAAGATTGAGTGTGAGAAATTGTATTCTAAGAAAAAGGATGGAAAAAGAAAGTTGAATGACTTAAGGAAGTAAATTCGAAGTCTCAAAATGGAACTTTTCTCAAATCAAAGAAAATTCTTAACATATCTGACAATTAAGATGGAAATACCAAAGTTGCTAAAATTAAAAGAAATTACCCAAAGTGCTAAAGTAAAAAAAGCACTGTCATTTTATACATGCATGTTTGAATATCAATTTAAGCATCTTTATTTAAGAATAGCTTTATTCAATCAAATATCTACTACCAGTATATTTTGCACTATTCAGTATCTAGTCATTTTAGGTGGTGGATCAAGAAGTGTATGCTTTTTATACTTCGGGATTGAAATACCTTTATATTCAACTTTTATTGAGAGCGTATTCTGATTTTATCTTCCAATACCCTCATTGATTCAGAACATTAAAATTCTAGGCATTCCTTCAGTGTTCTAGGATAAGAAACCCTCCTTGCGATTCAGAACATTAAAATTTTAACTATTCCTTTAATGTTCTAGAATAAAATTGCTGAAAAGAAAATTGGAGAATTCCTAAAGTCATGAATGGATGTTTCAATGATTCTATCATTGAAAGGTAATACAAAAACATAAAAAACTTCTTCAAATTTTCGACCTGAAGTATCAAAAAAAACTTTTGAAAATAACAAATATGTTATTGTTAAAGATTCAAATTTTTTTTTAATTTTTGTTTATTAGAAAATAAGAAATATACTAAAACATCTGTTTACTAATTGAGCTGTTTCTCATTCTTGATGCAAACAGCATATATATTACAGGAAGAATATAGTATGGCATTGACATCTAAGCATCTTATTTGAGTACCTATATGATATCAATATTTTTGTCAACACATCTTAAATACGTGGCTACTTGGAATAAGTTTTAGTCAATGATTTTATTTGTTTTACTCAAATTTTACTTAAATTATTTTGAAAACATTATACAATTTTGATGTAAAAAGCAAGAGTATTTTGCATAATATTAAAATTCATGAGTCATAAACAATAAGGCATGTTTGTAAATTATTAATGCTCACTTGTTCTAAAATGTATTTATCTTGATTGTAGAGAATATTTTGATTATTTAAAAGCAATGAAATATGAGATGTACAAAAATGCCAGTAAAATGCTTCCTGTCAATTTAACATTGCATTTTAGCACTTTGAAGTACAAAATAGTTGGAAACAATGTTAATGTAATATGCACTTCATATTATATTAAGACAGGCTTTTTAAACATACCTCAACAAAAGTTCTTTTGGAAGCTTTTTATTTATGAGAGCGTCTTCCTCTGCGAGGACTTTGCAGATCTAAATAAAAAATCCAATTTACATTCAAGAGAATAAAAAATATATTTTCTATGTAAACTCAGAAAACTAAACATTTTGTGATTGAATAAACTATGACATTGTATTAGAGAATATTATTCTCAACATAAAAAAATGAGAAAGCATGAAAAAGTTCAAATAATTTTAGACACACTATTTAGTTATTTGAGTTTTTAAATTAAATCCATATTGGAAGTTTAACCTGTTTTAAGAGTAAGAAACTTCCTTTGAAGATAAATTAATCAATCACTAACAGCAAAATTTATTCATTCCTAAAAACATTAGGGAAAGAAATAAAATCTTTAGTAAGCAGCAGTGAAGAGAGAAAGAGCAAAAAAACAATTACAAGCAAAAAATCTTACAAACATACATAATATAGAATTTAACATTTAGTTAAAAAACAAAATACTATCATTCTTCAATTCCAACCCTAAAAACCTACTTTTTATGCTGATCATTATGCAACATTGAAAAAATCCAGGTTTCGCAAAAACAGACAGTGTTACTTTTTACAACTAGATAATTATTTTTTGAAGTACATGAGAACCAATCACTTAGAAATTGGCCAGATTTATTAGTTTATTTTTGATTCATTTGAAGTTTTGATTTCATTAACAGCTTGACAGATTTCCAACCTTTTAAAAATGCTCTTGATCAGTAAGGTTCAAATAAAATAATACTATCTAAAGTTGCAGAAACTTAATTACATAATGTGCATGCAACATACTGCCATTAAATTGTAATATTTCTTGTTCTATATATGATAATGATTACCATAATATATATTTAAATATTTAACTTGTCATTCACAACTCAAAGGTTAGTGAATAACTCCTTGCATGTGTATTCTTTGATCTTTTTATTCTGATGTGCATTGCCTATTACTATTCCTTGCTAGCTAATTTATAGATTTAGAGTTCCCACTCTAAGCAAAAGAAATGTAGCAGCTTTATAAAGCCATTACCTATTTTTAAGGCTACATTTAACATATAAAGGTTAATTAATCCCGAATGCACAGGTGAAATTTTTTCCCCTGTAGTATGGTTGTATTTAAGACCCAGTGATGATACTTGTCTAAGGTGGATTGGATGTTAGGGTTTTATGGCACAAGGTCCAAAAGCGGATAAGCTGCACCATTGTCCAAGGTGGTGTCATTGATATTGGTTTTAGCGGGTGTAAGGAAAGACCTTTATAGGATGAGACTCCTTAAAACTGTATAAGGTTATGTGTTATTGGTCTTGGGTTTTTGCAGGCAGATGAAATAAAAGTGTTTTGAAAGGAAAAGGGATTTTTTGAGGACCTATAACTTGCATTAAGACTTTTTAAGGTTCCTTAAAAACTAAAATGAAAAAGCAGGTCTTTTCAAGGTCTGTGGGCCTGTTTATATTTTTTAATACTGTGACTGAAATTTTACATGATTGATATATTTTGTAACGACAAGAAAAATAGAACACTAACCCCTTGGACAAGAGTGTGAAATATCGAGGGTCAAAAGAAACATAAAATTAAGCATCTTTTATGTATAATTAACTACAACTACAAGCTGAACACAAAATCGATGGTAAAACTTTAAAAAATTATTTTAAATTTTGTAAAATATTTTTTAAACAAGTTTTTACGCTTATGATGCACCCTAATCTTATTTCAATTCAAGTTAACCTTTTCATAGGGTTGATTGGCTTTGGATTTTATGGCACAAGCTGTGCCAAATAATACCAAGTAAATGGACATACATGGGGAAAGTTTTTACTGACACAGGAGAGAAATACAACCAAGAAGGAATCAAACCAGTGCTGTCTACAAATCACAGGTTGCTAGCACTGTGTGGGCTAACCCACTGCACTAAAGTGGTCCCTTTTCATGGAGATGGGATACATGTTGTCTAGTAACTAATGTTCCCATAAGGTGCTCAAAGTACTTTTGGCTATTTGGGGAGGGGGCTGGTTCTGTACATAAGATGAGCTGACCTATCCATTCAAAGTCATTTGTTTATTCAAGACAGTCCTAGTCCTCAGGATACAACTTTGTGTTCTTCCATTCACCTACCCTGGAATTTACAAACAGCAACACAAAGTTTTATGTTCAGGTAGAATTGAAAAGGCCAATGATTAAAAGTTATTCGCTTCATGTAACTTCTGAAGATCAGTTGAACCCTTTGCTGCCAACTGCACACTGTTCTCTTCAATAGATGTAACCTTCATTTACACTGTCATTTTTCTTAGCAACAGTAGTGCATTTTTGCCTCTAAGCAATGAAGAGGATCTATGTATCCATAAATTATACTTATAGAACATAACGTACTTTACATAACATTGAAGTTGTACGCATTCTTATAATGTAAACTAATCAAATTTCTAACAATTTAATAAACACAGCAAAATATGTAGTTATAATTGAAGAATATTTGAGTCCTAGAAATTTGCTTTTAAAATCATGCATTAGAAATTATACAAACATATGAATATTTCAATAATGAACAAGAGCTCAATTAATTTGTTAAAAAAATTAAAAGCAGACTATAAATCTTATAGAAGAGAAAGCAATTCCAGAAAGCCAACAAGCATTAATTAAAAAAATATTACATTTACTTCAATTTTTTAAGACTTAAAAAATAAAGACATTGAACAGTAGATTTGAATTGGAATTATAAATGAATATTTGTACTGATGCCAGAAAAGAAAAACTAATTAGTAAATTAAAAAAGCAATTAACTACTAAAGCAAGCAGAATACTAAAAATAAAAAGCACCATAAAATAACGTGGTAGAATTTCGAAGGCAAGGTTATAATAAATTCACAACACAAAAGATTCTTACAATAATTTAATTTAATAACAAGTAAATAAGGATATTTGTAATATTACATAAATAAAGAACAATGCTGATTAAGTAGTAAAATTAAATGTAACTTTAAATTTGCAAGATGCTTTTAAATACTGGACGTAGAAGCCTTCGAAACTCTAACAAGGAGCTTTTAAAAGTGGAACTTTATTTAACAAAAATTCTTTACACATTTTCAATTACTAACACCAAGCCTCAAACATACCTTTGCCATTTTTCTAATTTTTTTTAACATGATTTATCTTCCAGTCGTAGAATTCTGATCCATACCTCACAAACACATCTGAGATCGCAAAAACAATCCAGTATTCTAAGAAATAATTTATACAAAGAAAGGTTGAAGTAATTTTGAAACAAAAATCTACATTTAGAAATTAAAATAAATCAGGACACCTAAATAAATATTAACAAAATATAAGCTATCTAAGTGTATAAGACTGATGTGATGGTAAATATATTGATGTTCTAATCTCTAAAACTATTTGTTGTAAATTGTTTAAAACCACTTCTTACTAAGCTCAGAAGTGGTTTTTCTAAAAATGCATTCAATAAATCAATAATTTAAATAAAATATTTTAGATAAAAAAGACTGTAGACAATTTTTTGATGCTCCATATAAACCAATAAATTAGAGACAAGTATCTGCAAAAACCTGTCAGACTCTACATAAAGAATTTCTAAACCTAAAAAATTGTTTGCAGAAGTTTTGTTATAGGAATTAATGAAACTTAAAGGGGTAACAATGCTAAAAAATAAACCTTGGGAATTTCAAAATATCAAGCACCATATTACTTTATGAATAACTTAAAACCATTCTTTGAAGCTAAGGTTTGTCGTACAAACCATTGCTGGGGTTGACAGCTTGGTGCACTTCATTTTCTTTCAAATTCCTAACTTTATGAATTGGATAAATTTTTAACTGTGGAGAATTTTCTGTCAGTCACTAAATATGTAAATAATCTGATCAGATGAAGTTTTCATCTTATTCCTCAATTTCACACAAAATGTAGCTAGAATTTTCTATGTATACCAAATTGTCTGAATTAGGGCTGAGGAATTTAGTTACATATATTTGTATTTCCTTTCCTTTAGAAAAGAAACTGAAAGACCTCCAAGAATTAATCAAGGTTGTGATTATAATTAAGAGTAATGCTATTCTAAAGTGCTCTTGTAATTCACAGAAAGATTGCTCTCAATACGAATATAATTCAAATATTCTAACAAGTTTACTGAATAGAATAAAATACAATTTATTGAGAAATATTCTCCAAACAATTGGTAACATAACTCATGTATTCTCCAGTTGTTAGTTATTGACTATCTAGTGGCTGTAAGGAAAAAGTGCAACTAGTTGTTACTATTTTCCAGTGATGTGTTAAGTGAGAAAATACACTGAAAATAGCAAAAGAAAATTGAAACATTACTAGAATATTGCTTTGATCATAAAATAACTTTAAAATAAATTAATTCAAAAGTGTAAAAACAATTTTTGAAATCAATATATTTATTAAATTAAATTTCTACTCAGAATTAATTTTATAATAAAATTGTGGAATGTGTACATTACAATAGAAAAAAGAAATATTCTTTACAAATATGTGCAGAGAAATATTTTTAACATGGTCTTTTATATTAACAATCAATATATGTTCAAAGACAAACTTCAAGTGCAACAAACTTATCAAATCAAAATTTCCGACAGAATGAAGTTTAGATTCACCAAGAATCATTACTGTTCATCTACAATTTCAAAATTTCCCAGAGCAAGAAGTTTTAATGATTTTTCAAGAAATATTACAACAGTTATCTAAAGAAATAAGAGCAGAACACTAAAACAAAAAGAACACAAAATATAACTATAAAACAATTAAAATTATGCACACTCCCTCACATCACAAAAATCAGGTAGCCTACAAATCTCATGCAATTCATCATGATTTAGTTGAATGAAAAATAATACAAAATGTGATGCTTGAAGGTAGATAACAAATGAACAATTAATTTGGTAATGAAACAATGACCAATGACCTTTCTTAAAAACCAAGTCAGTTCAAGTAAATACTAGTTGAAATAACTCAAAGATCACTGCTGCTTACTTTGCTTAAGAAATAATCATGATACATTCTGAAGATAACAGTAAATTTTGAAAAAAGTTATAATCTTTTAAGAAAATCTGAAATATTAAGAAATATAAGTTTGTAACAAATTTAAAATATTTAGTGAAATTGAATTAAAAAATTGAACATTAATGGGCTTTTTAAAGAAAAAATACATCACATAATAAAAATATTTCAATTATACCACATCTTTGGAATTGAAGAAAGTTTCGTTATTGGAAAATAGTTTAATTACAATTAATTTTGAAGAAAAATAGATAGTCGAATTTTTAAAAATTCGTTTTTCTTGAAGGGGCATATCTCCTGACGATGGTCAAGAAAATAAATCTGTCACAAAGAAATGACATCGTAAACAAAGGGCATTGTGTCATTAGAGATCTCTGAACTGCTGAAATTAAATGCGCAGTTTTTTGAGAAAGGCATATGTAAGACGGATATCTTTTGAAATCTTTGGAAAAATCATAGAAAATGAAAATGCGAGAATAAACTACACCTCAAATTTGGCTTTTGCAGTTAAATTCATATTTTCATTTTGTAGAATCTCCACATTTCTCTCAGCAACATCAAACAATCACAAATCACAACAAAACAGCTTCTTCTTCTTCCAGGCTTCAACATTCGAGAATAAACATAAATTATTTGCAAAATAAATTTCCACTAGATGGCGAAAGAAATTATTGGTTTCAAGCTGAACTTTCTGTTTTTTAACAAAAATCATTTTTATCAAAAACTGAATGATCTGCAAAAGTTGTAAAGGAAGTTTGATCGAGAATTTATAAATACTTTGCTTTTGCAGTGTTCATAAATATTTTCAATCAAGCCCAAAATCGAAAGGACACAATGGCACAATTTTGGCGCAAGTAATTTAAGTAAAATAGCACATCCAAATTTCCCTGTTCTGGTAAATGTTGGATAAATTCAACAATTAAGTTTAGGGGGGGGGATTTCAATTAACGTCACACTGGAGCAACACAATGGGCTATTGGTGACGGTCCGGGATCACTCCCAAAGGGAAAGATCCGAGGACAACACCACGTAATTTTGAACCACGGTCAGATGACGAGGCAACACCTGAGCTGGCACCCCACTCTCCAAACTTCCACACCACGCCAACGTGAGGACATTTGAGGCCACGACAGATTTAACGTGCACCAGCCCCCTTTGTACACGACGGTGTTTGGCTGGATTCGAACTCGCAACCTTTCGGTTGCAAGTCCGTTACTCTTCCAACCGGGCCACCGCGGCCCCCAATTAAGTTTAGAACTCAGTGGGAAAATTTATTCACACAGGAACATCACTTTGGCATCGACAGTTATTGTAACCATGGCAACAGTCAAACCAGAAGTAATGTTAGTCAATGATCTTGAATTAGAGGCGAAGTTGAATCTTTATCTTTAATTTTTGTTTTTACGCTGGTTCATTTTGAAAATTAATCATTTGTGGAACTGTAAATTGTTCTTATGCGCCCCGGTTGCTTAGCGTTTTCTTTTCTTTGGGGGGGGGGGGCTCTGCCGTGGCCATTGTATCTTGACCCAAGGCTAGTAAAGGAGACGTTCAAAATACTTTCATTTGTGCAAGTTAAACATTGAGTACTTGAAACACGCATTCTTAATTAGACGAGGAACACGATATTTGTATTAATGTAAACTGGTCCTTCAGTCCGGCATCGGAACTGGTACACACAAAGGCACATGTCATCTAAATTGTACTGGGGTAGGGACTGCAGATGTTGGAAGGGGTGACATTTCTATTCACACGATACATATTTATTTTCATGCGAAATATTGTAAAAACTTTATATTTTCACTAGATAATAGATAAATATTTTTTTAATATGCGTAATAACTAATTTTCAGGAATGTTACTGCTATTCTTATTTTGAAAAAGCAGACAATATAGCAAAACTAGCAAGAGAAATCACAGAAATAAATCATTTTTATTGACAAGAGAATTATTTTTACATGAAATGAGTCCCAGGGAATTGGGAAAAGTATATCCGTTTCCCACATTAAGTAGTAAACGTAATTTTTTTACAAATTAATACGCTTATTTGTTGATCAATTTTATTACAAAAGAAAATAGTCTGCCAATGGGTTCGATCGTTTGCTCCGAAATTTCGTTATTTCAACTCATAAGAAAGGATGTTGTCTTTATCTTTACTCAATATTGCGCAGTCCCTCATATCAAGTTTTACTTGCAAGCTATGCTGCAACGATATTTTTTGAACGAGAGTTTTTAGCAAACAATTTCCTGTGCCATGTCATGGCTATCATGACCACAAGATCAGAACTTCTGGAGCTTTGGTAAAAAATATTTCAATGTTATTACTTTTCTCCTGGTCTAGGAAGTGCTAGACAAGGTCCACAAGTTCTTGACGTCTGCGCAGGAGAGATGCTGCCTTTTCTTGGTCTTCCGCCAATAAATTCAAAGACCAATGCAGTCAATGATATGAGAGGGAGTGAGCAAGTGAGGCAGTACAGGAGCAAGATGGGAACACCATGTTAACGAGAATAGTTAAATAGTCTCGTTACTCTTTCCAATGCTCTGAACTCAATTGGTAGGTAGGTGTTTTAATTAACGCCGCACTGGAGCAACACAACGGGCTATTGGCGACGGTGCGGGATCAATCCACAATGGAAAGACCCGAGGACAGCACCTAGTAATTTTGAACCCCGGTCAGATGACGAAATCACACCTGAGCTGGCACCCAGCTCCAAGCTTCCACACCACGCCAGCGTGAGGACATTTGAGGCCACGACAGATTTAACGCACACCAGCCCCCTTTGTACAATACGGTGTTTGGTTGGATTCGAACTCGCAACCCTCCCGTTGCTAATCCGTTACTCTTCCAACCGGGCTACCGCGGTCCCTTTAAACTCAGCTGAGATTTTAGATAAAATTTCACAACCTAAAAGCAATGTAACTATACAAGGGATTGTATGGGTTTATTGGCATAATTACTTAATTACTTAGTTTTGCCCAAGTTGAATTCATTTGATATACTAGATGGAAAAGTGAGCTGGTTTTAATTGGTATCTCTCCATGGGCAGAGCCATTCCTAAGCGGTGTACTCGGCGTGTACTTGCAAGTAGTCAAAAAAATAAGGGTGGTCGAAAGGGTATATCTCCAGCTATTATTAAAAGTCCAGCAATATTTTCCAATATTAATTTTATACTTTATTACAGTGACGGACAGACGCACCAGGAAATCAGGAAATTCCCGTGAGGCCAGTAGTTCTAGGAGACCTGTAGGTATTTCAATAAAAACATCATTCATGATTTTCCAAAAACAAACATATCACTTCAGATTGTAAAATTTATTTTCTGCTTCTTAAGAATTCACGAAATATATTACACCATAAGCGACAATCGCAAGAGTTCTATATTATAATTGATAGCAATGCTGATATACACTTAAGTGCCAGAAAAACTGGCACAGATGAGCCTATGAAAATACATAGCAACGCCACCTATGCGCTTCATTCTGCCAGTGCGTATACAAAGTGATAGAAATATGAGAAAGCATCTAGAGCTGTTTCCCCTGTGATAACGGCAAGTTATCATGATGTAAGCAATTTTCAAGTCAGTTTCATAGTTGGAGCTCGTGAGATGGTCATAGCATTTCGGAAGTAGAGAAGTTTGGATTTTCATGTACTGCCATTTCAAGGGTGTGTCATGACAACAAGAATTCTATCAAAACCTATAACTTCTGAGAGCAGCTTGACAGTAAAAAGATTGGGTGATTGTGAAAAGCATTGGTTGGCAAGAACGATAGTAACGCTCCCTCAAAGATATGAACGTTAGGAGCCGACGCCCAACTCGAGTACCCTCGGTAAATACTCGACACACAGCTATGCGTCTCGCCTGGGATCAGGGACACCACCACTGGGCACGATGATAGGAAACGAGTAGCCTCGTCTAACGAGTCGCCTTTCCAACTGTTTCGGGTAGAGGGAGGATCAGTGAGTGAAGAAAAAGAATTGTGAAGTCATTAATCCCGTATGTCAACATGGGATTGTATAGGCTGGCGATGATTCCGTACTGGTATGGGGTTTATCTGGCATTCAGTGGGACTCCTCGCACGTCCAAACGTGTCTGAGATGTGATCTCTATGTGTGCATGATTTCTGACGAGTTACACCCTTTCATGTCCTGCTTTTATTCTGATGGGCTTGGCCTATTCCAACAGGACAATGGGCAGCCATAAAAATCCAGACACGCAAAATTATGATTAGAAGAACACACATCTGAGTTTGGGACCTTATCATTCACTTCTTGTCCCTAGATCTCAACGTTATCAAACACATCTGGGATGCCATTCAACTTTCTGTGGGACACAGAAATCCTACACCTAGGAATACAATAGAATTGTGGACCGCTATGCAGAAAGTATGGTGTTCATTGCCTACAGAATACTTCCGCAAGCTCGTGAAGTCCATGCCTCGCCGTATTTCTGCAGTTTTATGATCGGCGAGGACTAACCAAGTATTAAACTGGTGTACCAGTTTTTTTCTGGCACTTCAGTGTATTTACTGAATTAAGAGGTGAAGGTTCGCGAAAGAAGCCTCGGTTCAGAAAAAGGAACACAACAAACAAGATATGAGAAAACAAGAATTGACCTCACTATTCAAAATTACATATTTTATTTTCAATAATTCAAAGTTCTCAACACCTGAGACCAACAGGTGGTTATGTTAGTCAGATCCGAGTTATCCGAGCCAGTCCGTTACTGCTTCTTTGTTGTTGTTTTTCGATTGTAATGAAAGATATTCATTAATCTGGCATATTTTGTTCTTTTGAAGAATACTCAAAAAGCACTCATCAAGGGCAGAGTTGTATTCATGGGGACTACCACCACCATCACCACCTCTAATACCATACCACCTTTAATGTTTGATGGTTGCCACTATCGTGCCCACAGGAATTTCGGCAGTGGTTTACGGCAAGAATGAACACAATGCCGTGCCCTGCCATTTATTGAATTTTTTAAACCTAGAGTCGAAAAATGTCCTGTAGTGGCCAGCCTCTGATGCAAAAACCTTTTCCAAACTGTTACCAATCCAAGGAGCAATTTGTTTTACATGCTTGGATCTTCATTCTCCTTGGGGTTATAGGGCAGTTTTGTCTAGACGAGATACTCGTCATTAGCATAACCGACCAGATCTTGATAGACGAAGTACACTGCTGGCCACCCAAATTGCAACACCAAGAAAGACAAGAGATATCACAACAAAATTTATTTTGTAGATAACATGTTGACCAAGTATCAAATGATTAAATTTATAGACTTCTGTGAAGTGTGGTTCCTGCCAAAATCAGTAGCCAGAGTAGCCGCCATTGTTGGAGATCACCGCTGCCACACGCCTCGGCATTGATTCAAAGAGACTTTGGATGTGTTCTTGGGGTACAGCAGACCAAGCAGCTTCCACACGTTGCCAAAGTTGATCTGGTGTGGCAGCTGGGGATGTATTCTGGGTCAATCGTTGAGCAACCATGGACCACATGTTTTCTATCGGCGAAAGATCCGGAGAGTGAGCTGGCCAGGGAAGCAATTCAATCTGGCGATTGATGAAGAACCCTTGGACAATGCGTGCCACGTGTGGTCGCGCATTATCCTGTTGAAATATGGCTGTGGGCAAGCCCTGAAGGTAAGGAAGGACAACTGGCTCCAACACCTCGGAGATGTAGCGCTGGCTGTTTAAAGTACCGGCAATGCGTACTAGAGGAGTGCGAGAGTGATATCCAATACCGCCCCATACCATAATACCCGGTGCAGGACCAGTGTGGCGGTGCATAACGCAGCTGTTCAGCATCCTCTCTCCACGGTGTCTCCAGACTCGAATCCGACCATCGTGGTGTTGCAGACAGAAGCGTGACTCGTCAGTAAAGACAATTTCATTCCATTCTGCCGTCCACATCCTTCTTTCATCGCACCATTGGCGGCGGAAACGTCTGTGGTTCTGCGTCAAGGGTAGACGAAGCAATGGACGTCTTGCGGACAGACCACTCTGCTGTAAACGGCGTCGAATGGTACGCGCAGACACTGGATGATGCGGTACAGACTGAATATGCTGTGCTATGGTTCGTGATGTGGCTGAGCGATCCGTCACTGCCATACGCACAATATGCCTGTCATCACGTGAAGTGGTGCACTGAGGTGGATGCGATCGAACACGTCGGTCCGTCGTACCCTCCTGCATCCAACGATCACATATCCGCATTACAGTTGTTTGGTTTCGTCCAACACGACTACCGATTTCCCTGAAAGATAATCCACAATCTCGGTAGGCCACTATCCTTCCTCTGTCGAACTCGGATACTTGATCAAAAGATGATCGCTGTTTTCTACGAGGCATAATTGATCGTTTTTATTTAAAAAACCACAAGAAAAACACAATTGCTGTACTTGAAATCGTCGAAATCTCCAAGCCTTAAATAGCGCTTTGAAGTGGCGCCACAGGCGCGCGTGATGTGCGTCTGCGCTGAAATTCTAATCATTTGCATATCTCACCTCCGCTAATGCATGTTGTAAATTTCATATTATTTGCATGCTTCCTTCAGGGTGTTGCATTTACGGTGGCCAGCAGTGTATCTTGCCATTAGCAAAATTGACTAGATCTTGAATGAGTTATCCCGTCGAAACTACTTGGAGGGTTAAAAATATATGGAGATAAATTGTACTTTATTTTGTGAAGAGATTGACTTGCTACTCTCTTCCCCCGACCTTTTCATCTGAGTTAATATGAAGATAAAAGTGTACAGGAGAAATACGTACTTGCCTGAAGTTCCATGAATTCCATTTAAGCACACACACACACACACATACTAATCTAAAAGTATTTTTCACAATCTCGAAACCTCTATTCAGATTTCTTATATTCACATCCTCGAAGTATTTAAAAAGAATCTTTAAGAATATGTGCTCCTAGGTTATTAGCCCCTCATGTTTTACTCGTATTTTAAAGTTTTAAGAGTTAGGAATACAAATATTTTTATTCTCCGGGGAGAGTTATGATAAGTTTTATTACCAAGGAAAGAAAAAATTAAATTGTAATGCATTAATCATATTATGAAAAATAACTTGTAATTATTGTAAGTTTCGTAAGAACTAAAAACATCCTATTGTAACGGCGGCTAGGGAAAATGACAATCTTGCCGGCGGATCAAGAGACGAAAGGAAAAGACCACACCGAAAAGGCCGAAAGACAGATAGCAGAATTGATAATCTGGCGGCGATCGCGCCGAAAAGAACGACAACCCCGAGACAACTTTTTAACGGCAGTACCGATTCCAGGGGCAAAATCATTGGTGGCTTCGAAACAAAAGGCAGGCGCTTTTCTGTCGCTCTCTATGACATTTCGAGACAAAAAGGTACGGAGATGAATTACGATGACCATTGCCGACAAGGGTTTATGGTCCCTTTTCAAGTCTGACGTAAAAGTCAAGGGGAGAGGCAAGCGTGCAAGAGCCATTCGGGAAGGTCCGGAGAAGGTGAGGTGATGATCAACAACCAACCAGCACCGATTAAGAGGCCAACCCGAAACGAAAAGGAGGAGTCGAGAAGCACCCGATATATATTCAAGACCCGAGTACCCCCGGCTCACCGCAAAGTTTTGAGCCTTACGTGGGGGACGGGGAGGTTTTGGGACTTCCACCAGCACGTCGGAGGAACCAAGTCATCCGCCTGACGGAGGGGACGAGCATTGCCTCCGATGCGGACGCGCGCGCGGCCGAACAGTTTATTAAGTGCTTTTCAAAAATTTTTTACATATATTGGCCACTCAGGGGCCTGATATAAATTCTTGTTTCCACAGGGCTCGACGCGGTTTAATGCCGCGGAAAAGGCTGGGCCGACAGGGCCGCACACAGAAAAATAAAAATCACAAACAGTAAAGGAGCCAATAGTGCAAAAGAGTTATTTAAAAATTTCCAATAGGCGGGCGGTTCCCCAAGGCGAATTTCTTGTGGAGAGTTGAGGCTGCAGAAGGTATCATGATCTTTCCCTTTTTCTTTTCAGTCCAGTTTATGAAGAGGCAAAAATGGGGTATGGTTCATGTCATATCTAACAAGAAATGTCCTACATTCATCCGGATATGATACATGCTTCAGATAACGGTGTTCTTACTCGCTTGCAAAGTGCAATTGCTTGTGCTGGCGGGCACATGACTGCATGCTTGCAAACGCAATTTTCCATGGAATTCTATGATTTGAGCGCGTGAGGCGTTGTCTATCGACAAAATGTGAACTAAGTTTTTACTCTACCAAAAAAGTAATAACTTTTTGTAAAGCAAATATACCAATTTAGTTTTTACGAAGTTTTGAAGTGTATACGAGTTTATGGGACAATCGCTACAAAATATGTGTGCAGAACAGAATTTTAGCATTTTCTTTTGTAACACCAGATGGCGACGACTACGATAGGTCAAAGTCAATTTTAAATTCACAAAAAACATCAACGCGAGACATTGGTTTAAGTGCCATTTTTCTGACAAAAACTCAGGTTTTACTGCCTGTGGCTCTGTGTTAGGGATGGGGGGAAAAAGAGCTAACTGTTCTTTTTCACCTGTTCTTCAAAAAGAACGAGAACAGCCTGTTCCCACTTTTCACAAAAACTTGTTCGCGGTTCTTTTTGTAAAAAGAAACATTGCAATCTTTTTATACTTCGATTTTAAACAGGTGGGAATTCTTGCAAAGTTCTCTTTTCTCGAATTTTCTAAGTTCGCAAAAATCTTCGTATATTCTAAATTATGGTAAGTCCGAAACACAGCTGTTCATCCTACAGTTCGTGACTCACTGTTTCCTGTTGATTCATTCATCGGTTCTCTGTCCCTAAATCTACTCCCTGCTCTGAGACTACTTTCTGTTTGAGAGCAGGAATCAAATTTACTGAAGGAATCGATTCCTGCTCTCAAACTGATCCGACCCTGTTCTCCGTTCTCAGAGCAGTTCTCTGTTCGCGGAACTGTTCTCGATGAACGGTTCGCGGAGCTGATCTGGATGACTGCTCCAGGAACTGATCTCGACTGAACCAAGCCCCGAAGGATTGCGAGGAGATTAGCGTAATAATTGTGAAATTTTATAATTGTTAGGCAATGACAATGATGAATTTTTAGTTTTAAACAAATTATTTTTTTTTAGATATTGCTGATCAAGATTTTGTTGTCCAGCTTTCTCTCTGGTGGTGTCGCCTCTACTCGTTCTTACGATTTGCAATGCTTTTAACTTTATTTTAAAACCAAATTTTACAAAATGGAAAGCAAAATTTCAAATGTGTGGACATATTTCACTGGGAAAAGGAAATTCGGATCTGATGTCATGCTCTCTAAGTTGAAAAGGGATCTCATTAAGTCAGGTATTACGACTTTAAAGACATCTCGGAAATAAGAATCCCACCATAAAACTAATGTGTTGAAAAGCAAAAGTGATTTTTTGACTCCTATTTTTTGTTTTAAACGTGCTTAGATAGACCATATAATATTGACCTCTTTTTCAAACCAAATTTTACTTTCCAAGTGGTAATCCCGGTATGCGTTTTTTGTTTATAATCTTTTATACAGGGCAACTCCCTATTGCATAACGTCATTCAAAATTACCTGGTGTTGTCCTCGGATCTTTCTCTTCGGGATGGTCACGGACCATCGTTTTATTGACTTAAATGACCATTTGTTGACTTAAAAGTGACATTAAAATCTAAAAAAATAATTACTTTCACTTGCGTATTTGTTTTGTCCTAGGCACCTCATATGTTTGGGAAATTACTTGAGATGGTTCAGATTTGGGACATTATTAGTTGCCACTGGGGAGAGAATTTAAAAGTTTCGATTTGCAAGAACGTTTTCCAATTTACGGAAAAATTCTGATTTTCTTTTCTCAATTACGGATAGTTTGGCTTAGCTTGAATAGACTTGCCCCTTTCGCCATAAAAAATCAATCAACAGATAACAATACGAAGACTCCGAAACATTTGTATTTTCTTATATATGCACGCCTATACAAAGTGCTAACAAAGATGACGTCAGCAAAATTCGGTGCTTGTCTATGGCGAAAACTGCTGGCGCCACATAGTCTACGAGGAGTAACAGGGCTTGCACATTTCGAATAGAGACATTTGGGAACAGAAGAACAAGTTAAAGAACAGTTCTTTTAAAAAGAACGGAACATCAAAGAACTGTTCGCGAAAAGAACAGCATTTTCCATCCCTACTAGGGATGTTAAGCGAATCACAGAACTGCTACTCAATCACGGTTCTTACCTGTTACTGGAATATGAAAATAGCAGTGATTGAGATACTTTACAATCAACCAGATTCAGTTCCAGTTTAGAATCACTGATATTCTTCAGTAGCAGTCACAATTAGAACTGTTACTTTGAAATCACTCTTCGTACCATCTCTACTTTTCTGAATATATGGGAAAGCGCGTACGCAGGTCCCACTACCAAAAATTGTGCATCCCAAGCAACCACATTTTGTGGTTGTGGCGAACGTCAACCCACCGGTGTGCAATGATGAGTCTCTACTCGGGGAAGCTTCCTTGTTGATCAAGGCATTCCCAGTGCTAGGTAAATATGAATAATAGTGTAGTATTTCAACTACTTATAAAAGAAAAACAATACTTCGAAGTGGTGGATATACGATTTGCTTGGCTGGTGTCCGGGAGTGTAATTGAATCTGTGAGTGACAAATTGAAATAACATTCCCATCCTTTTCCGAATCAAAGTCAGTACTTACACTCCCGGACACCAGCTCCCTTTATACTTAGCTCTATGGGAAAAACCATTAAAAACAAACACTTGTATGTTGATTTATCTATTTGGAAATCGCATAGCGCGTGCGCACTGTGACATTAATCTTCAACGAAAAGCAGAATACTGAAAATCTAATTGATGAGTTCAAATTTGACTGACGAATTTATACCTACCACTATTTAAATAAATAAATATTATCTAAGGTATTTTTGTCTCTTTTAAATGCATGCTCTGGTTTCTCTTCATAATTGTGTTAATCTTTCGCCTTTTACTAAAGATTACCGTGGAGAGGAACAACTCAATAAGCCTAAATCAATTTTTGGATCCCATTCTGTGGGATGACAACAATAAAGTTTGTAACATTTGGGTCGGGTCTAGAAAGATTCTTGCGAAAGAATAGTTCAAGGGAATATAATTTTGGCGTTCCAGTACATGCAGGGGCATCTGTTGGAGAAATAACACATTACGCAGTGTTTCGTTGGTATGTTGAAGGTGGCGCGGAAATCTCGGCTTTTTCGAATACGTTTGTAGGATGGGCATGCTTTCCTCCAACCTTGATTTCCCCGCATTCATTGGTTTTTCTCGTTTCGTTGGGCATTCTTTCTGAGGAACGACGATTATAGTTTTGCTTTCGTGAGTGGTATATCTCGGAGGAAAGTTTTACTGTTCACTTTTAAAAAGTCCTAGTTAAGGCTTGCAGATTGGTTGCATTTCCTGGGCCCATCATTTAATCCAATCCGACACTTGGATGGTTGACAATTGCTGAAAATAATGTACTAAGTCATAAACATTTGTCTTCACTTTTCTGTGGAAGAGATGAAACAAGGCACTGGAATCACAATTGTCAGGTTTCATATCTTACACTATCGAATTAAAATGGTATTATAGCCAATTCAAAAAATCCCTTTTTAAGAGTATGAGCTAACTGTTCGCCTTTGTGATGGTTGCTGCTCAACGGTCATTTTTAGCTATACGAGGGCTTATTAGGTCGGGGGCGTACGGCTTATATAATGTGGATACCGAATCACTGCGAACATCCATGCCATGCCGAGGACTCGGAACTAACAGCCTGTTGAACCGAGGACCAGAGCGCTTTGAGTTGAATGATCAGCCAAGCAAATCGTATATCCACCACTTCGAAGTATTGTTTTTCTTTTATAAGTAGTTGAAATGCTACACTATTATTCATATTTACCTGGCACTGGGAATGCCTTGATCCACAAGGAAGCTTCCCGAGTAGAGACTCATCATTGCACACCGGTGGGTTGACGTTCGCCACAACCACAAAATGTGGTTGCTTGGGGTGCACAATTTTTGGTAGTGGGACCTGCGTACGCGCTCTCCCATATATTCAGAAAAATAGAGATGGTACGAAGAGTGATTTCACAGTAACAGTTCTAATTGTGACTGTTACTGAAGAATATCAGTGATTCTAAACTGGGACTGAATCTGGTTGATTGTAAAGTATCTCAATCACTGCTATTTTGATATTCCAGTAACACGTAAGAACTGTGATTCAAAAATATCTGTGATTGAGTAGCAGTTCTGTGATTCGCTTAACATCCCTACTTGTGTCTGGCGCAGCATAGCCAAATATGGCCCTTACGCCATAAAACCTTCAGAATTAAGCTTCATTTCAATCCACTACACAATCATGGGCTTTACTTAACAAATGATAAATTCAGACTTGCTACATATTAAAAATTACATTTGACTAAAACTAAATATAAATTACTGCTGCAGGCATTTCGAAAGTTCAGTAAAAAAATCCGGTAGAAAGGAATACGACATTAAAGTCCAGTCTAATGAAGAAGAACGGATAAATGATATTAAATAATTGTACTAGCGTTATAAATTTTATTAAAAGCTAACAGATTTATAGAGACAAACATAATTAAAGGAAAAAATTAGTCCAATGTTTTTCGGAAAATCCCAGCCTGTGAGACACCTTAAAGATTAAATTGTAGAATTTCTATCCTTGAATTTGAAATAAAAAAATGTGGAACGCTTCACGATTTTGCGTGTCATCCTTGCGCAGGGGCCATGCTGATCTTCTCTGTATCGTTCCAATTTTAGTATATGTACTGCCGAAGAAAGTACACTTAATCAAAGTGCAACTCTATTATATATAGGACATAACTCAATATAATGTTTTTGAGTGGTGGCTATGTTATGAAAATATTTCAATGTATGTTTCTCCTGTTTAAAACAGTTGTATTGCTCCATTTCTCATGCATGAACCCAAGTGCTGTTTTAAAGACGTATTAGCGTCAAAATAATAAAATAACATTTGGGGAGAAAAAATAATTGTACAAAGCACTTATATGGTACAACTAGTTTCTCTGAGTGACAATATTAAAATAGAAACGATATTCAGCTTTTGTGGCAGTAAAGCTCGAGCTGTAACAATGAATTTTCAAATCCGGACAGCCCTACTAAAATATTGTCGTCAATTCAATTAGCTGTGCTTTGAAAATGCAATAACAGTTGTAAGTGATTCTAAACTAGCAGGTCTGCTTCTAACAAGGCCGTCGGAGATCCCTTGCTTTGCCCACTGCGCTAGCACCCTGTGGATTGTAGGCGCCCCAGGTTCAATTCCTCCCGGTGCTTACTTCTCTGCGTGTCAATGAAACTTTCCCTGAGCGCTTATGTCCATTATTTGACGTTGTCTTGTGTTTGGCGCAACGTGTCCAGCTGTTTTCTAGTGAACATGACCCCTTGGAATTTATCCAACTTGGATTTTCCTGTCAACGAGTCAGGACTCAAGTGAATACAGGTATCGTGTGAGTGTTGTAGAGATGTTTTCAAGGGTGTTATTTTTTGCCAGAATTGCAGTGTCCTTGGCGAACATACAGAGTTGTTTCGAAGTATATCGTTCACATAGAGGTTGAATACTTTCTGTCCAAGTACAGAGCCATGTGGTGTACCAGCCTGAATGATGCGTGTTGACAATGTTTATATGTGAAAATAAGCTTAAGTATACAGAATTCAAATCTATTATAAGGAAACCACTCAGATCAAGTACCGACCATCCTTCGCTATAATGACGATGGGTGCGATCACCAATAGCCGAGAAACTTTAAAAAGATAGTTACATCGGTAATATTCATGCTCATATGACGACGAGGCTAAATGGAAACATTGGAAATTGTACGCTACATTAAAAATTAAATAAATGCACATTACACAGTTGTTGCCGAAAACTACCAAGGTACAGAAATGTCAAATGTTCCACATTGATTGATATTGATACAGTTAGTCACACAATATCATTCAAAGGGCAGATCAATAGAAAGTAACAAATATAGAACGAAATTTAAATGCTATAACTTAAGCTTCTAAAGTTAAACATCAATTGAACAAGTATCGTATAGTGCTACTGATACTGAGGTATATCAGTATCAGTGCTATTTACTAGCCTAACTACTGAAGGGATATAAATCTGAGAATAAATTTGCGAAGGTAGACTAAGAAAAGCTTGCTCTAAGCTACTCGAGCAAAGCACCCAACTGAACTGGTCTCGTGCGGACACCGATTGAACCTCCACTGACCTTGGGACCCACGACAACGGCAGGTGGTTTAGGAAGTTTCCGGACGTTACAGCTGCTCCGGGAGAGGGTTGCCAAACATCCGGAGGAGACAGTTTTGAGGCCAGAATATTTGCTTTAGAGCGGAAATACCGAATCCTGCCAATGTGGTGGAGAGTGCCACACGAAGTTAATTTTACTGTAATATTACATTTTATGTGAGTTGGTGAATGTGTTAAGCGGGTATCGAACCGGTCGTCTTCCGAACGCGTGGCCGAGGTGTTGCCAACTGCGCCGTCGTGTCCTCAGTAGCGTCCAATCGTACTTCTTCCTGGATTTCATACTGCTAAATAAAAAAGCCTTTTGTACAAATCTTGATTTAACAATGAGTAACATTAATAATAATTAGTAGCATTAATAATAATGAGTAACAGAAACGAATGATATATTATAAAATGATAGTTGTCAAAGCACTATTTTATTTTATATCGCCGGCTTAGAGCAGAAACTCATTAACAGACATTTTTTTAAACTAAATGAATATGATTTTGAGAAATACATTATCGTATTGTAATTTGTTTAGAAGAGATGTAACATTATAAAATACACATATACATTAATAAGTGTCTGTTCTAAGCCGAAAAACACATAAATTAAACTTATTATTTAGATAAATTATGCTGTCAACACCTGAGCTGGCCTCCCACTCTCCAAACCACGCTAATGTGAAGACATTTGAGGCCATGACAGATTTAACATGAACCAGCATCCCAGTCGACCTTTATTTGGACCAAGTTTCGAACTTGCAACCTCCAGTCGCTAATTCGTTACTTTTCCAACTCGATCCGAGCATGTGTGCGGAGCAATTTTCTGGAAGTTTATTGTAGGAATATGGTAAGCTCACAAAAAAAGACGCCCACATGCTACATCATGTGTATGGTCATTATTCGCTCAGTGTAACGCCTATTCTATAACGTACACCGTTGTTAACAATTTCTAAAAGTGTAAGTACAACATATGATAACATAGAACGGTTCTATTTTTTACAAGGAAACCACTCAGATCGAGTACCAACCATTCTTTCGTCGTAATGACAAAAGGTGCGATCATCACTAGCCGAGTAACTTTCAACAGACTTTCAACAGACAACACTAGTTGACTAGCAATTATATTATAATAAATTCTTTTAGAAATATTAGAATCCCAATACATTAATTTAAAAACCGGAAATTCAAAATCATCTCTCTTATCATAAATATTAATATCAGTTTCATTATTTAAAGTGTAAATATTCAAGTCTAGAAGGACGACTTTATTATTACCTGAATTAGTTTTTAATAATAATAATAATAATAGTATATATATGAATTTATTGAGACAGCTCACAGCGCTCCTAGCGGCGAAATAAGGAAGTTAAAAAAATATATCCGAAACTAAAGATCGGCCCAAAAAGTTCAATTAGAAAAATGTTCGAAATACCATAATAAAAGCACAGGAAGAAGTTTCATGGAGTTATCTGTAAAATTCGCGGAGATATTCGCGATTGAAATTTGAACTATTCCATGCCTTGAAAAAGGGGTCGTCCAGAAATTCAAAAACGTGTTCTCCGGTGCTATACAGTTTTTCTTACCCCTTTCCAGATCTTACCCCTCTCGATTTCTTCCTCTGGGTTTTCAACAAAGATCGGATGTATGAAGCTCCGTCGACAATTTTGCTGGATCTGCGGCAGCGTATCATCGATAGCTGCGCTACTGTCACACCACAGATAAGGAATGTGCATGCCGGCGTGCTTGATCGAATATAAATATGTATTGTGGCCGATGGTGACCTTTTTAAACACACTCGCCATGTTTTTGTTTAGCAATAAATTTCTTGCTTTTGCTCTTCTGTCTTTTACTTTTTCAATGTGCCACACTGAATAACGCGCATTTGTTTCTGACATTTTCGCATCTGCTCAAAGTTTATCAGGATAAAATTATTAAATAGTAAATCTGCGTTCGTGGCTGTATAGCCAAGAGTTGTTGGCGAAATTGTGATTTCTGTCGTCAGTTTTTTTTTATTATTATTTTCCGGAGTGCGTTTCAGATATTTTTTATTTATCGTTTGTTACTTTCTTTGTTTGGATTTAAATTCGTCGTTGCTTAACTCAGAAAAACTGTATAACACCGGAAAAGACGTTTTTGAATTTCTGGACGACCCCTTTTTCAAGGCATGGAATAGTTCAAATTTCAATCACGAATATCTCCACGAATTTTACAGATAACTCCATGAATCTTTTTCCTATGCTTTTATTATGGTATTGCGCGCATTTTTCTAATTGAACTTTTTGACCGATCTCCTTTAATTTTCTAGTTATTTTTTTTAACTTCCTTATTTTGCCGCTAGGAGCGCTGTAAGCTGTCTCAATTAATTCAGCATGGTCATTTTACTATAGGTACACGTTACTTTCTTGACTATACGAGACGCTGTTTCAAATTTAAAGGGACTTTACAGGTCACCCTGTATGTATAGTGGTCTCTGAAAGTCTTCTCGCCATAATACTTGAAAACATTAATTTTGTCTACCACTATTTATTATTTGAAATATTAATATATATTATTTAAATAACGCATAACTTCGTCGAATATTAAGTGTGTCATCTATATATTCGACGAAGTTAGATCAGAAGTTTCAAAGTATTTGCATTCCTCAGAGTGTGAGCACGGTATAGATATAAAATATAAGTTTTAAAGAGGCTGCAATAGGCATATTGATAAATTACTCTCCATTATTGTTATATTCGAGTAACAGATAAGAATTGCCACCTAAAATATTAAGTTACCTATAAATGCTATTGGGATAGCACTACTGCAATTTAAGTGGAATTAAATTTTTTCCTGTTTATACCTCCATCTGTTTACATTACACGATTTTTTTTCTGTTTGAGTCTGACAGAAAATGAGCTACAGTGCAATCAGTTTTTCTTCTTTCCAGTTATTAATTAAAATATCTATTTTATGTGAAGAATTTTTTTGCAATAATTTTTTACAAATAATATACAAGATAGAATAAAAGATAAATTATGTATATTTGCAGGAAATCAGATACCGGATGCTGCCTAGCTTATAAGTGATACATTATTATTATTTTGTTACCCTTTTAAATGACCGCTTACATCGATCACTATTTGCGATCTGTTGGCGACTGACTCTTAAGAGGGTCGGTCCTTTTGTTCGAAACCCTATCCTAACGATCAATGTGTGAACTCTTTGGGAAACACATAAAATCTCGCCGCTGATATCTCTGTCACGCCAAAGAATGCTCCAAGTACAAGAGGGCACTTTTTTGGAGCGATTTCTCATTCAAAGTTATGCTTAGAGCGATTCTTAGTATCTGAACACAAGGCAACTTTGGCTTTTACGTTAGCTTTCCCAAATCAGAACATACATTTCCATTATATACTCATCAAGAACATCTTTTTAAAGGGGGGGGGGGCTGTACGACTATACAACCATGCACCCATTAGTATCTATAACTAACATAAACTTATGTATTATTATCTTTATGAACAAATTCGAACAATAACCTTTGACATCTGATTTATAAGTAACTTTTTCTACAATTTTTTAAAAATAGTTAATAAGTATTAGGTTAGAGAATTGGTTTTTACTTTACGAAATTTAAATTTTTATGTAATTTAAACATTGAACGAAATTAATTGGAAAGAAATAGCCGTTTTAACAAAGTTTGTATACAATACTTAACAAAATAATTGATGAATATTTTCGTACATGAATTTGAAACTCTAAGTTCGTGAAAATAATTTATTTTTATGAATGCCAGATATACGATAAATATATCTAAGATTAAAATGGACGGTTTATATAGTTATGGTATAAGTTACTGTAATTACTCATATATTTGCTTTTATATTTAAATGCGAGGTGTTGCTAATTTGGAATTTGTGAGAGAAACAGAAGATATAGGTTATTAGGAATTCTAACAATTTAAAATATTCGAATGATTCAGATCCAGTTTGTAGGTTCTGTACAGGACCACTACAAAAGTTCTCCGAGTTAACGACTATTGTATTATTCAGTATAACGGTAAACCAGTTTATTTGGGCTACACTCTGATTCACTTTTCAATATTCTTAACATCATTGATTGATCACTCGAGTCAATCCCATTGACATCTTGCTCTGATTCAGTATCGCTTTTAACATTCGAATAGATTATTAACATGACCTTGCCTTGACCAGCCATCACCTTCACTTGAAAGGTCATAATGACTTGAAGTAAATCCGAAAAGAATTGCATCCATTTTTGTGACTCAAAAAATTTCTTTTTCACTTACCCCATCTCCAAATTTAAACAAAAGTTAAAAAAAAAAAAAGAAATCTTGCAAGACACGAATGCTATCATCTGCGCAATCTATTATAATAGCGCAAGAAAAATTTAAGAATATTAAAAACTGCACAACTGACTGATATGACAGATCTGTAGCAAAGAACTAACAGAGCACGATAGTCGTACTAAAATCTAGAAAAGGTTCGTTGGTTTCAGGGGTTTTATGGCGCAAGGGCCATATTTGGCTACGCTGCGCCATACGCAAGACATACAATATCAAGTAATAGACACACAATGAAAGTTTTTGCTGACACAAGAAGAGAGAAATACACCCAGGGAGGAATACACCTGACAGGAATTGAACCTGCGTCACCTACAACCCGAAGGTTGCTAGCACATTGGGCGTACCCATTGAGCCACCACGGACCCCACAATCTAGAAAGGAGTAAAAAAGACCTTGTAAGGTTTCTTTTATTCGCTTTTTGCAATTCTTTTATTCAACAGATAGCCTGTTCAAGAGTGATAAATTGAAAAATGCCGTTTGTTTTCAAAGGTACTTGTACTATTCTTGCATTTGAATCTTTGGAAACCTAAATGAACACTTGTAATTTGAAGTCGTTATGCGTTTCTCAGGAAACAGAAGGAATGAATCTCTACTAGTTTCTCACCCTTTGTCCAATATATTTATTCCTATAAAAAGTGGGAAGCTCTCGATAATTTCGCACAAAATTATCCTGCGAGTCGCACATACTCGTATCTGTACTATGACCATCGCAATGGCCATTGCATTTCTTCTTAACTGATGACATTTGGGTATGCGGGAGATAATATGATATATCTTCCTTTATCATTAGTAGAATGACTTAAAACGTACCGCACAGGAATCTGACACGAGGGGCACGAATGGTTCTAACGTTGACTCCCGAAGGAGCTTGCCCTAGTTATCAGAGCACCGCTCTTGAAGGAATGTTTACAGTACTTTTATATCTTATCACCACTTAGTTTTGAAATATTTCGATTGTTAGCGTTATTTTCGATCTTCCTGCTTCAGTCGGTCTAATTAACTTTAGTGTTGCAAGAAGTGATCGCAGATAATCAAATCAAACCAACCTTTCTGTATTAAATATTACTCAGTAGTTAGTTGATATTCCTTTTATTTGCAATAGCGACAGAATTATATTCAAATTGTTTTCATAATGTAGACTTTCAGTTTTTAGTGACTAATGGTGATGATCACTATCCATATTCGAAATTTTCCACTAATTTTATGGGCCGCGGTAGCCCGGTTGGAAGAGTAACGGACTAGCGATCGGAGGGTTGCGAGTTCGAATCCAGCCAAGGGCCGTCGTGTACAGGGGGCTGGTGCACGTTAACTCTGTCGGGGCTTAAAATGTCCTGGCGTTGTGTGTAAGTTTGAGAGTAGGGTGCCAGCTCAGGTGTTGCTCCAGTGTGACATTAATTAAATACCTACCACTAACTTTAAATATTTTACTTTACAAATTGACAATTTTGCATTGGCTGATTTTTACCTGATTTGCACAAGAGTATGTCGAAGAATGAGAAATTTTTAAATTTCTAATTACAAGTTTACCAACATCAAAATTGCCACATTATGTTATTTTAATGTCGGTTGGTTTCGTGTCTTATGGCGCTAGGGCCATATTTGGCCAAGCTGCGCCAAACACAAGACAGACAACACAATGAGGAAGGAAGAAAAAGCAGAAGGGTAGACGAGGGTAAAAATGAAAGGGAGGAAAGATCATTCAGGGTTGTGATGCACATACACACTTAAATACGATGTGCCCTTGAGGGCGCAAAATAAGCATCCACTTTTCATGACCTTAACATAATGATAGAATGTGACCATGTTTTTTAATTAGCCAAAAATTATTCGAACTGTTCCAATAATTTATTTTTACAACGTTTTGATTGTTCCTAAACATTCAATATTTTAGGTGAAACCATGCTCTCCAAATTATTTTCAAATAAAGATGATTTTTCAATCACCTTTAAAACCATATGCAAAAATAACCGATGAAATTGTCGGTGAATATTCATAAAGGAAGTTTGTACCTCTTTTTTGTGACATAAAATCTTTGAAAAAGCCGTCGCAAAAGAAGTGATTTTCTAAATTCCAATGGAAACTTGAGCGTTATAAGAATACTAAAATTAGATCAAAATGTTGGAGACTGGTGTGCATATGATACTCACTTGATAAAGAAATTTAGTCATTTTATATATCTTCTCTTGTCTATGACTGAATTCTAAAACCGATTTTTAAAGTGAATTAAAACATTTACGACACTTATTAAAATAACAACTAATTACTTTCCCTAAACGTACAATTTTCAATAATTTTCGAAACAAGGATTGACGGGAGTTCCATTCAGTTAAAAAAAGTATTTTGAAAGCGCAGTAGTAAGAGCCTTTTCTCATAAGGTATTGAGCCTATTGAATGCCATCGATCAAACATTCATTTCATTATTTTATCATTTTTAGGAAACGTAAAATAATAACATTTTAATCATGGGCAATAAAATAATTCTCCTAAAGAGAACGAAACGTAAGTGTACTCCTTAAATGCTTGTTTACGTATTAATTATTTAAATAGAAAATATCTGTCCTATTTTTGGAATGTAAACACTTTACATTCTATTTTTATTAAAATATAAATATTATGAACGATAATTAAGATAAACAATTATTCAAAATCACACTGACCATTTTAAAAATGAACTATCAAAATCTTGTATTTAATTTGAAAAAATGACTTGTGCTTATCAAAATTAGTCAATGAAATACTAATGTAATAAGTAAAACAAATGGAGTATGCATTTGCTACTGTCCTACTTCCTTAAACGATTTGGTCAGTTTTGCTAATGATAATAAGTTTTGAATTATTGTAGATACCTCGTCGAGACAACCACAGGGAGGGTTAAATAACTAGAATTTGCGCAAGGGATACAAGACGAAATTTTTTTGTGGTGGGCAGATTGTGTGAGATTGGTTTTATTTAGTCTGAATTTATGATTTTTTTACTGCTTAAAACAAATTAAAAATGATGATGATGAAAATATATGACTTGGTGATTTCTGAAGTAGATCCAATAATTAGAACTCACATAAAAATGTATACGATTAATGAATGAAATTAAGTTTGGCATAATTTTATGCTTTATTTAAAAAAACTGTCAAACTGTTATCACACTTTACTACTCAAAGCCTACCAGACCTGCTAATTTGTCGAAAATACTTGTCTCATATTGCCGTTAATTTATAAACCTTTATGGGGAGACTTACACTCTCGTGATACAATAGAAATGACTCGTGAAGTCTCGAAAATAACACATTTTAAGCGAAAATAGATTAGAAGAGCAAAGTATCAGTTCTCGAAAATTAATTCACTATTTGACCTACCCAGGGTGGCCTAAATTGTATTTTTGGGGAAATGTATGTGATTAAAAGTCTTAAAATTACCTTTGCACAATTGATTTGGTCACCTCACAATTTCTTCACGGTCCACCAGAAGACGGAATGGCCTCTGTCCCAGGCGTTATTTAAGATGTACTGAATTAAAGTTTCACTCTTGTAAATACTTAGCTACCAGCAAGGAAATTTCAATCAAATTTATTTATAATTTTTTTTACCCAAACTTTTCCTATTTCATATTAGGTAGGTAAACGAATCCTCCTAAACTATCAGGTTTAATCGGAAGTAATTTTATCTTTTCGGCAGACTCATACAAACGTTTCTACCCAGGGCCTATGAATTTGACCAGAAATATTTTAAGATCCTCACTAAGATTATGATGCAGTCAGCACCTTCCAAAAATATGAAAACTAGATACTGCACGTACCAGACATGCGATTAAGTTTTCTATCTCTGCAGAAACCACCAGAACCAAACTGTTCAATCCTGAACAGAAACTTTTTACCCTCCCTGTGGACTGTAGTGGAATGTTGGCACTGGGGATCTGGAACTTTTGAGTCCAGGACTGTACTATAGAGGATGTCACATTTCATTTGAAACACGCGGGTTGTGCTTTATCTGCCCTTCGCTCAAATACGTATTTTTTATCCAATCTATAGACCTTAATTGATAATTCGAATCCGTCTACTTTGTGTTATATATACAAATGGAGTGTTAACCCACTTGGCGGTTGTCTCGACGCGGTATCTTGTCATTCGTAGAGCTGGTCAGATCTTGATGTACGAGATGTGTCGTCATTGGAAAAAACCAGATCTTGATCTCATCATAAAAAAATCGTCAATATCTTGATGAAGAGAAGTCTCGTCATTAGCAAATTCATCAGATTTTGATAGACATCTCGTCGAAACCACTTTGAGTGTTAATATTAAATCCGTTCAGTGCTACAAATCTCTAATTCCATTTGCTGTGACCACAAACCAGCTTTTCGAGACAAAGGGGGCTAATACCCAATTATAAATTACATAATTGGTAACATTCTTATCTTAATCTTACTTATTATCTTATTTCTGTTCAAAGATTAGGAACAACCACGATGAGTCAAATTTTAATTGTGACAAAAACTATTGTGTGGATTGGTATTGCATACGCCTTTATAAGAAGCGTACATTTTTTACTTGACCTTGTTTTGTGTTTGGTACAGCTTCGCCAAATATGGTCCTCGTGTTATAGATACCAACCAACCATAGTGACGGTACTTCAAGCTGCAGAACGTATATAAGCGTGAGAACCCCAGAGTTAATGTTCAAGGGAAATATGTTTTTCTGTTTATGCTAGTATACTTTACATGAAATTTGTAAGATACGCTTTATTCGTTGATTTCGTGGAATAAAATTTGCCCAAGTCTAATTTAATTGAGAGGGAATTTATTTTAATTGCTATCAAATTTTTTAAGTATAAGTTGTTTGAGTTTGAAAGTAGTTTTCATTTTTAATGGTTTTATAAATCTTTTTATTACCTCTGAATAATTTGTGGCAACTAGTTCCTTTAAACGTTTTTTCTAAAATGTTTAATCTCGAAAAGCTTGTGTTCCGGAGCACCCGCTAGGAACCAGCTCATCTCATCGAAAAAGGAAACAAATCAAAAGAATAGAGTTCATAAAAGGAAATATTTTAAAATTGGATTGAACTGGACATCACTTACGGAGCACCTTCAAGCAGCTTATCTCCCCGTCATAATGTGAGTGTACATAAAGTTAAAATGTCTAATTCATTAAAGTTAAAGAACTATGATTAAAAAGCTGGAAAACAAATAACAATTCAGAGGTCAAAAGATGGCGCCACCTCCGTGAGCGGAACAACAGCTTAGTCCAGAGGTTCTCAAACTTTTTCATCACGGAGCACCTTTGAAATTGGAAATTCAACGCGGAGCACTAAATTTTATCTCGAAGTATATACTGCATTTAGTAAATAGAACGACAAAATAGCATTGACGATACAAGGTAGTTTCGTCATTTAAGCTTGCAGGACATTAGATTTCACCGTTTAATTTTTTTTCTACACTAATTTCCCATTGCAGACAGAAAACACACACATAAAAAAAAAACATTTGAAAATAAATTCAGGGCAAATATTACAGATCCACAATTTGTTATTTTATTAATTTGGCATTATTACATTTGCTACAAATTTTTACTTGGTTTCGTGAAACAGAAATTTAATGAGAAGGATAAGGCTGTTTTGATTTGCACAATGAGATTATATCTGGCTGAAACATTGACTATCTTTTTATATAGTCAATGTTTCACCTGATCGTGGATAAATGATTTATACTTGATTTTTTTCTTACACACCGAGAGCGCAAAAGGTCATAAAATTCAAATATTTTTGTTCCATTTTTTTCGTAAAAGATATTTTTAATTTTAAACTTTAAAATATGTTTAATAAAAATATTTTTAATTTGAAACATGTCCTATCTTTTCGCGAAGCACTGGGAATTGTTTTGAAAAATGCTGGTTTAATCGATCACCCTTCCAAGTGTTGACTGTATCCGAAGGTTCTTGACTTTGGTGATCCAGTTGGTTTGGGTGTTCACACGCCAGCATTGTTTACTTATTGTTCATTACTGCAAGAAATCAAAGACATGGAGTTAAAGAAAGGTTCCGAGGAACTTATGATTAAAAACTAATGTGTTTTTGTGATATAATTAGTGGTCCATTATGAATGCAGAAAAAGCATAATCTTATTTAAAAGAAGTTTTATAACATAGTGGTAGAATTAAACGTACAGTTTCAAAAATCCTAATAAGAATGGGTGGAAATTTACTCAAAATACGAGTATACACTAGTAAATTTCTTCAAGTGACGTATTTCACCACAAAAAAAAAATTCAAAGGAATAACAAGTTCAGAATAAAGTATATATTTCATGAAAGTTCACTAAGTTTTAGATTTCTTGCTCTATTTTGCTACGCAGGGACTACAAGATTTGCCAAGTTGTCGAAACATTGACTTCATAATCTCTACTAATTTGTATATATTTTGTTTGATTGTCGGAGTTACGTGAACGGAAAGGAATGATTACCTCAAAACGAATTTGAAGAATCAAATGTATCTACTAACAAAAGTAAGTTCGTTTTCTTACCACCAGGACCGCCAAAATTGTCTGTTTAAAGAAAGTATTTGTTTAAATTTAAAATTACGATACCTTTGCTCAGCTTATGTAGTCACCCCTAAATTTCTACACGGTAGACAGCAATTGTCGTCTTGGCCATGTGCTATTTAATATGTACTGCATTGAAACAACATTTTTGCAAAAAAAAATCAATTTTATTGTTTCGTTTATCTTTGGACTTCAATCATTGTATTTAATATTTCATTTTTTTATTATAATTTTATTTTTAATATGGTTATTTATTAAATATGCGTGTGTTTATCCACACAATTTGTTAAAGAACTCAGTGTAGGGGTACGTTACTGCATTATTTAATCTGTTTACACACATATTACACAAATATATTCGTTTTGTTTACACAAAAATACATTCATAAAAGATTCTATTGCAGTAGTTATAAGCAATTTATTATTATATAATTATTTTTTATGACACTAATAAGTATATTGTGGATTACGGTCTTTTT
The DNA here is from genome assembly GCA_933210815.1 of Meta bourneti. Lineage (NCBI taxonomy): Eukaryota > Metazoa > Arthropoda > Arachnida > Araneae > Tetragnathidae > Meta > Meta bourneti. Next base: position 48,505,005 of record OW119929.1, on the reverse strand, counting down.
ATAAATTTCAATACAGTAGTTGACCTGAATTCGAAGGCCTGTACTAAAAAATTGCAGATATGTTCATTCACTACCGCTCTATATTAAAACGTTTATTAACAAGGAGAAACTTTTCATGAATTTTTTTCACCTTATAATTTAAAAAAACATAAATCAGTTTGAAAGCTCCGTCCAGAATTTTAACAAGGTACATTCTAAAATATCCTAATAAAGCAATGGAAAAAATTATATTATTTCAAAAAAGTAATTTTTTATTGAAACAAAATGCAACTAAAAATTTTCCTATAGTTAGTTTTTTTTTTCAATTTGCGATGTGCAAGACCATCTAACTATTGTTTATGATCAAAACTTTCAATCCACATATCAGAAATGATTTCCGTTTCTACAAAAAAATTCTGTATTAAAGATGACACAGCAAGCGGTTAAGTGTTTCTGGAGACAATTGTACTGAACACTGACTTTGCTATGACAAGAGATTTCTGTAAAGCTCAACACAATGGGTGCTATGGCGTGGCATTCGAATGGGAAATTTCAGTATTCTTCCCTTATATTTGATATTAAATTCGAAACGGTGAAAAATCAAACTATTAACCGGGAGTATTTTTATTTATAAATAGTGAGTTAATGCATAAACAAAATCATCAGAGTCCCCGAGGTTGAAAAAAAGAATTTTGAAAGTTGACTAGCCACTACTGCAAATTAGTCGTCAATTCAGTTGCATGTGGATAGAAGGTTTTTCTGTAACGTACTTAGAGGTCGCTAATAGTTTGGCATAAATTGGCCTGATTCTGAGAATCCGATTTCACCACCATCCATTTAAATAAAAAATTAAGGTCAAATAGAAATCGGAAATGTTTTTCTTCGGCAGTAGTTCATTACTTAAAATCTTCCTCTTATTCTTTTTCAGAATAAGCGGACTTAGTTCAAGTCTTGATTTGCCGCACAATAATTGATACAAAATATTTGCAATATAGGAAATACATACTTGTATTTATGTTGATCAGTTAAAATAGCAGTTACAGCAACGTTACTCAAAAATGAATTACTTTTGCATGTGTTAAATACACATCAATACGAACAAACATACCTGCAATGTAGTTTTGGACACAATTGAAATTTTGTTGGCTGAAACTCAGGAATTATGTTTGGAATAGCAACCATGTCTTTTCTATGCATTTTATTAAAGATGGGTACAACTGTTATTCACGATAATAGAATTAACTGTTTTGTTAATATGCGACAACCATCATTTTTCTGTTAAGTGCAACTAAATTTAACTTTAATTTAATTTTGTCTAACTAAATTTAACAGTTATTAATAACTGTAAAATTGACCGTAATAGTTATTAACTTCTTAATAACAATAATTAAAATTAAATAATTACATTATGTTTTAATGAGTAGTACTTTGAACTTTTACCAAATTTTGTTTTCAATATTTATATTTTTAATTGTATCAACATTGCCCCCCTCCCTTCACCGCTATCCCAGAAAAATTTATCGCAATCTTCAGTTAACGAATGGATCGTCTGAACAAAAAATTGAATGAAAATATTCGCAAAAGGAAAATGTGAGAAACCGTTGAAATTGTGTAATGTTCAGGAAAAATTTAATACATACTTAGGGTTCCATAAATAAGTAATTTCAGATACAAATTAAAGGAATTCTTTTTACCACTACTTAATAAAAGAAAAAATATTAAAATACAACGTTTTTTCTCCGCTGGTTGCACTTGCGTCATAACAACTGCTAAATAAGAGTGTTTCCAATTGGTGACACGGAGGATATAAACAGAAGTCTTGGAATTGCAATTAGTGAAAAAACTTATGATTTCACATTAACTGTTGTAACTGTGACTGCTACCGAAGGATATCCGAGATTGTATAACTGTGATTGAATCTAATTGGTTGTGAGGGATTCTGTTTTTTGTCTTTTTATGTTTCAGAACAACACATCGAAAGGATTTTACCGCTGAATGGGTAATGTGTCGCTGCTTACAACTCCGAGGAACTCAGTTCGAACAGCACGTTATTATTTTAGCCACCACAACTCTAATATATCCTTTAAATTCTTTTTATTTAATCTAACACAATGTCACTTAATGAGTCAACCGTTTAAACAAAATTTTTATTTCCATGTGATAAGCTTTTTCATTTAAGCCTGAAGATAACTCTTTTTCTCAATACAATAGTGAGTATATCCTTTTTCTTTCCTGACTTCTTTACACCTTTCAGATTAAACATTTGTTTTCTCCATGCTAACCTTGCTCCTGAAACGAATATTAGCTTTCAAATTGTATCAATTATCCTTTCTAACTTCGTCCCATTTTTTAATTTTATCTCATCTCTTAATTGTCAAATTGTATTTGTCAAAAATCAAAAGATGCAGAACAATTTTCAAACCTTCATAACTTTATTCGTGGAATTGATGACAACTTTTCAAAAAATACCCACTCTGTTAAGTTAGGCTCGTGTGAGTTTTTATTCATTAAAATAACAATAGTACCGATAAAAAGACGTGTTTCATACCTACAAAGTATACCTGCGAAAAAAATTCCTTTGACAATTATTAACTCTCTGAGGGGTTCACACGCATATATTCGAATAGAAACCTGTAAGTTTCCTTTCATGACTTCTGTTCAGTTTTGACCTAGTTAACGAATACTTGATAGTATTGTGTTTTTTGAGTAAGGGCAGTAGCTGGCCAAGCTCTTGGCGAATCGAATCATTTTTCTAGGGTTCTTTCAACCAAAAGATGTTATTTTATAACTATGCGTCTGTTTATCCATACAATTTGTGAACGAAAGCAATGAAGGGGTACATAATTACATCGTAGGAGCTGTTTGCAATATTGCACACAAATATATTAGTTTTTTCACTCATAAATTCATAAGGTAAAAGCTTCTATTGTAATATTTTTCTGCACTTTATTATTGTGTAATTATTTTTATGAAATTAATAAATATACTATGAAAACTGCGATCTTTTAACGAAATTTCAAAACAGAATTTGGTTTGCTGAAATCCAAAGGCCTGTACTAAAAATCGTAACAACGTTTATTATTTACTACCACTACACATTAGCAAATGTATTAAATACGATATACTTCTCATCAATGTCATTAGGATCCATTGAGTAATCAAGAGTTTTCATCCGAACAGAAGTAAATACGATAAATAATAATGAGGTTGTCTCTGTACAAGATCTACACAGGTTTTTTGGGTTGCGTTCTTAAGCGCAAGGGATATGTCTGGTCATACTGCACCCAGACAGACAACGTTAAGTAAAGGACCTACACACCAGTTAAGTTTTACCATACTGAGCCAATACAGCCCAATATCCGCATAGGAGTATAGAAGTCAAACCTTACAAATAAGTGTGATCGGTCAGTTTTTCTATCTTTGTGTTTTCTTTTAAAGATCGAGGGCCAGATCAAAAATCAATTTAGGAGCCCATCCAGAATTTTAATACCGTAAAAATACAACTAAAAATTGATCTACATCTTTGGCTTTTCGTTTTTTATTTCAACATGTGGTGTACAAGATTAGCAAACTATTGTATTCGAAAAAACTTTCCATCTACATATCAGAAAAAGACATGAGTTTTATTTTTATACACAAATATTTCTTTATGACAACAAGCAGTGAAGTGCTTATGTAAGTGTCAAATTGTCTAAAAAGTGACTGCTGTGATAAGGTGTTTCTGTAAAACATATACGCCGACAAAATTAAGTGTATGCTGTACTTATACACTATCTACCAATAAGTATTTGGACACCCATGCAAATGATATCTGCGGTCCTGATATACGTCACGCCCTCCGCCGTTAAATATCGTGTAGGAAAAACATTGGCATTAGTCGCATGCAAGATGCCACGAACTGCAGAGTTATCTGATTTCGAGAAAGGTATAATCGTCGGGTATCACAGAAATGGCCGATCCTTAAGGGACATATCTAGCGAGCTGAATTACCCAAAATCGACAGTGGCCTATGTGATTCAGAAGTGGAAGGTGAGCGGTGATTGTCGGAATGTGTCCCGAGTCGGCAGACCCACGAAACTGGGAGATAGAGACCGACGGGTGCTGTCCAGAGAAATTCGGAAGAACCGCACCCAACCGATGGCCCACATACTCCAGGAGTTTCAACAGGCATCCATCCGGGAGTGTTGTTTCGATGAATACCATCCATAAGGAAGCACATCTGCTTGGGTTTCACGGTCGTGCTGCCGCCCATAAGCCTTTGATCACAAAGTCCAACCGCGCTGCTCGGTTAATGTGGTGCAAAGCACGTCGAAAGTGGACCGTAGATCAGTGGAAACGGGTTCACTGGAGCGACGAATCAAGGTTCACCCTCTACCGTTCGGATGGTAGGGTCTGGCGTCTGCCTGGAGAACGCCTCCTGCCAGAATGCATTGTGCCCACAGTAAAGTTCGGCGGAGGTGGAATTATGGTCTGGGGGTGTATCTCCTGGTATGGACTGGGACCCTTGGTCCTAATTCATGGTAAGCTCAAAGCCGACGCCTACTGCACTATTTTGGATGACAATGTGCTTCCTACGTTGTGGCAGTTTTACGGGTTGGACCCATGTTACTTCCAGGACGACAACGCCAGCTGTTACGTTGCGAGGTCCAGCATGGATTGGTATGGTGACAATGGGGTTAACCGAATGGACTGCCCAGACCTGAACCCTATCGAGAACCTCTGGGACGAGTTGGATCGCCGAATAAAGGGGTGCACCAACCGTCCAAAATTGGTGAAGGAACTTGCATGTCTTCTCCAAGCCGAGTGGAAGAAAATACCACTAGCCGTCATACAAGGACTTGTGGAAAGCATGCCCGGAGGGTTGAGGCTGAAATTGCCTTTCCTGGAGGCTCTACCAACTATTGAATATGAATAAATTTTGTTTTTCTTTTCTACCACAGGTGTCCAAATACTTATTGGTAGATAGTGCATATATGTTTTCAATTATATTGTAGAACAAAGAATTTTGCAAACCCTGTATTTTGAAATTACATTTATTTGTTCAACATGTGTACCTTTAATTTAGCATGTAACTAACATAATGAAAAAAATTGTATTTACCCTTTTTCTTATTGTGGATATTTTGTACCAGACTGAGCTTGAGTCGCTTATTGTAAAAAATGGACTATGATAATTTTTTTGCGTTAACAAACTGTTGAAGAAGAAAAATACTTTTGGTTCATAGGTTATTTGATTTTTCGCCATTACTTTCTTATATCACCGAATGATTCTGAATTGTATTCGAGTATTGTGGTAAATTACGCTGAAACATTAGCACTCTCTGTATTAATCTTTAGAAAGAAACGCTTCATAGCAAATACGCTTTTTATTAATATTGCCGTACCCTTCACTGATTGCTGTATCAAATAAAAAAGAATGTATTTTTACCTTTTGCACTCAATTAGGAGTTTTTCTCCAGTGCTCGATGGGAAAATTGTATTCGAAAACAAGATTCGATTATCTTTGGACATCGCATTAAAAAAAGAATTATACCTTACATAACTATTTTCACGTGTAATGCCATTTATATGTACTATATCAAACACTTTGTAACTTTAAATTCGTCCTCAATTATTCCAACCTTAATTTTGAAAAAGAAAACGACTGAATACTCTTTATAGAAAGACATTGGACGCTTGCAAGTAATCCAATGTGGGAATAAATATTCTTTGAACGTAGCGTTACTTCTATCTTTAGAAATTATTTACGATCTAGAAATAATTGTTCTTAAAAAAGTTTACTACTTTGCGGAAGTAAACGTTTTTAAAAACAATTATTCCTAGATCCTGAATAGTTTGTAAAGATATAGACTTTCTTATGCAATAAATTATTTAGAACAGAGTGGTAGATAAAAATTGAGAGTGTTAGAACCACATAGTAAAAGATACAGGTATGATACACTGAAGGTATGACTTACAGCGCCCTCTATGCGGGTCCGATGTCCCTAATTGTGGGCGGAGTTTGACAGGCTCCACTCAGAGCAGTAGCCATTTCGTTGCTGATGGAAACGGAGATTTCTGTTCATGTTTCCCGCTTCTCTTGAAAGGTAAGTTTCTTAATATATTCATAAATTACAAAACCACTAATATGAAATTGTGTCATTTAAAAAATCGTTTTACAATCAAGTTAAATGAATTGCGCTAATATTTTAAATCCCAATCGTTTGATAGAAGTAAAAATGAAATCGTTCTATTTAGTGTTGAAGACATTCGCCCAGGATTACTGATTTTTGTTAACAATCTTTCAAAGTGTTAATTTGTGCATTTTTTATTTAATTAAAATCGATCGTAATTGAACTTAACGAAAAATGTGGTATTCAGAATTCTGTACAATTGTGCTCTGCTTAATATATTTTATTCTGTTCGTTGTTGATTTTATTTACATACTGTTTTTATATAATTAAAATTGATCTTTTTCTGAATTATAACCTATTTTATAAATACAATTATATAGATTTATGTGCAAAATTGTGTAATGCTTTATACATACTTTCATGGAGTATTTGTAGTTAAGAACCTTGTAAGAACTTGAATTTTTTTCTTCTAAGAACTTGAATTTCATTTTTCTCAAGGCACCAAGAACATAAAATGGCTGCACAGATGTATTTTGTGCCGACATATGGTCGTATGATGGTCAAACGTAAAGTAAAATATGAAATGCATTACAAATTCGAAGATAAAAATTCTAAAAAAAAAAATTTTATCGCACATTTAATTTATATACATTTGTAATTTTATGTATATATCAAGATCTAATAAACTTTCCCCTTTCTTGATGTTATTGTATAATTTGTTATCTGATGCAGTGAATATTATGTTCGAGGGTGCCAGATGCTCGAGCCGTGTGAAAATGGAGCAACTAGTGTGGATTTGGTGGCCAACTTTAGATGCGATTGTCTGTCGAATTTCAGTGGATAAACTGCCAGACTAAATTGACAGAATGCATTGATGTCTTAACGCAGTGATTCTCAACCTTTTTTTGTCACGGCACACTTTTAACGATTTCAAAATTTGGCGGAACACAAAGAAAAAGATAAGTTTAAAAGTTGTTTACTTACCTATAATACACTGTGTAAAATAGTTTATGATAATAATTGTGAATGTAAAATAAAATAATATAATATGTACTACAAAAACAACAGTACGTTTATTAAGAGATTAATTACAAGGTAATAATAAGAATATTTTTAATGAGAAATTTGAGCTTGATGTTTTTTGATAATTTCATTTATTTTTGGTCGTAAAAATGACAATGCTACTCTCATATCATCTTCTACATTTAACAGTCTCGATCTTTTTTTTCGTTTTTATGTTGGTTAATACTGAAAATCCGAATTCACACAAATAAGATGTAGAAAATTGTAATAATATTTTTAAAGCTTTTTTAGCTGTCATGGGATAATCGCATCTAATGTTAATCCAAAATGAATTAATTGATTCTTCCGAATATTTTAAAATTAAATCTAGAAAGCGAAATTCTAGATTTCCTCTCTATTAAATTCTATTTTCTTCCTCTTCATTCAAAGTTAATTCAAATACAGAAGTATTCGTTATCACAAATGGATTACGAACCCAATCAAATTTTTTTATATCTAATTTTGGGAAATAATGAATAATTCTCTCCTCTAATGTTGTCAAATGGTCAATAACAATTTTATGAATAGTTTTATTAAAATCTTTTGGGACTGACTCAAACTTTTCCAAATTGCCTTCCTGAGCTTTATTCTTCCATAAAGTTATTTGTTTTTGGAATTCCACCAGTTTATCTGTTGAGTTTAATATATTTTCTTTCGGCCCTTGCATACTTGAATTTATGTTATTAAAAATAACAAAAATGTCTGATAAGTAAGCTAGTTTAGCACACCATATTTCATCTTCCAACAAATGAACAAAATCATAACTTTTATTTTGTTCAAAAAACATTTTCATTTCGTCTTTTAATTCCAGCACACGAGATAAAACTTTTCCTCTGGACAACCACCTTACTTCCGTATGCAGTAACAAGGATTCGTACTTAGCTTCCATAGCTTGGCATAAATTACTAAATAAGCGACTTTTTAATGGTCTTGATTTTAAATAATTAACCATTTTAACACATTGTTCCAGAACTATTTTCAATTCTGATGGCAAATATTTTGTAACAAGTGTTTCTCGATGCAAAAAACAATGGGTAACTAATATATCCTCATTCAGTTCTTTAACATGTGCTACAAATCCTTTTAGATGTCCAGTCATAGCTGGAGCACCATCTGTGCAAATGCCAATACATGAATTCCACGAAACTTTAATTTCTTCTAAATATGAACTAATTACATCAAAAATATGTTTGCCAGTTGTAAAATTAAGTAACTCACGACAGCATAAAAATTGATTAATTATATCATTTTCGTGAATAAACCGAACGAATGCAATTAATTGAGCTTTTCCCGTAATATCTGTTGTTTCATCGATTTGTAGAGCAAAATTTGAATTTGCAAGAGTTTTTGCAGTATTTTGTTCAATATTTTGCGACATATCTCTGATTCTGCGATGGATTGTATCATTCGAAAGTGGTATTTTACAAATATCAATATCTGCTGATTCACCAATCATTATTTTTACAATTTTGCGACAAGCTGGTAATATAATTTCTTCAGCCAAATTGTGAGGTTTTAATTTAACTGCAATCAATTCAGCTATTTAATAAGAAGCTATTTGAGCTTTTTCAGACACACCGAATTGTTTTTCAAACATCTTTACTTTCTTGGATTTTGAAGAGAAATACTTTTGAAAGTAGCTTTTATCTTTTGTTGAAAGCGAAGGATGGTTAGTCAGCAAGTGACGTTGGAGCTTGCTCTCGGAACCATAGCACTATTTGATAATTTACAACCACATACCACACACTCGGGAACAACCATGTCATTTTCCATTGTAGATGTAAATCCAAATTTCAAAAAATCGTCATTGTATTTCCGATGAACAACATATTTTTTGGAGCAAGAAATATCTTTACTTGTACCGGGCGTGGGCTCATTAGCCTGATCGCTAACGTTATCATTATTATCATCGTTAAGCTTTCTTCTCTTTAACCATTTATCCATTTTCGGAAGGTCCTGTTAAAATAATATTGTCAAAAAATTATTACTAACCATGGTTATATCCATATATGAAGATTGCCTCTTAGGATTATCATTCAGGTTTTATTCCTATTTAACTTAAAGTAACTTCGAATATCCACATACAATCGTCGAGAACAAAGAATCCCGAGAACCTTCAACGACCGATGAAAAATCCGAATGATAGCGGGCACACTAGCGTCTCTAAAAGGCTGCGTGCGAACGGCTGCCTACGATCTGCTGGCGCCATCTGTTAGTAAAAAGAGAAAATAAAACTATTCTCATACTTCTTTTTCACTTCCTTTATACATTATTTGATTGAGGGGTGGAGGTGGGGATACTGGGAACACTTGAAATTTCTTCACGTTGGGGCGAATATTTCACTTTATGAAAGGTCACAGTTATCGAAGATAAAAACAGTTAAAAATATGGTATTTAACCGTAAAAACAAGTTTTCTTTTACAGTGTACTTTTCTTTAATTTAAACAAACTTTACTCGTAATAAAAAAAACATTATAATTTTTACTATATACATTTCTAAAATTTGGCGGCACACTCTAAGAATTTGGCGGCACACTCTAAGAATTTGGCGGCACACAAAAGTGCCGCGGCACAGTGGTTGAGAATCACTGGTCTAAACTAATACGACAATCTTCAGGGGGTGATAGAACACAACGGAACAAACACTTTTCACCATATAATGTATGGTCGCTAGAGGGCGCTTTGCATTTCGGCAAAACACACGGTCCTACGCAAGAATGAAATATGGAAACAATGCTTTAATGTCAAATAAACATCAATAACTGCTTGACAAAACGAAATAATACAATTAGATTTGCATAAATTAAAGATAAGTACTAGGAACAACGGGTAAGAAAGAAATGACATGTACAAAACATGAGAAACTTTTCAAATGGAAATGAAACGACATGTACAAATATCAGTCGGTAAGTACAGCGCAAATGCACAATTACAGAAGCTGTTCAAAATGTCGACCACCACACCTAATGCCGGCCTCGCGTGTGTTGATATATTTATGGAGCACATGGCCCCGCAGGGGCCTAAATCTCCGGTGTTGAACATAGAGCTTGACTTATTGGAATTTGTCTTGTTGAATTGAGTATTGAAATTAAAAGCTAGCTAATAATAAAAAAGAATCCGGTAAAATTTAGGAGTTAGGAAGAATAAGGATAAATTTTAATTAGATAAGTCAGTGATCTCTGCTGCCCAGTGTGAGGCTGCGCCTAGGTCTGGATTTATTTTGAGGAAGGGTTGGGTCGTAGATTTGTATTTCCTGCACTGCTGCATTGTGACTATTATTAATTTGGAGGAAGAATTTGTGAGAGATTTTATAGATAAATTTTCTTATTGTTGGGATATATTGAGGGCTCTGGTGATATCGCTATTGCGATAATACCATCTTGCATTCGATATTTGCCTAAGAAAGATATTTTGAAGCTGTTCGATGCGCTTTAGATTCACATCATTAGTCCCACCCCAGATTGGGCAAGCATATGTTATGATTGGCCTGAAAGGTATATGATTTTCTTGTTGTGTATAGAAAGTGTTGAACTCCGGGATGTGAGAGGGTAAACAGTGGCAGTGATTTTACGAAATTTATCCTGTATATGTTGTATGTGTGGCTTCCAGTTTAATTTTGAGTCTAGGATAAGTCCTAGATATTTGGTTTGAAGTGACCAAGGGATTGATTGACCATAAAGTTGGAGTTTGGGTAGTTTTGGAGTAGTTAGCTTTCTCTTTATCAGAGACAGCTATTTGAAGTGATGAAACAAGTGGAGGAATGTTTTTACGTTTTTTGGTGATGGATCTGGCAGTTTTCCATATAGTTTTCCATATATTCCATATATCTTCAGTGTTGAGGGATTGAAGGTGGTTTTTCCAAGACTCTTGGGAGTGACTAGAAATTTTTCTTCTGATGATTTTTTGAATATAATTCAGAAGGGTTTTAGTTTGCGGATTTTTTGTTTTCTGCCAGTGTTTTTTGGTTCTGTTTCTGATCTTAATAAGAGTTTTAATTTCAGTAGGGAGGGAATAATTGTTAGGTGTCGTAACTGGTTTAGATGATTCATTGTAGGCTGATAGAATGTTTTGTGTTAAGTTAGTTACTGCGTTATCTATGTCGTTTGGGCTATTTAGAGGATATGGTTGCGTTGGGTAGGTGCTAAGGGTCTGCTGAAAGCGAGCCCAGTTAGTAGATTTATGAGGTGAAGGTATGGTGGGAATATGGTAAAATGCAAAGTTAATCAACACAGGATTGTGATCAGAGGGGAGTTCAGGTATGGAGTCAATATAATATTTGTAATTGAATCTTTTAAGAAGGGCAAAATCGATCGTACTTGCAGAGTGCGTATCGACTGTTGTTGGATTATTAGGGGCAGCAATAGAGACACCCATTTGGGTGGCAAGATTAAAAAGTTTGTCGCCAGCGGCATTGTTCCTATTGCAGTTCCAGAAAGTGTGATGAGCGTTGAAGTCTCCGCAAAGAATTGCTTGGTCAGGAGTTTTTAAAAGTAATTCAATGTCCTCAATGAAATCGTTTTTTTTACTCGGGGAATTGTAAATGGAGGTAATTGAGAATGGTTTGAGTTTGGGGAGCGTAACAGAAATCGTTGTAGCTTGAACATGTTTTAAAGCTGGATTAATTTCTTGATGGTGGGGGATGGATTTTTTAATAAAGATAGCGGTCCCTCCTCGGGCCTTAGTGTTAGTGGGTACGGCTAGGTCATTCCTGTAAATGTTGTAGTTGGGGATGTGTATGTTAATGTTGGGTCTGAGGTGGGTCTCTTGCAGACAAACCACATCAGGATTGTGAGTATTGACAAATTCCCGAAGTTCTATAATTTTGTTGCAAATACCATTTGCGTTCCAAAAACATATGCTAAGCCCAGTGTTGGTTCGACCCATCAGGTGTTAGTGGAAAGACATTGAGCTAGTAGGAACAGTTTGTCGATTGGAGTCTGAGCTGAGCGTAGCTTGTTTGCTATCTCGCTGACTCCTCCGAATGGTTTGAATATGTCTGAGAGCTCCGTAAGTACGAAGAGCAAGTCGTTTGCACCCTCCACTGGAGGGGTGGGTTTCATGGCGGGGGGAGTTGCTGGATTCGGATGCGCCGTAACTTGATACGCGCTGTTTTGGGTTGTTTGGTGTAGAGTCTGGGGCTGGGTAGTTAAGGTGATTGACCCTGCATTTTTTGCTATATCAGCGAAGGAGAGGTTTTCATTTACCGGTCTAGAGTAAAAGTTTTCGCATCGCTGACGTAACGCTTTTATACAAGCGTTTGACTGCGCTCTCTAGCGGCCAACCGCTGCACTTGCGACCATACATTCTATGGGGAAAAGTTTTTGTTTCGTTGTGTTCTATCACCCCCTGAAGTTTGTCCCACGACCGTAGAATCACCCTGGAAAAGAAATGTATTACATAGATGGATATTTAGATATAGGATTTGTGTCCAAAATACGTTGTAGAAATTATAAAAATGTTGAAAAGGTGTAAAAAATTATTTTACTCACACTTGAATGATTTGACATTTTTCTACGAAAGAGGACAGTGATTATTCTGTTCACTTTTTCAATCTATAATTAACCAATTCGACCCGAGTGTGGTCGGGTAATTCTACTAGTTAGAAAATAAAGTTTTACCACAATCGATGAGTTGTTTCAAATGTTATTCTCAACAAGGAAACAAAGATAGGGACTGCTAAAATTTGGTTGTCGATATTGATATAAGACTTCCCTTTCTGACGCAATACAGTCTGTGACTTAAAAGAACATCTTAAATCAAAATTTTCGGCGGAGGTTCTAATTTGATGCAATCTAAATATTAGTAATTTTAAAATTAAATCCAAATGTCTATTCGTTGTTTTCATTTTCTTCGTCGTATACGCAGACAGTATGACGGTGTAATGATTAAGATACATAGTTGAAAACAAACCTTACAAGTGGTGGAAGTCCGTAAAAAATTTTTTACGTGTAGATTTCATACCCGTTTAATAACATTTATAGATGGGCTGTTATTCTGATAGCAGTTTAAATAACAGTATTATTTAAAAATAACAGAAAGAAACTACTATTGGAAATATTACCGGTTTCTGATAAATGCTATTGGAATAGTGGTGAAGCAATAAAATTTAAAAAAATATTTCATTCAATAAATTGAAATAATTATATTTTTAATGTTCAATTAAGACATTCGAACACTATTAAAAATAACAGTTCATGTCATTTTCTGGTTGTTAATAGTTCCCATTGAATTTTGCTAACTTTTAGTATTAGTTTCTAACTGGTACAAAATTGTTATATTAAGAGTTAAAAATAACTGTTATAGAAAGAATATCAATATTCGCGATAACAGTTAATACTGTTATCGCGAAATAACAGTTTCCCCATCTCTAAATAACCTTATATCTATTGGATTTGCTGGAGTGTAGAACTGACTGTTACATTTAACTAACAAAACATTCTTGGGTCTTTTATTTTTTACGACAAACCTAAAGGAACGAAGGAAACGAAAGATACGAAGGAAGGAACAAAATTCTCGCCATAGAACAAACGATTCTCTCACCCTTTTTTATCTAAGTGGTTGAGTTAACTACATAAAACTATAATTCGTATATAAATATATATCCTTTACATGGATATACTTTTGCAATTGCTATCTCAATACACAAATTACATATAACTCCTCTCATGGGTACGAGAGGGATGTCAAACAAAGCTAAATATAGAGGGAGTTAGTGTTTTTGAAGTAGGTATTACCAGTATTTTTTACAGAAGCTTCTTTTCAAGCTTCTTAGGCTTCATAGGAGCTTTCATAGGATTGATTATAAATTTATTATTTGTTTAGTTTTTCAAACTACAAACATGGTCAATACTGTGTGGCCCATGATCCATGAAATCCGGTTCAAATTATTTCACACAAATAATTTAGTGACGAAGAAAGGCCAAACATTAACAAAACGGTGATAAATAAAATTAATTCTTAAAAGGAAGTAATTTTGTCTTCTGGTGGTTTGTTTATTTTTACTCAGAAAAACTCTCACAAACAATTGAAGGGGTGAGTGGAAGAAGGGGTTATGTGACATTTGTTTACATTTTGGGATTATTGCAGTTTTGAATTAGCCTCGGGGTGAGGTATGACTTGTGCTGGCAACTAGAGCAATCTATCGATTATTTTAGGAAATAATCAATAGATGAATGAGTTATGTACACTAGATAGTAAAAGTTTGATTGACTTTAAGGCCAAATATCTCGAAACTACAAAACTGTCACATAACCACTCATCCCACTCACCCCTTCAATTGTTTTTCTCAAATAACTGTTTTACAATTTTTGGACGTTTTTAAAATCGAAATTAGACGCTTTTGTAATTCTTCAACTCTGGCCACCCTCTTTCTGCTCTACTAGACTAAACTACTAGAAGTCTGGAGCGGTTACTTGCAAGTTCGGTTCTAGCTCTTCCTATAGGGTTGGATGTTCGGAGGTTCCCTAGTTTTCCCTCTTCCGTTGCACAAATTTGTTTGCTAATTCAAACAGGGCAACGGTAGCCCAATTGGAAGAGTACCGGATTAGCAACATGAGGGTTGCGAATACGAAACTCGATCCATAGACCGTCGTGTACGCGACGGTTGGTACATGTTAAATCAGTCGTGACCTCAAATGTCCTCACGTTGGCGTGGTGGAATTTTGGAGTGGGATGCCAGCTCAGGTGTTGTTCCTGTCATCTGACCATGGTTCAAAATTGCGAGGATAGTTCTTAATTAATGATAGTTAATTGGTCGTCACCAATAATTGCATTTTGATCACAAAGATAATAGTTCCAAGTCTTTTGGGAGCTTCGGTAGACCGTGGTTCAAAATTACGAGGTGTTGTCCTTGATCGTTCCTTTCGAGATTGATTCCGGACCGTCGCTAATAACCCGTTATGTTGCTCCAGTATGACGTTAATTAAAATACCTACCTATCTAAATCACACATTTTGAAAGAGAATCTATTATGAGGTGGAAAAGTATTTCTGTGATGTTTCATTTGTAAGTTTTTAGAGTATGAAATGCAAAGTTTTATTTTTTTCCAATATCTAATTAGTTTACGTTTCTAGTCCATCTCATTTAAGATATTATGGCCAATTATCCGGTAAAATCCTCAATCGTGATCTTCATCACGTTTAATAAAATAAAGTTTTAAGCAAATTTAATCCCAGTAATTGAAACTGCACTAAAGTTATTTTATTTAAAAATAAAGAATGAATCGTTTCAGACTCGTCAGATTATTTGTGAAATACAACTGATATATTTTATACACGAATATAAAAAACTACAGCAATATGTTGACTTATTCCTGAGCTGACTTTTTTCAATCGTTATGCAAATACATATCGTGACAAAGCCATCATCTAAACTCTGAGCGCCAATTCACTCAAATCTACTCCTTCTCTTTCACGTGGTGTTTCACATCGTCCTGAGACTACCGCAAGAGTATTTGAGCTCAAAATCCAATCGATGTGAGAATCACAATCTAATGGGTTTCCTGAAAGAAAATATTCATGAGTAATTGAAAATCGAGACTTGTATATAAATCATGAAACAATTTATGAAAAGCATCGTGAAAAGGCATGAACATAATGAATATTTTAAAGTACAACATGATTTTATTCTAATTCACTGATTTTTGAACAGGACGACTAAAATCCCCATGTACTCTGTTGGTTTGCTACTTTTATGTAATTTTTCGATACACGAGGTAAAAGAAAACTGGACTTACGAATTTCCATTTGGCATAAAACTCTGGAAAATGTTCAAAACTATTCCCTTTTCCAATCAAGATTGAATCGATAAAATATAATTCGATGTTCTTCGATGCATAATACATATTATGCCATGATATTTGATACAGTTCAAATAATATAAATCTTATGTCATTATATAACCTTATTTTACGAATTGGAATTCCATGGTAAGACCAATTATAATATGGTATACGGTACATATAAAAAATCCATAAGAATAGTAGATGTCAAAATATTTTTTAGCATTATGCGACATGTACAGTGAGGGAATGTTTAATATGATTATCAAAATTTGTGAAATTATTTCTTATGTATGCGTATTTTTGTTCAAAAGAAATGTGTTTTTTTTATTATGCTGTATTATAAATATATTTCAACAAATATTTTCAGATTTCCAATTTCAAAATGTCTCGGAAAAGTTAAGAGAATTTTTGTTCGAAAAAATTATCTTAAAAATTTATGAAAATAAGATACCGCACTTGATAGGTAGGTAGTTAACTAACGTCGTAATTGAGCAACACAAAGGGATATTGCCGACGGCCCAATCCCTAAGGGAAAGATCCAAGGACAACGCCTCATAATTTTGAAGCACGATCAGATGACGAAAATACTTGAGCTGGCACCCCCACTCTCCAAAATTCCACACTAAACCAACGTGTGGACATTTGAGGTCCCGATTTAACCAGTCACCGTGTACACGACGGTCTTTGTTGAATTGAGTTTCGAACTTGCAACCCTCCGGTTACTAACCCGTTACTCTTCCAACTGGGCTACCGTCTCCGCTGATACAACACTTGGATATGAATATATCGTACTCCAAATATACAAAAATTCAGGATGGAGGAGTAATCCAAATTCTGAATAGATACATTAAAGTGTGAAATGCTTATTGCAATAATAATTGTGTTTTTTGGGTAACTTTTAATGTGATTCGTTCACTTTGATAAAGTTATAGTAATGCCTCTTGAAAGTTAAGTTAATGTGTTTTTTAGTATGGTACTGTTCTAGGAGTGTAATGCGTTACAGATTTGATTATACAAGTTAATTTGTCGAGCCAAATTGCCAATCAAAATACCAAAAGTCAAGTACCTCTAAAATCAATCGATTCCAGCTGTTCCCAAACTCCTTGCCAGGTTCTCTGTGGTATTCGAGAAATTCCATTCGTTCGAAGAGAGACCGATCTTAAGGCAGGCATGCCAGAGAACAAGTCTTCTGGAATACTGGTGAAGGCGTTGTTGCTGGAAAAAGAGAAATTAGATATCAAGCTGAATCAAAAGCTTAGTGGTTAGAAATTTCACTTAAAAAATTAAAAAATGTTTGCTGGTTTAGTAGCAAGTAAATAAATCGATATAGAACATTGTTTAAGAGATACTTCTCGATATCTAAAAAACTTAAAACGACGAAGCTGAGTTTAGGAATATTTTGATGAATGGATCTATTGTCAGTGCATTTTGAAGAAATGTATTAAGAAGCTATTCAAATTCTATTAAGTAAAAGTATGAAGAGCTATAGTACAAAGAAATTTGTGCACGCCTCAATTATATCCAGCGAGTTTTGAAAATAGTAATATGAAATACAATTAAGAATGGAGCATGGATCAGATAATATGAATAATATTCAGGATTAAGGTAATCGTCACCAACGGTTTTTGGGAGAAGAAACTACCGTAGGGTGTAACAGAGTCAAAGCATTTATTTCATTGCTATTTACTTCCATTATTGTGCTTTAAATCTCTCATATACGTATATGCAGAAATTAAATGCACATTTTTCATATTTCATTGCTAAATTAATTTATTTTAAACGAAACTTATAAACAGTAATCAATGTTTTATATTTTTTATCTATATGATTTTATACATTGAGACAACTGATTTGACTTCTTTATCTATATTTTATTCAAAACAACACGTGTATTCAATGAATATGCGTGCTTTCAATACTTCATTGAACACGAATAATTGTCTTCGAAATTATTTTAATTAATTATGTAAAGTGGTACTTACTATTCAATTTAAGGTTATCTTATATTGTCCTCCTAACAACTTTGCAAACTGCTATTTAGAACAAGCAATAATTTCTAACCTATAAAACTGTCATTCGTAAGAAATTCAAGAGAATGGTTGGTTGGTTGATTTAAGTTTAATGGCAAAAAGTCCAGTAATGGACAAGCTGCGCCCCTAAATTCAAGAGAAACGTATATCCATCATTTCTAGCAATTTTATGTAAAGTGGTACTTCAAATACTCAAATAAATGTTATTGTATTAATCGTACTAACGACTATATGCAGACTATCGATCTAGAATAAAATAATATTTTTTTAAATCTTTAAATTGTCATTTTTGTGAAATCCTGCAGAACTGAATCTTCATCTTTTCTAGTAAATTTGTTATTAAAAATGGTATCAGATCAAGAAAAGTTTAAATTTCTTGAAATGCGGACTTACTCAAGCTGCAAATCGTCCAGATGATTGGAAGGATTCGGCAACATACTCCTGGTGATGGGTCCAAACCTGTTTCCATCCAACCAGAGATCTTCAATGTTTACCAAGTTCGCAAAGGCTCTACTTCCAAGTTTCTCAATACCATTGTTGGAAAGGATCAAGTGAGTCAACGATGCTGGACCTCGTGCAAACCAGTCATCACCCAGCTCTGTTATCTCATTGTAAGATATTTCTAGATGGTACAGACGGCGCAAATGGCTTACGTCTAGCCGCGTAGGAACATTTTCTTCAAGAAAAGAAGAGTAAATGCCCAATTCCTATAACAAAAGATACAAAATGGATTCAGCCCATAAGCAATCCATAAATTTTTATGAAACAAAATTGATTTTGACAGTTCAAGTTGATTCCTTAACCCTTTTAGTCCCCTGTTACTAAAATACAGACTACTAATTACCCAAATACAGACTGTTTTTTGATGCATTCTTTACTTCAATATGTTTAATAAAAAGGAATGTAATTCAAATTTGGGAATTACAAATGTGCAAATTAGGTGGTACCCAGTTGGGGACCTTGAACTACAATGATCACAAATAAAAGATATCAAATCAAGTACTTTGGAATTGAAACACATTCTTAATGAAAACGTACACTTTCTTGTAATAAAGAGTGATAAGTAGTGGAGAAAAACGTCTCAAATTCTTTCGCTATTATCAAAGTGTTTTTTCTTTCCAGTTACGATATTGTGACGCAAACTGCGTAATTCTTATAAAGTTTGCTTTTTTAAACAGGGGATTTTATTGTAGTTTTAAACACAATTTAACCATTTGTACAGAATTTTTATAAAAGTTCCCAATTGGGACTTCAGAGAAAGAAATTTTTAAAGAGCCAGATCCCAAATCGACAGAAATAAACTAAAATGCATGTTGGTGGCTTAAAAAGTAAAATGTATCCTGAACTGCCAAAAGCGTGTGATTATTTGTAGTTTCTGTGCACTAGAAAAATTACTAATTTACAAAAATTAAATGCCTAAGGGCAATTTATAAAATCACAGTCAATTTGAATACGAAGAAAGCACATTCGTATTTGTAACTGTCCTTACATACCTGTAATGTATCTTCCAATCCAGATAGTGCTCTGCCTCCTTCCTCCGACAGGCTGTCCAGATCACAGTGGGAAAATGTCAATCGTTCCACTTTCAGACCTTGAAAGAAATCGGAGGGCAAGGTGCCGATTTTCATATCCTCCAAATCAATGGATAAAGTCACGTCTCTCCCAGCAGCATTCAAGGCTTTCTTCAGTTCTTCGAGCGTCATAGATTCATCGTCACAAACAAGGGCAAGGTCCGCGTCTTCATCGTCGTTCGAACACGAGCAGGGACTTATTTCTTCCTGAGGAGGACAGGTTGCAGAAAGTGCCCGACCCCCTATTCCTAGTAGAAACAGGGATATCGCAAACGTTTGGAAAGCACCCATAGTTTGAATAAATTCCTAAAATAAAACAATTTGATATGACACAAACATATAATTGCAAGTGGTCATCTAGCTACCTTTTTTTAATACATGGTCAATTACGTTAGTATATTTCGTGCCTGGGCAAAAGGGGTTGAGTCTGACTTTTGATGGGTCCAAACGAGTCGAGTGCATCATTAATTTTAAAAATAATATAATATTCTGAAATCGAAACTAAATGAATCTGCTAACTAAACTAACAACTAACTAAATTACAATTATTTATCTCATGGCATGTTTCTTTTTCTTCCTGAATATTTGTAAGAAAGAGTGAAATTATCAACTTGAGATACTGAAAAGTAGCCACTTTGACTTAAGCCCTTTTGCCCTTTGAAATTGTTATTATTAGAAATCTAATAACAACATATCTTTTAATTTAGAAATAAAATTTCTTTTAATTTAATAGTAAATTTCTTTCTAAACAATTTCTTTCTAATAACAATATCTCCCAAATTGATTCCTTTGATTTTAAAGATCTGTTCACTAGCATCCGACTCCATAACCATATAGATGTTCTTAATTCTTATTACACTGAATTTAATCCTCTTAATATTTCTCAACAATATTGGAATAGCCTCATTAATCTTTGTGTCCACCACAATTTTAGCTTTAATGGTGAACACCTATTCCAACAAGTACAAGGGATACCACAGGGTACCTCCTTCTCCAGCATTCTTGCTAATCTCTACCTCCATTTCTTTGAAAGATCATACACATCTAAATTTGCTAGCTTATCGCTACATAGAGACTTGATAATTTTTAACTCACCAGAGTTCAGATTTTTGGAAAGAAATCTATCCAACTAAACTCATCCTCAAAAAACAAATAGTCCACCTCTATCAACTAATTTCCTTGACATTCTTATTGATATCAGTTCAAAATCAACTATCGACATTTATATTATAAAAGAGACGATTTTCAATTTTCCGTTAACAAGCCCTTGCTCCCTAGGATTCTAACATCTCTATTAGTATTCTATATTAATTTATAATCAAATCCACAGAATTTATCATATCTGCAGGGATCAAATTACTATTGATAAGCAGCTTAAAACTCTTAAATAACCCTCATGGATAAAGATTTTCCCAACAGTTTTCTTAAAAAGTTTCTTCGATAATTTTTCATTACCTCCCTTTTCTTTTTTTAATTTCACATAAAAAGTTTTTATTTCTCTTTTTTTGTCCCACTACTAGATGGCGCCATATTTTGATTTCATTATATATTTTTCACTATGGCTCTCCATAATTCCTTTAAACTCATCCCTGGTCACACTTATAAATTCAAATTTACAAATGACCCCCTCCCCATTTTTTCACATATACAAATTTTCTCACTACCTCAAGCCCAAGACTTCTAAATATGTTCTCGATCCGTGCTATTCCTGATCAAATAGATGGTGGCAACAACATATTTCCAAAATAGCTTGACAGGGCGGCATTTCTGAATGGTAAGACTGTATTTTTTTGTTGGCTGTTCCTTTGGCTGTTCTCTCACTATTTCAAATCTCTTTGATGATGGTTTTGACCTATGATTTTTATTCTCTACTTATCTTCGTAAGTTTTTTTAGTTTTCGGGGGTAACGTGTGTTAATCTCTTTGGCTCAGCCTCACACAAGTACAGAAAAAACTCAAACCTTCTCTTCAAAGTGTCTCCTGCATTACTCCCCTTGAAAAAGTAAGCGGGCTCACTCCCTTCACATTTTTACACCTCCTCTCATGGTTTTTAGAGAAAAATGTATTTTTAAGGTAGTTTCTACTTCTTATTTCCCTCTACTTGTTCCCTGCGGGTTTTAGCGCTGTTCATCTAAAGGGTTGTTATCTTGTTTGTTATATATATAAGGGATTCGTTCGCAAATTCTGCGTCTTTGCTTCGTAAAGCAATAAGAAAGCAGGAAAACAAAAATCTGCACAGAAAAGAAAATGTGAGCGAGCGTGAAAAATAGGTTTAATGTCAAATAATGCGGAATCGTCTTTGAACATAGGAATAGAATGAAACTGAAGTGTATGTTCAGAAGCTAATTGAGGAAACACAACTGAGATGTGAACGTTTTGCCATGCATTTTATTGGAAATACGAATTAACACTAATAAGTAGTATGCGAAGTGCTGTGATCTCGATTTATTCATTTCTGTTTGTTCAGCAAAACCAAGAATCAAAATTACCCCATGATAGACCAGTTTTTACTTAATTTAATTGCAAAAGAAAAAATACCGAAATATTACTTGAAGTAAACATATGCATAATATTACTGTATAGAATTTTCAAACTCACGTAGTCAGAAATGTCTGAAATCTGAATGAAATCCTACACATTGTGAAAGATGATAATGATGCTCACATTAGTTCAAGTAGGCTGTTAATGTGTAATAAAATGTAGGAATTGTAATAATATAATAAATGGTTTAGGAAAACATACTATAAACAGAATAAACGTTTTGGATTATTTTGCAATTGTTCTTTTCTGTTTTGCAAAATTCTTGAAAAAAATTTGTATAGTGAATATTTATTAGCTATTTGAGAAATGGCTGTTGCTCTCGTCGGGATGAGGTTTAGCCAACCTGTGTTACAAAAACCATGCGCGCAAGATAAAGAACCTTATGTGCAAAATAAATCAGGTAGCGAATAGATTGATCTCAGGCCCAGAGGCCAAATACGGCCCACCAATATTTTTATCAGGATCTCAGACCAGATCTGGCCTTCGAAATTTTTTAAAAAGCCCGCAGTCCAGATTGGGCGGTCTGAATAGGTTTACCCTACCCAATGACTATAGATACTGCCCTCAAAATATTTTTTATCATGCCCACAGACGAGATATGTCCCTCCAAATAGGTTAGTTGGCATACAGATAGGTTTACCAACCCGTAATCAAGAAACAGTCCACCGAACAAATTACCCAGCCTGCAAGTCAGTTACGGCCTTCCATATAGATTTAGCGTGTCCACATTTCTGACACAGCCAGGTTTACCCTGTCCTCAGATCAGATACGGCCCTTCGAAAAGGTTTTCCTGGTCCCTCCGGTCAGACAGGGTACTCCGAATTGGTTTACGTCAGCTGCAGGCCAGATACTAGATTTTCATAGAGGATACTCATTTATAAAAAAAGTATATTTAACAAAGTAACAAATCGGAGCCTTATGTTATTTTTAAAACTGTTAAGTTAAAATTTCAGCAAGCAGATTTATGTATGTATTCTTGTTACTTCTTATTTTGTTTGTAGAGTAGTGCATAATATATTTGGAGTTTAGAAGCTCAAATTTAAAATGAAAATAGTCGTTTGACTCAGTGTTATGGCAAACATCATTATTTTTTATTACTTGTGACGGATAATAGTTCAACTACTTTTCTATTTTATTAACTGTGTGTATTGCATATCGATTTTCATTTTCTTTCCAACTATGCACATATACGTATATCACACGTAAATATATATTAATCATCATCATAAATTCTTTAGTGCTTAGGGCCTTTAATCTAGATCGCCAGAGTTTCCTGTCCGATGCAGCAAATCTAGCTTCATACCAGCTCGCCCATCCAGCCTCACTTCTCTCTTGTTCCATCATACGTCGCCAGGTCAAACGTCCACGCTTTCTCTTTCCATCAGGGGTCCAGGTCAATGCTGTATTAGGAATACTGTCCCTGTTCATTCTTAAAATGTGTCCTATAAACTTTCAACGTCTAAATTTGATTTCATTTCCTATTTCATTAAATTTTGCTTATTAAATTTATTTAATAATTCTTCATTTAAAATGTAGTATGGCCAAAAAATCTTTAAGAAAATTCTTAAACATTTATTTTGAAAAACATTTAGTTTGTTGCACTGTGTTTTGGTAATTTTCCATGTTTCAGAACCGTATAAGAGAACTGAAAGTACTAGTGATTTGTACAGATTTAATTTGGTTTTTACATGTATTATTAGTTGCTCTCCACAATTTATTAAGATTCTTAAAACAGTTGCGAGCTTTTAAAATTCTAAGATCAATATCTTCATCAGTACCACCATTTTTGTTTATTGTTGCTCCCAGATATGAAAAGGTGCTTACATCTTCTATTGAGTTATTTTGCACTTGATGGGAGTGCTAGATTTTTCGTTAATTCTGAGAACTTTTGTTTTATTCTGATAGATTTTTAGTCCCACTAATTTAGCATTTTCTGAAAACATCCGTTTTGGTTTGTAAATCTCTTAACCTGGACGACAACATGACGATATCGTCTGCAAAATAAATATCCTCCAAAACAGATGTAAAATTCCATCTTATTCCTGTTCTTTGATTACTAAAAGTTGTTATGATCCAGTCAACAATGATAATAAAAAAGACCTGACATGACACAACCCTTTCGAATTCCACTTTCCACTAAAAAGAAAGGTGTTAATTTTCCGTTTACTTCAATGCAAGTTTTACTATTTCTATACATTTACTTTATTATATTTATGATTTTTTTGTGGAATACTATACTGTTTTAAAATTCGCCACAATTAATCAGGTACATCAAATTATAGATTTTGTGTGAAAATACTTAACTATAAATGTTAAAGCAAAATAAGTAGAATTTCTAAACGCCTGCTAAAAACTGTTCACGTAATAAACAGTTCTCTCTCTCTATATCTGTAACTTTTTCATTATAAACAACTACATGAATCCTGTAGAATCATATCGGGCAGAAGATAAATTAATATAAACAGTTTACCAATGTATTACAAATTATGAAATTAAAATACATAAATCTAAAGCAGTAAGAAATCAGAAAATGTAAAAATCAAGCTTACCTTTCCTGTACCAAACGAGAGAACTGAAATAGCGTAAATAGGGAATGGATAACATTTTTAAATAGTTCTGCGAATTCTTACAGATGTCGAAAATCACAGGTGAATCCCAGATTGGAAAGCAAAGATAAGGCTAGCAATTCAATGACTAAACAATTGTATCCAAATCTTTCAGTTTTATTTGCCACTAGCAGAATAACCTGGCGTTACACAGGTTGAATTGATTGACTAATTTCCGTTTTCATTAATATATAAATTGTAATTCCTATTCATCACATGTAACAACTTCCACACTAATAAAGGTACACAAATGTTAAATACACAATTTCATAAATGTAAATAAATGTCATATTTAACATTTTACATTTTTGTAGAATTTAAATTTATAGTAAGAAAGAAGTCTCTAGAGTATGTCAATATTACTCAGATTGCATAGAATATTTCAGAGTATGCATATAAACTCCTTGTATGTCATTTAAAAGCAAACGCGTTTCCCAAAATTATCATACGATTATTAAAAATGTATTTAAAACTAATTAAAACATTACTTACCTTGATTACAGTTATTGAACGAAAAACATGAAATTGAAAATCCAGAAATACATCTTAAAACAGATTAAAAAAAGTTTCAAACGAAAAGTCAAAACGTTTTACCAACGCCGCTGAAAAATTAATTATTTTTCCCAAAGTATTTTTACGGAATTTAAATTCTAATACTTTATTTTGAGTCTTATTTTTTTAGGAAATATAAAAAAATTCTGTATATTTGGGACAGACGATAAAGAGAATAAAACACTATAAATAAAACATACAGAACAAAACCTTTTAAAATAGGACTGGTAGCTAATATGGCAACCTTGGTATTGTTTTAATCGTTTGCTTTTTTAAATTTGTTTCCGTTATATATACTGTGTATTCCAAGAATCTATTTTGCAGGGAAAAAACAGATACCCAGTGGACTCCCTCTTAACCGGCCGCCACTGACTAATTATGTACTGTAAATACAGTAGCCTACAGTAACATGTGTTTAGATTTTCCAACAAAGGAAGTTCTTTCCAGGTGAAGTTTTCTTAATTATATCTAGTATATCATATTACATTAAGTAGGTTATATACTTAGTTTTATTCTAATAAAGACGATTTCGGGAGTGTATTTTAATGCTATTAAGGGAACGACTATTTAACCGGCCAAATCGTTATCCGGTCTGGGTCCGGTCCCGAAGTGCCGGTTAAGAGGGAGTCCGCTGTGCATTCATTATTTTTCGTTCGAAGCTTTTTTCATTTGTTTAAAGACGTATTTCTGGATTTTGAATTTGATGTCTTTCGTTCAATAACTGCAATGAAGATAAATAATGGTTTAATTAGCTTTAAAAACAATTTCAATCATTATATGATAATTTTGGGAAAAGCTTTTGTTTTTAAATGACATACAAGGAGTTTATATGCATACTCCGAACTATTCTATGCATTCTGGGTAACATTGGCACACTCTAGAGACTTTTCTTTCTTACTAAAAATTTAAATTGTACAAGAATGTAAAATGTTAAATCTGACATTTATTTACATTTGTGAAATTGTGTATTTAACAATTGTGTACCTTTATTAGTATGGAAGTTGTCACATGCGATGAATAGGAATTACAATTTATTAACGAAAGCGGAAGTTAGTTAACCAATTCAACCCGAGTAATGCCGGGTAATTCTGCTGGTAAAACATAAGAAGCGTTGTGTACTATACTCTTTATTCTCTAATTATTCACATAAACTAAAACAAAAAATTATAATATTCACATAAAATACAATAAAAGGTAGAGACCTATTACATTTTTATTTTCTTCCGTTTTGAAATAATGCAATGGACATAAATTTAGCTACTCGAAACTTCGACAGCAAATACAGATAATGAAAGGTCTCAAAAGTCCTCACTCGATTCTTATTTCCTCAACCGTAAAGCTGTGGTCAAATAGGAAGCGTAAAGCGATACGCGCAGACCAATCAGAAAGTTTTCACCGCTCGCGCTGACACCTCTGATTGGTCTGCTCGTGTCGCAATGCGCCTTGCGCTTACTATTTGACCACGGCTTTAATCGTAGTAAGAGAGGATGTTTCTGTAAGGTTAAAGGCGTGGTAGCCCAGATAGAGTCCTGGATTAGCATCCGGAGGATTGCAAGTTCGAAACTCTATCCAACCAAGGATCGCCTTGTACGTCGGTCTGTCGTGGCCTCAAATGTCCTCAAGCTGTAACGTTATGGAAGTTTGGAGATAGAGGTTGGTGCCAGTTCAAGTGTTGTCCTGTTATCTGACCATGATTCAAAACTACAAGGTGTTGTCCATGGATCTTTCTATTCGGGATTGATCCCGAAGCCATAACCATCACCAATAGCCTATTGCGTTGCTTGTGTGCGACGTAAATTAAACTACATACTTATCTATAAGGTTAAGTACAGAGAGCCCTAGTGTTTTGTGGAAGTACGTACTTCACATTTCATTCCAAAAGCGACGTAACTTGCCATGGTACTCTCAATGCAATTTCGACCTCATTACCAAAAAAAGTCTGAATCGCAAATTCAATTTTATTTAGTCTACTTTCCTGTAGACATGTCCAATAGTTGTAAATGGTTGCTCCATGAGCTCTGGCTCTTGTTCCACATTGATAATTTAGTATCGGGTTAATTAATGCCATACTTTGCCAAAAGGCAGTAAATCGAAGTCTAATGTAATAATTCTAACAGGAAGTGTTTCTCTTATTCCGGTAGAATGTTGATGTTCGCACGAAAAGCTCTCTTATGCATCAATACAAAAGTGTTTCAAATAAAGCAACTAATAATATTTGACTTTGTGATGACTTTGATAGTTGATCTAATAATAGTTTTGATTTTGAGAAACGAACTCTGCCGTAGATTTTCCAATCTATCCCTGCATTACCATCTAAAGCTCCACAAGTTCGATTTGGCTCTTGTAGTTCTACTAGAGTAATTTAATGTCGGCTATGCTATAATTAACGCCATACGTCGCCAAAATGATGGTAAGCCAAAGTCCAATGTGAAAGTTCCTAATCGAAAGTATTTTTTTTCCAGTAAAATATTTACGTTTACACGAAAAGCTCTCTGTACCGGTCGGTTTCGCTTTCCCACATCTGGAATTCAGACGTCCCTCGACTGAAATGCAATTTGTCAACACCTAAATTATCTTGGGCCCTCCATGAGAGGAATGGAGACGGGCCACCCCAGGAAAACACTTGTTTACAGTTCTGTGGAAACCCGGTTCAGAAAGATATTAAATCTGCCCTCGGGTCGGGCAGCTTTGAACCTTCCATTGCAGATGGCGTTGAGACCACCGGGATGAACATTTCAAGACTGAGACGAACTCCTCCCTCAAAAGATGAGAGTAGAGTAGACTGAAACCACGAAAAAAGCAGTCGCATCCTTCAGACTCAGATTTTTGGCGAGCGTCCTGGCTCCTTGGCAGATTCGGTTGTTAATAGCGTGCCCTCATACCTGTCTTTCAATGAATCTTCTTAACTTCTAAATCATCTTCAAATTTCTCTATTCTAAAAAATAAATATTTGATTGTGCTGTAAACAGTCTTACGCCTAATTAGAAATCGGAAACGTTATAGCTATATAACTGGTGGCAGTGGATTGGGATTGATTAATATAGCATTAATACAGTAAATCGAATCTGCCTATTTTGCCTCAATCTTAAGGCAAAAGTTTCAGAAATTCGCATCCTGAAGTTTGGTGTGCGGCAGCATCTTGGACAGGACATCGACCCCACTGTTCCCTCTGCGTAGAAGCAAGCAAGTAGGAGCCAACCGGAGTTCGGCCCCTCTTCACAACCGTCAACGACGTTCCTGGAATCTCGGCGCAGGAGTCAACCTTTCGGTTTCGTTTTCCAAATGACCGGTTTTCTTCGACGAAAGTTTTGGGAAGAGTCTACGGAGAGTCTTGCTGTCATCGCAAGTTGTTCGGGAATCAACGAAGATTTCCAGGATAGCTGATCCAGTTCGCGCACTGAAACGAGTGTCATCCGAAACGAAAAACAATTAGGTGATTGTTAGTGATCCCTGGTGAACGCCAGTTTACGGCTGTTTTGAAATCAGTATTATTCGTGAGTGCAGAGTCAACCTGACCGTTTTTAGTGCTACACAAGTTTACACTCTGAGAACCAGCCGATTTCAACTGGATCTCTGATCCAGAGCTACGGAAGTTTAGAATAGCTAGGTTCCTCGCGAACCGTGGTTCGTCCAGAGGTGATCCTGACCTGGTTTTTGTGTACAAGTAGAACGGGAGAGTAGTGGGGACGCTGCTGGTCTAGTGTTACGGGTATAGTTCTCTGTGAAGGTTATTGAGAACCAAGAGTCTTTGACGCAAGAAGATCATCAGATCGAGTTTTCGCACCCGAGTGGTTGAGGTTGAAGGAGGTCGAATCGATCTACTCCGATTGAGATCCACCTGTGGTCCGGCTTGTGGGCAGTTGCGCCGAAGTGAAGTGGCCAATCTGACCGGTTGAAAGAGCCAGAAATCGTCATTATAAAGGTTAGTGCCATTTCCTTATTTTGTTATTGTGACTCAAATTTCGAAGAGTATTTTTGGACTTCTAAATAATGCTAATCACAGTAAGTGTAGTTACTCTAAGGAAAATGTATTCTTAATTCAAGTACCTCTAATCAAAATTGCGTATTTTAAGAACTGTTGGGCAAAACAGAAAAATAACCTTGTATTTTCATAATGTCATACTTAGGTACGACAAAACAAAAGGAAAGAAACGGGATTTAAGAGAATTAGCTGAAGAGATGGGAAGAACTGTTACTCCAGGTTTAATACACTCATGTCCAAATTTATATTTACATACCAATAATGATATTCCATGAAATATCCAATCGATGTAATCCATTTTTGCAGGGAATGTGTGAAAGACAAGCCTAATTAGCATTATCCAATCAAAAGTGATCAAACGGTTTCTGATATGTAAATCAAGGCGTTACGTCATCCGACGGTGAATCAAGAGCTTTTTGCAAAGTGAATATCTGAGTGAATTTCTGCAATACAGCGTTTGATTTCAGTGTGTAAGGACTCAAAATGGTTTGTATGGCTCCGAAGTATCATTTGGAAGAATCTGTGAAGTAACGAATTATCGACCGTTTAGAAGCAGGGTAGACAATTATGGAAGCAGCGAGATGTGTGAATATTTCAAGACAGACAGTCTCTACGCTATGGAAGCAATTTCAGAACTCTGGAACTGTTGTAATGAGGCCTGGACAAGGTCGTAAACGAATAACTGCTTCTCAAGATCGATATCTGGCAATAACTGCCCGTCGTAACAGGAAGTGTACTGCTCGGCAGTTAAGTTCAGAGGTTCCAGCCGCCACTGGAACTGTTGTATCACGGCAAACTGTATACAGAAGGCTTAATGAAAAAGGCCTTTATGCCAGAAAGCCAAGGGTACGTGTTTCACTGTCTTCACAACAAAAGAGGGATCGCTTTAATTGGTGCAAAGAACATCAGAACTGGAGTGAACACCAATGGACCCATGTTCTATTTACTGATGAGTCGAGGTTTAGTTTAACATCTGATTCTAAACGTGTTTACATCTGGAGGTGGTCAGGAACGCGAAATCTTTCTTCGAACATTATGGAACGTGACCGTTTCGGTAGTGCAGGTGTGGTAGAATGGGGAGGAATAATGATCGATGGACATATTCCCCTACACGTTTTCAACAGCGGATCTGTGACCGGCTAGAGATATCGGGATGAGGTTTTAGAACCTTATGTAAGACTTTTCAGAGATGCATATGGATCTGACTTTTTATTTATGGACGATAATGCTCGTCCACATCGAGCAAATCTCGTTGACGAATTACTTGAAAGTGAAGCCATTGAGAGAATACCGTGGCCAACAAAATCTCCTGATCTGAACCCGATATAGAACTTATGGGACTACCTTGGAAAAGAAGTTGCACGGAGACATCCTCCTCCTAGAGATTTAAATGCCCTGAAGACCGCATTGCTGGAGGAGTGGAACTTAATTCCCCAAACTGTGGTTAACATTATTGCCAGCATTAAAACACGTTGTTATATGTGTGTACACATCAGGGGAGATCACATTTCATATTAAATTCATAAGCCTTCATTTTTTTTCTGAGTTCTTTTTTTCTTAACTCTCCTTGTCACATATTATTACCATTTTTATTGTTTCCTGCTAGTTTTATATCATACGCAGTGCTCTTAATTGTTTTCCTTTGTATTTATGTGTTATGATGTTATGTATCATTTCACATAAATTCACAAAATTATAGTTCACAGTTTCTAAGAAATCCGTGATTTTATGCATGTAAAGATGGATTCTTTCAACCTTCAGAAAAATTTAATTGTTTCTTTCCTCAGAATACTTTCTTTAGAACGATTCTATTGGCCCTTTCTGTAAAATAGTCCTTTGGAAATATTCTATTGGTATTTTCCTTAGAATAGAATCCTTTAGAAAGATTCTATAGTTCCTTTCCTTCGAATTGAGTCCCTTGGAGAGATTCTATTACTCATCTCTTTATAATAGAATCCTTTTTAAAAGGTTATATTGGTCAAAGTTTGAACTGGTTAGAAGACAAACCAGTTCTGACTAACCTCCTTGGAGGTTGCAAGGAGGAATTATGCGTGTGAACCCCTCAGAGAGTTAATACTAACAGTAAATAAACTTTATAATGTAACTGCTTGTTCTGCAATTAGTGTCTGTCTGCATATCTGTGTATACGTGCAAGTACTACGTTAGTCGTTGAATATATTTTCACGAAAATCAGTGTGAAATCAGTGTAAGTTACTCAAATCCACTCAATCTAGCCATCATATCTCTATAAATACCATGTTAAGAGAGTTGAATATTTTAGGTGCTTAAAATACGGTGAATATCATAGAACTATTTTTTGCCTGTCATCAAAGCTTCATAAATTATCAAAACTAAAATAAATTGTTGAGAACAAGAATAAGTATTCTCATGAAAATAAAAATTGTTTTAATTTCATAAGAATAAAAATAAAAATTGTTTTAATTTCTTTCGTAGAAATACAGAAGTCTGAAATATGTATTTTCATTAATACAGTTATTTTTTAAATTCTATTCTATTTTTATTTCTCTTTATAGTGGGAAACATTTAATAGTCGTCGTAATCATCTTCGGCTTTTTTGTCATCTATAATCCTCTTCAAATCGATATCTTTCCTGTCTCTTGGAGCAACACATCGTCCTTTCAAAACGTAAGGACGAGAGTACTTGAACATCCATTCAATGTGAGAATCACATTCCAACGGGTTACCTGTTGGAAAGAAACTTATTTTATTTTACATTCAATTACTTTGCACATCGAATAAACAAATGGGTCATTCCACGCGAAATGAGCAAATCGACTGACTGACATGTCACCGATTTTAATGAAAATCAGTTTTTAAATAGGTCACAAATAGTAAGGAGCAACTGCAAAATATTAGGTTTCAGAAATCTATATTTTGTTAATTATTGACATTTAAAGTTCAAGGTCACACAAATTTAGATTTTCTAGCACTAAAAGTGGCCTGTTGCGACCCTATATTTCAATAAATTATTGACACAAATTTAAAATTTTTGTATCTTTGCATTCTTCAGAAAAAGGTCTCTTAGGAAACGTCAGAATATAATTTAATAGCTGTCATTTCTGAATCTGAGGGATCGACAAAAATAGAAATTTTGCCAATTTCCTACAAATTTCAAATTGCTCTGGTATCTCTAGAAATGGAAAGACAGTATTAAAAATTATTCCTAATGAAGAGCCTTTCCTAACAAATAGCGTGGCGTAATTTGGTGATTGTATTTCTACTCCTTTATAAAGAAAAAAAAACATTTAAAAGTAAAAATTATGGAAAAATACGATTTTTCAATTTTTAAAAATGTATGTTTCACTGTGAGGGAAAGCTCCAAGAACATCAAAACTTTTCAACATAAAAGAGCATCCTACTGAACAGTGTGAACCTTTCGAGTCGTCTTGTAGTTGTGTGTTGCAATTGCTTGTCGGAATACACGGAATTAACTTATATGTAAAGCAGAAAATTTGTGTGAATCAGCAAAAACTAGCAAACACTCAGCTCTGGCTTCATGACATTTTCACAACTTGTTCTGTCTGGAATATCTAGGTCAACGCACTATTTTCTACTTGCTACGTCATTCCCTTAAAATCATAGAAGTAAAATTTAATGAAGATCATTATACAAGAGTGATCAACTTTTAATCAAACTTGAATCAACTCAAAACGTCAAAAGCTGTTCACGAGCCCGAGCAATCACATGAGGAAAGAACGCAAGCACTTGAAGCGGACAAAACTCAAAAAGGTCTTCGAACTACGAATATAATATCATTAAATTTAAAATAATACTTACTCTTTATGGTTACTTACTTTCAAGGTAAACTCTAGTGAGTTGAGTCCAAATTGCAGACCAAGTCGATTCCTGTATACGTTGAATTGCATTCTCAGCTAGTATAACCTCTTTCAACGATGGCATATTGGAAAACATGTCTTGTGGCAAATTCGAAATTTCGTTGTTACTAGATGAAAAGATTAGTTACTTAGTAAAGAAATAATAAGGTTTCTCTGAAGCATTCTACCTCAAAGCAGAAAACATTTAATTTTGTTAAATTTAAATTTTTTTCAAGGGTTTTATTTTATCGATTTTAAATTGAAGGCCACAAATATATTTTCCTAAAAACTGAAAGATTTAATAAGATTTGATGTTTGTTTTCAGTCTCAAACAAGGATAGTGAATATTTTGTCACCCAGTTTCAATAAATGTAAGTTGTTCTAAATTTGAATCCCTAAATACACATCTTAAGAATCTCTTGCCAAGATGTCCAAAAGATGTAGAATATTTATAAAATAAAAAAAGACGAGTTCGAATTTCGCATATAAAGCATAGTCGGTCAAAAAATGTACCCAGAAACGTCCTCATTCAGAAATTTTAAATCTGAAATTTCTTGTTCGGACAAATTTTTTGAAGTGGCAAATTGAAAATATATCGTTGAAGTCAGATTAATGTCTACTTTAAAATTATAGCATAATTTTAAAATATACACACGATTCTTTAATAATCGTGCACATTGTTTGGATAAAGGGACTTCTATATATTCCTTTTAACATTTCAAATTTTTTTTATACTAGCCCTTATATAATTAAAAGGTTTGCCACCTTATATCCTAATCTACTGTTAATTCATTCATATTTTTCAAATATAAATTTGATAATTTATAACTATAACATATTACGTTGAAAAATAGCATGAACTGTGACGGGTTATATTACTTATACGGGTTATTTAATAGTTGAATATTACAAAAAACCATTCATCATTTGTTAATCCGAACTATAAGACGCTTTCTCTGTAAAGTTAAATGTAGGGCACTAGTGTTTTTGTGGTAGTACGCGTTTCCTGTATGGAAGTAATGTCACGACTACATTTTAAGATAACTTCGTTATCTACCGAGCGAGAGCATATTCCGGTGGTTTCATTTACACTGAAAATCCCTCTCATTAACAGTTCTATGATAGGCATTTTCTGTCGTGAAATGTAGACGGCAGTGGTATTTCTACGACGATACGTGTATCTGCAAGTATTCTTAATGTGACGTCAGAGTTGGCTTGTTTTTCGAATACGATTTCAGCACTTCAATAAAAATTTCAAAGAATGATTTCTGAATTGATAGATGATAGTTCATTGGTCAACGCCAATTAGATCAAACTCCAACATTGCCAGCCAAAGTAGCGATTAACTATATTTTAAGATAACTCGATATGTATCATGTGAGAACATTTCGACAGCAGAAGTAAAATCTTCACTTTCCATCTGGTTTGTTTACACTGAAAATCCCATCCCTTTCATACTCACGTAAAATCAAGTGACGTTAAATATAAGGCTGGTGACGGCAACATGCTTCTTTTAAGCGTCTTAAAACGGTTTCCAGTCAGCCACAGGTTTTTCAAGTTCTTCAACGAAGAGAACACTTCATCTCCAAGCTCCTGAATGAAGTTGGTCATAATGAAAAGGTTCTTCACATTTATCGGGCCATCTCGGAACCATTCATTTCCCAGCTTTGTTATTTCGTTGCCTTCGATCTCCAAATCCTCGAGGCCACGCATTCTGGAGACGTTCAAATACTTCAACTCATTCTCTTCGGAGAAGCTGAAATGGACGGAAAACTCCTGAAAGAATAAACGAAATCTTAGAAGTAATGTAAATATTCGTATATACGATGAACCAAACTGTTAATCCTCCAAGTAGTTACGACGAGGTATCTCGTCCAAGATCTGGTCAATTTCGCTAATGACAAGATATCTGGTCGAGGCAAAACTGCCATATAACAAAGTGCCATAGCCATATTCTCCAAGGGGAATGGAGATACAAGTAGACAAAACAAGTTGTTCTTCGCCCAGAGCTGGTGATAAGTTTGGAATAAGTTTCTGTATCAGCTGGCTACTAAAGGGCAGTTTTCGACTCGAGGATAAACCACCAGGAGGGTTAAGTATAAAGGATCTTTTGAAGAAATAAATACGTCGAATTGATATTCAGTTCCGTTTTTTCATGGGGACGCTACCATGGGTTTCATGCGACAAAAGCTTTGTTTTCCAAGACGGATAATAATTACAAGACTGACTGAAGCCATATGATAGAACAAATGGCAGCAGAAGAAAAAGTCTATGGACCCATTTCGTCTCTCGCTTCCCAGTATTTCTCCCACACTGAAGTAGAAGAGAGTTCAGGACATCGAAGCAACTGTGCAATGTCCATATCCTTCTGAAGATCACAGACCTTTCAAAAAGAGTAATTTAGTATAGATATGCGATGTAAGTGTTTAACAAGGCAATCGTAATACCAGTAGCAAGACGGAATCCAGTTGAATTTCTTTTCTTGGCGAATCAGGAGTGTCTGAGATGATATTCTACCATGTTTTCATGGAATTCCTCTCCAAAAGTTCTTTTGCGAGGATAACCTAGAAAATTATCTTAATTATTGATTTAATAGCGTGTATGAAATCTCCAGCATCTGATGTCTGAGAAATCTCTACCTCATATGTTTTAGCCAGCAAATCAGCCATCTCATTACCCGTGATACCGCAGTGTGACTAGATATCCACTACAAACAAACCTCTTTATTATGGTCAGAAGACTAAAGACTTAAGAGTCAAAATTACTTGATTTTCTGTTTTCTCTGGTTAAATTTCAGTGACTACTTCTCACAATGTAATTATACTTTAAAATTTTGTGACATTGTAAAATCAATTAAATTTATCAAGAACATCATATGATCATCATTTGATTATTTAGCCCTTATCACTCCAACAAGCAGTAATGCTGCCGAACGTGTTGTATCTGAAAATACGATCATAATAGAAACTACCGGCTCGAAGTAGCGAATTAAGCAGATTGATGATGTCACCTGGCATATCTCATGTTCTTGGCCAACGAAATTTGAGGGAAAGGATTTGAAAGCAGTTTTACTTGGATGTCTTGGAGTGGAGGATGGATAAAAAGCTATGGATCCGTTCCAAAATTGGAATGTAGTATCGTCCTATGATAATTATTTTAAATTAATTTCAATTGCGATGAAAGATGCTGAATACTTGAGTTCTTTAACCCTTTATTTTTGAATTCCAAGATATCAAGTGTAAGTCAGCTTTCAATGCATGTTATAATAGGCATATAATGTTTTGGAATAATAAGGGTTTAAATCACAGAAAGTTGGACTTTTTTCAGAGGCTTAATATTTTGTCAGTCTATCTGATTTAAGGCGTCATTTTTTTAAAGTTTTGAAACTTTTTGTGCCTCTTAAATTTTATCAAAAACTATAGCGTCGAATGCATATCAGGAATGTAAAAGAATGCAGTGCATCAATCTAATTTACAATAACTTTCTGAGTGGTTAACTCAGTCAATATGTATTATTCAAAAGTAGGAATATGATTTTACCAGAAAACATTATACTGCAATTAGTAAACTGGGTAGCTGTATGAAACACGCACCATTTTTGGTTCATGTTTTCTGTTTGCAACATTATGAAAATCAATGAAAAATATTTACTGGGGTTATCTGGATATTTTATAATCCTTGTGAGTGCCATTCAGAGAAATAAAAAAATGCTATTTTGGAATTGGTATGTTTAATAATTAATATTTCTCTATGCTGCTTATATTCCAAAAACAACGCAGGTAATTTGTTCCACAGAATCATTTCGAATTTCATGAAAGTTAGAAATCTCAAACTTTAGAACGTTATATACATTTTAATGTTCTAAAACCGGAAAAATGTATCGTATGTAAAAGTCAGGAGAAATATTGTAACAGTAGGCAAAAGACAGAACGAAGTGTTTAAAACTTCGTAAATTCAAACTAGTTAGACATCCAATGAAGGATCTTACTAACAATTCAATTTAATTATAACAAGCCTTTTCAACATTTTAAGGAACTTGGGACCCAAATAACGAGTATTTCCTCATATGTTACAAATCTAGATATATGTATAATGAGTTATAGTTGATACATAAAGTATATAATAAACCCTCCTTGTGTTATATCGACAATGTATCTAGTGATTAGAAAAACTGGCTAGATCTTGATGGACAAGATACCTCGTCACTAGAAAAAAACTGGTTAAATTTTGATCTTGTCATCATCAAAACGACAGCAATATCTTGCAGACGAGTTATCTCGTCATTAGCAAAATTGGTCAGATCTTGAAGGACGAGATATCTCGGCGAGATATCCACTTGGAGGGTTAAGTGTGAGTAATTTTTCTTACCTCAATAATATCTTCAAGTCCTTCCAATGCCGATCTACCTTCATCCCCGAATTGCTCCAATTCGCAGTTTGTAAAGGACAACTTCGTTACATGAAGACCTTGGAACAAGTCGGAGGGTATTTTACCGATGCGGGCCCTCAGGAAATCGATGAAGACCCGCTTTATCCCTTTCGTGCTCTGAAGGGCCTTCCTGACGTCATCCACGGATGTCACCTGTATGCAGTCCACCCGTATGGTCTTTCCGTCACTAACACAGTTACAAGGCTGCAAGTCTTCGAACGAAGGACACAGATTTTCGAAACTGTGAGTCAGACCGACAGCCAATAGCAACAGAAAAATACTTGAAAAGTGTGACATATTTACCTTGAAGAGAAAATGGGGAGTGTAGAAGCATATTGTTTATGGGTTGCAATAGTGGCACAACTCAAAAATATGTGTGATTTTTGTTTTTTTATATCTCAATGTGGAAAACCTCTTTCCAGAAACAAACTGGCAAATCTCGAAATTCAATACTGGACCTCTATATTTCAGAATTTTGCAGAATGATAAAATTTTCATTAATATGGAAATACCTAAGTCGATTTTATTTCAAAGTGTGATTTCGGATCTTGCCCTTCTGGATTGATCCCCTACAGTCGCCAATAGCTGAATGTGTTGCTCCATTATGACGTTAATTCAACTACCAACTTATCTACCTCAAAATAAGATTTTTCGTAAGTAATTTTAATTAACATCACACAGAAGCAACATAACGGGATATTGCCAACGTCCCGGGATCAAACAAGGGAAAGACCACATAATTTTGAACCACGGTCAGATGACAAGGCCACACCTAA
This sequence comes from Meta bourneti, assembly GCA_933210815.1. Classification (NCBI taxonomy): domain Eukaryota; kingdom Metazoa; phylum Arthropoda; class Arachnida; order Araneae; family Tetragnathidae; genus Meta; species Meta bourneti. The sequence continues at coordinate 48,466,750 of OW119929.1, read as the reverse complement.
GTTGGTACCCCTCTCCAAACTTCCACCACGCCAACGTGAGGACATTTGAGGCCATTACAGATTTAACGTGCAACAGCCCCCTTTGTACACGACGGTCTGGTTGGATTCGAACTCGCAGTCCTACGGTTGCTAATCCGTTACTCTTCCAACCGGGCTGCCGCGGCCCTAGGGAGTGCAGAGAGCATATTTTTTATGGGTTGCAATAGTGGCACAGCTCAAAAATACGATTTTTGGTTTTACATATCTCAATGGTGGAAAACCTCTTCCCAGCAACAAATTGGCAAATCTCTAAATTCAATACTGGACCGCTATACAGGGTGTCCCAAAAAGGTTGTTCCGCAATTTATCTTTTTACCATTTGGGTTTTTAGGTCGATAGGCAATGCAAATTGAAAAAATACACCAAATAAGGTAAGTAATTAAGATATGTGAATAAAATTATCACGTGATAACAATTTAAGCGGATTCAGTTTTTAATTTTTATACGACCCCTCTAGATAAAAATCCGAGATAGCAAAAATGTTCCTTACCTGTATCCCTATCGTTAGCAGAAAACTACATTTCTGTAGGTCGAATATTAACGGAGATACAAGAGGTTCCATTTTAAGGGGTCCGTATCTAAATTTAGGACGGAAACTGACCCATGGCCAAAAATGAAGAGCTAAGTTCTGCATTGCTGCAGATGGAAAACATTTTAAACATGCGTTGTAAATTTCCTTTTATTTTTATTTAAACCATTTTATACAATATTTTTATTAAAGATTACATTGTCTTCTATTATTCATTGCGATTTTCATCTGCAGTTGCAATACTACATTACTTTGCACAATGTTGCACTTTCTGACCGAAAAAAATGCTTTTTAGCATAATGTATACGGTCCCTAATTTGACTGCTTGAACAGCTGTGCACAAGCGGTATAAGTCAACTTTTTTGCGTCATGATGCCTCCGTTACTGTTCAACCTACAGAAATGCAGTTTTCTGCTAACGATAGGGATACAGGTAAGGAACATTTTTGCTATCTCGGATTTTTATCTAGAGGGGTCGTATAAAAATTAAAAACTGAATCCACTTAAATCGTTATCACGTGATAATTTTATTCACATATCTTAATTACTTACCTTATTTGGTGTATTTTTGCAATTTACATTGCCTACCTATCTCCAAATGGTAAAAAGATAAATTGCGGAACAACCTTTTTGGGACACCCTGTATAGTAGAATTTTGCAGAATACGCATTTCATAGTAATGAAAACTTTAAGCCCATTTTATCTCAGTGTGATTTCGGATGTTGCCCTTCGGGATTGATCCCGTATAGTCAATATCTGGTTCTGCTCCATTGTGACATTAATCCAACTACCAACTTATCTACCTCAAAATATGATTTTCGAGTGCCAACTTCCGTCTATCGAAAAGTACTCCAAGGTTGGTTTGATTGTACCGCTATGACATATTTTTTGTCAAGCTGGTTGGTTGGTTGCATTGAGTTTTATGGCTCAAGGGCCCTATTTGGCCAAGTTGCGCCAAACGTAAGACAATCAACGTCAAATAATGGACAAACACACACAATGAAAATTTTATTGACAGAGAGCAATCGAACGCATTTCCCTGAAAGGATTTGAACCTGATAGAAATCAAACATATGCCATCTACAACTCACGGGTTGAGGGTACAGTTGACCAACCCACTGAGTCACGGTGGTCCCGATAAATACAGGTGGCTGTAGTGTTTCCTCGGCGAAACGTTTCATATCCGTATTTTAAGAGTACGTGGTTAATTATCGTCGCACTGGGGAAAAACAACGGGCTATTTACAACTATCCGGGATCAATTCTAAAGGAAAAGATTCGAGGACAACACCACGTAATTTTGAATCACGGTCAGATGAAGCAACACCTGATCTGGCATCCCACTCTCCAAACTTCCACACTACGCCAACGTGAGGACATTTGAAGCCACGACAGATTTAACGTGCACCAGCCCCCGTGTACACGACGGTCTTTGATTGGACCTAGTTTCGAACTCGCAACCCTCCGGTTGCTTATCCGTTGCTCTGCCAGCTGGGTTACCACTGCCCGAGAGCTCACTGGGAAAAAAATGTTTTAAAAAAGACTCAAAATATTGAAGTATCGAGATTATTTCTACATTTTTTTTAAGTTGAACTCTATTTCCATCAAAAATATGTAGATTTCCCATACTTTTGTGATGGGGCTGGTGCACGTTTAATCATCGTGGTCTCGTGTCCTTAAGTTGGTGTGTGGAAGTTTGAAGAGTGCAGTCATATGTGAAATACAAGTTGACTGATCACTGCTATTGAGAGATTTCAGAAAGTGAACTACAAGTCGACTTTAGTCGTGTCTGCTCCGTGAAAAATTTCCTTGTTTGGTCGACTTATCACCTCGTTTGGTGATAATGACAGGGTAGATGTATGACTGCGCCTTTCTAGAATGGCGACAAAACTGAAATCGCTTTTATTCTATTATATCGTGCGAACCAATCACATGATGAATCAATGGATAGACGTCTTTTCCCCTCCCAACCCATGGACCTATCAGATGATGAATATTCATTTCCACCCGGCAGACGAAAGTAGTGTAAGGTTCATATTACTACTTGTTTTGGTCACATGATCCTGGGCACCATAAAAAGGTTACCAATACTTCACTTTTATATTTCCCGAGTGGGGTGCCAGCTCAGGTGTTGACTTCGCCATCTGACCTGATTCAAAACTACGTGTTGTCCCCGGATATTTCCTTTCGGGTTTGATCCCGGACCATCGCCAATAGCCCGTTGTGTTGCTCCCAGTACGACGTTAATTAAAATACCTACCTACCAATACCCCGTTGTGTTGCTCTACTGCGATATAAACTCAAGTACTTACTACCACTCTTTCTATTTCTTTCAAAGCCCGACCACTGACGCCTTTAAACTTCGCTTCCCCAATGGAGCCAAAACCTAAACCGAACTAAGGCTAAAGGTGAACTGCCGATTGAGTAAAATGAGTCCCCGCTACTTCTAACAGGAAGAATCACCAACATCCATGCGCTTACAAACATGGATTCGAACCCGGACCTACTATAGCAGATCCTCAACGTTAAAAAACTACCAGTCTTTTTTATCTGCTTCTTAATACTTGGAATTTGTTTCCTAGTTACTTTTTGGAGAGAGTAAAGTATAGCTAATTATATCAAAAATAATTTAATAGTATAAACTTACATATGTGGCTCCCGACATGTCAAACGAAAAAGCATAGTTAGTCCACAAAAGTTTTTAATGTTCTACACTTGAATCGATCTCACGAGTGTCTGCTTTCGCCTCCCGAAGAAAGTATACACATCTCGAAGCGCAACAAATTTATGCGCCTCGCCGGCGCCGAATAATATAAACACAGTCCACTGGCAACGGTGTAGGATCAACTCCGAAAGGCTTCTCAGCAAAAAGTCTGGTCAGGTTGCGACATCCTCCCACCTTGAGTTCGTAACTTGGAAGAACTCAACCAATTGTCGCGTCTCACAAGCCGAGTCTTTGGATAGGTTTCACTACTCTCCCACTCCGAGTGATTGTCGATTTGGGTGACTTCTGATGTTCTTTGGCAGGAACAAGTTCACAGTCAATATCAGTGGCACCTGGGTTATCTTTATCTTTGGGAACTTTGCTTCTGAGGAAAGGACCTGATGTCTTCTCAGTGACTCCAGGAAGGCTTCCGCTGTCAAGGATGTTATTAATTCCATGTGCACTGCGCGATATACTGCACAAGTGAACAGAACTATCCAGGATTTTGTCCCATCTTTCAAATACAGCGGTCCGGCGAGATCTACACCCAAGACTTCGAATATCGTAGCTTCTCTTACTCTATCTTCAGGTAAGGAAGAGGCTCTTGGTTCTGTATGGGTCACAGTAAATCGTTTACATCGGATACATTTCAATATAACTTGTCTAATCGTTTTTCTGCTACGCAATATCCAATAATTTTCTCTGAGCTGGTTCATCAATATTTGGACTCCAGGATGTCCTAGTTCTTTATGCTTATTGTCTATAAGCATATGCACTATTCTATGTTTTGATGGTAAGATTATAGGTAATCTAAAGTTCTTTTTGTCTCTTCGGTTATAAATGCGCGTTTTTACTCTCAATAACCCCTTTTCGTCGAGTATAGGATAAAGAGGCTTTATTTGTTGATCATTTACGCCAACAGGAAATGCTTCGCGTTGGATAATTTTTAACAAAACTATTTCTGCATGATTTATTTCTTTCAAAGTTAGATCCCCAAAGTAACGTGATGTTTTCAATTTGGCATTAGAGAAAAATCTATAAATCCAAGCAATTACTCTAACCAGTTTGACATACGAAGATATTCTATGGAAGATTTCCTCTGTTTCTAGATTTACATGTGTGTTAGTTACAGCATCTTTTCTGATTTCTGGAATAATGTTTTCCTGATTATATTCCAATTTTGGTGTTGGCCATTCACCTTCATTTTTCTTTAACCATGCGGGTCCCTCCCACCATCTAACTGACAAAAGCTGTTTGGCAGTACAGCCTCTGGATGGAAGGTCAGCAGGATTGTCGGTTCCTGATACATGTCTCCATGCATTCGTGTTTGTTAATTTCCTGATTTCTCGTACTCGGTTCAACACAAAAACAGTCCAGATTTCTTCCTTTTGGATCCAGGTCAAAACAGTGGTTGAATCAGTCCAAAAATATAATTCAACATTTTGCCATTGCAAACCTTCTAAAACTGAAGTGCAGAGTCTCGCTCCCACCGTTGCAGCTATCAACTCAAGACGTGGAATCGTAATTGATTTCACCGGAGCTACTCTGGACCTAGAAGCTAATAAATGAACTTCAACTCCATAAGAAGTCTGAATTCTCGCGAACACTGCAGCAGCATATGCATTACTACTGGCATCGCAGAAGGTATGAATGCTACACAAATTTTTGTTATCTCTGTTAGTGTGTATCCATCGGGGTATAGAAATTTCTTTTAAGAGACTCAGATCTCTGAACCAACTTAGAAACTTTTCTTTCGTATTTTCATCAACTTCAGTATCCCAAGAAATTCCCATTTTCCATAAGCTTTGCAACAATAGCTTAGGAAGCAAGAGAACAGGGCTTACAAGACCAAATCGGGTCATATACTCTGTGGGCTATAGACAAAATAGTCCTCTTAGTTACTTCCATCAATTTGAAGCTTTCCAACCATGTCAAGTTCACAGTTAAAAGATCTTTCTGGTAATCCCATAATAATCCCAATACCGGTGACTCAACACCTGTTTGTAAGTTATCCCCAGTACGTAACCAACCTCGGAGATTAAACTTTCCTTCATTCATTACTTTTTGAGATTCTTCAATAAACAGTGTCATTTCAAGCTCATCTTCAAAACTGGAAACAACGTTATCTACATAGAAAGAGTGAATAAGTTTATGCAACATGTTTTTATCATAGTGAGAATTTTCTATATATTTCTGCAAATGAAATTCTATTACAGCTGCCAAAAGAAAAGGGCTACTTTTCACACCAAACACTACTCGGGTATGACGAAATATTTTTAGCTCCTTTTTATTCACATCCTTCCACCAAAAGAATCGAAGATAATCTCGATCATCGGGTTTTACACTAATTTGTAAAAATGCCTTTTCTATGTCTGCTATGGCTGCAAATTTACCCTCCCGAAATCTTAAAAGAATGGAAGGTATTAATTCTATTAAATTCGGACCACATTCTAAGCACTGATTTAGAGACGGAGAATGCTTTACTCTCGCAGAAGCGTCGAATACTGGTCTTATTGGGGTGGAACTATTTTCTTTTATAACTGGTCGGTGTGGCAAATAGTGTCCATCATCAATAACCTCACTTTGTTTGACTTCTTCGATTATACCTAAATCGAGCCAACTGTCGAAAACCTCCTCGTACAATGGAAGCAGGTTTTGTGAGCGAAGTTTCTGCGTTGTAGATTCTAAACGCTTCACGGCTAAATCCTTATTGGTGGGTAGCGGTAAGTGATCTTCAGACCAGGGCAAAACAATTTCATAGCGCCCTTCACTGTTCACGGACACAGAATGTTGAAATCGCATCTTTGTTTGAAAATCTCTTTCCTCTCTGGCCTTTTGTGTGGCCGGATCAATTATTCCAATGAAATCAAGATTCCAGAGTTCGGTAATAGCTACATCCTTAACTAACATATTTGTAACTACCATCGTAGAATTGGTATCAGAAGTTTGATATGGCATCTTTCCCATCAAGGTCCAACCTAAATATGTTCCCACAGCAACAAGTCCACACGGCAGATGAATAATCTTTCCATTAAAGAGTTTACCCGCAACATCAGCCCCGATTAATAGATCAATTTCTAACGATTCTTCTTGTTCAGAGATTAATTGATCAGTTACAGTAATATTATGATATTCAAGCTCCTCAGCGAATGGTTTTAATGTTGGAATGGGTACAGCCGAACAAATGGTTTGTTGGTCAAGGACCTCAAAGTTACAATTGTAATCACCTTTCAAACTGCTAATGAATACTCTGTATTTAAAATGTTTCTCGGGATGTTCTTTGCCCCCAAATAAATTATGAATAACACTTTCTTCTTTAATAAAATCATATTTCATTTCTTTCGCTACACGTTTACTCAAATAAGATCGTTGACTCCCAGAGTCGACGAGTGCACGAACTATTTTCCCATTATTTCCTGCACCTCGTAATCGTACATACAATGTTTGTAAAAGAACTGTACAACATGTGCGATTGCTTAAAACTGCATCATTGATCATATTTTGACTATCATTTACACCAGCGTTCGCTTCCGAATTAGGTTCTTTAAATTTACCTTCATTACACATTATAGCATAATGTCTACTCCTACACTTTTCACAATTAATCTTGCATCTGCAATCGCGAGCTCTATGACCGATTTTTAGGCATAAAAAACAACAGCCCTTTTTTGATAAGATTTTCCTTTTATCATCCCAACTCATTTTAAACGCGATTCTGCAAGCTTGTGAATCATGCGTTTTCTCACAAAATGAGCACAGTGCTTGTTTATTCCGACGAGTCTCAGCATTGTCAAAAAGTCCGATTGCGGTTGGAAATTGTTTATCATTATTAGGAGATGTGGAATAGGAATATTTCCCTTTACGTTTTGCCTCTAAACCAAACCCCTCTTTTGCTATTGAAATTCGTTCTTCCCCTTCAACTTCTGATTTGAGAAAACTCATAAGAGCGGTCAGTTTATTTGGCATTTTCTTAGCTTCATTTGTTAAACTAATACTTCTTTCCCATACTCGAATCATGTCTTCTGGTAAACAGCTTTCAACTAAGGGATACAGCATAGAAGCATACTTATCGGAAGTTACACCTAATGTTTCAAGAGCACGGAGATGTGCTTCAATTTTATCATACAATTTGGCGAGATGTGTAACTTTAGCTTGATGCAAAGAATTGTTCAAAATTAAGTTTAGCAATTCTCTCACATACACTTCTATGAGTAAATCTTCTCTTCCGAATCTAGCTTTTAGACACTCAACTGCTTGCTCATAATTCTCAGCAGATGCGGGAAAGGAATCTACAATATCTCTGGCACGCGATCCTTCTACAGTAGACTGGGACAAATATTGTAATTTATCCTCTGGAGCGGTCCAAGTCTTCGTGAATTTTCCGAAACTGACCCCAGAAACCAAGCCATTCCTTAATATCACCATTGAACTTCTTAAGCTCAATTTTAGGAAGTTGGAACTTTCGTTTCGATACTGTTTCATTAAGCACGCTTTTATTATTGTCAATAGTGTTTTTAACATCGTCATTAATACTTTTCTTAACTTTAGTTTTAAGTCTTATATATCTTTCCTTATACTCTTCAAAAACTTCGTAAGCCTGATTAAAACTTTCTTGAGAACACTCATCTTTATCTGATAACAAAGCAATAATTTCTTTTTCTTTCGATTCAAGTTCTAACCATTTTTCGTTTAACTGAGCCATTAAAATTTCAATTTCATCAATATCACGTTCCTCCTCTTCTAAACATTCAAATAACGCATTAGCGATTCTAGTGAAACCACTTCTTAGAGGAGTACGCATTTTCTTTAAACTCTCCATCATAAAATCAAAGCAAATGAATTAATTTCTTATCAATCACAAATTCACAATAACAAATTATCAATAACAAATTCCAAATCCTGTCGCGGACGCCATTTTATATAGCAGATCCTCAACGTTAAAAAACTACCAGTCTTTTTTATCTGCTTCTTAATACTTGGAATTTGTTTCCTAGGTACTTTTTGGAGAGAGTAAAGTATAGCTAATTATATCAAAAATAATTTAATAGTATAAACTTACATATGTGGCTCCCGACATGTCAAACGAAAAAGCATAGTTAGTCCACAAAAGTTTTTAATGTTCTACACTTGAATCGATCTCACGAGTGTCTGCTTTCGCCTCCCGAAGAAAGTATACACATCTCGAAGCGCAACAAATTTATGCGCCTCGCCGGCGCCGAATAATATAAACACAGTCCACTGGCAACGGTGTAGGATCAACTCCGAAAGGCTTCTCAGCAAAAAGTCTGGTCAGGTTGCGACACTACTGAGCGGCAGGTATGTAGTTGAGATTACATCGGACAGGAGCAACACAGCGGGCTTTTGGCGACGGTCTGGGATCAATCCCGAAGAGAAAGTTCCGGTAGGTAGGTATTTTAATTAACGTCACACTGGAGCAACACAACGGGCTATTAAGAGAAAGGTCCGAGGACACCTCGTCATTGTGAACCAGGTCAGATGACGAGGGCAACACCTGAGCTGGCACTCCACTCTCGAAACTTCCACAGCACGCCAACGTGAGGACATGAGATTTAACTTGCACAAGCCCCCCACGTACACGACGGCCTTTGGTTGGCTCGAGTTTCGAACACGCAACCCTCAGATTGCAAATCCGCGACTCTACCAAGTGGGCTTCCGAGGGCCCCCCAACTGTGTAGCTGACAAAAGCTGACCACTGTAAAAGGTAGGTTTCAACTCTTGTCTTCTAGATTCGTATATATAAAGCGTCATCCAGGCATCCCAAACAGATGTCATTGTGGTGAAAAAGTAAAATCTAGTTTTATGTTACACATGGTGCATGCTATCTCAGTCAGTTTATTTAATGACTGACGAATTTAATGGATTATAATTAAGAATCAATCCATTTTTTAGACATGCATCATATTTTGAATCTAGAAAAACGTAATACATCAATTTTCCTGTTCAATATTTTTCGAATGGCACGCATCTCTGGCAGTCTCTTGTCTAAAGGTAGGAACTTAGAAAACTCAAAATAACCCGATTGAAAAAATTCATAATCGGTTCAAAAGAATTGTGTAAAGGAATTGAAAACACTAACATACCTGCTTCTGTGCTGCGTAAGGAAACCAAAATGATAAAAACGAGTTAACCCTATTCAGTTTGAACATGTGTTAGTTCCCAAGCTTCTAATCTTTCTAATATCCGATCGTGCTTTATCAAAGTCTGAAGAAACAAGACGTACTTATCCCATTATTCGCCTACATAAAATAGCGATGCTATTAAGTCAACTGTTATGGTTGTGTTGCTCCAGAGCGACATTAATTCGCTCACCACCTGTAGCATAAATTTTATACATTTAATCTCACTTGGATCTTTCGCTTAGGGATTGAAGACCGCAATGGCTCAGTTGGAAGAACAACGCATTAGCAACCGGAGGGTTTCGAGTTCGATACTCGATCCAGCCTAAGGCCGTCGCGTACACGGACCTGGCGCACTTTAAATCGGTCGTGGCCTCAAATGTCCTCCCGTTGGTGCGGAAGTTTGAAGAATGGGTGCCAGCTCAAGTGTTGACCTCGTCATATGACCGTGATTCAAAATTACGAGTTGTCCTCGGATCTTTACCTTCGGGATTGATCCCGATTAATCGGCAATTGCAATTTGTGTTGCTTTATAAGACAAGACGCTCAAAGCGTTGATCACACATCAATTTTCACGTTTTATTTCTTTATACTTATGGTGGCCAATTTCGTTTGTGGCCAGTTCAGGGATTTTTGTTCTTTTGCTATTGTTTATTAATTTATGGAAGAAAATCAAAGTACGAATATAAAATGCACTTGTGGTTTCGTTTGTTCAGGTCTTTTAATTAGTTTAATTGTTTAAAGTGCTATAACCACTAGTGGACGAATGCTTTAGTAACCCATTGTACAATAGCGGAAAAAACGAACCACCCTTCTCATTCGAGCAATTTTAAGAGAAAATGCAAAGATGGCGTTCGATAGAAACTAACGTCTTCTATAAATTCAAATGCATAAAATTTCATATTAAATTGAGCACCAACGCAATTTCGAATCTATATCAAAATTTAACACCACATACCAAATTTCATGTCATTAGGTGTTACCGTTTCAAAGTTATGAGTACAGAAAGATTGTAGCTCCTAATGTTAAACCAGTTTCTTATACATACTTTTAGATATCTTCCTCAATATTTCTAAAGCGCTGATATTTTATACCACGTTGCTGTTAACCCAAACAAAATCCACCTATTTATCTTAAAAATAGTTTTTAGTAAGCAATAATTATTAAATTACTGTTTGAAAAAATTATGAATTGGAACCATATATTTTGATGGGAATCGATTCAGGACTTCTAATACAACCATGCAAAATTTCAGCTCATTCCACTATTTAGATTTTGGGTTACATTAAATTTTCCGAAGTATTGCGATTTTAGGGAAAACCAAAAGTTTAAAAAATGTCTTGGGTCGTTTGCACTTTGATAACAAATGTAATGATTCTAATCGTTGCACGCGCATCCAAGAACGTTTGAAATCGTGTTCAAATTTGAAATTCGGGTAGCTATAACTACAATTAATCTAGATCTACGAACAGCTATTTTCAATATGGAGATGATCCCTGAAATTGACAACTTTGACATTGAATATCTTCGGTTATAAATACAGTAGTCGTGAAATTTCATATGTAGACTAATTTAACGATGCTGAATCTGATTAAGACATCAAAACGTGATGTTTCCATTGGAAATTTTGTTGTTTGTGCAAAACTTGATATGAAGACGTCCCCTTATGCAATTTTTGCATTTGAATTAGTAGAGGACGTTATTCCCTATTGAATGATACCTTTGAATTTGCTCTACTATGAATAGTGCTCGAAATAAAGAGGTGTGGTTCGTTTTTCTTCCCTCGACTGTACATATACGTTACTCCATTTAGAGCATCATAACATCACTGGATGTATCTTAAGATCCATTTTACGTGTTCACCAACACAACTGAATTGATTTAAAGCAATGTGTGGTTTTAAAAAATTAATTTAATGTATACAAGAACAAATTGGCAATGTCCGCCAAAAAATACTTGAAATTTCAAATTCGTAACAATATAAAATTTAACAAATAGTCTTACTCATTTTTTAAAAATCGTTGCTAAAATGCAAATTAAGAACATACAAAAGTTGGTTTTAGCAAGATATACATCAGTTTTACAAATTGAACTATTTCAATTTGCAGTCTTTAAATGCTAAATGTCTTAATCTAATATAAAACTATCAAGCCATTCATTCACGATATCCCTCTCACGCAGATCAGGATCTATTAAAGTGTACATCTTTAACCCCGCCGTATAAATAGAATTTGTTGCATTTTCAGTTTCCAGTGATTCACTTGTACTTATCACATCGAGTGTTTCACTATTCGAAATGTTTCCAGTTGAATTGGATATATTTTCCTCAAAAGATTCGTCTGTAATTACAGCTCCCACTGGTTTATTTATACTATCGACATTGAGTGGTACATTGTTGACATCCTCCAAAGGTTCGTATGTCATATCTATAGTTGGGTCATTTCCATAAACCACATTGTGCGAAATGCCTCCCCCAATTGGATTTGAGATCTCTACAAATTCATGTCCATTTTTGGCAAGTAGCTCATAGTCTTTTTTCTGATGGCATATCCATACCATTTGAAAAGTAGGTGGAGATAAGTTGGAATGTTGGACAATCACAGGGACCCAACCATTCAGGATATAATCATACATAAGTATGTATCCTTCATGCATTATGCTACTTTTATCAGGCTCTATGTTTCTGCTTTCAGCAGTCTGGTGGTCGCGAAAACACAAACACATCTTTCCTATAATATCGGTGTAAAGAATTGATCGATTACAAAGACTGCATAAACGGTTTGTAGAGTTATCGCAATCCGTACAGCCACATGTTGATTCAGGGCAGAAGCATGGAATACCACAAGAACATGTAATACCTGAAAAAGATACTTAAATTTAGCATAGAAATAAAAGCAATTCGTGAATGGGTTATTTTACTACTTCAATTAGCTAGATATATTTACAGTTGAGTTATGGCGTTTGTTTAGCTTTTTGAGGTTTGAAATTCAATTAGATTAGTTACGGTATCTCTATATAATGTCCATTTAAAAATTCGAACTTTGGCAGCGAGTCTTTCATATTTATAAAACGTCCTGTTCGCACTCGATCTGTATTTGTCAGTTTGTAGCCGATGATACGTGGTTGTTGCCAAGAGGCTCCAAGGGTAATTTTCAGAGATCAGACTTCATGCTAGATGGTACGAGACACTTCATTAGCTCCCTTTTCCGGTACATAGTTGGCAACAGAAACTGATATTTTCCGAACACGCTAAATTCTTATTTTCAAGATGAGGTAGGCAGTTAATTAACGTCGTACTAGAGCAACTCACGGGCTATTAGGACGGTCCGGGCTCAATCCTGGACGGAAAGATCCAAGGACAACTCGTAATTTTGAACCACGGTCAACTGACTCAAACACCTAAGCTGACACCCCACTTCTCCAACTTCCACACCACGCCAACGTGAAGACAGTTGAAGCCACGACAGATTTAACGTCCACCAGCCACGCCCACGGTATTTGGCTGCACCGAGTTTCGAACTCGCAATCCTCTGGCTCCTAATCCGTCGTAAATCGAACTGGGCTACCGCGGCCCATTTTCCAAGATGAGAAACACATGGTTACATTGTAACCGATTTTCAAAATTCATATCAGAATGCTTACTTTCATTCTTTGACCTAAACACTTATTTTTTAAGCAGAACAGTAAAATTTATCTGAAAATAAATTTCTGCTCCAAGTCGACAATATATAAATTGTATATGAAATATTTGCTACCTAAAACAGATCTATACAAGGCTCCTTGCTGCGTTTTGGCGTTCGCCGTAGAAATAAATAACCACATAGCGCTGACTGCAAATGACTACAAATACAGATTAGCGGGAACACGCTAGTTCTATTAAGAATTTTCGGCGGCGATATCAATGCCATAAGTTAGCAATTTTCAACCGATGTACTGTAAGAATGACACTGGTGTGCTTTATAGATGGCAAAATGATTAAAATCGAGGAACATTTCACTTCGACGGTCTAGTTTTGAACTTTTGTTCTTATAATTTCAGTAATACCCGTATAATTTTGAGTATTTTTTTATTACAAAGTACCATAAATAAGTTGGTTCCCTAACATTGTATTTATGTTTGAAGCCTAGTCTGCCTAAAACATGAGATGAGCATTACAAATATACAGCTTATGAGAGTTTTTCAGTGTAAACAAACCAGACGGTTAGCGAAGATTACATCTGCTGTCCTAATGCTCTCATGTTATATGTCGGGGTTACCTTAAAATTTAGTTTATTGCCGTTTTGGAATAGTTTGTGGCGTTGTAATACAATTGTTTGTTGATCGATCAACTATCATACTACGTCAATTCGAAATTTGAGATTTTTATTGGCGAAGTGCTGAAATCGTATTCGAAGAATAAGCCTACTGACTTCACATTCAGAATACGAACCGGGTAGGTAGATAGTTAGGGTTTTATGGCGTAAGGTCAGAATACGGACCGGAGACGCGTATCGTCGCAAAAAACACCCCGCCACCAATATATTCATCTTGACAGAAAATACCTCTCATACGAGTATCCAAATATGCAGTGCGACTCAACTTCGCTCATTCGGTGTTAGTCAGAATATCAGGTTGGTTGTTTTGCTTCTTATGGCGCAAGGACTATATTGGGCCAAGCTGAGCCAAACACAGGACAAAATCAAGTACTCAATGAGAGATTTTAATACAAAAAGTTAGACATGGAAGACATTTATATAAAAAACATGCAAAGGTTATTTAGTATGAATAAGTATACTGAATGTTCGAAAATTAAAATTTTACTTAGGACTACACTATAATGAGATTCGGTCAATTTTTCTAGGATGTCAAAAAAAATAAGTTCAGATTTTGAATGTTATTTCTGCATTTGGTGAGAACTCTCTTGCCAAATATACGTATGGTGAAAGTTTCCTTGCTTCCTCTTACTGCTTGAATAAATAGCTACATTGTAACTAATAAAATAGTTTAAGTGTATAGCAGCTTTATGTAATTTTAAATTTAATTTTTGATAGTCACCTGAATAGTCGAAATGTTGGTCACTTTTTGAACCTCCCTCTCAATAGCAATGCTATCTACTTACATTTCACGTCTATGGTTGAATGGATTGATTGGACTTCTATGGCGCAAGGGCCATATTTGTCCATGCTGTGCCAGACACCAAGACATACAATATCAAGTTATACACATAATGAAAGTTTTACTGACACAGACGAGATAAATGCATCTGGCAGGAATCTAATCTACTCCACCTACAACTCGAAGGTTGCTAGCGCAATTGGCATACCCACTGAGCCACAACGGCCTCTGGTTGAATGGAAGGAACATCGAACGAAATATGAACTGCCACTGCCGCTTAGCCAAAGTGAAGTGGGTGCAAGGGGTAGGTATTTTTTTAAAAATTAACTTCGCATTAGAGCAACTGGCTATTGGTGACTGCTCGGGATTCGACCGATGGGAAAGATCCGAGAACACTACGTAATTTTGAACCACGGTCAGATGAGATCACATCTGAGCTGGCGCACCCCACTCTCCAAACTTCCACACCAAGCCAATGTGAGGCCACGACAGATCCTCCTTTGTACACTACGGTCTTTGGTTGGATTCGAACTCGCAATCTTCAGGTTTCTAATGTTACTTTTCCAACCGGGCTACCGCGGCCCAAGTAGCAAGTGGAATCAAGTCTTAAAGATCTAAAATGTATAAATAACACATTTATGCATTTTATATCTTTAAGACTTGATCATTGAAAAAATGTACATGCACTTCCAGATTATCTATTGAAAGATTTGGTTGGTTGGCGATAGGGGTTTTATGGTTCAAGATCCAAAAATGGATAATCTGTCAACTACATGTCAAAGCCTCAGAACATGTTTGACCATAGAACAGTCGTTCTATGGTCAGTTTTTGCTGCATAAGGGCTAATTATTAACTAAGTACGACTTAATGTGCGTTCATTAGTTGGTTTTTTGGGTTTTATGGCGCAAGGACCATATTTGCCCATGTTGCGCCAGACACAAGACATGCAACATTACACCAGTAATAGACACACAAAAGAGAAATACACCCAGGGAGGAGTGCTTTCATTGGAAGGACTTGTCTTTCAATAAGAGAAAAGCACAACATGGTACGGATCTCATTAGGGAAAGATTTTTCTATATCACACTCAGAAAAAATAAAACTTGTCTTGTTAGAATTGAAAAGTACCTGTGGCATTAGGAGGATCGAAAACACTTTTTTCAAGAATCAAAGTGCCTGAGAAGAAATTATCTTTCAGCGTTTTGAATGAATGTGTAAAATATTGTTTATATACGTTACCATCCTTAGCTACTTATTAGGCCTCAGTTTTACTAATCATGCAGCATATAATATCTGAGTAATATGAGGAAATTGTCATCTGAGCTCTTGTACATGTGCGAAAACATCATGTTTCTACCATGTAGAGAAATTAAAAAACTTAAAGGCAACATTAATTTCCTTCCTGAAATTATTTTCAAAATATTCTAATTCATGTACTGCATCAATGATTATATTCAGAATTAAGGTTAACTTTTTATGGTTTTCTTTATTGAAAGAAAACTTCTGGAAGTTGTTGATTATAATCAATGTTTTTGTCATTAAAGTGGATGGTAGAAATATCGCTAGTAACATTAAATGTTTTCACTATTGCAATGAGTACATCAGAATCTGATGTTTATAAAACTACTTTGTAAATTTTGTCTTACCAATAAAGAAAATAAATAAACTTTCTGGGATCCCGAGATTTTCCAGTAGTGACATATTTCTTTTACTTCACAGCAAACATAATGATTGGTTGGGCTTTTTATGGCGCAAGGGCCATATTAGGTCATGCTGCGCCAGACACAAGACATACAATATCAAGTAAAACATACACACAATGAAAGTTTTACTGACACAGAAGAGAAATACACCTGACAGGAATCGAACCCGCGCCGCCTACAACTCGAAGGTTGCTAGCACTGTGGACATACCCACTGAGCCACGATGGCCCCGCAAACATAATGTCTCCGTAAACATATCTATTGTGGCTAAAAGAATCCTGGGAAGATTCTATTCGTTAAGGGGGCCCGTCGTGGCTCCATTAACCAATAAAATCTTCCCACGCTCAATGGGTATGCCCACGGCGCTAGCAACCTTCGATTCCTGTCAGGTGCTTTCCTCCATGGGTGTATTTCTCTCTTCGGCTTAATCCTAGTATATTTTAAACGGTGGATTTGGCGACATTGGCGACATTTGGGAGGGCGATAAAGTTTGCAATCTGTAGTTGTAGATTTGGCGCGATTCGGTGGGTTATTGCTTTTCATCCATTTGCATTTTGGAATTCATGGTGTGATTTTGCGGTTGAGCTTGAGATATGTAAATTCGTGAGCTTAAAGATGATTGAATATTTAAATACGAAATTTTTGATTTATATGCTTTTTTCATGGTATGTTTATGTATTTGGCATTTTCAGGTTACGATTTTCTATGTTTTTGCCTAGCCAATTCTTGGCGACAATCGTAAAAACGTCATTTCGGCGTTGGCGACATTTTTCAAAATCGCGCCAAACGTGCAACGTATTAGGATTTTACCCAGCATGACCAAATATGGCCCTTGCGCCATAAAACCCCAACAAACCAACCATCTATTGGTCAAGGTCAAAACTGGCTAGAAGTCATACAGGGGAGACTGCAGGTTGTAGAGCCGATATGCATGTGAACCCCTCAGAGAATTAAAAACATGCAACTTTCAAACTACATTTGGTTAATAGTATATCTCAAGTCATCCACCCAATACAGAAGTGAGTGTAAAAGCAACCTATTGCAAAAAATAAAGCATTTGAATAAAGCAAAAATATCAGTAAAATAGAAAAAGCAACTTGGATTTCTTGTTTCCAGTTATCTATGAATATTTTATAACAAGTCTTATTTACAATCACCAGGTGTTAACAGAAGTTGTCACACATTAAAAAGTCCATTAGCAGTACAAAACTCATGGAAAGCTACAAATAGAACATTTTTAATCTTTTCACTAAATATAAAAGTACACATTAACAGAACTACTTTTTTCAGCGAGGAAAAAGTATTAGTTCTCGTAAGCAAGAAATACGGATGCTTACCATCACACGAACAAGGCATATTGTCGATAAAACTAACAACTGAATCGAATCCTTTGCACTGAAATCAAACTGAATAAGTGTTTAAATTTGTCGAGTATTACGGTTACAGTTAAATTTTACGTTTTAATCTCTTGTCTAAAAGATACGTAGGTAGTTAATTAACGTCGCAATAGAGCAACATAACGAGCTATTGGCGACGGTCCGGGATCAATCCCGAAGGGAAAGATCAAGGACAACGCCTCTTAATTTTGAATCATGTTCATATGACGAGAACAACACCTGAGCTGGTACCCCTCTCCAAATTTCCACACCACGCCAAAGTGAGGACATTTGAGGCCACAACAGATTTAACGTGCACCAGCCCCCGGTTTGGAGAGTGGGGTGCCAGCTCACGTGTTATCTCGTCATCTCACCGTGGTTCAAAATTACGTGGTGTTGTCCTCGGGTCTTTCCCTTGAATTGATCCCCAACCGTCAACAATAGCTCGTTGTATTGCTCCAGTGTGAAATTAATTAATTACCTACCTACCTATCTACCAGCCCCTGTGTACACGACGGTCTCTGCCTGGACCGAGTTTCGAACTCGCAACCCTCCGGATTCTAATCCGTTGCTCTTCCAAATGTAGTCCGCGGCCCTTGGTCTAAAAGACGGTAGGTAGGTACTTAATTAATGTCGCACTGGAACAATACACGGGCTATTGGCCACGGTGCGGAATCAATTCCTAAGGAAATTTATTTATTTATTTATTTATTTCAATTAACGTCACACTGGAGCAACACAACGGGCTATTGGTGACGGTCCGGGATCAATCCCAAAGGGAAAGATCCGAGGACAACACCACGTAATTTTGAACCACGGTCAGATGACGAGGCAACACCTGAGCTGGCACCCCACTCTCCAAACTTCCACACCACGCCAACGTGAGGACATTTGAGGCCACGACAGATTTAACGTGCACCAGCCCCCTTTGTACACGACGGTGTTTGGCTGGATTCGAACTCGCAACCCTTCGGTTGCTAGTCCGTTACTCTTCCAACCGGGCCACCGCGGCCCTCAATTCCTAAGGAAAAGGGTATTTGGGTATTTCAATTAACGTCACACTGGAGCAACACAATGGGCTATTGGTGACGGTCCGGGATCAATCCCAAAGGGAAAGATCCGAGGACAACACCACGTAATTTTGAACCACGGTCAGATGACGAGGCAACACCTGAGCTGGCACCCCACTCTCCAAACTTCCACACCACGCCAACGTGAGGACATTTGAGGCCACGACAGATTTAACGTGCACCAGCCCCCTTCCTAAGGAAAAGATCCAAGGACAATGCCGGGGCCGTCGTGGCTTAGTGGGTATGCCCACTTCGCTAGCAACCTTCGAGTTGTAGGCGGTGTATCTTTGATTCCTGTAATGTGTATTTCTTTCTCTTCTGTGTCAGTAAAACTTTCACTGTGCGTCTGTCTAGTATTTGATATTGTATGTCTTGGTGTCTGGCGCAGCATGGCCAAATAAAACTGGCGCCATAAAACTTCAAACCAACAAACCAAGGACAATGCCTCGTAATTTTGAACCACTGTCAGGATTGGATTGGATGTTGGGATTTTATGGGGCAAGATCCTAAACTAGGGTCAGATGACTAGAACAATACAAGAGCTGGCACCCCACTCTCCAAACTTCCACACCACATTTGCGCAAGGAAAGCTTTACCAGAGAGAGAAGTATAACAGGGAGGATTAGAATCTGACAGGAATTGAACCGGGACACCTATTCTCTGAGAGGCTTTTTCTAAAACATTTGGGGACAACGGTGCCCGGTTGGAAGAGTAACGGACTAACAACCGGAGGGTTGCAAGTTCGAATCCACCCAAACACTGTCGTGAACAAAGGGGACTGTTGCGCGTTAAATCTGTCGTGGCCTTAAAGGCCCTCACGTTGGCGTGGTGTGGAAGTTTGGAGAGTGGGGTGCCAGCTAAGGTGATGCTTCGTCATCTGACCGTGGTTCAAAATTACGTGGTGTCTTCCTCGGATTTTTTCCCCTTTGGATTCCGGACCGCCACCAATAACCCGTTGTGTTGCTCCAATGTGACGTTAATTGAAATACCTACCTACGTACTATCTAAATAATTTGAGTCGCGAATAGCGCGTTTTTCTTAATCCCGTTGCGTTTCAGTGCGACGTTAATTCAACTACCTCCCTGAAACAGTAGTAGGGGCCGCGGAAGCCCAGCTGGTAAAATCGCGGAAGCCCAGCTGGTAAAATTCGATCCAATCGAAGACCGTCGTGTAAGTAGGTGCACATTGAACCGCCGTGGCCTGTAATGTCCTCATGTTGGCCTGGTGTTGAAGTTTGGAGAGTGGGGTTACAGCTCAGTTGTTGACCTTGTCATCTGACCGTGGTTCAAAATTACGGTGTTGTCATCGAATTATTGGGCTTCGGGATTGATCCCGGACCGTCTCCAATAGCCTATTGTGTTACTTCAGTGCGAAGTAAATCGAAATACGTACTTGCACATATTTCGGAAGGGCGTCGGCTACATTTTAAGCTAGAGGTGTTATCTATTGGGTTCGATTCCAGTAACTTACCTTGGGTGTAACTCTCTTTTGTGGCCGTAAATTCCTCTTTTGTGCGTATATGTTCATTACTTGACGTTCTCTCATGTGTTTCGAATACCCGATTGTGTTGCTCCAGTGCGACGTTAATTAAAATACCAAATACCTCATGTTTCGTGCAGATTGACCAAATGTGACCCTTATAACATACAACCCAACTGATCAATCGTTATCGAGAACATTGTTATAATCAGAAATATAATCGTCATCTTCCGATGGTAGGTAGATATACAGGGTGAGTCTAAACTAATAATACAAACTTCAGGGGGTGATAGAACACAACAAAACAAACACTTTTCCCCACAGAATGTATGGTCGCAAGTGCAGCGGTTGGCCGCTAGAGAGCGCAATCAAACGCTTGTATAAAAGCGGAGGCTTTCGCACCCACTCCACTAACTGTATCACTTATTAAGTTTAAATTTTAAATCTAACTGTAATTTCTCTTCTTTAAGTTTAATTGCCTTTCTATCCCTCTACTTATTGCTATCAGCTCTGCGAGCGTTGAGCAAATCAAGGGACTCGTCCCATTGACTTTTAATCATAGGTTTACCCTCAGTTGCGATTAAGTTATCATGCGACTGGGCAGGGACTATGATTATCAACAGCACTTAAAATTTCTTCTGTACCCTAGATCGACATTTTATTAAAATTCACCCACCCTTATGTAAACTAGCATTTATTTAAATTTTTTTCTTTTTAGGATGTGGAGATGAGCTGTATTGCAGCGGGTGCTCCGAAAGTGATATGTCCAGTCCAGTCACCCAACGTCAGTCGCGTCTGGAAATGGCTGAATATTCGAATGCGGTGAAAGCAGACATTCATTTTGTTTACGGTCTTGCCGACGGTAATGGCAGGCATGCACGCCTTTACCGAGATCGCTTTCCTAACAGGCCCATTCCCCAACACGAGATTTTTGTGCGTTTGAAACCGACAACTCTCGGAAAGGGGAAGTTTCCACGCTGACATGTATGAGACCCCCATTGAGGATCATGAAGATCTTGTTGCCAGGCTTTCAGTAGCTGCGGCAGAAGTCCGCGAAATGCCTGGTATTTTCCAGACCACACGGGAATCCTTACGTCGGCGATGCGAGGCCTGCATCAGGTGTGGTGGTCGACATTTTGAACAGCTTCTGTAATTGTGCATTTGAGTTGTACTTACCGACTGATGTTTGTACATGTTTCATTTCCATGTGAAAAGTTTCTCATGTTTTGTACATGTAATTTCTTTCTTACGTTGTTCCTTGTAGATATCTTTAATTTATGCAAATCTAATTGTATCATTTCGTTTTGTCAAGCAGTTATTGATGTTTATTTGACATTAAAGCGTTGTTTCCATATTTCATGCCTCTTCTTTCCAACTTGCATCGGACCGTGTTTGTGCCGAAATGGAAAGCGCTCTCTATCGGCCAACCGCTGCACTTGCGACCATACATTCTATGGTGAAAAGTGTTTGTTTCGTTGTGTTCTATCACCCCCTGAAGTTTGTATTATTAGTTTAGACTCACCCTGTATAATTAACGTTGCACTGGAGCAACACAACGGGCTATTCGCGACGTCGCACTGGAGTGGACGGGCAATTGACGGTTCCGGATCAATCCCAAAGTTAAAGATCCGAGGACAACACGTAATTTTGAATCATGGTCAGATGACGAGGTCCACACCTGTGCTGGCACCCCACATTCCAAACTCCCACACCACGCCAACGCGAGGACATTTGAGGCCACGAGATTTTAACGTGCACCAACCGCCATGTACACGACGGTCTTTTGGTTGGACTGTGCTAGGAACTTGCAACCCTTAGGTTCCTAGTTCTATTTTGTGTGAAACGTGTCTAAAAGTGTAGACAAAGGAAATTTAAATAATGTATTCTCTAAACCAATACATGGCTTATAAAATATTTAACACTTAATGAAATTATATTGAATATATTTTGTGATAATTGGAACAAAACCATACATAAAACGAGAAGACAAACTGACGTTAAATTCAGTCACTACCATGAATGCATGTTCTCAAAGTATACAAAATTTCATGATATATACAGCCGTTTGGACGTAGCAGACACAGGCGGAAACATTTGCATTAGAATGACCCAAAATTGATAATGAAACGAGACGAAAATATTCAGTGTTCAAACACCTATTTTTATTTATAAGATTAGATCTACTTAGTATTAATTAAGTAATGGGGAAACAATACTTATCATCGAAGAGCAATGGAAGTGGTGCGACCGAATCAGTTTTGCCTGTATCGCGTGTTTAGTTTCGATTGACTTAAAATCTTTAAAATTCGCAACCATTTTCAAATCCTACAATGGTTACAATAAACTGTTTCCTTCTGCAGTTTATCAATCAAACATAGCAAACATGTTGTTTCAGTAATGAGAAGTTTGTGCAGAGCGAATATGGATTTTTTTGCTGAGTTTTCCCCATTTAAAGTAAACTTAGGATCATTTTCATTAGTTGGTTTGTCGCTCTACGGTCATTCTTTTGTTAAACCAATGCTAATTAGACCGAGACTTGCAACTTACAGTGGATTCCGAACCACTATACCCCACGAATATCTATGCCTTGACTGGGATTTGAACTCGAAGTTTGTATTCTGCTTTCGGATAAATATTAATTTTTATATAAACTGCCCGAACTGGCATTGTGACTAATTCTCCAGTACAGCAGTCTGGTTTTTTCAAAGTTTAAGAATGTTTATGTAATATAATTTGACTGGTAACTGAAAATGTTTTATAAGTTCAGATGGGTTTTATTTTCAAATTCCACAAGTGAGTCTTGACACGAACTGTTAATGTTGTACCTTGGAAACTGTTCACTTAACATATAGTCAATATTAAGCATATTAATAAGAAAATGAATCCTAAAATTAGATTTTTTAAAAACTCGTGTTTTTTTAAGAAAAATTGCGTGAAAGTAATTTTAGAATTTAGTTGAAATCCTATGCCAAAATTATTTTAGAACTTTGGTGTTGCCTTTTGGTTTTTCCTCTCTAATACGTCCAATCAATTCTGTACGATTTGATCGCGCCCGTATTTGCTGTCAGCCAGTTTCCCTTTTGCGCGGCAGTTAATATTTTCGTCAGTAGATGGCGACGTTGTTTTATTTTATGTTACAATATGAGTTGTTTTATTCGCTGGGAGTATTGTTCTATTTATATCTTTAAATGAAATATTTTCATCGCCTTTTGGCTTTTCTGAAACTACTTGTTAGTACCAGATTTTCGTTTTCGGAATTTTGGACACAAATTGTGAAACGGTTTTTTTTGCACTATTATATGTGCAATTTATTTTCAAAGTTGTGCGAGAAAGTAAAGGATATGGAAATCAAGGCTTACGAAAATATATCGTTTTGTCGGACAGGTTCAAATGAACCGTCTTTTTTAGCACTGAAGCATTGGCCTAGTACATTGTTAAACCACTTCTGAATTAATAATACATTCAATACGATTGATTGCGAATATTTTAATCAATTTATTGATTTCTGTTAATTCCATTGGTTGTATGTGTTATATAAAGCTGTTGTTTTTACCAGTCATTCTTTGCGAAATGCTTTCGAATCAATGCAGATTGCAAAAGAAACTCTATCTACAAAAAACATGATAAAATCCATTTATTCCAAGCAAGCTAACTGAAATTGAAGAAACGTAAATCGTGCTGCCATCTTGTGCGAATATTTGAAAATTATATTTATTATTTAAGATACGCCTACCTTTAAGAAAATGTACGAGTTTGTCAGTGTAAACATGAACTATCGATCAAAAAATGCTTTTGCTTTACTGATTTGATTTGTCGCCGTTTCTATGATTTTAAGAATTAAATTTAATAATTAATTCTATGAACGACATGCCAAAGATTAAATCGATATTGCACCATTGAACTCCAAATCGAAATCTAATCCGAAGATCGCATTAGCTAACGTGTCTACTTTAAAACAGGATAACTATGTACAAAAATCGCCCTCTACATTAAACAGATTACTTGATATTGTCCTCGGATCTTTCCCTTCGGGGTTGATCCCAGACCGTCGCCAATAGCCCGTTGTGTTGCTCCAGTGATATGTTAATTAAAATACCTACATTCAATGGAACCCTCAGAAAGCACTTTTATCGTTTTTTTACACTTAGCAATAACAAGTTAAGACTATCAATATATTTGAAGTTTATTCCCGATTTAATAAAACATTAAATATCGCCTGATTAGAGCAGTTCATTATATTCTAAGGGTGATATAATGGAAGACCTTGCATATCCTAGATATGCTCAATGGGAGATCTGGGGAAACCTTTCGGGCCAAGGAAGAGTTTCAACACCATGGACGAACTCCTGAGAGGCAAACCGTGTCTGGGCGTTATCGTGCTGGTTAATAGTCCCTTACACACGTGATGTGAAAGGCAAAACAGGTTGCAAGATCTACTGGAAGTACTGCTGTGATGTCTAACTACCACTACTAAATTGGTTCTAAGCGATAGTAGTAATGTTGAGTTACAGTGGGTGTGCCGCTCGACAGCAACTGAGAATGTTAGCAAAAAATTCCAAAAGAGCTCCTAATTAATGATAGTTAATTGATCGTCACCAATTAGACTAGCAGCCAAAGTTAGTAAACTAGTTTCTTGAGAGCCTTGGTAGACCGTGGTTCAAAGTTACGAGGCGTTGTCCTTGATCTTTCCCTTCGAGATTGACCCTGGACCGTCGCCAATGGCCCGTTGGGTTGCTCGGGTGTGACGTTAATTAGAATACCTACCTACTGAAGACAAGACGTAATTTTGAATCATGGTCAGATGACGAGGTCGACATCTGACCTGGCATCCCACTCTCGTAGCCTGGTTAGAAAAATAGGGGATTAGAAATCGGAGGATTGCGAATTCGAAACTTGATCCAACCAAAGACCGTCGTTTACATTTGAGCTGGTGCTCGTTAAATCTGTCGTGACAGCAAATGTCACATTGGCGTGGTGTGGAGAGTGAGGTGCCAACTCTGATGCGACTTCGTGATCTGACAGTGGTTCAAAATTACGAGCTTTGTCCTCGGGATTGATCTCGGACCCTCACCTATAGCTCCAGTGCGACGCTAGTTGAAATACCTATCTACAAAGTCTTTTGGTAGGTAGGTATTTTAATTAACGATGCACTGGAGCAACACAACGGGCCATTAGTCTTTTGGACAAGACACCGGTGGACTATCACCACGCATCCCCTTCGCGATGTCTATTCCTCGAATTCCGTCTACTTTCTTTTTTCCTTCGAAATTTTCATCCCCTACAATTCCCAGATGAGTCTTGGGAACACCCCCACATCCTTTGAAAGGGAAAATGATCACTTGATTCTTCCTGGTCCACATTCCTCGCTGTCTGGCCGGAGAATCTCACAAGTAGTTCAACCTGTTTTTAGACTAATTGAATGGAATAAACACAGCTGGAAGTATTTTGATGGAAATCGATTGCCAAACGGGGATTTGATCACTAAAATTTTACCTTTTCTCCAGGTCGAAGTTATTTTATGATAAAAATAGCTATACGAAATCTTTTTTGCGAAAACTTAAATTTTCTGAATTAATGAATTTACTTAGATCTTAATTTAAAATATTTATCTGTAAATAATAATTCAAGCGATTTTATAGTTAGAGCGCTCTTCATTTAAAACAAATCTATCTTTGTACTTTAATAAAGTTATCTAAATATATCTGGTCACAAATCTGGGAAAAATTGGCCTTATAATTACCTCCGCCGCTGAGGAATTTTCAGTGTAAAAAAACAAGCCAGACGGAATGCGAATGTCCTACTTCCGCTCCCCGAATGCTCCTGCATGATACTTTACTGGACTGCCTTAAAGTGTAGCTTATCGCCATTTTGACAACGTTTGGCGTTTCTTATAGGCGATGATTAATTGAGATGTGAGTTTTTGAGACTTGACAAATTTTTATTGAACGTTTCTACGCAAAGGTGTTTACTGCAGAAAGCAATAACAAAAAAAGTCAAGTGAAATTCAGATTAAAATATTTTGAATATCAGAGCTATTCGGTGTATTTCGAGTGTCATAAAAATCCGATTGATTTAATTTTTAATCTTGGTCAAGGGCTAGGTTTGGCCAAGCTGCGCCAAACTATCGGTAATTTAACAATCTGAAGTCAGTACATTAAAATTCGTTACATTTTAATTTTTTAATTGTATGATCATCGACCTTCTAATGAAATAGATCGAGTGGACGGGGTCGCTGTCGTAGGATCTCAGAAGTGCAAGTCACGTGGGCTTGCGAATAGGCTGAGATCGATTGGTTATCGAAGGGCAGACTAGTGTGTTTCATCACGTTGGATAATCATTTTAACCAATCAATAATTTGTCCAACATAGGATTCATACTTTTCCCCCACAACTACGTGACAGATCTTCAAACCGAGCAACGCAAGAAGTAGCATGAAGCCCCGCCCCATGCACCATCCATTTTATTAGTAGTCCGATAGGCATGATGCAAGCGAATTTGATATTAAAGATTTTCACAGACGAACAAAGAAAGCGAATGCTGTATTTTTAATTTGAACACTTCGTCAACGAGGTAAAATTCGAAGTATATTACGAAAATCTGAATGTTCAAAATCATTTCGAAGAGGAATAAAAACTAACACCATTCTAATGGCAACCCTATAAATAAATCTTCCACAGATTTGATATTTTGAAATTGCACTCCGTGCACTTGTATGGGTCCAGTTTTTTCAAACAGGACATGCAGAACAGATGCCCGCATCGAGAGCTGAATAGTTCTCCTCCAGCATTGGCGATTCCTTCGTAGTTTGTATCACAGATGACGCACCGTGCCTCTCCTGAAGACCGTTTCCTTTTCTTAGATGCCACTGCTTTTACAACGGGATTCTTTGTTGTACCTGTTGATCAGTAAAATCTGTTCAGTGGAGCAGACATTTCTAGAAATTAGAAGTCAGCAACGGCTTTGTTTATAAAATGTCAAATGACTCAGAACGGAAACATTAAACAGAGAGCTACTATCTTATCTGTACATGCACTCCTCACTTAAAGATCATTGGTTGGCGTGTTTTATGGCACAAGAGCCGTATTTGGCCAAACTGCGCCAAACACGGCAACGTCAAATAAAAAATGTGAAAGGGTAGGTAGGCAGTTAATTAACTGGAGCAACACAATGGGTTATTGGATACTGTCTGAGATCATCCCGAAGGCTGTGAAAGGGGAAGAGGATTGGATAACGGAGAGTAGGATGAAAGCAGAAAGAGATCGCTTGGGTATCCCGGGAGCGCGACCCTCGTGTTTACTAGACCAGTGCAACAAAAAGACAAGTTTGGTCTTTTCGAGTTCAATTACATTCCTGTAAATATCGAATACTTAACGATAACAAATAATATGACCAACTATTGAGTGAATGTGCTGGAACTGTTTATACTAGCCCCATTATGACTTATCAGTTTAAAAAGCGTTATCTTTAAAGATCAAACTTGATTGGTTTTTATGTTGCAAATATCATATTTGGACCAGCTGAGACAAATAACGTCCTCGCAGCGTAATAAAAGGAAAGATTTACTTACAGAGGAGAAATATTTCCAGGGAGGAATCGAACCTGCACTGCCTAAACTTCGCAAGTTGGTAGCACAGCGGGCAAGTGTACTAAGCCACGGTGACCCCAATACCAATCTTGGAGATACTGCCTTCTTGTCTACCAATTTTTTTGGAATTTTCTTTTTGGCTATGTTAGTTAACTCTTGAAAAGTCATTTGAATTGTGAAAAAATACGAGCACCAAAACTCAAACGGGAAATAATCAAATGTCTAGTTTGCTTCTCTCTAAGGACTAAATTAGAAAGTTACGATTTAACCATTTTCAGAAACAAAAGCTCGGCTGTTAACGAATCCAATTAGTCAATATATAATCTAGACCAAGTCCAAAGGACAATGTTTTTCACAGCGACCAACTTCTCTTCATCCAGGATCTGTACCAGACACCAATACAATCTAAAATTTAGAAAGTGGGAGTTGTTGAGGTTGCGGTACTTGGACAAGTTGGAAGTTCTCAACTCCTCTCACAAGTCACATATCGTGTTTGTCAGCTTCTAAGTCTGACTAGAGCAGTCTGACGCACAGAAGGTCTAACAAGAGGTGAAATAAACTCCACGTTTAATCTTCACGGTAAAAAAACGATGTTTAAAGAGTTTAGCTTAGCTTAGTTTAGTCGCCGTAGTCATTTCTTGCTACATGAGGGCGAATTAGTACTGGGCCTACGAGAAACACGAAAGAAATAAGGAATCACAAACGTTGATGCGGAAGTATTTCAAGGATATCTACGTTATGTTGGATTAAGATTGTGTTAATATGCTAAAGTCAGGAAAAACATATTCTATGGTTTGAATTAACCTGTGTCTCAAGGACAAATGGATAATGACAGCGTTCAACTTATAATTAGATAAAAATGTGACCGCAACAAGAAAAATATTCTGCTCTTTCACCGCGCACTTTTGTAAGTGATTCCACGAAACCATTAATGTGCAGTACATTAAATACACAAGTCAGGTTAGAACTCCCCAGAAGTGGATACGCATGCCTTGGATGGTCTTGAATATACTTTCTTCGTACTCAAATGTACCTAAATTTTCAAGAATCTTGACGAAGCATTTTATTTTTAGTCTTTTCAAGCATGAAAGATGTTAGGTTTCGTGGACGAGGCTAGCTATTCCTTTTCGTACGACCAACTAAATCTAAGAGTGAAGTGGTTGTGGTTTTCCCCTCTACGGTTATTGTTTGTTACACTAGAAACGCGAGATAGAAATCAGTGGAAGTAATGGCATGTATATTAAATGAGATGAATACAGCAATTCGCCGATACATGTTGAAATAGTTGCATGTGATGAATGCGGTGTTTCGATTGTTTGAATAGACGTGTCTATAAAATGCCTAATGTAACTATATTCCATATAAGGAATAGAAAAGTCGACCATCTGATCCATCCAACCCCATTTGGAGGATGGTTAGGCTCCGATTTTTGGATTCGTACCCATCCTGGATTCGAACTGGGTTAATAGCTTCCGATCCACAAGGGATCCAAATTTCTTCCTTGGGAGACACTGATCGCATTTATGAGGGAACTTTTAAGATACATGGAAACTCAAATGGTTTGGTTACAAGGTCTTTTTTTCCTACATGAAGGCTAATTATACTGGGACTTAGATCCTAATCCTCTGAGCGTCGCGAGATTTCCGAGTAGTGTGTCTAGTGTTTTGATCTTTTTTACCTTCAACATAACATACAAAACACTTAACGACTAAAAATCCCTGTCTTTTTAAGGAATCCATGGATTTTTTCCAACCTTTAGAAAGCTTATATTGTTCCTTTCCTTGGAATAGAATTCTTTGAAACGATTCTATTGGCCCATTATGTAGAATCCCTTTGGAACAATTCTATTGCTCGTTCCTTGAATAGAAACCTCAGGAAAGATTTTATTACACCTTTCCTTAGAATGGAATCAATTCGAAAGACTATCGCTTCTTCCCTTAGAATGGAATCCTTCGGAAAGATTCAATTGCTCATTTCCTTAGAATAGAAGGCTTTGGAAGGATTCTGTTGGTTGAAAAGGTTAAAATTGGTTGGAAGTCATACAGGCAAGATTGCAGGTTGCAAGGTGGAATTATGCGTGTGAATCCTTCATAGGGTTAAGAGACCTGGAAACTGAGATGGTTTTAGTTTGGCAAAATGGTTTTTTTTGTAAATGAAGGTTAATATACCGGGGCCAAAGGATTAAAAAGTTTTCCGAACCACTACGAATATTCACCTCCAGAGTGAGATTTGAATCCAGATCGGGACGAACTGGGGAGAGCTAACCACTCGGCAGGTAAAACAACGGTTGGTTGGGTTTTATGGCGCAATGGCCATATTGGGCCCAGCTGTAGCAAACACAAGACAATGTCAAATAATAGACACATGCAATAAAAGTTTTACTGACACAGAAGTGAGTTATACATCCAAGGTAAGTTATAGGAATCGAACCTGCTCCGCTTACGACTCACATAGCAAACGGAAGGGACAATTGAAGATTTTCAATGTTTGAAGAATGATTCTAATCAACATTACATTGGCGACACTTTTGACTCAAACTGCATTATATTCGGTACTATGGAATTTCTCAGCTCCACTGATTGAAACTGGGTACAAATTTAAGTTCTTAATTTTACTTACGTTTGAACTTTTTCCCTATTGATCGCCGTTGTGTTGCTCCAGTGTGACGTTAATTGAAATACCCTTATTGATCGCAAAATTGAGTCCATGATTCTATTTTAAAATTATTTTACTTTAGGTTGATGCATCTCTGCTTCTTCCCATGGTTAACCCTCCACGGTTTCGACGAGATATTTCGTCCATCAAGATCTGGTCAGTTTTGCTAATGACGTGATACCTCGTCGAGAGGAGGGTAGAACTAAATACTAACACAGAGCGAGTTGAAGTTAATGAAAAGCTTGTCAAACGTTTTTCCTCCACTAGATCATCGAGAGCCAATCTAGGGCAAATAACATTTCACTTGTTCTATTAATAAAGAGTAATGCAGTCGCTTTAGGATGACATTCAATAAAAACAACCTCTGATAACTTGAAACACAAGAGTGTTTAAGTAACATGAATATTCAAAATCAACAAACGTTTAGTTCACCTTTGGTATCCGAGACACAAATTACCGCAACATCCTGTTCAGGAAGTTCGTGTAAAATGGATGAATTTCGATTCGTTGTATCCTCACGTACAGGAGTTCGTTCGGTTGCTAAGTTAAAACTTCGATTTGAAGAATTCTGCTCCTGATTCTGAAAGAAAAATGTAATTTAGCATGGAAACTATTTAAGGGGTACAGCACCTTCAAAACTTCAATACAAAGATTCGATTTTTCAATTTTCGATGAATTTAGGAAGTGAAATGTTTTGATTCTGGTAAAAAGCATAAAAAATTCGCCTTAGTTCGTTCACAATAAACATTTTTCTGACCCCCCATTTCAGTTTTAAACTTTTAGCTAAACTCCCTCATTCGGCATTTTTCTCCGAATGAGGATTTTTTCCCCAAAATTGCTCGCACTATAACTCTTAAATTATTAAATTTAGGCACATAAAATTTGGAGTGAAATTAAAAAGAGCTTAATTCAAACATTGGAAAAAAGACCAAAATTTTGCTAAAAATCAATTACGTGAAATATTAATTATGTTACTATATTGTGTTGCTAGTTATTTTTCGTTTTAATTTAATATAAATACTCTTAGTATTAAAAATTAAATTGTTATCTAATTATTTTGGTTAAAAATGCATGGGTTCACTCAGAAAGCTGCACGCAAGTTGTCCTTGTAAATTGAATTCATGTAAATTCCAAGCACTGCTTAATTTCATTGTGATACACAGCAAACTTTAGGAGATAGTTTATCGAAACTAGGATGTTTCTCCTAATGCTTAAAAGGTACTGTGCCCCTTAAGCGAAATGTCCATTACATAGATAGGTAGATTTTCAAGAGGGAAATTCAGCTTTTTCGATATATTATTGCAAACTTCAGATTTAATATCACTTTAAAAAAAAGGATTTTTGTTCTTATACTTTACTATAACTTAAAAAGAATTGCTGCAAGCGCATACAAAAGTGATAAATCGCGGTTGATAAGCACATGATTATTTTCGGATTTCATTTCATAAGGGCCATATTAATCCAAGCTGCGGGAACACAAGACAGACAACACAATGAGGATGGAAGAAAATGCAAAAAGTAGGCGAGGGTAAAAATGAAAGGATGGAGAGATCAAGTGGGTACATCGGGGTTGTGATGCTCGTACACACCTAAAGGTGCCTTGAGGGCGATAAGAACTTGAATGTCTGTACGATTTTCTGCAAATATATACAAAATAAATTGTAATGTAATAATTGCATTAAGCAAACTAAAATTAAATAGCTGTAGCCAATATTTAATCTTGGTTCAAAAATCTGTTCGATCCCGGAATGGACCTTAATGTGAACACTTGAATGATTCTTATCTAATGTTGAAAGTTCTGATCTGACACCGATGCCAGTTAAGTTACAAGAGCTGTATAACATACTGAAACACAAATCTACTCATAACAAACAAAAGGTTTGGTACTTTTACCGATGTAGTAATAAAATAATAGACGCTGCATCACAAAACTAGATCCTTCAATTTGGTTATTTGTTGGATTGGTTGGACTATGGCTGCGCGAAACAACGTCAAGTAAATGGACATACACACAAGAAAAGCTTTTACTGACACAGAAAGAGAGAAATACACCCAAGGAGGAATCGATTTGTCGGTTGGTTTGGGTTTTTATGGCGCAAGGGCCATATTTGGCCAAGCGGCACTAAACACAACGTCAAGTAAAAAATATGAAAGAAAAAGGATTGGGGAACAGTAGTGCGATACAAGCAGAAAAAGTTCGCTTGAGTGTATCGCGGGAGCGCGAGCCCCGTGTTTACTAGACAGTAAACCCCATGGGGAAAAAAGACCACTCGGTTCTGTGAAGCTCGTACACATCCAAACCCACTAAGACGCGGTGACCAGTCATTGGATTGACGTAAATAATTTTGTTTTGATACAATTACTGCGTAATCATCCGCTAACGCTATATTTAACCTACCAAACAAATCAATAACCAATACCTTTTCTAAATGAAACCCTTCATTGTTACTAATGAGAATAAAATTGGTTTACTTGTGTGTCCTCCGCTAAATCGACAACTTCAACAAGTTGTTGTCCTCCATTGACGGTATACAGATACACAACTTCATCATCGGCTGCTTGTGCAACAGGGTTTGCGATTTCAATCCTTAGACCACCTCTTGTAGTTCCAACCGTTCGCGTTATGGAAGGCGCATCAACAGAAGGTAGCGGTGTGACAGTTGGAGCCATAGTAAAATTTGGATTAGCCGGTGAAATCGGCAGATAATTGGCTTGTATAGTTGGTGAAAAGGTAGCAGGGGCAGACGAGATGTAATAAGGGTATCTTGGGCATGCTGCTGGAACTTCACTTGATGAACTGACTGTTATCAGCTGCCATCTATTTCTTTTTCTCCGTCTCGCCATCCTGAAAAGAATTGTAAAAAAATGTTAGCAAACTACTTCAGCTCAAAATCGCAGTAATTTAAACACTGCCACCGCAGGTTTCGTACCACGAGATTATTAAATTTAACATACATAACACCACAAACGCTTATATTTCAGTGCCTTTGGACAGTTTCGTAAATTTACTTTAGTTTTACGAGTAATTTATTGTTCTTGTTCTGGGTAAGATGGGGTTGGTTTTATGGCGCAAGGGACTCTATTTGACCAAACTGCGCAAAATACAAGACAGGCAACGCCAAGTAATAGACAAACGCACAAAATGAAAGTTTTACTGACACAAGAGAAATACAGCCTGGGAGCCAAATCGCCAACTCGCAGATTGCTGGAGCAATGGGAAAACTGAGCCACAGCCACGATGACACCTTGGTAAGAGTTTTAAAAGACCAGACATAACTTAACAAGACAAATTTCTGTTTGTACTATGCAGTGAGAACACCGCTGATTTAAAAATGTCACTATATTATGAGAAATCATTGCATAACGTTTAAATATTAGACATTGGTGGATTGATTGGAGGGTTTTATGGAGCAAGGGCCATATTTGGCCATACTATTCCAGACATAAAACAAAACATCAAGTAATAGGCACACACAATGAAAGTCTTACTGACACAGGAGAGATAAATACACCCAGGGAGGAATACACCTCACAGGAATCGAATCTGCGCCGCCTACAACTCGAAGGTTTGCATAGACATTGGAAAAATGCACTTTGTTTACAGCCGTTACCGATTGTTTTTCCACAGAATATCAATAGATATTCCCTTAAAATTCTAATATTTAAAAAATTAATGCGCATTTAAGCAAATAAACACCATGAACTTCAAATATATCAACTTACAAATGGATCGCGATCAACATTCCCCCACTAGCTTATAGCGAATAAGATAACCATCATTTGTGTCTGAAATGTCAATTTAAAGTTAATGCTATGCACCAAGAGCAGAGGAATCTCAAGCTTTGCAAGCCAGATTTGAAGCAACAGATTTAGACCTGATGCAAGAAAACGGATTTGATTGCATGATAGTACCTGAAAAATAGTACCAAATCAAGATTATAATATCTGATAATAAAGTTAGGTAAGTTTAGATTTACCTGGTGCAAGAGATAACTTTGGCTAAACTGTCGAAGTTTTAAAATTACCTGATTATTATTGTTGGACCAAGCTGTTCCAAACATAAGACAAAGTGAA
This sequence comes from Meta bourneti, assembly GCA_933210815.1. Lineage (NCBI taxonomy): Eukaryota > Metazoa > Arthropoda > Arachnida > Araneae > Tetragnathidae > Meta > Meta bourneti. Next base: position 48,432,307 of record OW119929.1, on the reverse strand, counting down.
ATAAAAAATGTGAAAAGGAAATAGGGATCGGAAAATAGTAGTTGGATGAAAGCAGTAAAAGATCATTTGGGTATCAAAGGTGCGTGATTCTCGTGATTATTAAAACAACAAACCCTATGGGAAAAGAATAGATCATTCCGGTACCTCGGGTCTATGAAGCCGGTAAACACCTAAAGGAGATGTGCCCTTGGGCTATACGGATTATATGGATGGGCCAATATGGATTATATGGATGGATAAAGCAAGCATACGTATTTCGTCCAAAGTAAATTGCAGAAGCTATTAAAATGCCAAAATGGAGTTTAAAAAATATTTTCCGATCGCTTATTTTTTCTATTTCCATTTTCTATATTTGCATTTTTCAATTATAGAGAAGTGGGTAAAGATGTCGAATCCGGGGCATCTTTATCGTCAAGCAATTTTTGTCGCCAAATCAAGATGGCGTCCAAAGCCAGTATGGCTTTGGACGCCATTTCTGTCAAAGCTGTTACAAGGAATGTTTATTCCATCAAGTAAATGTACACACACGAGGAAAATTTTTATGGACACAGAAGAGATAAGTTATTGAATTTAAATAGCATTGGAACACACAAAACAACGTATTATTGACGATGGTCCAGTATCAATCCCGACGGGAAACAGAAGGGTTGGTTTTGGTTTGTTGGGGTTTTATGGCGCAAGGGCCATATTTGGCCAATGTAAGCCAGACAGAAGACATACAATATCAATAGACACACACAATGAGAGTTTTACTGACACAGAAGAGAGGAAAACACCCAGGGAGGAATGCACCTGACAGGGAGATAGAAGAGAGAAATAGGGTAATTTCTGGAATCGAAACTGCTCCATCTGCAATCCAGTCTGCTAGCGTGATGATGAAACCATAGAAATGAAATATGTCGACTAGTAGTCACGTGACTAGTCATTGAAAAATGGACTTGGTTGGCGGATTTGGCATCTTATCACATCGTTTGGTAGCATAACAACTTATAACAGTAGGTGAGTGAATGTGCATTTCTGCAGGTAGGTAGTTAATTAACGTCGCACTGGAGCAATGCAACGGGTTATTGGCGACTGACCGGGATCAATCTCGAAGGGTAGATTTCATCAATGCCTTGTAATTTTGAACCACGATCTGATGAACACCTGAGCTGGCACCCTACTTTCCAAACTTCCACACCACAACAACGTGAAGACATTTGAGGCCACGGCAGATTTAACGTGCACCAGCCCCTTGTACACGACAGTATTTGCCGGACCGAGTTTCGAACTCGAAACCTTCCGGTTGCTAATCCGTTGCTCTTCCAACTGGGCTACCGCGGCCCCTAATGTTGCGGTGGGATTAGTATCTATGAAATATATATCGCAGTCAAGTAATGGATATTCATTAGTGACTTTTTTACTAACATTGAAGATAGAAAACATTATAATTACACTGCTGGCCACCGTAAATGCAACACCCTGAAGGAAGCATGCAAATAATATGAAATTTACAACATGCATTAGCGGAGGCGAGATATGCAAATGATTAGAATTTCAGCGCAGACGCACATCACGCGCGCCTGTGGCGCCACTTCAAAGCGCTATTTAAGGCTTGGAGATTTCGACGATTTCAAGTACGGCAATTGTGTTTTTCTTGTGGTTTTTTCAAAAAAACGATCAATTATGCCTCGTAGAAAACAGCGATCATCTTTTGATCAAGTATCCGAGTTCGACAGAGGAAGGATAGTGGCCTACCGAGATTGTGGATTATCTTTCAGGGAAATCGGTAGTCGTGTTGGACGAAACCAAACAACTGTAATGCGGATATGTGATCGTTGGATGCAGGAGGGTACGACGGACCGACGTGTTCGATCGCATCCACCTCAGTGCACCACTTCACGTGATGACAGGCATATTGTGCGTATGGCAGTGACGGATCGCTCAGCCACATCACGAACCATAGCACAGCACATTCAGTCTGTACCGCATCATCCAGTGTCTGCGCGTACCATTCGACGCCGTTTACAGCAGAGTGGTCTGTCCGCAAGACGTCCATTGCTTCGTCTACCCTTGACGCAGAACCACAGACGTTTCCGCCGCCAATGGTGCGATGAAAGAAGGATGTGGACGGCAGAATGGAATGAAATTGTCTTTACTGACGAGTCACGCTTCTGTCTGCAACACCACGATGGTCGGATTCGAGTCTGGAGACACCGTGGAGAGAGGATGCTGAACAGCTGCGTTATGTACCGCCACACTGGTCCTGCACCGGGTATTATGGTATGGGGCGGTATTGGATATCACTCTCGCACTCCTCTAGTACGCATTGCCGGTACTTTAAACAGCCAGCGCTACATCTCCGAGGTGTTGGAGCCAGTTGTCCTTCCTTACCTTCAGGGCTTGCCCACAGCCATATTTCAACAGGATAATGCGCGACCACACGTGGCACGCATTGTCCAAGGGTTCTTCGTCAATCGCCAGATTGAATTGCTTCCCTGGCCAGCTCGCTCTCCGGATCTTTCGCCGATAGAAAACATGTGGGCCATGGTTGCTCATCGATTGACCCAGAATATATCCCCAGCTGCCACACCAGATCAACTTTGGCAACGTGTGGAAGCTGCTTGGTCTGCTGTACCCCAAGAACACATCCAAAGTCTCTTTGAATCAATGCCGAGGCGTGTGGCAGCGGTGATCTCCAACAATGGCGGCTACTCTGGCTACTGATTTTGGCAGGAACCACACTTCACAGAAGTCTATAAATTTAATCATTTGATACTTGGTCAACATGTTATCTACAAAATAAATTTTGTTGTGATATCTCTTGTCTTTCTTGGTGTTGCAATTTGGGTGGCCAGCAGTGTATATTACATGAATTCAATTCTCTCCTACAGTGCGTGTAGAGATTTCTGCTGTCTAGTATGTTTTGTGTACGTATTTCGAACGTGCTGTAACTTGGTTTATTTCTCGAATGCAATATCAGCACTTCGCCAATAAAAATTCCAAATAAATTCCGAATTAAAATATGTTGGCTGGTTAACTCCACTTAGATTAAACTCCAGACGTTGCCAAAACAGCGATGAACTACATTTTAAGATAACCAACAATACGTATCATACGAGAGCATTTTTGTAGGGGAAGTAAAATCTTCCTTTCCGTCTGGTTTGTCTTACATCGAGAATTCCTCTTATAGGATAGTGGACAATCCATTGAATCACAGAAACATTTTCATCCTGTTTACGGATCTCAACAAGAAAAGAAAATTCCAAAAAAAGTTTTATTGAGAAAAACACCAGGAAAAATTAATTTTCCGAATAGTTAGGTCGAAGTTTAGACACTCCTAAAATTAAACTTAAACTCACTTCAAGCTTCTAAGAGTGTTTTTGTCAAAAACATGCATCCATACACACGCTCCTGTGAAGGCCGTTTAAACCAGTCCGAAACTGAATTTTTGTTCTTGAATATGGGTAAATTGAACATGAAGTTCCTAACACTGAATGCCCTCAGGGGCACATCTTTACGTGTGTAAGGAATCACAACCCCGAGGTACCAGTGATCAGTCCTCTCTTCTGTTTTACCCTCACATAGCCTGCTTTTTGCTTTGTTTTCCTCCCACGTTGTTTGGCGCAGCTTGGCGAATTATGTCCCTTGCGCCATAAAACCTAAATCCAACCAATCTAAAACTGATTAACAGGTTGAGAAGAGGATACTGAGACAGATATAAGAGTAAAATATATTACCCTTAATCAAATAATTACGAAATAGTAATTTTGGTTAATAAATTATGCGTTCTTGCTTGAAATATTCGTTATGCTTGAAATATGCAACTCCTAAAACGTATGTGTTGAATAGAAAATTCTTTTAATTTGTCGGATCCAATTATCAAAAGAAAACAGTGTTCAATTCAAAATAATTTTAAATGAATTCTATGTCATTAACGACCAAAGTTAAAAACAACACAGAGATCGAATTCTTTCACACCTTTTAACATAAATAAAAAACTAATGTAAGAAAGAGAATTCGATCGAAATACCTTAAAACAAAACAAAATTTTAACTTACCGTTTTACTTAACATATAATTTGGTAATTGCTTATAAAACATTTTTGCTGTTTGAAAGTATGTTGAGATGAAATGTAGAAGTAATTTCCGTTGTGCAGCAACTTCAAAAAATAAATATGATCGGTTAATTGGTATAGCAGGTCACGCGCAATTTTTTTAGACTGATACACCACAGCAGTAGCATGCAAATTCGATCCTCTTCTCTTTTCTGCTGTATGTTAAATTTTTTTAGGTAGTTAGGTAGTTAATTAACGTCGCACTCTGGAGCAACACAACGGGATATTGGCAACGGTCCGAGATCAAATCCTAAGGAACAGATCCAAGGACATCGCCTCGTAATTTTGAACCACGGTCAGATGACGATAACATCTGAGCTGGTACCCCACTCTCCAAACTTCCACAACACTCCAACTTAAGGACATTTGGGGCCACGACCGATTTAATGTGCTCCAGCCCCCTTGTACACGATGGTCTTTGACTGAACCCAGCTTTCAACTCACAACCCTCTGGTAGCTAATACGTTGTCTTTGAACTGGACTACCACTACCCAAATGGTTTTTTAGAAAAAATTCAAAAAACATAATCTGTTGGCAAAATATATTGATTAACAAGTTGATTTAATTTAGACTTAATATTGATTATGAGAGGCCTTTTCTCTAAAGTTAGATATAGACGGGGCGAGTGTTTTGTGACACTGAAAATCTCTCTCATAGTGGGCCGTTGTAGACTAGTTGGTAGAGTCGCGGATTAGCAACTGAAGAGTTGTGAGTATGAAATTCGGTCAAATCATTGACCGTAGTGTACGTGGGCGCTAGTGGAAATAAAATATGTTATGTCGCAAATGTCCTCACGTTGGTGTGGTGTAGAAGTTTGAAGAGTGGGATGCCAGCTCAGGTGTTGACCTCTTCATCTGACCATGATTTAACATTTAGAGGTGTCTTCGGATTTTGTCTTCGGATCCCCATCGAGATTGATCCACGACCGTTGCCAATAGATCATTGTGTTACTCAAGGTGCGACGTAAATTCAACTATCTACCACTCAGTTCGTATGTTGGAATTTTTTAAAAAAATTTGGGTACAAATTGTTACTCGATACCTTTAGTGCTTGCTGCACCACTTTATACCAATGTTTTTTTTTGAGTGTTTTAATTTTAATGAACCTGCTTTGATATTAGTTAAAAAAAACTCGTTTTGCAATGAGATTTTAATGAGGATGAATGATTAGACATCTCTTATTAATAAGTTTTAAAGAAAAATCATCCACTCATGTTCATAATCTTTAAAATCGGACCATGTTTTTGACAATGATTCAAATCCAGTGCCTGTTTGTTGAACTGGAGTAATTACCTCTTGGCTACTAGGTCTGCAAATTAAAGTATGTAATATTAATTTTGAAACTAATAGAAAAATACTGTATGGCAATATTTATTTTTTACATTGAAAATAGATTCAGAACTTCTTTAAAATGCAATTTTGGCTGTATATAGCATTTTGTTAATCTTTTTGAAAATATGACTTTAAAAGCCTTTGCACAACCTTAATGACACTCAAGTCTTACCTAGTTTTTGTTAATCTAAATACATAATTTTGTTTGCATCACCGACCTTCTAGTGAAATAGACGGAGCATGTACAAGCAGCTTTGCGTTATTTCTTCAGGTCTCTCGGTTTGGAGATCTGTCACGTGGTTGTGGGGAAAAACATGAATCCTAAATTATTGGTTGGTTAAAGTGATTATCCACCGTGATCAAAAACACTAGTCTTCGCTTCCATGGCTAATCGACTAAATCAAACTAAATCTTACTAAATCAAAGCCAACTTGATATAGCCTTCAGAGATCTTACGACTGCGGCTCCGCTAACATGCTCTGTCTATTTCATTAGAAGGTCGATGGTTTATATTGAGCAAACCTGCTACATTCCATCACAAAGGAGATTACTGCACGTGAAGCGACTACGCGAGATGCTCATAATATTTTTTATTACTGATAGTCACGATGCATAGCTGAATTTACTTGTTAAAGATTCACTTTACCTTATTTCATCTTAAAAATAACTAGCAGAATTACCCGGCGTTGCTCTGCTTGAACCGGTAAACTGGAAAAGCGATCAGAATAGTCACTTTTCTCTTTTATGGTTTGTTGGTGCTTATTTCATGGTGCTTGATAAATTCTGCACCAAGGTATGGATGTTGTTCAAAACCAATTTTTCAGTTATTGTAATGGGGTTGGAGATTCCTTGGCTATTGACATTGATACAATGAAAGGTGTGATGTGGAGAGGCTGGCTCTTTTTACACTTGGTCACTATGGAAAGGACTTGGTTTCGTAGACGAAGGTCAGATGCTTTAGATGTCCAGTGCGCTATCTTTCAAACATGGAAAACCCTTCTCGACATGCTGAGATCTAAAAGCTCAACTTCATTTCACGCACTCATCTCGAAATACTTGTCTTTTTCAAAGAAAAATGCAAACATCATTTAAGCGCCCGGCAAACAATGGTTAAACTCCTTTTCGACATTTTTGTAATTTCTACAATTTACTTTGAGCACAAATCTTATACATGCCATATCCATCAATACATTCCACTTCACACACACTGCACTTCAGTTAGATAAAACTACAAAAGGTGATGATAGGTACCTACTACAAACTTGAGTTTGGTTTTGGGGTGATTATGAATACCTTTCAAAAGTTCGTTTCCTGTAAAATTTCTGTAACTAACTCACTAAAATGTTAAAAGTGACTAATTCAATGGCGAATAGTCTTGTACTCAGTTTTCCTACCAATATTTTTTAACTTAAGATTCAGCCTCCACAGAGTATGCCACAGCTAGTATGTCTCCAAGCAATTATTCAATAAATGAACACAAGACATTGTTTCGGTTTGCACCAAAGATCTAATTTGATTGGTACATTTAGAAAGAACATAGCAAACCAAAATGGAATGTAACTAAAATTTGAACTCAAAAGGGGATCCTGCTTTTAATGACGTTCGTGAAGAGAATTTCACATTTGGGACATAAAAATGATATTTTTCTATTTCCTGACCAATGAATTGAACATTTCCATTATAGAACTACAAAGGAAGATTTGTTAACCACTTTGCTATGTTCTGTTACCCTGGTACCTCCAGTATCACGGATGGTGGGTTCACGTTACACCTCACATTCTTAAAATGCTTTTTAGGCACAACCCGTTTAGAGAGGGACACGCATTCATTCAGGATGGTAAACATTTATGCTTTCCCCCGGATTCGAGCCAAGAACCTTTCGATCCAGTAGCCAGCACCCTGACCACTAAACCGATTGGTCGGCATATAAAAATGACTGAGTACCAAACACGAAAATATCTCGCATTTATGCAGATCTTGAGAAATTACAGGGTAACCAACAGAAGTCTTCCTAATACAGATTCGTAGTTTTTTTATTGACGATATAATACCCAGTTGCGTTGCTCCAGTGCGACGTTAATTCAACTACCTACCACCTTTATTGAAGATAATTTCTAATTTCAATAGAAAGTAATTAAATTGCAGGTTTTATTCTTTAGTTTATGTTATCGTTTTTTATACTTTCACACTTGGATTCTAAAAATTATATCTTGTAAACTTTCTGGAAAGTATAGCAAAAATGATTAGCGAAATTCCACTGTTTTGTATTGGGGCCGCGGTAGTCCGGTTGGAAGAGTAGCGGATTAGCAAACGATTGGGAGTTCGAAACTTGGCCCAACAAAAGACCGCCGTGTACACGTTAATCTGTCGTCCTCAAATGTCCTCAAGTTGGACTGGTGCGGAAGTTTGGAGAGTGGGATGCCAGCTCAGTGTGCCTCGTCATCTGACCGCGATTCAAAATTACGAGGTGTTGTCCGGCGGAACTTTTACTTCGGGATTAATCCCAGACCTTTCCCAATAGCCCGATTTGTTGTTCCAATGTGGCGATAATTCTAATACCCCTCCACTATTTCGATTTTATTCGAATAAGTCTCAGAAATGAATACAACAATGAAATACTGACAGTATGATATTCAACACAGTCTCTCCGGTATTTTTGCATTAACATTTTAAAAGCATTTCGCAACTTCCTAACGTTTCAAATACTGGAGTGTTTCTTGTTACAATTTTTGCAATGGAAACGACAAATAGTCGATTAGAGTCGAACATTAGCAACACAACGGGTTATTGTCTACGGTCTAGGATCAATCCCGAAGGGAAAGATCGAGGACAAAACCTCGTAATTTTGAACCACGGCCAGATGGCGAGGTCACACTTGTTATGGCACCTCATTCTCCAAACTTCCACACCACGACAAGTTATGCCACTGCTGGTTTAACGCGCGCCAGCCCCCACGTGCACGACGGTCTTTGGTTGGATAGAATTTCGGACTCGGAATACTCCGGTTGCTAATCTTCTCTCTGCTGGCCAATTCCCCCAAAGCCGTCCAGAAAGGCATGTCTCCCCTCAGTTCATGGTCATCAACTCCCTTTGTGTCCCGTGTTAACACTAAGTCTGCCACGTACTCGCCAATGGAAAGCTTGAAGGACTACACGTCCATATTCTGGTATTGGCTAACAAAAGATCCCACAAGTGATATAGATGAGACACACTTGTGTTTTCGCACTTAGTGTTGTGAAGACGATTCAGACGTACTCGTCGGCTTTGAAACGAGAAATGATCTTCTCATAAAGTATCACTAAACTTCAGTTTGATGCTTTCATGGGTGGTGAAATGAAACAAAATAAAAATTTTGGGGATTTCGTTAATTTACACAGATAGACATTTGCAAAATTTCATAAATTTGAAAAATACGAAACGCTTAGATTTTTTTTAATTCCAATGGCAAGCAGAAAACAAAATATACAATGCAGAGGTCAGAAACAAAGATACGCTCAAACAATACGTAAGATTAATAAGAAACTACTAGAGCAAACGTATGTAAATTCAAAAGAATTTGTCTCTTGTCCCAGACAGCTTTTTCTTACTGTATTCAGTGAAACCAAGAGGGGGTGGTTCGACGACCCGAGTTGATGGCTTTGGCTGGCTAGGAGAATTTTCAAGGCCATCTGGTTTTGTCGCAGCCCTGGTGCCAGGGGACGTGACAGCGTTCTTGATTTTTTTAGCAGTCCAATCTTCCATTTCCCCTTGATGATTAACAGGTTCTGAATGACCTCCAAGTTACCTCTAAGCAAAGACGTCACCAAAAACTCCACTGAACCCTTTCATTTTCTTGCAAATTAATGGTCTGGAAACAAAAACTACCAACGAATCCCTTGAATCAGATAATACCCCTTCATTAAACATGCCGAATCGGAAATAGTTAATAAGTCTCTCTAATGGGCAATCTATTTTCGACATATTTTTCCCCCTTTTCTGAATGCCATAACCTCTATTTCCATGACAACACAATACAACATAACACTTATTCTAATTGTACACCAGTCGATTTGTAATATGGTTTTCCCGTCAAACAAGACACTAATTTTACCTCACTTTCACAACCGTTAGAGATCTTCTAGAACAGTGGCTATTTCGAAATGGTTGATGTTTAAGTTAGAGTTCGTTTTCGAACCTGTTTTTACTTTTCGAAGAACTCTTAGAGTGGGAAAACAAAGTTAAGTTGCATTTCGTTTGATATTTTGATATCTTGTTTTTTTATTTGGGATTACTTCATTTCGAATTGTGAAGAGTTCAACTATTTTTGTTCGTTACCTCCCTCTGAAATAACTTGTGTGCAAGATCTTTAAAAATGTCCCCAAGTTCTTTTTGGATGCACGGTACAGTTAGAAACTCGATCGATATTTTTGATTTCTCTATGAAATTTCTTTCACGTTGTTCTTAACGTTTTACATTATTTGCACAGACAGCAATAATGCAGTCTCCTTATAAAAACTTAACAAAAGAAACACCTCGAGGTGTTGACAGAAGCCACAGATACGAAATTTGTTTTAAAGCTGCAAGATCAGCAAATAATTGCACAGAATATTACATTAGCACATCTTTTACTATTAGTTCAGTTGCTGTCTTTACCGCAAACATATGGTTTAAAAGATGTTGTTAACTCATTTGCACACGTTCAATACACGAAGTACATAAATACATCTTTTGCCGATTTGAGATGTTTTGTTTTCATTAGCACAGTTTCCGAGTGGATCTGTGGGCCTCGAAGTTAATTTCTAAAAGTTTGTACCCTACAGTTCTTTCAGATACAGAAATGTAATTATTTTTTAACTTCGATTTGATTTCTTTCGTATTCAAAAATCGTTTCTCTGGACAAATCTTCAAACAAATGTTGGGATCATAGAATATAAATATTGGTTTTCCATCACATTTTTTCTTCCCCGGAAGAGCTAATTTCAGATTAAATCAATTTCTATTTTTTATTTGTCTCAAAGATGATTCAGAAATTTTCAATCTCCGAAACGTCTCTTGATTTCATTAACTTTCGGTGCCAACCAGACCTATGAAATCTTTCGACGCATCTCATTTTACTCATATTTTTTACATAAAATTGCTATTTTTTCATACAAAACGATGGTTGTCGAACAACTATGCGCTATTTTAAGTTTGGCATCACAAAAGCATGAATAATTAACTTGTGATAACTATATTACTTCATCTGCTGTCGCTCACATCAACGATGCATTTGGAGAATTTTCTGCTTCTACAAGGTTTCATATATTTCTATGCTCTACGTGGCACAGAAATCGACATTACTTGTATACTAGCAAATGGCAAGAAACGTATATAAGCAATATGCAATCCAACTCTAATGGAATCATTCGCCAATTTTGTCATTCAGATTAAATATGCTTGATTTGAGCTATGCATCAGCATTATCATGCAAAAACACGCTGCCAAGCTCGCTACTCTAATGGTCGGTAGGTAATTGAATTTACATCGAACTGGAGCAACAAAAAGGGATATTAGCTACGATCCGGGATCAATCCCGAAGGAAACGATCCGAGGACAACTCTTCGTAATTTTGAATCCCGTTCAGATGACGAGGTCAACACCTGAGCTGGCACCCCACTTTCCAAACTTCCATACCATGCCAACTTGAGAACATTTCAGTCCACGACTGATTTAACATGCACAAACCCTCGCGTGTTTCAGCCCCCACACGATGGACTTTGGTCGGATTGAGCTTCGAACTCGCAACTCTCCAGCTGCTAATCCGTAACTACACCATCTCAAATCTTGCAGCAAGTTACACACATGGGAGAGCGTGGTTATTGTTGATTCTAATTTACGGGAACCATGAGATCGCCGGGAAACTCCCTAGGTCAATCCACTCTTCATCGTTTCTTCTTCACCTCCCGATCTCTGCAGAAAAAGTCCGTGATTGTTGGCGTGTACGAGTATTTATCCACTTCGACTTCTGACACGCCGCCAAATCAATCAACCCTGATCAAAGGTAAATACCGTAAAAGATAAGCCCACCTGCCCAAGAGGTCCACCATCAAAATCCCCCTCTCACCTCACTAGTGGACAATGGTACCGCCAATGGGTCAGACATCCAAGATTTCTTAGTCTTGGATGTCTGCATTGTCTTGGGGATGTCTTGGGCGCAGCCCCTCCACTCCTACTTGCCAAGTACGCCGGAACTAGTGAACGGGGACTCGCATTCCTTCTATGCATTTCTTCTCACGGCGAACCCGTGAGAAAAACTAGCTAGCGCTCAAAAGTTGTCGCAAAAGCAGTATCCAACACAATATATACAACTCAAAAAAACATTACATACAACAAACAATTAATATTTAAAAATTAACCCAACAGATTGAAGTCACGACAAAGAAAAAGTTTTTAGCGAGCACTATCGGTGGCTTGGACGTCAAAAGTTGGTGAGTCGCCTTTCGAGCAAGTGATATTCATATAAAGTGGATAATCTGAATTTAATTAACTAAGGTGCATTCTTTGTCCTAACATAACTAACGTGTACTCTTTGTCACGCACTTTAATGGGAATTAGAATTAACACCGTTAACAAGTACACGAAATGCTGTTTTACATTTTTGATCAACTTTATTTCATTTGGAGGAATCAAATCTGCATATTGAATAAATGGATTTGAATTAGGTATCAAATGCGAGCCAGACACTGCCTTTTATAGATAAAACAATTAAGAAGCGTAAGCAGACACTGACCTCGCGTCTTCTAGTACTAAATAATGCAATAAGTGTTCAACCATATTATGATATTGGTCCTCGAAAGTCTGTACAATATCAAAGTGCGTCCAATAATTTGACCAGGGCCGGTATATGTTACCCTGAGACAAAGGCACAATCATCTGATTGCAGAATTTCAAGGTCTCCACGGTCACAAATTACGAAGCTATCTAAAACCTCTTTTTAGCAATTTTTACAACCAACAGGGCATATGTCATCCTGAGTAGGTTCTTTAGGGATAAACTGTCGAAAAATAATATTACTTGACTGTTATCACCTCCAATGAGAAACTGTTAACTTAAAGAGACCATAACTCATACTGGGTCCCTCGCCACAATTCTTCGAGGCTTACACCGCACCATGTCCATCCAATGTTTTGACCAAATGTGACTATATAGGTTTGGCAGTCCTACTTCCTAGAAATGTTTCCATATGACTTTTGTCCAATTCTGAAATTCAGAGGACACTCAAATGAACTCCAAGGTCTTCACGGCCACAAATCACGAAGTTATCTGAATATCTTTTTTTAGCAATTTTTACAACCAACAGGGCGTAGGTCATCCTGAGTAGGTTCTTTAGGGATAAACTGTCGAAAAATAATATTACTTGACTGTTATCACCTCCAATGAGAAACTGTTAACTTAAAGAGACCATAACTCATACTGGGTCCCTCGCCACAATTCTTCGAGGCTTACACCGCACCATGTCCATCCAATGTTTTGACCAAATGTGACTATATAGGTTTGGCAGTCCTACTTCCTAGAAATGTTTCCATATGACTTTTGTCCAATTCTGAAATTCAGAGGACACTCAAATGAACTCCAAGGTCTTCACGGCCACAAATCACGAAGTTATCTGAATATCTTTTTTTAGCAATTTTTACAACCAACAGGGCGTAGGTCATCCTGAGTAGGTTCTTTAGGGATAAACTGTCGAAAAATAATATTACTTGACTGTTATCACCTCCAATGAGAAACTGTTAACTTAAAGAGACCATAACTCATACTGGGTCCGTCGCCACAATTCTTCGAGGCTTACACCGCACCATGTCCATACAATGTTTTGACCAAATGTGACTATATAGGTTTGGCAGTCCTACTTCCTAGAAATGTTTCCATATGACTTTTGTCCAATTCTGAAATTCAGAGGACACTCAAATGAACTCCAAGGTCTTCACGGCCACAAATCACGAAGTTATCTGAATATCTTTTTTTAACAATTTTTACAACCAACAGGGCGTAGGTCATCCCGATTACGCTCTTTAGGTTACACCACTAAATGTTAGGGAAAACAACAATCCCACTGGGCTAGCAACCTTCGAATTATAGATAGACGGCGTAGGTTCGATTCCTGTCAAGTGCATTCCTCCCTGGGTGTATTTCTCTCTTCTGTGTCAGTAAAGCTTTCATTGTGTGTCTGTCTATTACTGATATTGCATGTCTGGCGCAGCATGGCGAAATATGACCCTTTCGCCATAAAACCCCCAAACCAAAAACCATCTTCAATGAGAAACTTAACTTAGAGACCATAACACAGAAATTTCCTTACCACAGTTCTTCGAGGCTTACACCACATCTGGTCCATCCATGTTTTGACTGCAGTTCTCCTACTTCCTAGACAAGGTTCCATTCAACTTTCGACCAATTCTCACGTTGAAGGGACACTCAAAGGGCAAGATTTCAGATAACAAAAGATATGAAAACGAATGCAACGAAGCATCTGATGTACATCCAAAAAGTAACATTCAAAAAATGATTCCAGCAGTAAAACAATCAATGGGAGAAGTGTGTAGGATTAGAAAGGTTTTTCTGTGCCGACCCCTTGGAAAAAGTTTGAACTAAATATGTAAAGTTATTTTTCTGGCTGAAGATCGGAAGTTTTTTTTATCAGATCTCTTATCTGATTCAAGAACTATTTAGGAAAAATGCTCTATAAAAGTTGATAAGAGGTAACAAAGAATTTTGTAGAGAATAAAATGATACACATTTCATTAAAAGAGGAAAGTAATTTAATTCCGATAATTTCTAATCTATCAAATTAGTTCAACCCAAGAAACGCCTTATTTTTCTGCTAACCATTTCGTGCAATTTAAAAAGTTTTCCAGTTTTTTACTACAAACTGGAATCTTTTTCCAAGAAAGTAACAAAAGTTTTACACATTTTACAAATGTGACTACTTCCTTTATTTTTAGTATTAATTAAGAGAAAAGTTTAAGGGGAATACAAAAACTAATTCAGATAAAAACTAGAAATAATTCGCTCAAATAAAATTTAAGTACGGAATCGTTTTTTAATTCAGTTTTCATTTTGATTAAAAATCTAACGAGTTTGAAAATTATTTTGTAATTTCATTTGATAAAATCTACGCATAAATCTTCCATAAATCAGAAATACTTCGATTGCACATCCAGCACTTGTAGGCAAAATTTTCAAGTTTAAGACAGTTTGTACAAAATAAATGTCCACAGCTAGAACTGAAGATGCTTCCCTCGTTTCCTATGACCTTCTCATAACTCTCATTGCACACTATGCATCGGATTTCTCCATCTGTACCAGTTCTCCAGAAGTAATCATCACATTCCAAAGCTAAACAAAAGAAAATAAGTGTTAATTAGAATATCCTTGGTAAAGATATTTTACAGTTGAAGGGTACAGAGAAGAAACCCTGTCATTGCATTTTCGGTCGAAAATGAGCTGAGGGTGCCATCTGTTGGATTTTAAGATGTAGATTCCGAATATGCCATCCTTTTCGGTGAAAAACCCCATCATTGCACTCCAAAGTGAGGTTGAATATTTGCTGTGCCGGTGAAGAACGCCGTTATTCGCACTTTAAAATTGCGTTTTTCTCAAAATCGATTTTTGTGCAATGACGGAGTTTTTCCCCTGTGCCCTTCAGTTCTTTAAACATAGTTAAAAGTATTAAATGTAATGTATTAAAAAGAGTAGGTGGACTCATCTAAATGTTAACGAAATTTGCCGAATTCGTTCTGCAAAATGCATAAAACAAATAAAACTGTAATTTGATTTAGTTGAACTAACGTCTCACTGGAGCAACACAACGGTCAATCAGCGACGTTCCGGGATCAACCCCGAAGGGAAAGATTTGAGGACAACACCTCGTAATTTTGAACTACGATCAGATGACGAGAATACCTGAGCTGGCACCCCACTCTCCAAACTTCCACACCTTAACAACGTGAGGATAATTGAGACTACGACAGATTTAACGCTCATCAGCCCCCACGTACAAGGCGGTCTTTGGTTGGATCGAGTTTTGAACTCGTAACCCTCCGGTTGCTAATCCGCTACACTTCCGACCGGACTACCGCAGCCCAATAAAACTTTAAATCCCATAACTAAATGTACTAAAAATTATGGTGTTAGATGTACAATTGCCAGAAAAATAATCCTAATGAATAGTAGTAAAGGACATATGCACTTAAAGTTAGATGTAATGCATGAACGGAATAACAGAGTATCTTAGACGATGCTGCCCTGTTCAACAGTGTTGATGATAGCAGATTTATTGATTCCCTTATTTTAGACTGATCATATGTATTATTGTAACTGGAATTTAAATGCTAGTTTGGTTTGACTAACATAACATCAACAAATCCGCCATCGCTCAACACTGCTGGGAATTTTCTCACCAGTTTGATTCGAAAGAAATGAAAGTGGTCCAGTCTTCGAAATCTATTCTCGAGTTAAACGTTAGAGAAGCCTTATCTATCTTTACGCTGTCGAACACACTAGTGAATGACGCTAGTGTTTTCCTGCCATTACGGGCCGCGGTGGCCCGGTTGGAAGAGTAACGGACTAGCAACCGAAGGGTTGCGAGTTCGAATCCAACCAAACACCGTCGTGTACAAAGGGGGCTGGTGCACGTTAAATCTGTCGTGGCCTCAAATGTCCTCACGTTGGCGTGGTGTGGAAGTTTGGAGAGTGGGGTGCCAGCTCAGGTGTTGCCTCGTCATCTGACCGTGGTTCAAAATTACGTGGTGTTGTCCTCGGATCTTTCCCTTTGGGATTGATCCCGGACCGTCACCAATAGCCCATTGTGTAGCTCCAGTGTGACGTTAATTGAAATACCCCCCCCACCCCCTGCCATTACACGCGGCCTGGAAAGGTCGCAGTTAAAAGAGTGAGTTGTGGCAACACACTATTCTAGTACAATAGATTTAAACTTGAGTCTCTTCTTGTGACCTACTCCTGTCCTGATGATAGTGGACGTCTTGCTACACCGAAAAGACCATTGAAGGTATTTTACATTGTCAAAGCATTTTTTGCACTGGCAAAGTTTTTAAATCGTCATTCGTCATGTTTTGAAGGTTTTTCAACTGTCGGGGAGAGAAAATATCCCTTATGTTTTCCGTCTAGAAGAAATCATGGTTGAGATAATTTAAAACACCGTTTATTTATTTACTTTCTCATTAGCTAGAAGTTGGAAACTTTGGTTTGGAACTTACTTCCAGTGTTTTTCTCATTGTTAAGTCCAACACACGGATACTGACTTGAAAGTCGATCAGATGATTCGAGACTAATGGTACTCCAGTTCGGGTAGATTTCAGGGTTATATACGTATTCCACAAAAGAGTTTGAGTACTCATAGGGGAATTGTGAATCATCATCATTTACTGAATTGTTAAACAATCCCGTGGGCGCAGGTCGGTTTTCATACAGAAATTGACCATCTGTTAATTGAGAGGCTGACCATCTTGAATACTCATAGCCTTGAGCATCTTCCCAATTGATGGCCTCTGAAGTATTGAGAAGATTTCCAAATGGAAGTGAGTTGTTTGGTGTTGCTTGCGAGTATTGATTGGCATTTATCGATGCGTTATGCTGTGATGGATAAAGAGCTGTCCAATTTGTTCGCGATGTGGAATAATGGTAGGATGAGTGAGAGTTGTCCTAAATACAAAAGAAAGACGTGTTAGATATGTTATTTAGGAAATAACAAAATTGCTTGTTAATTTGTTTTAATATAGATTTATGAGTCTGAGTATGGCTTTTGTATTCACATTCAATTAATGTAAATCTTAACAAAACTTTTTAATCTTTTTGAAATTTTAAAACGAGTGAAAATGTTACTTTTTTCCGAGTTGTCAAGTATTGATGCAAAAGCACCTTTAGAAATTAAATTTTAGGTCGGAGAAGGAGAAAATATACAGTCTACAAAATTGTCAAAATTTCATGAATAAAGAAGCTGAATAACCTGAGAATATTCTGTCGCATTATAAGGAGGGTGACCATGATAAAAGGTACTGTGCTGATTAGACTGATTGACATATTCATTAAGCTGATTCCTTGTACTTAGTGGAGCAACCCGCTGGGTCCTAGAAGGATGGCGCTGTCGCCTAGTTCTGCGACCGGCTATATCCGTCCTTCTCTGACGTATACTTCGATCTTCAAAACTGCGAGCTGTTATAATACGGGGGTAGGTCTTGTGGTACATCCTGCAGGAAAAGAAACATTTATTAAAGTTTAGATTTCAATTAAAACGGAGAGGAGGGAAGAGATATCACACAATCTCTTCAAATACCATCCATTGCATAAATTTCATCTTCAATCCCTAATCTTAATCTTAAAATACCATTCATTCTCTTCAATACCATTTCGTACCTTCCACGTTTAGAAAATAGTTCTTGCAATGGAGTTCGAGTAAAAGTACCATCAAATTTTAGCATCAATTATCTCGGATCTCCTCGAAAGTTTGTCTTCATAAAAATGAAGGGCTTCGAGCAACAAACATAATGGTAAGTCACTTTTAAATTTTTCAGGAGAGTAATTTTCGTGTTAATGAATTACAAAATTATACCGGTTTTCCGGTTTTCCAAACCGTTGAAATAACAGTCTGGTTATTCCAAAATTTTACCGGTTTTTCCACTGTTCAAGAGGTCATGTTTTCTTAAACTTTAAAGTTTCAATCACTCATTCAAACAATCAGAAATTATTTTGATCCTCTTGAATATTTTGATCCTCTTGAATATTTTGATTTTACGTTTTCTTATGGAACAAATTCAGTCTTATCACTGTTTAATAGTCAACAAAATCTCTTTTGCACCCTTGGAAGACATTCAATTTGATAGCCTGTCCAAATACCCCTTTGGTGGCGAAATCTTTAGTAGATGTAGTGAGAGGTCAGTTCGTGTTCTTGAGTTTTACAGAATTATAGTATCCAAGAAATAAATAAGTAAACTTATATCATAGGTTGATTGCTCATTACCTATTCTATTAAGGATTTATTTGAAATCTTAAGAGAGAGTTTTCTAATACCTACCAAATAGATTAATCCACCCACTTTATCAATGATTCAAAAATTATTATTACCTACTTTATTGTGGGCCGAAATATTGTTTTAAAAGATTATATATTCAATTTTTTTCGAGTAAGAGTAAAGATAAATAACTGTTAACACTTATCATAAGTAAATTAATCGGTAATAACTTCTTAGACTATTTAAACTGCATACTTTTGAGTTACCTCGTAGGTTCAACTGAATTTTGTGTAATGTACCTGTAACTGGATATTTCCTTAATTGGGAGTATTGTAGTCATGTAACGTCATTTCTAAAATTAAAACTTGGTAAATCTAGAGATGATTTATTTTTACTTTACTTATTGGAGGTTGTATGATGATATACACTCTTACTTATGGAAATGGCTTTCATCAGGTTTGTTTCTTCATATCCTTTAACAACTATTTCAAAATTTATTTTGAAGCACCAGGAACCACATCTTCTTGGGGAATGCCAAAGGAAGTTAGTCCATGTTTGCATACGAAAAGGGAATCATAAAACGTCTAAGCAACGAACTCGTGAAAGAACTATAGTGATCCTCCGAGCGATCAGCCACATAGAGGAAATATAAAAGTAAATTGAGAAATGGTAGCCTTTTTATGACCAGGATCTTGTGATCAAAACTAGTAGTAACTTGACCCTTAGACTACTTTCGTCTACCGGATGGAAAAGAACATTCATCATCTGATTAGTTTATATGACGGGAGAAAACACTCATCCATTGATTCATCATCTGATTGCTCCGTGCGACATGGTTGTAGACTTTTGCAATTTCACCAATTTTTGTCGCCCCTCATATAATAGTAGAAATGTGCATTCACACACATACCCAGTCATAAGATGTTATATTTCCAAACGAGGTGATAAGATACCAAATCGGCCAACCAAGTCTATTTTTCTCACTGCAGTCAAGTAACTACTAGTCTACAAGTTGGTCACACATTTTGAAGTTCCTCTCAATAGCAGTGCTCAGACGATTTGTATCTATTGTTAGTCTATTGTTAGCCATGGATATCATCTAGATTCTAGAGGCCAAGAACAAGGGTGGCACTGTTGCATCGACCTTAAAATGAAATAGACGGAGCATGTGCCCGCACCTTCATGTTATTTCTTCCAGTTGCTCTGTTTGGAGATCTGTCACGTGGTTATGGGTAAAAGCATGAATCCTAAATTATAGATGAGTTAAAGTGATTATCCACCGTGATCAAAAACACTAGTCTGCTCTTCCATAGCCAATCGGCTAAGTCGGTTGATGATTTACCCTTCAGAGATCTTACGACAGCGACTCCACCAGTATCACCAGTCTATTTTATTAGAAGGTCGATGCACTGTTGTTGCTGACGTCACGATAGGAAGCTTATTTTCCTATAACATATTTGGATGAACTAAATGGCAAATATAACAAGTTAATGGTGTTGAAATTCAACATGGTAGGAAGAAAGAGCTCCGCCTCAAACTGTTGATTCAACGTCTGATTACGTGAGTATTTCAAATATCCTATACAGGATGAGCTTAAAACTCTGGTGGAAAAAAATACATTGGGTCAAGTTTTTTGTTCCAAGCAAACACGCTGTCATCTGTATGAAACATTTTGAAGAGTGTGTGATAACCCACTATCAGTAAAACTAAAGAACACGGTACCGGCATATCGCTAAAATTGACTTCTCGAAAAGGTTCACCGACAAACGGCTATATGGATAACCGACCTTCGAATGAAATAGACAGAACATGTGGGCGGAGTCGCTGTTGTAAGATCTCAAATGGATAAGTCACGTGGGCTAACGAATCGTGTTTTCAATTACGCTGGATAATCACCTTTAACCAATCAATAATTTGTCCCTCATTAAGATTCATGCTTTTTCTCACAACTACGCGACAGATCTTCAAATCGAGCGACCGGAAGAAATAACATGAAGCAGCACGCACATATTCCGTCTATTTCGTTATAAGGTTGATGATTTTGATAGGCTTACTTTGTTCCAAAGTTATCTCCAATTGGCGATGGTACGATATTCTTGAGTTTAGCCTCACGATATTTTACCAACTCCCGGAGGCGATACAAAGATTTTAAAAGGAGCCTTTAAGTTGAAAAATGACACCAACCCAACGTTATTTGAAGAATATTCTAAGGATATAAGTGAGAAATGAAATTAAAAAGAACTGTAACTGAACGGCGAAAATGAAGTTGAACGAAGGTGCTTAGATTCAGGATGATATATCGAATAATTTGGATAGGATATTAAAGTAAACATGCCTGCTTGATTCCATTAAGTTCAGATTTTTGAGTTGATAGCTATCAATGAGAAAATAGTATTTCTTTTGTACATATCTCTCTAGTGTTAATAGTATTAGTTTTTAAAGTCAATTATTCTGAAGGAGATTTGACGTTAACTATTAATTAGGATTAAAATTGCTTACAGTAATCTTTTTATCTATATAAATAAGAATGGAGTGTTTGTGCATTGAATATTTTCGACCCATTTCAAGTTTTCTATCCGTTTTGGGCCCTTCTGATGCAAAAGCCGTCTCTTGCGCGTTTGGTGTCTGTCTGTCCATCTGTCTGTATGTGTTTGCCCGTGCTACGTCCAAACGGTTGAATATATTTTCATGAAACTTTGCATACTGTGAGTACTTACATTCATTTAGTGACTGAACTTGGTTGCGTTACTCTGTCTGTCCGTCTACCCGTTCTATGTCTGATTTTGTGTCTGTGTGTTTGCACAAGTATGATATAAAATTTATCAGAGATATTTTAATACAATATTCTGTATTTTATACACTGTATTTTAATTTAATGAATATGTTACTTTACATTCCTTTGCTTACATATTTACATATTTATACAAGTTTCATACTAAAATTACGATTAGCATTATCCTTCTGGGAAGTCGTATTTTGGATATTTGTCCTTTTCTGTGACTTTCTTCGATTTATGGTAGTAATTTAAAAAATAAATATTTTCTTTCGGAAGTTTGATAAATAAGCAATTCCTGTGTAATTTTTACGATAAAACTCAAAAGAATGGGGAGAAATATATCTCGTTTTAAAGAATCAGCATTATAAATGTTATTTCTTCCAATTCTTATTTGAATGTGGTTTCATAATTCTTTTATGTAAGTGGAAGTAAATGGAAGTTTATGCAAGTTAAATGTAAATAGAAAAATTGCACCTGAGTAAAATTTATTTTTTCTGATATTTTTATTACTTGCAGTAGTGAAAGGTTTTCAGTCAGACAAATTATTTCATGGTAATATTTGGAAACAAATTCGTTTGATGCCAAGTTTATTCACTTTCCCTCACTAAAAATTAACATTATGTGTACCCAACAAAACAAAGTGGTTTATAATGAAATGTGTAATTTTTTTGCCGTTTTTCCTCACACAGCAAATGGATCATAAAGTAAACACTTGAAAGTATCACTAACAGAAGGTAATGTTTTATTTTCTTGTGAAACAGTATTTTTTTGCGATTTTTGATAAATTATAAATAGAAAGTGAAGATTTCAATTTTCTATATCTTTGAAGAGCAAGTCTAAGGTAAAAATTCATGAATAAAGTTTAGCTGTAACAATTATTTGAAAAAAGTTAATATAATAATATGTTTTTGTAATGATTGTTCTTTTCCCATCCATAGTAAAAGACTCTTCTGCACAAAGGTAAAAGCGTATAAGTTCCTCTTGTAGAACTGATTTAATGAGCACAAAGTTGTAACTAATATAGCTTTCCCACCTCGAACAAAAAAGGAAATTTTAAAAATTTTCCTGTTTCAAAAATATTAATGATTTTGAAGCGCTAAATTTTTAGGAGCATATTCTACGAAATATAGAATTTACTAACAAAATAATTTAAGGTTGAATCAGAGACTGAGAAAATTAAAAATTACTAAGGGTAGATGATTATTTTTTCTAAACGTACTTGGAAATTAATATCAACACAAACTATCTCTATGTATTTCACGAATGTACTTGGAACATTAGTTGATATCATTTATACATTGGCAAAACGAATATAAAGAACATAAAATCAACTGCTACAGGATTCATTCGCTAATTTCACCACTCAATTTAAATATGCTTGATTAGAGCTAGGGAGCTATATAATACAGCTAAACCAACACGGAAGAGCATGAAATACCTTCAGTAGTCTGAAAGAAATGAAAAATCTGGAAGATAGCAATCAGTGTAAAAATAAAATGTAAGAGAACGTGAAATTCCAAAATTTCGATAATGGATAAAGAAAGCTTGATTCTTTGTGAAATGAACTGAATGGGAATTATAGTTTTCCTTTGTAGTAGAATTGCATAAATATAATATAATATTAACAATCCAAAATACAATGTCGGAAGTTTAACAAATGATTTTATAAGAATTAAGTAAGTGTGTGGCAGAACGGGACGTATCATGTGACGGAATGGGATATCTTCAATACAAAGTAAAATTTCCAATTTGTATTGAAGTAATTTTATAACCCAAAACCACATAAGCAATGAACTTAAGAAAGTTTTGTTTTTAAGGCAATGTTACCAATTGTCCTATCTCGTTAATATCAAACATCGAAATTTCAACGTACCTTTCATCAGAAATTTGCATACATACGTTTTTATTTTTATATGAGAGCAGCTTACAATATTTGTCAGAAGTTTAACATAAACATGTCACATTTCAATGAAGGTAGGTAGTTGAATTAACGTCGCCCTGCAGCAACACAACGGACTATTAGCGACGGTCCGGGATCAATCCCAAAGGGAAAACACCTGCGGCGATACCCCACTCTCCAAACTTTCACGCCACGGCAACGTGAAGACATTTGAGGACGCGACAGGTTTAAAGTGAACCAGCTCCCATGTACCCGACGGTATTTGGTTGGACCGAGTTTCGAACTCGCAACCCTCCGGTTGCTAATCAGCTACTCTTTCAACCGGGCTATCGGGGCCACACATTTCAATGTATCTAAACATTTATTTACTAAAACAACCCAAGTTTACAAAACATAGACATTTTAATCCCTTCCAATTAATAAAAAAAGTATTTTTAAACATCTTGCAAAAGCTCAAATTAAAAAAAATCCCTCCATCATATACACAGGAGTATTCCCTAAAATGTTATAGCTCCTCACAGCGTTGGATTTGCTCATAAGAATGTTGTCGAATACGGCTTTACTTTCTGAAGTGGTAAATAAGTTGTCTCATAGCTCATAATGACTCAGCTTTCAAAACACAAAACTACACGATATGCTCAGGTAAGTTCCCTGATTTCTGATTTATTCTCTTGTAGGAGACAATGCATTCACTTTCGCTAAAAATGAACTGCGTGAATAGCCTCGAAGCGAAGGTTTCATTGCAGTTATTCTGCGCATGTAAAACTCGTGTAACTTACATGTGAAGCGTGACCCTCAAATTTCAGCACGTTGACGTCACGTGCTTAATGTGCGGTTTTCTCTGTGGAAGCTCAAACGTTTAATACCTACTCAAGGATTCACGAACAGCATACAAATCAGATGCAACTTCCTCTTTCGAACACACGAGGCGATAGTATAGTAATGGAAGTGTGTGTTAGATGGATGTCCGTGGATGTTGGAGATCCTTTTAATTTTTATGCTTGGATTTATTATGGTTATAAGTGACAGATTTTTCAAAAATCTCAGCATTTATGAACCTTTCGTGGTCACCCAAAATGTTTAAATTATAAAGAGATCTGTATCGGGAACTATACAGGGTGATTCAAAAGGTCTCAGGCAAACTTAGGTCTTAGGCAGGTCAGGAATACCAAAACAAATGAATTTTACATAGGAACATATATCCAGAAGCGCCCCCGGTGTTGCTAGAAGTACATGAAGAATAAAAAAATAAAGGAATCATGTAAGATATAACAACATGTTTATAAAATCTTACGACCTCTTCTTTCATGGCAGGAACTCTACAGTCACCTACCCCCCCCCATTTAGTTTGACTAAAAATTCCTCTCATACGAATTTAGTAATTTTCATTTTTCATTGTGAGTTTCACCTCCGAATTTGGGGTAATCATGAAACTTGTTCGGGAATAGATACATAAAATCTTGATCTTCTAAGTGCAATATTATGCAAATTTCCCTACCATTCATATGCACATTGCTTGTAAAGAGACACCATTTAAAAATAATCTATTCTATTATCTCTCAAAGTTTTAAGGGCCGGTGCACGTTAACTGTCGAGGCCTCAAATGTCCTCACGTTGGCGTGGTGTGGAAGTTTGGAGAGTGGGGTTCCAGCTCATATGTTATCTCCTCAGCTGACCATGGTTCAAAATTACGTAGTGTTGTCCTCGGCTCTTTCCATTGGGGGATTGATACCGGACCGTCGCCAATAGCCCGCTGTGTTTCTCCATTGCGACGTTAATTAAAAATACCTACCTCAAAGTTTTAAGCGTTCTATCATGTGTTAATGTATGAGAGGCTTTCTTTGTTAAGCTGAATGTAGGTGACGATATGTTTCTGCGATGGGACGTGTTTCCTGTACGTATTCTGAACGTGACGTCACTTGGCTTGTTTTTCGAATACGATTTCAGCACTTTGACGATACAAATTCCGAAGAATTCCGAATTGATATATGATAGCTGATTAGTCAACACCAATTGGACGAAACACTAAACGTCGTCAAAGGCTTCATCTTCATCTTAAGGCGATATGTATCATGCGAGATCATTTGATATCCAATATTCATTCATTGATATTCATTCATTCATTCAGCATTGATATCCAATATTCCATGCACCATTCAAATAATGCTTAGCATGGTTGGGCACGTTGACAGTCTGAGAGACATTTTCTGACAAGTTAAATGTTTCTAGCGGTAGTGTTTCTAGTATGTATTTCTAGTACTAATTCCGGATGTGACATCATTTGGCTTGTCTTTTGATAACGATTTTAGAGCTTCGCCAATAGAAATTCCAAAGAAAGAATTTATATATGGCAGTTTATTGATAAGAACTAACTAGATTAAACGCTAAATGTTGCCAAACTGGCTATAAACTACATTTTAAGGTAAACTTGATATGTGTTATGATAGCATTTGGGTAACAAAAGTAAAATATTCACTTTCCGTCTGGTTTGTTTACTTGCACAGAAAACGTACTTGTACACCAAAACTCGAATTGACATGTTTCATTGACACCTCTAAATCGCAGCTTTTTTCTTTCTCATAACTAAGACGACTTAAATAATGCTGAGATCTAAAGCATCATCTTTAACCCTCTGATGGTTTCACACTTAAATTCCACTTAGCAACCTGCATGACTTCTCACTAATTTTGTGATCTTCCTGACTAATATAATCTTTCCAAAGAAATAATGGGCCGCGGTGGCCCGGTTGGAAGAGTAACGGAGTTCGAATCCAGCCAAAATACCGTCGTGTACAAAGGGGGCTGGTGCACGTTAAATCTGTCGTGACCTCAAATGTACTCACGTTGACGTGGTGTGGAAGTTTGGAGAGTGGGTTGCCAGCTCAGGTGTTGCCTCGTCATCTGACCGTGGTTCAAAATTACGTGGTGTTGTCCTCGAATCTTTCCCTTTGGGATTGATCCCGGACCGTCACCAATAGCCCGTTGTGTTGCTCCAGTGTGACGTTAATTAAAATACCTACCAAAGAAATAATAAATAGAACAAAAAATAAGGTAAATTATGGTATATGAACCTCTTTTCACATCCACAAGAGAAGTTTCTTGTAAAATCTAATATTGATATTAGCTTTAAAGAAACTTACTGTTTTTTTCTGTCCTTGAAGTGAACTTCAAGACGACGAAAAACATCTCAAATCTTTCTTCAGTACTCAAAATTAAAATAAAGCGCCAGTAACTGTCAAATATTAAACAGCAATAGTTAAATTATTTAATATTCTAGAAGCATATTGACAAGCACAAAACTCGCCTACACGGAAAGTGAAATATTGTACTTTTTATTATTTTTTTAAATTTGGAACCAGTTGCAATCTGTCCTCATCTGTCTTGTTTTCACTAGAAAATAATGTGTTTCCTTTTAGACACTGCTTCGTTAGATTCGAATCACGATGATTTCGGCATTCATCATTAATTCGAAATCTTTAACTGCTAAGGCCATCCACGAATCCGCAGCTACTGGACTCTCCCATTGTTAAGTAAAAAAGCATTTTGTCTATATTTTCTGATTCAAAATTCTATCTTCAATCAGATATTTGCTTTTGAAAACGTGTAATAAACACTCTAATCTTGAAATATAGTGTTAGGGAGTGTATGTGAAATAAGGGAATGCATTGTACTAGCAGACCCATGCATAGCATCTGAGCTAAAGTTTCTTCATTGCTAATATCTATTAATGCTAATGTCGTTACTTACGTTTCATACCTTATGTAAATCCATTTATAATGAATATAAGCAGCAATATGCACATTCTGTACATCTAAATGAAATACAATTAGTCAAAAATAATAGGCGGTATTTTGTTGCATTTATCAAATGTACTCTTAGTGGTGTTCATTCTTATTTCCAATAAAGTGCATGGTAAAGCGCTCACACCTCAGTCATATTGCTACAATTACCTTCTGAGCATCCTCTTTAATTCAGTTTCATTCACTTATTCAAAGGCGTTTCGATATTTTTTACCTTTAAACTCTTATTTTCGGTTTAGATAAGATTTTTTTTTCTCTAACTCCTATCTTCCAGATTTCTTATTGCTTTCTGAAATCAGACTGCTGAATTTCATTAGAGTGAGGAAAATCAAGGAAATCTATTAATAAAAATGGGGCATTTGTACATTGCATATTTTCGTCCCCATTTCAAGTTATTCATTCTTTTCGAATCCTTTTAATGCAAAATCAGTGGTTTCCGTTTGGTGTCCGTTTGTATGTGCTTTCCCATGATACATCCAAACTGTGAGTATGTCTTCATGAAATTTTGCATTCTTTGAGTACTTACAGTAACTTAGAGATTAAATTTTATAGCGTCTTTATGTGTGTGTGTCTTCCGGTTTTATATTTGGTTTTGTGTTTATGTGTTTGTACAAGTATCGCATAAAATTTATTCAGCAAAATTTTATTAAATGTTAAAATTATTATAAAACATATATTAAATTAGTAAAGTCAACATTCAAATTTTCTTTTTCGACATTCTTAGGTAAGTTTCACACTAAAATAGCTGAATACCCATGCTTAAATCAACCTTAATTCCGCAGTGTTAGAAAAATTGGAATGTAAATTGAGCATTGCGATTACTCAAATTGTTTTACCAGTATAGCTGGAAAAGTAACTATTTTTACAGAATCTAAATTACAATTACTGATTTCTAGGTAATTTTTTTGCGAAATAAAAAATTATTTAAGAATATTTAGGACAGAGATGATATAAAATCTTTCAATTTTGCACTATTATAGATACTAGTGGTCGCCCAGTGGTCGCCCAGTGGTCGAAATTCGACCATAATTCATTTAAGTTTGAACGTTAGTAAGGTTCTTTTGTCAAAGAGTATACCTCTATATTCATTGCATATAATTTTTTTGAATTTTGTTCTATTACGTAAGCTGCGAGCATGTACAAATACGTCATAGGAAAAATGCGGTATAGCTTGGTTAAGCCATATCTAAAAAACAATAACGCTTTGTTTGACATTTTCTTGGGGTTTTTTATTGCTATACTGGCCACAGGTTTCGCCAAGGCTACACAGTTAATTTGCCTATTTTTTTCAAGTTATGTAAAATTTAAATAAAAAATAAATCCAAAAAATGAAATAAGGAATACGTGCTTCGTATTTTTTTATATATTTTTTATTGAAACAAAAAAAAACCGGGTGATTAAAAAAAATAAATGTTGTCCATTGAACTTGAAATAGTTCGACAATGAATTTAATGATTCAAAACTTCTGTGTAGACGATGTTTTTTGTAAAAATTCTTTCATCGTTTGCTAAATGCCCTTGACCGTTATATTCTGAAATATAAAATCTCAAACCATCGAATGATTGAACTCTACTTGCTGCGACGTACAATTGACCATGTGTAAAAACTGGCTGCCTTAATAAAATTCCAATTTTTTCGAATGTTTGTCCTTGAGACTTATTTAAGGTCATCGCAAATGCAGGTATAATTAGAAATTGAGTTCTTTGAAAGTTAAATGGTAAAATAGTTCCGGAATATGTTAAATTTATACGTGGAATCAAAATTCTCTTATTGCGTGCGGTTCCAGTTAAAACTTCGCAATCAATAGTATTACGATGCATAAATTTGATGCGCATTCTTGTTCCATTGACTAATGCTTCTTTTGTATTTAAGTTTCTGATCAGCAAAACGATGCAATTAACTTTCAATACTAACTTATGTGGTGGCAAATTATGCCAAATCTCATACTCCTCTGTACGCGCAATGTGCTTAAAAAGGGGTACAAAGTTTTTCTTCACGTATTAATATATATATATATATATATATATATATATATATATTACAGTATATGACCGTAAACAATGAATGTTTTATTTTGTTTAATTTAATATATTTGTAACGCATATTGTACATTAATTTTATCTTTCTGCACTCCTCCATATGAACTTTAATCATGCCAAATCTCATACTCCCCCGTGCGCGCAATGTGCTTAAAAAGGGGTACAAAGTTTTTTCTTCACGTATTAATATATAGATTTTGTTTAATTTAATATATTTGTAACGCATATTATACATTAATTTTATCTTTCTGCACTCCTTCTCCATATGTACTTTAATTATGCCAAATCTCATACTCCTCCGTGCGCGCAATGTGCTTAAAAAGGGGTACAAAGTTTCTTCTTCACGTATTAATATATAAATTAGTTATTAGATATTAATTATTTTATGTCCAATATTGCTAAAGACGGTGAGTTCATTTCTCGAAGGCATGAGCGCATTTCGACCAACTTTTCTCACAAGGCCTTGCTTAACACACTTAGTTGTAGAATTCCTTTTTATGAAAAGATTTAAGACATACATGACAAAACCTTTTGAACAAGACTGATAGCCAATCGAATTTATTCAAAGTATTTTGAAATTTTGGTATAGATTTCCTTTGCAAAACGAATATGCTTATTAAAACTTTCATTCCAACAGCATTCTTTTCTGTTTCAAATAAAATTACTTGTTTTTATTGTGAAAGTAGCACTTAATAGGCAAGTAACATAATCATTATCATCCTAAACAGGTACGTGGTTTCAACAAACTTAATACATTAGTTGAAAAAAGTGCCTTAAGGATTTGATTTGAAACAGCTCAAATTAGATTAAAGCAAATTTAAAATGAACTTTGAATATTGAAAGAATTATTGTTAGAAAATATCTAGGACTTCTAAAACATTAAAAATTCTTTGTTAGAGTGAAAGATGCATCGGCCGTCCAATGAAATAGACGGAACATGTGCAGACAGCTTCATGCTATTTCTTCTGGTCGTTCAATATGTATCACGCAGGTGTTTGAAAAATTATGAATCCCAAGGTAGGGCAAGTTCTAAATCGGTTAAAGTAATTATCCAGAGTAATTAAAAGAACTAGTCTGCGCTTCGATAGCCAATCGACCAATGTCGGTTCGTAAGTCTACGTGACTTAACCTATCGAGATCTTACGACAGACTCCACCCACATACTCTATTTCATTCAATGGAAAGATGGTCAAGGTTGCCTACTTTACGATAAAGCTATATTTAAGCAATTTATTATACCTGTTATAAGTATGTTGAAAGCAGTAGCTTTTCTTTAAAAAAAAACGCTATGAAATCTACCTACTATTTTTTAAAAATGGTAATCTATTACTTTTGCTTTGTGTATACTGAAGACATCCAATTTTAAAACAAATTCTTTTGTGTTGCACATGCCACTAATGGAATTTTCAAGAAAAATAGCTCTTGCTTCATAAGAATTAAGCATGAATATCTTATCAAAGTGACTTGTCATCCTTTCCTTCAAGATGATGAAATTCTAAAATGTCACATGCCTAGTGCAAGAGTGCCACAAGTAAAAAACATTGCGTAATGCATATTCAAAAGTGAATGCAATTCTTTAGGAAAAGTAATAAATATATTTTTTAAATAGAGGCATCGTAGATGCAGAACTGAATTCAAGTTCGAACTATTGTATTCAAGTTCGAACGAGCGAATGGGAGGATAAAATATCCTGAATTCGATCAATCTTAACCTGACACTCATTTTCACTTCTCGCCGTCCTCAAAGCCTTGACCTCGTAGGTCTTAGGCTGTCAAATAGCGCTAAAGTAGAAAGTAAATTCAATTGGGAGTTCATGGGTTCAGTCATTGACCTTTTTGAAACCTGCAATATGTCCCGTTAGAAGTGTCGCAATCCCTGTAAGCGCTATTTTGTTAGGGATAACTTCTGGTGCTATGTTACGCCTATATTGGGGAGTAAACTATCACATTTTTCTTTTTAAAATTATAATACATAAAAATCTGTCTTTTAAAATTATAAATATATAAGTATCGATTTAAAAGGAAAATTTTCAATTTCCAGAAATACTTAGCACCGCAGATATTCCGGAGCTTAACCTTCTGAGGGGTTCACACGCATAATTCCACCTTGTAAATTAGTCTTTTTAGTATGACTCTTTACCAGTTTTGACCTTCTTGATAAATAGAATCCTTCCAAAGGATTCTGTTATAAGAAAAGAAGAAATAGAATAATTCGAAAGGATTCTATTCTAAGGAAAGGAGAAATAGAATCATTTCAAAGTATTTACTTCTAAACAAATTAGCAATAGAATGTTTCCTAGGGATTCTATTCTAAGGAATCTAAGGAAAGGACCAACGGAATCTTTCTAAAAGTTGGAAGAACCCATGGATTCTTTCACCTTTAGAAAGATCAGAGTCTTTTAGAAAGAAAGGAGCCATAAGCACATCTATTGGGTGAAAAAAATCCATGGATTCCTTTACCCAATAGATGTGCTTATTAAGTCATTAAGTGTGTTGAGGGGTAAAAGCAATATTACACTACTCGAAAATCTCGTGACGCTCAGAGGGCTAATACCTATATCGTTTTGGATTAGATACGGACACCATAACAAAATGAAACCAGACTGATTCTTCTTCTCACACCAACCTGAAAACGTTTTTCATATTCTCAGAACAAAGCCCAATATATCTTGAACCATCAATTATTTAAATTTGTTTCCACTCTACAGTTATTTATTTTTTGCATTCACGTTGTTAACCAACCTGTTTTTAATGGGTTATTTACTTGTCCCGGCTTCGCACGAGAGCAATTTTAAATTCATGATGATGGGATAAATTTAATCGAGGTCTTGTACGATTTCCTTGTTTACGACACGAGTCGGTTTGTTTACTGACATAAAACATTTCGTTTTAAAGAAATGCGCGAAAGGGTCACGTAAAGTAATCTGTATGGAAAACATTCTCAATTTAAGTGTCACGTTACGTGCCTGTCCCTGCGCTTCACTTATGGCCACGTCAAATCAAACTCTTACAGCGAATTTAATTCGTTTGAAATTAAACTGCAAATCTAATGGAATCATTGGGATTCTCTGTAAAAAAAACTTTTTCTCCAGACCTACGGCCGATTAATATTCTGGCTTCAATAAAAAAGTTTTCAGTTTGTATTTGCAATCGCATCCTCTCGCATAACTTCGGTGGATTTAGATTACCTGCTGATATAATAGGAACCACCACATATCTCAGTGAACTCACTTTCAAAATGAGTTTCTGTGATGGTATACGGGAAGGATGTAAAGAATTTAAAAATTATGTTGGGTGATGAACATTTTCTTCTCTATCCGGCTACTGTGTCTATTGGATAATAAACTTCACTTTGGGTATTGAATTTGGAGAGCATCAAATCGTGAACTTTCTAAACGTGTTTAATTTGTCGGTGATAATGTTGATTCTGTAACCCTCTAAGAGGTTTCGACGTGGTATCACGTCCATCAAGATTTAGCCAATTTTTCTAATGAGGAGGTACCTCGTCATCAGGATGTTGACGATTTTTCAATGATGACGAAATGAAAATTTGATCAGTTTTTCTAATGACGAGATATCTTGTCTTTCAAGATCTGGTTTGCTAAGAACGAGATACCTCGTCGCCACAACTACCAGTGAGGTTGAACCATGAAATCTACTAGTTTGAAAGGTACGGGTTTCAGAATAAATATTACCAATCAATTCTTGAATGTTGCTCAATAAAACAAATCATAATTGAGCTTACTGTTTCTTTCATTCATCGGAATGAAACGTTCTGACACACCCATGGGTGACTGAGCAGTTTTGTTCTCCGTCGTCAAATCTTACCACTAAAGATCTTACATTTGCCCGGATGTAACAAAATCGTCACTCGAAACTACTATGATAGTATTCTTATCTTCAGAAAACCATACACTCTTTTCGATGTTACTTAAAGTCGTAAATAGAGCATGAATGAAGGAAAAATTATCTTCGATCATGAATTATACTCTTTAGTGAGCAACATTCAAGAATTGGTTGCTTATGTTTCTTTCCTATTCATAAACAGTCACTATTTCTATAATGCTAAATTGCTAAAATGCTAAATTGCTATAACGCTAAATTACAGCAAATTATCTAATTGCTAATTGGTACAATGCTACATGAACATTTTTTACAGATGATTTTTAATAATTTTCAAACCTATCTACGCTTTCCCCACTACTTCTATTACTTATCAAAACTTCGATTTGTATAGATTAAGCAAACTTTCGCATTTATTTTTGTAAAATCAGGAACATTTTGGGGGATGCCCCCTCTATATGTATCCCTATGAAAACATTTTCTTTACAGATGATTTTGAATCATTTTGAAACCTATCTGTACATTAACTTTTCGAACTACTATTACTTATCAAAACTTCGATTTGCATATATTAAGAAAACTTCAGGATTTGTTGTAAAATAAGGAACAATTTGGGGTATGAGCCCTCTAAATCCTGTAAATTACCCTGTAAATAAGGATGAAAATTTCCAGCTTTTACAAATCTCAGCATTTTTACTTCAGCTCAATCCTTTATCTTCAATCTCAGAAGACCATTTTTGATCTATTTTTGATAAACTGTAAACTACATTGAAGATCGAACATAAAGCTGATTTTTTCGATCTTTTATAACATGGGCCTTTTCTAAAAAGTGCCCATCCATTTTTACTTAGATGTTTGAAGGACGCTATCATTTCCTGATGTTTCAACACAGTAGCTTTCCTATTCCTTTGCTTTTAGTTGACTGAAGTGCAATCTTTAACTTTATGTCGCAATGAGGTTTCCTCCCACTGCGATTTGGGCAATGCTCATCCTTGAAATAGTGCGAGTGATAATTGCTAACCCTCACCGTGAACAGCAGCTGATTCCAAAGAATTAATGAACCGTTCAAGAACGGGAAATTCTAGGCTCAATGACAAAATCTAACTACTGAATATGCCATTGCTGCAACTTTACGAATCGAATGATGTTATAATACTGCTAACAGATTTGCTAAGTTTTGCAAACAAAATCTTCAGCCTCATTAGATCGAGATTGGATTCCATAAGACGACGTTTTTCAAAAAGCTTTTGAAAACTTGTATGGAGTTTACAAAAGAGAATGTACAGTACAGCAAATTTACTTTAATGTTAAAAAATTACTTTAGAATGTACAGTACAGCAAATAACATTCGTTAACAACGAAGTAATTAATCAAATTTTAGGAAGTATTTATTGAGACACATGCTGACAAGCGCAAAATCATTTACAAGAAATTAAAACCTATCAAATTGAAACAAGAGGGTCTTTAGATCAAAGGTAAGGGGTTAAACCCACCTCAAATTTTAAGGATATACGCTCCTTCAGTAATCGTAACTTAATTAGAATGTATAACTGGAAGTTATAAAAAGAGGGGAAAGAAGATTCCGTCGGAACACAGTTCGCTGTCCTGCTGATGACCCAGGATCAATCCTGAAGGAAAACATCCGAGGACAACACCTAATAATTTTGAACTACGGTCGGATGCCGAGGTCAACAACTGAGCTGACACCTCATTCTCCAAATTTCCACGCCGACGTAAGGACATTTGAGACCACGACAGATTTAACATGCTCCAGCCTCCCACGTACCTGACATTGGTAGGATCTAATCCCGAACTCGCAACCCTCCGGTTGCTAATCCGCGGCTCTACCAACTGGGCTACCGCAGCCCCTACACACACAAAGAAAGTTTTCCTGGCGTAAAAGTGAGAAATACACCCATGGTAAGTTACAGGAATCGAACTTTCGCTCCTCACAACGCAGTGGCAAACCCACTGAGCTTATGCAGCCCCATTTCAGGGAAGAGAGAAGGTATTAATGGTTGATGTCTGCTTTTCTTTAAGCCAGTGTTGCAATCCCCACTTTATCTTCTATCTGCTTGCTCATTCCTGTCCAGTAAATCTATTCTCAGGCCTTGGCGCGACATTTGGTAATTCCTAGATGACCTCAGTGTATCTTCTCAAGTGTAATTTCCCTTTGATCTTCCGGCAATTATCCTTTGATTGATCTGCAACCTCGCATTAGTAATCTATCTTATTCACTGATTTCATATCGGATTTGCCAAAAAGGGAGGCATTTTGGATCTAATTCCTTCTTAGTCGACCTACAACCTCTTTCATATTCAATCAATTTTTGGCATACGAAATATTTCTGCTGTTCGATTTGTGTTTCTTTCAGCCGTTCATGTAAATAAAAACGACTGTCCGTTGTCCAGTTTCTTTTAATAGTTTTCCAGTTTCTTTAACGTAGTAGTTGTCTCCTGTACTCTGCTGGGGATTTCTGGGAAGAGCTTCTGCTGCTAAAAGATTGTTTCCTGATGTGTGAAAAATAACGCATCATCCCTAATTTTAGTCATTTCAAATGTGGGGCAAATTATTCATACTTTTGTTAGATAAAATAGGAATAAAAGATTTATGATCAATTTCTAAATGTAAATGACGTCCTATGATATCGAACAAAATGAAGTTTCTAGAAGAAACCTAAAATAATTTAAGCACACTAAGTGTGGTTCATGGATATGAATCAAGAGTCAAGGCACGTGAGACTGGAACACTATCAACTACGCTATGCTATCATGAAAAGAGCTATGAAATTTATTACTGGACAACAGTGAAATTTTGAGGGCTTTTAGTTTTCTTAACGAAGAGAATTTGCAAAATTTACCTGCATATTTGAAATATCATTAGCATATAAATCGTCCGTTGTTCTTGCTGCACCAGGGAGACGTAAATTCAATACCACCTACTTACCTCGGAATGGGTTTGATATGCACATAAGTTTCGATTCTTAAATCAAAAAAATCCCCTGGTCCTTCTGTTTATGAAAGAATTTGAACAGAGGTTGAAAATCAACTGTTTTATTAAAAAGAAAAATTGCTTTTCAAACAAATATGAAAATTATTTTTATATTTAAAACTATTTAAATTGATGGTGATAGAATTGATGGTGATAGAGGAAAATACGCCTTTTCAAGTATTAAAGTCAGGTCTATTTCAAACGTTACAAAAATAAAGTGCAACTGTTTTCTCGTTGTTTCTTACAAGAAATCTAACCTTCGTGTAAACTAGATGAATAATTCAATATGTTTTTTCAGATGCAAACAAGTCCAACTTTATTGACTTGCACGTTTGTGTAGGCGTTAAAGTGACCTCCGTATCTAAGGTTAATGTTGTGGATCATCCGACCATTAAATCGTTCTCGAAGTAGTTAAAATTTATGACTTTTACGACTGCTCTCTTTGAAGCATCGTGAACAACAGGCAGTCAAGATATGAGATGTATCCTCAGATCTTTTTGCTTTTGGCATTAGAGAACGCCGATGACCTCAAACGACCGAAGGCCTTCTTCAAGGCTCGAACGATATAATCCTGTATGGTAATTGAGCACGATAGTAATCGCAAACCGCAACGGTTGAAAAAAGATGTGATTGGAGCAGCTTGGCCAGACCTGAGAGTTAAACCATAAAAATACCAAGCAACCCAATGTAAAGCTAACATATCACCGGTAAATTTATATAAGGTGAGTGAATAAAGTTAATTTTTTGTTTTATTTTTTTAAATTATATACTTTATATGCGACCTACTGCAAAGGTGTATTTTGGCAAAATGTCCCACCGAATGATTTGTCCGGCCTAGAATGGATATTACTCAAGTTGGATTCAATCCTGCTGTTTCCTGAACATATTTTTATAACTATCATCAATCCGTTACTGCTGTCGTAAGTATTTCAAAAGAAAATCAATTTATACAAAAAAAAGAAATAATCTCCCATTACTCTACAATAACGTACGACAGCTAATTGAGCACCTGAAGGCAATCTGGGAAGCATGAACAGATGGTAAAAGAGTGGATAACGATATTAGGAACATGACTCAGTGAAAGTCGACTGCAAACTTGTACCTGCTGACCTAATTTTCTTTCAAGAGCATTACGGCCTTGACCTTTCTTCTTCATTGTGATTTAAAGGAAAGTTAAATGTACTTAATTAACTGTCTGCCATGTTTACTCCGTAATTGGTGCTAATTTTGATTAGTAAATTATATGAATATTATTTCAGTATTGCGCAGTAAAGACTGAATGGTTTGAAGAATGCTTTGATCAAACAGCCTTTAGTAATGCCCTGACAATATGCTTTTGTAATGTGTTGATGCCATACTTTCTCTTAAACCTCCAAGGCTCATCAATCAACGAACGAGTCACCAACTGACGAAATTTGCTAATGGCGAGATATCTCGTCATCAAAATATTGCCGATTTTTTTTTATGATGACGAGATCAAGATCTGGTCAGTTTTTTTCTAATGACGAGGTATTTCCTCCAAGTGGTTTCAACGAGATATCTCGTCAATCAAGATCTGGTCAGTTTTTCTAATGACGAGATACCTCGTCGAGGTAATTACCAGAAGTTTTAAAACTAGGTATTTGACTACGTATGAAGTTTATTTTCTCATTTTCGGTTTATTTTAGGAGAAATATAGTGTTATTCTGTCAGCTTATTAACAGAAATTGTACATTTCTGTTTTATACATTTCCATATAATTCGTTTTGAATGCTATGCAATACACGTATTTCTTGAAATTGCGATTACTTTTCGTTTGCTGCATTCGTTTTTATTTTAATGCCATTGACACCATTTATGACCGATTGCAAATAATGATTTAGCCTGTAGGTGATTTTAAAACTTGTTTTGTACGACATTTGGCGACAGCACCGCTTTATGATCAAGTGAGATTTTCCGTAATAATCAGTGTTCGCCATAATGAAATGTGAAAATTTGGTATGGTTGGTGAGTGGCTGATTTTAAAATTTGAGTGTTGTGAGATGAATTTTCAGTACAAACAAACCACCAAAATATTTAATAGTTTTCTGGTTATCAAATACGGAATACGTACTAGAAGCAAGTTCTTACTAGTGTCATCTACATTTAGCTTTACTGAAAATCACAAATATATTTTTATTGAAAGTGATATGATATAATTTTGGTTCTCCAAACATTTTCACTCAAATTGCAAAGTCTGCCAACTTTGGCCAAAAGTTGTTTTCATAATGTTGTGGATCTTAAACCACATAGCTGACGACGAAAAAAATCGGATATAAAATTGCTCTCAAACGCTTTCATAAAATTTATATCTGGAGGTCATTAAGTGAGTTGCTATAGTTTGGATATAAGGAATAGCTCAAAACAAAAACATTTGACAAAAATTGTTCCCTAACGTTTTCATAAAACTTATATCTGGACGTCATGGAGTTGCTATACTTCGAATATATGGAATAGCTCAAAACGAAAATATTTGATAAAAAATTGTTCCCGAATGTTTTCATGAAATTTATATCTGGAGGTCATGAAGGGAGAAAAAAGAAGGAAAGCAAGTTTCTATTTCGTAATTTTGCTTCCAGGGATTTCTCCGTATACCGAAGTCATAGATAGAAAACCTGTTTTTAAAACGTAAACCCTCACAAAATACGATGTGCGGGCATTCATTAAAGGAAAGGGCTGGAAAACACTTGAAGTACTTCCTTTTACTCTAACGATGCTTTGGTTGAATGACTGCTTTTAAAGGTTAGTGTTCCTTAGTTGTTTCAAATATTTTAATTGCAGTAAATTTTGAGAAAAATGTTTTTGATAATTTCTATCGAATTTTTCTTATTAAATTTTGATGTACAGAATATCTGCAAGTGAAGTTCTCCGGTTCTTCTTTATATGTATATTATATGGTTTGTTTTGTCTAAAGTCCTATCAAAGTCCTAAAGAAACGAAATAGTCCGTTGTGTTGCTCCAGTGTGACGTTAATTAAAATACCTACCTAAAGAAACGAAATAGTGTCATTTCTAACACAACTTCAATCATGATAGACTTTATTTAAAATTTGTATCGGAAGTGCTTTGTTTTTTGTTGCCAGTGTTCTTAAGATTTCTATTTCTAAAAGATGCTACTTCTACTATAAATTTAAATCCATGATGTGGTTTAACGTGAACCCACCCCTCGTGGTGCACCAAAGTAACACAAAGTCTTCGTAATTTTGCTCTTGTATTGTCATAATGACTAAAGCACTTCTCCGTGATGTGGTTACATTTTCAACCTTTTTACTTTCTTTGTTTATTATTTTTAATACAACTAACCTAACAATTCATACAGACAAAAAAAAATACAACTATGTACTCTGGGAGACCTGAAAACAGAACTCAGAAAATTAGACTTTTTCAAAATTGTAAGACATTTTTGATGTCTGATTTTATTCAAAATAAGTTAATATTGCAAGTAACATTTATGTGTACATTGTGACTAAAAGCTATAAGTTGGTGAAGAATATTTGGATTTTATAAAAACATAATAATTTTATAAAAACATAATAATTTTATAAATTTAGATGAGCGTATGCGCATCACAGCTTATGGTCAGATATGGCCCTTGCGCCATAAAATCCCAAAACCAATCAACCAACCAAGCGCATCACAGCTTGTTCAAAATCCTCTAAGTATTTATAGTAAATTTTTACACACAGCTATTCTAAAATTTTCTAGATATAATTTTTTAAAGTAAGCTCATCAGAAAGCTCTATGCATTTCAAATAATTTAAGACCATGCGCAGGGCTTAAATTATTTGTTAAATTATTTATTGTATTGGTTGGAATTACAAAAGGAATCAATCTTAACTGATGATCCAACTTTTTTGAAATTCATCCTATGAACATTAACGTAAAAATTTAATTATATAACTACTTCCAATTATCATAGAAAGTGGAATATTATGTCTCAAATGTCCTGTTATTTGACCGCTGATACATAGTTAAAGTTTAGTTATACTCGGCAATATTGTCAAAATGTATGATCACTTTGTTAAAATTAGTCTACCGTAACTCTTACTCAACTGCCTTCTTATCAGAGCCTCACTAAATCGAGGGGTTCAAGATAGATTACAAGCATGATTAAATAATTTTTACTCGCGGAAACTTTTATAGATGACCTTTTCTTCTTTTGCGTTAGATATTGCAAGTAATTTCATCGCTTCCACACAATTGGTACCTTTAGTGTACATTCTGGTTCTAACCTTATTGTTGGACCGAAAGTTACAGCAGCGATAACGAGTAGGGGGGAAACGTCCATCACGATTGCTATAGAAGCAAGAAATATTTAAAACGGGAACGAGAAAGATTGCCACATTCGTTTAATCAAGTGGAAAATCAGGAAAACACCGAGGGACCGACCTATTGGAAGCAGTGTGGATCGAACCTGAAAACTGTTGCTCCGGCATTCTAGTCTAACAATCTTTTGATATCTATGCTTCTGTAAATTGATCTATTTGATCTTTTAAATGCTTATGAGATGACTTGAAAAGTCTTATTCCCTTTTAAAGGAAATCGCATTATTGATTCATGAAAAGGAAAAAGGTTTTTTTTCCTGGGGGATTCTTATAAAATATTTGAGAATTTCTCATTTGTGTAAAAGCTTCAGAAATTAAAAAAAATGTAGGTTACTGTCGAAACACATTTAAAGAGTGTGCCTTCATGGGGAACTTTTAGGAAGTACAAAAGTCGATTCACATTTGCGAAGCACAAAAAGGAAAATCAGGAAAATGTTCAAGCAAACAAACCCGAATATTCAGGATAGAATCTATGAATTATCGCCACGGTCTATCAGTTTGTTTTAAGCGGTACTTTGCATTATTCGGGAGTAAAATGGTTTTAAGAAAGAAACTTTTCATGTGTAGAAAAGAAATATTTAGAATATGTTTAAATTTTTAATTCCCGTTTTTAATTATATGAGCTTATTTTTATTGTAAACAAACCACTGGTTTTTCTTCCCGTTAACCACTTCTACCACTTAAACCCATTCTACCACTAAAACACTAGGTCCGTTTACATTTATCTTTACAGAAAAAGTATTTCATATCTATTTTTATTGAAACTGAAACAGAGCAACATTTTTTATTTACCCCACACACGTTGTATAGTCAACCAATTTTGAATAAATATTGGTTTCATAATCTCGTAGACCCGGTTTGCTTTATCTGAGATGATAAATAATAGATGCAGATCTTAGTGTAATTAGAGCAAAATGTTTTGTGTGAAAATGACAAATGCAAATTTTTAACAGGTCGAATTGTATTTTACTAGGAGCTTGGAATATACCGATTGAGTCAAAAGGTCGATTCGCCCCAATGATAACTTGAAACCAAGAATTTTTCTCATTTAGTCTTGCTTCAATAACTACTCTAGTAAAAATAAAAATTGTTTTGGAGGATTGAAAAATTAATTTTTATTTCGATATAAAATGTTTAGGTAAACTGCAAATTTACTCAGACGAAGTAATATATTATAAACTGTGTTATAATAGTTTGTGAGAGTTAATAACAACTTTAACATTGTAATAGCTCATTTCCTATGAAAAAGGTAAGAACAGAGTAATTATCATTGTTGCTATAATGGGATAGCTAGAAAATTTGTCAAACTAAGAAATGACATGATGCTCATTAACTGTTTTTTATTATTGAAACTACCACCCAAGACAATCAGTTTAATTGAATATTGTAGAAACTCTGGGTTATCCCCAAGTGTTGTACGTAACGCGTAAACACAATTTCAACTAGACTTTTCCACAAAACCCGTTTACGTTACCTTTTGCTTTTGCTGGTTGCTTTTTGTGTAGAGTTTTTAAATTGCGAAATCTTTTTACGTAAGAACCATAATAATTGACGTGTGCGAAAGGTGAAATTTGCTTTCTATTCACGTAAGTGATTGAGCTATCATAGCGTGTCTTTTATAAAAGATTCCTGATCTTTGATTTGCATGGATTCAGTTATATTTGCTCATTCTAGAGGAATGTTTACTTGCAGAAAAAACTCCAGTGAAAATTGTCTCGTAGAATTTTGGTAGTTAGTTCATTAATTTGAATTATCGAAATTGGAAAAGAATGGCTTAGTAATCAGTGGTATAAAGAGGCGATTTGTTTCACGAAATTGTTATCGACGAATTAGCCATTCTATTACGCTTTTACAAATCTGTCTAGTTCGGAAATGAATTTTTTTCCGTGAACATTTCCTGTTTCAGATGTTTCCAGACACTTTACAGACTAAAAAATTTAGACAGGCTTTTACAAATTTTTTGAACTTTGAAATTTTTAATATTTTCGTTGCTGCGTATACTTGCTGTCACAAAGGGCATATACAAGGGTTTATAAAGCACCCTAAACATATTTTAGATAGAGAAAATTGAGAAGACGTTCTTGTGAAAGGTGATTTTATAAGCAGCGTTTTTTAAAGCACGGATATCCCCAGGGAAACTAGTTACATTACAAGTGGGGAATCAACGAAAACCTTGCTTCCATATCCTGCTTTAAATACAATTAACAAGATCATCGATAGATCATATTCAAAAAGAATAGATTCTGCGAGCGTGTGATAGCCCTCCATGAATTTAAATTTTAT
Organism: Meta bourneti; assembly: GCA_933210815.1. NCBI lineage: Eukaryota > Metazoa > Arthropoda > Arachnida > Araneae > Tetragnathidae > Meta > Meta bourneti. The sequence continues at coordinate 48,389,923 of OW119929.1, read as the reverse complement.
TGCGCTCGTGCAACTGCTACTCGAGTACTTATAAACCTTATTGTTTCTTGATATTATAATTAATCACGTGTAAGCTATAATATTAATAAATGTGTTTTTAGTTATGCACGTGCAAAATTTAACCATGCTATAGAATAGGATGAAAAATTAATTTAAAATTTGGGAGAATTTGAAAAGGAGTATGAAAGAGAATTTATCCTTGTTCTTGCTAGTTTGTATCGTCCTAAGTTTGTTAATAAATTTCTCAATTTTCCTAGCAACCATTCGTCTCCATCTATGTAACAAAAGCTTGTCTACAATTAATGTAATCGTACTACTGATACTATGATCACTAGAAAGTGACCAGAGAGTCTTCGTCTCCTAATGAATTAGGTACCGACTCGGATCACCACGCTATCTCCCGACATGTTCTTCAACCCTTTGCATGCGTCGGGGCAGAATATCGTTTCCTTCTTTAGTTACGGCAGCCGGCCCAAGGGCTTTACAGGCAACTTACTGAAACCGGCCGAAACGGCCTTACAGTGCTTTCCTTCAGCAGGACAGGGAACATGTGTCATCCCATTATCACCTAATGTGCCGGTTTCTATTGTCGGGCCGTGGGTATGCCTAGAAGAGACAGATTCTTTCCGGGTAAACTGAAAGGGCGGCGGTGACTTTTTAAGTATATCTCTTTTCATTTACTCAACCTCTCACAGACTAGATGCTCGAGGATAAACAATTTGCGAGGCTCCCCGTCGATAACCCTGAAACCCTGACATCTTTGTCAACGGGGAGATAAGGCTATTCACGAGCGGGTCTCTTTGTAGCACAGAAAGAAGGGATGGAAATCGTAATGGGCTTCGGCGATTCTTCAGGAGCTTGAGGTCTGAAAGAATCCGGTCCTTTCGTAACGAGGGGACTCGAAACTTTCGGCCGGTTGGGACGGTCCCAGTATCCAGAGGGTTAAAAGAATTAAATAATTTTAACTCATGTTTTATTCATGCACTTAATCAATAGTCAAATTAACTAAAAAATTATCTATTATTAACTATTATTCATCCTTACAGAATTTCCAAAATTTGTGATAAAAAGAGTTCTCCTGAAGAGTTGAACAACCATGATCGTCATCGGAGGCAAGCTGGCTCATGCCACACTCTGCAATGAACTCATCACTCGGAGCGTAGTGGTAATAACCCGGAGACTCATCAGCACTCTTCACGTGAAGGAAGAAGTCTTTGGTGACAATGTGAGACCACTGAACACTGTAATCCCGTTAGAGGAGGTCTCGAGAGAAAAGCAAATCGACATCACCACCTGTGGTCCCCTGTTCGAGAAATGGCGACAAGAGAAGAGATACTGGAAGATACCAAAGTCTGAAATACCATTCAGGGTCACGTACATTGACACCGGCCACCAAGGAAATGCAGCTGACACACCCACAGTGATTTCTTTGCACGGTTCTCCAGGATCTTACAGGGACTTTGATCCCCTCACCGCTCATCTTCATCGCCTGGGAGTACGAGTCATTTCTCCCAATTTCCCAGGTGAGTTTTCCTAGGCACATTTCAGGACATATGTCTACACTGAAAAACTCCATAAGCTTCAAGTAAGATGTAGATGTGAATATACACTGCTGGCCACCCAAATTGCAACACCAAGAAAGACAAGAGATATCACAACAAAATTTATTTTGCAGATAACATGTTCACCAAGTATCAAATGATTAAATTTATAGACTTCTGTGAAGTGTGGTTCCTGCCAAAATCAGTAGCCAGAGTAGCCGCCATTGTTGGAGATCACCGCTGCCACACGCCTCGGCATTGATTCAAAGAGACTTTGGATGTGTTCTTGGGGTACAGCAGACCAAGCAGCTTCCACACGTTGCCAAAGTTGATCTGGTGTGGCAGCTGGGGATGTATTCTGGGTCAATCGTTGAGCAACCATGGACCACATGTTTTCTATCGGCGAAAGATCCGGAGAGCGAGCTGGCCAGGGAAGCAATTCAATCTGGCGATTGACGAAGAACCCTTGGACAATGCGTGCCACGTGTGGTCGCGCATTATCCTGTTGAAATATGGCTGTGGGCAAGCCCTGAAGGTAAGGAAGGACAACTGGCTCCAACACCTCGGAGATGTAGCGCTGGCTGTTTAAAGTACCGGCAATGCGTACTAGAGGAGTGCGAGAATGATATCCAATACCGCCCCATACCATAAAACCCGGTGCAGGACCAGTGTGGCGGTGCATAACGCAGCTGTTCAGCATCCTCTCTCCACGGTGTCTCCAGACTCGAATCCGACCATCGTGGTGTTGCAGACAGAAGCGTGACTCGTCAGTAAAGACAATTTCATTCCATTCTGCCGTCCACATCCTTCTTTCATCGCACCATTGGCGGCGGAAACGTCTGTGGTTCTGCGTCAAGGGTAGACGAAGCAATGGACGTCTTGCGGACAGACCACTCTGCTGTAAACGGCGTCGAATGGTACGCGCAGACACTGGATGATGCGGTACAGACTGAATGTGCTGTGCTATGGTTCGTGATGTGGCTGAGCGATTCGTCACTGCCATACGCACAATGTGCCTGTCATCACGTGAAGTGGTGCACTGAGGTGGATGCGATCGAACACGTCGGTCCGTCGTACCCTCCTGCATCCAACGATCACATATCCGCATTACAGTTGTTTGGTTTCGTCCAACACGACTACCGATTTCCCTGAAAGATAATCCACAATCTCGGTAGGCCACTATCCTTACTCTGTCGAACTCGGATACTTGATCAAAAGATGATCGCTGTTTTCTACGAGGCATAATTGATCGTTTTTTTGAAAAAACCACAAGAAAAACACAATTGCCGTACTTGAAATCGTCGAAATCTCCAAGCCTTAAATAGTACTTTGAAGTGGCGCCACAGGCGCGCGTGATGTGCGTCTGCGCTGAAATTCTAATCATTTGCATATCTCACCTCCGCTAATGCATGTTGTAAATTTCATATTATTTGCATGCTTCCTTCAGGGTGTTGCATTTACGGTGGCCAGCAGTGTACTTTCCAAAAGGGTTTAAGGCAGCGGTAGCCCAGTTGGAAGAGCACGGGAACTAGCAACCGGAGGGTTACGAGTTCGAAACTCGGTCCAACCAAAGACCGTCGTATACACGGGGACTGGTGCAAGTTAAATCTGTCGTGGCCTCATATGTCCTCACATTGACTTGGTGTGGATGTTTGGAGAGTGGGATGCCAGCTCAGGTGTGATGTCATCATCTAACCGTGATTCAAAATTACGATGTGCTGTCCTCGAATCTTTCCCTTCGGGATGGATCCCGGACCGTCGCCAATAGCCCGTTGTGTTGCTCCAGTGCGACTACATACCTACCTTCCAAAAGAATTTAAAAGTAAAATATATTGTCTCTGTCTGCAGCCCAATACAGTCTAGAAACAAATAAATTATGTAACTGTCAGCACAGTTACATATTTTATTTACACAGTGCTACATACATATTTACAGTGCTACATCAATAAGATCAGGGCTGCTATTGAGGTGGTTTCCTGTCATATTTTAGAGGTCACACAGAGGATAAGTTGAAGAGTTTGACAGCCAATTAGGTAGAGACGATTTTGGAATGTAGTCGTATCCGTGATCACACGAAAACAAGCGATTCCTCTAGCTCTCAGTAGATCCTGTGACAATTGAGACCTTAGCAATAAGTTCCAGTCTTTCTCTTTAGCTATTTCTTTGTAAGAATTAAGCCGAGAGTGTTTGATTTTTGTATTTATAATCCCGAAATTTTATAAATACAAAACAAATTTCCTTATATAAAACTGTTACTTTTGAAACTTTATTCAAAAGTGATTTTAATGTAATTAAACGCTACAATTAGATTACGCTACAATTATATTTTATCTTTGGACTCTTGAACTAAGATGTTCTGCCTAAAACAAGCAATTTATTGTCCGAATATGGATTTTATGATGCAAAACTGCAAGCACATCACTATTTCCTAATACAGAAAGATGTCTTATACACCTATCAATTGTCTAACTTTTTTCAAATTGCTATATCCAGTAGGTTTGAAAATAAAGAACCCTATTTGTTCAAAATTGAGTTTGAAGTGAAACAAGTTTAAACTGAAAGTTTATTTTAGCAGGTATTTAACTCAGACATAATTTTGAAAAAAATCTAGTAAATGCTATTTAGTGGTAAGTATAAATGTTGTGATCTATTTTATTAAATGCATTGAATAATATTTCGATATTTCTGGTGACTCATTGTGTAAATTAAAAGTGAACGGATCTTCAAGTAAATGAAAAAGAGTTTAGGAACCATTCATATACTTCTTCAACCCATTTCGACGATTGTTTGTCACAAAATAATTTATTAGTGTTGTATAAATTGAAAAATATTTTAGTTGTTCATTTTTAATACCTATTCATACTCTAACATTCCTTAACTGACATAATGATACATTTTTGCTCTGTTAGGAAGTGAAGTACCTCCAACGACATTTCGCAGCACACCAGAAGAGAAGTCGGAATACGTTAACGATTTTCTCCAAGCTCTTCACGTTCCCAGGTAATTTTGATTCCCCAAAACTTTTATTGTGCTAATCAAGCAAACAGTTATACTTACAATTCTATAAGTTTTAGACATGGCTATCAGAAAGTACAGTGAAACTAGAATCAGCTAAACAAACTCGAGGATTTGTCTTCTCACATTGAAATCCATGCTACTTTCACACGCATGATGCTAGAATTTGCAAATAGTTCAGAAAAGAAGGCATATAGCCTTCAACTAGATAGCTTGTCGATAGAAGTGTCACTAAACCAAAATTTGTCTAGATAATTAACATTTCAAGAAATTTTCACAAACGTTTTTCAACAATGAAACATGGCAAACTCTTATTGCCTGGTTCCCTACATCCTGGAGCTGCACTTGAATTTGTTAGTGATGGATTTCCTATCAGCCCTTTCAAGACTTGTCAATGGGCATATTATACCATTTCCCAATTAGCAACATTTTTTATTTACCATAGAGCTTTCTCAGCGTTTTATCAATAAATGTTGAGCCGGTCTTTTCCCTGACATAGTGTTTACCGTATGGGAAAGGGTAGAGAAAATCTTAGGAGTCCTGACATAATTTTAAGTATTCTAAAGGTTCGTGGACTCATGAACTTGTAGGAATAAGAAACAACACAACAGGCAGGCGGAGTGTGTATATTTTCAATGCTATTGTTGCGTTTCTTTCATTTAATATTTTGCTAGAAATGGTTATTAATTTACATGAAACTGTTACAAAAGTAATGAAGGTAAAATCTAGTTCTATAAATCTGATTCTGTCAAAATACATATGTTAATTCTTAATAATACTATTTTTCTAGTAATCCGCATTGTGTCAAAGTACATATGCTTATATGTTGTTTAATTTAAAACTGAAATAATGATTCTATTTTATTTTTATAGAGTCGACATGTTGGTTTGCCACAGCAGTGCTATGTTTCCCGGATTATTTCTTAGCATGGGAAATCGAAGATTTTCTCCCAAGTCATTGGTCATGTTGAACCCTACTACTCTCGACATACCTAGGTGAGGTAACAAATGCAATTATTTCGATCAAAATCCATTAATGTTATTATTTAAAAGAGATTTATTTATTGCATGTTTTGTTTTATGTATCAAATTTTGCGCCTGATGATGAATGTTCCATTTGCACCTGTACTTTTCAATAGGAGATCATATCATTTGTTGTCAGTTTATTTTAATCTCCACAACCCATAAAATCTATGGTCTAACCAAATAAGTCATCTACTTTTCCATGTATTTTCACTACGAAATATATCAAAGGTCTAAAGTTATATTCTAAAAATTTGTATAAAATACGTTGCACTTTGTACTTTCAAAGTTAAGACTACCAAAAAATTCTCCGAAAGGTTTTCTTGCAAATCTTTTCACTGTAAAAAATCCCTGACTAAGTTTTTCCGAGTCTCCAAATGTTAAATCATTGGCTTCAAAAACTGAAATTATTTGGATTGTAAATTCAATAATTACCCTACTGGGTTATAAAAAACGTTATGTAAACGCCTTGTACAATAAAAATGATTTTTTTTTCAGAAAAAGCAGTGGGTTAATTTATATATTGTACCTAATAATTCACATGATTTAAATTCAATGTGTAGTGTACGATAGACTTAATCCATTTTTTTAAATTTTGTTCATAGTAAAAAAAGATGTCTCCATAACATGCACTGTTATTTTTATGAATTAATTCAAGTCTTCGATAACAGTCTTTTTATTTTCAGTAACTGTTTTCCATGGAACAATGATCTCTTTTTCTTAATCTAACCATTCATTTTGTTGAATACTTCAAATCCTTTATTACATTGAAAGTTTTCATTTCATTAGCTGTAAATCTGCCTGAATTTAGAGAAAGTAATATTTGAAAAATTACATGAAATAAGAAGTTCTGCAGAACAATAGAAGAAAAATCTGCATGTTTGATACGTGCAATAGAACGCCTATGCATGATAATAAGTAAACGAACAGGAGTGCCCACTTAAGGTCAAACTGTCAAGGTGAATCCAAGGGGGAAAAGTTTTATTCGGAACATAAGAAAAAGAGGAATTAAAATAGAAGCGTAAGAGATAGTCAAGGAAAATTTCGCGAACGTGACTAGAAGAATGAAAAATGAAAATTGATAATTCTAAAAAAGCAGTGATTACCGGGAATCGGACTTCGTTGCCATGTCATCTTTTGTTATCACTTCATAGACAAGGCTAGAATAGATAGAAATTATGTTTGCATTGTTGATTTTAGACATGTACATTTTGGGTAATTTATCGGCATATTTGATCCCTTTATGAAATTTTTAGGAAATCAGAATTCGTTCACTCAACGTAAACAGAACACAGGACTAAACGAAAGATCACATTTTACTTTCAGAGATGTAAATTAAAAGGAGTCGTGAATTAAAACGCTTGATAATGCAAAAATCTAAACTATTTAAAAGGTCACCGTCGCTCAGTGGGTTCGACCGCTGCTCTAGCAACCAGTTAGTTATAAGCAGTGGAGATTCTATTCCTGTATGGTTCGATTCCTCCCAAGGTATCTCTTCTGTGTAAGTAGAACTTTAACTGCATGCTAATGTCCATGTGTGCATGCAAACGCATGATATTGACGTTGTCTGTCATTTTGTTTTTGGCACAGCTTGGCCAAATATGGCACTTGCGCCATGAAACCGAAAGAACGAACCAAACTAAGCCATTTAATCTTTCTGGTGGTTGTCATGACGAAGCAACTCGTCATTATAAAAAATTACCAGATTTTAATGGCCGAGATATCTCTTAATTTGAAAAAAAAACTGATAAGATCTTTATCTCATCATTTTCAAAAATTCGGTAATATCCTTATGACGAAATAACTCGGTATTAAAAAAATTGGTCAGATCTTGATGGACGAGATTTCATCCACTTGGAAGGCTAAGGCATCGTTTCCCAAACAGTTACTGTTTCAAAACTATTTTCTTCTCCAAACTCTCAAAGTATACGGTACAAACATCGTTTCCCAACCTCGGGCCGGTACATGTTCCTAGGAGGAAAAAGAACAGGACCACCGAAAATATTGGCACGCACTCCTGCCTAGAAAAGACTCTGAACCACATGGAGAGGGGTGGGCACAAAGAAGAGTATAACCAAGATTGATTACAGTGGCACAAGGAACGCATCGTATTTATTCTATGAAGAATTCACCTGTTGTTTATATGGCCTTTTATGGTCAGAAATTGATTTCCTTATCAAAGTCTTGAAACACTACTCTGAAACAAGCTTTTAAGCTCTCAAATTTTTTGTTCGGTTGTCAAAAGTGTCTAAACTTGGGTGAGAAACACTGACTTTTTTTCAAATTTATGCTAGAGATAGCATTTCTACGCCATTTTTGGTTTTTCGCTGTGCCTATCACATTGCGATAAAAAAAGACTAATTGCTATTCGAAATTTGTTAATTGTATCCTTAACCGTGTGATCTTGCTTCTTGTTATTTACATAATTTTCGAGCACATACCTTGAAATCTCTAAATCTCAAGTTTCCGATTCGTCGAGAATTGTAGTCGCTGGGTTCGTACATAGGGGAAGATACTTTATGACACCAGGTACATATGATACATATATTTTTTATTTACATACCATTTGCCTTTATGAAAAATATTTTACCAATCGACAGCACAAAAATAATTTTAGGTCATTTTTCTGTATTTAAATTCAACAGATCTCTTCGTGTCCTAGACTCTGGGAGCTGGAGTTCATAAGATGAACGGGAAATAGAAAGTATTTGATGAAAGTAGAATAAAATCTTAATGAAACAAATTAAGTACACATTTGTGCTCTTGTCATTTTTCTTAATACTAATAGCAAGAAAATTTCGGTATATCGTCTAAGATGAACATATCTGTTTAATGTTTTCGTAAGTAAATGCTATCTTAGTGAAAAGACAAAGGGTTTATTTCTCAAATTTTGGCGTTTTGTTTTTTCCTCAGGACGCCATCTCCAGTCAAGGGTCTTTTCATATATATATATATATATATATATATATATATATATATATATATATATATATATATATATATATATATATATATATATATACAGGGTGTCCCAAAAAGGTTGTTCCGCAATTTATCTTTTTACCATTTGGAGATAGGTAGGCAATGTAAATTGCAAAAGTGCACCAAATAAGGTAAGTAATTAAGATATGTGAATAAAATTATCACGTGGAAACAATTTTAAGCGGATACAGTTTTTAATTTTTATACAACCCCTCTAGATAAAAGTCCGAGATAGCAAAAATGTTCCTTACCTGTATCCCTATCGTTAGTAAAAAACCGTATTTCTGTAGGTTGAATAGTAACGGAGATACAAGAGTTTCCATTTTAAGGGGGCCGTATCTAATTTAGAACGATGGCCAAAAATGAAGAGCTAAGCTCTGCATTGCTGTAGATGGAAAACGTTTTGAACATGCGTTGTAAATTTCCTTTTATTTTTATTTAAACCATTTTTTCTACAATATTTTTATTAAAGATTACATTGTCTACTATTATTCATTGCGATTTTCATCTGCAGTTGCAATACTACATTACTTTGCACAATGTTGCACTTTCTGACCGAAAAAAATGCTTTTTAGCATTGTGAATACGGTCCCTAATCTGACTGCTTGAACAGCTGTGCACAAGCGGTATGTCAACTTTTTTGCGTCATTATGCCTCCGTTACTGTTCAACCTACAGAAATGCAGTTTTCTGCTAACGATAGGGATACAGGTAAGGAACATTTTTGCCATCTCGGATTATTATCTAGAGGGGTCGTATAAAAATTAAAAACTGAATCCGCTTAAATTGTTATCACGTGATAATTTTATTCACATATCTTAATTACTTACCTTATTCGGTGTACTTTTGAAATTTACATTGCCTACCTATCTCCAAAAAGATAAATTGCGGAACAACCTTTTCGGGACAGTATGTGAATATATATATATATATATATATATATATATATAATAATAATAAAAACAATCAAATTACAGAATATACAAAACATCAAAACGTAAAACAATAGAAATGCAGACCAGCAAAACGCCAAAAGATCAAAAAGTCAAAATATTAGAAATGCAGACCAGCAAAATGCCAAAAGATCAAAAAGCAGATAAGTAAAAAGCCAAAAAACCAAAAAGTTGGGGGTAAAAAATAGTCAAGCAGAATCCAGAAAGCAGAAGGCAGAACTGTCCATGTATGCGCGCTAAAGCTGCAGACACAACATGGAAAGTAAAATAATTCAAAATTACAAACCAAAACAAAGAGAAATCCAAAAATTTTAAAATCAAGAAATTTAAGAAAATTTTGAAAAAAGTGATGGAAGTGTTGGTGGATCAGGGCGTCATCAGGGAGGAGCCTCACCCAGTCAACACAATATGGTGTTTTCTGCATGTGAGCGGCAGTATACCAAAAGTAGCTCACACACCCCTCCAAACACCATAAGAAAATAAATTAGAAAAACAAAAATTAGAAAAACAAAACCAGGGACAACCAAGGACACATACCAAAGATAATATAAAACAAAATTAAAATTAAATTAAAATTAAAAATTAAATTTAAATTTAAAAGGAGAAAACAAACCTACCCAAATAGATTGACCTAAGATCGACAACAACCCGCCGCAAACTACATGAGGACCGCCAACAAATGCCATTCATAACGCCGTATATCAGAAATCGGAACCGCAATTCCGACACGGAACCCCGACTCGAAATTCCGACTCGGAATTCCGAACCGGAACATCGGAATCGGAAGTCGAAAAAATAGTGTTCAAATCTAGTTTTTTAAAATTGATAGTCAACAGGATAGTCTCCGAAATAAGCTATTAAATAATATTAGTTATCTTAAATCTTTCAAAAATAATCCTATAAAAAGAGTGAGGGTATTTATTATTAAGAAGTGTGTTAATGAGATTATTACATTGCAAAAGAAGGTTAGATTTAGAGTTGCAAATTTTATTGAAACGTATCAGTTGACCAGCGATTGTATTGTAATAAATTTTTTTAGAAATATTAGAATCCCAATATATCAATTTAAAAACCGGAAATTCAAAATCATCTCTCTTATCATAAATATTAATATCAGTTTTATCCTTGGTTGTCCCTGGTTTTGTTTTTCTAATTTTTGTTTTTCTAATTTATTTTCTTATGGTGTTTGGAGGGGTGTGTGAGCTACTTTTGGTGTACTGCCGCTCACACGCAGAAAACACCATATTGTGTTGACTGGGTGAGGCTCCTCCCTGATGACGCCCTGATCCACCAACACTTCCATCATTTTTTTTCAAAATTTTCTTAAATTTCTTGATTTTAAAATTTTTGGATTTCTCTTTGTTTTGGTTTGTAATTTTGAATTATATATATATATATATATATATATATATATATATATATATATATATATATATATACAAGCAATGTTAAAGTAACGAATGAAAATAATTATTTTCATTCGTTAACTCCTGTAACACTCTAGAAAGTCTAATTGGTGTAAAACATTAAGATCAAACAGCCCGACTTCCATCCAAATGACCGTATACCGAGAGTTTGTCTTAGGACGACCCTTTAGGACTAATAATGCATCGATGCAAGTTTTACCTGGTTTGCTTCGAGATATGTAGTATATACACTTATACATGTGTCATGAGTATTATTATATTATAAGTTGCATTGTGTAGTGCACGCATGATTATATACAGTTCTGTCTTGTTTCGGTGCTTTTCGAAATAACCATGGACAAACCTAAGAGAGATGGCGGTACATCCATTCTCTCTCATCCATTGTGCATCGTGTTTAATGTTTGAGAGATTTGTAGATTAATTTAGTCACAATTTGGGGTTAAACTTGAGTGTATCTTATCTACCGGCTCGGTTAAACTTTCCACTGCATTCTGCAGAGCCTTGAATCTTTCCACATTTTAGTGTGTCAAGGAAAGTCTGCAAAGATTTTCAAAGTTACTCAATATTCGTGGAAGATGATAGCTGTCGCATGGCAGAGAGAGAGACGGAGTATCAGCTAATACAATTTTCATCCATTCAATGAACTCAAAGTGTTGCGTGAGTTCTTGGAATTGTTTCTATTATTTCTTTTTGAAATCCTAAGAGACATTTGTTTTTATAGACCACAGGATTTGGTTCAACCCATTACCACGATTTTTAGGGATAGCAGATTTAATTCTAATTTTATTATTTTAATGCTTAATATTGTGACGAAGGTGTTTTCTGAGTGCTCCTAAAGTTAGTTTTTCCGGAGGACAGAGTCGATAAGAAAGAAAGAACTTGCTTAGTTGCATCAACAACCATTAGTATTCTGAATCATCCTTGCATGGAGTGAATATTAGCCAAATCATAACTTAAATCCTAAGGATTTATGTTACATTTCTTACAAAATACTTGGAAGGTTTCTTGGTTCTTACATGTCTTCATATTAGCTGTTGTAGGCCACCTTCTGTGATAGGTTTTCTGACTATTTACTATCCAAATCACTAAACCAGTGACAATTTTTAATGGTTATACAAATCAGTTACACTTAATGTTGATCTGGTAATAACTCTGAAAACAATTTAGGAAGGTTAGTATCATGACATTTGAATTTTACAACCGGGACCTGAGGGAACAGTTCTGGGGTCTCTTTCGATACGACCTGAATACAGATCTAGGTCAAAATACATAAGAACTTAAAAGGTAATTCTTGTGAGTGTGCTAGGCAGAAAGTATTGCACAGATCGGTCCACGTACTCTATAAGATTCTGATAATTCATTCCATTGTGTCCTTCGGAAATTCTTCATCATACCATTACATAGAAGATGCTGCATGTCCATTTCTTCATTTTTCAGGCATCCCACATAGCATATTACACAATTAATAATACACCCCCCGAAGTAATAACTTTCTTAGTTAGGTTATTAGTTCGTCTAGATCATCTTAAAATAAACTCTCGATATATGATCATTTTTACTGAAATTGGGCTAAATTAATTTGGTTGTAATATTTGTCTGGAAATGGATATTCTTATATGTTCTAAGAGTTTTTATGAGTAAAAACCATTCTTTTAGGTCACTTTAACACGGCTTGTGTGAAAAAACCCTTCGAGTTCTGACGGTGTAGCGTAAAGAAACCATAACACCAGATATCGTGAACTTCAACCACCAGTCTCTTCACTAAGATATAATTTAATTTTGAAAAAAAATTAGATATATTCATCTGATGTGGACTACCCAACACTTTTTACTATTAGAATTAGTTGTAGCTAAATTCTATTTTTTACTACCCACCCTACTACACATACCTAAATGTTCTCTTTACTTTTCAGGCTCCTACATCCTCCTTGGTTACTCCACTTTATTGTAAGAGCGTATGAATTTCCTGGTGGTTACCAAATTACCAATTTAATTGGAAGAAGGATTGCAGCGAAGCCACAGTTGAAGAAAGGGACATTTGAAGAGCACTTTCAATCGGCAACCACACTGATGAATGCCTACATTCCGAAAGTATGCATTTTCCTATCTATTCCTTCATTTCCGTACTTAGTAATAGGAAGTAATTGCATTTGTGAGCCTTTATCTCTTAAAGGAGTTTAGATCCAGAGTGAGGAGGGCATTTTTCCTTCATTTATCGGAATTTTTTTTATTTATTTCGGGGTAGTTGTTTTGCATTTAAGATTAAGTTTCTCTAATATATCACTATTGCCATAATTAGCTTAAAGTAATTTAATATTCGGGTAATAATAAATTACCCGTAATATTAGTTGAAAGTAATGTAATATATTATATATTTGATAATGTTCGACAAGTGAAAGATAAAACGTATCAAGCTGGCTACAAATGCTGCGATTGCTCTGTCACGAGTTTCAACCTTATAAATACCACTTGGGCAATTTAATGCGGTTTCCTCTCTATGATACAAAAACTAGTGTGACTTCTTTTCAAACATCCGAGGTTCAGATCAAGGTTAAAAATATTGATACCCATCTCATTCTCATTAGGAACAGGGAGAGTTTACTGCAGAATGATTCAATCGTTTTTGTTTTGTAGCCGTGTCATTCAACATAATGAATTCGTTTTCCCTGAAGGGATGACGACGAATTAGCATCGTTTATAGATTAGGAGATTAAAGGAAGTATGAAAATTTATGTGTTCTTGTAAATTTTGTCTAATTTTTAATAAACTTGTCTTCCAACAAGTTTGTTAATTTTACGTTGGAGAATCCCAATTTACGTCAGCTACATATTCTTACTGCGTGATTTTTTAGTTTGTTGTGAAATATGTAAAGGATCACAGCTTAGAAGAAATTCTGCATACTTATACAAAACAGTTTTTTCGTGATTACTTTATGTCGCATTAGATTACGATCAAATTCAAAGATTTTTTTGCTATTTTTTATATCTTAACTCATCCAAGGTCTATTCTTTTTATAAAGGCTAGGCATTCTTGTTGCTTTAATGTTGGTAAGATGTTTTGGTATTCTTGTATGTAATTGGAAGATTTTTTGATCCCGCTTAATAAGTTATAGTTAAGTTTCATAAATTTTAATTTAAACTATTTTGTGACATGTTTAGTGTATATTGAAAAATATAAGACTCATCATAATTTCCCACTAGAACTCAATATCTTTTAGAAAACAGCACATTCCTTTTAAACGAGCAAAAGCATAGGGCAGGATTTGAAAATTAATGTGTTTCTGTAACCTTGAATTTGATTTGAATATTTTGAAATTGATCACATATTTACAAATATATTGTTTCTTCAATCAGGCTGAAACCTTTAAAAGTTTTTTGTGAACGAAATTGAAACATTTTCTCCAGTTTTGATAATTTTGGATTGGGTGTCTTAATTAAAGGCAAAACTTTATATTTTATCATCGACACACTCACATTTGCTACCAAAATACGTTTATCCTAAATTATATTAGAAATAGTGAGCATGTATATTAATGTATTTTTTAACTGAATCCATTTAGATTTCTGACGAGAGGAATTGTTAAATATGATTCTTGTCATTTGGCATTTTGGCGTTTCTGGGTTATGAGCATGGAAAATGTGTTGCTCATAATGTTAAATTATCTTCCCTTACCTTTATTCATATTTTGAGACAATCTTCTCATGACGATGGTATTGTGTTTATGAACTACTTTCAAAGAACTCAAATAACATGTACACAGTTTCTTTAATTTTATGTTAATTCTAATACGAAATATTGATTATATTAATTATGAAATTTATATTCGAAACATTTATGAACATATATTTTGATAGAACTTGATCCAGAAGGACATTTTAAATCGTAATGAAAAATTTCAGCTTTCCTCTCGACAGTTTTTTCACTATAAGTTTAATATACGCTATTTTACTTATTATTTTGACTAACTTCTACTAAGAGGGGGAAATGTTTGCATAGCCATTTAAAAGTCATCTGAATCCACACTTGGGTACAATTTAATATGAATATGAAGCAAAGTTTATTTATATGAAGGCATAGAAGACGCTATTCCCTATCGAATGGTACCTTTGACTGTTCTGTTCTAAGAATGATGGAAAAGTTAAGAGTTCTGGTTCGTTTCTTTTTATGTACACAACTACGGCGCAGAGGTGAAGCTCAATACTTCTATCGCATCAAATCCAAAAATTTCCTCAAATTACTGATCAATAAAAGCGATATTTGATACTGAAATCACAAATGAATATAACTTTTCTATGACCCTGTATATAATATCATAAGGTAACCAATGTTTCATCTTTGTTTTAGCAAGCGGTTCGTTTTCGATCGTTGCTGGACCAGAACTATCCAGTCATGATGGCGTTTAGCAATAACGATAAACTGATCGCTAAAAAATCATCTTGCAAAATGGCTGAAATGATGGTGGATTTGGAGGAGATACAAAAGTATAACAAGGAAGGTAAAAAAGAAAATTCAGGTAAGAAAAATTGTTATTTCATCATTTTAAGAAATCAAGAAATGCCATCCTTATTTTCCAATACAATTTTTGCAATACAATTATTAGAGGGAAAAATTTATGTTTTAAATCTCTTCGATTTAATTTTAAATTTACTTACGGTCATATAACGGTATATGCTGTTTTTTATATTTTTCTAAAACTATCTTGATATCCTCATTAAATGTACAGATAAGAAAAAAATTCTAGGCAGTACTCTTTATTTGAGCGTCGCTTCTAGTAGAGCACATTCCAAAGTGCCGTTCAAACGTTTTCTATAAATTCATATGCATAAAATGTGCTTGAGAGGTCATGTAGTAACATATTACATTAGGGACAAACTTAATCATTTCTAATGACAACACTCAATTTTTGACACCAAATTGAGTTTCATTGTTAAGAATAATATTTATCAAACTTTGACCTCGAAGTTTCAAGCCATGTGATACAGATCTTTCAGGATTATAAGTATGAAAAATTTGGAACACCTAATTTTAAAAAATTCCAAATTTTCCATACTTATAACTTGCAACATCTGGATCAAATGATATGTGATATGATTTCGACGGTATCGTTGGTATGGTATTCGAGGCTTTAAAGTTTGATGTATAGATTCGAAATTTAGTGCCATAATTGGAGTTGTCATTGGAGGTTATGGAGTTTATGCGTGATTTAAGATGAAGACTGCTTAAGCGAATTTTATGCACGTGATTTCATACAAGACGCTATTTCTTATCGAATGCTACCTTTGCTTTTTCTCAACTTTGAACGTTGTACGAATATAGGGGATGATGTATTTTTCATAGAACTGTACAAGAAATGGGTACGTAATAATCAATATATTTTTATTTGAGAAATCCAAAGATTTTTAAAAATTACATAAAATGGAAGGCTTTAGGGTTTTCCTGGAATTAATTGCATAGACAATTATAATTTTAGCTTGCTTTTGATGTTTGGATTTTGCGAATCTCTTTGGCTCATAAAATGGCTGAAACACCAGATACAGTTCAGAAAGAAAAAAGGACGAATTTTAGAAACAAGAAGTTTAGTATTCTAGGAGAAAAAATCAGTACATCTGGACTAAATGTCACCATATGTATTGGTACGCTGTGTATTTATACATTAAATTATGTATTTATACGTTACTGAGTACAAAAAATATTCGGTGTCAGTAATTTTTTTCTTTCTCTTTCGATTAAGAAATATTAGTTACCGTTTTTTTGTTATAGCTAAACTGATACAAATAAATAAAATACAATTATTTTAAAATATAAATGCGATTTTCATACAAAGGATCCTCTGAGATTTCCATTTAGGTGACGGGAGTTGTGGACTCCAAAAAAAGTTTAAAAAAAAGGCTACTCCAAAAGATATTAAGGCTATTCTAAGCTTGACAAGGCTATTAAGTACACTATTCTAAGAAAGGTTATTCTAAGCTTGGAATGTCAAACAAAAATGTTTTATGCATTTTTATTAGATTGAGTGCATAAAATAGATATTATAAGTAGTTTTAATCGCGATTTTTGTTTTGCAGGAGGCATAAATCCCTTCCGAAGAGTCTTGTCGTTCGAGAACGGCACACATTTTCTGCTCAAGACCTACCCTGAAATAGTGTGCGAGTCCGTTTCTTCGTTCCTTTTCCATCATTTGAACAATAGAGTGAATGTAAAATGATGGATCATAATACTGTTACTGACATTTGCTAAAAAATTTATTTCCTCAAGGACAGGGTTACTGCAGGCGATATGGAACACAGCAAAGACAGATAATTAACAAAATTTATCGAGATTTTCATAAAATATTTCTGTGATAGAAGGCACCCATTTTCTGTTTTAAGTGTCAATAGAGAATCTGTCTTTTTAATAGAAGCATTTTTGTAATTTCAAGGTGCTAAAAATATTTCATGTCATCTGAAAAACCAATTATTTAATAGAAAGTAAGTTCACAAATATTTTTATTGTGTTGAAGCACGATTAATCCTCCTGGTGATTATCTTGACGAGGTGTCTCGTAATTAGCAAAACTCATCACATGTTGATGGACGAGATAACTCGTCATTAAGAGAAAAATCTTACCATATCTTGTTATCTCGTCATCATAAAAAATAGACAATATCTTGACGGCGAGTTGTCTCGTCATTAACGAAATTAGCCAGATCTTGATGGACGAGATATCTCGTCGAAATCACTTGTAGGGTTAGAAAACGAGTGCAACTTTTCAATCGAAACATGTATATCTAATAAGGAATATTTAAACTACACGTAATGTGGAACATGTTCCACAATGCCAGGCATGTTCTACATTCTGAAATATATTTTGAAAATAATAGAATTTCATGTTACAGAAAACAATTGAAAACTGACAAATCAGTAAATTGAAAATTAACTGATCAGTGCTGTGCGCTCAAATTCAGAGTTGACTTGAATACTATATCCATGAAATTTTAAAGATTTCGTTCAGTTTCTTCTGACACAAACACGTATTATCTTTTAGTGATATCGTTTATCAGTACATTATTGAATTATAATGTATTATTTAGTTCAGTGCTACTGATGTTTTTGTGTGTACTAATGGTAAGTTCAGGCTGTGCACTAGAAAACGAGATTAATGAGACGAAGTATGATTACCGTGATGCTAGCTAAGATCATACAAGGAATTTGAACAACCCAAATCGGCAAATTAATTGGGAAATATACATAGCTGAGATACAAAGCTAGCTGAATGTAGCATTGATATGGGTAAAAGGTTTTCCGTTTTGAGGATGAAAGAAAGCGTTTCGAAAATATTCCTAATATGTAAAAAAAGGAGTTTAATGTAATTGAAAGCAAATGAAAGAAAGACTATACTAATTTCTTTGCACTTAAGCACTAATTAAATAAGCAATTTTCATGAAACAAGTTATTTTGGGTGTTTGTTGCAAATTCTGTAGATATTACATATTAGATACCATTTTCTCAAACCAGCGATTTTTTTTTACTTTTTTGGCCTAATTTAATTTTTTTCAATTTTCATAAAGTATCCCTTCGCACTCATGAATCATTGTAATTTTTTTGTGATTTGGTTTTTGACTCATTGAAAATAAAGTAATTGATTTTGGAAGTGTTCTAAAATCAGGTGTTCCATATTACGAGCCTTTACCCTACATTAAATCATATTCCATATTGAATCTTCTGCCACCTATAATGGTCATAGCGCTTGTCTGCAACCCAGTAGGGTCCGGGTTCGAATCTAGGCTTATACGCGTATGGTTGTTGGTCATTGTCCTTGTTAGGAGTAGGGGCGGCCCAGCTATTGGGTGCTCCTTCACAAGTAGCCGCCAATTCGCCCCTTGTAGTACCGTAGGCCGAGAAGTCATAATTTGGGCTTGGAAAAAATATTTGATCATATGTGTTGTCTCTTAAAATACTCATTATGAATGTAGCATTATATAAATATGAATAGAGTACATAAATCAAAATGTATACTACGAAATATTTGGTATATAAAATGCATTTTACTTCATGACTTTTCTTATTTAAATACAATAATTCACACACAATAATGCTGTATCCAAAACTAGTTAGAATGTGTATGAAGAATAAATGTAAATTTGTGTGTATTCTTCAGAGCGAATATCCGTCATACTAAATTCCTATTCCATACTTCTTTTGTTTTTCGTTCCTTAATGACATGACGTCTCTTATCACGTCGCATCACATCAAAATACAGTCATTAAATACATGCAAGTAAATGGAAAACCAATCAATTACACGTCACGTCACATAGAGGATAGCTGTTCTTTACGAATTCGTACGCACCTTTGTAGCGACGTCGTAGGCCCAGGAGCCATTCGGCTAATATCATCTCATCCACAAAATGATATAATTTTGTCTACTGTATCTCTACTCAAAGCTGATGATTTCGAATGATTACTAACAGAATTGAAACTTGCATTTAAACTCGCATTACAAATGCTGCTAAATAATTTCCTCACCACAAATTCTTTACGACGTCGTGTGCTAGATAAACCACGTTTTCCTTGGGTCATAACTTTTCCAAAAGTGTTCGCATCTTTGTACTATTGAGGTATTTCTTTCTTTGAAGTTTCTTTGTTCCTTAAAACACGATACTTTCAACTCTCTTTTATTTACGCGATACTTTTTTAAACTTTTTTACTTTCTTTTGATTTTAATTCCTTTTGTACAGCTACTGGCATTTTCATTGATTTTTTCCCTTCTGCATCGGTATTATTTCATAGTAAGACGAAGCTTTTCTTTATAATCGACATAATTTCCTTCTTGCTTTAATTTTTCTCTGCGCTTTCTGCAGCTGCTGTAGGTACCATAATATAATTTTTATATTGTATAAAGAAAAATAACAAGTTTTAATAAAAATAAATCTATCATAAAATCATTTGTACTTCAAAGTTTATTGAAAAATGAAACCCATACTTTATGTGCAACATTTAATCTAATGGCAGGTTATGTGTGACTCACGTTACAAAATTAATTGTGTTCTATGTTTAAAGAAAAAGCATGAATTAGAATAAAGTTTTTCAGTTACTCTTAGGATTCATACAAAGCAAGAGGAAAAGTGAAAGTTTTAATTTTAAACGTGGAATTTTATAAAAGAGCTTTAAAACTAAGTTTTTGTGACTCACGTTACATTACATTAAGCACATTTTTCGAAATCATTCCATAAATATAATTTTTGTTATCTGTCACAAAACTATACATAATTTCCTCTACTTAAATAGCTCTTTCTATTATGCATTGAAATTAAACAAAAATACACAATATTAGTAGAAAAAATTGCCTGCAAAGACAGACAAGTTTACAGTAAAAAATCTTCATGCCTCTGGTTTTAGAACAGTTGACCATTTCTATTAATTCTATTTGATATACTAATTATAATAGGACTGTTAATTTATTAAAAGACTGGATTTGAATACTATCTTTTCGGTTTCCGGTTCCGATAAACCGATTCGGAATTCCGAATTCTCAACTGTGATGTATATGGGCGCTATGAATGGCATTTACTGGCGGCCATTAGCAACGGCACACGTTTCATCACTTATGTTTGTAAAACTCCATGGACCCGACCTGAGAGATTGGAATATAGAATCATACTTCAAAACCTGGCTCAGAAAACATCGTTCTGCTAATGACACAATAAACGTGAAGCACAACCAAAAGAAAGTGATGAGGACAATATTTTTTACAAAGTTTTTATAAATAATATTTAAATTTACAAACATTTAAATGTATTTTATGTTTTGATTCTGAAAATCCATGATATTTTCTATATTACTTGCCCATGTCATGATTTTACGTTGAAATTACTTAATTTTAGTATAACTTGAAATTAACTTAAATTTAAAAAATTATTCTTTAACATGTTCATTATATTCATGTTTTGAACTACAGTACGCATTATGTTATGTTTGATCAAAAATAAAATATAAAATAATAATTGTAAAATATAAATTGTTTCATTGTTGACATCTTATTATTTCACGATTCCAATACCTAGATAAAACAATTATACATTTTAAATACAAAAAACATTTTATGGTGAAGTGATCCCTGCTTACCCTCCCTATCACCAGCTCCATTCTGTCCCTCAAACCCCTCCCAACAATACCACCCAGGTCAGAGCGTTCCGGCACTGCTTAATTTGCGACTACACTACTGAAGGGCAACATCTCGTAATTTTGAACCACAGTCAGACGCCTTTCCGGACGGTCTGGAAACCATCCGCCATAATAAGGAAAGTGGTAGGTATAGACCACCTCCATCGTCACACTCATATATATCAATCAAAGTAGCCTTCGACTCTGTTCAATGACCTCTTTTGCTGGAGAAACTCTCCGACTTCAACTGCCCTCCCTACCTCTTTCATCAAAAACCATTTCCTCCATGAACGATGAATTATCACGGCATGCTTCTCAGCAACAACCATGGTGCATTCCTCCCTAGGTGTATTTCCCTCTTCCGTGTCAGTAAAACTTTCTATTACTTGATATTGTATGCCTTGTGTCTGGCGCAGCATGGTCAAATATGGCCCATGCGCCATAAAACCCCAAAACCAACCAACCTCAGCAACAACCATAAAGTTTATGTCCCAGGGTTGCCCTCAAAAATCCAGATTGGGTCCTTTCCTTTAAAATCCTAGCTGATGATGTCCTGCGAAAATCTTGGCTGATTACTGCCAAGTCGTCGTCGTCTTGGCCCGAGGGGAATCAGATTACTGCCAACTCTGGTCATTCGGCTTTCTGTTACCAGTGTCTGGCAGTTCAAAATTAGAGTTTGAAACCAGACCAAATTATGTCTTCGATCTTTCTCAGAGTGGGCTATGCACAATCACCTCATAATATCCAGAGACACGTCTTCGTCTTCAGAAAAAAGATAGGCAATTATACCAGTCACCAGTCTTCACCCTTAACGGCACAAGTATCCGAATTAAGTACCTAGGTGTAATAATCGACTAACAGTTATCATGGATTCGTCAAGGCCCGAGGGGAAAATGCTGTAAAGAGGTAAATGGCAATAATAAGATTTGCTTCGAAGTCGTGGGGTATCAGGGGAGAAATCTTAAAGCTCTGGTATAAAAGAGTGGTAGAAAGAATTCTGGTTTACTCTGTCCGGTCTAGAACCAATAGACCTCCTGGCAGCAAGGGAAGGGGCTACGGCTATTGTTGCGCGGCAGATCAGACACCAGACTCGGCAGACCCACCACAGTATATGGTCTCTCCTGGTTCCCCACCAATTTCGAAACGAAAACCTCAGCCTTTGCAGGAATCCCACACACAGCAAACACACATAATTAATTACTCCAAACCCCCCAGCAACACGCTATCAGATCTATCCAGAATGGAATCGCCACC
Source organism: Meta bourneti (assembly GCA_933210815.1). Classification (NCBI taxonomy): domain Eukaryota; kingdom Metazoa; phylum Arthropoda; class Arachnida; order Araneae; family Tetragnathidae; genus Meta; species Meta bourneti. The sequence continues at coordinate 48,367,589 of OW119929.1, read as the reverse complement.
GCCATTTTCCCGGGCAACAGAAAGATCTTTGAGTAGACACGCAGACCGTACAACAACTCAGTTTTCCAAGCTAAGTTACTTCCTCCGCAATCAGAGGTCACGTTGAAAGAAACGAAGCAGCAGATCATCTAGCTAGAAGTGCCCCTGTAATGGGTCCATCAGTCTACACCCCCTCCCTCTCCTGGCATTTCATCTGAAGTGGTCCCTCAAACTAGCATCTATCAACAGCTGGCAAGAGATAGATGGCTAAACTCCACCAAAGGTCGGAGAACATTAGGGTTTTTCCACAAGGTCTGTATGAAGCGCCTCATCTCCACCCCAGAGCTCACACACTATTACAAGGGCCACGGCTCGTTCCTGAAATATTTATTTGGAATGAATATTCATTGCAGTGGCCTTTGCATGTAGATGCAGAGGTCGGCAATGAATATTGATTGAATCTGTGGCATGGAAGCAAACCCGGACCACTATGTTACCACCTGTCCCACCACAACTCATCTCCATATCAAGGAATCAGCAACACAGCACTATGACACCCGCAGTTCACCCCTTACTACAAAGAAAAATCATACAAATAGTGCGATCTGTGGCTCCCAGTGGTGTTTGAACTGAAGCAACCTGTTTAAATTCAGTCGTCTTTTATGTGCAAAATCTTCCTTAGGCCTAACCTCTTTTCACCTAAAAATAGCGACACTTAAATTCAGTCTCTTGCCTCTAAAACCCTTACAGAAAAAATTATTTAGAGCAGCACCTGTGAGTGCATTTAGTAACTCAAAATTTCCGCTTTGCATCACTAAAATAAATTATTCCTCATCCACATCTAGTCATCTTACACGTTGTGGGAAATTTTTTTCCCGTAAACCCTTTGTAGGGTCGGTATCCCATGATGGAATTGAGTTGAGTTGAGTCAACACCTGAGCTGGCACCCCACTCACCAGACTTCCATATCACGCTAGCGTTAGGACATTTGAGGCCATGGCAGATTTTACTTGCTCCATCCTCCACGTACACGACGGTCTTTGGATTGAGTCTCGAACAACTCTCACAACTCTCCGGTTGCTAAGTTTATTTTTCCTTGTGTCAAATTTATCGAATCTTTTATTGCTGTTGTTACTTCACAATGAGTAAGATTTTGATACCGGTATAAAATTTGAGATTTTGTATGATAATTTTTGTAAACGAATCATTCTACGAAGAGTTACATTTGTTTGAAATCTAAAGGGCTCCCTTCTTAATCCTTCAGAGTTTCTGGTAAAAACCATAAATCGAATCACCCTATTTTATTTATTTAAAGCTCATAGAGCAAATTCAATCTCGGTATCCCCAGTTGTGAATGTTACGCTAAGCTACTGATTACGTCAGGCTTACATTCATCGCCATCTTTGATATCAGAACAACTCTGGAAATACTCAGAAGACATACTATAGAATGCGAACAGATGTCAGAGTGGTTAATGACAGTAGGAAAATGACCCAGTGAAAGTGTACTTGAACCTACTGACACCATTTTTAATTTTTTTAAATTGCAATGCGGCCTTGGCCTTTCTTATTCATTGTGATCTCAGGGAAAGTTAAATGTGCTTCTTCGTTGTCTGGTGCATAATGTCTACTGCGTAATTGGTTCAAGTTTTGAGCTGTGAATAATATGCATGTTTCAGTATTTTGCCGTAAAGACTGCATAGTTTGATATGAGCAATGGAATCTTTCCAAAGAATTTTATTCCAAAGGAAGGACGGGGCCGCGGTATTTCAGTTGGAAAAGCAAAGGATTAGCAACCGGAGGTTTGTGAGTTAGAAACTCGGTCCAGCCAGAGATCGTTGTGTAATGGGGACTGGCGCCCCTTAAATCTGTCGTGATCTCAAATGTCCTCGCATTGGCGTGGTGTGGAAAGTTGAGTGCTACCCCAGGTGTTGTTCTCGTCATCTGACCTAGGTTCAAAATTACGAGGCGTTGTCCTTTGATCGTTCTCTTCGGGATTGATCCAATTGATTGCCAAAAGCCTGTTGTGTTGTTCCATTGCGGCGTTAATTAACTACCTACCTATCCAAGAAAAGGACCAATGGAATCTTTCTAAAGATTGAAAGAATCCGTGAATCCTTTAGAAAGCTTTGGTTATTTGGTCATTAAGTGTGCTGTGGGTAAAAACAATTCTACGCCCTCGGAAATCTACCACCCTCAGAGGGTTATTCATTCTCATTTAAAGGGAAAGTTAAGAAAATTTAACTGTACTTCTTAGGTGTAATGGCACTTCTTAATTGGAGCTACTTTTTAATCAATCGATAACAAAGGTTTGCTTAAAGAGTTGAGTGGGAAAGACGTTACACGTTGTGATGAAGCATCGTTGGCGATGCTGTCAAAATATGCTTGCTTTGGTAATATATTTATGGCTCAATATATATATATATATATATATTGATCCATAATACGAAAATATTGTATGATGAGAGTATTGTGCTGTAAAGTTTAGAGTGCAATAATGTTTTCGTTGTAGTACTTTCCTAGTCTATTCTGGTTATTTGGTTAGTTGTTTTGGGGTTTAATGACACTAGGAACATATTTGGTCAAGTTTCACGAAATACAAGACAGACAACTTCGAATAAAAAAATGTCGTGAAAGGAAAAAAGTGATTGGGGAAGAGAATAATAGGATGAAAGCAGGAAAAGATCGCTTGGGTATCCCGGATGCGTGACACCCGTGCTGAAATGTCCTAACTTGACATGTTACTCAGCCCGTTGCTTATGAGAGGGTATTTCTGTATATCTGAATATAAAGGGCGCTAGTCTTGTAACAGTAACCTCCTTTCGTAAAGAATGGCTTAACGTAAATATATATAAAACATGCGTTGTGTATCATGAATATAATTAAGTCTAACACCACCATAATTACGTTTGATACAACGAATAATTCAGCGTTGGAGGGAATTATCTATCTCTCGACCCAACATTGCGAATAATCAACCCAGTTCCTCACTACGAGTATTTTCTTCGTCTTTCGCTACCTTGTTTGTTTTGCTCTGCAAATTTTATCTGTGGGATCATACATTCAAAACGCAATAAAAACAAAAATCAGACTAAAAAAATTTATTTCAGTCAAAATGTCTGAAAAGAGCCATCGAGCATTGAATAAAAGTTATCAGTGTTGACACTCAGCCTTTCTTTTAGGTAAAAGCGAGGTGAGTCAGATGAAACGAATCAACCTAATCTAGTGAACATGCATTTCGATTTTTGTTATTGCTGGGGTTGACAACAACTAATCCAGTCACTCCAGGAAGAGATACAATGAGTTTTTTCAGCATCACCTCGGCCACTTGCGGATCATCGGCGTACAGCGGACCAACGATACCTAATCCTTCACAAATCGTCTTGATGCTGCCATAACCTACGCATAATCCATTTTGAGTGGCAATGAAAGTCGCACTGAACTCTTCTTTGAAGCTGAGCTCTAAAATGTCATCCCTCTTGTAGTCAACTAGAGTGTAGTCACAATCGAAGGAAGGTCGAATTCCTGATATTGTTCAATGATCACTCCATGTGGAATCACTGCAGACAAAACGGCGGAGTTCGCTGGAGATTCGTTTTTGTAAACGATGGTGAAGCTCGTTTCCAGGATAGATAAATTCCGGAGAAGAGTGTGTGGTTTTTCTTGTCCTTTGAAAGTTTCGCATTGAATGCTACATTATTTCCACTATCCACGACAGATTTGAGCATCTTGAAAAGTTATGTTTTTAAAAGACAAATGTATTATAATTTAAAGAAAAAGTTTAAATATGTGTATAGAGAATATTGAAAATAGAATGTTCAAATTTTAAAAGGTCTAGCATTAGTAAGGATATCTGTGATTCTTTTTACGACCCCATTTACGACAAACATGTCTAATTTTACATCAATAATTTTAACCTGAATTGAGGAATTAAAAAGTAAATATCCATTCAGTAAAATGTACAATTTAAATTCTTTTTATGAGAGAAAGTTTTCCTATAAAACTAAATATAGAGGGAACTAGTGATTTGGTTACCTCTTTCCTAGCTTGTGACATTACTTGGTGCTCTAATGGAATTTCAGCATGTCGCTTATAGTAAAGATTAACACCAAACATCGTCAAAAATAGCGAAAGATCACATTTTTCTTAAGCGGAGCAGCTTTGTTCCTACTTCCTGTAGTTTAAGATTACGCTAAAAAATCCGTTTTGTAAAAGTTCAGGTATTCAAACTGGATTGTAATTGGGTAGTTTGAAATACATATAGAAATTACTCTTGCAAGATACTCACAAGATGGAAAGATTTCTTCAAATTTTAAATTAGGCTTTCCTAGATTTTTCTTTCATTTACAAACTGAAAGCATTTTCCAATCTTAAACTACAAGATAAAGTATAAGATTTGGCTAATATTAAAATGGCTAATATTAAATTTATTCTGGAGTGAACTACAACAAAGCTAAAAGTTTGTAATCACATTAAAGGTATTGAATCTATATATTCCTTAAAATACATATTGATTTTCATAATTCGTCTGAATATTAATTTCATAATTAGTATTTCATACCAAAATTATCTTAAAACTAAACATTACGTAGAGTTTGTTTTTAAAATCAGCGTGATAGGAGAATTATATCGGAAGATATGGAAATGTGTGTGTTGGAAACTAACTTAACATTATGCTTTATACAATCCGGAAACAGCTCGACTTAATGACTTGAAACTTGGTATTCGAGTCTAAAGTTTCGAAGATATTTGGATTTGGAGTCAGTTTCTTAAAATAATAGAATAACTGTTTTCTTTACCAGCATTTTGTTTTCTACCTTCTTTGTCATACGATTCTATCTCCTCCAAGTCCACCATCATTTTAGCCATTTTGTGAAGACCTTTGATTGGTCAGTTTATCGTTTTTGTTAAACGCCATCAAGACTGGATAGTTCTGAGCCAGCAACATTTGAAAATGAACAGCTTGCTAAAACAAAAATGAAACACAAGCAAATGCTACTTTGAAAAAAAGAACCACCCCTCTATTTTTACATCTTGCATTGAACAGCACTGGCAAAGCACCATTCCAAGGGAATGTCATCTGTATATTCATATGCATAAACTTTACTTCAGGGGCATCTTTATATTATGTTTAGCATAACTTCATAATTTCCCACCCAATTCAACCCCTAATTTTGACAACAAATTTCAAATCTATATCGAGATTTAATCTTGAATATCAAGTTTAAAATAATGTGGTACAGCCGTTTAAGGATTACGAGTGGGAAAAATTTGGAGTACTTAAAGCATAATTTACATCCCAGACTTGTTCATATTTTACGAAATAATCTTCATGTCACGCTGAAATATATTGTTACTTTTAAAGAACCCAAACAGAGCTTTTGTAAGATTACTGTTTTTGATCATTCGAAAAAATTATCAGTAGCAATCTTCAGATATTTTGATGGATACCAATTCAGAACCACTGAAATGACAATGCGAAGTTTCAGCTTTCTTCTTTCTTGACCCAATTGATTGAATCACGCGTGAGAAACCTGAGAGTTGTGAGTTCGAAACTCGATCCAATCAAACACCTTCGGGTACATGGGGGCTGGTGCACGTTAAATCTGCCGTGGTCTCAAATGTCCTTACGTTGACTTGGTGTAGAAGTTTGGAGAGTGGGGTACCAGCTCAAGAATGGACCTCGTCATCTGACTGTGGCTCCAAATGACGAGATGTTGTAATCGGATCTTTCCCTTCGAGGTTGATTCGGGACCGTCACCAATATCCGTAGTGTTGCTCCAGTGCGAGGTAAACTCAACTACAAACCTCTTTGTATATGTTAGTCAGTTCACTTTTCAAAGGAAGCAAAAGAAAAGGGGATATTAACTTTGTTTTGCGAAGAACTGCCGAGAGCAGTGATTCTTTGAATTTGCTCTACTATGAGCGATGTGGGAGTAAAGGCAAATAATTCGATTTTTGATGTTCGTCTAACAGCCATGAATGCACACAACGATACGTTCCCAGGTGTATCGAAAACGTATTATTTGTTTTGGGAAGGCAATTGTGTGCTGACTTCATGGATCTGTATTAAAAGCAGTCTTCGGAGAGGAGCTTTATGGGGGTGATCTACAAAGCGTGTATGATCAGGTCACTCCTATATATTTACACCGGACCCCATTAATAGATTAGACGACAGGTCCCTGATGAAATATGACTTATTATAAGTATCCAATGTTTTACTTACACAAGTGTGTAAATAACCTCGCTCTGTACAATTGTACAAGGGAAGTACAGCTGCAGGGAAGGGGAATTAAAACATTTCCTTTGTGCACAGAAGAGCAAATTCCAAAGTACCAATCTTCACTTTTAACACTGAGTGTCACGAGATTTCTAAGTAGTGTAATATTGTTTTTCCTCGCAACGTTCATAATACCTAAATAATCACATCGATTGGTTGTTAGAATAATTGGAAAAATTCTGCTGATCAAAATTGTCAAAACTGGCTAGATGTCATGCATGGAAGACTTTAGGTTGAAAAACGGATATATGCGTGAGAACCTCTCAGAGGGTTAAACCCTAACAAAATTTACATAATGCTTCATTTTAAACCTAGTTTTAATTTGCGATATTAATAATTAAATTAATATATGAAAAATTATTTTTAGCATCCTTCACATATATATTGACGAAAATTGATTTAGAAGGATTTTTATATGGTCATGCATAATTTCACCCTTTTCCCTTAAATAAAGGTTAAACATTTCTTTTCGTAATAAAAATAGCTAAAAATAGGGGATATTAAATGTATTATTGTGGGAAAAACAATTAGGTGGAAAAAGCTAAAATTTTGGATTGTAATATAAATTTTTCTCCTAAATCGATTTTCATCAAAATATATAAGGATTACTGTTCATATTTTTTCTACATTTAACAACTTGAAATGGGGCGAAAATATTCAACCTGTAAACACTTTGTGAAACGCCGTGTTTTCCAACACGCTGGGGAAACTTCAATGGATTTCCATATCTATATAGATTATCAAAGAGACGATCCTACAGGGATTCTTGATTAAATGACTTTATTTACATTGTAATATTTACAACAATATCTGCACATTGACAGCGGAAGGACCCTCGCACGTCCGTCCGCATCTGCTTCCGCTGGTCGAGTTCCTTTCTTTCCCCTACCAGTTCTCCCTTTTCTTTCCTCCTGGCCTGGATGACAGTTCAAGGGAACCCCAGCCAACGTCCCTCGGGAATCCAATGGTTCTTTCCGGTCAATGTTCCTCCATGTGTTGGCCGGAGAACCTTACACACTTCTTTTTTTATTTATTTAGATATTATATGTTTATTTTGTAGTTTTATTGCTCTTACAACAAAAAATATTGGTGGAAGCATAGGTATTGTATAGATATTATTTATATTTCAAGTGGAACTTAAACTCCTTACGACCAAATCATTCATAATGTAGTCACTTTGATCTGCAGTTTTTACGTGATAAGAAAATGCATACTTCCGGAACCTCGGAGTTCATCATTGTTGTTGTCACTTGAAAGTGTTCTTCAAATGTTCCTGTCTTCAACGGTGTCCTACTTAAAAACCATCTTCCAACTTTATCTGTAATTATGTTACCAATAGGAAGAAATTCTCTCGAACTTACAAGAAAATGGAGTAGCCAAGTAGGATGAAGAAGTCTAAAAGTAAAGAAGCCATTACGAATTGAAATAAATTTAATTAAATCCATTAAATCTGAGGGAAAAAAGCATTTCCATTTTAGCTACGTACCAATTTAAAAGCTAGAGCACAAATATTCTGATTTTTTAAAGAATGTGTATTGTACTTTCATCATATACTTTCTGTTTCCGGTCCCCCAAGGCTGTGAGTTTGTGACTTAAAAATGACCTAAACTATTTTTTGCTCGGTCGACTGGCAACATATTTTCTATTAAGACAAACTATCCAAATAAAATGCATATATGTAGTACATACATATTCCAAAGAAGGGCATTCAAATAAAAGCGCTTCTCACCCACTTGACAGCCGGATGAGCTTAAAAATCTCTTTCAGAAGTGTTTAAAAAGTTCAAACAGAGAAAACACTTTATAATATACTATTGCAATCAATCTCTGTACACTTGGACATTTGGTACGAGACATCGTGTATTTTTCTAATATTATGGATTGGAATTTTGCGTTATGAAATGCCTCAACTTACAATTCGATCTCAAGTTACCACTACAGTAAAATGTGAACTTGTGTTCTCTCCTATCGACTAGAGACCATTCTCCCACTAGTCACGGGCCACCACTGAAGTGACAATGCAAAGTTTCAGCTCTTTCCTCTTTGTTGACCCAGTTGGTAAAGTCTCGGATTAGCAACCGGAGAGTTCGAAAATCGATCCAACCAAATACCGTCGCGTACGTAGGTCTTGGTGCACGTTGAATCTGCCGTGACTTCAAATGTACTCACGTTGGTGTGGTATGGAAGTTAGAGTGGCGTGCTGACTCAGATGTTGGCCGTGTCATCTGACCATGGTTCCAAATTACCATCGTCTGTCTTCATATCTTTCCCTTCGGGATTGATAATTATCGGGACCGTCGCCAATAACTCGTTGTGTTGCTCAAGGGCGACTTAAATCTCAATAACCTTTCTACCCACTAGTCACATTTTGTTTTCGATGAGTCATTCAATCGAAGAGTGTACGCTTTGAAATTGAACGAATTTATTTCTGCACCATCTGAAACTGGCAAAGGAACTACTAGCAATGTGCTTTCTAATTGCACGGTTGACTGGGTTTTCAAAAAATTCCAAGCCTCTGTACGGATACAAAAATTCTTTATCACACCTCGATTTACACTTTTCTGCCACAAAGCGCTGTCTGCGCGATTCTAATATTATTACTACTCAGAGATGGTTGGGTTTTATAGAACAAGGGTCATATTTGACCATTCTACGCTAAACACAAAGCAGACAACATCAAGAAATGGAATACACACACAAGGAAAGTTTTACTAACACAGAAGAGAGAAATGTACCCAGGGAGGAATTAAACATCTGCGTAAAGACAAATCGTAGGTTACTAGCGCAGTGGTCATAAAACCACTGAGCCACGACGGCCACTCATATAAAAATTTAACGTGAAAACATTTTTTTTCACATAAATGCGTTGTACAGTTATTTTTGCAATCTCCAAATCTTTAAAATCTGTTATTTTGAATCAAATGACTTTATAAAATTAGTTTTATTTAATGAAACGAATTGTAGTTTACTCTCATAAAATGAAATACTACAGATACAAAGTACTTTTAGGGAGAGATGGTCGAAATATGCACGTTTTAAAAGCCAATCCAGGTGTCAACAGAACGTAATTCTCAAAATATAATTCCACATCTTATACATCTACTTGTTCGCTTTCAAGGATGGTTGGCAGACAGCGCCCCAAACAACCATTTTAGTTACTGCAACCCGTAACGCAGCTCTCCTTAGACATGTCGAAAATCCGGACAGTCACTAGTAGAAGTATTTCTTCAATCCAGTTAGACATAGTCACAGAATTGAAAAAAGATTGAGATTATAGAATTTTTCTTCAAAACATTTATGTTTAAAACTGTACCAAACTAAAACTATTGTCAAAAACACAAAATGATCCCCAAGTATGGGACATATTTAAAAAACTGTTTTAGATCTATGATTTATTTGGAAGTGTGGATACCTGGTAAAGTTGCTGACTTTAGTTTAGACGACAGCTTTATAGGGTCATAGAGACAGAAAGAGACTATTAACCGAACAAATCTCCCATTCAAAAGTAGACTTAAATAGAATTCGTTCATTATCCTACCCAAAATTTGGTACGGGATACAAATTTAAAGGGTAATAGCTACATTATTTTCGATCGAAATAATTTCATCTGTTACCTCACCTAGGTACGTCCAGAGAAGTAGGGTTCAACATGACCAATTGGAGAAAATATTCGATTTCTCATGCTAAGGAGTCACTCGGGAAACATAGCACTACTATGGCAAACTAACAAGTCGACTCTGTAAAAATAAAATACAAGTTTTAAGTAAAAATTATTTTTGACACATATTGCAAGAATCCTGGAAAAGCCTTTTAAGAATTACAACATGTATTTTGACACAGTTAGATTAATAGAACTAGGTTTAAGTCATTTCTTTCGAAATAGTTTCAAGTAAATTAACTATTCATCGCAAAATATTAAATAAAAGAAAAAGGGCGTTGATACCTCTCATATGTATTCATTTCACGTGCCTGTTGTGTTGTCGCTTATTCCTCCAAGTTTATGAGTGCATGACCTACAGAAAAATTAAAACCATGTCAGAACTCATAAGATAATCTCTGCTCTTTCAAATATTGTATATGCTATGACTGAAAAAGACCTGCTCAACATTTACTCATAGCACGTCGGAAAAACTGCATGGTAAATAAAAATAAATATGGCTACATAAAATTTAAAAAAATGGTTTTGGTCTAACATGCCCATTGACAAGTCTTGAAAGAGCTTATAGGAAATCCATCACTAACAAATTCAAATGCAGATCCGGGATGTATGGAATCAGGCAATAAGAGTTTTCCAAGTTAAAAAGTGTTTGTGAAAAATTCTTGAAATATTTGTGAATTAATAAATTTTGGCTCTTTAACATTTCTAGCGACTCTAGCCATCTGTTTAGACTAGATGAAGTTCTCATGGTACATATAAACGCATACGTTATGGTGAATATTGGTTCTCAAAAGAGCATGCTTTAGGTGTAATTTTTAAAAAAATCTGCCCTTTCCAACCTCTGATGGATTTTCTACTTTGTCTTACATTTCAAGAATTCATCACTTTATTCTGTTTTTACAAAAATGTTGTTATTTGCATCAGAGAAACGAAATTAGACATAACTTCCTCTACTGAAATCGCACATTCGAATATTTATGCTAACTGAACAAAAGTATATGAAAAAATTGCAAGACAAAGAAAGCCAAATTCAATGCAAAAAAAATCCTCTTACTTTTGTTTTTATCACAGTTGAACAAATAAAATGAATGTATACGGTACTACAAATTAAAACTAGAAACTTCAAATTAGCCAGAAAAGAAATAAAGAAAAGTTGAGTTATTTTCTATAAAAAATATTTTTGCCCAACTTAGGAAATGAGACTTACAAAACTAAAATATTTCTCAATGTTTAATTTCACTCAAAATAATTTGAAAGATTGCAAGTAATATATATGTGGAATTATGACTGAAAGTTATAAATAGTAAAGTGCATTAGGATTTTATTAAAACAGTATAGTTTTGTAAATTTAGATGATAATATATGCAACAAGTTGGTACAAAATCTAAGATTTTTTATTAAGGTGTAAATTTTTACACACCACATTCATTCTAAAAAAAATTTAAGATATAATTTTATTTTAAAAAGTACGTATTTCAGATGATTCATTGTATTTCAAATAATTTGAGCACATTTACAGTTTTATTGTTTTAGCAATTGTGACCAAACTTGGAGATACAGCCTTATGCAGTTAACTCGCTGTTGTCTATGAAACAAAAAATCAGTGCAAAAATCAGTTAATCCCATCGTTATCAGTAGAAATATGTCTGTACGATTAGATGATATATGTTAGTAGATGGTGTTGGTACGATTAACACTTTCAACACTTTCATTGCAAGAAATATTTAAAACAAGAATTACAAAGATTGACACATTCGTTTAAGCAATCAGAAAATTGGGAAAACACAATGCAACAGTTTAACCTGTCTCATACAGTCTAACGTGTCTGCAACAGTCTAGCCTGTCACAGTTTTCCAAACTGCGTCTCACGAAATGCAACTTTGTTCCTAGACAAATAATTACGAAAGGTACTTAATGGATATTTTGCATTAATTTATTCAATAGTTTCATCACCGTTTAATACACAGTTTCAAACATTTGGCTTTGCCAAAAATGTTTCGATGATCTCAGGGTCAGTTAAAGGAAACAAGATTGCGAAGAGAACTTTCGTTGCTCGGCATAAATTATAAGAACTATTGGGTGTGTTCGGTAGGCTACGATTTTTAATTATGTACAAAACCTGTCTGATTCATAGATATTATCATTTGATTCTTTCATTCTATGCATGAATTCGCCTCGCGGCTTTTTAAGCAGGAATCCTAAGTTAGCAGTGCCTTATAAGTTAAAGTCGTCAATTAGGCATAATTCGTATCCATTATGTAGATATGAATATGAGTTCTTTTATAGAATTGTTGCCAAACTCGAGAGAAAATTAAACATACGTTGGTGCAATTATTAATGGTAAATGAAATAAGTATTAATGGTTATAGCCTGCAGCTTAAAAATGTTTTGCTTAAGAAAAGATTAAATATCAAACAGAAGAGATTTTGAGACAATTTCGACTCAAAAGGTTGTCACAGTGAGATTATTTCTGAGAATGTACTCGAAATGAAGGGAAATAAGTGATATTAGAAATAATTAGTTTATAAAGAGATTTATCTAAACAAAGGCCAGCGACATGAGGAATAGCCAGTACAGTGGTATTGGAGCCAGAGATACTGTAATTTCTCCTCATAAAATAAATTATTTCAGAGTACCACTGCTTCGTCATTAATTTGCAATTGTGGACTGTGAGTTTGATGGCCTTTCTACAAAAATGGGCGCCACGGCCCGGGATGTGATCCCACGGATTTGATTCTGCAATCCTGTGACCAAGAAATGATAGAAGATATACACAATCGTAGAACTACAACGTCTTAAAGACCCGAGGACTGAGAAACCCAACCCAGAAGTCTCCTGTCGTCAATCTCATATAAGCTAAACTTATATTAATTGTTTTAGTTCTGCTAAATGCGTTAATTCTGCTAAGTGTTTATTCGGAAAAATGTGTTCATTCTACTAAATTGTATTATTTTTTAATCACTGCATTTCAAAACCAAAAGTGTTCTTGTTCCCATGCAACTGTATTTCTTTAAAATGTTTCCAAAAATAAGTGTTGAAGAATATGATTTCATGTATTAAGATTTAAAAGAAAAACTAACTGAAATTTTCTCTATTTGGCGAATGATTCGTAAAGAATTTTAAAAGCGAAACGAAACGCAAGGTTCTCATTTGAAATTTTATTCTTCGAATTACCTCTGAATCATATTTGTTTCGCTAAATGCTAAAAACTAAAATTATGTTCACGAAAGAAAAAGTCGAATATCTTTTTATGTCTGGCATTCTTGTTATAAAAAGCCGTCTGAATTTGACAAATAATTTATTTTGTTCTTCATGTGTTTTTTTTCTGTTGTGGTGGATCTTGAATGATAGCGCGAAGTATACTTTTTTGCCACATCATATTTTTATTGTGTTATATGCTCGTGTGAATTTGGAAGAAGTGTGGAGGTCACTGTCCCCCCCAGTTATTTGAATTTAATAATTTTTTAATTGACTCAAAAAATTGAGTTGTGGGTGGAAAGGTGATCTTCCCGAAGTGCTAATTGTAGGAAAAATTTTGTTTCTGTGACTCGAAAATAGAGTCGTGGGTGAAACGTGTTTCCCCGTTGAATCAAATGAATCTGTTCTGTTGACTCAAAAATTGAGTCGTGGGCGAAACGGTGTTTCCCCGATGAGAATTAAATAATTGCTTTGTTGACTCCGAAGAATTTAGACTTGGGTGAAAAGTATTTTCCCCAAATTAATGGCTAAATTAATTTAGCCATTAATTTTCTTGACTCCGGAATCGAGTCGTGGTTAAAAGTGTTTTCCCCGATGTGCGAACTATATTCTTTTTTTTTCTCGACTCCACAATTGAGTCTTTGGTGGACCGTGTGTCTCCCGATATTTTTTCTTATGGGACTAGTTCAAATCGAGTTCCATTGAGGATAGTAAATCATCCTTGTGACGGTACTGCGTTTTTCTTTAAAAGTCGATTATTTACGCCTGTTATTGTTACTTTATTTTGTACTTGGCCGAAACAATCGTCATGACTTACTTGACCAAAGAACGTAAGGCAGATTTATTAGAGATTGTTGATGAGTTACAACGCCTTTAAATTGAAGTAGCTCGACCTAGTCAATCTGTTGCAGCTTATGTGCGCACAGAGGAAACTCAGCGTTGAGTAGAAACTCAGCGTAACCCTTCGCTCAGTTAATACTCAAGTTTGATGAAAGAAAAGACGAAATGGGACTTTTTCTCGTAAACTTTGAGAGACGTGCGGAGACGGCGAAGATGCCTAAGAGAGGCTGGGTAGCCTATTTGTTGCGCGTAATGTAGTCGGACATCTCAAACATGCTTGCTAGAGAATCCGTTGAAAATGCCAACAACTTTGACTACGTCAAAAACATCATTTTAAAGAGGCACAAAGGGACCTCAGAAAAACTGAAAAACTTGTTTTATCGTCACACCAAAACTACAGATAGAACATGGAGGAACTATGCCCATGAAATGAGCTGCTACTTCCGTGAGTGGATAGCAGACTTGCAGGTCGACGCTCTCGACGATCTGGTATATTTACTTATAACTGAACAGCTCAAATTCCGAGCTCCTGAAGAAATCAAGGAAAATTTCTTCAAGGAATGGCTGAAGCTCAAAAAGCAAGATGAACTAGCAGAAAAGTTCGACGAATACGAAAGTCAGAGAGAGCCTCTCGAGGAGGAATTTCCAAAGAGACTATAGGTGATACGCCAGAAGTTATGGCAATCATCAAAGCAAAGAAAATCCTTGTAGTGAAGGGGCAGAAAACATCAAGCCTGAGCTTGCGTGGAACAGACCAGCGACTGGCCAGAACTGGAATCCTGAACAGAGGAGACTCCGATGTTATGACTGCGGTTCTCCAGATCATCTTCGTCCTACTTGCCCCAGAAAGAACCAGCAAAGGATCCCAGGAACAGATAATAAGACTCCTAAACCTGAGAAAACCCCTGATAGTCACATGATTCATGTAGCTGCAGTCGGAGTTGAAATGCCAGAAGTTTACTTTGACGCGGAACTTGACAAGTTCCTGAAAGAAGTGAAGCTAGGCGAGTTGACGGTTGTCGCACTCCTTGACACAGGTAGTAAACGTAATATCTTAAGGGAGGATGTCTACAAGAAAATGAAGAATCCATCCATTGACAAGTAACACCTCTGTATTGTATGGAATCGGCAACGGCCTGGTAAAGATGAAAGGATCTTTTCGACATGTTATTGACATAAACGAGCATGTTTGTCAACTTGACTTCTAGGTTATCCCTGGCAAAGAAATGTTATAAAGCTATCATTGTATCAACATTTTTGAGTCTAGTATTATTTCCTTTCCTCGATGAAGCTGAGGTTCCAAAGAAGGAATCTCTTGACCGGATACTCCAAATATCAGAATGTAGTGAACCAGGAAATGAATTGGAGTTTGGTCACATTCAGAACGGCTGTCTTCGGAAAAGTGTGGAAGACCTTGTATCAAATTATGAGCAGAGGAAGACGAAGTCTACTGACGTTTCGATGAAAATAATTTTGGAAGATGAAATACCAGTGTATCGAAGAGCCCATCGGTTATCACCTCCCGAAAGGCAAGAGGTTAACAAACAGATAGACGAGTGGGTAAGGGATGGAATCGTTCGTCCCAATTCTTCGGACTATGCCAGTCCAATTGTGTTAGTCAAGAAGAGAGACCTTTCAACACGGATTTGTGTTGATTACCGAAAATTGAATCGTAAACTGGTCAAAGAGAGGTTTCCATTACCTCTCATTGAAGATGTCTTGGACCGGTTGCAAGAAGCCAGTCTTCACCACATTAGATCTCAAAAATGGTTTCTTTCATGTCCCTGCGGAAGAGGGTAGTCGCAAGTATACTTCATTCATCGTACCAGATGGTCAGTACGAATTTCTAAAAGTACCCTTTGGACTCAGTAAAGTCCGAGTGTTTTTCAGAGGTACGTTTACAGCATCTCTACAGATCTGATGAGGGAGGGCATCATTATAATCTACATGGATGATTTTATCATTCAATCGTCTGACGAGACGGAAGGTGTCGAGAAGTTGAACATTATTTTCCAAAGAGCATCTGATTATGGACTTGAAATAAAAACAAAGAAATGCCAATTCTTAAAA
The DNA here is from genome assembly GCA_933210815.1 of Meta bourneti. Lineage (NCBI taxonomy): Eukaryota > Metazoa > Arthropoda > Arachnida > Araneae > Tetragnathidae > Meta > Meta bourneti. The sequence continues at coordinate 48,351,566 of OW119929.1, read as the reverse complement.
CACTCTATGAAATTTTTGGGTTACATCGTGGAAGATAAGACGGTTCGTCCATCAAATGCAAAGACGCTTGCAGTTCAAAAGTTTCCCATTCCAACCAACATGAAACAAGTGCAAAGTTTCCTTGGCCTCACAGGCTACTTCAGAAAGTTCATTCCGGGTTACTCAAAAGTTGCAAAACCGTTGAGTGATCTTCTCAGATAAGATATATCGTTTGTGTTTGGGAACGAACAGAAGGGAGCCTACCAGAAACTCAAGAATCTACTCACCGAAGGTCCAGTTTTACATCTCTTTAAGCCAGGAAGAAAGAACGAATTGCACACTGACGCCAGTATGCACGGATTTGGTACCATATTACTGCAGGAAGCCGATGACGGACAACTACATCTTATCCACTACATGTCTAGAAAGACTAGTCTGGCCGAAGAGCAGCAGCTATGAGCTGGAAGCCCTCGCAGTGGTGGAAGTACTGAAGAAGCTGCGCGTATATTTGATGGGTAACAAGTTTAAAGTATAGTGACGGATTGCTCCGCTTTTCAGAAGACGATGGATAAAAAGGACTTAGTGACCAGGATAGCGAGACGGGCTTTGCTCCTGGAGGAATTTGACTACGAAATTGTTCACCGACCAGGGGAAAGAATGAGACACGTTGACGCTTTGAGCATGAATCCCGTGATGGTCATTGGAGATGATACTGTTACAGCAAGACTAAAAGTTGCCCAAAGTAAAGATGACCATGTCATTGCCTTTAAGTCCTTGATAGCAAATGGCGGTCCACATGAATACTTCTCGAAGAATGACGTTCTGGAAAAGTATGAGAACGGTCGAGAACTAACAGTCGCTCCCAGAAAGATGCAGACTGAATTGATCAAACTAGCTCATGAAAAGGGTCACTTCTCAGTTGCAAAGACAGAGGGGATAGTGAAGCAGGAATTCTTTAAGTCATTGTTCCTGCATTCTTTTGAAAACAATTTTACTGTTTGAAATATTATCCCACTTCGGACACCAAAAATTAAAAAAATATTTTAATTGTACCAAAAACTGGTGTTGTACAATAATTTGTAACTGGGTTTCCACTTAAATTGAATACTGTAATTTTGCTGATATTAATTACTCATACACTTCTCTTGTTTAAGGGCAACCATCCAGAATGTGATGTCTGAAAATCTGTCAAGATGGGCCCTTTAACCAGCTGAATTTGTAAGCGATGTCCAGTGCTATCTCAGTTGGTACCTTTTCTAAAATGTTCTTTCTTTTACCACCTTGGTTTCCTGCTGCGTCGATGTGGTCAGCGATGGTGTCAGGACGGACGATCTGTAGGGCTCTTTGATACGATCTGTAGGGTTTTTGCCCCTACACGCGCGCAACAGATGGCAGCACTGAAGACCGCGAGTCATGACGTCACGTCATGACTAGCATATAAGGGAGTTCCGCCATTTCAAAAACGCTTCTCCAATGTTCTTGTAAAGACGTGTCGCGCTGTGCTCCTCGGAGCTTCTGTTTTCGTTTATTATGTCCGTCTAACATCACCCCTTGTCCCTAGATATTTACCTAAAATCTCTCTTTTGTTAAAATCCCCTAGACCCCTTGCTACTGTAATTTATCGGCATAAAATAAATTATTTCAAAGAGTACCACTGATTCGTCATTAATTTCCAATTGTGAGACTGTGAGTTTGATTGCCTTAATACATAAAAATATACTGTATAGAGAGAGATACAGAGGGGTATATTCAGAAAATTAGAAAAAATCTGGCATGTTTGATATGTGTAATTGGACGCCTATGAATGATAATGATTGAATGAACAGGAAAGTTTACCAAAGGTCAAACTGGAAAGGTCAATCCAAATAAAAAAGTTTTGTTGGAACTTAAAAGGGAGGAATAAATATACAAATGTAAGAGGTGGGTATTTAATTAATGTCGCATTGGAGGAACACAACGGGCTATTGACGACGGTCCGGGATCAAACCCGAAGGGAAGGATCCGAATAAATGTAAGAGATAGTCAAGGTAAACATCGCGAAAGTGGTCAGAAGAATGGAAAATGAAAATTATCTGTTTAAGGAACAGTTATCATCAGGGCCCAGATTTCATGTGATCTTTTTGTTGGCGCTTCTTAGACAATGCCTGATGATTGGTTGGGTTTCATGGCACAAGGGCCATATTTGACCAAGCTGCGCCTAGATAATATCCCAAATAGATAGATATTGTATTGTGTTTGATTTGTTAATTTTAGTTTATACAGTATTTTGATCACTTTTCTGTAATTTTTATTTTTTTATCATTATTTTTAGATTTATGGGACATTTATTGAGTTTCAGCAAAATATTTTGTCTTTTCCAGTGTTTTTACTCAAATTTTTGCTGGAATTTTCCCAATCGCTATCTTTTATCCGTAGCTTAATTTTTATTACAAAACGCATTACAAGCTACACATTTGCCAACTTTTGAAACTAAAGAAAAGAGAAAACGCAAAACAGAACACAAGATAAAACGAAAGTTCAAATTTAAATTCTTGAGTTAAAAATTAAAACGAGTCGAGTTGGAAATTAAACGTTTGATAATGTAAAAATCTAAATAACTTAAATCATTGTTTTCGAAACTGTGGTTGGCAAACCTAGGTCGAAAAATACTGGCCCACAGAAAATTCATGAAACGACTTAGTTATGGTTGGTAGTTGAATTTACGTAACTCTAGTGCAATACAAAGGGCTTGTGTTTGTTATGAGTAAAATGTTTATTTATAATACAACATATGAACTAAAATGATTCGAAAATGTTATCAGGAATGAAGAGCGTGTGTTGCCCCTTTTGATTCTTTTCAAAAGTCCTTTATTATTTCTGAATTATGAATTATGATTATTCCACCACTTCTCAGGAGACCCAAAAGCGGTTTTTCTCTATGTATCAGGAAATCAAAAGGCGACTACTTCTTGATCTCTCAGAACACCAAAAGGTGACTTTTCAGCACCGTTCAAGGTACTAAAAGACGTCTTTGCCACAATAAGATATTTTGAATTTTTAAAAAAGTTTTTTCGATCCACCCTACTGCATATTGCTGGATGAAAATGCTTTTACACTCAAATTTAATGACGAGTTAAATTGAAAAAGTTCAATTCTAAATGTTCTCTTTACTTTCAGGCTTCTTCATGCTCCTTGGCAACTCCAATTTCTTATAGAAGCGTATGAATTTACCATTGCTTCACAAATTGAAAAAATTGATTACAAGATTTTAGATAAGCCAGAACTGAAGAAAGATGCCATTTGAAGTGCACTTTCAATCGTCAATAACAATGATGAACACTTACATTTCAAATGTATGCATTTTCGTATCATGTAAAAATTGCATGTCAAAGTGACCGCATTTAATACTTTGTCCCACGTACCTCGGAAGAAGCGACTGATCCCTGGAAACATCAACCTGGAAGGAGATAATATGAATGCAATGAAGGAAATCATATGAATACATTCTACTCAAAGTAATTAGTTGAAAGTATTTTAATATTCGGTATTCAACGAGTGAAAGATAAAATATCAAGCTGTCTATAAATGATGCAATTTCTCTGCCACGCATTTATGCCCTATAGATAGTGCTACCATTGTCTGCGACTTTTTCTCTATGATACAAAAGCTAGAGTGACTAGTGAAACATCCGTTGATCAAATCAAGGATAAAAAAATTGGTTGGATGTGTCGAGGACACTGACCGTAGTTTTGACGTGAACACTCGGGCCTGATGTTGATTTGAGCGATTAAAGTGCAATTTGATATTAATATTGAAGGGTAGTTTTTTGGTTAATGACCTGTAATTGTAGCGTAGTTCAGTAGCTTTTGAATGATACCACTTATGCAGAACACAACTCTAAGCAATCCCAAGTTGCACTGGTCCTAAGCTCTCCGCGCCATAGAATATCGACATATTGCGGACATCAGTGTGCCTGGAACTCGATACGAAGGTCATATCAGGTACGAACATCCTTTGTTCTACCCAACGATATATTTATCTTCTGGATGTTTTTTATAGTTCTGAAATCATAAGACAAAACTGCTGTAACGCTATTTCGTAAAGCTCGACTTTTGCATGCCCCAATACTGTTCCGATTTTAAAGACGTATTCATGTCAAAAGTCGAAACCAGTATCTTCTAATTAGGAAAAGAAAACGTTCATTTATTGTAGAGATATCACTGATGATTATTCAAATCGTTTTTATCACCCGTAGCCGGGTCATTCAACATAAAGAGTTCATTTCTCCTGAAGGCAAATTCATAATGACGCATTAGTATTGTTTTTAGTAAGATCAGGAGATTAAAGGAAATGCACATAGTCAAACGAGTAATCAGATATTTTTTGCATTATGGAATGGCAATTTACATCAGACATTATTATAGAATAGCAATATTACAGACATTTTATTGCATGGTTTGTTTAATTTATTAGGAAATATGTAAGGGATCACGGCATAACTATTTAACATGAGCGGAAAATGATCCATGGGAGACATGTATCATACATATTTCAGGTTTTTTTTGGATAATTAAGCGTCATTTTACTTTAGATAATGATCCAAATAAAACATTTTCCAACAATTTTTGTGTCTTATTTTATTAAGAACTATTTCTTTTAATGAGCACTGGTAAGAGATTTGGGCATTTTTGTGATTAAAGAATTTGATTATGTTTGAAAGTTAGTTAAATTTCGTCTGCTTTAAATTAAACTAGCAGATCCGCTATACCATCTGAGCTAAAGTATTTTAATTTTTTACATCATAGATGGATAATGTCGTTATTTACGTTTGATATTTTATTTAAATTCATTCATAGTGAATATAAGCATCGTTATATGCATTTCATACCAAATTAAATCAAGTTAATGAAAATTATAACACATCATTTCCCTTCCTGTTTTAATTCTCATTTCCAATAAAGTGCATGAAAATCTCAGTCGTGTTCCAATATTCCTTTCCGAACATCTACTTGAATTAAATCCTCTTCACTTGTTTTAAATGCGATTCGGTATTATATTAACCTATTTTCCGATTCGCTCACATTTGGTATTCTGCGTTTATTCCCTTCCAGATTTCTCATTGTTTTCTGTCAATAAACTGCTGAAGAATTTAATTAGAATGAAGGGTTATTCGGTGTAGTTTTAGCAATATTATGCAGCTCCATGGCTCAAATCAAGCTCATTTAAACAAAGTGGGTAGGTAGCTAATTCACTGGGGTAACACAACGGCTATTGGCAACGGTCCGGGTCCAATCCCCAAGGGAAAGGTCCGAGAACACCACTTAATTTTGAACAAGGTCAGATGACGTAAATTAAGTGGGTAGGTAGGTAGGTATTATATTTTAAATAACGTCGCAATGGGCAATTATTAACACAATGGGCAACTGTAAATTAAGTGGAGAATTGGTGAATAAATCACGTTGCGTTTGATTTTATCTTATTTATAGTGCTTTGTTATCATTCGCTACTATGCAAATAATATATGCAATACTCTAAAGAGAAATCAGTGTAGAATTTAATCGAACTCAAAGTAACCATTGTTTATGTGCTTTATTTTTTGTTTCAGCAACCTGTTCCTGTTCATTTCCGATCGCTGCTGATCAGAATTATTATCCAATCATGATGGTGTTTAGCAACAGCGATAAACTGATCACTAAGTATCTTTACAAAATAGCTAAAACGACGATGGAGGAGATACAAAGATAGAACAAGGAAGGTACAGAAGAAAATACTAGTAAGGAAATAGTTAATCCTCTATTTTAAGAAATAAAGAAATGTTATCCCTATTTTTACAATATAATTTACAAAACAAATGTATTAACAGAGAGAAAATGACGTTTTAAATGTTCGATTTAATGTTTAATTTAGGTGCAGTCGTAATATGTGCGTGTGAGATATCATGCAAAATTTTTATATATATGAGAGTATCTGGATATTCTAATCTCTCACTAAAGGCACAACTGAGGTAAAAGAAAACTATCTAGCCCTCTTTATTTGCGAATCATTCCCATCATTCAAAAGTACCATTCAAATGTCTTCTATAAATTCATATGCATAAAAATGCTGCTGCTTGCCTCGCTGTGGTTGAAGTCAAAACTTGTCCTAAAAATATTGCATTTTTATCAATTCTCAGGCAGCAATAACAGCTCTGTTACCACCCATAGTCAAAATAAATATGATCTTATGCACATCAATGTATAGTAAAACAAAGCCACCATGGGAAGGTTAAGACTAAAGTTGCCTTATAGTGAATTCCAAGTCACTGGTATATATATGGGAGTGAACAGTCGGACTAATTGGCTAAGGCTGGAGCACAGTTGCCTCAACCTAAATGCCCTTTACCTCTACGTAACATCAAGAGGCATGTGTGCTCGTCTGTACAGCCTTATAGACTCAATCTACAAAGAGATGTCTACAGGAACGAAGTGGAATATATTATTGAGGAATAAAGATGGTATCCCAGGTTCCTTGCCCAGAGATGTAGAAGTCGATTTAAACTTCTTACGAGACATGACTCTACAAAGATATACTTACACTGTATTGGAGTAACGAGATTAGCTATCTGTCCCTTTTGTGAACTGGACGAAATGATTGGAGACCACCTCAAGGACTACCCTAAAATTTCTGACAATAGAATTGCTACTGTTGACAATGTTTTTTAAGCTATTTCACTGGAACGATTCACTACGTGATTTTCACTTCAAAACTATTGGGTGGTATGGTAATATTAATTAATATCGCACTGAAGCAACACAGCTGGCTATTGGCGACGGTCCGGGATCAAATCCGAAGGGAAAGATCAAGGACAATTCCACATAATTTTGAACCACGGTCAGATGACGAGGCAATACCTGAGCTGGTACCCCATTTTCCACACTTTCACACCACGCCAACGTGAGGGCATTTGATTACATGACATATTTAACGTGCACTAGCCTCCTTTGTACACCAGCCCCCTTAGAAGGGCGCAGGGAAAACAAAATATGCATAAAATTTACTTAAGTTGCTTATTAACATATTACGCTGCTGTCAAACTTCATTTTAAGGCTTTCTTGAAATTGATTGCTTAAACAATTATAAATAGAGCCAACGGTCCGGGATCAATCCCGAGAAGAAAGATCCGAGCGCAACATCTCATAATTTTGAACCACTGTAAGATGACGCTTTATTGAAAAATACTGATATTTAGTCTTAGCTCAACCATCAAAAATATTTGATAAACATATTTTAATAGATTGAGCGTATGCAATAAATTTTGTATTAATTTAATTTTAATAGCGATTTTTTTAAGACATTAATCCAAGAGAAAGTTCGTTCAAAAATATTTTTTATCTTGGTATATCATAAAACACGGGAGTGAATGTTCACTGCTAGTTTTTGTTCTATTTACTTTTTCTTAAAAAGAGTGCAACTTTTCCATCAAAGCCGTGTGTGAACCCCACAGGACCACACTCACATTATTTCTAGTGATATAGATTATACGGTATATTTTTGAATACTAATATAATGTGTAGTTTGGTGTTACACTATTATTATTGTTTGCACTTATAGAAGCTTAAGCTATACTAAAAAACGAATAAAACCTGCTGGTGGTTGCCTGGTCGAGGTACCTCGTCATTAGCAAAACTGAGCAGATCTTGATGGACGAGATATCTCCTCGAAACCACTTGGACGGTTACTGAGACAGTGTAAGTATAGTGATTCTAGCTGATTGTTTTGGGAAATTAAACAAAGTTAAACGAAGTTAAGTACGAGATCTACATTTCTTGAGTTTCTAGATACGAAGCTGATTGAATGTAGCATTGATATGGTTGAGTTTTTTGGTTTCAGGAGGAAAGCTTCATTATGAGAATGGCGTATCCTAATACTTTCGAATATGAAAGGAAATTTAATGTAATTAACTCTCCAAGTGGTTTCAACGAGATATCTCATCCATCAAGATTTGACCAATTTTGCTAATGACGAGATATCTCGTCAAGATATTGACAATTTTTTTATGACGAGATCAAAATCTGATCAGTTTTTCTGTTCCTAATTCAAAATAGCAATAATTTTAAAACTAGGTTTGCTGGTTCAATTTTATGCGTAGAACACACATAAAATACAAATGGAGTTCAAAATACAATACTTTTGTCACAATAAAGCTTTCTGTAAATCATGATGAATCAAAAATTCAAACTTGCAGAAAATGTTCATCAGGGTCACTTTTTTCAATTGTTAATTTGTGGCTTCAAACCACAAATGTACAAAACAATTTGAGAAGCTGATTTATGGCCATCTATTTGGACATATACATGAAACAGCTCTGTTCATGTTGCGTCTTTCCTACACTTGTGTTTATTCGGCCCTAAAGTTCTCCCAAAAGCCAAAAAAAAAATCGATTTTGATACCACACAAAACTGACCTTGAAAGTGGGACTCCTATTAAATTAGTACGCAATCTTAGTACACCGGAGGTATGCAATGGTACGCAATTGAAAATGAAATTTAAAAACTTTTTGATTGAAGGTACTATTTTAGCTGGCTGTGGAGAAACTGTTTTTATACCAATAATTCCAATTATTCCATCAGAATTTGTCGTTTAATTACAAACGTGTCCAATTACCGGTAAGAGTGATATAACCTGGCAATAAATAAAACACAAAGAAGGATATTGAACGTGGATGCAGTGGAAAATGTTTTATTCATGGAAAATTTTACTTACTTCATCGCGTGTCTTCTTACTAAACTTCTTTCGCGCGTCACGTCAAAACGAAATATTTTCGTGTTGAGGCCAGGAGGAAAAACGTCTAATATCGTAACAACTTCCTCCTGTCAAAATCTTGTAAGACCTCGATTAAAGAAGCCTATCGCTGAAAATTCGAAGTTGTTTGAAAGCAGCTTATTAATAATTAGCACCATTTAGAAGAGCACATTTTAATGTGTTACATACTTGCAATTTCCTTTTGGTGCAATTTTGTATGTTCCAAACAATGTGGTTTAAACTGTGCGATGAATGTTGCGAATCTATGTTTAAACTGCCATATTAATCTGAGATCATGTGTCAATTTCAATATTCGATTTTTTACCTTTCTGAAAACCGCGTGCTTTAAGAGACGCCTCCAATCGACTATGTTTAATTTTTACAATATTTTTCACAAGCGATATTTCAAAAACTAAAACCAACTTTTTCTTAGAATTACTAACAAGTTCGTAGTATTCAATGAATTCCTATTTATAAAAATATTACCACTGGAATCCCGGAAGGAAAGCTATTAAAAATGCAGAAACAATCTTCCAAATTGGGAATAACAAATAAGAAAATTGTCCTACCTCGTGTTTCTCGTTTAAAACGCAATCCTTGTGATCGTTGTTGAACAGTCTCAAATTGGAGAACCTTCGACATGTTTCTATTTTAATCCGTTTGAATAAAAAGAGATGATTTTCAAATCGATATTTTGAACGAAAATAAACATGAAAAATACATACACAAGAATAAAATGTTACAAAAACGACATCTTCGTAGAATTGTCTTCTATTTTCACTTTCGTGTTTCGCGCAGTTACTATAACTGAAAAGCTAATTCTTGTATCTGGAGGTAGGGATGGGAAATATTGTTTTGTGAAAAGGTCTTTGTTGTTCCCTCTTTTTAAAAGAACTGTTCTTTAACCTGCTCTGCTCACCAGTTCCAAAATACCTCACACTACTCAAAATGTTCTAGCTCTGTTCATTTATAGCAGGAAAGCAGACTTTAAGACCAAGGACCAAAAAATTTCACATTGACTTATGGAAGCAGCCAAACAAACATGAAAGTTATCTATTAGACATTATTGTTAGAGAGATAATAAAAAGTAAATAAAGAATTTAGTTTGATGCCTGACATTGCATTGAATTAAGAATTGTTTTGATACTTGATTCGTTTTTATAGTAAGTCAAGAGCAAAATTGATTCTAATTTTCATTAGTCAAGCGGTTCGTATTTTCAATTTGTTGATATCATGGCTGAAAAAAAAATTTCCAGATATACACTCATGTCCCAAAGTTAAGCATAATTCGTAAAAAAAAATTGGAGTAAATATGGATACAACTTGTGGAGAATCGTGGGACGAAGGTAAAACATTGTGCATATGCAAAACAATTCAGTCGATGTTGACATGCTAAAAGCACCGGCGTACGTTGGAGCGAGTATAAAACGGCCTCTAGCGGCATGGCCAGTTTTGACAGAAATTTCGCAAGTGCTGTGGTACGGAGCGTTGTTAACAATCAATAAGAACGAAAGATGTCAGAAAGATTCCAACTGGACATGTTTGTGAAGGGACGAATTATTGTAAACCTGAAATCCGGTCTATCCCAAACTGAAGCTTCAATTCTGAATGTGCTCAGTGTGATCTCCAGACTATGGCAGAGGTTTCAAACCATTGGAGATGTTACCAATTCCAGGTCACCCTAAGGTAACAGCCACTCGGCAAGACAGATATTTGGCGATAACTGCACGACGTCAGAGGAATGGCTCTGCCAAACAACTGGGTTCAGCCTTGACAGCCGCCACAGGAGTCATAGTTTCGAGACAAACTGTGTACAGGAGACTCGGACACGTTGGTCTATGCCAGGCGACCAACAATTTGCATCCCTCTGACGTCTGCACAGAAACGCGCGCTTTTACAGTGGAGTTTGGAACATCGGCAGTGGAGTCGACAACAGTGGGGCAATGTCATGTTCAGTGACGAGTCCATATTTAGTCTGCAAACTGATTCTCGTCGTACCACGATCTGGAGAGAACGTGGAACGACGAGATTTAATTATTTATTTTTTTCGTCATGAAAATTGAAATTTCATCACAATTAAATTTATAAACCACTCCAAAGTTTGACTGCGACTTAGACACCTCACTTCAGTGTAAAAAATTATAGCCCGTTGTGTTGCTCCAGTGTGGCGTTAATTAAAATACCTACCTGTGTAAAAAATTAAGTCACCATATAAACGCTCTTTCTATGTCTTCAAGAAATGTTTGAAACTGTCGGTTAAGACCACGGGATTTCATAAAGTTAATTGCTGAAACTACAGCTTGATAACATGTTCAAACCTTAGGTTCTTAGGGCACAAGCTCTTCTGGTGGATTATACAGTGGAATTGTTTCAACTCATTGCAGTACCTTCACAAATGCTGTTTCCAATAATGTTACCGTATCGTGGTAGCCCGGTTGGAAGAGCAACGGATTAGAAACCGGAGGGTTGCGTGTTCGAATCCAGCCAAAGACCATCGTGTACAAAGGGGGCTGGTGTCCGTTAAATCCGTCGTGGCCTCAAATGTCATCACGTTGGCGTGGTGTGGAAGTTTGGAGAGTAGGGTGCCAGTTCAGGTGTTGCCTCGTCATCTGACCGTGATTCAAAATTACGTGTTGTCCTCGTTCTTTCCCTTTGGGATTGATGCCGGATCGTCACCATTAGCCCGTTGTGTTGCTCTAGTGTGATGTTAACTGAAATACCTACCTACCAATAATGTTACCGATCCAGATTTAGTTCCACCTTGAAAGAAGCTCTGTCAATCGTAATACCTGATAATTTCGTCAGATCTAAAAGATTTTCGAACACCGTTCCAAAAGCCCAGTAAACATGTCACCCCACTTCGTTTGATCTGACATTGAACTCATTCCAATCAGCTCCTAGGGCCGTCATCTGACCGTGATTCAAAATTACGTGGTGTTGTCGTCGATCTCTCCCTTTGGGATTGATCCCGGATCGTCACCAATAGCCCGCTGTGTTGTTCCAGTTTGACGTATTTTAAAATACCAACAAACCAATCAGCTCCTCACTCCAAACTTGTACGTTACTTCACCTATCTACCTTAACTGGAAGTGATGCCACCAACCACCAATGAAAAGTAGGCAAATTTCTTGGTATAAGTCATTAATTGGTCTTTTATAATTGCCGACATTGCAGTAATTCTTTGCAGTCATCTATTTTAACTGAATTTTCTCAAACGTTTTGGCTGATTCCAAACAAATATTTTTAGCAGCTATCTCAAACAATCTTTGACAAAATCTCCGTCTGTAAAACGGTAAGTACCTTTTTACTATAAGGCGAGATATTTCAAAATTTATTTGTTTGAGATTTCTGAATCTCGATCAGGTTTCGTAAGTATCACTTCCTGACCTGCCAATTCTCGTTTCAAAGATGAAATTTTTTGTTTACGTAGTTCTTCGGGTTGTTTTGAAAATGCAGAATGTAGACTTTCGAAGTTTCCTCTTACACTGTATTCTTTTGGGACGGTTACAGCACTTTTGCGAATCAAATAGACTATTATAAAACGACTCCAAAAGAATATTTTTCTGTCCATTTATAATGAAACTGCCGATTTTTATCATATACTTTGCGTTTCCTACTTTGTCGAGCTTTATCCATTGTAGAATTTATTTACACCTTTTCCAAGGGGTAGTAATTTATCGTAGCCCCAACACATTTACGAAAACAAAATACTTGTACGACAAATAGACGAATTATAAGATGTGTATTATCTACCACCACGTCGGATCAGGGTAGGCAATTCTAGTCTGATTTGTCTCGTATCCAACTAGATGTTCGAGAAACCCGCACAACAGCTAATAATTCGCAAGGGAAAGGCTTGATTGAAGAGTTGCATCTCCCACTTAAAAATCAGCGTTCTCACAGGCGTTGGTTGAGATCTTCCCAACAATTTTAATTGCACTACGTTTGGCACTCAAACCAGATCTGCAGTGTAGCCCAGCTAATCTAGTATTCGGAGCACCATTGCGGGTATCTGGTGTCTTTTTCGATAGTGCCAGAGGTACAAGATGATCCCAGCAGCTAAGTGCAGAAATTGAGTGATATGAGATCAGTGAGTGCTAAGCCCATATCTAGATATGGAAAACGTGCAGTGTTTGTGCCAGCGGACTTGCTGACAACATCCCGTTTGTTCCTCAGACGAAACATTCAAGCGATCACTTCAGCTGTCTTACGATGGCCCTTTTCTCGTGGTCAGTAGACAAAGTATTCCAAATGATGGTGCAACGTAAAACTATTGATTATAGATTGGCTGAAGCATGCCTATCTCCTGTGCTCTCCTGACGACCTTCGTTCCAACCACTACTTCCCGGTGATAGACTGTACCGTCTATCCACCAAAGGAGGTCCCTATAGGGTCTACTAGGGTAAGGGTTCAGGAAGCAAAGTGCATTTCCCAGATTTTTTTCAACCTAGTTGAAATTTTGGAGGGGAGTGTGCAGCGATCATTAACCCTAAGGCACAGCCATGGGCAGATTGGCTTAAAGGACTCCCAAACAAGTGCTTGTTTCGTTCCCTTAGTGCAACACGTGCACTTTGTCGTGGATTATCAACTGGAGGGTTGCGAGTTCGGGACTCGATCCAACCAGATACCGTTGGGTACGTTGGGCTGGTGCACGTTAAATCTGTCATGGCCTCAAATGTCCTCATGTTGGCGTGGTGTGGAAGTTTGGAGAGTGGGGTGCGAGCTAAGGGATTGATCTCGTCATCTGACCGTGTTTAAAAAATTATGAGGTATTGTCCTCGTATCTTTCCCTTCTGGATTTATCCTTGACAGTCACCTATCCACCATTGTGCTGCTCCAGTGCGACTTAAATTCAACTACCTACCTAATAAGCACAAACGATTCAGATATTTTTCGATACCGACTTCAACTTTCCCTACCGCTAGCAAGTACTAATGCGCATTTGCTAAGTTTCGATAATTAGTCTTAAGTTTTAACATTTGGAATCGAACTGTTTTTATCCGCTTGTTGATGTTCGTTCTCTTTTCTTCCCCTCCCTATTCCACTTACGTAGAACACAGCTCACACATAACGAAAACATTTGGTGAAAATAGTTCCTGGACATTTTCATAAAAAAACTGTTTAGATGTCATGATGTAAGAAGAAAGCAGGAAAGCTAGTTTCGATTCCTCTACAGCAAAGCCAAAAGAATTGTAATAACCTGTTTGCTAAATGCAAATACTCAAAGCAGGTACTTTGGTTATTCGTTAAAATAGGGAAGTAATTATGATGAGATAATCTGCTTGCAGTAGGTACCCCGTAATGATACGTCCAGTCCAGTCAGGGATGAGAAGTACTGTTATTTTCGGTGAACAGTAGCTGTTGCTGCTCTTTATAAACTGTTCTTTGAAACCTGCTCTTCTGCTCACCACTGTTCTAAAATACTTCACTCTACTCAAAATGTGCGAGATCTGTTACACCGTATAGACTGGCGCCAGCAGCTTTCGCGATCGGATTTTGTTGACATTATCTTTTTGTTAGTACTTTGTATGCATGCCTGTATATGTAAAATAAATACAAGTGATTCATCTGCTAGCTTTTTAGTTGGTAGGTTTTCTCAAGTTTTGACAAGACAAAAGATAAAAAGGACTCCTTCTCTTCTAATTGTTAATCAATTAAATTGAATTTTATGGCGCAAGCGCCAGGTCTTTCCGAGTAGCACCAAAGTATCAGTAATAAAGTCAAGTATACAAGAATGTATCCGTAAATTAAAAATTATGTTTAATCGAAACGTTTAATAATATCCCGAACGTTTACTATCTCAATTATGGTTTTCCGAACTGATACGGGTGCCTAGGACAATACAAATTCGCTAGTAGAAATTATAATAAATTTTTAGATATTTATGTCAATTTTAAGTCAACAAAATCCTGGACCTGATAATACTTGGCAGATTTCTAAATACGTATTTTTAACATAGGGAGTTGCCCTTAAAAAGATTATGAACACTTAAGGCCATATTGGGAACACCACTTGGAAAGTAAATTTTATTTATTTGTCCAAACAGGTTAATTATATAATCTATCTAAGCACGAAGAATGCAAGTCAGAAAACTACTTTCTGACTTACATTCAACACTTAGTTTTATGGTGAGATGCTTGTTTCCGAGATATCTTTAAAATCGTAATGATCTCACTTGAGGTCACTTTCCATATAGAAAGAGCATTCATTTTACCCCCGATCCGAATCTCCATACTTCACAGTGAAATGTGTTCATGTTTGGAATTTTGAAATAAATTTTTTATAAAAATTCGATTTTAAAATAAAGTTGAGGGGAAGTATTACAAATCGCGAAAAAACTAGTAGAGGCAAGGGGGACTGAATCGTCAAACTCCATCCGTAACTCTGAGAGTGACCTGCACGCATGGAATGATCCATGTCTTCAAATGTACCTTTTTGAAGGGTCGTGTCAGTGAAACTCGCAATCCGAACCGTAACCCGCATATGCGCGGTCATCCTGTGAAATCCGAAGCATTTCTGACTTCGTTCTTGCCCGCAGCATTTTAACCCTCTAAGTGATTTCAACGAAATACCTTGTCCATCAAGACCTAGTCAAGTCTACCAATGACGTGTTTTCTCGTCCATTGAGATCTGATGAGTTTTGTTAATGACGATAAACCTCATTCAGACAAAACTACCTCCTGGAGAATGAAAATCTAAATAAAAGTATTTTTTGTATCAGGTTGGTCGATACAAGGCAATTTTCAGAGAAGACAAACCACAAGGAAGGTTAAAATCTAGTATTAGAAACTAGCAAGAAATATTAAAAATGGCACGCGGTGAACTTTAAGATCCACATAATCGACGTTTCAAACCCCTCCCATGAACCCATGCTATACCCTACTGCTCGAAAATAAACTCGTCCTTTTTCGATGGACATGCGCAAGATTTATAGAATAGAGTATAGGGAGTATTAGAATAGTTTTTTTCTCTCTATGGAGTATAGAGAAATGTTCTATTAACTTTGGGACATGCACACTACCCAACTCCCGTTGAGTTACAGATTGCGTTTAAAGGTTCACCGAGAGAGAAGGCTAGATAGCAATAGCTCTTCCTGTTCTTTTTGAAGAACAGGCGAAAGAGCAGGTTTTTCTTTCTTTCCCCATCTCTATATCAAGGACTGGAGAACAAACATACTTGGGAGTGTTGATTTTATCTTCTACGAAGAAGGATACTTTCGTTAAATGGTTAGTGTTTTCTATGCTCAAACATTTGAAGTAATTTTTGAGATATGTGTTTTTGATTATTTATCTTTAAGATTTTTCTTCGTATTAATTTTGATAGCCAATATAATTGTTAGTGAACAACGATTTTTCTTTCATGTATATTATATGGTTTATTTGGTACTTTTTAGAAAATAGTCCAAGGGAATCTAGAAACGAAATAGTGTCATTTCGAATAAAATCTCAATCACGATAAGCTTTCTTAAAATTTTATCTGAAATTAGCAAAGTGCTCGGTTTTTTATCAGTGTTCATTAGACCGGTTTTCAAAAAATTCTAGGATTACAAATTTAAATCAGTGATGTGATTACATTTCCAACCTAGTTTTCTATTACTTTATCCAACTAGGGCCTACAGTGCATACACAAATAAGACAGCGATATACATTGAGACATTAAAGTAGAACTCGGGAATTGAAACTTTTTCTAAAATTGTAAAATGTTTTTTAATGATTTCATTCAAAACCATTTAAAAGTTTGCAAGTACCATTTATATGCACAACTTAACTGAAATGTATTAGTCTGAAGTGTATTAGGATTTCATTAAAACTAATAATTTGTATGTTTAGATGAGAATGTACACAGCACAGCTGGTACAGAATCTAAGTTTTTCTGTTTAAGTTTTTAATTTTAAATGTTAATTTTCACTCGCATACTATTCTAAAATTTTCTAAAGATATATTTTTATTTTTTAACGTAATATTTCAGAAGGTTCAAAGTATTTGAAATAATTTGAACGCATTTTCAGATTTATTGTATTAGTTGGAACTAAAAATTGAATTAATCTTTAAAAAACTAATGATCCAATTTTTAAAAGTCATCTTACAATCATAAGCATAAAAATTTAGGCATATGGATTTTAAATATCGTAAGAACAGAATATTTCAAATTTAATGCTGTTCAACCTCTGATAGTGTGAAAACGGTGAGTGGAATCCCTAGGTGTTTTCACACACTGTTAGAGACTGTGACGCCACTTGCTCATTCCTTTGGCGTCTTTCACACACGCCGGCACTGCTGCCGTTAACTGGTTAGTTTTAGACTCTGATATGAAAGAAAGATAGGTTTGCTTTTGTCAACAGACGTCATATCATTGGGCTAAGAGAATTTTCTCCCCACAGCTTCGCGTTTCACTTTCTTCATCCCAACCAGTTGTGACTTTTAACCTGTCATCGTATCACAGGTACCCAGAGAACCTTCCTTCTCTCCTTACACACGCGTTTTCAAAGTATGTTTCCTATTTGTGCATTGATCGTTACTGAGAGTTTTGGTGAAATGTTTTATAATCAATTCTTTTTACTTTGGTTTAAAACTACGAATTTTGAATTTCAAATATACATTAAATGTTGGAAGAAAATGTTTAAAGTTAACTTTTTCTTTCCTTGCTTCCCTTACACACGTCTTCTAATTATATTTTCGATTTGTGCATTGTCGTTACTGGCAGTTTCTGATGAAATGTTTTATAATTAATTCTTTACTTTAGTTTAAAACTATTTTAATTTCAAATAATAAATGTTGGAAGTAAATGTTTTAAGTACTTTCTCTTTTCATCGTCAAGAAAGTATGATTATGTGAAGTAAAAACATTATAAAATGATATTACATGATGTATGCAATGTGTTCACTTAAGAATTAGTAATGAGTCGAATAATATTTTTTCACGGTGAATAATGTTTATAATGCAACATAATTTAATTGATTCACTACCACTGTCAATCAAGTAAGATGTGTGAACCAACAAACATTTCTCTATTTCTCTTAAGTTTTTCTTTTAACATCCTAATCTTTCAAATAACCTGATGTTGATTAAAATACCTACCTAATATTTCAACCCAGTGATATTCAGCTTTTAGGGTAATTTAAATTTTCAAGGTATGAGGACACTTTGATGAAAAACACTTCCGGAACATTCCAGTCTCCCCTAACGTAGATTTTATTTTTGTCTGTACGTATTGATAATGAAAAGATAATGAACAAAATTATACACATTGATGATAAAATATATTGATTTTGAAATTAAAAATGATTAAACGAAACATCACATACAACACAACATGCACATTTTCCTATTTTTCATTTCTTTCGAATCTTTTAATTTCTCTGAGGGGACTGCTAATTCAAATAGTGCCTTCTGAATATACTACTATCTACAATACTACTATCTACAATACTAATATCTACAATTTTTTTGTTTTGTTTTTCTAGTCATTTTTGCGCACTCTTGTCAGCTTTCGTTTGAGACCAATTTCGACGTAGGAACTTCGCAGACCTGAGTTATACTGATTTAAAGTTTGCACGACGCAGCGGTAAGTCCCCAAAACGCTGCCTCATGCCTTCCCTCCTCGCTTATCGCGACGAGCGAAGTCACTAACAAGTCTTTGTTCCCTCAGCTATCGAATGAAACTATTTTGGTTTAGTTCGCGTTGAAATACAGAAAATATTAGACCGAAATCGATTATCATTTTTTTTGTTCAGCTCGACTTTCCATACTAGCCACCTAGCAATGGTCTAATTTTAAAGACTCATTCACCCGTCAAGAGGAATTTCTTCATGCTACTCTCTGATTTTCTCCGCTGCATAATGAGTAAACTTCAAGGCCAAAGAGGGGACAGCCAAAGATGATAAAGTATATGGACAAAATTTTACACACTGATCAGGACGTTAGAAGGTAACTTTTCTACCATCAGTGATATTGTTTTGAAAACTTATTCTACTCACCCTTAGGTACACTTTAGTTTTAACAAGGGCTCGAGGGTAAAAATTATTGGCATGGTGAAATTTAGTCTCACCATGACTTAATAATCTTAAGAGCATTAATATGGGTGGCAGACCTAATATGCATGCTGTATACATAGTATAGGTTGGTTGCATTGAGTTTTATGGCACAAGGACCATATTTGGCCGAGCTGAGCAAAACACAAGCTAGACAACATCAAGTAAAGGACAAATGACGCAATGAAAGTTTTACTGACACCGAAGTGCAGTGGAAACTGCACCACGACGGCCTCATACATAGTATGGAATCGCATGATATAATGTAAGTAATGCGATATAACTTGACATTATGGATAAACATGTCACCTCGGTGACATGCTCTTTTCATCCCAAACACACTCATCTAAACTGGTACTGTCTCGACACTAAACAAGGAAGTGTTAGAGCATGACGATTCTTTTGGTTGAATAAGGAAACATTCGAATTAACAAAAAAATAGATTCGTTTTAAACACGGTTTTACATGAAATTTATAAGAAAATTCAGAAGGAAAAAGAATTTCGAATTACACAAATTTTACTGATCATTATAAAAATGATAGATTCTTGAGCAAAATATTTCTAACCTAGTTCATTTATGCTCTTAATCGACCGACAGATTAACTGAAATTTTTTTTTATTCTTACAGGATTATAATTTCCTATATTTCGTGACCAAAGAAAGTTCTTATCAACAATGATCGTCATCGGAGGCAGGTTCGCTCGAGCCACACTCTGCAATGAACCTATCAACCGAAACATCGTGGAACTGGGCCGGAGACTCGTCAGCACCCTTCCAGTGGCAGATGAGAGTGCGAGACCACTGAACACAGAAATCCCTTTAAGAGAGTTAACGAAAGAAAAGGAAATTGACATCTCCACCTGTGGTCTCCTGTTCGAGAAATGGCGACAGGAGAAGAGATACTGGAAGGTACCAAAATCCGATATACCGTTCAGGGTCAAGTACATTGACACCGGCCACCAAGGAATTGCAGCTGACACACCCACAGTGATTTCATTACACGGTTCTCCTGGATCTTACAGGGACTTTGATCCCCTCACCGCTCATCTTCATCGGCTAGGAGTGCGAGTCATAGCACCCAACTTTCCAGGTGGGTTTTCCTATGCGCATTTCAGGACATGTGTTTATATTGTAAAATCACATAAATTTACAGTGTGATGTAGATACAAATTTTACTTTAGACGGTTGGTTGGCTATTTGGGGGTTTTATGGCGCAAGGGCTGTTTTAGAAGGTAGGTAATTGAATTAACATCGTTCTGGAGCAACACAGCCGGCTATTGGCGTCTTTTTCTTTAACAGATGGTTTGACAGAAAAACAATTTGTTTCCTCACAGTAGATTCGGATAATTTATAAACTTCGTTTCAAACTGATTTTAACAGCATGATTAAAGAATTCATTTTCTGGAAATTAGATTACTTTTTATCTTTGGACCATTGCATTAAGATCGTCGCTCGAAGGAAAGCCGCACATTGGCCAATCATGGGTTCTATGACACAAACAGGCTGAAATGTGCATATATTTCTACATGTTTTTGTACTTAATGTTCCTGAACATGTCGGATATTGTCTCATACTGCTACTTTCAGTAGGTTTGCAGAAAAACAAACCCGTGGTTATTTAAAAATGCATACATTTCAATTAATCTTAAAGAGGAAGTTCATGTTATGTGTAATTTAAATGTATATCCTTTTTAAAACGAATTCGAGTTGCAATAAATAAGGTTCTTTTTCAGTGACGAGCAAATGCCTGATCTATTTTAGCGAGTGTATAGTACATTTCGGTGTTTTTAGTTACTTGGTTCATAGATTAACCCTTTAAAGACCATAATATACGAAAACTTAAAAACTTTTTATAAAACAGATGGAGGTGCTATAGTGTACCTGTAACGTACCCGAAAAAACCGCTATACAATTAGCCTAGGAATTTTTTAAAGTGTGATTTCGCAGAGAAACTACTTCATTTGAAAGCGCACGGAAGTAGAAAAAAGCTTTGAAACTACTTATATACTTCATTAGAGCGAAAGAAGCATCAGTTGAATTGCTCCAAATGGAATTCATGATATTTTTTAATTTATACTTTCAACGGGTACAGTCGCGTGTACAGTCACGGAAAAAAAACGAAACACCCCTCTACATTCGAACAATTTTAGCAGTAGAGAAAATTCAAAGATGGCGGTTCGACAGCAACTAACGTCTTCTATAAATTAAAATGCAAAAAATTTGCATAAGGGGCAGTCTTCATATTAAATTGATCACCAGCTTCATAATTTCCAATCGAAACCTTATTTTGACACACAATTTCAAATCTATCAAAATTTAACTTCAGATACCAAATTTCAGGTCATTAGGTCCTACCGTTTCGAAGTTATGAGTAGAGAAAAATTGGAGCTTCTATTGGTTAAATGAGTTTCTCAGATTTTTATGGATATCTTCCTAAATAATATTTCGATAGCGCTTATATTTTGTACCATGTTATTGTTATGCAACCCCCAAAGAATTCACATATTTTATTTTAAAAATAATAATTATTAAACGAATGTTTGAAAAATTATGAATTGGAACCTTACTATATTTTGATGGAAATCGATTCAGGACTTCTAATATGACCATGAAAATTTCAGCTCGTTTCAATAATTAGTTTCAGTGCTACATTAAATTTTCCTCATTATGATGATTTTAAGGGAAATGTTTAATTTTTTAAAAATGGTTGGAGATTTCATTTATGTAACCTAAAATACATCGTCTTTTACAAGTTATGTGTCGCATAGATGAACTCTACTAATCAATGATCAATTGAATGATTCAATGTATTCACTTTTTGGATGATCGGAATATCAGTTCGATTGTATTAAATTGTAGGTAGGCTTTCTGGTTGCATACATGGAGAAGGACGCTAGTCAAAAAATTAACATTTATTTACGCTAATAAAAAAATTGACATTTATTTAATTAAAGACGATGCAAAATTATACAGAGCATCTATCAACACTTTCTCCTTTTTGAATTGTTCCCAATTCCAAAATCCTTTTATCACATTTTAATCATGGTTACAATTCACCATATTATCGTTTGAGCTCGCGTATAGTAAATATAATAATTCTTGGATCGCTTACACTTGTATAATAAATATAACAATTCTCGAATCGTTTTCATTTGCATAACAAATATAATAATTCTAGGATCGTTTACGTTTGAAGTAGTATTTAAATTTGAAATTCGGGTAGCTACAGAGTGTCCTAAAAGTTCCCGTACTGACGATTCGTGAATTTATTATACAAAAACAACAAACTTTAAAACAATTATTTTTATGCTAATAGTGAAAAGCACTTTTAACATAACGTAGGAAAAAAAAATTTGAACTCACATTTATAATAAATGTTCCAAATGTCCGCCCCTCTCTTGGAGGCAAAGCTGAAGTCGTTTGCGCATATTTTTAGAAACGCGTTTCAAAATGCTGGGAGTGACTTCTTGTATCCTTTGAGTAATGGCAATTTTCAGATCTATTGTTTGGGGATTATCTTCATAAACTTTGTTCTTTAATTCCCCATTCATTAATGCAAAAACCTTCATATTCTCAAAAAAATTGGCGTTTGGTGTGCCGTATCACGCAAAAGGATTGTTGGGCTTCTGTTTTCCCAGTCAACTGTTGATGGCACTGTATACAGAGAACTCATCCAACAATTTGTTGCATTATTGCATTGTGAATGAACGAGATTCTTGGTTCCAACAAGACGGTGCAACCTGCCATACAAGTTATGAAAACATGGGCATGCTTCAAGATTTTTTTGTCGATCGACTCATCTCCAGAAATCTTTGACCACCTCGTTCCCCTGATCTGAGCATCCCTGACTTTTTCTGTGAGGATATTTAAAGAACAAAGTTTATGAAGATAATCCCCAAACAATAGATGATCTGAAAATTGCCATTACTCAAAGGATACAAGAAGTCACTCCCAGCATCTTGAAACGCGTTTCTAAAAATATGCGCAAATGACTTCAGCTTTGCCTCCAAGAGAGGGGCGGACATTTGGAACATTTATTATAAATGTGAGTTCAAATTTTTTTCCTACGTTATTTTAAAAGCGCTTTTCACTATTAGCATACAAATAATTGTTTTAAAGTTTGTTGTTTTTGTATAATAAATTCACGAATCGTCAGTACGGGAACTTTTAGGACACTCTGTATAACTACAATTAATCTCGATACACGAATTGTCATTTTCAATGTGGAGATGATCCCTGAAATTGACAGCAATTTTAACATGAAATTTCATATTTTGACTAATTTAACAATGCCAAAATCTGATTAAGGCATCACAACAGGGTATTTCCATTGGAAATTTTGTTTGCAAAATTTGATGTGAAGACGTCCCCATATGCATTTTTTGCATTTTTAATATTTGTAAGACTTTATTCCCTATTGAATGATATAGTTGACCTTTCTCTACTATGAATAGTGCTCGAAATAAAGATGGTTCGTTTTTTTCTGTGACTGTATAAACGAACGTCTTCTTGCTCGATATACCTGCGTCTGACTCACCCAGTAATGGCGGAACTTCCCGCCAGATCTTGAAAAAAGAATGAGAATTCTACTGAGGTGGTGTACAAACGGTTGCAAAGATGTAAGCTAGCTTTAATGATTCGGGCATAAGACTGCCAAAACCCTGTCAACCCATCTCATGTTTGTAAGTAGTCTATATTTAAATCATATTAAATTCGTCCTCTTAATTTAAATCCATCTCTTTATTTACTGAATTATGGTAAATATGTTAAATATGGCGGCTCTGGCCAGTCCTCATCAAAAATTTTTTCTTCATCAAGCTTATTTTTTCAGCTCTTTCTGATTTTTTATTATTAAAACCACCCGATGGCTCAGATTCCTACAGTGACGACCTAGAAAGCGTTTCCACACGTATATGTCAGAATCTGTTGAAACTGATTCTTGTACGTGCTTAAAATACACAATTTTGGAAAACTTTTCTGATTGCACTGCTAGTGTTACTAATTTAACATTTTGCATGAAGGTTGTTTTGGACTTTGTTATGACATTTTCAGAGACTGATGGGATTCCAGATGAATGTTTTTTGGAAGAAATTGAAGTTTGTTTTTCTTTGTATAATATTCAAGATGATGCGCACAAAATTGTTTTTTACGAAATGTTCCTTAACACACAGTGCAAAAGTGTTCAATCGTTAAAGGGTTTTTTCACACGACAACCTTTAAAAGATCTTAGAATTGAAATCTAGAGTCACGTGTGTTGACTTTCATAATTATTTAAGGAGTTTAAAACAAAATTAAAATTTAAGTGATTATCTAATTGCATCAAGAGAGATTGCTAGCATAAAAAACATTGATCAAGAATCTGTTTTTGAATATTATATAAATGGTGTTCCAGATTCAAGTCCAAGAGTTAATATTCTATCGATGATTCTATGATGAATTTAAGGGTAAACTTAAAAAGTATGAAAAACTTTTCAATGCGTCACGCCAAAATAAGTTCTTTTAAAAAGCTTCTGCTCTCCCCAAATATGAAATGAAAAAACATGACGTCAAGGTGGACCGTAGACACAGTTCTACGCCAGCAATTTCTAATTATTTCTTGCTATAATTCTGCTGTTAAGGTGCATGAAAGTTCACAGTGTGTACAAAAATCTAATAAATACTTTTCCTGCAATACGTTTGGTCATAAAACTTCTATGCGTTTAAAGAACAAGCATAAAAATCTAAATACACCTAACTCTTTAGAGCATCACCTTCAAGCCAGGTTCAGCCGGTAGCTCTACAGTCAGCATCTCAATGCAACTACAAATTTCAATTGCTGCTGCACTTTCTGCCCTGTTAGATAGTGGTTCTCAAGCTACGATGATAAATGAGATCATTTACAGATCATTTACATTTACAGATCATTTACATTACAGATAAAATTAGAATCTCCAGCCCTTTTCCCCTCTGGAATTTTACTGGAATTGACAATTAAAAAACATTTCCAGTTGGCCTTTTTCAAGATACAGTATGAGTAGAAAACACGAACTTGCAGTCCAACATACACGTCGTGAAAGATGACATCCCTGCGAATGTAATCGTTGGAAACTAGTATTCAACTGGCCGAATTTTCTATAGGCAAAAAGGACATTCACTTAACCATGAATCATCATTTTAGATCAACATTTCTTATTCCTTAGAAGACAATGAAAAAAAGCTACCTTACAAACATTGCAAATTTACAACATCGGGTACAGGTTACACAAATCGTACATGCCTATAAATTGTACAAAACAAAGAACACTGACTTAAAGATGAATATAATCTTAACCTATGAAACGCCGATTGTGCAACAACCACAAAGACTTGCGGTCGTTGCACAATCGATCCTCAAAAATAGAAGTAGGTAGAAAAATTACAGAATGGCTGAAGTCGAGTATAGTGACACGTTCATCTGACCGCTGCCATCGGGAATAGAACGGACCTGAGTGCAACTTCTGTGACGTCACGACAGTAGGACCATTGGAGAGAAGAATCAGCAAGCAATGAGTCCTTTTTATCAGTTATTAATCGACAGCAAAATCTCTGCAAGCAAATCCATCAATCCATGGTTTCCAAGATTTGAAACAAACATAGCTTATCCTTTTTATTAATTTACGGATTAATTTTCGCACACAAAAATATTCGTTTCTTTGTATTTCCGGGATTAACATAAAGTGTTAGGAGCAATTTTCGTTAAGAGGTCCCAGTACCATATAATTCGTTAAAATATTGAATGTCTTACATTAGAATTTTGACCTTTAGAAATAAGTGTTGAATTTTGGAACCAATCGAAGCAGTTTTAAAGAAGTCATTCAGTAATTATGGAGCAATTTAAAATACTTTAATGGCTATACTTATGTGACAACTAGTGGGAATATTTTTCCTCTTGCAAAATTCAAATTGAAGTAAATGTATCCAAAAAAATTTGGATCCTTTCTCCTATTTATTTAATAGCATACATTGTCTTGATTTATGTAATACTTATTTTTATACGTATTCAAACAAATTTTTTGATAACTTGACAACTTAAAAAATAGTAATAAATTGTAGTCTATATAAAAAATGAAACAAATCTATTCTTATCACATGATTTGTATGTAATATTTTACAACAGTTAAAATTCCATTTCTGACTGTTCACTTTTTATTGATAAATATTGATGACTGTTCGCTAATAAAACCCTAGGGCCTTTCTAGGTAAATCAAATAGTGTTCCAAAATTTCTTTCAGTCTTAACACGTGTTTAGCAAAATTGGGTTCGGTTTTCTGAGGCGAATGAAATCCAAGAATTACGAAGAAGTTTACTATAGAAATTTAGAGATAAGTTCAAAAATTATCATAGCCTGTTTTTTTAACATTGAAATCATGTTCCTTTGATTTATAATGTGCCAACACGTCCAAGTTCAATCAAAACACTTTGTGCCCTAGAGGAGGCCTAAATCCCTCTAACAATAATACTTGCTCAATACCTATATTTTTAATAATGAATAACCTTGAAGGGAAACTTGCAACTTTTTCTCCATTTGCTGTGCAAAAATATATTCAGTCTACTGCTGGAGAACCAAAAGCAATAAACAAATTGCGGTCTGGTGGTCTTTTCATAGAAACTGTCTACATATCAATCTGAGAAACTAATGAAAATAAACCAAATTGGCGAACTAAAAGTTAATGTAACCACACAGAACTCTAAATTCGAGTCGTGGAGTTATATCTGAATCTGATCTTTTTAATATATCTGAACAGGAGTTTATCGAAGAATTGAAATCTCAACATGTTTGTTCAGCCAGACGCATCTGCATCAGACGAGATGACAAAAGTATTAACACAAAACATGTAATATTAACATTCAACACACCAGATATGCCGACATCCATTAAAGCGGGATACTTAAATTGCAGCTTTATACCATTTATTCCAAACCCCTAAAGATGCTTTAAGTGTCAGGTTTGAACATTCCCAGGCTTCATGCGGATCACCTTCAATTTTTGCCAGATGCTCAAAACCCGAGCATGTTGAAAACTGCACTGATGAACCTGTATGCTTCAATTGTAAGGGAAATCATCCTACTTACTCCAGATCTTGTCCTCAATTGAAAAAAGAAAAAGAAATCATAAAACAAAAGATTTCATATCTTGAAGCCAAAAAATTAGTAAAGTCAGACACCAAGAGCAAATATTCCATACGCATCTAATTAAAAGGATGAAACGTGTTGCTATCCAAACAGATACCATTCCCAATAAAGAAATTGAAAAATCCGTTGCTGTCGAAACAGATACTATTCCCAAGGAAGAAATTGAAAATACAATTGTGCAAAACAAAGAAACAATCGTCCAAGAAAAGGATGCAATCATTAAAAATTAACAAAAGCAAACATTCCCAAACCATCTGGTCCTATTCTTAAAACACATTTCTAAAACAAAATCACAAATGAAATTAGATGTTATAAAATCTAATAGAATCGATGAAAAATACTGGGAGACCTATTCTTCATCTGACTCATCTGGTGAGAAAATGGAAATAAACAAAAATAAAAAGAATAGGCACAAACGAAAAAATCTGAAAGAATATCATGATTAAAATATCTTAGAATTGCCAAAGCAACCGTAACCATGTTTAGAATGAAGGCTTTGATTGATTGTTGCCATCCTGTATGTCTTGGTCTTAAGAAAACTAGACACCAACATTATGCACAAAAATTGGAAGATATAATATCGCTGAAAGAGATAATTTAAAAAACAATCGTGCTAATGGTGGTGTAGCGCTTCTGACTTGTCTGGCTTGTTCATCGGCTGTTCAAACTTCAAACTTTCAAAATTTTATGCATTTTTCATTTTGTACATATGTAAATTAAATTCTTCAGTCTCATTAGTTATGCCTCAGATTATCTTGTTTTATTATCTGACTATTTAAATATTTTTATTCTCATCTATCTACATTTTATGTTTTAAATGTACCTTTTCTCTTTGTCTTGGACTTTATTTTTAAATGTTTTACGCTTTTATTGGACTATATTCTGTCTTGTCTTTGGCGCAACTTGTCCACTTTTGGACCTTGCGCCATAAAACTCCAACATCCAATCAAATTGTGCCGCAATAATATAGGGTAGGATAAGTGCCTATAGTAATAAATACCAAATGAAATAAAAATTAAATAATTTAAGCTCCATAATTAACCAAATTACAACCAGGGAATACAAATTTTAATTAATACTTACAATCTCCATTCATTTTTAATAATATATATTCAGAGTAGTATGTAAGAAAATAAGAGTTAATTGATTTTTTAAATTTCAATAAATGTAATTAAAACTGCTTACCCCTAAAATTTCTTCGTTTCTTAAAAGTTGACTTCGTATTTCATAAATCTATAAATAACATTTTTTAAACTTGAATTTAGTGCTAACATATACATGCTTTAAATTTTACATGATTCAACAAAATTTCTTAGTTATTTTTGACTGCTAATTGCCAGTATAAAATACAAAAAGCAATAAACAAAAACTATTTTTCTTGCAGTGTATATTTTGATGTATAAGTTTAATTGCATAAACACCTACATGTATGTAACGAATAATATGCATAAAAGTAAGAAATGCGAGCAATGAAAAATAAATAAAACGCCGAATTCTTATAGTAATTATACGTAGAGCGCAAAAAATTGATTCGTATATTCATCCATCGTAATTTTTTTCATTAAGCTCTTGATCCTCAAATAAACCATGCTAAAGTAAATTCTAACCATGTTCAATTAAACTTGTAAAATTTTCCCATCCTCCACATTGCCAGTCCTCCCTTGCTAATATTAAGTGTCCACATAAAATAATAAGTTAACTAGTATTTATAAAGTTTAATACTTCACATATATCGTCGGCTTAGAGCAGAAACTCATTAACAGACAATAAATTTTCTACTGTAAGCTGTTTAAAGAATAACTACAGTGGTACCTTGAGATACGAGTGCCTCAACATACGAGTTTTTTTTATGAGTCGTCACTAGGTCGATTTTTTGCCTTGAGTTACGAGCCAGAATTTGAGAGAGATACGAGCCTGCTTCGGTGACGTCACAACCACCACTCCGCTTAGATTCTCGAGACTTGCGCGTCGTTCAGTTTACATCTTTACGTCACCTGATGACGGTTAACGACTCACAAAAAAATCAATGAATTTCTTAATTTGGTTTGACATTTGTCAACTGCCACCAGGAGGCCTGAGTCCCTTTCTTTTTTTCCATTTTTCCTTTCTCCGACCAGATGCATCAATTCTGAAAACGGAAAAATGGGGCGATGTAGTTATTTAGCTAATTTTTTTCGTATAACCGTGAGTCCAAAGAAGGTGAGTGTAAAGAAGAATGATGAGAAAAGGAAAAAGGTAATATCCATGGTATTAAAGAGTGAGATAATAGACAAACATGAACAAGGCGTAAGAGTAAGAGTTGGCAACGCAGTACTAACTGCTTCTACGATATGTACTATTCTGAAGCAGGACTCGATAAAGGCTATAACTCCAGCTACAATATTTGTTCATTATAAATATATTATAAAAAAATTGGAGTAGTTTTTTGGGGGTGGTACGAATTAATCTCATTTCAATTAATTTCAATGGGGAAAATTAATTTGAGATACGAGCATTTTGACTTACGAGCTCGGTCATGGAATAAATTAAACTCGTATCTCAAGGTACCACTATTAGCTTTAGGGTAAAAAATATGTAAATTAAAAGCAGTTTTCCAGTGTTATATATCTTGTGAACAGATTACAAAGGAAAATGTATTTCTCGTCATCGTGAAAATAAGCATTTAGTGTCTAATTGTATATATATATCAAAGATTGATGGCAAAACAGTGCCTACAAACATGGTAGTATGAATTACATTAAAGTAAGTAAAGCTTACCTTTTAACCCGCGAGAATTAATTGAGAACCAAAAAATTCGAACTGTTACTGAAAAAAAAATAAACGTACAATTGCGAGACAACTTTCAGTGAAACTGAACTAGATGAGAACAGACTCCAACTATTGTCTTGGTTTCTTCAGGGAGCTTAGCCCCGAAAGGGCTTTAATACCTTATCTTCAAAAATAAAGACATCACGATTAAACATAAATTGAGAAGTTGATCAAATTGGAAAGTACTCTGGCATATATAAATTTAAAAATTTACATAAAAATTACAATATATATATTTATTTGGAAGGATGAAGGAAAGGAGAATACAGGGAAGATAAAGGTGGTAAGTGGTGCTCTTTGTTGAGGGAAGTTGAACTTGGTATCAGGTAAGTAGGAGGGAAGTTCCCTTGGCTCAACCCTCCCTACGGATAGCTCTCTTCTCCCGCTTATGACTCCAGCTATGTTAGAAACCAGGGTTTATAAAGGGGTACAAACATGTACTTAAAGTAATGGGAGACAGGTTTGGATAATCAACGGGATGATTACCCTATATGTAGGAGCCATTTTACGTTCTTAGTATGTTTTTCAGTGCTGACAAAACACTACTTAGTTGATTAACTTCAATGACTTAATCAGTACTATAATAGTTTATACTTGGTCTTCAAATGTAATTATACCTTTTAGATAGAATTCTCCTTTACAATCTATTTGTTACTAACTTACTCATTAGTAACAAATAGATTAGCTTCCCAAAACATCTTTGCACCTGTGTGATTGTAAATTAATGAGGCTATTCATACAGTAGGAATCTTAGGACTGGAAAACGAAACGATCTTCCACCTTCCACTTTAGATTGTAATAATTAAGATCATCCGGTACTAGCGAGCCAATAATCACTGCTCGGAGGGATGGCTTGGGGACATTTAGCCTTGAAAATGTTCTTTCCCTATTCAAGCTCTTATCTAGATGGCCCGTGATCTTTTCCGTATCATTTCTACTTACTGCATTAAAAATGAAAAGCGCCTAATGAATCCCCATGAAAGTAACTACCATTCAACTATCACTCGTACCTTGAAGTCAGAAGGGAAGATGCCTCCTCCTTTTAGTCTACTATGTACACCCATCATACCGTTCAGAAACGGTCTGAATCAATTATCACTTTAAAATCCCAAGAAAGATAAATAATTGTAGATTTCGAGCGCCTTGTAAAGCATGCATGTTGGCGAGAATGAACGGGAACGATAGCCCTACTATCGTGACGTCAAATTGACCGCAGCTCTTCTGGCCCGTTCCTTCACGATGGCCCCGATCTGACTGCGGCCCCTCCTGTTTTATGGAAGAAGCCAGATGGATCAATCTACATCTGTGTTGATTTTTGACGATTTAACAGTAAGACGATGAAAGATAGGTTCCCCTCCCTTTGAGGGCTATTTGGACAAGCTCCAAGGTTCACAGATTTTCACCACTTTAGATTTAAAAACGGGTTTTTCATGTGGATGTAAATGGATTCTTAAATTACAAGAAAACATCGAAAAAAGGCATCCAAGTACAAAGTTGTTGACGAGGTAGCGATCAAAACAGCTCAATGACGGGTGAGATAGAGCTCCGAAGACGTACAGCTAAGCTCAATCATCAATCGAGCAGCAAACGATGTCAAACAAAGAGCTTTTGTTCTAGGCTGCCAACATTTTCTTCCTATTTTGGTTTCTTTCAGTTTTCAGCTGACAGGAAGACCTGTCCTGTATAAGATGTATGAGTGTGGGATACAGGAAATCCCTCATCCTGAACGCAGTTATTGAGACAAACGGATGCCTGCCTGTTCGAGACTCTTGTACGATTGACTCACCCAGTAAGGGTGGAGCTTCCCGCCAAAACGGTAAAACAAGAACGAGTACACAACTGACGATCGTATGAGAAATACGATACGCCAGACTGCCGCTAAGATGTGCACTAACTTTAATAATTCGGGCATAAGACGCCTGAAAATCCTGTCAAGTAATCTCATTTTTTAAATCGCCTATTTAGTTCCATATCAAACTCTTCTTAATTTAAATCCTTCACTTTGATTACTGAATTATGGTCATTTTCACGCTATACGTATAAATTGCAAAAGCTTCAGTTATTCATTTTAAATACCTATTCTAAATACTTCTCAATGTTTTTCTTAACTCACATAAACTTGATATATTTTTCTTATTAGGTTGGGAAGTAGAACTGACATCGTTTCGCAGCACACCAGAGGAGAAGTCGGAATATGTTAACGATTTTCTCCAAGCTCTTCGCGTTCCCAGGTAATTTTGACTTCCCAAAACTCATTTTGTGTTACTTATGCAAGAACAGTTGTTACGAGAAAACAGTTAAGAAAAACTCGAATCGACTTTGTGAACAAACTAAAAGATTTGTCTTCTCACTTTGAAATATATACTTTCACACGCAGATATCTACATCCGTGACATCCCAAATAGTTCAGCAAACTAGGGCATCTAGTCTAATCAGAAGGCTAGAGTCTAGAAGTGTTAATGAACCAAAATGTTCCTAGTTCCTTAACATTTCAAGAAAGTGGGAAACTCTTATTGCCATGGTACCTTACAACCCGGAGCTACACTTAAGATTGTTAGTGATGGATTTCCTATCAGCCCTTTCAAGACTTGTCAATGGGCATATTAGACCATTTTTCATTGAGCCATATTTATTTTTAGTTACCATCGAGTTTTTCCCGACGTGCTGATGTTGATCAGGTCATTTTCAGTCATAGTATTAACCGTATGGGAAAGTATAGAGGGAATCATGGAAGTCGTGACGTGGTTTTAAGTTGTCTAAATGTCATGTAATCATGAACCTGGAGGAATAAGAAACAACACAGCAGGCTCGTGCAGTGAGGAGATATTTTCAATACCGTTGCTACGTTTCTTTTATTTAATAATTTGCTAGAAATGGTTATTAATTTACTTGAAGGAAGTTCAGAAGTAATGACTAAAATCTAGTTCTAAAAATCTTATTTTGTCAAAATACATGTTTTAGTTAATCAGCTTTTCCTGGTGGCAATATGTGTCAAAAGTAACTTTTACTTAAAGCTGTAATATGATTGTATTTTGTTTTTAGAGTCGACTTGTTGGTTTGCCATAGTAGTGCTATGTTTCCCGGATTATTTCTTAGCATGGGAAATCGAATATTTTCTCCAAAGTCATTGGTCATGTTGAACCCTACTTCTCTCGACGTACCTAGGTAAGGTAACAAATGCAATTATTTCAATGAAAAATAATGTAGCTGTTGTTCATTAAGTTTTGTATTCCACATCTAATTTTGAGTCAGATAATGAGCGAATTCTATTTAAATCTACTTTTCAATGGGAGATTTAGTTGGTACTTATTCTATTTTTGTCTCCATAACCCTAAAAAACTGTCATCGAACCTAATAAGTCAGCAATTTTCCCTTGCATCCATATTTCGTTATAAATCATACGTCTAAAGCTATTTTTTAAATACTTGCCATAATTGGGGCATTTTTCGAACTTTTAACAAAAGTTTTAACCTTTACAGAGTTTTAAACATATTGCTGAAAAATTCAAAAATCTCATTTTTTTTTCAATTATATGATCATGGCTAACTGGATTAACTAAATTTTTCTAGTAATGGCTATCGGGATTTCCGATGTCTTGGAGAGCCCTGTTATGAGCTGTAATAATTAAAATGGTCGCTTGGGACGCTGTCGCCGACATTCGTTAAAAGCGAACTAGCATATGTAAAACATGTTGAATTATATTTTAAAAATTTCATTCTGTTGATAAGTGAATGGGCTTTTTAAACCTGTATATTCTGACCATCTCTCCCTAAAAGTCTTTTGTGTTTGCAACGTTTCATTTTATAAGAGGAAACTAGAACTTTTCGTTTCATTAAAAAAACCGAAGTTATAAAGTCGTTTGATTCAATACACTAAAATAATATTTTAAAGATTTCGAGATTGGAAGAATAACTACAACGTATTCATATGATAAAGTTCACATTTTACTTCTGTAGTGGTAACTTGAAAACGAATTGTAAATTGAAGAGTTTCATAACGCAAAATTGCAATCCATAATATTAGAAAAATGTCTGGTACAAAATGTCCGAGTTTGCGGAGATTGCAGTAGCATTATACTGTAATGTGGATTCCCTGTTTGAACTCTTGTAACATTGTTCTGAAAGAGAGCTTTAAGCTTATAGGCTGTCAAGTGAGCGAAACGCACTTTGATTTTAATGTTCTTTCTGCAATAAGTATGTATATATACACATGTATTTTATTTGGATACAGTTTAACTTAATACACAATATTTTGCCAGTCGATAGAAAAATAATTTAGGTCATTTTTAAGTCACTAATTCGTAGCCTTGCGGGACGGTTAGTAAAAAAGTATATGATGAAAGGTGGAATAGAATCTTTGTTAAAAAATTAAGTATATTTGTGTTTAGTCATTTCTTTTTAGATTGGCACGTTGCTAAAATGGAAATGCATTACCATCAAATTTAATGAGTTTAACTTAACTTAATTCTAAATGGCTTCTTTACTTTCAGACTTCTTCATCCTACTTGGCTACTCCACTTTCTTGTAAGAGCGAGAGAATTTCCAATTGGTGAACAAATTACAGGTTTAGTTGGAAGATGGTTTACAAGTAGGCCACAGTTGAAGAAAGGAACATATGAAGAGCACTTTCAATCGGCAACTACATTAATGAACTCCTACATTCCGAAAGTATACATTTTCTTATTTAAAAACTATAGATCTAAGTGACTTAATTATCAATACTTTGTTCGTCAAGATTTTATTTCCACTGGAAATAAATAATACGTATACAATACCTTTGCCTCTCCAATATTTTTGTTGCAAGCACCCTCACAAAAGTAAACAATAAAAAAATAAACATAATAAATAAAAATGTTGTTTGAATATTTTCGTTCCATTTCAAGTTGTTTATCCAGTCAGAATTAAATAAGTGTAGAAAAAATATAAATAGCATTTTTTATCAGAAGACTGTTTTATATTATAATTCTAAATTTTAGCTCTTTCCATCTGATTGTTTTTTACAATAATATATTTAATATCCCCTATTTTATATGTATAGATAGATATAAATATATATAGATATAGATATATTATTACAAAGGAAATGTCCTCGAACTACTTAGAGGAAAAGGATCAAATCTTGCATGATCATTAGGGTGGGTCACCGTCGTATGGAGAAAAAAAAATTTCTGTTTTCTATCCGGCACAGCAAGAAAAGGGTGCCAAATGATGTTTTTAGCTCACATATAAAATTTGATTAGAATGGGATATCATCTTCTGCCTCCGGATTGACTTTAAAGAACACATATTTTGAAAAAAAACCTTATTTTTGAGGAGTTGTCACAGCAAGGTTAAAAAAGCTTAAAAATGTGTCTATAAAACAAATTGAAATTGTATGAGTAACATTTATTTATTAAAACAAAAGTTTACAAAAATGACATTTATAATATCATTATAATAATATTTCAAATAGCACGAAAATCCTTCTTGCTATCGAATTTCAGCATGGCTTTTCTAGACTGGTTTTTTATGAAGTTTCTCAGATTTTTTGCACAATGTGGCTGAAACTTCTTTCAGTCTTGACTGCCCTTTCAACAGCTTGTGTGTGACATTGCAGGTGTAGTAAAGACAGTTCTGCTTTTTGGGTGACAAACAGTTGGATGTCTTCGTCAGGTATGGATTTCAATATTGGTGTATCAGATATATTCTCCTGCCAGTTAATGAGATCGGTATAAGATGATGCATCAAATTTTACAGTAGGAAGTTGAAACAGTCGGAGTCTATTTTCCTGAATGCTGCGGGCTTTCAAAATGCGACGGGCTGCCAGTTTACGGCAGTGCGGTTCAGAGTCGGTCAGTATTGCGATCAATAAATTTTCAGGGTGTGCGAAATAACTGTTTCTTTGAATTACGAGATCTATTTTGGCTTCAGTTCTGTGGACAAATATCTTGTTGCAGCAATGAGTTTGAAGAAGTGCCATGGAAGGGTGAATTTTGATAGCAAACCAGGTTGGAGCGTGAACCTTGACGACATACGTTGCAAGAATTACTGTTTTCAGAAGGAGATTCCATCGAAAGGTGCAAACGTAGAACTCGATTAGCACGAGTTAACTATCGAACATGAGACATTTTGCCTGGGGATTTGTTTATTAAATCCTTAGGAAATGCCTGTTGAAACCGCTGAAACTATTCTGTACAAATATGTTTGGTCTCTGCTAATATCTTGAACAGAAAACTCGGATAACTGTTGAAATACGGTGAAACCGAACAACGGGACTTTTTTCACATTTTTCTAGATCTTTGCCGATTCTCCCTGAAAATGTCTTGTGTCCTGATGTGCCGCCATCAATATGTAGAAACAAGTGTCGGAAGGGTAATTCGTTCATATGCAGTAGGCAGACAATCCACTGTAACGGTTTATCTAACCTTTTTTCAAGCAGACGTATGACACCTCCATATTTACCAACGTTCACGTTAGTTCCATCACATCCAACTGCCACCAAAGACTCCACAGATATTTCTGATTCTTGGAAGAAATCAGTAATTGCTTGTTCTATGTGCCAAAAGCTGGTGCAATATAACCCAAGAACTCCGACTCTGGTTCCATTATCAATGAGATATGCTCTTCAAGAATGCTCTGTCTATACATTATTCCGTCCTTCTCTGATATAATTGAAGTTTTATCGTTCCGTCCGTCGAAGTATAAAGCAGGTATTTGTAGGACTTTGTCTTCTTCCGCAGCCAATTTTCGTGCTACCCTACGTTTCCGGCGAAGCTAATTTTTATCAATAATTTCCGAAGTGGAAGTATGAAGAACAGCTGAAACAATAGCTGCCCCAGCCCTGTCTGATACTTCGTATCTATCACACGTTCTTAAAAGTAAAGCTTAGTCTACTGTACTGTTTGTAAAGGTAGGCTTATCGGCAGGAGCCTCCGATGTTGAGGCTTGTGACTGGCTGGAATACATCGTCACTGTCCGATTGACAAGATTCAGATGAAGTCGACACATTAAGCTTCTCTGTGCTTTCTTTTTGAGGCTGAAACTGATTTTTGCCTTAGCATTTTCCTTTTCAAAGTGTTCGTTATTTTATTCGTTGTAACAATATCTACGGTTCCGATCACCATTCTTCTAGTAGTTCGTTGGTCGATTAGGAAGCTTTTCTCTCTGACAGGTAGTTTTTTGTGTCTGGGACAAATGCACTCATCGATGTTCTTACACTTGCAGGATGAAATGTCAAACAATACCCCTTTACTGGTACGCGAAACTCTTCTAATTCCTTCTTCGGTATTTTAGGATGAGATTTTAAAAGGTTTTTGCATTTCAGATGATACGCCTTCAACATCGCTTTCACTCGTTTATGTTGGACAGTAGGAATGGAAGATCTTGATCATTTCTTCAATTTTTGCCAAGACAATGTCCTCTATTTCCTTATACGTGGGTTCTTTATTAGCTTCATTATCACGTTTTATCTAATGACGGTTCCACTCATAGAACTTCATAACATCTTCGTAGGTTGGTAAAAAATTGCATATAATATCACTTGAATCACCAAACGGACATTTCCACTCTGAACGAGTACGATTCATGGTAAAAATGGTAAAAACAAAACATTTAGTTTTAAAATGAAGGATTATGTAAATTTTGTTATTGCTTAACCCTCTGAGAAGTTCACACGCATATCGCCGGCTTAGAGCAGAATCTCACTAATACACATTTTTTATGAGAAACTAAATGCTTATTTTCACAATGATTAGAAATACCTTGTCATGCTGTAATACGTTTAATGAAAGAAATAATACTATCAAAATGCTTATAATTTTATTTTCTGACCTAAAAAATAAACATCTCGTCACTTTGAACCTCGGTCAGATGACGAGGTCCACATTTGAGTTGCTACCACATTTGAGTTGCTCTCTAAACTTCCACGGCAGATTTAACGTGCGCCAGTCCCCACGGACACGACGGTCTTTGGTTGGATTGAGTTTCGAACTCTCAACTCTCCGGTTTCTCATCAGACTCTACCAACTGGGTCAACACATAGGAAAGAGCCTAAACTGCATTGTCATTTCAGGGGGTTATGAATCGATATCCATCAAATATATGAAGGTTACTACTTATAATTTTTTCGAACTAACAAAAAAGCGAAACCTTACATAAGGTTTGTTTGGGTCCTTTGAAAGAAACAATAAAAAATTTCAGCGTGACAGGAAGATTACTTCTAAAAATATGATCATGTCTGGGATGTAAACTAAACATTAGGGACTTTCCCTATTGTTACATTAGTGTATTTACCCTAATGTTACATTGTAACATTAGGGAATTTTCCACACTCGTAATCCATAAATAGCTGGACATATTATTCGAAATTTGATATTCGAGATTAAATCTTGACATGGGTTTGAAATTTTGAGTCAAAATTGGATGTTTTCATAGCAAATTATGTAGTTATGCAAAATATATAAAGATGCCCCCTGAAGCAAAGTTTAGGCATATGAATATATAGATGACGTTATTCCCTTTTAATGGTGCTTTGACTGCTGCTTGATGGGCGACTTAAAAATTGAGGGATGGTTTTGCACATGAATGTACACATGACGTTATTACCTTGGAATAGTGTCTTTGACTGTGCGGTTCTATAGACTGTAAAACTAGAGTGGTTCTTTTCTTTTCTCCACTTTTTCCACTGCGCAAACGAAATCAAAAAGCTGTTAAGGTGTAACTTAATGCAGTAATTGTTGGAATTAATTCTAACAATTACTGAAAATTATTGATTAATGGCCACTATATTTGTGAAACTGAAATCAGGAAGGTTTTTCCTATCATGCTATATACAATATGTTGAATTCAAAGTGACATTTGCTTATGTTTCATTTTTGTTTTAGCAAGCTGTTCATTTTCGATCGTTGCTGGATCAGAACTATCCAGTCATGATGGCGTTTAGCAAAAACGATAAACTGATCGCTCAAAAGTCTCTTTACAAAATGGCTAACATGATGGTGGACTCGGTGGAGATAGAAACGTATGACAAGGAAGGTAGAAAACAAAATGCTGGTAAGGAAAAGGTATTCCATTATTTTAAGAAACTGAAGACAAATTCCGAATGTTTTTCAAACTTTAGCCTTGAATACGAAGTTTCAAGTCATTAAATCCAGCCATTTCAGGATTATAAGTATGGAACACTTGAAGCACATAATGTCAAATTAGCTTCAGACTTTTTCATATCTTCCGAAATAACTCATCTGTCGCGCTGATATTAAAAACAAAATTTAGTTAATGTTTAGTTTTTAAGTAAATTTTTGGCATGAAATATTCATTATGAAATTAATATTCAAACAAATTTTGAATAGCAACAAGTATTTTAATGAAAATCGATTCAGGACTTTTTTTGTGATAGCAAACTTTCAGCTTAGTAGTTCACTCTTGAATAAATTTAATATTCGCTATGATTGCAATTGCCATGATTTGCAAAACGAAATGATTAACTTTATCTGGAGGAAAAAGCTGAAATACATTGTTATAACAGAACTTTTGATTTGATCGCTATCAAAGTATATAAAGAGTACTATTATTACTGATAAAATATTAGCAGTAATAATAGCACATAATATGATATCAGTAATAATAATAGCAGTAATAATAATAGAAAATAAAATAGAGGTAGTAATTTTTTCAAATACTAATTTCATAATTACAATTGCGGACAGAAAGTAACATTACATTTTTAAAAGAAATTTTATGAATATTTTGTTTTGAGTCTTAACTAATCCCCCGGTGGTTGTATCTACCAGGTATCTCGCCATTATCAAAATTGGCTAGATCTTGATGTACGAGATATCTCGTCATTAGAAGAAAACTAACCAGATCTTGATCTCGTCAACATAAAAAATGGCAATATCTGGATGACCAGGTATCTCGTCATTAGCAAAATTGGTCAGATCGTTATGGACGAGATATCTCGTCGAAACCATTTGGAGGGCTAATAAAATAATGAAAAATATCCCATATTAGGAAAATTATTTCGGAAAATATTAATAGTTTGGATAA
Source organism: Meta bourneti (assembly GCA_933210815.1). Lineage (NCBI taxonomy): Eukaryota > Metazoa > Arthropoda > Arachnida > Araneae > Tetragnathidae > Meta > Meta bourneti. The sequence continues at coordinate 48,311,816 of OW119929.1, read as the reverse complement.
CGGCTTATATTATGTGCTCTAAATGTCCCATACAATTCAGAATTAGCTGGATTAAATGACTTGAAATTTGTATTCGAGGCTAAAGTTTGATAACCATTCGAAATTTGGTGTTAAAATTGGGGTTGGACGTCGGAAGTTATGAAGTGAATGTGTAATGTAATGTGAAAATTTCCCCTTGAACAAATGTAAAGCATGTGATCTTTTGAATATTCTATACTTAGAATGACTAGCAAATAAAGAGGATGATTTTATTTTTTACGCGTCTACAAGAAATGGGAAAGTGAGAATTTTGATCTTGCGCTGAGAAATCCAGACTATAAATTTTCTAATAATAAATAGAAAGATTTTTGAATTTTCCTACAGTTTATTGCAAACATAATTATAATTAGAGCTTTGTTTTATTTGAATTCCAGAATGAATATGATGGCTGATATTTTTATAATGGCTAACCGTGAGAATAAAAGTGAGAATAAAAGATAACTTCAGCTGGCACTAAAATACTAATACATTTCGATTTTAGTTAGAAAAGGGACAAATTTAAAAACAAGAATTAGCATGCTAGGTGGGAAAAGGTTGACTTAGTCACTATAAAAAGTCAAGTCGTGTATTATACGCCTTTTTAGGAAGAAATATTTGCACAGTAATTTGTTTCTCTCGTTTGGTTTACAAATAATAGGTAACTTTTTGTAATTTTTAATAACAAAACTGATACAATCAAATATAATTATTTATTTTGTTACAATATTATATAAATGCAATATATGTCTGCATATATAAAGCAGAGTTGGCGCATCTGTCTGTACTCTACACAAATTTATACCGTTTGACCAGTCAATACCAAATTCGGTACTCTAATTTCTTAGAACCCTGAGGGAAACCTAGGCTGCATATAAATTCCCGTTCAATTTGTCCTTGGTGTGCACAGGGGGTTAAAATCAAATCGAAATCCCCATAGGAATAACATTGAGTATTATGATTGCGGTACGCAATTCTAACATTGAATATTACATCGCAATTGAATATTACATCGCAATTGAATTTACATTGAATTACATTAACATTGAATTTACTATCACTATTTGATCAATTGACACCACCGAATTTGATAGACATTCTTTAGAAACATTCAGGAAATGTAGGCAACATTAACCCCCGTTCGATTTGCCCTGGGTCCGCAGAGGCTAAAATCACATCGAAATCAGCATAGGAATAACACTGAGTAATAATACGATCAATTCAACCCGAGCAACGCCGGGTAATTCTGCTAGTTTTGTTTACAAAGGAGCATTTGTGAGTTGGTTGTTGGTTGGTTGGGTTTTTATGGTGCAAGGGCCAGACGCAAGACATACAATATCAAATAATGGACATATACAAAGTACATTTTACTGACACAGAGAAGAGGTATACACTCAGGGAGGAATCGAACCCAAGCCTCCTACCACTAGCAGGTTGCTATCGCAGTGCGCATACCCACCGAGTCACAACTCCAAGGAGCCTCTGAGATTTACGATTTGGTAAAGAAAGCCATGAATCCTAAAATGTTCGGAAAACGATTAACTATTCTAAGAAAGGCTATACTATTCTAAGACTATTCTAGGCTGAAAATATCAAACAAAAATGTTTGATAAATTTTTTAATGGGTTGAGCGTATCAAATGAATTTGGTGTAATTTTAGGACTTGATTTTTGTTTTTAGGAGGTATGAATCCCTTCCGAAGAGTTATGTCTTTCGAGAACGGCACGCATTTCCTGCTCAATACATACCCTGAAATAGTGTCTGAGGCCATTTCTTCGTTCCTTTTTCATCACTTGAACAATAGAGTGAATATGAAAAGATGAATCATAATTCTGTTGCTGACATTTGTTGAAAATGTATTCTCATATTCTGTTACTGAGATTTGTTGAAAATGTATTATCATATTCTGTTGCTGAGATTTGTTGAAAATGTATTATCATATTCTGTTACTGAGATTTGTTGAAACTGTATTCTCATATTCCGTTACTGACATTTGTTGAAAATAATTTCTCATTCTGTTTCGAGCATCAGTCGGGTATATGCTTTCTTAATTAAAGTATTTTAATATGTGGAGGTGCTGAAAATATTTTAGATGTTCATTATAAAGCCAATTATTTAAGAGAAATTCAGTTAAAGTAATTTTAATTTTCTGATATATAATAAAATATGTTGGTTTGGGAATATTCAATACAAGTTTTCTGTTAAATTTATTTTTCTTAAAATTAGACCAATTTTACCGTCCAAGTACATGGTATATAATTAGGGATACCTCAATTTCATGGAACATGTACCTACATTTAGGGCATTTTCTAGTCTTTGAAACTAATAGATTCATGTTACAGAAAATTATTGAAAATTGACTAATCAGTGAATTAGATGAAAAGTAATTTATCATTATTTTTCGTCTGAACTTCGAGAGTTGAATGGATTTTATACTTCAGGACAAACTCAAGTATTCCGTGCAGTTGCTTCTGTGGCAGACACACGTATTGTCTTTTAATAATATAGATTCTTTTGTACATTATTGGATTATAATAAATTATATCATTGTTTGCAATATGAGTCCAGATACACTAGAAAAAGAAAGTAATCAGACGCAATATGAACACCGTGGTGCTAGCTAAGATCGTACATGGAAATTGAACAACCAAAAATTGCGAATATATATTACCAACATTGCGTGATATATAAAGCTAATTGAATTTATCACTTATGTGGGGGGATAAGAGTTGATTGGTTTAAGGAGGAAAGATTTATTTTGGAAATGGCGTATGTAAAATTTTTAAACTGGTAGTGTCTTGCGACACTTGGCACGGGAGTGTGTGATGGTGTTATTATCGAAAGGTATTCGTAACGTGTCGCGTACCAAACAATAAAAGGATGTTTGCTTGACGCGCTGTAAAAATTTCAAGTTGATCAATCCAATAGTTTTATAGTTATACCTAACACTCGTGAAAACGCTATTCTAAGAAAAAGGAGTTAACATTCTTCATCTGCGAGCGTCTGATGATGGCTAATAACTGGGTCAATTCTGGGAATTTCGACTTGAAATTTGGCATACATTTTCTTAATACCCTAAAAAAATTACGTGAAAAATACGAAATTAATTGCTTTCACCAAAAACAGAAAGTCCCACCTAATTATATAGTTCATCTTTCACCTTTGGAAACTACTTTTTTCTTTAAACGTAAAAATATATTCAAGTATTTCAGATAATTAAGTGTTTTAAAAAGACGTTCTTATTTTAAAGAATAAAGGTGTAAGATTTAAAAGAGGAAAATAAAAAAGTTTTAATGCACCTTCTCTTACAAATCTCATATTTGGATTTTGGATAAATAATGATTTTGTATTTCAAAAAAATACATATTCTCCTATATATTAATGTGCAAAAAAAGACGATTTCTAAGTGCTTTTACTTTTTTAATTTTTATATTTTTTCATTTCATATATTTGAACATTAAAAGAAAAATCTGTTATTAAATTCAAATAAATACTTTTATTTTTAAGTTCCAAAGATGTTTTTGTTAAAGAAATCGAAATAAAGGTGAAAGAACAACTTTAAATCCTAAACATTTCTGTTCCTCAAGGTTAAATAAAAGATGTAGTCTTCGTGGGGGGAAAGCTATATTGTTCTCTGATTAAGGTTAGCCAGTAAATATAGGCATAACACTTAAAGTTTGACAATTACATAATAATGATTAGATTGTTGACCGAAGTCTTAGAAACAGGAGATACAAATAAGTTCGGAAAATAATATTTAAAACATTAGCATATTGTATATATGAATTTAGTGTTTTTTTCTTCTAATGAACAACAATGTATTGTATGTAAACTACTGTTCACATAAAATTTAAAACAAAATTTTATTTTTTCGAAAATATTTGTCACTTTCCTCCTTAAAGAACACATTTCATTAACGTATGCACTACATGTTAATGAAATTAATCAAGCCCTATTTATAACAATGATTTATTTTTTCTAGAAAAAATTGGAATACTGAATGAATCTGGTACAAGGTCAAAAAAGTATATGAGCCTCTTGTTATTCACACCATTCACCATTATAAATAAATATGAATTCTATTTGCAAAAGGGTCCGTTTTAATTATTTTGATATTATTTCCATAATTTCCTTGAAGTTTTCTCGTCTCTAAGTCATTGCCGTACATTTGAAATTGAAAACCTTAAAATAGTAAAACTATGCCAGTACCCCCAAGCATAATTGCTAGCTTCAAATGTTAACCTATCATTTTTACATTCTAATCTAGAACTGCTATTCATACACATGCAATATTTAATGTACGCAGTCATGGTCGAACTCACATTACCTTCATTGCCTGGTTTTCCCAAGAAGAGTCATGCTATGAAGAGCAATTGAATTTACGTTAAACTGGAGCAACACAACTTGCACTTCCATATCAACTACTGTGTTGTAAGTTAGTTATTGTAGTGATGGATCGTGATTCCTCACAGTAAAAAAGAATATATTAAGAAGTGTTTCTGGATTTGAATACAGTATCAGATCGATATATGAAACACGATCAAAAATAGGATGTATTAAAGATTAGTGTTTTCGGTCTTAATAACTAATTAAGTCCTTGTTTAACTAACAATTGCTGCTTTGAAGAAAATGAGATTACGAAACAGCATGAAGAGAAAAATTAAAAGGCAATTTATATCGTCACGATGATATTTAACTCCATGGGTGACAGCAGATTTGTCATACGTGTACGTGTCCCTATTTGAGCATATATATATATTGTCACATCTTTTCCATATACCGGAATCAGTGAAAATTTTCAAACTTTTGCCCAGGTCAGTAAATAGATATTTTTATAAATAATCGTTTCTCTAATTCGTTGAAATTAACATGTTCCAGTTTTTGCACAAAATATGGATACAGACCGTTTCCCTGAACTTTTTTTAGCCCCTTATTTGAAGTGCATACATGTAGAATAGAAATTTTTATGTGGGGTTGAAAGACAAGTGTTACAGTATGGAGCAAATTGGCGAATTGATTACAGTGTAGATTGTTCCAGTGGGCTAACAGGCCTCAAATTAAGAACTCCCAATGGACAGTCAGTTTCAGCATGAAGTTATACGAAACTGGTCAAGTCGGTTTTAGAAAACTGAACGAAGAAAATTAAGCTCAAAAGCGACGGAATTCCTCTAATATTTATAAAATCTGATTTACATTATTTGTATTTTTATATTCCATAATTTTTTACTCCTTTTAGCTATCAGTCGAAATTAATTAAGTGGGTCAATCTAAACCGTTGAATAAAAGTGATTGACCCATTTTCATGGTATTTTTAGCTCTATACCGAAAATGATATTTAAGATTTTCACATGATTATCTCATTGAAGAACGATGCTAATACTGGAGGGGAGCGAAAAAAAATTTAAACATTGTGTTAATTTAAAAATGCGCAGTTTTATGGGAACATGGGAATTTACCCATTTGACTTATGGGAACATGGACCCATGTGACTGGTTGGGATGTGGTAAAGGAATCCGAGCACTTCTCGATACTAAGTAATTCATCCCATTCTATGCTTGTTTTTATAAGAACGAATGGTTTTGAAGTTATAACTATTTGAAGTTAACTTGTTTTATTCTTAATAAATCTAAAGTTCTGTTTTAGATTTCTGTTTCATAGCATATTGTAACAATAAAGAGGTTTTTTTTAACCCATTTCCTTCACATTAGGTAGTAGCCCGGTTGTAAGAACAGTGCATTAAGAACCAGAGGGTTGTGAGTTCAAAACTCGATCCAACAAAAGGCGGTCATGAACATGCGGGCTGGTGCGCGTCAAATCTGTCGTGGTCTCAAATGTTCTCCTGTTAATGAGGTGAGGAAGTTTGGAGAGTGGAGTGCCAGCTGAGGTGTGACTTCGTCATTATTCCTAAAAACCGCGAGTCCTCGAATCTTTCCCTTCGGGATTGATTCCGGACCATCGCCAATACCCCGTTGTGTCGCTCCAGTGCGACGTTAATTCAACTATCTATCTTCTTTCACATTAATGAAAAACTGATATCAAAGATTAGATATCTTAGGCATTTTTTATCATAATCTTAATATCAAAACGTGCATGCATATTAAGAGAAACGCCAAAATTATTTGGTTTTGACCAAAAGAAAGTAAAAATTATGCTTTCGTTTCCAATTCTGATTTTAACTAATGAGTTTATATCATAAAATAACTTATCAAAAATTTACAGTTTAATTACATTTGTATTTATACTAAAACCGCAACCACCTTTGTGAGAATGATGGCACATGAATCTACTGTCGAGGATGATTCTTTGAAGATAAATTTACCGTCTGTTTGCTATGAAATAACACAAATGACGGAAGAAGACATTTCTGAAATTTTAAACATCAGAAAATCTATGAAATATTCTACTGTCGGCTCTAGGTATGCGTACACACTTTAAATGCCACACAGAAGGATTTATAGTGGCTAAAACCAAAACAGCTAAGAAAATGCCACCAGAACTACGTGTACTACCACGAATAATTTAGCGTCGGAGAGAATCAATGCCAAACCGCGAAAAATCGACCCATTTTCTAAGAGGGTGTACTTCATGTGTCTTTCGCTCCCTTTATTATTTGCACTGAAAATCGTATGATTAAAAAATATGTCATACATTCAAAGAGTAATAAAAACAGAATACAAAAAAATATTTTTTATTTCATCCAATTAAAATGGCTGAAAATAGGGATCGAATAATGAATACACCTTATCAGTGTCGACATTGAGCCTTTCTTTTCGGTATAAGCGATGCGACTCATATGCTAGGTAACAACCTAATCTGGTGAACATGCGTTTCGACTTCATGTTATTGCTGGGGCTGACAGCCATAAATCCAGTCACTCCAGGAAGAGATACAACGAGTTCTTTCAGTATTACATCGGCCACTTGCGGATCATCAGTGTACAGCGGGCCAACGATTCCTAATCCTTTACAAGTCGTTTTGATGCTGCCGTAACCTACGCATAACCCATTTTGAACAGCAACGAAAGTCTTACTGCCCTTTTCTTTGAAACTGAGCTCTAATATGTCCCTCTTGTAGCCAACCACAGCGAAGTCGTACTTAGCAATCAAAGAAAAGTGAAACCCCTGATAAGGTTCAATGGTCACTCCATGTGGAATCACTCCTGGCAAAACGTTGGGGCTCACTGGAGATTCGTTTCTGTAGAAAAGGATGGTGAAGTTCGTTTCCAGGATCGGAAAGAGTGCTCGAAATTTCGTCGTATTTGAAGTTACGACATTGGCTGCTACAGTATTTTCATTATCATGTAGAATTTCGACTATCTTAAAAGAATTATACATTATTTTTTAAAGAGAAAAGTATTATACTATATTATTTTTTAAAGAGAGATAGAGAGTTTAAGATTATCAAATAAATGTTGAAATTAGAATGCTCGAACTTTAAAAGGTCTAGTAGTAAATATGGATAAATCTGTGATTCCTTTAATACCCATTACGATAAATCTGAAATTTTATGTTAATACTATTTACATTAATAACTATAAAAGTGAATCTCTTTTCTGTAAAATTAGCAATTTAAATTGCTTTAGTGAGAGAATATTTTCCTTTAAAACTAGATATAGAGGGAACTAATACAAGCCTCAGGTTTCTTCAAACTTCTTTTGGTGACCTCTTTCGTAAAGTATGACATTACTTGGCACGGTACTCTAAAGAAATTCCAGGATGTCTCTTGTATTAAACGTTGTGTTGCTCCAGTGTGACGTTAATTAAATACCTACCTACCTACCAATTGCTCGTATAAAAAATAGACACAAAACATCGTCAAACCGGCCTTAATTCAAATCAGCTCTTTAGCGAAAATATTATTTTTTCTTCCGGTAGTTAAAATTGATACTGAAAAATGCACGTAATAAATTAGGACATTATAATTTCAATGTAATGTGCGTAGTTTGAAATCGCTTTAGAGGATGGCCATAAAATAACTTTCACTCTTTGGAGGCATCTGTAGCTAAATCAAATGAATAGAATGGAACTAAATTTGGTATTGGGACTTTTGAAATGCGTAAATGTATTCCGCGAAAAAAAATCAATACAAAAAGTCACCAATAGGAGGAAATTTGTCTGTTGAAGTTGAAAACCGTCAAACATTTGCATTAAACGCAGGTAAAATGGGTTATGCAAAGTTTAGACTGTATAAGCAACTACCACGCCACTAATTCCAGCTGGATATGTGGCACGTTGCAATTAAAAAAAATTGGCAATAGACATACAAATTAATATTGAGATTCAACTCCCACAGGAAGCAATCTTTTATTTACCAGAATCAGGTTCTCTTGAACACATAGATCAATTTTAATGTGCTGACCATTCTTGTGTACAACAAATTTTATCCTGTGTGCAACATGCTCTACAGATGAGCGTAATGAGTCGGTTTGGATGTTAATAACAGTCCATTTTATATTCTCTTTCATATTCGGAACGCAATCAACATACACAACGAATTTTAAGTACCATCACTGCTAAAAGTAGTATGGAGTGACGGCATATCCGGGAAGCGAGCCGGATATGCCGTCGAAAAAACTGGCTAATAACCCTCTCATTACTGAAATGCTGTCTTAGCGCTGTACCGAAAGGTGAATGTGTGGCCGTGCTCGATACTGCATGATAATGATCGAGTCCAGACATTGTCATTCTCGCAATTGAAGAATAACAAAATTTTCCATCATTCCTCCATAATCCTCTCCGATAATAGTACAGGTTACTGTACTTGCAGGAGTGATACACTCAAAAAAAGTATGGTCCTAGAATAAAATCGTTATTTATTTTTGGAGAAAGGGATTTGCTGGAACGCTTGGGATGTTCAGATGCCCGAATTCTGTAGCTGTGGGTGTTGACCGACCCATCCAGATAAAAATGACATCCCCTACAATATTCTCCAAGGCCAGTAATTGCCGACATCCATTCGGGTAAGAAACTTTAGTCCGAAGGTAACCACGTATCATAATCTGCATTTGTCAGTGTTTGCACATAACTGATCTTATACCCGTTGACTGATCTTATAAATGAAGCATTTCCAGTAAGATTTTCCAGACCGTGCCATCAGCCATATCAAATTATCATGCTATTCCACCAACACTTGAGCCAATACGGGTCCCTGTGTCGTCAAACACCGCAGTTGCAACTTCTGTTATTGTTGCTTCTTGCACTGACTTTCCGTCCTCTGCCAGCCCCAACTCTGCTAGCGATCCTGTTTCTCCAAACTTCTTAATCATAGCTTGCGACATCTGACATAGTACTTGTACGCAGGATATGAAGCATTCTAAATTCCCGAAGAGCCGCTCGGCATTACACTATTTAAAATAAAAACAACTTAACACGTAACGCACGCTGCGATAAGGTATTGAGCACAACTCGTCAGTCATTCAAATAACTACCTGAACTTTCCCATTCCCTATTTAGGTCGAATTAGTGGCGTTGCTATCACGTACGCAGTCGAAATTTTGCATAATTCATTTTATTTGAGTTTAATACAAATGTCGACTGTCTTCGACTTCAACAGCGACAAATTCCTTCCAACCGGTACTAAATTTGTTTTGCAGAATACATCTCTCCCCGTGTCTTCAAAAGTCTCAATGCCAAATTTGGTTTCATTCTGTTTAGTTGATTTAGATACAGATGCCTATAAAGAGTGAGAGTTATTTTATGGACACCCTTAAATTTGCTTGTCTGTAATAGACATTCATGAGTTCCAAAATTGCCTTGAGAAAAATTATTCATATAATGGTTATGACATAGTTTATAATAAGGAATATGATATGCCTTAGTTTAAACTATTGTTAACAAACCATATTGAATTTCTTTCGTTGAAAAATTTGCTGTGACGGATCAATATTAGGTTCCTTTTCCTATAAAGATGATATATCTAGACCATCAAAGATCTGGTCAGTTTTGTATATGGTGAGATACCTCTTCGAAACAACCACCAGGATGATTAAATACGCTTCTCTTTTATTTTTATATCTGCACACCAATCACTCTTTCTTACCTTTCTAGAGATTCCGCTTCTTCTGTACTTTTCATGAACCCATAACAAACCTCCAAAGTACAAACTGTCATGGTTTTTTACTTTACAACATGTTCCAATTATTTCCCCTGTTAAAAAAAAATAAATTTCTCAGAAAATATTGGACTGTAGCCTGTATAGCACACTTTAACAAATGCACATTGTTATAAAAGATACTGGCAGAATTACCCTGCGTTGCTCGGGTTAAATTTGTGATTAAAAGTTATCCGAAAGATCACTTTTCTCTACCATAAAAGATGCAACTATCATAGAAGATACATATATAAAAACAAGAAAGCTGAAAATAATTTTTTAAACGCCTTTTTGACTTCTTATGGTTTTTACAATTTACTTTGGATGGAAAACGTATATTTGCTTTATCCATCCATATAATTCCCTTCACGAACATCGCACAAAGCACTACAATGGGAGATAGTAAGGTGACTATAGATATGTCGATTTCGAGTTATGGAGTGATTGTGAATGCCCTTTAAGTTCATTACCTGTAAAAGTGACAAACTTGCAGCGTATTATTACAACCAATTTTCCAATCAATATTTCTTTACTTGTGCAGTCTTTCACCAGGAGACATAAATTATTTCTTGAAAATTCTATTTCGCATGTGAAATATAACAGCTTGTTTTAAAATTAAATTTCTTCAGAACAGTCAACATATAAAGCTATTTATAATGAAATAGCTTGTGTAATGTGCATCTGTGATTGCAGAAATCGAGAGTTCCTGGAATCGAGCCATACTTTTTCTTGACATATGTGCCACATACTTATAATTCTTCAATTGTGTATTCAATGAAGTCCTAACAGTTCTTCCTTTCCCAATCAAGCTACAGAAGCACTTTATTTACAACAAAATGTAGATCAGCTTTTTCAATCTGTCATGTCTTGTGTGACGTCACAAACTCTTGTAGCAGACCTTGTACTTCCAATAATACAATAGGCTGCAAACTTTAATACATATCAAGATAAGGAAAAAAGAAGCAAGACTCGATTAAATCGGATATTTTTTGCTTATTATTCCTCTTGCTTGTAAATAATGCTATTTTTATACATGAATTTCTATTAATGTCTACATTTAATTTTGTCTTTTCTATGTGTTTACTATGTTGTATTCTAATTTAACTGCTCGGAGAGCTATATTGGAATGTCGATTTAGATGGTGATGATTGTCTATCCTCTTTCGATTTGAACAAATTTTCTCGATTTCATGTCATCTCTAGCCCAAAAAAATAATGAATTTTATCTTAAAAAAGTACGGAATTGACTTTGGCTAAAGATATCAAGATCGTGAAAAGTTGTTATTAACTCAAAATACTTTAAGAGTAAGCTAATACATACATTTTGATAACTGCATCCGGGAATTATCAATGAAAAATAAAACAAATTAAAATGTATATCAATTTCATAACTCAATCTAAAATGTAAACCTAAAAAACATACCTTTTTCGGTTTTTACTACTATAAATCCTTCTGGATTGCTTTTAAAGTGTGTACGCAGATTAGAGTCGACAATGCAACAGTTAAGCGATTTTCTGATCCTTAAAATTTCAGGAATATCTTCTTCCTTCATTTGTGCAATTTCATAACAAACAGGCGGTAAATTTATCTTCACAGTGTCAGCTACAACAGTAGAATCATGCGCCATCATTCCCACAGAGGTGGCTGCGACTGCAGTATAAATGCTGGTATCATTAAACTGTAAATATGATTAATAATATGTATTTTTATAATTTATTAAAATTTTATAATTTAACAAAAGAAGTTATCTGATATTTCTCGTAAGATAGATGGACGTACGTTTAAAAATGCTCGTTATTAAAAGAGTAAAATGAAAAACTTATTGCAAAAGATATCTATCTTTGATATCAGTTTTTCATTATTGAGATGGAAAATAATTTTAAAGAAACTAAAGTTAGTCGCAATTATCTTAAACTATAAAACAAAGAAATCTGAGACTTCTCTCTCTCAAAACTATGATGATTAAAACAATGTATTTTATTTTGAAAATGGCATCATAAATTATTCGTCCTTTTAAAAATAATCACAGAATGGGATGGATTGTCCTGTATAGAAAAGTGCCTGGATTTCTCTTTCCTATAACTCAACCAGTAAAATGTTTAAATTCCCATGAAAAGGAAACTGGAGACTGAATAAATACAACATTTATTATTATTTTTCTTCAAAGGGATATATTCTTTACGGGGGGTGAATTTCTGACAGCTAAGAGATGTGAAAAATTATAAAACAACAATCAAAATGTCAAAAAATACGAATAAAGTACACCAAATGTTATTCTTTTCGTATTTCTTTGTTCCGAGCTTTCTTAAGTGGGGAATTAATTGTTCAATATTATTAATATTATAGATACAAATATACTTTCATTTGAAGATTGAGACTCAAACTTATCATTTCAACATTATTGTGTCTCAAGATTAATTTGCATATCTGTTTCAAAAGCCGCTGATCTAAACTTTAACTGCGACTGTCGTTCTATATTCCAATACCTATTGTACTCACATCTCTCTTCAAGTAAAAATGACCGTAGATAGACAAAATCAACCATCTTCTAGATTTAATTTTTTTAGGCAGCACGAGGCATCCCATATTTGGATTCGCATTCCGCCATTCACAATTAGCCATAAAATTTTATACTTTTACATCCAAATAAATCAGTTTTTGAAACTTTAACAGCTCCTTTCGAACCAAATGAATTCTTCGTGGAGAAACCAAGGAATGAAGGCCCTACAGATATGAAGATTTCGACCATGATTGTCTTTTGTATTAAATATTAAATGAGTATGAATAGTATAACTAGGTTAGAAGAGCAAAAATGACATCCTATTATAATCCTTCTTCATTTCTCGAAAAGAAAAATTCATTTATTTTTATGTGAATTTTCAGCTGATGCGAGCCTGTGAAGCTTTTCATTTTCAAAAAATCCCAAAAAATATTTTAGAAGTGTACCGTAAGATTTTTTCAAGTTTTATTATCCACTCTTACCCTTATGGTAACAAGAAACTCAGGGGCTCATGTGCATGAAAAATACGTCTCAATTGATCAAATGTAATTACATTTATGCATTTTTTATTAAATTGAATACTAAAATTAAGGCATTTTACTTAATAATTATGTTAAACGTAATTTAACTACTTATGTTACAGTTTCTTAATATTTGTATTTTAATTTTAAACAATTACATTTCAATTTTTGATATTTTAAAAGTAAATAGAAAAAATAAGATTTCTTTATCAGTTCTTTAAATCGAGGAACAAATTTGGACTGTGATTATCTTTTGTGCGGATTGTTTTTTAATTATTTTATGTTACAAAAATAACAGAAAAGTAACAAGCCAACTGTATTTTGTTTTGATAACTGTATTGGTGACGAAATTTATTTTTTTTACCTCTTTTATAGGTAGTTCTTATTTCGTACAATTTGTTTCATTTCTTAAATCGAAATTAATCTTCCCATTATCAGCTCAAGATATCTTCATTTTATCCGCCTCGCATTATCCCGACAGCAATCTCAACCAACGACAGTAGTTTAATAATCAAACTTAGTAATAAAATGTAGATAAAATTCTCTGAAAAACAAAGAATGTACTTTTCCTGATTTTATATAAAAAGACATCCAATGTCTTCGGAACGCAGAGGCTTCTTTGGAAACAGCGACAACCAGTTTGAAAACTTCTAGCTTAATGAACTAACTAAATCAATTGTACTTTAGTGTGATTAGCTGCGTGATCAGAACATCAGTTTGATGTTCAGATCATCTATTAGTAAATGAAGTTTTAAAAACTACTTTAGTCCATAAATTTGAAAATTTAACTAATTACCTATCGACTTATCAATGCAAGAGACTGAGAATTCTGGTGCTTGGCACTCAAGGAAACAAAACTGAGTTAAAATTAAGGAAACCGAATTGCTTCGAGAATTTTCTTTTCCAATGCCAAACATCGATTTTTACTTTATTCTTTCTATAATCAAAAAATCACATTAAAATGCTTTGGCAGTTCACACTAGATCAATACTTCAGGTCGGCCTTTTTACCGCATGTTTAAAGGTTAATAAAGATGAATTACAAAGGACGTTTGGTTGTCACGCAAAAATTTATCACAAACTCGACTGGAAGTCGATATAACGTAATATTTTTTCCCAATTACTCATAAGTCAGGTGTTTATTGTTTTTAATGTCGGCCGAGTTTAATTAATCTTTTGAAAACGATTTAAGGGAAATGTTCCAGTGAGATGTTCAGGTATTTCGTTATACGTTGTTCACTGTAGGTTTCATTAACAATACCTTTGTCTTTCCAAAGAGCGAATATTCTTATCAGCTAAATATGTATAGAAATCTTAAAATATACTTTTTCAATTATAGTTTAAAATCTAATGTCTAATTAATACGTACTTGTAAAGTATATTTTGCTATTCTTTCCAAAAATGATTGATCCAGCTATTTATTCATGATGTTTAGAAGATTTTATTTAAACATTCAATAAGACTGAAAGAAGTTTCGGTGGAAAGTGTTGAAGGGTGAAACAAGTCTGATTTGATGTTGTCACACAGAAGATAAACGCAAATGCGTCTGTGACAAGAAATACTTTCTCAATACTTTATTGTGTTTAAACACAATCGTTCGCTTCTGAAAAGCACGTCTTACACAATCAAACACCTTTCTCAGTTGACCGCATACGCTCGTTAAACGTTTATGTGTAATTCAAACTACGTTTATATAGTTTTCATTTCAGTTTTAGAAGTATGAAGCATCAATAGACAATTGAGTATTTGCTCATTTATCTTCTACCCCGTCCGTCCCCAAAGAACAATCAAATGCCATTTACTCACCATATTTTAGCAAACAAGTAATAAAATTCCACCTGCGACTGAAACAGCAATCAAGGTTTACAACATAGTGCTGACTGATCCGAAGTAGGTTTGAGAATTACTGACGCTCCGGTTTGCCTTTTGGCATTGCATAGAATGCTTCAGAAATGAGTGAAATGTTAAGAGTTTCATCCTTTGACATCTTATTTACTGTATGATATTAATTTTCTAGGTATTATATACCATGCATAGGAAATTGATAGAATGCCCTTTTCACGCAGTGACGATAACATATACGCTGCATAATTATTACTAAATGAAAAGCAGTACTTCAAACACATTTTCTGACGAGAATATGAAATCAGAGAATATGAGTACGAGAATATCACGAGAACATAAATCCTTAAGAAACTTACTTGCGTAATTTTAAAATATGATTCATAAGTAAAACAAATTCTAATTTTTTGGCAAGTTGCCAGATGCGCAATCAATCGCGAAAAGTTATTTTAAAAAGTAACTGAGGAAAATAGTTGACAATTTGAAATAAAGTAACGTGCAAAGTAATGTTATTTTACGACATAGGTGAGTCTTAAAGTAGCTTAAGACAAATTAAAAAATGATAATTATGTTTCGGTAACGGTTTTGTTCACCAACGGTTTCATTCGATTGGTATTGATATTTAAATACCGGTAGTAGATCCAAGTAAGATTTCCTTTCTACTGTTCTCGGGATTATTTTTCAGAGGACATCAAATCGTTCGCAACATAATTTGAATTATGTCAAGCATTCTACAACAGCTGCTCCAGATCCCTTAGGTTGCGGGAGTTGTACGATAGACTGCCTAGCAAAACCAGACATGTACAATGAAAGACAGATCTGGGGATATCTTTGACCACATAGGAGAGGAGAGACGTATGTTGACTGACTTTATCGTAAATAATATCTTGTATGCAAGACAACTACCTCGTACCACTAGTAGAGGGGATTCTATTCATAAGTGATGACTTCCCGCCCCATTACATTGGAGCTACAGCGATGTGACCCTCGATTGCAAACTGACGGCTGTTATCATGTGCCCTATGGCAGAAGCAGCACATCAGTAAATAATCGTGAATGGATTTTCATCAAACTTTATCAAGATTCCTCTTTATATTTGTATCAAATTTTATTTCATAATTAATATTGCATAGTACAAGTTATTTTAGTAAAAGAAACATTTGGTTGACTTTGGGTGTTCTTTAAAAGAAACATAATGTGCAAATATAAATGATTTTATCATTCGCCATTCGTTATTTAATTGCGTTTGCTCAAAGTTATTTCTGCAAAGCAATCAAAAATTTATGCAGGCTACTCTTTTCTGGTCTGTTTGCTTTACCGAAATCGAACACAAACAACGAGTGATGAAACGTTTGGCCATTAGTTACTCTCGCAATCATTCTGGCCGAAGAATCTCCTGTCTGCGAGTGTGATAAAAGCATATCGCTGTGTTCCTCTGCACCTTGGATGTAGTAGGGCATCATAAATCAACTTATATAAACCTTCATATAAATCTGTACAACTATGCTCACACACAAAATTTCCCTTCTGCATTCTGAATAAAAGGAAATAAGAAGTGAAACAAGTCATATACAGCAGAAACAAGATATTTAAAACAACTTCATGTGTTTGGGGCCAGAAAGGTATATTTTAATTGTTCTCACAATTTACTTAAAAATTCTCATAGAAGACCTCAAAGAAATCTATTTAAGTGGGAATAAATGTATAAGTAACCTTCAGGAGAAAACCTCAAAGAATTGAGGTTTAAATATAATTTTTTATACATTTTTTGTTTGATATTCTATGAATGAGACGAATTTAAAAGGGTTTTAGTGAGATTTTCATGCATTTTGCTATATATTGTTCGATATAGGTTTCATTAACAAGACCTACTTGTTTTTACAGAACTAATATTCATATCAGCAAAATCGAAATCTTTGAAAAATTATTTCTGTAATGTTTAAGAATCTAAAATACAGTTAGTACTTATTTCAATAATATATTTACTTATTTTTACGATCCACACCATATCAAATAAAGCGAATTGAGCCATAAAATTCTATCGACGACTAAAAGCAGCAATCAAAGCTTAGTCCATTGCTGATTGACCTGAAGTAAGGCTTGAGAATTACCGGCATTCTCAATACCAGTAAATTACGATGGATTCAATTCTCAATAGTGGTTTTAGTTCTTTTTCTATAAGCACATACTAGGCATGTCTTTTGAACCTTTATCGGGTCCTTTTACGTGCGGTGAAAAGTGAGTTATAAATTTGTACCGGGATAACATATAGTAATATCAACACTAATTAATAGTTCTAGAAAATATACACTGCATAAAGATAAGAAATTGAGGTGTTGACAGTAATTTGAACGCATTTCTGATGAAGTTATGAAACCAAAATTCTTATGAAACTGACCTGTGCAACTTTTAAAAGCGATTTACAAATTTTTTAATTTTTCGGCAAGTTATCAGAGGCACATGCGAAGAGGTATTTTAAACGTAAACAATCGAGAATGTTGTTGAAATTGAGAACGAATCTTTGAGATAAAGTTGCCTACAAGAGTGCTACTGCTATTTTACGACTTAATATGAGACTTTTAGAGTAACTTAAAAAACGGTATTTATGCTTCTGTAGCGGAAGATTGGGTATTATTCCTAATTTTCAAAACCAGTATTAAAAGATATTTAAATACAGGTTGCTAGATTCTTTTAAGATTTCTTTTTTACTTTTCTCTGGGGAATTTCTTCAGAGCACACTGAATCGATCGCAACATAATTTGAATTATACCAAGCATTATGCAGCAGCTGCTGCTACAGATCTCATATATTTTGGGGATGGTGCAAAGGACAGTCTAGAATTTCGCAGACATGCTCAATTCTAGTCAGATCTGGGGATCCCTTTGAGGAAGGAAGGATTTCAACACCACGGGGAGACTAGTAGAGCCATGTGTAGCCGGGCGTTATAGTGCGTTATTGTACATAGCCCTTGTACAGGTGACATGAATGGCAAAACAACACGTTGTAGTATCTGCTGGATGTATCGCTGTGTTGCGAAACTACCTCTTCACTACTAGAGGGGACTTACTCAATTCAACTCCATCATAGAATACCCACCCAACAAAGGGTTTACGATATAAAAAAAATTTCCACAAAGTGTAAGATGATTAGATGTAGGAATTATATTTTTGTAATGTCTGTATACAAAGCAGGAATTTTTTGAGTTACTCAATGCACACGCAGGTACTGCTCTTGAAAGGTTTTGCTGTGGGGAGTTTCAGAGGCAAGAGATTGAATTTAAGTGTCATTATTTTTAGATGTCAAGAGGTTAAGCGTAAAAAATTTTGTACATAAAAAATGATTTTTCGTTATAGTAAGGGGTGAACTGACAGACGTCATAGTGCTGTGTTGCTGGTTCCTCGATATGGAGATGAGTTCTGATGGGACAGGCGGTAATATAGTTGTCTGGGTCTGCTTCCATTCCACAGATGCAGCTGCCGTAAGTGACGCCCTCCACCCAATTACTTTAATAGTTACAGTGGTGGGTCATTCGACAGTTAACTAAGAATGGTAGCGCTGAACTGATTGGAACTGTGGTGTAATCACCCTCCCCATGGCAGAAGCAGGATTCGTTACTGACCACGATACGCTGCCATTTCATACCTATCCACAATTCTCGAACACGGGACCACTCCAGAAACAACCGACGACGTTCGGAAATCAAAGGCAGATGCCTTAACGTTCGTCAGTCCTGAATTTCGTCAGGCGTCTGGCAATGGCTCACAATGCAACAGGAGGTCGTATGGTAGGATGGGTCTAAAAACAGTTTTTTTTATTCACTTTGTCTTAGAGAGGAAAATTTGGTTAGTGTGTCAAAAACAATGACTGAAAAATTTACATGAAAATCCTTACATGATGATGGTCATGGGAGAAAAGATATATTCACGATGTCTACTGAACTGAGGATGTAATCGAAGAGATCGTGAGAAAATGTCTACAATTGCGTTGGGGCAGCAACATTCAATTGCGAGGACAACATTCAATTCAAAGGGAGCGTAAGGAAGAGGAGACTGAAGGCGAAATTAATATAATACTAATTGAATTACCCTGAAATAAAAGGAAAGTATTTCATGCAATTGACGCAACGAATGAAACGAAGATAAAAAAACTGAATTTAAGTAACAAAACAATTCACCGGTTTTTGAATGAAGGAAAGTAAAATCCTCAAAGCTGTAAAATATGTTACAGCACATGTAAAGGTGCTTATGTGTTTGTTTACAGTTTGTAATATAGCATGACATAGATTGTTTTCTCTAATATTCTCATTGCACTAACAGACGACGACAGAATGTTTGTTAATCGTAAAAGTCTATAATATTTCCAACTGACTTTCAAGCATAATTTGAGAAGCCAGCTACTTTGATGTGATATAAGTTCCAGTACAACCGAAGAAATCATGGATGGTTCAAATGCAGACCAAAGCTCTTCCAACCATCTTCAATTACTGGAAAAGATTAAACTATTAGATTAGATTAAACAAGCATAATTTGAGAAGCCAGCTACTTTGATGTGATATGTTCCAGTACAACCGAAGAAATCATGGATGGTTCAAATGCAGGCCAAAGCTCTTCCAACCATCTTCAATTACTGGAAAAGATTAAACTTCCACCTTTTTGGAAGATATACGTTGCTGCCTTCTCTGCCCACTTGTACACAATTGTTCTGGAAATGGTGGAATCATATTCTTCTTCAGCTACCGTGGACATAAAGAAAAATGGCAGTAGGTTTATAAACATCACGGAGAATCAAATTACTTGGATTGCAAGTTTGCCTGTGCTTGTTTCGGGTATCGTGTGCTTCGCATCAGGTGAGTTAACAATTAAATGCTGCTTTTTCCGGTTTTGTAAACTTCATTGAGTACAAGGAATAGTTTTATTATTAATATAATATTCTAATCACTCCAATAAACATGAATTCGTGCTCTACAGAATTTAATGACCTATTTACAAGACTAATCGTAAACTTTCTTAATTAGTTATATCTGTTGATGACAAAGTGTCATTACTCACATTCCATATCATATTCCAACATATTTATTTATATTCGAGTATGATTATTATGTAAATGTTGAGTGAGCCCGCTTAATTTATTAAGGGGAGCAAAGCCAGGATTCACTTAAAAAGGGATGCTTTGATTTTTTTGTTATTGTGTGAGACAGGGTCAAGGAGATAAACACAAGTTACTCCCCGAAAACTCAAAGTACTACCAGAAAGAAAAATCATAAAAAATATTACCTATTACCAAGGTTAGGAAGGAAAAAATTGCAGAACACCAAAGGAATTACCATACCGAATGTTGCCGCGCAAGTCAAGAGAGCAAAACACTGCCAGATCCAAATTATGAAGTATTATAATCATACAAAATAATGTACATCCTTACGTTTATCTGATTATAATTATGTTTTTGTTTCTTCTGTAATTTGTTTGTTACACCTCTTACAGAATTGATCATAAAATGAATAATTTTGTTAATTTTTGTTCTTTTTGTGGTCCTTTTTTTAAATTGAAAGTATATCCGATATATCATTTGCAAATGATTGTTCCTTGAAGACTGGTTATAATTGTTATTCAAAAATGGTATGGTTTTTCCCGTAAAACTAAACTTTTAAGGATTTTAGTGTTTTCGGGACAATACGTATTTCCTATTTCATTCGGAAGTGAGGTAACAAGACATGTTACTCCAATTAATTTCAGAATATCACTTAACGAACTAATTACGAATTTAATTTTTCTATTTTCTTTAATTGAAAATATACCTAATACATGTTTTGGATACCATAAACAACTAAGCAAAATGCCACTAGAACTACGTGTACTACCACGAATAATTTAGCGTCGGAGAGAATCAATGCGAAACATCGCGAAAAATCGACACAGTTCCTAAGAGGGTGTACTTCATGTGTCTTTCGCTCCCTTTATTATTTGCACTGAAAATCTTATGATTAAAAATATGTCATACATTCAAAGAGTAATAAAAACAGACTACAATAAAATATTTTTTTATTTCATTCAATTAAAATGGCTGAAAATAGGGATCGTATAATGAATACATCTTATCAGTGTCGACATTGAGCCTTTCTTTTCGGTATAAGCGATGCGACTCATATGCTAGGTAACAACCTAATCTGGTGAACATGCGTTTCGACTTCATGTTATTGCTGGGGCTGACAGCCATAAATCCAGTCACTCCAGGAAGAGATACAACGAGTTCTTTCAGTATTACATCGGCCACTTGCGGATCATCAGTGTACAGAGGGCCAACGATTCCTAATCCTTTACAAGTCGTTTTGATGCTGCCGTAACCTACGCATAACCCATTTTGAATAGCAATGAAAGTCTTACTGTCCTTTTCTTTGAAACTGAGCTCTAATATGTCGTCCCTCTTGTAGCCAACCACAGCGAAGTCGTACTTAGCAATCAAAGAAAGGTGAAACCCCTGATAAGGTTCAATGGTCACTCCATGTGGAATCACTCCTGACAAAACGTCGGGGTTCACTGGAGATTCGTTTCTGTAGAAAAGGATGGTGAAGTTTGTTTCCAGGATAGGAAATATTGCTTGAAGTTTCTTCGAGTTTGAAGTTGTGACATTGACTGCTACAGTATTTTCATGATCAGGTAGAATTTCGTATATCTTAAAAGAATTATACATTATTTTTTAAAGAGAAAATATTATACTTTATTATATTTTAAAGAGGGAGAGAGAGTTTAAGAGTATCAAATAAATGTTGAAATTAGAATGCTCGAACTTTAAAAGGTCTAGTAGTAAATATGGATAAATCTGATTCCTTTAATACCCATTACGATAAATCTGAAATTTTACGTTAATAATATTTACATTAATAAGGAAAAACGTTAATCTCTCTTCCGTAGAATGTGCAATTTAAATTGCTTCAATGAGAGAATATTTTCCTTTAAAACTAGATATAGAGGGCACTAATTCAAACCTCAAGTTTCTTCAAACTTCTTTTGGTAACCTCTTTCGTAACGTATGACGTTACTTGGCACGGTACTGTAAAGAAATTCCAGGATGTCTCTTGTATTAAACGTTGTGTTGCTTCAGTATGACGTTAATTAAATACCTACCTACATACCAAATGCTCGTATTAAAAATAGACGCAAAACATCGTCAAACCGGCCTTAAATCAGCTTTTAAGCGAAAATATTATTTTTTCTTCCGGTAGTTAAAGTTGATACTGAAAAATCCACGTTATAAATTAGGGCATTATAATTTCAATGTAATGTGCGTAGTTTGAAATCGCTTTATAGGATGAATCATAAAATAACTTTCACTCTTTGGAGGCATCTGTAGCTAAATCGAATGAATAGAATGGAATTAAATTTTGTATTGAGTCTTTAGAAATGGGTAGATGTATTCCGTGAAAAAAAATCAGTACAAAAATCTCCGATAAAATTGAGGAAATTTGTCTCTGTTGAAGTTGAAAACAGTCAAACATTTGCATTAAACGTAGGTAAAATGGGTTATGTAAAGTTTAGACTGCATAAGCAACTACCACGCCACTAATTCCAGCTGGATATGTGGCACATTGCAATTAAACAAAATTGGCAATAGACATACAAATTAATACTGAGATTCAACTCCCACAGGAAGCAATCTTTTATTTACCAGAATCAGGTTCCCTTGATCACATAGATCAATTTTAATGTGCTGACCGTTCTTGTGTACAACAAATTACATCCGGTGTGCAACATGCTCTACAGCTGAGCGTAATGAGTAGGTTTGCATGTTAATAACAGTCAATTTTATATTCTCTTTCATGTTCGGAACGCAATCAACATGCACAACGAATTTTAAGTACCCTCACTGCTAAAAGTCGTATGGAGTGAAGTCCGGGAAGCGAGCCGGATATGTCATCGAAAAAAACTAGCTGATAACCCTCTCATTACTGAAATGCTGGCTTAGCGCTGTACCGAAAGGTGAATGTGTGGCCGTGCTCCATCCTGCATGAAAATGATCGAGTCCAGACATTGTCGTTGTTGCAATTGAAGAATAACAAAATTTTCCTTCATTCCTCCATGGTACAGGTTACTGGACTTGTAGGAGTGATACGCTCAGAAAAAGTATGGTCCTAGAATAAAATCGGCTGTAAGCCCCACTACACAGTTACTTTTAGAGAATGGGATTTGCTGGAACCCTTGGGATGTTCAGATGCCCGAATTCTGTAGCTGTGGGTGTTGACCGACCCATCCAGATAAAAATGACATCCCCTACAATATTCTCCAAGGCCAGTAATTGCCGACTTCATTCGGTCAAGAAACGTTAGTCCGAAGGTCAACCGCGTATCATAATCTGCAGTTGTTAATTTTGCATATGACTGATCCGTTGACCGATCCTGATCCGATGACCCTTTGACTGATGCACATGACTGATCTTATACCCGTTGCACATGACTGATCTTATACCCGTTGCACATGACTGATCTTATACCCGTTGACTGATCTTATAAATGAAGCATTTCCAGTAAGATTTTCCAGACTGTGCCATAAGCCATATCAAATTGTCAAGCTATTCCACCAACACTTGGACCAATACGGATCCCTGTGTCGTCAAACACCGCAGTTGCAACTTCTGTTATTGTTGCTTCTTGCACTTACTTTCCGTCCTCTGCCAGCCCCAACTCTGCTAGCGATCCTGTTTCTCCAAACTTCTTAATCATAGCTTTCAATGCGACATCTGACATAGTACTTGTACGCAGGATATGAAGCATTCTAAATTCCCGAAGAGCCGCTCGGCATTACACTATTTAAAATAAAAACAACTTAACACGTAACGCACGCTGCGATAAGGTATTGAGCACAACTCGTCAGTCATTCAAATAACTACCTGAACTTTCCCATTCCCTATTTAGGTCGAATTAGTGGCGTTGCTATCACGTACGCAGTCGAAATTTTGCATAATTCATTTTATTTGAGTTTAATACAAATGTCGACTGTCTTCGACTTCAACAGCGACAAATTCCTTCCAACCGGTACTAAATTTGTTTTGCAGAATACATCTCTCCCCGTGTCTTCAAAAGTCTCAATGCCAAATTTGGTTTCATTCTGTTTAGTTGATTTAGATACAGATGCCTATAAAGAGTGAGAGTTATTTTATGGACACCCTTAAATTTGCTTGTCTGTAATAGACATTCATGAGTTCCAAAATTGCCTTGAGAAAAATTATTCATATAATGGTTATGACATAGTTTATAATAAGGAATATGATATGCCTTAGTTTAAACTATTGTTAACAAACCATATTGAATTTCTTTCGTTGAAAAATTTGCTGTGACGGATCAATATTAGGTTCCTTTTCCTATAAAGATGATATATCTAGACCATCAAAGATCTGGTCAGTTTTGTATATGGTGAGATACCTCTTCGAAACAACCACCAGGATGATTAAATACGCTTCTCTTTTATTTTTATATCTGCACACCAATCACTCTTTCTTACCTTTCTAGAGATTCCGCTTCTTCTGTACTTTTCATGAACCCATAACAAACCTCCAAAGTACAAACTTTCATGGATTTTTACTCTACAACATGTTCCAATTATTTCCCCTATAAAAAATTAAACTTGTCAGAAAATATTGGGATTGTAGCCTGCATAGCGCACTTTAACAAATGCACATTGTTATAAAAGAAACTGACAGAATTACCCGGCGTTTCTCGGGTTAAATTTGTGATTAAAAGTGATCCGAAAGATCACTTTTCTCTATCATAAAAGATGCAACTATCATAGAAGATACATATATAAAAATAAGAAAGCTGAAAATAATTTTTTAAAAGCCTTTTTGACTTTTTATAGCTTTTACAATTTCCTTTGGATGAAAAACGTATATTTGCTTTATCCATCCATATAATCCACTTCACGAACATCGCACTATAATGTAAGACAAAACTACGACGGGGATAGTAAGATGACTTAGGAAGTCGATTTTGAGTTTTGGAGTGATTGTGAATGCCCTTTAAGTTCATTTCCTGTAAAAGTGACAAACTTGCAGCGTATTATTACAATCAATTTTCCTATCAATATTTTTTACTTATAGCACTCTTGCACCAGGAGCCATTCTTTTTTTCTTGAAAATTCTATTCGCATGTGAAATAACAGCTTGTTTTAAAATTAAATTTCTTCAGAACAATCAACATATAAAAATATTTATAATGAAATAGCTTGTGTAATGTGCATCTGTGATTGCAGAAATCGAGAGTTCCTGGAATCGAGCCATACTCTTTCTTGACAGATGTGCCACATACTTGTAATTCTTCAGTTGTGTATTCAATGAAGTCCTAACAGTTCTTCCTTTCACAATCAAGCTACAGAAGCACTTTATTTACAACAAAATGTAAATCAGCTTTTTCAATCTGTCATCTCTTGTGTGACCTCACAAATTCTTGTAGCAGACCTTGTACTTCCAATAATAAAATAGGTTGCTACAAACTTTAATGCATATCAAGATAAGGAAGAAGCAAGACTCGATTAAATCGGATATTTTTTGCTTATTATTCCTCTTGCTTGTAAATAACGCTATTTTTATACATGAATTTCTATTAATGTCTGCATTTAATTTTGTCATTTCGATGTGTTTACTATGCTGAATTCTAATTTAACTGCTTGGAGAGTTATATTGGAGTGTCGATTGGAGGTAATGATGATTGTCGATCCTCTTTCGATTTCAACAAATCTCCCGTCATCTCTAGCCCGAAAAAATAATGAATTTTATCTTAAAAGTACGGAATTGACTTTGGCTAAAGATATCAAGAACGTGAAAAGTTGTTATTAACTCAAAATACTTTAAGAGTAAGTGAATACATACATTTGATGATTACATCCGGGAGTTATCAATGAAAAATAAAACAAATTAAAATGTAAATCAATTTCATAGCTCAATCTAAAATGTAAACCTAAAAAACATACCTTTTTCGGTTTTTACTACTATAAATCCTTCTGGATTGCTTTTAAAGTGTGTACGCAGATTAGAGTCGACAATGCAACAGTTAAGCGATTTTCTGATCCTTAAAATTTCAGGAATATCTTCTTCCTTCATTTGTGCAATTTCATAACAAACAGGCGGTAAATTTATCTTCACAGTGTCAGCTACAACAGTAGAATCATGCGCCATCATTCCCACAGAGGTGGCTGCGACTGCAGTATAAATGCTGGTATCATTAAACTGTAAATATGATTAATAACATGTAATTTTGTAATTTATTAAAATTTTATAACTTAACAAAACAAGTTATCTGACATTTCTCGTAAGATAGATGGATATACGTTTTAAAATGTTCGTTATTAAAAGAGTGAAATGAAAAACGTATTCCAAAAGATATTTATCTTTGATATCAGTTTCTCATTATTGAGATGGTTTGAAGAAACTGTTTTAAAGTTGAGTTTTAAAAAAACTATAAAAGTTAATTAGAATTATCTTAAACTATAAAATAAAGGAATCTGAGACTTCAAAACTATGATTAAAAAATGTATTTTATTTTGAATATAACATCAGAAATTATTCGTCCTTTTAAAAATAATCACAGAATGGGATGGATTGTCCTGTATAGAAAAGTGCCTGGATTTCTCTTTCTTATAACTTAAACGGTAAAATGGCTAAATTCCCATGCAAAGGAAACTGGAGACTGAATAAATAAAACAATTAAAATTTTTCAACTCCCTCGATTAGCATCGTTCTTCAAGGAAAAGGTAATCACGAGAAAAACTTAAAATCTTAAACAGCACTTTTGATGTAGAGCTAAACATTATAAGATATTGGGCCATTATTTTCTCTTCAACAATCAAAATGTCAAAAATACGAATAAAGTACATCAAATGTTATTCTTTTCGTATTTCTCTTTGTTCCGAGCTTTCTTAAATGGAAATTGTTCAATATTATTAATATTATACGTAGATACAATAGATTTTCATTTCAAGATTGAGACTCAAGTTTATCATTTCAACATCATTGTATCTCAAAATTAATTTGCATCTATGTTTCAAAAGCCGCTGACCTAAACTTTAACTGTGACTGTCGTTCCATATTCCCATACCCACATTACACTTCTCTCTCTTCAAGTAAAAGTGACCGTAGATCGACAAAATCAACCATCTTCTAGATTTAAATTTTTTTATGCAGTACGAGGCATCCCATCTTTGGATTCGCATTCCGCCATTCACAATTAGCTATAAAATTTTATACTTTTACATCCAAATAAATCAGTTTTTGGAACTTTAACAGATTCTTTCGAACCACATGAATTCTTCATGGAGAAACCAAGGAATGAAGGCCCTACAGATATGAAGATTTCGACCATGATTGTCTTTTGTATTAAATATTAAATGAGTATGAATAGTATAACTAGGTTAGAAGAGCAAAAATGATATCCTATTATATTCGTTCTTCATTTCTCGAAAACAAAAATTCATTTAGTTTTAAGTGAATTTTCAGCTGATGCGAGCCTGTGAAGTTTTTCATTTTCAAAAAATCCCAAAAAATGATTTAGAAGTGTACCAAAATAATAAGTGTACCTTAATTAGATTTTTTCAAGTTTTACGGTCCATCCATTCCCTTATGGTAACAAGAAACTCAGGGGCTCATGTGTATGAAAAATACGCTTCAATTGATCAAATGTAACTATATTTATGCATTTTTTTAAAATTGAATACTAAAATTAATGCATTTTACTTAATAATTATGTTAAACTTAATTTAAATACTTATGTTACAGTTTCTTAGCATTTGTATTTTAATTTTATACAATTACATTCAATTTTTGATATTTTAAAAGTAAATAGAAAAAACAAGATTTCTTTATCAGTTCTTTAAATCGGGGAACAAATTTGAACTGTGATTATCTTTTGTGCGAATTGTTTTTTGAATTATTTTATGTAACAAAAAATGACAGTTAAGTAACAAACCAACTGTATCTGGATCAACTTATATAAACTTTCATATAAATCTGTACAACTATGCTCACACACAAAATTTCCCTTCTGCATTCTGAATAAAAGGAAATAAGAAGTGAAAAAAGTCATATACAGCAGAAACAAGATTTTTAAAACAACTTCATGTGTTTGGGGCCAGAAAGGTATATTTTAATTGTTCTCACAATTTACTTAAAAATTCTCATAGAAGACCTCAAAGAAATCTAATGAATTAGGTGGGAATAAATGTATGAGTAACCTTCAGGAGAAAACCTCAAGGAATTGAGGTTTAAATATAATTTTTTATAAAATTTGTTTTGATATTCTATGAATGAGACAAATTTAAAAGGGTTTTAGTGAGATTTTCATGCATTTTGCTATATATTGTTCGATATAGGTTTCATTAACAAGACCTACTTGTTTTTAAAGAGCTAATATTCATATCAGCAAAATCGAAATCTTTGAAAAATTATTTTCTGTAATGTTTAAGAATCTAAAATACAGTTAGTACTTACTTGAAAAATATATTTACTTATTTTTTCGAAATGACTCTCTTGGGGAGATTTTGCTCTTTAAAACCCAATCAGACAGAAATCACCCTTGAAAAGTTGTTTTGAATGGTGGTACACAGCTGATTTGACGTTGGCACAGACTTGAAGATAGACACAGATGCGTCTGTTACAAGTAATGTTACTTAATCTTTTATTGTGTTTAAACAGGAAAGTCCCTTTCTCTTCTGAAAATGAACTGAGTGCGCATCTTTCACAATCAAACTATTTCTCAGATGAAGAATGTATCACCCTTAAAACTTGTATGCATAATCCAAATTATATTTTCTATTATAGTTTTAGAAGTATGAATTAACAAGAGTAAACGGACAGCTGAGTGTTTGCTCTTTTATATTATATCGCATCCGTCCACAATGAGTCATCGAATACGATCTACACCATATCATATAAAGCGAATTGAACAATAAAATTCTATCGACGATTAAAAGCAGCAATCAAAGCTTAGTCCATTGCTGATTGACCTGAAATAGGGCTTGAGAATTACCGACATTTTCAATACCAGTAAATTACGATGGATTCAATTCTCAATAGTGGTTTTAGTTCTTTTTCTATAAGCACATACTGGGCGTGTCTATTGAACCTTCATCTGGTCCTTTTACGTGCGGTGAAAAGTGAGTTATAAATTTGTACCGGGATAACATATAGTACTACCAACACTAAGTTAATAGTTCTAGAAAAATATACACTGCATAAAGATCAGAAATTCAGGTCTTGACAGTACTTTGAACGTATTTCTGATGAGGCTATGAAACCAAAATTCTTATGAAACTGACCAGTGCAACTTTTAAAAGCGATTTACAAATTTGTTAATTTTTCGGCAAGTTATCAGAGGCACATGCGAAGAGGTATTTTAAACGTAAACAATCGAGAACGTTGTTGAAATTGAGAACGAATCTTTGAGATAAAGTTGCCTACAAGAGTGCTACTGCTATTTTACGACTTAATATGAGACTTTTAGAGTAACTTAAAAAACGGTATTTATGCTTCTGTAACGGAAGATTGGGTATTATTCCTAATTTTCAAAACCAGTATTAAAAGATATTTAAATACAGGTTGCTAGATTCTTTTAAGATTTCTTTTTTACTTTTCTCTGGGGAATTTCTTCAGAGCACACTGAATCGATCGCAACATAATTTGAATTATACCAAGCATTATGCAGCAGCTGCTGCTACAGATCTCATATATTTTGGGGATGGTGCAAAGGACAGTCTAGAATTTCGCAGACATGCTCAATTCTAGTCAGATCTGGGGATCCCTTTGAGGAAGGAAGGATTTCAACACCACGGGGAGACTAGTAGAGCCATGTGTAGCCGGGCGTTATAGTGCGTTATTGTACATAGCCCTTGTACAGGTGACATGAATGGCAAAACAACACGTTGTAGTATCTGCTGGATGTATCGCTGTGTTGCGAAACTACCTCTTCACTACTAGAGGGGACTTACTCAATTCAACTCCATCATAGAATACCCACCCAACAAAGGGTTTACGATATAAAAAAAATTTCCACAAAGTGTAAGATGATTAGATGTAGGAATTATATTTTTGTAATGTCTGTATACAAAGCAGGAATTTTTTGAGTTACTCAATGCACACGCAGGTACTGCTCTTGAAAGGTTTTGCTGTGGGGAGTTTCAGAGGCAAGAGATTGAATTTAAGTGTCATTATTTTTAGATGTCAAGAGGTTAAGCGTAAAAAATTTTGTACATAAAAAGAAGAATTTAAATCGGTTGCTTCAGTTCAAATTCCCTGGATGCCACAAATTGCACGATTTGAATGATTTTTCGTTATAGTAAGGGGTGAACTGACAGACGTCATAGTGCTGTGTTGCTGGTTCCTCGATATGGAGATGAGTTCTGATGGGACAGGCGGTAATATAGTTGTCTGGGTCTGCTTCCACTCCACAGATGCAGCTGCCGTAAGTGACGCCCTCCACCCAATTACTTTAATAGTTACAGTGGTGGGTCATTCGACAGTTAACTAAGAATGGTAGCGCTGAACTGATTGGAACTGTGGTGTAATCACCCTCCCCATGGCAGAAGCAGGATTCATTACTGACCACGATACGCTGCCATTCCATACCTATCCACAATTCTCGAACACGGCACCACTCCAGAAGCAACCGACGACGCTCGGAATTCAAAGGCAGACGCCTTAACGGTCGTCAGTCCTGCCTTCGTCAGGCGTCTGGCAATGGCTCACAATGCAACAGGAGGTCGTATAGTAGGATGGGCCTGAAAACAGTTTTTTTAAATTCACTTTGTCTTAGGAAAATTTGGCTAGTGTGTCAAAAACAGTGACTGAAAAATTTACATGAAAATCCTTACATTATGATGGTCATGGGAGAAAAGATATATTCACGATCTCTACTGAACTGAGGATGTGATCGAAGAGATCGTGAGAAAATATCTACAATTGCGTTGAGGCAGTGATATTCAAGTGAGAGGGTTCAATGGGAGCGTGAGAAAGAAGAAACTGAAGGCGAAATTAATATAATACTAATTGAATTACCCTGAAATAAAAGGAAAGTATTATAGGCTTGACATACAGAATAAATTTCTAAGTATCGAAGTATTTGGATATGTGGATATGTAGAGACACATTGTGTAACTTTTCCTCAGGTTTGATGTTGCCTTCTTTTTTTCTTCATATGCCCATCACGCATGCTAACTTTCATTTCGATTGAACCCTGTCTTTGGGGTGTCTAGATTTTCTGACACACTGTAGATTTGATTTTCGTGTCAGCAGAAGTGGCATTAATAAACTGATCTCTTCCTTTCGTTTTTATCTATTCAATGCAGATAACTTCCATCTGTGAACAACAATCGCAAATGAAAGTTATTTGAAAAATCAGTATCAAGAAGATATTTCACTGTGTATTAACTCACCTGAACCCAGATAGGTATTGATAGAGATAAACCCGAAATAGATATTGTTATTCTAATCAGTCATGCAATCGACGCAACGAATGAAACGCAGATAAAAAAAAACTGAATTGAAGTAACAAAACAATTCACCGGTTTTTGAATGAAGGAAAGTAAAATCTTCAAAGCTGTAAAATATTATGTTACAGCACATGTAAAGGTGCTTATCTGTTTGTTTACAGTTTGTAATATAGCATGACATAGATTGCTTTCTCTAATATTCTCAATGCACTAACAGACGACGACAGAATGTTTGTTAATCGTAAAAGTCTATAATATTTCCAACTGACTTTCAAGCATAATTTCAGAAGCCAGCTACTTTGATGTGAT
The DNA here is from genome assembly GCA_933210815.1 of Meta bourneti. Lineage (NCBI taxonomy): Eukaryota > Metazoa > Arthropoda > Arachnida > Araneae > Tetragnathidae > Meta > Meta bourneti. Next base: position 48,280,078 of record OW119929.1, on the reverse strand, counting down.
GTCATAAGTTCCAAGTACAACCGAAGAAATAGTTTTTGCATCTGAACATGGATAGTTCAAATTTAGACCAAAGCTCTTCCAACAATCTTCAATTACTGGAAAAGAGTAAACTTCCGCCTTTTTGGAAGATATACCTTGCTGCCTTCTCTGCCCACTTGTACACAATTGTTCTGGGAATGGTGGAATCATATTCTGCTCCAGCTACCGTGGACATAAAGAAAAATGGCAGTAGGTTTATAAACATCACGGAGAATCAAATTACTTGGATTGCAAGTTTGCCTGTGCTTGTTTCGGGGATCGTGTGCTTCGCATCAGGTGAGTTAACAATTAAATGCTCTTTTTCCGGTTTTGTAAACTTCATTCAGTACGAGGAATAGTTTTGTTATTAATATAATATTCTAATCACTCCAATAAACATGAATGCGTGCTCTACAGAATTTAATGACCTAGTTATCTCTATTGACCTAGTCTCCTTCGTGTAGAATAAAAATGTGTAGAAGTTTCTAAGAATTGCTGCAATGTCGTAATGTAAATTATCCCAAAAGTTTAGGTGATTGGGCACTTTTAAGTGAATACATCTGTACGAAATATGGTATGAAAGAGTTCAACTTAACCTGTGTTTATAAAGGTGTAAAATGTTTTATTCACAAACACTTCTTTGGTATATCAATTGCAAGGTGTATAAATATAGGTTTTAGTTTACATATTAGTTACATATACATAATCTCATCATTATCAATCTAATATAATATTTACACATGATCAATCTTATTATCAAATTCTCAATAAAAACTTAATGATACAACTACAATTAAAAGTACGAAGCAACATACTTTACACAACTAAAAATATATCGTTTAAGGTACACTCCAGTGTATAATCAACTTGTACTAATTATTAAAATGAGAATTCTCAGGTAAGGAAAATAATTAAAAATGAATGTTGGTGATAAATTATTAACAGTATTGTATTGTTACGAGTCTAACCCTACGCTGCTTAAATTAAAACCTGCTTTAAAATAACCCAGAGTAACGGCAAAACTGTTTTCAAAGATACAGCTACTGGTAAAAAAAGAACTACTTGTCTTTATTTTTGCACCTTTCACAGCGAAACAAATTGAAAGATAACATTCAATATGAAGCATTATCTTGCATGAATTCTTATGCCTAAATTTTGCATACCCGAACGTCTCCGTATAAAACTGCTCACAAACTAGCAGAAGTTAGTCACTTACTTTTGCAAAAATTGGATAAAGTACCTAGCCTGAAATTTATTATAGCGAAAACACTATCTGGAGTAAAGAGCTAAAACATGGCGTAGTCGTACAAAAAGTCTTGAATCGATTTCCATCAAACTATATAAAGGTTGAGTTTTATAATTGTATTAAATATTAATTTCATGTTAATATTGAGTATTAAAAGTAATTTTAGGCAAAGAAATATTTCGTTGATTTTGTTGGCTTCTTTAAATGTAACAATATATATATATAAAGGGATAGCATACCCGCACCTAGCATCTGCGCTAAACTTTCTTAATTAGTTATATCTGTTGATGACAAAGTGTCATTACTCACATTCCATATCATATTCCAATAAATTTATTTATATTGGAGTAGGATTATTATGTAAATGTTGAGTGAGCCCGCTTAATTTATCAAGGGAAGCAAAGCCAGGATTCACTTAAAAAGGGATCCTTTGAGTTTTTTTGGATTTGTGGAAGACCGGGCCGAGGAGATAAACACAAGTTACTCCCCGAAAACTCAAAGTACTACCAGAAAGAAAAATCATTAAAAATATTACCTATTACCAAGGTTAGGAAGGAAAAAATAATAGAACAGCCAAAGGAATTACATTACCGAATGTTGCCGCGCAAATTATCTCCAAGCACGAGGGTAGCTCAGAGATAACATGAAAGATTTGTACAAGTGAAAGGGAGGGAAGAAAGGTAAATTTAAAAAAAAATTAAATTGTGACAAGAAATTAAGATTGGGGCAGGGGTGAAATTGATGGATTTAAAGGAGAGCAAAAGTGGAAAAAATAATTATGAAATTCCATAATGGATCCACCTGGTTGTGAATATAGGAAGGAAAATAAAGATAAAAACTACTTTTAATGAGGTTCAAAAAGGGATTATAGAAAAACTTTTAAAGAAAATTGTTGGGGAAGGTGTTATTTAAGAGCGTAGTTTTAAGAGTTTTGAGCTGATTATCAATAGTAGTTTGGTCCCTTCAGATGTGATGAATTCTATAGATTTGATTATAAATTAAGTTTCTGTAGATACTGAAAGAGATATTAGAGTCCCAGGGAACAAGCTTGTTAATATTGAATTGAAAGTCATTTCTTTTGTCATAGATATCGGTTGTAGATTTAAAACTGACATCAATATGAATGCCAAGGAAGTTAGTAGATAAAGGTGAGTTATTTGTTCATTTTGAGGATGATTTCAGTGGGATAAATATTTTTCCAGAAGTCAGTGAACTCTGGTGAGTTAAAAATGATTAAGTCATCTATGTAGCGATAGGAGTTAACAAATTTAGATGTGTGCAATCTTTCATAAAGATGGAGGTAGAGGTTAGCTAGAATGCTGGAGAAAGTGGTACCGTGTGGTATTCCTTGTACTTGTTGGAATAGATGTTCCCCATTAAAGATAAAACTATTGAGGATTCAAAGATTGATAAGGCTATTCTAATATTGTTGAGAAATATTAAGAAGGTTAAATTCAGTGTAGGAGTTAAGAATATCTATAAGGTTATGGAGCGGGATGCTAGTGAAGAGGTCTTTAAATCGAGTCAATTTGTGAGATATTGTTATTAGATTAAAGAAAATTAAGAACTGGAGTGTTATTGTTAATGATGCAACAGTTTTCCTTTAACGTGAGAGCTTTAAGAATGATTTTTAAAAGTTTAAAAAGATTTGGGGGCTAAAAGCTATGGGGGTTTTGTGAAATTTAGTGGTGATGGTAATGTAGGGGAAGAGTATATTTTAGTTCTTGAGCTTAAGAGTTTTGTTGAAGGCAATGATTTTTTAACGATAGTATTAGTAGCATGTGTTTTTTGTAAGTGATGGAGTTTTTATAAGTTCAGAATCTAGTATGCTATGATAAAGTTTTTTTCAGAAGAAACCGAAATTGCAGTTGGCTTTGTCAATTGGAATAATAATAAAAAGAGATTGTAGGTTTTTAATTGAATTTTTAATTTCTGCAAAATCAATATTATTGTTGTTATTTTGCTTCACCTTTTTGTTCTTGTTATTACTTGTATTTTGTTTTTGTTTTATTTGGTTTTTCTTATTTGATTTTTAGTGATGGTCTATTTATATATATATATATATATATACTATTTATCATGTAACTCTAGCGCTCTTTATGGTATATTGTCTCCTTCCTATCTTTCATGAATATTGTACAACAGCTGTGCTTGGTACATGACTACTTCAAGGGGTGGTCTTGGATCATCATCAAGTGACCCTGCCCCATTTTCCATGTCCTCTTCTCTACCTACTGGTAATTCCTTCTACGAGAAACATTGTAAAACTTCCGTTTCATCCTCTCAAAAATTTTATAACACTAATTCATTCGTAAGCGTAACCAAATTGTCAACCAGCAAAATTGTCGACGGAGCTTCATACACCCGATCTTCGATGTAAACCCAGAGGAAGAAATCGGGAGGGGTAAGATCTGGAAAGAGGTAAGAAAAACTGTATAGCACCGGAGAACACGTTTTTGAATTTCTGGACGACCCCCCTTTTCAAGGCATGAGATAGTTCAAATTTCAATCGCAAATATCTCCGCGAATTTTACAGATAACCATGAAACTTCTTCCTGTGCTTTTATTAAGGTATTGAGCACATTTTTCTAATTGAACTTTTTGGCCGATCTCGTTTAGTTTTCGAGTTATTTTTTTAACTTCCTTATTTCGCCGCTAGAATCTTTGTAAGCTGTCTCAATATATTCAGCATGGTCACTTTACTATTGGTACACGTTACTTCCTTGACTATACGAGACACTGTTTAAAATTTAAAGGGCTTAAAGGGACTTTGCAATCACCCTGTATATACACCTCGCTAAGCAGACGAGTGAGCTGACTGCAAGAAATTCGAAAGATGTAAATCCAGACTTGTATTAAGATATGGCCGATTGCTAGACTTTTTTTGGTCCGTTTAATCGTAGTGGACCAAGTGGTGTGCCAATAAACACAACGAAACAGCCAAAACTACAACTAGACTATTTATTTCTATTAAACATATAGTCTACACTATGCAATTAGGCATTTGGGTCCCTTGTTCGTCTGGATCTACTCCAACAGCTTCTCGAACGAGCAAGGAGCACTCTCTGGAAGGCTATAAGACCACGATAGAAGACCACCCCGATAAATGTTTCGGGATTTTTCGGCTGGAGGTCAGTGGTGTTGACCTCTGATCCCGAGCCGTTGCTAGGGACATAACACCGTCGAAATAAATGTTTGTGCTTCTTCTGATGATGTTCTCGTTTACTATCGAGGACTTCATTTGCTATTGAATTGTGTTTGCTTAAGTTTATTGGTCTGAAGCATTTAAAATTTTTGAAAGTATAAATATTTTCTGCTCTTTCATGATAGGTTACACGAGCCGCTGGCTGGGCAGAAGAGCAACCCTTTTAATTGTATCACCACTGTATGTGCTGAGCTGGCTCATGGTTGCTTATGCTCCAACGATATCTTGGATATACGCAGGTAGGTTGATATCTGGAGTGTGTTTTGGAATCTGCACCGTCACAAGTGCTGCTTACGGCATAGAAATAGCGCCAGTGAAAATTCGTGGATTCCTGGGATCTGGCAACCACTTTTTCCTTGCAGTGGGTACTTTCATCATGATAACGCTGGGGTATGCCCTCAGATGGTCGTAGCTCGCTGTGTCAGGGGCAGTGGTGGTTACCACATTGGGAGCTTGCCTTATGTATTTCATGCCAGAATCTCCAGAATGGCTATTCCGCAATTCGATGATATCGAAATCGCTGGAAAGTTTTAGATTCTTCAACGGAAAACACTTGGACGTCGAGAAAGCTTTCAAATCCATGACGGAAAATTTGGGCCGTCAGCCTCCGAATACCAGCATCACTTGGCGGCAATTTCTTGATCCAGCTTTCTACAAGCCAGCTTTGTTAGCTATTTGCCTGGTATTCTTTCAGAAGTTTTCGGGGATCAACGCTATCAACTCTTACACTGTGGTGATATTTCAAAATACGGGAAGTTCATTCGACGCCCAGTCTTCTGCAGTCCTCATCGCTGCAGTGAATATTATTTCGACTATTTTCAGTAGTTTCCTCATGGACAGAACTGGAAGACGAATTTTATACATCATATCGGGATCCGTCTTAACTGTTGCACTCACACTGATGGGAGTTTATCAACTTCTGCTAAGTCAGCAGTATGATTTAAGTAAATGGAACTGGGTACCTTTGATTTGCCTTATTGTGTACATGTCCTTCTACTCTTTGGGTTTCGGAGCGATTCCACTGGTAATGATCCCCGAATTGGTTCCCATTTCTAGCAGAAGTACAGTTTTGGCCTTAGCACTTATGTGTGGTTCCATATTTGCTTTTACTATCACCAAATCATTCTCCTTTGTCATCGCTCATATTAAGTATCACGGGTTATTTTGGATGTTCGGAGTGTGTGCTTTTATTGGAACACTTTTTGGAGTGTTTTGCCTTCCAGAAACAAAAGGAAGGACTATTAACTAAATAAATAGCTCCTTTTCGGGCAAGACATTGCATTGATATGAATAATGAGTTGTGGTTGCAGTAATTGTGGTTTCAGTAATATTTCACTACATGTCGTATTTCCCAAATATACATTTTTTATATTGCTGGCTTACAAATCAAACACGCTGTCAAAATTTTCGACATTTAGCGAGTTTTTTAGCTTTTCTAGACCAGTATGGGGAGATCTTTAAATTGGTTAAGTTCACAAAGTCATTTTTTCTTTTCATGGAGATTAGACTTCTTCTTGAGAAGTTTAATGAGTTTGGTTTAGGGAGTAAAAGTTTCCCCTTCGTTTTCTCAGTTTCTTCGTTTTCTTTCAAAAAACAGTTGCTTTTTTACTTTGTGTTTGACTTATAAGCCAACGCTATATATAAAAATAGCTTTTCAACGAAACACACGACTTTAGTTTTAATGATATTAACATAACACTCCAGATGACATTGCTTGAAATATAAAAAAGTCAGCCCCTTTTTAGTGTTTCTGACAGTCTGAGTAATCGAAGGCAATGCTAAGTGGATCTGGCTCCATTTTTTCCTTGAAAACAGCTGTGCCAAACAACGTCAACTTACACAGAATGAAAGTTTTATTGAAATGGATAGAGAAATACACACAGGAGGATCGAACCTGTACCACCAAGAACTCGCTGGTTGCTAGCTCAGCGGGCGAACCCACTAACCCAAGGCAATCTCAAATATGTCTCAAATACAGTTGATAAATATTATTCAGGTTAAAACTCGACATCATAAGAATTGCAAATTTTATTTTTAAATATGCATAAAAAAACAGGAAAGAAAAGGTGAAACAAAATCTCACATAAAAAAGAGAAATGACAAGTGATTATACAAAATACTCCATACGAAATGCGTGGTTTAAAATTACGTGGTTTATCCTCGGATCTTTCCCTTCGCGTTCGATCCTGGATAGTTCGTTGTGTTGCTCCAGTGTGACGTGAATTAAATACCTACCATACGAAATGCGTTATCACGATACCCAAGGCAAAATTCGAATCGTAACTTCAGAAACACCGTGCTCCCATCTATTGATAAAAATGGTAGTTATGCACTTGGACAAAATTTGTCAAATCTGTTTATATATATTTAAAATTACATATATTTGTGATTTAAATACCACTCTTTACATTAAAAATATCCTTTTAAATGCCAAACACTTCCATGCATCAAATATTGTAGTTCAATATCGAATCAACACCGACAATTTGAAAACTGTTTCCAGTGTAAAAATGAGTGTTTCAAAAAAAATCTGTACCTGTTCCACTTGATATGTTTTAATGCTTCTAGAAGTCAAATGTATCATTGAATCATTAAAAAGATGGATCACCAAACGTCCTACCACTCCTGAAAATTTTAACCAGGAAATGTGTTTTATTTGCAGTATTTCACTCTTCATCAATGAATTCAAATCGAAGCAAAAGAGATCTGGCTCTAATTAACTTTTATTTTATTCTGACATGAGCATTTTAAATAATGTTCAACTTTTTATTTATATTATATGTGTGTACATATTTCAACATTGGAACAGCTGTTAGCTTAAAATGAAAGTGTTTTTATTAGTAGGCTGTGTCTGTCTCGTTATTTACAAATGCGTACAAATTTGAGAGAAAAAATTTAGCTTCAATTCATTGTTATTTTTCTGCCATGAAAATTTATATTGTGTGTATACACTGCTGGCCACCGTAAATGCAACACCCTGAAGGAAGCATGCAAATAATATGAAATTTACAACATGCATTAGCGGAGGTGAGATATGCAAATGATTAGAATTTCAGCGCAGACGCACATCACGCGCGCCTGTGGCGCCACTTCAAAGCGCTATTTAAGGCTTGGAGATTTCGACGATTTCAAGTACGGCAATTGTGTTTTTCTTGTGGTTTTTTTTCAAAAAAAAACGATCAATTATGCCTCGTAGAAAACAGCGATCATCTTTTGATCAAGTATCCGAGTTCGACAGAGGAAGGATAGTGGCCCACCGAGATTGTGGATTATCTTTCAGGGAAATCGGTAGTCGTGTTGGACGAAACCAAACAACTGTAATGCGGATATGTGATCGTTGGATGCAGGAGGGTACGACGGACCGACGTGTTCGATCGCATCCACCTCAGTGCACCACTTCACGTGATGACAGGCATATTGTGCGTATGGCAGTGACGGATCGCTCAGCCACATCACGAACCATAGCACAGCACATTCAGTCTGTACCGCATCATCCAGTGTCTGCGCGTACCATTCGACGCCGTTTACAGCAGAGTGGTCTGTCCGCAAGACGTCCATTGCTTCGTCTACCCTTGACGCAGAACCACAGACGTTTCCGCCGCCAATGGTGCGATGAAAGAAGGATGTGGACGTTATGCACCGCCACACTGGTCCTGCACCGGGTATTATGGTATGGGGCGGTATTGGATATCACTCTCGCACTCCTCTAGTACGCATTGCCGGTACTTTAAACAGCCAGCGCTACATCTCCGAGGTGTTGGAGCCAGTTGTCCTTCCTTACCTTCAGGGCTTGCCCACAGCCATATTTCAACAGGATAATGCGCGACCACACGTGGCACGCATTGTCCAAGGGTTCTTCGTCAATCGTCAGATTGAATTACTTCCCTGGCCAGCTCGCTCTCCGGATCTTTCGCCGATAGAAAACATGTGGTCCATGGTTGCTCAACGATTGACCCAGAATACATCCCCAGCTGCCACACCAGATCAACTTTGGCAACGTGTGGAAGCTGCTTGGTCTGCTGTACCCCAAGAACACATCCAAAGTCTCTTTGAATCAATGCCGAGGCGTGTGGCAGCGGTGATCTCCAACAATGGCGGCTACTCTGGCTACTGATTTTGGCAGGAACCACACTTCACAGAAGTCTATAAATTTAATCATTTGATACTTGGTCAACATGTTAGCTACAAAATAAATTTTGTTGTGATATCTCTTGTCTTTCTTGGTGTTGCAATTTGGGTGGCCAGCAGTGTATATTGCTCTTTAGGTATATCTAATACACAGATGATGTAAAATCTGTGACTAAAACGTAGTATTTTATTTTGTTAAAAGCCAAATCTTGCTTGTCATTTCTGAAACTTATAAATTTGTGGACCTCGAGTGAGACATCATCAAAGGTGTTAAGAGAGAGAGTGTGCTTACAGGTATTTTCCCAAGAGTATTCTGGATCCTCAAAAATTTCAGTACTTAGAAAAAAATTGTTAAGTAATGGAAGCAGTCTCTTAAGTTGTTCATATTCCGAACAACAATCAGGGACATTAAAAGTTCCATAACTCACATACTTACGTGAGGAATTTTAAAAAGTTCTCAACTCGAATATTAAAACTTAAGTTCGAGTTTTGACTTTGATTCGAAATTTATAAGCTACTTTTCAGAACTTTAGTATAATACATACAATACTTAACTAAAAGGCTGTCTCGACAACAAAATAATAATACGATTGTCATTAAAGAAGTTAATCATGAATCTAGAATAAAATAAATTTGTCATCTGCCCTAATGCTGTTTTCTGCTCTAATGCAATTTTAATAAAGATATCTTACTGGTCAAATACAGAATTCATATGGGATGAGTGAACAGTCAGTTGCTCAATTAATCTTAGGTGATAAATGTGTATGTAGAAGTTTAACGAAATACAAATTCAAAACCTGAAAAATTTAGTTTGTCAAACATACAACTAATATAACGAACGAAATAAATTAAGGTTAAAGAAACTATAACCACATAGTATGTTCATTTTTTATTCATTAGCAGTTCATCGTTTATTAGTATTTTCATTTTTTACTGTTTAGTTTGTGTTTTTGTTTTGCTGATTCATTTGAACACTGTCAAGTTCTAACACGACGTACTTAAGACCAGTTCCTCGTTTTCATTATTACTCGCAATATCACTAATGAAGTATTTAGAATTCACTATCTCTACAGATTAAATTGATAGCATTACCTACAATTTTATTTACGAGATTAAACGTTGACTGATAAACATACGAGATTTTACTGTAAACAGATTTCATGGAAACGAAAGTAATTATTAAATCGTCTCAAATCTAAAATGCTACAATTCAAATTTTCTTCATTTCTTCTTTTGGAATATAAAAAGTGAAATTTCTACAGAAATTCCTATTTGTGTTCTATGTACGTATCCTTAGGGGTATTTCAGAGCACACACCCTGATATGCTATAAAACCGTCTTTAAACCTTTTGTAAAACATAGACTTTGAAACTTTAAAGAATGTTAAAATGCCCTCAAAAAGGTCAGAAATTTACATATTTCAAAATAGCTTGATTTACTTGCGAACTGATGAAAATTATATTAATGAGCCAATCCTTGTATGTAAATAAATATTAAACATAAAGTATGGAAAAGCGTAAACATTTTACAGAGCCACTTTAATATTTCTTTCTTTTATATATAGATGGCAGCACCAAAATTTTAATTCATATGTTCAAACTTCTAGAAGAATGTTTCTAAACAATGTGTTCACAACCTTTCATGAAGAAATGATATATTTTTTAAATTTTCTCCATTTATTTATTTATCCATTTATTTTAAATGTTTCTAAGAATTTAATCAGTCCACCAGTAGCTTAGTAGCTAAATGAGTGATTCATAAAAGTACTGGCAGACTGAAACACTTGGTTATAAGCTCGAATTCCGTATGTGTCGAAGCCTGTTTTAAGTTACTGGGTTTCTTCAAGACGAGATGTAAATGAGGAGCAGATCCCCTAAAGCCCCAGAGCATATCCTGCTCCTACAGTTCACTGTAGTTGCAATGTAGGAACACCTCCCATGGTGCCCCGGGGTAGAGAAGCGATTGCCTTGTTCTCGCCGATTCGTGGAAATTCAAGGTTATAATCAAACGCTTCAGTCCACCTGCTTCTTATGAGCGATTTTTTTGGCCGCTAGGCCATTGGTAGGCTGATTCAAAAGAAAAATGTTCTCCAATAGAGAAGTACGCCAGGAAATTCAGAATCCTCTTCGAATAATTTCTTTGTTTATCAGAAGTTAATCTGATTCACTATCTGAATGACCTGCAGCACATGGCTTGTAGTACGTGGAACAAGTATCATACTTAAAAATATTTGATTTCCGGATATTAGCACTAAACTTTGAGGGTTGACTAAATACATATCAAAGACTGTTAATCTGCCCGGAGACAACTTGAGAAATGATTACGCCATGAGCAATGACGTCATAAATATGGCCGCTTAGCCTATTTTATAAAGTCTCAAATCTCGGAAACCACTGAGCGGATTGTGATGAAATTGGTCTCATTTTAAAGAACAGCTGTGTATCTAAAAGAAATGCCATTACACATATTGCTGTAAATGCAATAGTTCTTGAGTAATATTTCAATTATTAAATTTTTTACACATGTTTGTTATTTTCCTGTCTCAGCTACTTCCTGAATGACATGTTTACGTTACACACCTACTTAAAAGCACCGATGTGGTAAAAAAATGACTGTGCCTGTTTTATTGTATGTATATAGTAACAGTTACAAATTTCACAAAATTTTTCTGTGTTGTGTTTCAGATGTAAATAACCAGAACTGACATGACTAAACAAGAAAGGCGAAAGTTACTGCTGTTGGACGCAAGCCTCAGAAAACCAGTCGTATCATGGGAGAAATGCATTCTTTGCCAAATTGATAACAAGCAGCCTCTCATTGTACCAACAGAAAGTGGCTATAATTCACTAAGTGAACATTAATTGCGTATGCTGAATATGAACCCCTTCCATCACACTTACAGTTGGAAAACCTTCACCAAACTCTTATTGAAAACAGTGCTAAGTATCACAAAACTGTAGAACCCAATATAACAGTCGGAAGATTGAACAGCTGAGGAAAACCCACGCCTTGATGATATAAGTGTAGAAGAGCATCCGTCACAGACAAATCCTACAAATGAGTTATCTGAAGCTAGCACGTCATTTACAAGATCATGTCGCATTACAGTTGATATAAAATCCGCATGCATCTTTTGTGAATTTGGGGATCACAAGGAAAAACTTGTGTCTGCATCTACTCTTGGAATCGGACCAAATATATTTGCATATACACAACAAATTGAGGACCAAAAACTCCTTACAAAGTTATATTCGACAGATTTTGTCGCGTTAGAGTTGAAATACCACAAGTCATGTTACATAAATTTTCGAAATAAAGTTCGAAGTATGAATAGGTCCTAATGTAATGTAAAGAGTGATCCTTCAAAAACGGCATATGGTTCAGTTCTCAGTGAACTAGTGACTTACCTGCAAGATATGTACGTGTGCAATGCTACAGTTCCCGTTTTCCGATTGGCCAATCTTGTGAAGCTGGTTGATGAACGACTCCAACAATTGGGATTTCCTGATTTCGTTGTGAATCGCACTCTCTTAAAAGATCAACTTATTGCATTTGTACCGGGTCTTCGAGAATACAGAGTTTGTCGAGAAGTTTACCTTACCTTTGAAGGAGATGTACATAACGCTATAGTTGATGCGTGTAGTTGCAATTCTTTAAGTGATGGAATGTGTCTTTCACGGGCTGCTAATATTCATCGTGAAGATATGTTTGCCGATTATCTTGTTTAATGGTTCTTTTAAAGGATCATTTCCTAGCGTAAACTATGTTCCTAAAAAATCAATACTGTCTTTTAGAATGGTATTAGGAGGAATATCTACAGGAAACCCGATAACCAGAGAGGAAGCATCATTTGCTGAACAAGATAAAATACCTGTTGCAGCATTGACTATTGAGCAGTTGATTAGATTCAATAGCATTAGAAGAAAAAGACAGCCCACTGCTAAGTTCAGACGTCATAACGTAGATCAAGAAACTCCTCTGCCTTTATGCTTCACAACCGTACAGGGGGAGAAAAGCTCATTGACAAAATGTATCACCTTGGACTGAATGTATCATATAAAAGAGTTCAACAAGTAGGGAACACTGTTGTCGTTACTGTATGTGAATATTACAACCAGGAAAAGGATGTTGTTTCGCCACCCAATGTTATACACAGTATTTACATATGCGGCGATTGACAATACAGATCACGATACTTCCTCTAATCAGTCTGTCAATTCATTCCATGGTACAGGCATATCACTAATACAATATCACTCAGACAATAACAGTAGCAACTTGATAGAAACGCTAAATCTCAATGTAAATAACACCAAAATTTCTCTACTCAGTAGTACACTACAGTTCCACCAACAGCAAAACGTAACTTTGACAACCCGTTGCCCTTGGTAAATGACACGTATGGTAATTCATATTTCAACGTATTTGAAGAAACAAAAGAATGGGTAGAGCATGTCCAGTGTAATATTGAAGTAGACATTCTTCCATGGGCTGTGTTTTATTCCCGTAAGGAAGAAAATACTGAAATAAAAAAATTGAAGAGTACTTTAGTTTTGCTTCCACTTCTAAAAGAGAATATTAACTCCCAGCTATAGGTTCGCCATGCCATGGACATTATTGTAACTTTGTTGAAAAATATAAGCTCAGAACAAGTTATACAGTCAGTTATAACATCAGACTAACCAATCAACGACTTGCGAAACAACTTCAGTGGAGGTATCCTGAGTTGTATGGAGAAGACAAAAGGTTCTTGTTAGGAGGACTACGAATTAAAATGGCCATAATTTCGATGATTGGATCATGGTTGGAAGGCTGACTGGACTGAAAACCTCGTAGAGTCCAGTGTTACAACTCCAGGAAGAGCTGAGGGCCTCCTTAAATCATCACATGTTAAATAAGTCTATATGCTTATGAAGTGAGCTACGCATCCCTTAATATTCTTTTGCAGCAAGCAAACAGCAGCAGTGAAGATAGATCATCAGAAAGTATCACTCAGTGGTGTAACCGAATGCAACAAGAATCTGTTCAGTTCAAGTACTGGCTGGCAACTGTACAATTAGGCCTTCTTGTTTTTGTTCGGAGCATCCGCCAGGGAAAGTGTCTTTCAGCACTTGAAAATATATGCCCTTGGATGTTTGCACTTGATCAAGTGAACTATGCTAGATGGTTTCTTATTTTTGTGCACAGACTGTGGAAATTACCAGAGCTTCACCCCACAGTGTACGGGGAATTTTGAAAGGAAACATTGTAGGCTGTAAAACACAACAGAGCTTCTCACGCATATCTCATGATCAGATCCATGAACAAAACAACGAATTTGTAAAACTTGATGGTGCAAAACTATCCCTTCTGAGCAACAAAGATGCATTATCGAAGTGGATGACTGCTGGCCTTGAAATTGCACGCATGAACAGTGAGTTTGAAGAAATCAACAACTTGAATTAAAAAGCTACGTCTAATGAAGTTAAACTCCACGAAGATAACAAATCATCTGAAGTTTGCTTTCAGAAAAATGTACGTGATTTAGTTAAAGTCTATCAGGAGCAGGTAATCCATTTGAAGAGAAAGAACTTACTACCGTAAACAGTAGTAAAGTAGTTATGAGCGAGGTAGCAGCAAAATCTGTCTTTGAAGGAGAAAAACAATACTCCACCTACGTGAATGATCGTTTAGTTTTGGGAAAAATTTCTATTCATGATATCATCAAACGAAACCTTCATCAACCTTCCATTGTTCAGTAAGAAAAGACCTGCCCTCAAGTCCAAAGAAGAAAACGAGTTCGCACATCTGAAAAAGGATTCCAATGTATTTTGTAGACTTTACGTTGCAAGCCAAGTTAGACATAGAAACGTGGAAGAGTTCTTTTCTCATGAAAACAGCACGTATTCCCCATCTATTTCCAAATTCGGTGAACTACGTCTCCCTTCCAGTAAAGCTGACATTGTATCGTGTGTTCAAAAAACATGCAGCTTATCAAGCGAAGTTACTGCACCTGCCCTAACGTCAACTGTACCTTCCCTAATCATTGATGGAGCTGCCCTTGTGCACATGTTGATACCAGGAGCAAGAATTACTTTTCAGGAATATAACTACTGTGTTGTAATGCCCTATATAAGGACAAGATTAGAAACCATTTGTAGAGTAGACTGTGTTTGACAAGTATATTAAAGGAAGTTTAAAGTCTCAAACTCGGCAGTCTAGAGGTTGTGGTTCCGGATAGCAGTCAAACCTAAAGTAAAGATGCCACGCAAATTTAAATAACTTTTGTCTAAAAAAAGCAATAAGGAGGAACTATTTAGTACGCTGGCAACTAATCAATAGAAAGCCCCGGCAAAGAAATATTTTGCACTTTGAAGGATAAAGTTTTATCGTCAGCCGGAGAAGAGAGTGTAGTCTCAATTTCTCCATCTTTACATGAGGAAGCAGATGCACGGCTTCTTTTGCATGCATCGGATGCTGCTATGCATGGACACAGCAAAGTTGTTATTAAAACAGTGGATTCGGATGTGATTTTCATAGCTTTAATTGCATTTCCATGCATTGCAGAAGCCGAAGAACTGTGGATTGAGTATGGATCAGGGAAAAATGTACAATATTTGCATATTCATGAATTATATTTAAAGCTTCCCACTGGAGTATCCGAGCTGATTCCATTCTTCCATTCCTTCACTGGGTGTGACACGGTATCATCGTTTTCTGGCATTGGGAAAAAAGTGCTTGGAAAACATGAATGTCATTTCGTGATGTTGATTTTGCCTTCCAAGAATTTTCTGCTATTTCAGCAACAACAGTTATGCCGACAGTATTGCATTTTCTGTACTTGAGCGTTTTGTGGTATTAATGTACCATGCCACAAGTACAGCAGACATGTAAACCAAGCACGCAGAATACTGTTTACTCATATAAGTAGAAACATAGAACATATCCCACTAACGGCGGATGCCCTATTACAGCATTTAAAACGTGTATGTTTCAATGTAGCGTTTGGAGAAACTGCTTGACAAAGACCTTCAGTTAACGATCCACGCCAGAGGGATTGGAAAACAGACGATGGCACCACGTTCAGACCTCTCTGGACAACAATTCCATGCGCAAACATTGTCAAGAACTGGTGTCGTGTAAGCGTAAGGAACGATGTACTCAGTGCCGATGTGTAAAAATTAATTAATTCGGTGCACTCTTTTGTGTGCTTACGAAGGTCATTGCTCAAGAATAGACGAATAATGACCTGGTTACGTTTACATTAATACGCAGCCTTGCACAACTCAGGTAATTGTTTTATGTGCTGTTTGTATGTATATATTTTTACAGAAATAATTAATCTTGAAAAATGAGAAATTCTTATTAAAACCATTGTAATTGAAGTAAAATTGCTAAGAAAAAGTTATTTGTTAAGAATAAATTATATTCTTAAATTACACCTTGTATTATTACTGTCATTCAAACCATCGACAGAAAAATAATAAAAATGTGTAAAAAATATAATTGAAAGAATACTCAAGAACTATTGCATTTACAGCAATATATGTAATAACATTTATTTTAGATAAACAGCTGTTCTTTAAAATGAGACCAATTTGATCAAAATCTGATCAGTGGTTTCTGAGATCTGCGACTTTATAAAATCGTCTGAGCGGGCATATTGATGACGTCACTGCTCGTGACGTCATCAATATGTCCGCTCATGTTGTCTCCCGGCTGATTTACAGTCTTTGATATGTATTTAGTCAACTCTCAAAATTTGGTACTAGTATCCGGAAGTGAAATATTTTTTCGCTTGTTCCACGTACTATTGTAAGCATTACCAGTCATAATCGAGTTCCAGGTAATCGATAACTTAAAAGAGAAATTATGATCTATAATGGAGAGGTGAATTAAAATATATCACTAAGAGGATTTTTTAGTGTATAACCTTCCTGGAGGACTTACGAAAGCTGAACTGGATTGTAATGTATAATTTTCTGAACAGAATGACCGGATTAGTTTCATTTGGTCAAAAACTAGGCTTACTATCTTGGCACGATCCCCTCATTAATAATGGATCTTGACCGGAAGTATATTTTACTGAAACGGGACCACTGAGAAAAGGTCACAATTACGACACTACACCTGGTATCACGCCATTACGCAATGGAAATGATTCTTTCGTTATTTATGAGTAGAAAAATCATTCCCCGTCTCTATCGGCGTACTTAGTAAAAAAACGAAGCACAATACCAACGAAGAACAAGATTAACGCAGCCGCTCAACAAGTTTCGAGTCTGTCAAATATATGTGGGTGAATCCATTCAAATCCAGGAAGGCTGTTCGCCTCACCATCTTCGAATCGAATGATATTTTGCATACAGGTACATTTTGGGCCACCTTGAATCAACATATATCTTTTATAATCTCGAAAAAAAATTTCTTCGAGATACAGGGCTGTGAAAGTGATGTCACAAATTAAAATTTAGTTTTCTTAGCGTACATCACTTAGTTAAAAATCGCATATCTCCTAAAGTATTTAAGAGAATCCAATTTTGTTTTCTTTCAAAACAATTACTTTAGAGCAACTATTGATAGTAATTTCATTAGTGGTACGTAAATAGTATTGGAAATATTAATTTTTCAATTTGATCAATTTTAAATTCCTTTTTCTCGAAAAAAAACATCTTTTAAAAATCTGATTATTTCTTTCTAAATTCCTATATAAACATGCTATCAGAATGTGTGAGCACTCTTTGCAGTTTTTGAATAGTTAAGCTTAAATAAATTATTTTGTGTAATGACCCCCTGATCGGAAAACCCGACGCGATCAGAAAATAATGAAATTCCGTCAAATTCCCTTTCAAAGTACAAAAAATCCCTAAGCGCATGTCAAATTCCCTATAAAAGGACGAAAAGGTTTTTGAAATCCCTAAATTAAATCGATATTCCCTTTCAACCAGTGGGAACTACGCTTTCTGTGTATTTGCTTAAAAATACCTTTTTACTCAACGTTAACCGAATAATATAAATAATAATTTACAGTATTTCCTTAATTTGAATAAATGATCTATCCCAAAATTATGTATTAAACATTCACAGAAACGTACACAGAATTCCACAAACACATAATTTTGCTGTACCATCTCACTACAAAACCAAATTTTAAAAAATACACTGTAATTGTTTTGATAAAAAGGGTCAGGAGAATGGAAAACTACTTATTTAAAATAGTAATAAATTCCCATATAACTATATTAAAGCATTTGAACGGTATTGAAACTAGTAGCACAAAACGTAGTACCCTATAAATCCTCATAACACAGTTCTAAAACTGCATAAATAAGAAAAATATGGAAGCTCAGAAATATTTAACATAGCAGATAAAATAACGAAACAAATTTTTATTTATTTAAAACCATAAGAAAAGTTGCTAATTTGAATATTAGTGACGTTAAATAAAATATCAATTAAAATAAATTGAGATTCGTTAAATTCGGCGAAAGTGTTTAATCTGTCCTTTCCGCCACATAAAACTCCAAGAAAGCATTCAACGCATACTTCAATAAATGACTATTTCAATGTATAAATATGTCATAAATAAATAAACTTACTTTCAATCATCTTCGATTCTTTAAAAGTTGCATTCTCATGTCACAATACTAGGAGATCGGATTTTTGTGTATGACAAGATGTCGACTTTGTCACATGAACGCACCATTGTAAAACTTTCAACAAGAGTGAACTTGTTAGTTATTTAAAAACTACTTTTTGATGTTGCAGAAAATTTTCATTTGCCTTCCTCCATAAAAAGATATAATTAAATTTATTTGTCTCTTCTGAATCCATGAAATAGCTTTTACTTACTACATAGATTTGTTTGAGATTAATTTCACAAAATCCCAGAATGGATTAAACCCAAATCCAAGAATGAACTAAGAGTAAATGAGTACTATATACTAAACAATTTAAAATGTATAGAAATAAAGCTTTAATCAAAGGAAATGATGATTGGTATATTAAAAAGCTACTTTTTCACTATAAAAATAATCATCCCCATGTAAGCAGCTGAGTGCATACAAAAGCAGCTGTTTGTAGAATAGAAATAATCAACACTCCTAAAGGCCTCAAAATAGTATCTTGTAACTTTATTTTATAATTTGTTGCATCAGGTGCTATATTATTATAGTGAAAATTTCAATGCAAACAAAGCCCTGAAGCAATATGCAGCCCAAATATTTCCCCGGGAAATAATTAGAAGTGGAGTTTGGGTGATTTCTTTTTTAAAACAATCAACAGTAGAATGTAGAATTATAGGATCCTCAAAAATCTTAGTTCCATACACTTTAATGCATAGAAATAATGAATCATGTTAAAATATCGCATAAAAGTGCTTGAGTTTCTGGATGAGAAGATTCGAGCGCTCATTTACTAGTGGAAGAATACCGTTGTCCTCGCTCGTTGAGCTCGCGTCAGTGGCTGAAATTTCGATATCTTACGTTGAAGGCTCTTAAAAATCAATCTTTGAGAAACTGCATTAGCTATATAGAGAACTACATTAACAACATTCTAATAAACTTATACAAAAAGTATTAAAAATTTCAAATATGGCTTTTTTCACTAAATCTTAACCAAACTTCAGCAAGTGCCGTGCCAAATTGTTAAAAAACGGATTTAATTTTAAAAGATATTTTTACTTATTATTACGAACAGTACATTTAAGTATCACTAGCAAAAAACAAGTTTATCTCTGATAGTTTAAGCGTAGCGAAATTTTAAGTGCTACGCGACATTCTTGAAAAGTAAAATTGAATATTTTTGATCGCCTTTTAAAGAGTCTTATTTCCATGAGAAAAATTATTTTGCAAAAAATAAACATGGCATAGTTTAACATATGCCACTGTATACTAAATTTAACTGGCCACCATATACTAAATTTTAAAAAAAATCGAAGGTGGTGAGGCGAACATTTTATTTTTATTGCTTTAATTTCAATAGATTCACCCATATATACATCTTATTCAGGAATTCTTAAGATACTGAAACTTATGTCCTTCCCGTTCTCCACATGCATATACATGAAAGGTGGACAGCGTTTCCGGCAAACAGAGATTATATTGAAGTAATAACAAAGCTTCCTTTTCTCCTGAGTAAGCAACAACTCCTACCCCTAACTGGCTTGCATTTGCCCCTGTGTTGTTATTGTGTGTATGTCCGCAATGTGGGTGTAGATCTTTATTGTTTGTTTCTATTTAACGTTTGTCTTTCCTATAACTCTCTCGATTAGCTTCCTCGTCCGATAAAAGAGTAATTTTTTGAGGAAGACGGTTGTCTTCCGAAACCGTTTACGAAATTGCAAAACGCTGCAAGTTCGCAACAGGAAAAAAAGCTTATGGATAGCATCTTTACATTTGTAAGAAAATTTTGACATTTATTGGCCACTGCGTAATTGTAGGAATCGTCTTTCGTAGAAGATATCTTTTTGAAAAATGGTGAAGGTTTAAGTTATTCTTCAAAATTTTGGACCTAATATTTTTTTATTCTTATAAACTTTTCAGGGGTGGTTTGATGTCTGGTGCCTAGAAACGATTTAAGTTTGGTACATAAATATTCTAGTCATATTAAAGATGTAAGCTGCATTCTCAAATTTGATATTATCTCAAATTTGATCATCTAGTTGGGCGTTGAGACATAAGGGTGCACACCACCTTTTAAAATATAGAACCGGTAACAAACACAATATAGCGCCAGTG
The DNA here is from genome assembly GCA_933210815.1 of Meta bourneti. NCBI lineage: Eukaryota > Metazoa > Arthropoda > Arachnida > Araneae > Tetragnathidae > Meta > Meta bourneti. The sequence continues at coordinate 48,259,764 of OW119929.1, read as the reverse complement.
TTTTTCTTCTCTCCTCCCCAACCAGAACTAGGAACCGTTTATCAGCTGTTTCCATGGACACATGTTCATGCTCTCTTTTGCGCATGTGCCCTGTTTGAAAGTGCTAGCGTCTGTCTGTTAAGAAGCGAGAGTGCAGTCATTCTGTTGTCCGTTGGGAAGGTGTTCCGTTTCGTTTCTTGTCTGTAAATAAATGTTGTGTCTCGTCCTAAGATTTGATTTGATTTTTATATAGCTAGCCTGATAAGTTGCAATAACAATGAAATTTTTGTAATATGCAAAAGACATTTATATTCCGTCTAACTGGTATAGTGGTCGTAGCACTTGTCTACCACCCAATAGGTCGTAGGTTCGAATCCCGGTTTGTAAGCGCATGGATGTTGGTGATTGTCTCTGTTAGGAACAATAGATGCTTACCTAATGGGTGCTCCTTTTACATGTAGCCGTCAGTTTCCCTCTTGTAATGCCGCTGGCCTAGAGGTCAGTGGTCGGGAAATATAAAAAACATTAATATAAAGTGATATCTTCGCCATATACATCGAGTTTGTTTTTCAAAAACATTCTTTTTACCTTCGTGGCTAACATTAAAAAAGCTCAAATAGCTCAAATGGCTAATAGTTAAAAATGTCTTGTTTTTAATGTTATTACTCCCTAAGAGAAAATCAGAGGTTTAAATAGCCAACGAATAAATTTCAAGCAACATTTACAGGCTCTAATTCTTAGCCTCGTATGTCCATTGAAGTTTGGGGGCCACCTTGGCACAGTGGGTTTACTAGCAGTGGAGCTAGCAGCCTTCGAGTTGTAGGCGGCATAGGTTCGATTCCTGTTACTATCCCGGGTGTATTTCTCAGTGTCAATAAAAACTTTTCTTATGTGGATATGTCCATTTATTTGACGGAAAAACATTGCTTACCACAGCTTGGCCAGATATGTCCCTATTCCATTAAAAAATAACCAATCATAGGTCGGCTTTAAAACTTTCACTTCTCTGCATCCCAATCAATACTATTACTTCTAGTGTCCTCTTAGTAAGGAAGCTGGTTATTTTTAGTTCAAATAGGGTTATTCTTCAAATCTTAATGAGTGGAAGTAAATTTTAAACTTATATGCATAAAACATGTATTCTATCCCAGGTTATTTCATTTTCAATGTTATTACTAAACTTAGAAACTGTTATTACTGAATTAAGAAATATAAAAAACCTTTAAAGTTTGATTTAAATCATGAATTTTTAACAAAAATATCTTGATTTAAATCATTGTTTCAAATCGGCATTCGCTGATTTAAGGAAAATACCAATAAAATAGTTCGAAAGAATGCATGTATTCTTTCAACTAATAGATGTGCTTATTTAGTCATCATGTATGTTGTAGGACAAAAGCAGTAATACACTACTCATAAATCTTCTGACGCTCGGAGAATTAAAACGGATTTGTTTTAATTTAAAGCTCGAGTTAAAAAACTGGCAACTTAAAAAGTAATTTTCTAACTGTGAGTTCTACGAATGGTCACCTGAAGGAAAGAAAGACTTATTTATTGTTTAAAGTAAGATTGAGAACACAAATATTAAAGTTTTCGTTATCTTTTAAGTTTCTTTAAGTCCTGTATTTTCTTTAGAAAAGGATTCATAATTTGTTTCGGTTTCGCTAGAGAAAACTTTCTTTATATGATTTGATAATCCATTCTCTTAACAGATTTAAAAATTATCAAAAACTGTGCGAAGTCGATTCAACAAAAGTCAAATAAATCAGAATTATCATCTGATTCACTCTGTTCTTCCGTTTCTCAAGGGGAAAGGATTTGGTCGATTGAATCAGGAAACAATGAGACTCACCGGAAGCCAAAGTTAAATGTATCGGGATATCTGGCTTCCAATAGAAGCAGATTGCAAGTTGTGATAAACGTTTTTAATCTAAGCAGAACAACACTAATTAAATATGCCTTCTAAATATGAATACATTAATACAAACAAACACAAGTTACTAAATAATATTTTTAGTTCGTGTGTATTGCACCTTTTAAAGAAACGTAAATGTTATAGAGAAATACAGGCGTTGTGAAGAGTTAAACGTTAATTTTCATTCATTCATTGAAAAATTATATACACATTATTAAAATTCTCAATAACATTAAGGAAAATCTTGTACAATAATATATGTTCATTAGTTTATGTTCTATTGAATCATTGAAGCATTCAGTCCGACAATAGTCCATATTATCAATCAATTGAATCAATTGCACGTTAGGAATGTCATGGATGTGGATATGTTTGGATAGGGGTCAAAGGGGGGGGGGTAATTATGGCAAGTTTTTAGGAGAATGATGCTAATCAACTTTTAATTTCTGGCATTTGGACGCTGGGGTGTAATTAATTCTGGCTACGAAGTTCTAGGGACGATGCTACGGATTTCTGAGCCTTAACTTCTAGGTTAATCGATAAGCACGTGTATCACAGGTCATGCACTCCCGTGATCTCTTCCCTTTCCTCTGAGAAATTCCTGGGCCAAGATAGCCCAGCTGGAAGAGCAGCGGATTAGCAACCGCAGGGTTGCGAGTCTGAAACTCGATCCAGCCAAAGACTTCGTGTGCACGAAGGCTGGTGCACTTTAAATCTGTTGTGGTCTCTAATGTCCTCACGGTAGCGTGGTATGGAGTTTGGAGAGTGGGGTGCCAGCTCAGGTGTTGCTCTCGTCATCTGACCTTGATTCAAAATTACGAAGCGTTGTCCTTTGACCTTTCCCTTCGGGATTCATCCCGGACCGTCGCCAGTAGCCCGTTATGTTGCTTCAGTGTGACGTTAATTAACTACCTACCTACTGAGAAATTCCTACTTTCTCCTCTTGCCGGCCTCTCCTCAATAAAATCCAACTTCATAATTAATACTCTGAGCAATGCTAGCAAGTCCACTCATCCCATTGTCAGTTATTGACATTGTTAAACCCTCCCAATTTCTTATTGGCGCAGTGACATAAGTCCTTCTTATTTTGTATTAGATCATGTGACATCATGGTGGCAGTACTACTAGCGTTATTGTAAACATTATTATGTCTTTATATTATATTTATTAAGCACGCGCAAACTGTGATATTAGTGAATGTAGTTTTCCTCATGCACGTGCAAAGCGTAACCATGATATGGAATGTAATGAAAGAGTAATTTGGAATTTGTAGAAGTATTTTAGTGTTTCTTATTTTATTAAATTATTCTATTGAACTGACAAGCATAGAAATGAAATGGGGAAATATGTTAAATATTTTAATAATGATGAACGGTTGAGTCAAAACTCACTCAAAAAATGAATTTGAAGTCCATAAAAATAAAATCAGGAAATATGACACATTTTTATAAGGATATGGATGAATTCTGCAAATTCGAATCGAGAAGTAAAATTTGCTTTTCTCTGATTGACAATCCTGTAAATATATTTATTTATAGTTGAGTCAACTTTCTTGTGTGCATCGTCGGCTTTCTCAAAACTGAAAGCGACGGTTAAGTGACATATTTGAATTCAGTAAAATGAATAAACACCCAAAACAGTTATATAGAGGAAAAACAAGTTTCTAAGATTTAAGACGCATTCATCTTAATATTCAAATTTCTTCATCTCTTCACACTTTAAAATCAGTTCTCCAGTCCCAGATATTTCTATGCTTAGAAATGGCAGAAATAAAAATCCGTCTTCATTTTTGCTCTAGAATCAGACACTTAATGCTCCTGAGAAAGTGAACGCAACCGTTTTCACTATTGTTACAAAACTGGGGAGACATTTGTTACACTGCTACACGCATGAATGGTGCGGGTACTCAACTATAAGCTTATAATTTAAAGACATACTCATTGTCTGCAGACACGGAACAGTTTACCTGTCTTTTCCTTTGATTGGTACAAAATGAAGTCAGATTTCAGACTGCAATTTCAATTGGTTGCAAAATGCATACAAATTCAGTTGGTTTTATTCAATAAAATTTTCAACTAACCTCTTATGACTATGATTTTATTTAATATTTAAATGTGCATTTTTTAATTAACCAAATGTATGATTGACAGAAGAAAACATTAAAGCGCATGGAATTCCATTTAGTTTCGTTGCGTAATTTTTATAATCCATCTTTAAATTCACGTTATAAACATTTTATCTAATTAATGGGAATAATTTACTTATCATTTCATTGACAGATTTGGATGAAATTAATTTGTCATTAATAACATTGTCACATTGTAATAGCCAATAAATCTTAATATCACATCCATGCCGGCCAAATTCCTCAACATACGTCATTCTAACTTTATTAGTATTTCAACTTTCTTCTAACACAATCTTTATCAATGTAACACAATGCAAATTATTTGTCCCAGTTAATAGTCTGAAAGCTTAAAAAATTACTAATAAAAAAGATGATAAAATTGGTTTGTAACTATTTTGATGTAACAAGATATCCACCATCATCAGGACCAAAGTAGACAAGAGGAAAAACTCGAGTTTGAATATCTTGTTGAGGATAAATTAGTGAGAAGTGAGATGGTACAAATCCTTTTGATCTGAGATTTTATTCAGCAGAATTTACCAGACATATTCACATTTCTATTTACAGCATATAAAATACGCCGACAAAATATAGGAAACAACTAGAGCGAAGAAAAATATCGGTACAGCTTTCATAAACGCATACTTTTGTTACAATACTTTTGGCGCAGTTTTTATGTCGCCAAGGAAACAATTCTTAGAAAAAGCGTTTAACGGAAAAAATTAACGTAAACAGAAAAACATCGTTCTTTTTAACTATGTTTTTCTAACTTTGTTAACAATAATTAATACTTAAAAATAGAAAATAGCAAGAAACGATACATTCTGATGCAACTGTAATGGGCCGTGACTAAAATCAAACTGAACGTTTTAATTCTTCACATTTACATAAAACGGAAAAGAATTGGAAACAATTTTTAGAACCAATGAAATCAAAGGATAATTTAACGGAAATGAAAAGAACATCCCAAAATATTCGAAATTAAAATTTTAACTTTCCGCTTGCCTAGGTTGCCATAAAAGCGGGAATAATCCTAATAATAATGGGTTGCCTTTACCTGCCATAACTCGCTACAAAAAGTGCGCCAAAAGTGTTGCCACAAAAGTATGCGTACAACGAAGCTGTACCAAAATATATTTCGAACAGCAATTTATTTGATTTATTTTGAAACATGGGAGTGCGATTTCTGGTCCGCAGTCGGGAGTTGAATTGCAAACTCGCTCCACTCTTATCTTTGAACACTGTAGCCAAGACTCCTTTTAATTAAGCTCTTCCAGGCCGTGCAAAGTCAGGGAAGCACTAGTATCATTTTGGTGCTAGCCTTTCTAGATAGCCTTGCTTTCACTAGTGCGTCAGATAAGGTACAAACTGATCAGTCTTTTCTCAAATATAATTCACCTTAGGTTGGTAATTGATTTTACGTCGCACTGGGAGCAACCAACGGTCCGAGATCAATCCCCAAGGGAAAGATCCTATGACAACATCTCATAATTTTGAATCACGATCAACACTTGAGCTGGAGCCCCACTCTCCACAATTCCACACCACGCGAACGTGAGAAAATGTGAGGCCACAACAGTTTTAACTTCCACCAGCCCTCACGTATACGACGGTCTTTGATTGAAACTGCTTCCGAGGTTAAATTTTGATGTGGACATCAAATTTGATGTCTAAATTGAGTGTTTTATTGGAAATTCTGAAGCTTGTGTGCTATTTAATATTAAGACGACCCTTATGCATGTGAGGCAAGAGAAGCAAAAGTCTTTCCCCATTCTTCTTAGAACACTCAATTGTTTTCGCATTCCGAGAGCGATCCTCTAATTGGTTGGAGTTCCCTGCGTTCTGGTCACTATGTTCTAATTGATTGGAGTTCCGTGAGCTCTTGTCACGATGAAAATGCTCAAAGTAGAGCGGGAAAGTAATTATTCTCACTTGAGAACATCCGAATTTTCGCATGTAGCTGGCAGACCATGTTGGTTATCAATTTTGTAAATATTCCATCTGTAATATATTTCATCTCATCAGTTAATAAATAGTTTTTTTTTAATTCGAATACTGGCATTCTTAACTGAAAATTATACGACTGCATTGGTCCCAAGTTGGAGCCGTTTCGGGCTTGATATGCATATGACGTTATAAGATGCTATTTTCTATCAAGTGATACCTTTGAATAAATGAAGAATAAATAAGATTTGTTCGACTTTTCTCCAGACCTGTCCTAGTCACGTTTTTTAGTCTAAATGTCTTAAATGAATATGCACCATCCACGAATTAGCATAATGTGTTACTAATTAAAAATTGAACAAATAAGCAAGAAATATGATCAAAACTGCAATTTCAAGCTATATTACATAGAAAAGCCACCATAACAAATTCTTAAGTGAAGTTCTACGATAAGATGAATACGTTCTACACTTATCCGCTCTTAACCCTACTGGTGGTTATCTCGACGAGATATCTCGTTATCGCCAAAACTGACCAGATCTTGATGGACGAGGTATCTCGTTAGAAGAAAACTGACCAGGTCTTGATCTAATCATCATAAAAAAAATCGGCAATGTATTAATGACGAGATATCTCGTCCTTATCGAAGTTTGTCAGACCTTGAGGGACGAGATATCTCGTCATCAGCAAAATTGGTCAGATCTTGACGGACGAGATATCCCATTGAAACCACTTGGAGAATTAAACAAGTATATTGTAGCACCCCTTACAAACAAATGCTACAATGTTACAATAAGAATGTTGTTTAGGAGTAAATTAATCATAATTAATAAATATGGGATTACTCGATCATAACGGACTTTTCCTCTTTCAAAAGTATAAATGTATATTAAACTGCATTTTCTATTCCACAAACTTCAAACTAGATTTTTGGTTGACAAGTTAAGTAATGGGGATAATGCCTAGTTTTGGAGATTGACGAAAGAATGAAGAGCCGTATCATAAACGAAGATAAGTAAAAAGACATTCACTTATTGCGTAACTATAATTCAATGCAGTTTGTCGAAAACAAAGGGCTTTGTTTTCGCTTTATAGAAATTAATGTATCTAAGCGGTCATCAAGTGCCGAATGTTTGGTGAGAGTAACTGAACCACCTCATGCACGAGTTTAGTTGTTGACATCATAGGGCATGGGTCACGCTTCTAAATTTAAACAAGGTGTAATATTGATGGCATCTGATTGTCCGTGAAAGGTCAGTCCTATATTATAATGTTTAAAGGTCAGAAATATTGTAAATAATTATGGGTAGGTAGCTGAATTAACACCACACTGGACTGTCGAGAACCATTGTCACAATGGGCTATTGACGATGGTCCGGGATTAACCCAGAACGGGAAAATCTGACAACACACTTCGAAATTTTGAACCACTGTCAGATGACGAGGTCAACGCTTGAGCTGCAACCCACTTTCCATACTTTCACACCATGCCTATGTTATGACATTTGAGGCCACGATAGATTTAACGTGCCCCAGCCCCCGCGTACACGAAAGTCTTTTGTTGCACCAAATTTCGCACTTCCAAACCTCTGATTGCTAATACGTTGCTCTTCCGACTAGGATACTGCGACCCAAATAATTCTGTGAAATCATTACCAAACTATAAGCAGTAGTAGAGCAAATGTATTTTAGTTTAAATGTTATATACACATAAATAATAGTAATTTTCAAATCAAAAGGAAGTGTATAGTTAGATCGATATCATTTTGCATTAATTTTTATTTAATAAAATGTTCTTGTATCATTCTCGGGAGTATTAAAAGTTATGATTTGTAGACAACAAATCTATTTGGAATAAGTTACAAATCGAGTGTTAATATCATTTTAAAGTCCATTTTCCTTTTAAATGCATTTTGGCAACAGCTAACTGTTAAGGCAAAGCGAAATTATATTAGAAGAGCGCTACTATACTAGTTTACTGCAGAAACATAGCATCTGCGTTAAATTTTCTTAATTACTAATATTCATTGATGGCAGTGCCATTACTCGCATTTTATAACTTATTGATAATGTATATCATTATTAAATAATGTATAAAATCATCGATATGCGAATTTTATACGTCCAAATAAAATAAAATTAATCAAAAATATAAAAAGCATTTTGTTTACATAATAAGTAAGAGGTATGTTAAAACATTTTGTTGCAAATATTAAATAAAAAATAATTTTTCAAAGGGTACTGCGTTCCACTTACAATATACAACATTCTTTTAACTAAAAGATTCTAAAATAATTACTAAAAATTGCAGATATTCATCATTTCAATCATTAAAATTACGACTTGCAAAGATACTTGTTAGATAAAAACTATTTTTTGTATTAGGATACTCTAACATAAGAACTATGCAAACAGAAGAATGATCGTAGGTACATAGTTAGTCGACGAACCTCTTAAAGCTAGGAGCATCGTATAAGACCATAAAATTCAAATTCAAAATTAATTGTTTCTATGTATACTCAATAGTTTGCATCGAAAGTAAAAACTGTTATTTTGTTTCGAAGACTTGCATTCATATCACGACCCTCTTCAAAATAGATTGCTCTGTTTATTATCGGTCAAGATCTCCTTTTCTAAGATGGTTCGGGTGATCGTGATCATGAAATGACCACATGTCGAAATGTCATAACCTGACAATGCAAGTTAAAATTAACGGATCTCAGCCAACAGTAATTTAAGAAGGATAACTTCTACGATCTATCATGAAAGAATGACAGCCAATACACTATTCATCTTTTAATAGCTGAAACTAGTATAGTTTTGTGGAAGATAAATGAGGATTTTTCTGTTTTTGCTGCTTCATCCCTTAAAGCAATCTGTCATAAGAGTAGAGACAATAAAGGCTATCTATATTCGATTATGTAATTCTTTTTCCCACTGTACGCTAGAACCTAACTGATTTTGTATTAGAACATACTACCACATAATCTTTATTACTTTTTGCTCAACTAATATGATGTGATAAGAAACCAATTTGGCAGTTATCAATTTGGTAACATGGTATCATCTAAATTGCTAATCTCTGAAACTTTTTAAGTACTTAATGATCTCTCATTTCAGAAATATAATCTAAATGAAATATATTTTATAACAATTGTATTTCATACATAAAGATTTGCTGCGTCAAATAAGTGCGATAAATTGACATAAAAGTTTTCTAATTTCAATTTCGAGTCAAATAGGCTTAAAACAAAAATCATGGGAATATTAAGTTGATTAATATATAATTTTAGGAATATTAGGTTTATGTGGGCCTAGAGGTATTTACTAATATTTACTGACCCATAGACTTTCATATTGTATTCCCTTAGTTTCAACATCTCTTATCCGGCAATATTTGGTTGTACTTATAGGACAAAGACGTCATCTTTTCCTTACCCTTTTAAGCTTCTAAAGCACTGTCAAAGTTAATTGTATATCCAAGTGCACTATTTAATCGTCTAATCTTTAAAAGTACTTTTTTCTCCCCAAATTCAAACTTCAATACGAGATATATCGACATTTATAATTGTAATATTTCGAAAACCATGCTCCTTTACTTATTACACCTATAAATGGAGAAGTATCGTATTTCACTTTTAGAATTATGATACGGATCATTAAATTTTATTTTCAAATTGTTTACCCATACCCTTTCGTAACTTCCGCATTAGTAAATACTGGTACATTTCATACAGAAATTAAATTTGAAATATTCAGATGTGCATCCAAACCTTAAAAAAAGTAGGTTGAGATTTCTAATGTAATCTTTGTATTGTGTATCAAGGAAATGGTGTGAGTATGGACATGACATTTTCGTTCATTTTATATTTAACCCTCTGAACAGTTCACAAGCATAATTCTACTTTGCAATCTGCCGTCTTCACTGCATGACTTCAAACTAGTTTCGACCTTCTCAAACAATAGAATAGTTTCAATTAATTCTATTCTAAGGCAAGAATCAAAGTCTCAGGCTGCTAGCGCAGAGGGTAAACTCATTGAGCCACATAATCAAATAAGAAATCTCAGATCTTTCAAAAATTTATATATATAATGTTTTGTTTCTTGAGAAAATAGAACCCGTTCTTTTAACCTTTTGTTATTAATAAAATTCTAAAATAATCACTTAATAAATTAGTAATTTAACCACGACATTTAATTAATTTTTCATTATGAACGATTTTTAGAAATTACTTTCTTTCATTAATCAAACATTTCAATTCTTTAAAATGCTCATTTACGTATACTACATATTTAGTTCACAACTTTGCATTCAATTCACTATGTAAAATAACCGTGATTATATTACAATCTAGTTACTTTTCTAACCAATTTCGTTGCATTCGGCCTGTGATTAACCTTCTGATGGGCACACATTCATAATTCCACCTTGTAACCTGCAGTCTTTCCTGTGTGACTTCTAACCGAATTTGACTTTCTTGACCAATAGGATCTTTTCCTAGGGATTTATTCTTAGGAAAAGAGCCATATAATCTTTCCAACGATTCTATTCTAAGAAAAAAGCAATAGAATCTTTGTGAGGTATTATATCCATATCTTTCCATAGGATATGTAAGTGAGGTATATCTTTCCATAGGATTCTCTTCTAATGAAAGGATCAATAGAATCGTTTCAAAGCATTCTATTCGAAGGAAAGCAGCAATATAATCTTTCCAAAGGATTCTGTTCTAAATAAAGTACCAACAAAATATCGTTCCAAAGGATTCTATTCTAAGGAAAGGAGCAATACAATGCTCATTTACGTATACATATTTAGTGCATAAACTTATATCCAATTCACTGTGTAAAATAACCGTGATTTTATTGCAATCTAATTATACTCCCTCTACCGCGCTTTTAAGCCACTTTCATCTGACTCGGCCCGTGATTAACCTTCTGAGTGGTTCACACGCATAATTCTACCTTTCAACCTGCAACTTGAATTTTTCCATAGGATTTTATCCAATGAAAATAAGCAATAATTCTTTCCAAAGGATACTATTCTAAGTAAAGGACCAATAAAATCATTCCAAATGATTCTATTCTGAGGAAAGCATAAAAAGAATCTTTCCGAAAGATTATATTCTAAGGAAAGCAGCAATAGAATATTTCCTAAGGATTTTATTATGTAAGGAAATGAGCAATAAATTATTCCAAAGGATTCTATTTTAATGAAAGGATCAATAGAATCGTTCCAAAGTATTCTATCCCAAGAAAAATAGCAATATAATCATTCCAAAAGATTCTATTTAAAGAAAAAAAGCAATAAAATATTTCCAAAGGATTCTATTAGAAGGAAAGAACAATATAATATTTTTTCAGAAAACCAATAGATGTGGTTATATAGTCATTAGGTGTGTTTTGTGGGGTAAAATCAATGCTACACTACTCGGAAATCTCGTGACGCTCAGAGGGTTAAACCACTTTCATCCGACTCAACATCTGATTAAATCGAGTTAACTCTCTCCGAGCTGTTACGACGTCTCAAAGGACGATTAACATTGAACCAGAAATAGCAGTTAAGCCGCTGAGCTTTCATCTTCGGATGTGGACCTACTTTTACTTCACGAGGATTGTCCTGTCTGGGCTAAGTGGGTGGTAGGGAGATCACGTGGTCTGGGTGCTTATTTAACCCCGTTAAGCGCCCGAGGTAACGGTCAGTTCTGTCCAGGTATGAGAGACGAATACTTGAGCTTCTGTGTGGTGATGAGTTGATGGTTGGTGGCGATCTCTTGACATCTTTACGGTGGTTGAGTTTTTTATGAAAGTAATAATTTTGATACTAAAAACTGAAAGAGAAATCTTTCCGTGTTGTAACGCATCGAAATAGGTGTGATAGCAGTAAGTCGATAACTTCTATATAATTAATATTTACTCTTTTAATTGATTTTAATTAATATGAAGGTTTACTTTCTTTCAAGTTTTGTGTTTTTTTTTTAATTTTCAACTGTTCTATTATTACTTTTTAAGTATACCCATTCGTCGGAGAAAATTAAATAAGATATATATTATTACCTGAATGCAAGAACTAGGTAACTCTAGAAATGGTGCATTTTGAGTTACAATTAAATTAGTAAAGATGAGATCATACAGAATTTAATGCAAGCTCTATGTAACTGGGATGACTAATTAAGCTATATTTATCGGCTAGTAAAAAATGTAGGTATATATGAAACTGGGATTGACGGCAAATTGATTTTCCATTTATATCCAAACCCCAAAACTTGAGTTACCTACTTTTTGCATTCAGGTGATAATATGATATATCTTTGTTTACACGAAACTAAACTAGTTTCTGAATTCAAAGTCTTGAAAAATTGTGACCATGAATACAAAACAATTTGGATAATTTTCCTTTTCTTATAAGCGCTTATCATACTTCTAAGAATAACCCATCTGTATTATAATACTTCTTTATTTATATTGTGCTCATGTGTGCCTTACAGCAGTCTTATTTTAACTCATGGTAGACCTTGGACTATTTGATTTAATCAGAACATGTTAGTTGGGATAGAAGTCAATCGAAGTTGGGATTAACAATTAATCTATAACATTTTAATTGTTAATTTTTATTTTAATAATGGAATACTATCTCTCTTGGAATCAGTAATAAAATATAAACGTTATTAACAGTAAAAATATTAATTTAATAATTAATTTACCTTTTCGCTGTTAGATCATTTCTTAACCTTATAAGTTTTAAATTATTAAAAAAAGAATCGACTCTACTAATAAGTAGAGTTAACTCATTTTGTTAAACCCTAAACATAGAACAAAATGAAGATGAGGTTTTAATTTTTTGTTTTTTTAAGAGCCGGCGGAATTTTTTATTAACAAATTTCATACTCGCATTCATTATGCCATTTTTCATATCAGATTTTTTTTTCATGACTCAATGAAATACTAGACCCCTTCTAATTTGATATTTTTGTGCAAAATAAGTCAATACAATTTTGAATTGAAGCGACCTAGTAACCCATTATTATGAAAAAGAAGAATATTTTGTGTGTAATCTCTTTGTTGACTACTTAAGACCCCAAGAGTACTTTGTTTTATTCACTAAAAGTTTACGGTGTTTTAAAATTGATGACAGTTGAAAGGGAAATTCTTAATGCTGTCATTTAATAATAGTTTAGTAGCATCAAATCCAGTTGTAATCAGAGCAACTTTTTAATAGGATTTAGTTAAGCTAGTTCGCAGAAATAGCGCGCCTTGAGAGCCAAAATACAATGCCTTGTGTTCGGACCAACTAATGAGGTTACGAGTACAATGTAAATCCCCTTTTGCAACTGTAGGAATATTTATATCTCTTTACGCACCCTTGATTATTAGGAAAATTTAATACTTGATTTTCAGTGCTCCCGAAGATTTTTAGTCAGAAAGATCAAATTAGTCCTCGTTACAAAATAAAATGACTGTAGTTCAACAAACCAAACTTTTATTGAATTTTTATGAAAATTTTGCTTAGTTATTATTTTTAACAGCTTTTAATTGAAACTTGTAAACTTAACAATCACCTTTTACTAACAAATTTTTTGATTAAAAAATCCTCATTTCAGTGTAATATGTAAAAGTAGAATATACTATAACATCTTATTTATAAGCGTTCACATCCTTCGTTTCTAAGAATAGATTTATTGAACACTAGCAGAATTCCCTAACCTTACTCGGATAGAATTGGTTAACTATAGATTGAAAATGTTATTAGAGAATAATCAATTTTCTCTTTCATAGAAAAATTTCAAATCATTTAAATGAAGTAAAATAATTTTTTAACACCTTTTTGATATTTTTATAACTTCTACTGCTTTGGACACAAATCCTTTACTTGCGTATTCGTCCATTTGATACATTGTACATATGTCACACCCCTGTTATATGACAAAACTTCAAAATGACGAAAGGTGACAGGTAATTACTACAAAAGACGATTTGGGGGAGGATTAGGAATACCCTTCGTTAAGTTCTTTTCCTGTGAAACTGTTCAACTCAAATCGTAAAAATGACGAATCTACGACGAATACTCTAACAAACATAGTTTACCTACCAATATTTTTTGACTAGTGGCGCTCTTACATCAGGCATACGACATTTTCGAATTTAGCCATATTTATGGAAAGGATGACAAATTAATTTGATTTATTTTAAATGGTAAATCGATTTGACAGCGTTTTTTTAAGAAAATCGCTGTTTTAAACAAACTTTTGACGCATAGTAAGTTGCTTAAATATAGCTTCAAATCGTGAAAGAAACCACCCTCAACTTCTGTCAGTATTACAAATAGTTTTTAATTTCAAAAGTCCTAGTTCGGATTATTTTAACATTAACGTTCTTTCAATAATGGAAAAATTCCGCTTAAAATTTGCTTTATTCTAACTTGCATTCCGCTTTAAATCGAATACTTTGTGGTTGTGTTGCATGTGATGAAAGAAATTACAATTTATTAAAAAATGAATATTTAATAAATTTTCAACAGAAAACAGCGAAATAAAACTATAGTAAAGTTGGCAGGGGAAAAAGTTGGTTCTGAAGATATTACAACTAAAAATTGGACAAAATTTAAATATACGAAATTTGTTCCTAGCGAAAAAAACAGAAAATATCCTGTACGTGGTCAACGAACAGAAGTTTCCGTTTCATTTCCTGGGCCGGCAGCGGAAGCCCGGTTGGCAGAGTTACGGTTTGAATCCAACCAAAGACCGTCGTGTACAAAGGGGGCTGGTGCCCGTTAAATTTGCCGTGGCCTCAAAAGTCCTCACATTGGCGTGCTATGGATGTTTGGAGAGTGGGATACCAGCTCAGATGTTACCTCGTCATCTGACCTCGGTTCAAAATTACGTGGGGTTGTCCTCAGGTCTTTCAATTTGGGATTGATCCCGGACCAATTCAAAAAAGTTCAGTCACTAAATGAATGTAAATACTCACATTATGCAAAATTTCAAGAAAATATACCCAGAAATGAGAAGGAAAAGTTAATGGAGGATTAATAAATAGGAGAAATGAATAAATTTGAGATTCTCTATCCTTTATTTCATTTTATTTCCTTTCTGTAATCACCCTTTAATATCTAAGATTTTTAAATTAGATATAACCTTGTATATTGCATTGCATTTTATTCTATTGTTTTAATATAAAAACAGTTGTAAAACTGAATTGTTATACTATCATTAATGTGCATGATTTTTTTCAGTCATTACTAAGTATTAAGAAAATCTAAGCTGTGCCATGCTCGGAAATATGCTAACGTGGTCTGTTTTACTACTTTTATGTAAGTTGCAGTTACCCTTTTTTATTTAATAATGTTATATAAATACTTTTTCGAAAAGTTAATTACTTTAATTTTGCTTTACACTTACGCTTTAATTTCATTAGGCAATACTTCAAAGGTTAAAGCTTCACGTAACTTTCATAAGCAATACTCCACTATAAAAAATACATTGATTTCGATTAACCCGCAGCAAATGAGTATCTCTATTTTCCTTCTTTTAATTGAATTATGTTGTTGTTACCCCACATCAGTTAAGTATTATTAGTTTAGATAATGGGTTCCTCATATTCAGAAGTGTTTTGGAATCTACTTTAAACAGTAGGTCCGGTTCTAATTACCCCTCGTATAGTAAAATATGACCATAGAGTGACAAACCAGATTGACACTAGAAAACGAATTGACATTACAATGCAAAACCTTTCATTATATACCGTTATCAGTTACTTTTATACGCAGCTTTTCAAAACCGTTAGAACTCTAAAATCCAAATTTGGAGATACTGTCTACTTGCAATATCTCCAAATTTGGCAATTCTACGGCAGTATAAATCCCCAGAAGATGATACAATATGAATTGAATAGAATTATGAAATTTGAGTTTAATCTTTTTCTCTATCTAATGGCTGAATATTAAGTTTTTATATCACTAGGTGGAGAAGTGAAATTGCTAAATCTGTCATTTTAGGATAAGTGGATTAATAATTTATTAGAGTCGATTTTTAGTATTTGAAAAATAGAGTAATTTGTAACAGCTTAGTTGATTATTTTCTTTCTTTGTAAAAACATTAAGTCCCTCATATAATATTGAAACACCAAATTACAAATTTTTAGAATTTGTATATTTCTACACCAAAACTGAAAATGCTTAAAAATAATTTCCTGTTAATTGTAATTTTACATTACCTTCTCTATCAGTTAAATGAGACAGCATAACAGAGACGAAAATCGCCAAATTACGCACATGCAAAAACTCGCATACTTCTGCAGATATAGAACTTCTACAGATATCATAATACTAGTGCAGATATCATAATACTTCTACAGTTATCATAGTACTTCGGATATCAGGAGATATCATAGCACTGATTGCTATTTTCTCCTGTACAGGGTGATTCAGAAGTGAAGTTAGGAAGTTTATCTTTTTAACAATTTATCATAGTAGCATACTTCAAGTTAGAGAGTTAAAATTGTGTGTAGATGTTCAATGTTTCATATTCTGCATTGGATAGCATGCGAGTGAAAATGTAATATTAAATTTTTATAAAGGTACTCTGTTACGAAATTTTCAATAAAAAAATTTTAACTACGTCCATTACTCGAATAAACACAGCAGATGAAATTATTTAAATTAAAAATATTTCAAACACAATTAATGTTTTATTCAGATGGGTTTTTTCATTTTAATAATCAGATGCGGGATAGTTGGGGAGGCAGTTTTTCCTATTAGAAATTTTGATATTAGACGACCAACAAAAGGTTCGTATTTTTATACGTATACGTCCCCTTTTAAAGTATGAGATGTATCTGAAATGTATACATGATCTAAACATTTTTTCTAGTTAAAATATTTTTTCTTCAACAAACGGTTAAAAAGATAATCACCACTTTAACACCCTTTTCAAAATGAAGCTGTATAGTGCTTTCAATTTAGCTGCCTGATACAGTGATAGTTTTGTTGCTTCATTTTCCCTGTTTCAATGATGTAGTTGAAGTGCAGGAATGATTTGGTAATATAAGAACAATGGAGGCGATTCTTTATTTAAAATGACTGAAATATACTTAGTCCTTTGTTTCCTCCATAAAAAAGCCTCTCAACATGAAACTCATTTTAAGTTGTCTTGACATATCCTTTTATGTAGTTAGATAAAATAGTGATGCTAATAAGATAACTTTTTCTCTTGCTCTAATTGTTTACTTAATTTTTTAATTGTATCTCGTACAATATTTTTTAAGTATTTGTAGGTCTACTAATAATTTACAAGATGACCAATGCCATTATAGTTATAAAAATCAACTACTTCCTAATATTTTAGAAAAAATCTGCCTTTAAAAGGTTAAAAATAAGATGAAAATAACAATCAGGTTACTTTATATTCTTCAAAATAACCATTCAGTAACATGCCATCCCCACCAAAAGTAATTATTTATTATACATACATAAACTTCTGAAATACCTAATTCTGATTTAATGAATGGAAGTGCAAGATATTGAAGCATTTTCTATTAGGAGTACCCATAAGTAATGTCATTTCTGCGGGCATATACTTTTGGCGTGTTTTTTAGAGTTTCTATAGCATTGAGGGTTCATTCCAGTTTTGGTTGTTAAAATACAAACACGGTGTGCTTTCAGCTGAGATTTTTTAGAGTGTTAAATATCCTTTGCGAAATGAATAACGGTAAACCTGGAGAAGCTCATATTAGCCATTGTGTGCTCTTTCAGTTTAATTGCTGTCAACTCAGTTACGGCAATGCGAATATCAGGGCAATTTATTCAGATTGTTTAGATGTTCGCAAGTGCCAACGATGGGTCAACAGATTTTGTAACGGCAATTTTGACCATAAAAATGCCTCCAAAAGTGGTCGTTCAGTTCAATTTGATGAAGACGCTTTGCGGTCTATTGTGTAAGATCCTCGCCAAACAATTGAGGAAATTTCAGAAAGGATGAATTCGTCTTGGTCAATGCCACTTGAAATCCATTGGGAAGTTTCAGCATGCCGATGTATGGGTATCCCCATATGCTCACTGATGAGAACATATTGCAAAGCTCCTCCATATGCAACTTTCTAATAAAACGTCATAAAAAATTAATCGTTTTTCGACCTATCATAACGGGAGGAGATAAATGGATTCTCTATAACTCAGTGATGAAAAAACAATGGCTTTCCACTGGAAAACCAAGTAAAATTCCAAATCCCAATATCCATGGAAAAGATTCTCCTATGTGTTGGATGGAACATTCATGGTGTGGTTCACTTTGATCTGCTTAATGTCAGAGAACCTGTTACTGCAGACTTTTATTATGGTCAACTTGACCGATTGAAAGTAATTGCAGAAAAACATAATTAACATTGCATAAAACAACCTGTTTTGATCAACACGAAAGGTGCTATCCTCCAACACGATAATGCGAGACCACATGTTCCGAAGATCACTCAGCAATAAATTAGGGAATTGGGATACGAAGTTCTCCCCTATCCTATATGCTCACCTGACCTTTCCCCATCTTATTAACATCTTTTTAGATCCTTACAGCACTTTCTTCGTGTGAAAAAATTAAATTCTTATGAAGAAGTCAAAAACGCATTGGTTGAGTATTTTGACACCAAAACCCCAGACTGTTTTAAAACTGGGATAGAAAACTTGATAACCAGATAGGGGAAGATCATAGAAAACTATGGTGACAACATAGTTGATTAAATGCCGCTTTTTAAAATAATATACTAAATTTACATCATGATAAAAACGGCATTATTTATGGGTACCCCTAATATAACATTTATCTCAGACAAATTCAACGCGGCTACAAACTATTCTCTCAAAATATTTAACACGTGACTTTCTCGTTAAAAGTTTAACAAAATTTTGGTTAGTTAAATTGGTAGTCTGGAACGAAATTCTGAAACATCACATTCAGAAATATTCCCATTTAAAGCTAAAATAGGAATTCTAACTTCTCAAAACACAAAATGTGCTGTAGTTTGTGATAAGCAGTTGAATAAACAAATGTTAAATTGGTATTACTTTGCCAGAACTGGTTTGGTTTGTCACACTACAGTCATTTTATGCAACACTAGGGGTGATTTTACAGATCTATGAATTTACATGGAATTGCTATACCAGTTCCGGATTTGTTATTGAAGATAAAAAAATAGTTCAATGGTTTATGATAATGTATCAAACAATTTTTAATGTATAGATCATTATAAATATGGATTTATTTTTTGTCAAATAAAAACATAACACTCGCGATACACTACTAATTTTTTACCCTTATTGTTTATGTAATGAAAATTATTTTTGGGGTGTTCAACTTTTTATCAGAACATAAACCAATATATGACAAAAAATATCACTAGTCAAAAGGTAAGACTAACAAATTTGTAAAGTTTTTAAAAAAATTCAAATAGCATTATTCGTCTTTCAAATCAGTACATTTGGTTTACAATCCTTAGAATCTGAATAGAAATTACATCAAACTATTTTATATTGCATCATATGTTATTACTTAGACCTGTCCCTTAGTAAATTCAAATTTCGTAAATTAGGAAAAGTGCATGTATAAAAATTGAACTGACTCGTAGCTCCGAATGAACAGATGCGAATTTTCTAGTAACATATCAGGTTAATTTAAAAATTACAGATCCTTTCTTTTCAAAACAATCTATATTGTTAGTTTCGTTAACAACATTACAATTCACAATAGAACGAGAAATGCCTCGTCTCCTTAGGTATTTTCCGTAGATTACCGTGAAGTTGCAACCTTCTCGTACAGAGGAATCTATTAAAACACCATTCATCTTTCATTTACGATCAGTGATACCGTAACACTACTTTCTCATCCAACACTTGGAATAAACAGCTCAAAACACCTAAACTCATACCTTGAATATTTTTCCTGTAATACTAATATCACCTCTTACAGTACGATTGTCAATAATTATAAATTCGAGGTTTCTTAAAGGTATGATTTTTAGTCAACTTTAAAATCAGAGATATCCTTTTATCATTCACAAAATATTGATTTAAATTTAATTAATAAAATTAAAATTCCTCATAATAAGAGAAATGGCCCCCATTAGGTATTTTCCGTGGATTCTAAAAAGTTATAAGCCCTTCTCACTTAGCTTAGAGGCTATTAAGACAAAATCTTCGTGTTGCATTTACGATCAGTGTTTTGTAGCACTACTTACATTTCGCATACTTGAAACAAAACGACCAGATTTAAGTCTCATGCATCCAATGTTCTCTTTATGTCATTAATGTCATCTTTTAAGGTAACAATTGCAATCAATTTGCCAAAAATGGCAAAAATGAGTTTCTAAACGGGATCATTTTTTGTGAACCTCAAATCGTAAATCCTTTGATCGATGTAAATTTCATGAACGACATAAAATTCACCATAGAAAGATAAGTGTCTCATTTTGAATCCTCCGTATAGCGCAGTTGCAACCTTTTCTTGCAAATTCATCACTCCAATGCTCACAGCACGATTTTCAGCTACAAATATGATTCATTATTCCACAAAAGTTTCATACACATTTTGTGATAATAAGTAAAATGTCCCAAACAAGTATTCTCTGGTGATTATAAAAAGGTTGTCATTCAGATGGGGAGGCTATTAACCCTCCAAGTGGTTTCGCCGAGATATCTCGTCTAGAGAGATCGGTCCAATTTTTTGACTACATATTTCATCATAAGTAATACCGATTGAATTCCAAATGATGAATATATTTCCGGTTTTTGACGATGACGATATCAAGATCAAGTCAGTTTTTCTACTGACGAGATATCTCGCCCTTCAAGATCCGGTCAGTTTTGCTAATAGCGAGATACCTCGTTGAGACAACCACTAAGAGAGTTAAGACAAATCATATATACATATATATATCATTCATATTTTATTATCAGAGGTGTGTAACACTACTTGCATATCGCACTCTTGTAACAAACAGTTCAAAAATATAAACCTTCTCTATTCTCCCTATAACACTGATGTCACCTCATACAGCACAATTGGCAATAATTACAAGTATGATTCTCAACAGCATGATTTCTAGGGAACTTCAAAATCATAGATCATTTTGTTATTCCACAAAAGTTTCATGCACATTCGTCATAATAAGGAAAATATCCCCACTAGGTATTATCCTGTGATTATAAAAAGTTGCAACCACACAAAGGTTGTCATTTAGATATGAGGCTATTAAGACAAATCAGATATCATTCTTCATCTTTGTGTGATCAGTGGTATGTAACACTACTTCCATATCACATTCTTATAACAAATAGTTCAAACGACTCAAAAAACCTCCTCTATAACACTGCCACCTCATACAGTACAGTTGCCAACAATAACGAGTATGTTTCTCAACAGCATGGTTTCTAGGGAACTTCAAAATCACAAATCATTTCGTTACTCCACAGCATTGATGTAAGCTTCATGCACAACATTAAAATTCACCACAGAAAGGAAAATGTCTCTCATTGGTATTCTCGTCAGATTGCAGAGAAGTTGCAAACTTGTTCAGATGAGAGGCTATTAAAACACCTCAGAGACATCATTCTCCATCTTCCATTTACGATCAGCGATGCATGGCACTACTTCCATATCACACACTTGAAATAAACAGGTCAAAAGACCTAAACTCATACCTAATATTCTTCTCCACCATAACACTAATGTCACCTCTTACAGCACGAAGTGCCAGTGAATGGCGTTTAGGGTATTACATCTTTTTCTCGCTCTGTGCCACTGAATGAGTACAAAGTGACGATTACGTTTGAAGAACAATGAACAATGTTACCCTGAAATCGATACTTTAAGAAATATTTTCTTATCTGATTTCTTATCGTAGAAAGTAAAACGGAATTTCGATGTAAGCACCCGTTTCGCATCAGTAATTTCCTACTGCCATCTATAGCGTCTTGATGGTAGTTGGCTGAATGTAGAAACAAAAGATCTCTCCCCTTGTATTGATGCGCTCAGAAAAGAGATTAGTGGTAAACGGATTCTTTGACCGCTAGCATTGCTATTGCTTGGAAAAAAAGTATGTCGCACGAAGCCATGGTGTAATCAGAAATGTCAACAAGATCAAACTGTAGCAAAATGGGTTTCGGCAGTTCAACAAAGGGAGCAAATCCAATCTGAAATCTAGTTCTACAATGTTTCTGGTTGGATGTAAAGAATAACGCCATTCACTCTGAAATATTATATTCATTCAAATTAAACTAAATATTTTAATCGAAAAATTGTTTAATACTGACTTTTCATCATTCAATTTCTTTTATCATCGAATCAAACTTGTTCTAGTAATAAAATTCGGATCAAATATATTTGAAGGTATGCCTTAAGTCTATACATTAGCAATACATACTATTTAATTTTAATATTTGGTACAAAATAATCCAAAATAACTTAAGGGTAGTTTGCTTTGTTTCAATAGATCTTAAAATGCGTCAGAACGTAGAAAAGTATAATGTTTTTAGTAAAACTTTCGAAAATAACTTGTATTTCACATCGTTTTTAAACTTTCGCACTTAGATACTAAAATATAAAAATCAGTCTTAATTATGCTTGGTAGAGAGAGAGAGAGAGAGGCTTACTATAAAACCCAAGATAGCATTTCATTCAAAAACGAATAAAGTATGAATTGATTACACTTAAATAATTACGATGCATTAAATTGAGCAACCTAAAACAGAAGTTTTCAAATTATTTTTTATTGAAAAATACAATTTTTACATCTCTTAACCTATAGATTATGGCCTATGAAATTTTCTAGGAAAATTTTATTCCAGTGTATTAGATTTTAACATATACAGTAAAGATGACTTGAGCAAACTATATGATCAATAAAAAATAGATTTTTCAGACAATTAAAATGTTTTTTTTTTTCGAAAAATAATTTTTTCCCTATTTTAAATGAACTTCCAAAAAATCTCTTATTCAGACACAGCAGGTTTTCTTTTCGCCCTCTTAAATTTCAGTTAAAAACATAATTTCTGTTCTTTTCCAAGTGACGAAATTCGTATTGAAAAGTAACTGTAATACACTCTGTAAACATGAACTTAAAATGTTTATCCCTCAATCAATTAATTTCCCTCAATCAATTAATTTTAATTTCAAAAAGTAAGTCACTCGAAAGTTCCATACCTAGATACCCGTCACTAAATTCTCGAGGACCCGTAAATTCTTTTTTAAAAAATTAAAAATTTAAGTAACGACGTATTACGAAATGAATTTAAGAAAAACATAATTAGTGAAGGACAATGCCGTAAGACTACATTGCATGTACCAGTGTTATACATACATATGATGAGCACTAACTTAAGTATTTCTAGAATTGTATTTCTATTTTGATAGATTCTATAAAAACATTTATACACCTTAATTAATATTTAAATGAAGGCAATAAATATTCGTCCTTAAATAATATTAAATAAGAATGGAAAGTATTTTTCAAACTAGAAGGCAATTTTTTCATGACATCCAATTTCACCCTTTTTGATATATTTAACGTATAAAATTAAAAATAATTTATAATTGTAAGGTTAAACGTAAAATGTTTTAGAAAATTCATAAAATTTGAAACATGCTTCTCTTTAACTCGACCTGAAATCTTCAAATGCTATTTTCCTATTTTCTATAACATCTCTATTTTCACTATCTGCATTCATTCTATTTCTTTTCATTTTGAATACTCTCTCTTTCTTACCTGCTTTTTCACTTGTAACACAACACTAAATTCCCATATCCTGCTTTACCAGTTTCTTATTTTCCCTTTTAATCCCTCTCGTTCTTTTTATGTTTCGTTTTCACCACGTAATTTTGAACCACATTCAGATGACTATATCAACACCTGAACAGGCACCACACTCTCCAAACTTCACACCACGCCAACTTGAAGACATTTGGGACCACAACAGATTTAATATGCGCCAGCCCCAAGTAGATGATCTTTGGTTGGATCAAGTTTCGAACTCACAACTTTCTGGTTGCTAATCCGCGGTTCCATCGTGCACCAGAACACAAGACAGATTGGTTGGCTACATCCTGTATATTAAATTGGGGGATTCAATCATACCTTTATCTGACTCATTTTAGCTTAAAATATATATTTCTGTTGATTTTATTATGAATTCAGCATCACACATCGTATTGTGTCATTTAAATTTTAGTCAGATATCCAATCAACCTCTCTTCCAGTGTCTTGTAGAAATGTCACTAGCATTGAAGAGCTTCGGAAAACGTAATGGTAGGCCAATTTTTAAATTTTTCAGGAGAGCAATCATCAAATTTTAAAAATTTCCAAAATTATACCCTTTTATTTATTATTCAAGAGATCATGTTATCTTAAACTTTGAATTATTACGCACTCATTCAAGCAATCAGAAATGCTATGATCCTAGTGAATGTTCTTTTTTTCATTATACGTATCACATATCTGTGGCTTATGTTGCCCGGAGATCTTCAATTAAAATCCTTCTAAGTATACAAAAACTCTATTTATCACTCCATTCTGCCCATCGTGTTTTGTCTACAGGCTGAACGGGACGCAAAAGTCTGGAAAATGCCATCCAGCGTGACGAAACAAACCGTTTCCCATCGAAACAACGGCGCTGTTTAACATTTGACACAAAGAAGGGAAATTCTACTTGAGAAATCTGTAATCTTATAAGACCTTTCTTCCTAACCAAAAGAATAGCCGACCCGAATCTCAAGACAACTCTCTCCGCGCATTGCGAAAGCGCGAGAAAATCATTGGAGAACAATGCCCGTTTCATTTCCAGGGGATCTATCACGGAAAGGCTGTGTTTCATTGTTTGAAATTATTTTGCCTTCCGATGCAGGGAAGGAAGCGTTTGGTTAATTGATTCCGAATAAGCACTCTTTCAGAGATTATGGAAACCGAGAGCTTAGGAAGAGATTTGAAGCATGTTAAAACACAATCGGTGGGATGATTTTCAATTCAAATATGCTGATGTCATGAGTTATTACTATTACTATTGTTAAGTTAACTAAAGTCGGTATGAATAGGTAAGGTAATTCATTCATACGATATATTTTCCTTGCTTCACGACAATAGCCCGTGTGCTGCTCCAGTGCTATGTAAATTCAACGGCCAACTGCCTGTCTTCAAGATAAGTAGATAATGTAGAGAAATCATAGGACTTGGCTGCCTATTAGAAAAGAAAATGCATGTTATTATCCTAGCCTTATGTTAAAGGTAAAATAATCTAAAATTTATTTTTATAAGAACAGTGTGGCTCAATGGGTTTGTCCACTGCGCTAGCAACCTGCGAGTTGCAGGCGTTGCAGGTGTGATTCATATGTTACCTTGATTCATATATTCTCCCTTTGGTATCAGTAAAAATTTTTCTATGTGTATGTCTATTATTTGACGTTATCTGTCTTGTGTTTGGCGCAGCTTGGCTAAGGCAACTTGGCCCTTGCTCCATAAAATCCAACCAACCATAAGAACATGTATCAAGATCAATAAATTAGTTTTAATTTAACTCGTCATAACACATTTTTCCTCATTATCTTTATAACTTAGAAATGTAGATTTCGTTTTCAACAAAGGCTAATTAGTAATCAAAAGGAGACACGTATATGATAAAAAAAATCGTACCTCTTAAACATTCATAAAAATAATCATTCAAATATTTTTTATTTAATATAAATGATGAAACACTTCATTTCTTGTTTTGTGTCTATCGTAAAAAGATTTCTACTTCGTTCTCCTTCCTTTCTAGGTGCAGTACTGATGAAGAACTTTAACGTAAGTTCATTTTCAAATTATAAAAGAAGCGATTCAGTTTTACATGAAATATGTTTTAGAGGCTGAAAACTGCTTGAAAACACATAAAATGAAATTCTACTCAATTACTCAACTGAACTTTAAGCCATTATGCACAGAAATGAAATAGTATATATCTGCTAGAGTTCAAAAACTCATCCCGATTCTATTCCAAATATTGAAACGTAACATTTACGTGAATAATAGAAATCCAGAAAAGGAAATATAAAGTAATCGACCTGTTTCCTGTAAAAACGGTAAACATATTAAGTAATTATTTTCAGTAAAATTTAATTATTTATTATTTTATAAATAATTATTTTCAAAATTTTCATTTGTTAAAAGCTTTAAGGTTTCTTAAAATCAAAACAATAATTTCACTAGCGATCGTATTATTTATCATGATAAGAAAATGATTGCTGATGAAGTAAAATCTCAATTTTCTAAAGCATTAGACAACTGATATTTCAAGCATCCGAATTCTGTGCATCAAACAATCTTTATTTTAATTATATGATTGAACGGAACTGAAGAAACGAATGTTCCAGGGTAATATTTTTATAATTTGCAACAGAATTATAGTTGTATTCCTCAAGAATTTCAAATAGAGGAAATGATATAAATAATGAAATAATTTGTGAACTTTCTGTTTAGAGTTCACATTTTCCATTTTCAGTTGCTTTCTTTTTTGAACATTTGGTATACTTAAATATTTATTCTCTTAATAAATAAAACCCAAAATAATTTGTTAGTTGAAAATACATTTATATTCCTGTATGCTTTAATAAATTATCATCAAGATCTTGATTTCCTATGCCAATTTTTTCAGTGCCAAATACTTCCGGTGTACGATGTGGTTCCAAAAACTTCGTTCACCTGTGATGGCCGCACGTATGGCTACTATGCTGATCCTGAAGTCAACTGTCAAGTGTTTCACATATGTCCCGGAGCCTACGGTGTGGGACACTTCTCCTTCCTTTGTCCCAACCAGACGGTCTTCAACCAAGCGTACTTAGTCTGCGACCATCCGTACAACGTCGACTGTTCGACAGCGGATGGACTTTACTCCATAAACAACAACTTCTTCTCGGATAATGACTTGAGGAGAAGATAATCCCAACGACCCAGAAATCTCATTATCTTTCTTCTCAACACTGGAGAGGACATAAAGTGAATTACTCATAAGGTCATGAGGTATCAAGAGTATCTCTATTAAAACCCTTAAAAATCTCTTAGAAACAAATCAGTTTTCCGTTATAAAGATTAACAAAGTAATGCCATATGGAATAAGAAATCAAATCATCCTGAGAGTGCTGTAATTATCAGGATGACTACCATATACCTTGATGCAATACAAGAAATGTGAAACTGTGTTTTCGATGAAGCCAAAGGGAGATAAGTGCTCTACCACTCCCATGATGGTAGAATTTCGTAATATGGGAGGGTATAGTGTGCTGTTTGCTTTACTGTGGTGGTCACTTTCGATTCTGCTTTTGTATTTTCTGTCCATGGAGTTGTTCTAAATTCTCGGGGTGGGTTTTGTAATGATAGCACATTAGTATTATAAGATGCGGTAACTTCTCTCTAAAAAGCTTTATTACAAAAGATATCATTTAAGAAAAGTACCCATTATTTTCTTTAATTTTCGAGAAGTTCATTTTTCAAGTATATAAGAATGTTTAACAATCATTACTTCTAAAGACCCACGATAAGACAATGCATTGACCTAACCTTTTCATTTGCAAAAGCGTGGCCAAAGAGCAGTTGCCATTTTATTATTTAAATCATAGAGTAACAAAAATTTAAAAATGATGACTAACTTAAGGAATATCACATTGAAAACATGATTCTTAGAGCTACACCAAACTATTTATAAAATTTATAAACTATCAATACGAAAATATATATTATGCTTGTGTGATTCATAAAGACCGAGAACTTTTTGTCACATCATAGACTTCCAATGATCTTCATATAAGTGTTAAAAGCGGTTCTAAAAGAAAATAGAAACTGTTTATATCTAGTAGATGAATTATCTATAATAAATTAAACAAAGACAAATTCTAAGTATATAATTTGTGAGTTTAATAAGTTTCCATTAATTGAGTTTGAATAATTGACTAATATTTATATTTATTTTTCAAAAATAGATTCGTGTAGTTTCTGTAAAATTCAGCATTTTATAAACATGATAGCATTACCTCATTAACTGCCGATACCAAATTAGTTCAATTAAGTACTACAACATGCAGCAAGGGTGAGTTGATGCAATTCTGATTTTATCAATCGACTTTCAAATCTTCAAGATACTGAAGGTGCAGTGCTATGGAAAATTTGCATAGCCCTGTGTACAGAACATTAAGGTGTGAGATACTAGATTTTCGAACTGAAAAACTAAATGTTGAATTCATAAGTTGAAATGGTATTGTGTCTATTGTTTGGTGACATCATCTTTAAGTGAATACATCTTCATTTGAAATTTACCGCTAGTGAAATCTTCTTTAAGTGAATAAATCTTCATTTGAAATTTACCGCTACCACTAATTAATGCATAAGTTCTCTTTATGTCGATCACACTATTATATATTGTTATATTAAAAGTTATTTATCGTAATAAAATATTTTATTTGGTATACAAATGGAAATAAAATGGTTTATTTGTTTCACTTTTGAATTTTCTGTGCCTAATGATACACACATGTATTTTTAGCTTATTTACATGAAACTTCTTTCTTAAAAAGTTTACTAAATTTTTTATTGTTCAACCTTTTGGGAGTACATTTAAGTTCTGGAATGAGAAAATTATTAGAATAAATTTTTACGCATTTGTTCTTTCATAAATCTTAATATTTATGGGTGCAAATTATAATTTCTAAGAGGTAGGTAGTTGAATTTACTTCGCATTGTAGCAACACATCGAATGTTAGCGACGTTCCGGGATCAATCCCGAACATCTGAGTACATCTCGTAATTTTGAACCATGGTCAGATTATTGCTATAATTTCTGTGACATAAATTCCTTTAGTGAAGATTAATACGAAAATTCTCAATATAGCTTTTCTAAATAAACAAACACACAAAAGCCATAAAACATTTATAGCATTCTAAATTTAGTCATTGAAATATGTTAATTAATTCCATAATATGTCGCAAGAATAGAAACAAATTCACTAAATAGTTAGCATGCAGCAACACAAATTTTAAAAAAAATTTCGATGCAAGAATAATTCAGACATAACAGATTTGAGATGCGTTCAGATGTTTACTTCCGATAGTTTGGTGGTAAATTTTTAACAAACCTGGAGTGCCTGCTGGATTACGAAATATTTGGCTGATGGTCCAATAGCATAAAAAAATGTTTGCCCTATCGGAGCAATTAGTGTTCACAAGCTTATTGCACCCTCTGAATATTTTCAATTAAAAAAATAAAGTATTCCAGATTATTAGCAGAATAACCCGGCGTTACTCGAGTTGAATTGCATAACTAATTTCCGCTTTCGTTAATAAATTGTAATTCCTATTCATCACATGTGTAACAAGTAAGGTAATAACTCTAATAAAGGTACACAATTATTAAATACACAATTTTACAAATGTAAATAAATGTCATATTTAGCACTTTACATTTTTGTAGGATTTAAATTTTTAGTATGAAAGAAAAGTCTCTAGAGAGTGCCAATGCACTCTCTAGAGACTTACCCAGAATGCACAGAATGAGCAGTTATCCAGAATGCACAGAATAGTTCAGAGTATGCATAGAAATGCCTTGCACGAGTATGTCATTTAAAAACAAAAGCGTTTCCAAAAATTACATGCAATGATTAAAAATGTTTTTAAAACTAATTAAACCACTTACCTTAATGACAGTTATTGCACGAAAAATGTCAAATTGAAAATCCAGAAATACATCTTCAAACAGATTTTAAAAATGCTTCGTACGAAAAGTAATGAATGTATCTGTTTTTTCACTGCACAATAGTTTCTTGGAATATAAGACACAAATTCAAAAAAGCAAGAGATTAAATAAATATCAAGGTTGTCATATTAGCTACCAGTCCTAATTTAAAAGGTTTTGTCCTGTATATTTTATATATAATGTTTTATTCTTTTTATCTTCTGTCTCAATATTCAGAATTTTTTAATATTCCGTAAAGGAAAGAATAAGGCTCAAAATAAGTAAAGTATTAGAATTTAAATTCCGTAAAAATAGTTTTGAGAAAAATAATTGATTTTCCAGCAGCACTGGTAAAACAATCCAAGCAATTTCAATGCTCAATTTACCTTCCAGCTACTCCAAAACTACCAAATTATGATTGATTTAAGTATAGTTACTCGATGTTCTAACATGGAACTTGCCTAAATATGTATGCAAAAACATTTCAAATGAAGTATTCACTAAACTAAATTATGGTGTATCAAATATAGAACATTGCTTTAAAATATGTTGAAAACACTTTATGATACTTATACAAACACAAAGACATAAAATCGAACATAGAACGGGAAGACGGACAAACAGACTTACGCAACCAAGTTCAGTCACTAAATGAATGTAAGCACTCACAGTATTCAAAGTTTCATAAAAATATATTCAACAGTTTGGACGCTGTAAGGGCACACACATACAGACAGATGGACACAGAGACACCAAACGCGAAAGACGGATTTTGTATCAGAAGGATCCAAAACGATAGAAAACTTGAAATGGGTCGAAAATATTCAATGTACAAACAAACACTCCATTCTTATTTATATAGACTAACAAATTTGCCCGACCTCACTTGGGTTGAATTGGTTAAATGTTTATATTGAAAGTGACCAAAATATAATCACTATCCTCTTTCGTAGAAAATGCCAAATCATTTAAGTATGAGTAAAATAATTTTTTAACACCTTTTCGACATTTTTATAATTTTTACAACCTACATTGGATACAAATTCTATACATGCAAATCCATCTATGTAATACGTTTCATATATATCGCACCCCTGCTAAAGGTACAAAATGGCGAAAGGTGAGACACTAAGGTAACTGCTACAAAAGACGATTTTTTGAGGGAGGATTAGGAATTCCCTTTCTTAAGTTATATTCCTGTAAAATTGATCAACTCAATTCGTAAAAATGACTAATCTAGTGCGGATATTCTCTCACATAATTTACCTGCCAATACTTTTTTATTTGTGGCACTCTTTTCGAATTTCGCTACCATTTAGGGAAAGATGATAAATATCTTATCAAATTAATTTATCAATAAGTTTGTTTTAAAAGCAAATGCGTTTTCCTTGAAAATTCCGATTTATGGCACGTGCAATAATAAAAGAACTTGTTTTAAAATTTAATGTCTTCAGTAGTGATAACAAAGGTAATCTATTACAATTTTTTTAAATGGTAAATCAATTTGACAGCGTTTCTTTTAAAGAAAATTATTGTTTTAGACAAACTTTCCCTATATAAGTTGCTTAAATATAGCTTCAATTCGTAAAATAAGCCACCTTGGCCATCTGTCGCTATGACAAAAAATTCGTAATATTTCAAAAAGTCCTAATTCGGATATTTTTAACATGAACGTCCTTTCAATAAAGGCAAAAATCCACTTAAAATTTGCTTTATTCTAACTTACATGCCGTTTTAAACAGAATACTTTGCGGTGGTGTTGCGTGTGATTAAAAGGGATTACAGTTTATTAAAATAATAAATATTTAAAGCAGAAAAACAAAGAATCAAAACAAAATAAAAGTTGGCGGGAAAAAGTTCTAAAGCTATAAATTCATGATTCTTTTTATCTCTTGATCTCGCACAGTTGCCACAACTTACAACCAAAAATTAGATAGAATTTAAAAATACGAAATTAATTCGGAGCTAAAAAAATATCACCGTGCGTGGCAAACGAACACGAGTTTCCGTTTTGTTGCAAAATATCATCTGTCCCAAATGTTCGGAATAGTTTATATTTTGCAAAGAAAATAAATAAGGCTCAAAATAAAAAAGTATTTGAATTTAAATTCTGAAAAAATAGGGGTTTTTTTAAAAATTGATTTTTTAGCAGTACTGGTAAAACAATTTAAGTAATTGCAATGCTCAATATGCATTCCAGCTTCTCCAAAACCACCAAATTATGGTTGATTTAAGTAGAGTTACTCAGATGTTTTAACATGAAACTTGCTTAAAATACATAAAAAAAAGAATTCAAAATAATGCATTCACTGCACGAAAATATGGTTTATCAAATGCAGGACATTGCATTAAAGTATTTTGTATAAATCCTATGTGATACTTGTACAAACACACAGACACACAATTTAACATAGAACCGGAAGACGGACAGTCAAACTTATGCAACTAAGTTCAGTCACTAAATGAATGTAAGAACTCACAGTATGCAAATTTTTATGAAAATATGTTCAACAGTTTGGACGTAGCATGGGCACACACATACAGACAGATGGACAGACAGACACCAAACGCGCAAGAGACGGATTTTGCATCAGAAGGATCCAAAAGGGATAGAAAACTTGAAATGGGTCAAAATACTCAATGTACAAACACTCCATTCTTATTTATATAGATACTGAGAAACAAACTTATTCGATATTTTGGTTACATGAATTTAGAATTTTAAGAAACTTAAGAATTAACTAGGTATCTGTATCTAGGTATGGTTCCTAAGGAATTTTATGCAAAATTAAGTGCAACTGAAAAGAATATGCGATGACGAGTTTTGGAAGAATGTTTAGTCATAGGGAGAAACCAAACACGTTTCCAAGCATTGACGCTGCACAACACTGTATTTTGTTTCTATCGCATCTTTTAAGGCATTTTTTAATCTCCAAAATAACGACAGGATTGCTGTTTCTAGTTTGTGGAGTCTCGAGTTCATGATCACATTATTGTGTAAAAAAAAATACACGCAATTCTAAAACACTACAAGAAGATACACACTTAAAGAAGTCGCATGCTGGCGTGATCTAATGGATGGTACAGTGATGACGTTAACACCAAGAGTTCATCGATCTTCTATGAAATAGACGGAGCATGTGCGGAGCACTTAATGTTATTTCTCCCTATAGCTCAGTGTGAAAATCTGCCACGTGGTATTGGGTGTAGTACGAATCCTGATGTAGAACTAATTAAAACACTTGTTTGCTCTTCTAGAAATGAAAAACACAAGTTTGTGCTCCCAAGTCAACTCCCAAGCCCCAGTGACCTACACTTCTGAGATCTTACGACAGCGACATGCTCTGTCTACTTCATTAGAAGGTCGATTTTAGTGAGCGATTCCTTAACCAATAGCTGACTGGCGAAGGACCAACAGATTTGACATTGTTTACAAAACGGTCCCATAACGAATGCTTCAAACTTTTTAAAAGTTGATCAGTAAGTCAGGACATAGACTGGTAATGAAATCGAAAAAGAAAATTCCAATCTGAAATAATCATATAGACGAAAATGAAAATGCATTAGTGATTGCAACACTATTTAAAACGAGGATGAAAACACAACCACAATCCAATTCAGTGCGAGACAGGCAGGGCAATTCCCATGACCATAAGACTTTAACTTCAAATCTAGTGACTTTATGCCATCCATTGTAACAGGGGTGTCGTCAATGTCTAAAGGGGCGGGATTTCAAAGATATTAACGAAAATGTCTTTCTTAGGAAAAAATGTCTTATTGCAACAATTACAATTTTGTCCATGTTTTCCATCCGATTTTTTGTAATTTTGTTCAGTGCTGTGCGCGTGTGGTGAATGCGTTTATGCACTCCCATCTTTGAATACAACGTTTAAAATTCAATCCTTTCTATGATGTGTAGCTCCCTGTATAAGTATTACTTTTCATGTAGCCCACTGCATTCATATTACTATTATGAAAACAGACAAATCATTAAATTTCTCTTCTCAGAAATGTCTGTGAAGCACAAAACAAGAAAGGGGCGCCTATTCTTACCTCAGTCCTTGAAACTCATTAACAGGAGCCATTATCAAACCTCAAAATTTTGCTATCTTTTTTATGCATTTTCCATACAAATTGAAACCAAAACCATTAGTATCTTAAACAGTAGTATTATAAAAGTATGCTAATTAACAAATTTTACACGTTAATTATTTTAATAATATACATTATTATTATATTTTGGACAAAGGCGGCATCAGTCTCATTTGCCTTGGTCACAAAAAGATAGCTAGCTTTGTCACTGCATTTGAAATGTCTAAAACATCTCACAAAAATTACAAAAAAACTACGTATTCTTTCAACCTAAAAGCTACTCAAATATATCTTTTTAACATGTACTTCTTTATATCTCTTGATATCACTTAAGCGCTTCCTTATCTTTAGCAGATAAATGTGCCCGGTTATTGGTTGGATCGTAGTGCTCACGCCTGGGAATCTGTAACAAATTAGACAGTTCCCATTTATTTTTCCTTTACTTTCAACTTCTCATTTGAAATAATTAGCAAACATTGACAGCAGAAACCATAGACAAACGAAACCAGGCCTATTTTTTAACAGAAGTCACACATTAATCCCCTTCAGTGTCATGCTTTTGATAAATAGCATATCATGGGATTTTATCATATTTTGAAACTCAGGAACGTGACTAAAATACTTTCTATCATTCAATCTGTTATCAGTTAGTCACGCGTCCATCATCATTGGTATAAACAAAAGTAAAGGTATCAATTCATTTTTTCTGAGTCAGCGAGGTTATTAGTGAAAGCGTCTAGAAATACTCACTAAATTAAGGAATTTGAAATCGCTATGAATTTAGGATTGACATATCTGGAATTTAAAACCCCGATTTCTATGTCCCGGCTTTACCTCTAGTGGAGTAATATGAAGGAATTTTTAAAGACTTTAGGCAAAGGTACGTATTATCTTTAAAAATACTAGTATAGTTTTGAATTTTTGATGGCTTTATTGCCTAATTAGCTAAATTCTCCAAACTCTCCAAGAAATTTCAAGTTTACTCAATGTAACAGAAAGCACAGGACTGTTTACTTTTCAAAGATTATACTCACTCTGTGCTAAAATAAAAGTTCCGTTTGCACATTTTGTTATGAATATTTATCAATTTTGAAGTGAGCTCTATATAAAAGGACGTCATTTGTTAACAATATAAAGCAATAATGTTAATAATCTAAAAATGCCGCTCGATAGTCTTTGTATATTATAAATGAAGTCTGGTAAAAAGAATTTTTAAAAATGGAAAAAAACTACTTTTTTCGATATTTGAAAAAAAAATCAGAAAAATTTCCTTAGCATTGCAAACACGTATGGAAAGTGTAATGATGTCGTCTGAGAGTAATGTCACAGCCGATCTTAATATTTAGACGGCTGTGGTAACGTACACAAATTGTACACTTGTAAGGAAAAATTACTGAGACGTGAAAATCGATCGCTATCCAATAATTGTAATGCTGGAGCTACATTAAAATCTAAACACTGTTTCTTAACAAATAATATTGAACCACGTTAAAATCTTTTTTTTTCTATCTTTTTCACAAATGCGACAAATATTTCGGAACAAAATTCAAGTGCTAAATGTGACACTTATTCTGGGACAGAGGGAGTAATAGTTACTATGAATATAAAGGAAAATGAATTTTAAATGTTAGATATTTATAGACTTCATACACTTTCTAGTTTTTCTTTCTGTTGAAATTATAGTATTTGAAAATGGAACTGAGTGTTTTTAAAGTTCACGCTAACGATTCTCTTTAAGATACATGTTTTGTATGGACGAGGATAATGATGCATTAAAATTAAATTTGAATTATAGCCTTCTAGTTGTTTTTATTTCAGTCAAATAAATTATTATAGTTTTGGAAGCATATCATTAATTTATTGTGATTACTATTCAATATTATATTTATACATAATCCACATATGGCTTACATTAACAGAAAGTTCTAAAATGTGCTACTTTTCTTCACGCTTTGTCCAATTTCAGGGTTCAGAGTGAGACACAGTCTTTGCAGGATAGGGCCGCGGTGGCCCGGTTGGAAGAGTAACGAACTAGCAACCGAAGGGTTGCGAGTTCGAATCCAGCCAAACACCGTCGTGTACAAAGGGGGCTGGTGCACGTTAAATCTGTCGTGGCCTCAAATGTCCTCACGTTGGCGTGGTGTGGAAGTTTGGAGAGTGGGGTGCCAGCTCAGGTGTTGCCTCGTCATCTGACCGTGGTTCAAAATTACGTGGTGTTGTCCTCGGTTCTTTCCCTTTGGGATTGATCCCGGACCGTCACCAATAGCCCATTGTGTTGCTCCAGTGTGACGTTAATTGAAATACTCCTACTCCTACTCCTTTGCAGGATAAACAATGTTAGGCGACAAAACAAAATTTCATTCAAACATGTTAGTTTCTCTTATCACAACTCTTGAATGAAACTGTAACTTATTCTTTTGATACTCGCACTTACTACGTTATTTCATTCTGACCTAGAGTTTATTTTAAACTTGCTATTTTAATGTCTCTGAATATTGATATTACTCCTCGAATTTCATTAGCATTACTTTCGGTCATTTTTTTGATAATACATAGATATAAACCGAGATTAATATTAATTTGCGAATAAAATTGTTTTTATTTCTGATTTTTTCTAAAATATCTCGCTTAGTCATTCTAAATGCGGAAAGGTAGGTAGGTAGGTAGTTAATTAACGTCGCAATAGAGCAACACAACGGGCTATTGACGATGGTCCGAGATCCATCCCAAACGGAAAGATCCGAAAATGTAAGAAGAAACAAAACGCTATTTTTAAAATATTCCCCAAGTCCCACTACTCGAAGCCAAATACATCTAACCAAAAGTAGTTTTCAATAAACTTAGAAGTATGCACTCTGTGCCAAAAAACTATCGAAATTCCCCAAAGTCAGAGTTCGATCGGAATGAAACTTAGAATGTGTGATGTACATGACGAAATGAAGACATGATTACATTATCCAATCTAGGAGATTCCTTATTTTTTTTTAGATTAACATCAGAAAGGTCTTAAATTAAAAAATCATAAAGCACCTTTTGGTGCGATACATACCTACTAGGGGTGTTCAAATGAAAAGGTACGAAACGACACTGTGGGTATAATTGAAGTCTTTATTCAAAAGTAATCACCAGAGGACTGAGCACAACTATCCTACTGTTTCACGAGCCGAAGGATTCCCTGTTCCCAGAATTCCTGTGGCTGTGACAAGAGCCAGTCCTCCACTGTGTCCTTCAGTTCGTCGTCCGAATTGAAGCGCTTCCCTTTGATATGTTTTTTAGCGGACAAAATAGATGGAAGTTGTAGGGCGATATGTCCGGGCTGCAGGGCGGATGCTCAAGCTGCTCCCACTTGAACTTGGCCAGTACACTTTGTGTGACCCTGGAGACGCGTGGACGCGCGTCATCGTGGAGCAGAATCACTCCCTCCGTGAGCAGCCCAGGCCGTTTGCTCTTGATGGACTTGCGTAGGCTACGGAGTGTCTCACCTACCGGTTTAACACCTTCCGCAATCAGAAATCTGATAACACCTCGCTGCTCCTCAATCGTCGAATTTTGCAATGTGAACACCATGATGTCCTCACACGCACTGCCGCGTCAATTGGACGGAACACACAACTGCATGCTTCTCTTCTGCGTCATGTGGGGGCGCCCGCGCATGCGCACAACCACGCCGGTACTCGTGCATTCGCTTCCTTAGATGTCTCACTGCGTTATCCCGAAGCGGCATATTCAAATTTCAACCGGTTTGGTTTTTACGACGTTTCGTACCTTTTCATTTGAACACTCCTCGTATATATAGCAAGGGATAGACTCAAACAAAGCCCTTATGTTATCTTGTGGCAAATTATGCTAAGCATTCTGCAGCTGCTGCTCCAGATCCTTTACGTTCTGCGGGTGGTGCAATTGACGGCCCAGTATATCCCAGACATGCTAAATGGGAAACAGATCTAGAGATCTCTCTTGGCCAAAGCAAAGTTTCAACACCTTGGAAGCATTCCTGCAAGAGGCGAACTGTGTGTGAAGGGGCGTTATTGTGCTGGTAAATAGCCCCTTGGACACGTGACATGAAAGGCAAAGCAACAGGTTACAGGACCTGCTGTGCTATCAAACTACCTCGTACACTAAAGGGTACCAGCTGTGGTAAGTGTTGGCATCCTACACACCCTTACACTCTAGAAGTTACAGATGTGTGCAGCTCGACCGTAAACTGAGAATGATAATGCTGGTTGTGTCAAACGCGGTGATCATCAGCCCAAGGCAGAAGTAGGATTCGTCCTTAAACATAATACACTGCCATTTCATGCCTCTCGGGCATGGTACCATTCCAGACACGGTCGACGATGTCATTCTCAGTTTAATGTCGAGCGGCACACATCTGTAATTCCTAGTATAATTGTGTGGGGACCAATTCTTACGACAGGGGGTTCCCTCTAGATGATACAACCTACTGCTTTGCCTTTCATGTCCAAAGGGCTAGTTACCGGAACAATAACTTCCACCTTCACACGGCTCGCCTCTTGCAGGAGCGTCTCAGTTGTGCTGAAACCTTTCTTTGGCCTAGAGATCCCCAGACCAATCTCCCAATGAGCATGTCTAGTATAAGCTAGGCCATCAATACACTACCCCTAGAATATAAGGCATCTGGAGCTGCAAAATGCGTGGCGTAATTTGTCACAGGATAGCATAAGAGTTTTGTTTGACCGCATGCCACGCCATATATCGGCATGTATCGCCCCCAGAAAGACCTTACAACTTACTAATTTTTTACTTTTCTGGTGCAATTCTACAAAAATAAAGAGGTATCTAATTTGATATTGCGCTGATTTCCCTATCTCTTCATGCATATCAGAGTAATGCAAGAGTAATGCAAGACTTGAATTCGTAGCTAATACCTGACTACAATTTGTACTGAACAAAGCGTGGGTGTCAAGAACAATATAACACAGAAAAAATTAAATTAATGATAATTGAAAGAGAAAATATTCAGAAATTTCCTAATAGCTGATAGCTGATATTGAACTATTATTCCTGGAATGAAATCAAATTTTTAATTCTTTCTTAAATTGGACAATTTCATCAATATTCTTTAGCTTAAGGAAACCATTTGATTTATAACGAACGTTGTACACACACAGTTTAACCAAATAAATAATTTAAATTTCGCTGTTGTTTGTTACTGTATAAAATTGAACAGGACCTTTCAGGAGTTAAATAAATTTGTCTCGCTATAAAATACTATATCGGAATTTAATACTCTATCATTTTACTTCTTAGTCTCGTATTCTAATAATGTATTGAAAATAAATGAGATTCATATAAAATCATTATAAATTAATCATACTTAATATTAAAATCAAAAAAATTTTCACTTGCAAATATTATGCAAGTTGAAATTTATATTAACTTATTTTAAATCAATGGTGGTATGAACACGTACACGGACTCGAATCAAATCTTAAGTCGAACAGTTAATAAGGGTATCGTGAACAGAGAATTAAGTGGGGGGTAAGCGTTATGTCAATCCGGTGTGTCATTTTTCAAGAATAGTTTCAATGCATCCTGATTTGTACTAATAGCCCGTTGTGTTGCTCCAGTGTGACGTTAATTGAAAATACCAATACCAATACCAATACCTGATTTGTACTCTTTAAAGAGTTCACGTCAATATATCAATTGCTAAATAAGGAATTATGTTTCATATTATCTATCTTTACAAATCCCTTTACAAAGTTTAGAACGTAGATCCAATTTAAATATTGAAATAAATTCAATAGGACTAAACACTGTCATAAAGCATGAACCTGTTATTAAATATCAATTAAGTTAATAAATTAATGAATAACCTAATATGTGTATTAGCCCAATATGAAGTAATAAATAAAGTAGATATATTAATGTGTTACTCTTCAGAATGTTTACTGAAAATTTATAGTTAATCAGTCATCAAATTTTAAATTATAAGAGCTACTATTTTTAGGTAGTGAGTAGTTCAAAAATAAATTAAATAGGTTTTTATTCAATTGCTTAGCCAATAACTATTTAATTCATTGCTTACACATTGAATTTTTTCCATTAGATTCTTGCTAAAATAGTTTTATGTTTGAACAATTTATCCTTTATCGTCTTCCTGTTTGGAAATTCAATCTCTGACATGACCACACACAAGTGCATACATACGAGGTTTGTCTAAAAAGTATCCGACCTTGAATTTTCCTGCATACGGTAATGATGCTAGAGCGGTGCCACTGTGCACAGTGGAAGAAGACAACTTAATGCGCATGCTTGAATTTTTTCTCCGTGTTCGAGTGTGTCAGTCGCTGCCTGCTGGCCGCTGAGTAAGGTGCTGTTATAAGTGTTCGTCGGATTTTTGATTTCTCTCAAGATGACTGAACGAGTTGAGCAAAGATACTGCATCAAATTTTGTCAAAAGCTTGGCGATTCGCAAAGCGAAACAATTCGTAAAATTCAGCAAGTTTTTGGAGACGATGCTATGGGCGTAACACAAGTGAAGGAGTGGTTTAACCGATTCAAAAATGACCGCACATCGGTGGAGAGTGATCAGCGTCTTGGGAGGCCTCAAACCGCTCGGAATGCAGCTGTTGTTGAGAGGGTGGAAAATCTGGTAAAGGGAGATCGTCGTTTGACCGTACGAGAGATTGCCGAAGAGGTTGGGATCAGTAAAGATTCCGCACATGCAATTTTGCGTGATGATTTGAACATGCGCAGAGTGGCTGCAAAATTTGTGCCCAAGCTGCTGTCGGCACAACAAAAAGAACTCCGTCTTGAGATTGCACAGGACCTTCTGGACACTACCAACACTGATCCTCAGTTTCTGAACACCGTGATTACTGGAGATGAGTCATGGGTATACGGGTACGACCCAGAAACAAAAGCACAGTCGTCGCAATGGAAGCATCCCGAGTCTCCAAGGCCGAAAAAAG
Source organism: Meta bourneti (assembly GCA_933210815.1). Classification (NCBI taxonomy): domain Eukaryota; kingdom Metazoa; phylum Arthropoda; class Arachnida; order Araneae; family Tetragnathidae; genus Meta; species Meta bourneti. The sequence continues at coordinate 48,219,046 of OW119929.1, read as the reverse complement.
CGCGACAGGTGCGAAGCAAAATCAAGGTGATGCTAACTGTGTTCTTTGATATCTGTGGAATTGTGCATCACGAATACGCACCGGAAGGACAAACAGTGACAAAAGAGTACTATCAACAAGTTCTACGCCGACTCAGAGATGCAGTTCGGCGCAAAAGACCACACCTCTGGACGACGAAAAACTGGCAGTTGCATCATGACAATGCTCCGGCTCATTCGTCACACCTGATCCAGACTTTCTTGGCGAAACACGGAATTCCAGTCGTCTCCCAACCTCCCTACTCTCCTGATATGGCTCCTTGCGACTTCTGGTTGTTTCCGAAATTGAAGATGCCGTTGAAAGGATCCCGTTTTGAGAGTAGAGAAGAGATAATGCAGAACGCGACAACGGAGATGAACACCATTCCAAAAGAAGCCTTCCAGGAGTGTTTTCGGCAGTGGAAGGATCGGTGGGCTAAGTGTGTGAAGGCGCAAGGGGCCTACTTTGAAGGGGATTAGGGTCCCAATTTCGTCACTTAAGTAATATATTTTTCCTGGCCAAAGGTCGGATACTTTTTAGACAGCCCTCGTACGTATAGTCTATTGGAGGGATCATAATGGAACTTTGATCATAATGATCGAAGTTCCGTTCCGATATGAGGAGGACATAGGCTCACTGTTTAACCCTTTAAAATATGATTAAGCTATTAATTTAACGATCTTTAATTAATCCATGCAACGATCAACAAGGAATAATAACATAAAATACTGACAAATTCATTCTTTTAGTTAATTAACAATTTCATTTCTTTTAGGCCCGTATAAAGAAACCAATAGTGCAATGGCAACTCCCGCAACGAATGGCACCATATCCGACAACATTTCGGGAGAATACATGTATACGATCATAGGAGTGTATGCCGTTATCATCATCATCGTGTTCATCCTAGTCTCCATAATTCTCTTCAAGAGGTTACGAGGTGCATTTCGTCCACCATTGTTTAAAGAAACGGTTGGTTACGTTCCCCTTCCACAAGAAGACGTTATAGGTGCAAGCAGAAACACAGATGAGCTGCATCGTGTCCTTGACATTCACGAAGAGAGTGATTCGAACTCCGATGACTCGAACTACGACAACATTTCTCTGGAACCTGGTAGAACGTACGATGATCAATTCGGAAGTAGTTCTGAAGACATTCCTCCGTATTATGAAAATCCGCCATCTTATGTGCCACATACGTTAGGGTGAATGAATCATCTGCCAGACGGTTGAGAGTACACAAATGGTTCATATTTATACTTATAGTCTTATTACAGAAGTAAATAATATGCGATCAGCACAACGAAGCCGTAGAGGGACTTCAGTAATTCGTGTCATTTGTATGAAAACCTGAAGTTCGAATTATGTCTAAACTTAGAAAGCAGAATCGAACGATGTTGGTTTGAAAGAAATCGAATCAGACGTTTAATTCACCTGGTGGTTTTATCTTCTCGAAAACTGCCCTCTTGTGGCCAGCCTCTGATGCGAAAACCTGTTCCAAAATGTCACCAGTTTGTTTTTCCTACTTGGATCGTTATTCCCTCTTGGAATATAGGGCAGTTTTGTCTCGACGAGTCGATATGTTGTCCTTAGCAAAATCGACTAGATCTTGGATGAGATATCTCGTTGAAATACTTGGAGGATTAAGAATCGAAGAATGAATTGATCAGTTGAACTGATATCGCAGCTCATGGGTGGCAGTAGAGTAGTGTGACTAGCATATAGGACTAATTGATGTGACTAGTATATAAGTCTAATTGATGCGATTAGCATATAGGTCTAATTGATGTGGTATTATTCACAGGTACTAACCACTAGAGCAGCGATTTGAAGTCTTTTTCATCTCATGGCACACATAAACTAATTACTAAAATTCTATCGTACACCAAAAAAACATAATTTTCGCCGATCTAATACAAAAAAATAGGTATAATTTTACGCTCCAAAGAATAGCTAAACAAATCTTTCCGAAACAATGTATGTATGATGATTTGTAATAAAAAATAATATTCAAAATTATTTATAGTCGGGAATTAAAATTACGAGTATTGCTTGAAATTGTTTGGGAATATACTTGTCAAAAGTCAAAACTAATCTTTGAAATGCAATGAATCTTACATGGCTTAAATCGTTTCACTATCCTTAAAGCACACCAAAGTCATTCTAACGTTACACCAGTGTGTCGCGGTACGTCTGTTGAAAATTGTTGTACTAGAGGGATTGTTTTCATGTGTAAGAAAAATCCTAGAATAACTTAAGACCAAATTAAAGCAGCTATCTATTTTGGTAACATTAAAATAAGTTGTCTTGTTTATAGAAAAGTGAAAATAAAAATACATATAACATCTCGGGAAAATATAACAATTAGCATACCCCTATTGCTTATAAATATAACCAGAGTCCAATCAGAAAGGATTGTCTGAGGTTCGATATTATTTAAGAATAAATGCTACCATTAGGGTAGGGTACCATCTTGTGCTTTCTAAAAGCAAACAATACTCTTAAATACACTGTTATCATACAGAAAACTTTGATTTATACAATGCAGCTAATTTAAATTACATTGTTACCACTACTCTTTGCTGGAAGTCCTTTTTTATGTATGCTCCATGCATATTGAAACAGATTTTTCCAAGTTGCATTTATTAAAATTCAAAGTTCTTATTTTTGTGTAATTCAAATCTGTTGTTTGGATTGATGTATTTTCAGAGTTTAACACATTCATCAGAAATAAAACATTCGAACTTGTATATGTGCTCCCTTCTTAATGATAACACTTGAAAAAATCTGGTAAAAATATAGTTACCTTTATTTTAGATCATAGGATATGATTAAAAAAAATTCGTGAAAGAGTGTTGCAAATTTTATAACACAAAATATGTGATTTCTCATTCATGACAAAGCAACTGTTATTGAGCTGAAACCTCTGTTTTACAATTTACTTCAGAAAGACTCGTAGTATATTTTATAACCCAAGAGGCGACTATGACAATTCAAAAGTATTTTTATTTAACATTTTTCTAAATGTTCACTAAGTCGAAGAGTATTGAACGAATTTCGTATCATTGGATGACTGAACGACTTTTAATTCGTAAAATTTTACACGCTTCGACTTTATTATAAAAAAATCTCAATATGTATACCAATATAATCATTAAAAACATGTTGGTAAACATATTTTTATGAATTCAATATCAAACTAATTAATGACATTCAAATATTGGTCAGTTCATCTCTTTATTTTCTAGCTTATAAGTGCTAAATGTTCGTATAGATGGCGCCATCATAACAATGAGCAATTGGGAAAAGAGTGCATCATTTTGAAATCACCAGAAAAATTGAAAACACCGTTGTATTTTTCAGTGTTTCGCTTTGAAACTTTTAGAGGGTAGTATCGAATCTTATAAAAAGATTGGCACACTTACAATTTAAAAAAAAACAGCCATTTTGAACATTTATTATACTCAAGTGATTAATATTTTTAAAAGGTTAGATTTCACATTTCTTTCGTATTTACTATTTTTTATGCTTAGCCTTGCTAAGTAACTTCATTCTATTTCTGAAGAACTACTTTTTGATTATACTATGCAGTAGTGTGAACAGCGTATATTGAAGAATAGGGAAAAGCAGACTATATTGCAGAATAGGGAAAAGACTGGACTCACATGGGCTTGTCCCTGTCCTATTTCTTTGGGTCGAAAGTGCCCTTTTACAAGTACGACCTTAATCATGAAATTCGATGAAACAAGTTGTATTATTTAAAAGTTGTAAATTTGTTTTCTTCAGGTTTATTCAATAGTGAGTTCTTTGTACATTGAATTTAGAATATTTGACTTAAAACACTGTCCCTAATACAATGATCGTTTAACTTTTATGCACAACTTTACATTTTTTTCCCTAAGTATACTTGTTTCAAAATTTATTTATTTGAAAAATGATATAAAATTTCAGTTTTATTCTTCCTAAGATACGATCCGTGGAATTTTCATCCAAAATATGTAGGGAACATTTTCCCTTCTCAAAAATAAAGTGATTGGTTCTTTTTGCAATCACTTTAGCCCCTGCACTTAACTAACTTTCTGCATGGTACTGTGGTGAACTGTGTACTACAACCATTTCTTTTCGTTTTATTTTTAAATATATTACGTACTATTTAAAATCCTTAAGAATTCTCTTGATAGATGGCGCTACGTATAAATTGAGACGTTACAGAACGTTAAAAGTCGACAACCGATCCTATTCGACAAAAGAATCACTCGTTTGAATTTAAAAAACAATCAAATACAACGAACACAATTCAAACGATTTTAGTTTCAAGAATGAATTCCACGTTTGATCATATTTCTTCTTTTCCATTTACCTTAATTTTGAATATTATATTCTGCATCAGTGCAAAAGTTGTTTGTGTCTGTGAAGCTATAGACAATGTTAGATAGTTTTAGCTGTACACATATTCGATGAAAAAAGGGCAGTAGCAGTGGAACTAGTGCCTAAATAGCAGTAGAGTAGCATCCAGTTAAACCCAGTAGTCTACCATCCCCTCTTGAAAAAAAATTGAGTCATCAAGTAAAATAAGAAAATCTGATGCTAAAAACAAAGTTTGCTTTTGACGTAATCTTTATTGAGTTCTTATCAGTTTCGAGTTCTAATGCTCGCCTCTATGTTTGTCACTGATGCCCGATCGTCCCGAAGCTTGCTGATTTTGTACCTGATTAGTTAGTGGTATTTGTCATGTTCAACAGGTACCTCTAACACACTACCCCAACATTCCATTGATGCCAATTCCATTTCAGTTGTTATGCGCAATTGGTCCTTGCGCATGACCAATGAATCTGCAGACTCAAGACAGCTCGTCGTCTTCTTTCTACTTACTGCTCTTGGAACTTGAGAAAAATCTATAGTAGGTTCCTACCATAGAGGAGAGATAAGGATAGAGAGCGCATCGCCATTCAAATGGACGAAAACGTTGTTGCACGAGTAACTTCACATTTTAGCCCAAGCTTAAATCAGATTTGGCTTCATGTCACCATGTAAAGAAAACAATCTTGGCGATAACTTCGTCTGTGTAATGTAAACATATCGCGATTTCACCTTTTTGAACCAAATAAGCACAAGAATAAACTAATTATACTTATTTTGATACTAATATGGCCTTCGTGATTAAACGGATAGTTTCTACTGAGAGTATTTGCTGTACGATTTTGCACCACTATTTCATAAAAATAAAGTTCCTTATCATACCAAGTTTGCTGCTTTATAATGTTTCCAAAGTAACTAAAGATAAAAAACAGTGATACAGAGTAGAAAATTCAGTCTGAGATTAATAATTTTAGATCTTTGTTTTGTGAATATTGAAAATATTCTGATGTTGAAACTTGCAATTCGTAGCCCCCATGAAAGCCAACAGAAAGAATACATAATTAGATTTCGAACCAGATTTTGTTTTTCAAATATAATATTTTCACTGTGAATAAATTTTACGGCTTTTGGACAAAGGTTGTGTCAATTGAAATTTATATTTCTTGTTTTTTTATGTAATAAAGTGTAAGCTTACAAAATGAAAAAGCATTCAAATAAAAGATAAACATTTTATTGAACAAGATTTGTAGATTATCAAAGCCATACAGACTTTTATGAAAAAATATACTCAGTCGCTTAGACATGGTATTATTACGCATATACTCGTATATAGGGAGACCATTGATTTTTTAAAAATGACTAAGATAAATTAAAATTAACAAAAATGTTCTATGTACTAACAAAAGCACTTAATTTTTATTTACATAGATTACATAAGGGCAATTCCATGAAACATGGGACATTGAAGATAAAATGTTTTTAGAAAATCTTATCTCAGCTTTTTTTTAGGTTTTTTCTAGACAGTTTAAAGTACAGAGAAGCAAAGAACGTACAGATAAAAATTAAAGGAAATTATGACTAAAATATACATAAAAGCATCGTCTTAATATGAAAAAATTCCAAAGAAAAACCAATGAATAATCTACAAAATAATTGTTTTTACGCTCTTAAGTTTAACGCAAAAGTACATATGTATTGTTTCGAAATACAACAAAACAATTTCTGCAAATCAAAATTAAAATAAATAGCTTTCAGGAGCGTACTCCCTTGTAATATATTAACAATATTAATCTTACATAAACAAACTGCACAATCTGCGTACAAGAAACTACTAACAATTTTATAAACACGCGATATTTGTTTATTCTAGCGGAAGTCACCAAGATTCGCCAACCTGCATTTTTGCGTATAACCGTAAAACATTCGATTTTTTTCGCAAAATGCATAATTTTTAATGGCTCCAAAACATTTTCTATCAGCTTAGAAATATTCAAATTGTTCTCACGAAATGAAATAATGCAAAAAAGTGTTCCCAATAACGAATAAACATTGATTATACTTTGATGTGATGCAATGCTACTCTTTTTAAAATGCTTTAATACTAAAAAAGGCAGATAAGTAAATAACATACCTGTGAAATGAGTAGGGTGATCCTTTAGTTCCTCTTTCCTTGCAACTGTATGCACAACAATATGCAACCATTTTTTTTTCACTAAAATTTCACTCAATTTGCCGTTTCTATGTTAAATTCCATAGAGAACGTTCTCCGAGTCCGAGAACCGTCCGCAAATCACGTGATTTTACTCGTACAACGTGTTGGCAACCCCTATGCGCTCTCTTTCCTTAGATCTCTTCTAAGGTTCCCACACGTTTCGTTGTCGAGCTGCAGATAATATTCTTTCATTTCTTGCGTCCTACTTACTGAATGTTTGTTTGTGCTGTATTTTTATCATGAATGATATTTTGATACCAGAAGAAAATTTATTAGATACTAATAACGATTTTTGTATGCCAATTATCCTTTTCACAATTACGTTTGCACAAAGACAAGACTCAAATCACAATCTTTTAAAACTGCGGGCAAAAGACACGTACTTTTCTTCCATCATGATACGAGAGGTTTCCACGGCTAACTAGAAATACAGCAATATAGCAAAAAAAGAGAAAAATCGAACCACTCCCTTTAATTTTTGCATCTTTCATAGTAGAGAAAATTCATTCTCGCCAATCTCAGTTGCAAATGTTACGCTATACTACTCCTAAATAGGTAGGTTCAAATATATATTTTAAAAGACATTCCATTCTCAATTGGTTGCTTTATTATAAATAAGTAAATTGAGTTGTAAAAGTAAACAAATCCATTAATTTAAAACTTATTAGATAAATCGTGAATTTCTGTAGAAACTTCATTTTCGAAACAACAGAAGTAAAAAATGTATCTAAATAAGTATCTATCTTAAAAATTCACTTAACTACGAATCTATCTTAAAATGCATTTATACGAGTAAAAAATTCTATCTTAAAAATGTGCTTAAATAAAAAAAATCAAATTATTTATTAAAGTATAAAAGAGAAACATGTCAGACTAAAAAATTTTATTTACTTTTTTTGCTTTAACATTCTTAACGTTTGCAATATTATCAGTGTGAATGGGGGTAAATAAAACGCACGGTGTAGCAACATTGTTGAACACCATGCTTCTGATCATGTTAGGTTTTCTGGCGAGTGCTGGTTTTTCATTGGGAAGCCACATTGACCTTCATGTGTTCTCAGGAGAAACTATGAGATCGTAAAAGCATCTTGATAACTATGTCGTGCAAAAAAGAAAAGATTCAATCGGTCTCTTCCACTCAGAGCTAATCTAGAAGAGAAACTTCTTCAAAGGGGGGGGGGAGGAACTGGACATTTGAAGTTATTCGCGCACATACCCTGATCTTATTCCCATTGAAAATCGTTGTATTCACTTTTGATATATTTTTTAGTAAGCTTTCCTCCTCCTTTGGGAATTATAAGAAATCCTCAAACAGGAATGACAATCATTGCTTTGATATCCTAGGCCGATTGAATTTGTGTTTAATATTAAACTTAAATTGACTCTTCTATGAATCAATTCATGTTTACCTTCACTTCCATTACAATTTGTAGTACCAATTTAAGTGTGTAAAAGTCTCTTTATGGAGAGCTGAGGGGGATCGAACAGGCTCTATTCACCCAAATTCCATAGCAAAGCAAATTCAAAAGTACCATTCAATAGGAAACAACGTATTCCATAAATTCATCTACATTGAATTTGCTTAAAGGGTCGTTTTCTTAGCTCACACAAACTTAATAATTTCCAATTACAACATCCAATTTTGACCCATGATTTCGAACTCGTATTGAAGTTTTACGTCGAATACCAGGTTTCAAATCATTCGGTCCACTCGTTTGTGGATACAAATACAACTTTATTGTACGAGTCCGGAACAATTAGCGCAAATTTCACGTTGTTTTTATACAATCTAAAAGTAATAGGCATTAAATAAAAACTAGGGAAAACAGCAACACTATCTGGGAGGTACACAATCTTGTCAAAAGGTATTTAAAAAAGTTCTCTCGTATACAGAAAACTAAGCTATGTTCGAATGTCTCCTCTTCGGACAAACAAGCAAGGCATCTTCTCGTGACCACAAGATGAAATCTGAACATCAGTAACAATATGACCCAATCTGGCCCTGGCTATAAAAGTGGCAACTAGTCGAAGGACCATCTCAAAGTATATAAGATAATTAGGTCCTTTTAAAATTTTAAAAGGATTGCGACTTGAACACCCGTATTACTCCAGGAACCGCTCCACTTCAATCTGATTTTGTTCTTGATCTTACTCAAACTCTCGGTGGGGACACACATGTGGAAAAGGAATTGGCCCCGGCAAAGAAGACCAACCTGTAACCGTTTCTCCATTATGAGTATGGAAAATTTGGAGAACCCTACCGCTTAAACTAGTTAGCCAGATATTTTCATATCTTCCAAAATTATCTATCCATCACTCCATAAATTTTATCATTAATTTTTATCTTTTAAAGAATCAAACAAAACCTAAGTAATGTTTCTTTTTTAAGTTAATTCTTAGAACAGAACATCAATTATTAAATTTATATTCAAAAATTGTTGGCGTAGTGTTGAAGTTTGGAGAGTGGGGTGCCAGCTCAGGTGTGACCTCGTCATCTGACCTGGTTGAAAATTACGTGGTGTTGTCCTCGGATCTTTCCCTTCAGGTTTGATCCCGGACAGTCGCAAAAAGCCCGCTGTGTTGCTCCATTGCGACGTTAATTCAAATACCTACCTACCTATATTCTAAAAGTATCTTACATAAACCTTAATGTATTTTAATGCGAATTGATTCAGGATTTCATTTAAGGTGATACAAAATTTCAGCTATTTCCTCTTAGCATAAGTTAGAGATATCATTTTGCAAAAAAAATGGCTACAAAAGTGGCCATAGTAAGGCTTGAAAATTTCTAGTGTGTCGCGATGAGCTTCAAAGTAACCAGACCTCTAACGGTAAACGAACCTTTTGAAACGAAATGCGAACCAAAATCAAAGCTATTTGAACTGTGAGATCTGGCAGTCATTATAATGATTCCTATACGCTTTAATAAATGTCTCCCTTAATTTGCTCTCTTATGCACTGTATATTTTGCTTATCTCCAATCCATTTAAAATGTAATATAATCGACTGTTTAGTTCCGACATATTATATTGAACTGTGACATATTTATTGAAAACCCAGGATTTCTATCGAAAGAGACATATTCTTCTGCACCCGGGATTCTGAAAGTAACAGAAAGTTCAAGGTAAGAAGGTTTTTTTTGCCTTCATTAGTTTTGAATCTGTATTTTGGTACATAGCTAATATTGAATTTATTAAAGTTAAAAAACTGCTTGCATTGACAAATCACCGGAAGCCACGAGAAATCCATGCAGATGGTGAAAGTGAATATTTTTGGAATACACAGGAGTGAAAGCAAAGTCCTTCCTGAACTCGTTCTTTCAGTTTAAATTTCCACGCAGAAAATGCAGCTGTTTCCAACCGTCTATTACACATTGAGCAGCCTTGAAGATTGCCCAGAAGACCAAAGACATGTGAATTCCAATTCCCAGTTGGATCCACGAGAATGAAGTTTTGTCAAGTGCCTGAGGGTGTCCACTATCTGTAGCACCTCTTGACTCCCTGGTGGCGGAAGTAGCATCAGCTGTTCTTCACTCGCACGCACGCCCCCACAAACAATGGTCCCCACACAAAGAACTCCGCCACGCATGGATAACAGCGGCCTTTTTTTCCATCCGCCATCCGCGTGCACTAGGAAGTCCTCGCAGTAGAATTTTGCTGCAGCGTCGTTTTTCCACTGTTCGAATGAAAGAGCTGGCCTTTCTCCTAAACAACTACAAACACGCGACAGCTGGTTTCTCGTTCTACGGAATATTGATTTCAGTTTCTGTTATGTCGATGAGCTAATTAAATCAGAGCCAATGTAAATGAGGTGAGCAAGGGGATATGAACAAATGCTTTGTACTAGGTAGGGTTTATAAATTACTGGCATTCTCTCAGCCGGTAAATTATCGGCGGAAATTTTGATTTTTACCGGTTTTTAGTTCTAAATTTGTCCTGATCGCGCTGTTGTTACACATATTTCCAAAATCAGAGCAATTGCTGTTCTAGTGAAGGCAGTAAGAAGTTTTTGTTGACATGTAAATATTTATAAAAATTTATTGCTCGATTTATTTCCAACCAAAAACTCGTTTGAAATAGGAAAGCCAATCAGTTGTTACTTACAACATAAGGTACTAAAAGGTAAGCAGTTGAATTAACGTCGCACTAGAGCAACGCAACAGGGGCTCTGAAGACTTCCCTTCGGGATCAATCCCGAAGGGAAGGATCGATGACTACACCTCGTAATTTAGAACCCCGGTCAGATGACAAGATCAACACCTGAGCCAGGACAGATTTAACGTGAACCCACGTACACGACGGTATTTGGTTAGATCGAGTTTCGAACTCGAAACACTCCATTGCTAATCCATTAAGCTTCAAACCAGGCTACCGCGGCCTCTAAAACCAGGGCGATGTCTGTTGTAGTAAAGGCAATAAGACACAAATTTTATTAACATGTAAGTATTTGCAAAAATTTGCTGCGCAATTTATTCCCTTCCAAAAACTTGTTTGAAATAGGAAATCGATCAGTTTTTCTTTCCAATGCAAGGTACTAAAAGGATGAATCAAGAGTTAAACTCTTTGGAGGGCTACATTTGAATACTGTAAAAAGCATACCACTTTTGGTATACGACGAAATTTGCAACTACCCCCATACAGACTTCTGCTAAATGCAGAGGGCGCTTGTGTTTTGGTAACCTTTTTCAGAACTCCAAGCGTAATTTGGCATGATACTCGAATCCAATTTCAGCATGATGCTTATAATAAAAATTATCGCCAAACATCGTCAAAACGATATAGTAAACCAAATTATTATTTAAGTACTTTTCCATCTCTGTTTTTTAAACAGAAAATCCCTCTCATACGAGAGCTATGGAGAGGAGAGATGAAGAAAAATTTGTTTCTGTATGTTGTAGTCTGCCCTTTCTAAGTTTCAAAGTTATAAAATATTTTCATTGCATTTATAAATAATTGTATGTGTCCAAAGGAAAGACGAAAGTTTACACATTTGTCCAAGTATAATATTAAGTATTTATTTGGAATACATATCTGTATTTCATGAGGAAACTGTCATTTATAATTCCTAGAAAGGAATTTGTGAAACTAAGATTCCTTAACAGAAGCTAGAGGAAAATACTAACCCGAGACCGGGACCAATTGGGCCGCGGTAGACCAGTTGGAAGAGCATCGGATTAGCAACCGCAGGGTTGCGAGTTCGAAACACGGTCCAGCCAAAGACACATCGCGTACACGGGGGCTAGTGCGATATATCTGTCACGTACACGGGAGTACGATATATCTGTCGCGTACATGGGGGCACGATATATCTGGCCTCAAATGTCCTCACGTTGGCGTGGTGTAGAAGTTTGGAGGGTGCAATGCCGGCTCAGGTGTTGTTCTCGTCATCTGACCATGGTTCAAAATTGCGAGGCGTTGTCCTTGGATCTTTCCCTTCGGGATTGATCACGGACAGTGGCTAATAGCTCCAAATGTTGCTCCAGTGTGACGTTGATTAACTACCTACCTACCGGGACCAACTGTCTATCGTGATACAGAATAACAGAGGGCAAATTTGAGAACCCTGGAATAACCAGAGCACATTCTTACCTATTCTCAGCAAATTTCTAGAGCCCAAAAGTCAAGTTTTGGAACATTTTGTTTGAAAAATTTAATTGAATTAATTTTTTGTTCATTTGCTTTAACACAATTTTATGAAACTGGATTTGGCGGAACATCTTAGCTTAGAAGATTCCTAAACAGAAATAGGTCACTTAAACGGACTTAATACTACATGTTTCTTTCGAGTGTTCTACGTGCTTTCTTTCTTTATTAGTAATGCAATCTATGTATTTAGAAAAAAAATTATAAAAAGTATACCTTGCAATTGAAAATTTATTATCTTAAATTTTGACGTTTAGTTAAGTATTATTTATGTTACCATGAGCTTAAAATACAGTTAATATTAGGAAAAGGATAACTTCCTTTTACTAAATGTTCTGGAGAACTATTTCAAACACCTCTCACATTCGTTCAGGAAAAATGACAAGTGACAAAACGAAGGTATTCTAAAACCTATTTATACTGCATAGCTAATGCATTACGAGGATAAATATCTCGTTTTTGTAATCTAATAATTCTTAAATATAACTCGAAAGTTCAAGTTTTATTACTACGCATTAAAAAATAAAAAAAACACTAAAGAATGATACATTATACAAGGGAAGCAAAATTCCCTTTCGAAGTTTCACATTGTAAGAATTGATTATTTTGAATTCAATTAACTGGTTTGCATATCAAATGAAGGGCTCCGGGAGACAGCGATAAGCTGATAAGCCACAAAAATATGTGTTTCGTAATGAAAAAATATATATTCAAGAGGATCAAAATAATTTCTGATTGTTTTTATGAGTGCTTAATACTTAAAATAACCATGACCCTTGAATATCTTATAAACCATTATATTTTTTGAAATTTTTAAAACTTGACTCTCCTGAAAAATTCGAAAAGTGATTTTTCAATATATTGCCCTCAACTATTCAATTATCAAAGTACTATTTGTTTTAAATAAATATCTTATTTTCTCTAAATGCTGATTTCAGTTAACATAAATCCGTTCAGAAGATACTTCAAGCACTTTCGGCGAAAAATTCTTGAAAGATAAGCAAGTCATTAAAGAGATAAAAAAAGAATATCGCTTTTTATAATCTTCGAATTTCTACATTTCTCAGCATGTTTTGACCGCATAAATAGACACCGCAGTATTAAGTTCTATACGCAAAAAAGGTAAGTGGAAACAATTTCGATTTTTTATACTCAAAACCTACGATTACGATAAATGGAATGTCGTGCATCGATTTATTCTTTCAACGAATAAAGAAGTACCGATCTAACCGCCCTTCTGAAATGTCTAGGTGCACTTTTCCTCCTTTATCTCAAAGCTAGAGCGAAACGAAATGCACATTTTTGTGCAGTAATGTGTCTCATTCCATGTGCCCCAAAGTCCTTTCTGAATAAATTCCATGAATTGAAAAGTGAAGCATTGGAATAGCAGTTTTTTCATCTACTTTAATATTGAATTAAATTCAGCCAGGTCACTGTTTACGCTGACCTCGATGTTCAAACAGTCGTCGCCCTTTGTTCTGTCAAAATGTCTCAAACCAAATTGAACACTATAAAGTACTAGTGTTTTTCTTTTTCGTTTATGATTTTCTGATGTTGAGGTTAGAAGTGGGTACGCCTACAGTTTCACCTTCTTGTTACGTTTTATGATTTCTTTCTTATCAAGAGTTCATTCTGGAATAAAAAGTAGCAGGTTCATTCGGAGACGGGGATCAGGTCACAGCACATATAAACGTTTGTATTTTTTAATATTGAAATTACCACTTTGTGATTTCACAAGAGTTCATATGTAGGAAGATAGTTCAATTTATGTCGAACTCGAACAACACAACGGGATATTGGCGACGGTCCGGGATGAACCCAGAAAGGAAGGATCCGAGGACAACACCTCGTAATTTTTAACCACGGTTAAATGACGAGATGCACACTGTAACTAAGACCCCATTCTCCAAATTCCCACACCAATCTAACGTGAGAACATTTGAAGCAGCGACAGATTTAACATGCACCAGTCCCACTTACAATCCGCGACTTTAACAATTGGGCTAGCCCGGGCCCCACAAGAGTTAATGCCAAGCATTGTATTTAACGAATTCAGTGAATTATTGTTGAGATTCTTCATTTGCGCCAAATTTCAATTGGTAGGTTTATTTTCCACCGATAATATTCTACTGTAACAAACTTCTTGAGGACGAATAAACTTTTAACTTTTTGAAACAAAAGAATAATTCGAATTGCTACAAAGTATAATGTTTCAATCCATTTCTTAATATTCAATAATTTTATTCATTAAGGAGACAGTGGACTTTCAAAACAAACGTTTGCAGCTACTATCCGATTGCTATAAAATTTTCAGACTGTATTCTACTAAAAAGCCTACATATAAAGTTTGGTACAATAATATTAAGTTATGCTGAAGTTATTACATAAAATAAGGTCAAAAATTTCAATAAATTAGGAAAAATTGATAGATCTCATGAGCATTAATTTTTCATGTATTGACATTATTTTAATTCACATAATAGTTTGCATACATACAAATCAAATCAACTTCCCATTTGGTAAGTGTATCTCTCAATTTTAAAGCAAAAAATTTGTACTAAATCACCTCAAAATTTGCAAAACAGAAGCATAGGTTAATCATCATTTTCAACCAAAATATTTTGTTCTTGTATACGTAACTCCGTCGAAAATGTAAAATTATTTTTGTTATCCACAGAGCTTGACATCAATTCGTTTTTAACGCTAAAATTTAAAAATCGAGTTTGGTGATTTTGTAAGTCTACTGTCCTCTTTAAGACGAGAAAATTAAAAGGAACTAATGACTAAATATCATAATGTAAGGTAATACCCTTTATATTATTATTAACTCTGTACCTTAGGATTAATAGGGCCTATGCTGATTTTGAGTTACATCTACAAATTATTTCAATATAATAAACGCTATAATAGAAAAAGTGCCCATGCTCTCCAATCAATAGATTATGGAAGAATAAAAAAATGGAGAGCATTTTTGGTATGCTGTGTTAAAAATTAAAGAAATAAAAATTACAATATCAAACCTTGCCAAAACGCAAAATGGACATTGGCCCCTTTCCTACTAAGTTACAAAAATATTTGTCTAAATATGTATAGAAGCTGTATTTTATAAATTCTTTTTCCCATGTGAAAAATGTCAACGTCTGATTCTTTGCTGTAATATATCTGTAGCGTATGAATTATTACATTATTTCTTTGAGGTCAGTTTTGAAATTTTGATGTTGTATAATGTTTTATCGATAAAATAACGCAATGTTCCCAACGTATAAGTACTTGGTATGGTATGTATAGCATAAGACACTGTAATTGTAATAAAGTGAAAATTAGTAACCAAAGAAGGGCTGACTAATGACAAAACCTTGGGCAGCAAAGCAAGAAAAGGGAAGAAATATAAGACTGCATCAATCGAAACGGTGAAGTCAATGCACAGAATTGAATCGCCAGGTTTGTGACATCAGTATGGCAGTGATGCGTCGTGTAAACCGTGAGATATAATCTCAACATGGAGAATAAAACTGAATGATGTTACAAATAAGTAATTGTCTTGTAATGAACTATACAATGAGAGATGAAGTAAATTAAAAGCAGTAAGGAGAGGAAGATCCAAAATTAATTATATAAATATACTATTATATGTGCTTTATGGTAATAGTTTAGTCACATGTAATTGTCCGTCTTTGTATTATTAAAGGAAAGGTAAGATGTAAATGAATAGATCTTGGTGGTTATAAGTTAAGTAAAATTTTATTTATCAGAGAAATTAAAAGAAAGATACGTGTGGCATAGTATTTGCATCTATGTTCCTTACAAAAATTAAATCAATACAACTGCTGTCCAGAGTAGTGGGCGATGTAGAAATGTACTTCAAGTTGAACTCACGTTACATATTAGTCTATAAGCAATTTGTTTTGATAACATCGACATTGAAATTACCGATAAGCATAATGGGTACATTAGTATCTAGAATCATATTGGTACGAACAATCATTGCTTGACCAACTATACCATATTTTCCTTCCAAGTGGCTTATTTGCAAAAATGGCAATCGCGATGAGATCAGTCTTTTACTTATAGGATCCAGTGGTGACAATCCATCGGGCTTTGGAGGATAAACAAATCCATTTGACTTGAAAAAAGCCGGTATCTTATTAACATTAAATGAATGGTGACAAGTGTTACACAATTGAAATTATGTGATATCTTCACTTGGAAATTCTTTTAACAATGCGAAATGCTTTAAGCTAACTGGCTTCAAATCTCTCATAAACCATAAGCGATCACAGACATTACAAACGAAACCGAACTCATTCTTGACAAACGCCGATTCGAATCGGCCCATAGCCATCACTTTACAAACTCTTCAAAATGAGCTGCGACAGTAATATTGCCATTTCTTCTTATTTCATCGTTTAATGTCTCGAAGTTATCACATTCTAAGTCAATATCCATGGGTTCAGGCTGCAGAGCACTCGAAGTACTCACCCGGCTTTGTCACGCTCATCTTTCTTAGGCTCTATACAATCAACATCGTTCGGCATTAGTTAATTTGGGAGTTTCCTGACTCCTTTTGAATTTTTCTTTCCAATAATATACGTTTCTTATATTTCTGTTCATATTTCCTTTGCAATTTTTTCAATTCAACACACTTATCGGCTAGTGACTTTACAAATTGTACTTGGTATCTTGTTATTGCTAAATAATGTTGTATATCTTGTTGTTCTCTACAAATCAGCATCAATATCATCTCATCTCAGTTTCATCTCTTCGCAATCAGTTACACTGCCCGAACACCACATGGCGTCGCTATTTTCAGTGTTCATGTGCATGCTATACCTCTCATTGCTGCACAACCCTGCTATCCACCATTTTAGTAGATCGGAGGTGGGTCTAGAATGCCTCTATCCAATAAAATTTAAATCATTACCTTATGATTTGTAGTTTACGAGACATAGGCGACAAAATCTTGCCATTTGTTCGGTCGCTTGAACTTTCGTAACCCTATAGCGTTTCGAATTTAAAGACGTATTTACTTCAAAAATTTATTCGTGATTCTGTAATATCTAGTTCATTCAATAATCGCTTTTAAATGTATGATAGTCAAAAGTAAAGGTTTTCATTTTACTCCAACAACTTTATTTTTAAAAAATCATTGGAAAGTACGTGTTTTATATTCGTTTATGTATAAGAATTCTTGTGCGCAATTAGAACTAAAATTATGTGCATTTCCTTCTATGGTCTTGCATTATTTGACTGACCAATTGAAAAGAAAATTAGAATCGCTCCATTGTTTCCTTAAACCAAACATGCGTGTTTTTAAAGTATTGGTGGACTTCCTAGTCGCAGTTGATTGTATTAATGCATTTATTCTTTGGTTTTCTGTTTCATAGTTTTTGAAAAATCCTTGAAAATAACCGGTTTTTGTTCAGGTAGCTGAAATGTGTTTTGCTAAGTAGAATAGAAGATAATTATTTTTTATGGTTGAACCTTTTAACTACTCAAACACAATAGATTTACAGTACATCACAACCTGTTGTCTTTTATGACTTCACGTCTATATTGTACTCTATTTGTGGTAAAAAAAGCTGGTAAAAGTTTTCTTTGAAAAAGTTGCATGATTTTACTTTTCCTTCAAGTACTTTTGAGATGCAGTAACAAGTATCCATGCAGTTACACTAAAATGTTTCAAATGCTATTCCATTGTTTACTAAATATTACAACATTTTAGAAAATAGATATATAAAACAGATTTCAACTCCGATAAATACCAGTTTCCTTAAAATACATTTAAAATATTTAAAGTATATAAATACCACTTTTAACAAAAATTGACTCGAGAAAAATGCTGTTGCTGCTTAGAATTGAAAAAGCGTGATTTTTACGCTAATACCAACACAAATAAGTTTCAGCTCGTTAGTTTCCTCCGATTCCGCCAGTGAAAAAAATAATGTATTTGTCCCCGTAGAATTATGTTCTTAATGAATGCTTCTTAAGATATTTCTAAGAAGGTGAAAAGGCGATATGTATACATGCACGTCTTGGTGAATTCGCCATACGTTATGAAAATGCTTCAAATTACAAATTACTTGGTAAAATGTATGTGTCATACTTTAAAAAACATTATTTTCGATGACTAAGAAACCATTTACGCGTGTCACATGTATTAGCTTTTAAAAACCTGGGATGGTATAGAAAGATTTTTGGATCTACTTTTCATTTGCAACTCTAAAATCCTCCATTGAATGAATAACATATAAAAATAAGAGTAAGTAAAGTAAAATATACAGTAAATTCACTTAATCGTATTCTAGCAATTAGGTACAAGCAATTATAAATATTCTAACAATTCTCGTATAGCAAAATTACATATATTTAGAATATTCAATTATATATATTCCAATGAGTGAATAATGAACGTTGAAGAATAACAGAATATACTTATATTAATCTATGAATGCTTTTACACTTTTATGTAACTATTTTCTTGTGAGATATAATCTATTTTCATAAGGCACTTTTACTTGAAGGCACGGACGAAACATCTACTGATTAATGCTGAGAGAAATTAAGTTCTATTTCTTTCTGGGTTTTCTTCAATTGTACTGAAGCTAACTGCACCATTTTAATTGTAAAACGATTTCGAATAGTTTTAACGATGCACTTATTGAACTTTTGAATGTTTTTATTGATAAATCAATAAAGATGCTTAAAATGCATTTTCAACAAAATATCAGTTATTTTTACATAGTTACGCAATCATTTGCTTTGTCAACACTGAAGGCCTTTAACAATCAACTCCATTTATCTGTATTGTTCTAATTATGCTTGCTTTCATGAAGATATTGATGCTGTTGATACTTTAAAAACAAGTAAAGCTAATTCTATGGGTAAGTTTAAAAGAGGGTGGCAATTAAAAATATTCAGTGAAAGTTTCTTACTTTTACTCATTCAGTTTAAAACGCGAAGGGTTTTCGAAAGAGAAAAATAGTTGCAGTCGACGCAAAAGAAAAGCACTAAAAGAGAATTTGAGAGTAAGAAGAATAAAAATGTGGTGTGTTTCTTTCTCTCTTTACTTCAAAACCAACCATCTGTGAGCATCGTGTCAGCGATTTCCGGCCTTGGAAAAACTATTTTTGCTTTAAAAGCATTTTTAAGGTTTATTTCTAAGTAAAGATTAACGTTTCTTGTGACACTAACATCGCAAGAAGGATGTTTTTATATTCAAAAAATGCATTACAACACTATACAATTTTCAATCTATGCACTTTAAGTGGATCTCGACCAGCGTTCACAACATTTACCAGTAGAATTAAACTTAAGTCGATAGAAGTAATTATCAAAAAAGCTTATTCATGAGTGGCACAAAATGGATACAGAGCATAATCAAAAGTCATCTATGAAAACCAGGTGAGCTCTGGTGACTTTTTGCGAAAGTTTAACATTGAAAATTTTGCTGCCAGAAGAAATATGCTCTCAGTAGAAGTAGCATGAAAATGTTTCGAAAAAGTAAAAAATGATAGATTGTGCAGATGATGCAAACCGTAGTTTTGACGTGAATACTCGGGCCTGATATTGGATTGTGGAATGAATGAAACAGGTATAAGAAGTTCAAACGATTGTTTATTTTAAATATTCAACAATTAATTTACAGTTTGAACGATTAAAGTGCAGTTTAATATTAATTGTTGTTGTCATAATTGTAGTGTAGTTCGGTAGCTTCGAATAATACCACTTACTCCACAGTCCTCACTCCACGTAATGCAGTTACACTGTGCCCCAAAGTTCGCCCAATATTGCAGATCTCTCTCCCCGAGCTCAGTGCTCCAGGGCACTCGATCCGAAGGTCATGTCAGGTACGGACATCCTTTGTCTACACGACGCTATATTTATCTTTTGGATGTTTCTTCTAGTTTTGAAATCATAAGACAAAACAATTATAACGCAGTTTTGTAACGCTCGTCTTTTCATGCTTGCCCCAATCAGTGCAGGATTTACGTATAAGCTACACAAGCTATAGCTTAGGGCCCCCACTTTCTTTGGGGGCCCCAAAAAAATTGTCAGAGTGAGCAATTGTCATATATACTTAAATATACTGCAGCATTATTTGTCCCAATGCCCCACTTTCGGATTTTGTTAAAGGTTCCAGGGATATGTTCGATCATTTTGAAGAAAAAGCAAAGGAAAAATTGCCTGATGTTGATTACAAGAAAAGCAGATATAGAAGAAGGCATATCAATGATGATGAAAATGATGCTTTAGAGAACGTTGAGCCAAGAGACAAGTTCAGAATCAAAACATTTATACCTGTGATGGATGCATTAGAGTCAAGTCTGGCACAGAGGGCCTCAGTATACAATGATGCTGCAGAAAAGTTTTCATTCTTAACAAAATTAGAAGCTACAGAAGAAGAGATTCGTGAAGGGGTTAGTGCTTTATGCCAAACATATCCTGAAGATGTGGACATGAATCTTGTAGAAGAAGTCAAGCATTTTCATCAATATGTTAGACATAGTCAAGCCTATGGTTCAGCGGAACATGATAGTCTAACACATCAGGATCTGTATAGGGTAATATGTAACGATCGTGTCCAATCAGCATTCACTAATGTAGAAGAAATTTTGAGATTGTTTCTTAGTATGATGGTTGCAAATTGCTCTGGAGAAAGATCTTTTTCTCAGCTGAAGAGGATAAAAAATGAATTTAGAACAACAATGACTCAAGATAAATTATGTTCCCTCAGTCTCATGTGCATAGAAAGGGACAAACTACGCAGTTTATCATTTGATGATGTCATCAGTGACTTTGCTCTGGCAAAGGCAAGAAAGAAAATATTTTAGTTTAATATAATTCCTTAATCCTTATAACATGTTTCAAGAGATTAGATAATAAGCCTTTGTAAATTGTGCCTTTTAAAAGAACTTTTGTTTCTTTTTACCAGAGTTTGCATTTTTAAGTTTGTTATGAATAAAAATGATTTTAAGTTAAAGATTCATTATTTCACTATCTATATACTTCTTAATTGTATTTCAGTTTAACCCTCTAGCTATCCGAAAATCATATTTGGCACTGACATATAATATCTGGACTTATAAAGGGCCCCATATCTCAAATAGCTTAGGGCCTTATCAAGTCTAAATCCGGCCCTGGCCCCAATGCTGTTCCAATTTTAATGGCGGATTCATGTCAAAAAACTGACAAGTAATCTGACACCCATTTTTAATTTTCCTCTCACGGTGTTCTATGCTGCTTCAAGAATCGGGGTTGTTTATGTGTATGGTTTAATTGTATGCTTTCTTGTGTTTGTGTGAAAATGATTATGTTCAGGTACGCATAACTTCTAGAGCGTACTAATATTAAGCATAGAACTTTAAAGAAAGGTGAATCACCTTTATATTTTTATACATACCACAATGATAATTTAATCAGCTAAAATACGCTCTTTAAAATTGACAAACGAATGAAAAGAGGTGAACGATAAAGAGGCAAATAAAACTGCTGAGGAGAAAACTCCTTTGTCCAAAACAATCACTTCTTTCCAAGTTAATAATGTCTTAATTTAATTAAAATGTTCAGTATGAGAAAACTCTTAACATGCTTATGACCACCCTAGTTGGAAGTTAGTGATATAATTTGCTTACACAGTTTATGTCAGTTAAAGAACTGTGATATATAACAAAATAAAATATACAAATGGATGCGCAATGGTCGACAAATGAAATGAGTAAGATGCTAGCATAAACACAAAATCTGACATTTTCGTCTTTATGCTTTCCTTTCTCTTCTACCTAAAGAAAGGAGTGCTCAGTTTTACTGACCAATCACCCTTTCAAGAATTGTGGCATACAATGCAATGCCACAATTCCACAATGCTCGATAACAATACCATCGCATAAATCATATGTATCTTATAATTTTCTCCATGTTAGGTTTATTTAAGTCTTAAAATCACATAAGTTTTCGAAATTATGATCTTGAAACACACCTAGAACACATTACAAGATAGCACTGATTCATAAGAAAATAATCTTGCAACATGTGTATTCTATCTTCGTCACGATGAACAACGCATGATTATTATTCTTGAAAAAATACTATTACTACATCAGAAGAGATAATAACATATTTGGTGTATCATTTGTTATTTCCAAAAATAACCATCTGCTTCAACATCTAGGTCGTAACTGAATTCGTTATAGATTGATGTTATTTTCGATGCTGCGTCAAAAATAATTATTGCATACGTCATACGATTTAATAAGGTCATATTAAGAGAAACAAAGGATATGACATTGATATATGAAAGTGTTGTTTCTTTCCTAACAAGTATTATATTACGATTACAAAAATTCTTTTTAGATTACAAAGAACTGAAGTATAAGTATTTCTTCTAAAATTTCGTTTCTGGAATATTATGATTCCATGAATGATTTATCCCTCACAATATAGGGTCGCGGTGGCCCGGTTCGAATCCAGCCAAACATCGTCGTGTACAAAGAGGGCTGGTGCACGTTAAATCTGCAGTGGCCTCAAATGTCCTCACGTTGGTGTGGTGTGGATGTTAGGAGAGTGGCGTGCCAGCTCACACATGTATTGCCTCGTCATCTGACCGTGGTTCAAAATTGCGTGGTGTTGTCCTCGGATCTTTCCATTGGGATTGATCACGGATCGTCACAAATAGCCCGTTGTGTTGCTCCAGTGTGACGTTAATTAATATACCAACTTACCCCAAAAATATATTTTTTGTATTAAGAAGTTTCAATTAAAAATATTATCTTATAGACAAACGATAACACAATGACGAATGCTTGGCTACGACAATGTATAAGTTGAGTATATATATCTTAAATCACATTATTTTTCATGGAAAAGATAATATTTATCAAAGTAATAAAATTTATTCTCGTACAAATTAGGTTTGAAAAACGAAAATCCTACAAAATCATTCTAAAAAACGTATTTCCCAAGAGCATTATTTTACCAGGCAGTATAAAATAGCTCAGCTCTTTTTCATTGTTATCAACAATCGCTCTATTGCAGGTGTTTCGTTTATATCGTTCTACACACAATTCATGTTTTAAATATAATGCTAAAATAAGTTGTTAAATTATGATTTATTTAGAGTTTCAATCGTATTCCTAACAATTAATGATGGAAACTGACAACTTCATTTAAAAACATTTTCTTTGGTTAGTTTTCCCAACTGAAAAATAACTCTGGTAGTAAAATCAACTTTCTATTTTTAATTCTAATTAAATTAAATAACTATCAGGAATTTGCACTTTATGTTATATTTAGAATACAAAATTTATTCTAGCAATTTCTGTTTAATTACTGAAATGTTAACGTTTTTTAATGCACAGACTGTTTACAGTAAAAAAATTGAAATAACCTACTTAAATTTAAAATTTGACGAAGACGTTCATTTCTAAAATTTAATGTTAAAATGATTCATTTCATTCTGTTCGTATCTGTTTTCTTTATTTTTGTAAATCTTTTATAATTCATGCGAAAAAGGGTTAATTAAAATAACTATATGCTATCCTTGATTTGTAATAAAATTAAAAAGTAGCGTTTTTCAAAATTTTACTTCAGTTTCTCAACTGAAACTTGCGCGGCTTTGAAGTTTCCTTAAAAAGAATTTGGGATTAAATAGAACGCACCTTTTAACCTCAACTGTAACACATTGCTACATTAACTTTTTGACTCAGTCCCTTTTTCCACACTAGATGTCGCTGCTGCAGCGCATGCGTAAAGGTGCTCTCAGCCGTCCAGATGTTAGGGGAGTCCAGAGAGCGAGCATTCAAAACTGAAACTAGAGACACGCGGATTTACCTGAGGACCGCGCGATGTCATCTGACAAAGGTAAGTTGATCTCTTTCTTTTCATGAAGGGTTGCTTCTTAACCAAACAAGGTTTTCTTCATTTACGCATTCTGGCACATGGGTGATTTTCGTCTTGCAGGCAAGTTATATTTAAGATTTATAAGACTTACTGAAAGAAAAGTTTCTCATTATTTAGTTAATTTGTTGTTTTTTTTGTACTCTTATGCTTGTTTTCTTCTTTTCAAATTTATCTACTTTTTAAATATTATTGTTCATTTTAAAAGTCTGAAAGCTAAAAAATATTCCTCAATTCCAAACTTTTCGTTTGTTTGTACCGTATCGAAAATTTACTATCAAGTTCGAGTCGCAATTTAGAAAATTATTTTCACTAAAAATTCTCTCTTATCACTCGCAATATCTTGAAAAAGTAAAGAAAAAATTGTAATTTGAAATCTCTTACATTTTATGAAAAAATTTTACAATTTCTTTAAAAGGGGGTGGAAATATATTTTTTCTCCTAATATTAGGCAGTCCTTACTTTCTTAAAAAGTCTTCTAATCTTGTATCTAAATTTTAGTAGCCTTGATCTTTTAAATCTTCTCTTTAGAATTTTATTTCCTTATAGAATTTTGAACAATTAGAATTCTAATATCAATTATAAATAATATCTTCCAACAATTATAATTCTCTCTCTTTCTGCTAATCCTCGTTTATTTCCCCAAACCATTCATTTCATTACCATTTGCAATCTTAGTGAATTTCTTTTACCTTATAAATAAGATAATTTCGAACACAAGATTTCTTTTCTTTAACGTTGTTTACGTAAAGTTAAATTGGATTTTTAAATAAATAATAATGAATAAATATTTCGTCTCTCTTAATTTTTCTCATAACTTCAAAACAGAACAAGGAAAATTCAAATAAGAAAAGTTCTGATCTCTTCAAAACTATTTTTAATACAAATTTTTAGAATTCTTCTGCTCAATTTCTATTTCATGACAACGAAGAATAAAGATGCTTTAGTTGCAAATTGTAAATTACAGCATCAATATGCATCTATGTAGTGCTACTACTTAGTCATACATTGTGGTGTTACAAACCCACAAATCATCAGTAAATAATAACACTAGGGACTTAATGGAGAAAGCATTAGAACTTTGATGGTTTCCTTCGCTACTTATTTACGCTCGGAATATGATGTTCATTTTGAACAAAAACATAGATAACGTAGAACGTTTCATACCAATAAATATGGGAGTGAAATTATTTTTCAAGCTTTAGGTTGAATATCATTGCTTGTAAATTGAAAAGAAGGTATATTTACTGATTTGTTTCCATCAAAAAAAAAATCATGATAGTTCTCATCTTTACTAAACGTATTATTCTTGTACGTACCGTTCCACTTAACCAAAAACCGAAAATCACGACACTAAAATATAAGTATTGTGTTTCTGAAACAGAAATAAATTTCCTTTTACTGTGACGGGTGAAATAATTTGTTTATTATACTTTAACTTGTTCTTTGAATTTATACAAAAGCTATACACTATATCGATGATGCTGTACCTTAAAAGGGTTGCATATGATTGTGCTTATCAAAAAAAATCTTTATTCTTTTATTTGCTTTAAACGTGCGAACTGAAACGACTTCATTAATAACTCGATTCAAATGCCAGTTTAGAAAACATTTTAATACCTCTTTATTCGTCGTAAAAATATCTATTATGCTGATATGATACCATCTTTATTTTACAGTTTACTAGAAACACGATTTTTGTAATTAATATAAATATTTCACTAAAGTTTGTGAAATTCGCGTTTTTTCAATTTACAAAACACCATATTTTCCGATTGTATATTAATGTTTTCATAAAACACGTGTACAACTAAGCTATAGCTTAAAATTTTAAAAATTGGTACAAATTGAAATTTATATTTCAATTAAGTTTTAAGCATTTCTGATAAGACTAATTGTTTTAAATTCATCAGTGTCCAGTTCAATTATAACTCAGTCTAAAAATAGAATAGTTTTGAAATTTAATGTCATACTGCTATTACCATCAACCTTCTAATGATATAGACTGAGCGCGTGACTGGAGTCACAGTCGTAAGATCTCAGAAGTGTAGGTCACGTGGGCTTGGGAAACGACTGAGGCCAATTGACTATCGAAGCGCCGTGATTGTTTTCTATCAGGTTTGTCAATCACTGCTACATTGGGATTCGTGCTTTCTTCCAGTGCCACGTGACCTTCATCTGAAGGCCTTCAAACCGAGGGATCGGGAGAAATAACATGGAGTGCTCATGCCTCGTCTATTTCATTAGAAGGTCGATGATGTTCTGACCATCAAAGCTATTTTTAACTTACGCAACAATATCAGAAGAATGGGCATATACACATTTTGACTCTTCCTTTCTACTGATTCGGTAGATTTGCTGAGGTCCTTTGGAGATATTTGTGTCAAGAAAATAAATGCGATACCCACAGAAACTACATAACTGAACATGTATTCAAAAAGCTAGAGCTATTCTAGAAATATCGCTCTTTGTAACTCAAAAATACCCATTCACAAAAAGAAGGGGGAAAGACTTTTTCTCCGTATTCCGTCTGTCGACCTCTTTATTTTGATCGAACTTCCTTTGAGTTCCTTTTTCAAAGCAAATCCGGCTCGTTTTATTGCTTGACTGGTTTTAGTTTTCATATTATACTATAGTCAAACACAGAGGTCATAAGGGAATATGTTAATTTAATCTATGGACCACCTTTCTATGTGAATAATGGATCAAATTGGCACACCCCACATCCCGACCCCTTTCGATTTTTTTAAAGTTGGCGATTTATTTGTCCAGCTGCATACAAGAAAATATGTAAAAATTTAGCTTTCTGACTTACAATAGTTTTTTATTTATATTAATTTTAAATTTGAAAAAGGCTATTTTTCATGATTCTAGATTCACTAAACCGCCCGTATCTCTGTATCTAATTGTCCAATCAGACTAAATAAGAGCTTATTTTGTAGATAAATCTACAACCTTTCAAGTGATGTATAACATGACCATGTGAGAATTTTTGAGTTTCTAGGTCATTCAATTTTTCCTTTGACCTTGAATTACATAAAAGTGTATAATTATTTTCAAGTAGGAAACAAAAATGTTTCATATTTTCTTTCATGTGTCTGGGCAACAAAAGCGCCGAGTTTTAAAAAATTGCTGGATATACCACTTTTGGGGCAGTTTGACAAGGAATGCCCCTAATGTAGATAAAGAGAAATGGAGTCCAAAAAGCTGTTTTCAGCTTGGTCCATTTTGAAAACGATGCCAATTATTTAAAAGATTATTCAAACTTCGATATCATAAATCTATTGACCACCAGGGAACTCCAAATAACGTTTGCTACCGTGTTCACACCAGATATGCGCATGTTCAATCCGTAGACTGTCAAGTCCTCCCAGGGGGATTCGTGTCCACAGAACTGCCCTTGTAAACCTGAATCTAAATTAGGCAAGTATTCCACTCTCCTTGTATACTATAAACCTTTCTATGAGTCGGGAGGCTTGGATTCAAAAAGAGCATAATCCTACCAACCCTGGGAGGACGATTTGGCATTCTACAATCCCACCTCAAGTTTTTTATGCAAACTTTTCAACATTTCTAAGTATTTTTGAACTTTTAATAGGCATTGCTTTGCCAATTACTTGCCTTTTACTTACCAATAGTAATAAGAAAAAGTGTTATTCAACAACCGACTGTTATTAAAACAGTATTTCTAGGCACGTTTATTTAAGCGTCCTCTATATTATCTTGTTTAAATTTCATTCTCCAAATTTGTCTTTATTCTTTCTTTCGACAGCTATAAAATAAGGCTTTAAAATTTATTTTGAAATTGTTTGGGGAAGTCATTTTCTAATTGAAACGAAGTGATGGCAGTGCCATTACTTCGTTTTATTATTATTACTTTATTTTAGGTTTTTATGAAACAACCTCTGCATATTCTTATTATTTAAACTTCTGGAATTATTAAATTGGTCTACGTTAGGGTAGTATGGATAAATCCTTAAAATAATTCTCTAAGACTAATGAAAAGTATATCATCAGAGATTTATGAAAGGAAAAGGTATTTGAAGTGAGGCATAATTTTTAGTCTTAATTTCGAACTTTTAAATTTTACGAATATATTCCACGTATTCACAAAGCTGTTTTATAAACCAGACAAAGCATTTCCGCTGATTCTGATCCTTAAAATGAAATACTGATCAGTCTATTGTACAATTTGGTGTACAAAAAAATGAATCAACAGGTATTGCGGTTTGTTAAGTTCTCTTAAAGCTGTGCAATTGTTACGGTATAGCAAACTAAAAATAAATAATTGAACGAATTGTGTGAATTTTATGTAGGAAACTACACATAGCTATCCAAGAACACATCTTAATTTTTAAATTTGCCATTCCGTATAAGTTTCAATTTTAAATTTATGATTTCATGGATGGAATCATTCGTATATAATCTATAACTTTGTTTCGCGAGAACTTTCGAAGATTATGTCGACGTGTTTTTATAAATGGAACCAGTATTTTCATTTAAAACGTAACTGAAAAGTGCTAAAAAGCGATAGATCCTGTTTGCGGTATCTTTATAAACACGCACAAAGAGTGATTATTTGATACGTACTTTATCATTCACCTTTTCTTCTAATTTGTGTAACTTCAAATCAATTGCCTCTCCTAAAGTATTGCAGAGCTTATTTGTTCTGATTGAAATACATTTTAAAGCGAATTCCTTTCAGGATAAAAGAAAAATATTTTCCTTCCACTCAAGCAGTCTTTACAATTCTTATTTGGAAGCTTAAATAACTTCATTCACGATTGAATCTTAAGTATTCGTTGAATGTTACTAATTAACTATTCTTACCAAACTTGATTGCAGGATCCTCAACGTTCTATAATAGTCTGTCTCTACAGCCTAATAGAGAGATTAAGTTAATTTTTTCCACGCCTTGCTGCCTTCACGAACTATTGCCCCATCTCAACAATGGGTTATAAGCTGAGGAATTCTTACTTTCGCCCATTCAAAATAGAACAAAGCTCCAATCAGAGGGAGCTTTAAAATTCGTTATCTTAAAGCTACACCTTGACGTTTTGTCGGAAGAACCGATCGCATTCCAGTGTAATAAGAACCTTTGTTACACGAACAACCAAAGAAAATCGAATCCGCAGAAGAAAAAAGCGACAAAAAATCCCTACACGTTTTGAAAATAAAGGCAATGACTTTTCAATTTCTCTTTTATTCTTTTCTGATAGATTTCGTTGCTATCAGTAATCCGAGAACATTATTTTGCTCTCGAAACAATGGGAGTTCAATTTGTTTATTTCTATCGTTCTTTGTTCCGTTCTGTTTTAACGTGTTTTAGTCTGGAGACATGAAAACGTTCTCCTTACACTCGTGACTCGTTCCCGAACAGCTGCTAATAGAGAATTTATCTTCCTAACATCGTGAATGGCCGGAATTCATTCGAAACATTCGTTATTAGTTCCCATTGGCCACCATTAGAATTGAACTCCTCTTTCCAAAGGCAGATCGTCGCTAGAAATGAAAAGGAATTCTATATAACGCTTTTGGTATTTTCAGGAGGTGGTTGAGTGATAACTTTAGGGATATTTTCAACTAAAATTTAAAAACGTTATCTAATGTTATTTATAAAATTATTTTGTTTAAAAGTGGTGGGGTTTTAAATTCATTTTATATTAAAAAACTATTTGGATTTTTTAAATTTTATTATATTTTAAAATTATTGACTTTTATAATTTAATTTATTTCAAAATTATTTAAAATTTACTGTATTTTAAAATGATGGGTTTTTTTAAATTTATTTTATTTACAAATTGAGTATGGACTTGGTTCTTGTGCCAAATTACAAAAGAAGTGATAATATTTTAAACGGATCGTTAAATAAACAGAATTTTAAAATATGTTTGAGGAATCGTTTACTATAACTTTACTGTGGTTATTGTGAAAATATAGTTTTTGATTTCTAGTAATTTTTAATCTGTTTGACAAGACAGATAAAAAATATTCCAAGAAAACATTGATAAAATGTCAAACTCAACAATATAGTTTTGTCGTTTATCAATGAGACGAAAATACAATTTTAATGATATATCCGACTAACATACGGAAACGAAAGATTCAGAAACTGCAAAAGAAACTTATTATATACTAGAGAATGTGTTCGCAACAAAAATTTCTTAATTTTCACAAATAAAATGTAATTAATTAAAACTTTGGAAAAAACATGCAAAATAAAAGGCAAACAAGTTTCCGTACGCACTATGAAAATTGATTAGAACGTACAGTCTAGCTGTCCCACATTCAATTATCACAACTATCGAATGAAACAGAACTTCAGTATAGTATAAGTAATTATTTGAAATTATTTTTATACCAGTGGATCGCCTAAAACGGGAATTCCGAAAGCTATTCGCGCGTTGGTGATATAGTTTAGAAATGACTGTTTATCAATGAGGAAAATATTGGCGAAATTGCAAACAAATCTAAATTTACGGTAAAAATCACTGAAAGATTTAATTAGGTAGAAACTGGAAAATGGGAACCGATCCGGAAGACCTCAGAAATTGAACCATATACACCAGGAATATTCTGCGAAAAGTTCGCGATAATCCACGAATTAGTGCACCACAACTTGCATCCTTGTTGAAAATTGATTACAATCTTGAAATATAACCTCAGACTGTAAGAAAAGCAATCAAAATAGGTGGCTACAATGTGCATGTTCCACGTAAGAAGCCATTCATTAGCAAACTTAACAGAAGAAAGCGTCTTGAGTTTGCTAAAAAGCATGCAAGTAAGACCGTAATTTTCAGGGATTCTGTACTTTTCAGGGATGAATTAAAATTTTGTTTATAGTTCAGATGGACGACTTATGGCATGGAGAAAACCAAAACATCAAATGCAAACAAAAATTTTGTGTAGAACTGTAAAATACGCTGGAGGAAATGTAAGGTATGGGTTTGCATGTGTTCTGGTGTGTATAATATGTTTTGTTGAAGGTTACATGGATAGCTATGTTTCGAAATGTATCTAGACATTTTGAAATGAAATGTCGTTGCTAGTGCTACGAAACTATCTCTTGGAAGACCATTTATCTTCCAACAGGACAACGATTCAAAACACACTGCAACGTTCTGTAAAGAATGGTGCCTTTACCATATGTCGTAGCAACTTCACACACCACCAGTCTCCTGATTTAAACCCCATGGAACACTTAGGGCAAGAAATCGATCGTAAACTGAAATGTTATACCAGTATCAAAGATAACCTGATAAGTGCCATTCTGGACGTCTGGAACATAATTACTCCAGAAACAACGAAAAAACTTGTGGGAGTCATGCCTAAACTTTTGAGAGAGGTCATTAAAGCAAAAGCAGGTTCAACTGACCTTTAAATGAATAAACATGGGGGAAATAACATTTAATGAAATATTTTTCACTTTACGGAGACTTTTTTGCTTTATTTTTGCCACATTTTGTGTTATTGTGAATTATGCGTTAAATTATATTAATATTTTTTGTTTAAATGCAGTATAAGCGTTCTATGCAATTAATTCATCTGTTTCCCATCCATTTTTATTTCTTCAATATTTATATTATGCAAATAATGAAGCCATTTATTTCAAATAGTAAGTGCGTACGGAAATTTTTTTTACTAACTGCATATATGATATTATTTATATCTTAACCAGTTACGCATAATATTATTCATATCTTAAGCCAGAAACAATTCTTTTGAAATTATTTGCCTAATTTTCAGTAATACTCACCTTATCTATTTTTATACCCAAAGGTATACTTCGATTATTTATTTCCTGATAGGTTGCTTTTATTTCCCATCATAAAATGGATGAATTAAAATACAGTCAAAATCCTAAAGAACCAATATTAAAGGTAGTTAGGTTGGTACGTTAATGCGATTAACTAAAAAACTACTTGTTTCTATCAACATTTTTCTTGTTTACCTAAGAAAATATTCTATTGTGGTTCGTTTATCTAAGACGATATCATGCTGTCATTTCCGTTTACCAAAGACGTTTACCATCGTAAAATACTTTCAGGAAAAATAGTGTCGGTATGGACGGTAATTTGGAAAACTTTAAAACAGATACGAACATCCCTATTTCCTCTATACAAATTTTCGTATTCCATTTTTTTTTTCGTATTTTATTGTCAACAAATGATAGCAAATTACACTTGATATTAATGCGGTACGATATTCACAGTTTAATTTGAATAAATATGTGTTGAATGTAATTTGTGAAGCATTAATTAGTAGTAAGGTTAGATGCTACATTTTAGCCGCAAAAATAATTATTATATTTCAGTGTTCTGATCATTTGCTATTGAAATCGACTTGGGGAAAATGTTAATAGCAACTAAAAATGAAGTTTCTCCACAGGAACTTACTAAACAACCACTTTTGCTAGAGAAAATTACGGCTGTCCTCTTATTCGAGGAGGCAGCCATAATGGCTTTCCCGCTGAAAAATGGCTCTCAGTTAATGGAATGTGGGGGAAATAATTTACATACAGGGGAGATATATACGACCCATTTTCCACAATGTGCATTCTTCAAGTCATTTTAAACGTGAAATTCCACATTGTGCCAAGGTTTCCGCAGCATATTGTTCTTTAATGATGCGTTCCTCTTCTGAGTTCCTTCTGTTTCACGGACATACGAAAATAAATTCAAATTTCAATAGGTGGAGAATAGATTAAGAAATGGCGTTTTGTATTTTTAATCTAGGGACCGATTTAATACTCTGGTTCTAAGAACTTCAAATTTTTTTTAACTGATTCGTAACAGTAAACCGAAGCATGCTTGTGTTTCGATGATTTAAAAATGACATGAATATTTTTGAAAAAATATTCGATGAACGATTTCAAAGAAACTATGCAGTTTTCATTATTTCCCTATTTTATCATGCGGAAGACTCGAAATCTGTAGATCCATGCTTTCTATGAATGCTAGGATCTAAAGATTAGTCACATGGAAAGAGAACATGAACAGATTATAATTAATACATAAAATTGTGTTCTGTTAATTATAAAAAATTATGTTAATTGATTCATAAAATTTATAGTAAGGTAGGTAGGTAGTTAATTTACGTCGCACTGGAACAACACGAAGGAACTATTGGCGATAGTCCGGGATCGATACCGAAAGGAAGGATCCGAGGACAATACCTCGTAATTTTGAACCACGGTCAGATGACGAGGTCAACACGAGCTAAATTTATGGAAATGGAAAATGCTTCA
Organism: Meta bourneti; assembly: GCA_933210815.1. Classification (NCBI taxonomy): domain Eukaryota; kingdom Metazoa; phylum Arthropoda; class Arachnida; order Araneae; family Tetragnathidae; genus Meta; species Meta bourneti. The sequence continues at coordinate 48,185,676 of OW119929.1, read as the reverse complement.
GAACATAGATGGATAAAATTTATATTATAAAGACGACTAAGGCATATTCCGAAACTTCTAGAATAAAAAGATGCGAGTTTTAGTGAGAGTAGGTTTGATTCTTGTAACTTACCGTGGGGTGTATTTCTCTTTTCGATGTCAGTAAAACTTTCATTGTGTGTCTATTTCTTACAAACGTCTGGAAAAGTCCGGAATTTGGGTTGTCCGAATTCCGCCGGGAATCCAAAATTTTCCAGTTTTTCAGATAAGTCATCAATTCAATCCAAAAGTTATATTACTTGAATCGCTTTGTGACAAAAATGTGTTAGTCGTTAACGGCAGTTCTCGGATTTGTATGCTTTAAATTAGATTTGCGCTATGCGTACTAAATTAGTTTTTTTTTACTTAAGAGGTATTGTTTTATTTGGAAAATATAATTATTTCCTGGGTAACAATGTTTATTTGACCGTTTCAATGCTCAATTTTTTTTATCGACCAATCGATGTATTTATTGGTCAGGAAGCGGGCCTCTGTGGATCGAAAGGTTCCTGGTTCGAATCCGGGGAAGGACATGAATATTTGTATTGAATAAGTGGCCTAATGCACTGGGGTAACGCCAAGTGGTTTACAATTCCCCCTTGTAGTGCCATGAAAAATAGTTCAATTGGCAGGGCATTGGGGAGAAATTTTCATAGTTTATAAATACGCCATTGAGTTATTTATCCGGATTTTCCCTGAAATGTTAGGAATTATAATTGAGTTTGTCAGGAATTCCAATTTTAGGTCTGGTTACCCTATGTACTGCACACACACACAATAAATGTTCAAAAACAAAAAATAAACCTACTTTTACCAGAATACATTTCCTAAAGAAATTTTTTCCAATCCTTGTTCAAGCTTTACAGGAACATTTAATAGAACTTGTAACAAGACAAAAGGATTCCGTATTCCGAAGAACAATTACATTCTGGGAAGCCATAGAGATTTTTTCCTCAAAACGAAAGAATTGTTAATGGAGGCATCACACGAAGAAAAAGAAACGTTTGAGAGCTTCACGCATCGGCGAAGAGACAACTACTTGCAGAATAGGCAATAATCGCACGTTTTCCAGCATTACCTGAGAAGGTAATGGGGATTCTACGAGACCTCGATCCGACTGTCTCAACTCTGTGTCGTACCGATTCACTCCTTCCCCTTTCTTTGGAGCAACAACAGGAAAGTGCATTGTTTTTGAGAGGACTCACAACTCTTTTTTTTCTTGACACAAATGCCTTACCCCTGTCTCTGAGTCCTTGATGTTCAGCAAGCCACCCACCACTGCATCAGCATGACCCCCTTTTTAAAAGGAGTTGTGCAGTCCTTTTATCTGCGAAATTGCTCGGTACTTATATTACATCAGATTTAGATGATAAATAAACGGTTTTACAGTTCTTGCGTGAGAAGTGAAGGGCAGTTGTTCTAACAGAGGCTCGGATTTCGTTGTTTTCTATTGGTTGCTAAGCTACTTTTTGCACTTTCGGTATGGTTTCGTTTCGGCGAACAGCCATCCCTAGAAAAATTAACTTACAATACAGTAGTACAAATAGCAGCGTAGCCTATCTCTTCCATGAAGTACTTTTTGGTTGGTAGTGACCTGGACATGTACTTCCGTACCACGTCCGGATTACCAATTACGCGTACTGCTCAATTGGTGACCCGGACGTGATATGGAAGTACAACCGTGATCTTAATGCAGCTCTCATGGTCTCATGCAATCGGCATTACATCAAATAATAGTAGCAATTGTTTAATTCCGTCACTGCTAAATTCTGGAGAAGTATTGTGGTGAACTTATCCTTAACTACAAAAATTAACTTACAATACAGTAGTATATTACAGTGTAAACTATCTCCACCATGAAGTATTTTTTGGCAGAAGAAATTGCACTGTCTTTTACACTTACTGCTAAACTGGTGACCCGGATGTGATATGGAAGTACACCAATGATCTTAATACAGCTCTCACGGTTTCACGTAATTGGAAATCTATGGCAGCATCTATCTAACAATAAAGTGTGTGTTAGCTCTGTTCCAGTGTCCATATCATTGAGGACAGTAGTTAGGACTACACCATTCAAGACGATGATTCATAACCAGGGCGATGCAGATATCTTAACGTTAAGTGTGATTGCTCCAAGGTAAAGAGGAAAATATTGACCTTTTGTGGTTTCAAGCTCTTCTCCCTCCTCGTTTCAATTTTTGGGGCTTCTTGTCTATCTGTCGAATGCATCATGCTGCCCATTAGGGATAGGAAATTCATTTCTAAAGAATATTTTTCCAGATATCTCACATACATGTGACTGATATTTGAAATTACAAAAACCTTTGTGATTTGTACCAATTCAATCCCACATTATAAGTAACTTACAAGTGAGTAGATGTGGAGTACAAATTTGAAAAATTGTTGAATTTTCTGAACTTTCGACCATTTTGCGCGTTTAGAAATTAATTTAAATAGATTTCTAGATTCTATTTACTTAGACTAGATGCAGTTTTCGCTCCATAGTTATTCCATTGTCTTTTATTTGGTAATTAAAAAGAAATGTAATAATTTTGAGAATTCCTGTAGCATTAATCGTGAAAAGTAAATATCGTCTACTTTGAAAAAAATATGATGGAGTTTTTCGCATAGAATGATTCTATTTTAAGCTGTTCGACTCTTTTGGTGAGTGACTTCACCACACTGTTCACCCTAGAGTGATTCTATGATATGGCCATTGATTGATATACCACTATATGATATTCATTACCATGATATGCATCGCAGAGTTACTTCTGCTTATTGAGCCGATATCAGGGCAGTCATGCGAAAAATTTCCCAAGAAGATAAAATACAATCTATCACATTCCAAAATAAATATTCTGAAATTCTTAACCGTAAGGAGATGAATGAAGAGAGATGAAAATGAAATATTTTGACTGCAGGCCAAACGATTTACACTCACTTACTGTCAGATTTCGTACAAAAAAGATGACAAACTAGAATAGCGTAATAACGTCGTAATCCTATATAAATGTGCTTGTCAGAAAACTATTTGAAAATGTCAGTGAATCCGTAAACTAGTTTTCCGACATTTCTCACTATATTTAAAGCAAAAATAAATCTAAGCGCGTGTGAAAGGTTTATTTCCTTTGTTAAAATTTAGTGATCCCAGGTTTGTGTTAGTATTATATTTACTTTCAAGTTTTTCCATGCAGTCTTCTAGATTTGAAAACAGAGATAAGGGCTTGATAAAACCCATAATGGAACCGAAATATGATTTATAATTTTCTGGCCAAATTGAAACTTCACGGCGTGGAATGATATTCTTCATTATGTAAATTGTCCACTGTAATATTTTATATTAATTTTCATTTTCCCTGTATTGCTTTCAATTTAAAGCTCTTTACAATCAATGAAAACAACACAGGTTTTTAGTGTTACCTGCGTCTTTAGCATTAGTATGTAGGTAAATTGATTTGTTCAAATTTACATTTTTAGTGAAAATTATTTATGCTCTCTTATGTATAAAGGATAATAAAGTAAATGTAAATTTAAAAACGTGTTCATACTTATTGAATATTTCTACGTTTTCACTTTATAGGATTTAAAAACTCTTTTATTTTATTCAGATTTCAGAATCATTTTACTTATAAATTTTTATGAGAGGAATTTGTTTCGGGGTACTCAAAATTTAATGTAAAAGTATTATGGAAGGATAAAAAACTAAAACCGAATTTCGTAATATTCAAATTAAAAAAGACATTAAGGAATAGTATAAATGTATATATTTCAAATATTAAAAGAGTAAAAACCGAAATTTTAGGGAATTGTCAAATTTAAATGCAATACTCTCTTGCCACAGAATATGTACTGGGATACGTGCATGTTATCCATCATAAATGCACACTATAAGTTCTGCGAAGGTCTTACATCTATTAACACTAGAAAGACTAAGATAGAGAAAACTATTTTTATTTTAATCGTTTTTTGAAGTGAATACGTCTTTAAAATCGGTATGGCGGTCATAGGCAGAAACTTACGCTTCACGAAAAGTGTTGATATCTCAAAGCCCCATAACTCTAGGGGAATCAGTCTATAGGTATAAATGACGTACCATCGGAAGGTGGACCGCGTCGACTAGGTTAAACACTAATCCACTCCCCCCTCTGACCTTTGTACCACGTGCTTCAGTTCTAATCGACGGGTCATGGCGAGTGCGTGCTTAAATTGAAGAAAACAACGAGTTTTACAATTACATTTGACTAGTTGGCAGTTTAAACCATTTGTGTGAAAATTGTGTGCAGTGGAAAGTGACGATTTGTCGAAGATTTCACTATGAAGCCAAAATATCACACTAAATTTAAATTGCGGCATAGGAAACGTAAACAGGTTGAAAGAGCAGTCCAAGACGAACAAAATGATTCCATGAAGTCTAAACCTATGACAAGTGCCGAGAGATCTAGAGCTTTCCGAGATATAGATATTCCGCCTAAGAAATGGGTTATTGTTATCAGTAGTTCCGCACATTCCTTCCTATTAACTACACCCTTTCTTCAAACTGGCATATGTGCTCCGCTTTCTTCACTATCTTTCACAATCCGGTGTGCAGCACACATGACATTGTGCATCCTTATATATAGCATATTTATATTACATAAATGTTAATATCAACACTTGTATATAGTTGTTAATATCGGCATGTGTACATATGTAAATAACTTTTAATCGGCAGTTATCATATCTGTTTTCTTGCGGGTTAACTCAGAATAAACTTACTTCAATGCCACAAGTCGTCCGAATTTTTTTAATAAGATAAACTAGTTTTTCACAACTAAAACAGATTGACATCCTTCAATCTTTGTAAACATTGAAAAAGAAAAATTGTTTTCGCGGTTACATTGAGATGAGGAGGTGGAGGAAAACGAATATAAAAAGCAGGTAAAAAGAAATTACCTACAAGTAGACCGTTCGAGCGTAGTAATTTTCTTTTGCTTCGTGCCGAGGATATTAATGAGAAATGGCGTGTCTCAGGCGAAAGTTTAGTTTTTTTTTAAAGATATTTTTTACTCGAGAGATGGTTTCAGCAGGTAAAAAATGCTGATTTCTCACTGTCAGCAGTTCAAAAGATTCGGGAAAGTTTGATGCTGTGGATGGCAGGTCCTTACTCTGTGGCGTGCGACCAGTGAAGAGAGATTCAGTATAACGCAAGGTGGTAATGACATGTGTGTGTTTGGACGGTTTCAGAAATTATCACTCTGTAACATCATGTGATCAAACTGTCATAAATATAGTAAATGTGGAAAAGTGCAACCATGCTTTGAGATGCAAAACGTGTTAGGAAGAATTGAAGCAATACCTAGCAAATTCAAAAGGGAACGTCTTAAAAATGGTCACATTTTCAGTGTTGTAAAAAATATTGTCAAGAATAAACATTGTCTTTCCAGAATGGAATGGATGCAATTCCTCAGATCCTACAATTATAATGTTTGTGAGACTGGTAGGTAGGTAGGTAGTTGAATCAGCATCACACTGGAGTAACATAACGGGCGATTGGCGAAGGGGTTCTTGATCAATCCCGAAGGGAAAGATCCGAGGACACCTCTTAATTGTGAACCACGATTAAATGCCGAGGGCAACACCTGAGCTGGCACCTCACTCTCCAAACTTCCACACCACGCCAACATGAGGACATTTGAGACCACGATAGATTTAAGGTGCATCAGCCCCCACATACACGGCGGTCTTTGGATGGATCGAGTTTCAAACTCGCAACCTTCCTGTTGTTAAACCGTTGCTTTTCCAACCGGGCTACCACGGCCCCGTTTGTGAGACAAAAATATTAATTTAATTATGTTACTTGCGAAATACCTAAATTATTCAATATTTTTTATAATGTCCGAGCATTGACCTCTCGGCCTTCATCACAGAAAGGGGTGAACTGACGGTCACTTGCGAATGAGCACCTAATGGGTGAGCCGCCGCTACTCCCAAAATTCAAACCCACGATCCATTTGTGGCAGACAAACGCAATGACGATAAATACCAGTTATGTAACAAATAATTAGAGATTTGTAGTTAGTTTCCGAATAAGTAAGGGAGCCGCGGTAACCCAGTTGGAAGAGTAACGGATTAGCAACCGGAGGCCTGCGAGTTCGAAAATCGGTCCAACCAAATATCATTGTGTACGTGGGGACTGGTGCACGTTAAATCTGTCGTGGACTTAAATGTCCTCACGTTGATGTGTTGTGGAAGTTTAAAAAGTGGGGTGCCAGGTCAAGTGTTGATCTCGTCATCTGACCGTGGATAGAAAGCTAAGGTTTCGTTTTGTTGCTTCAGAGCAATGTTATTTAACTACCTACCTATCAGATAAATATGAGGTAGGTAACGCCTTGTACCTACTATTTTGAGCCTCGGTTGGATGACGATAACAACACCTGAGCTTGCACCCCACTCTTCAAACTTCCACACCACGCCAACGTGAAATAAGTATGAGACTTTCTATTGAGATTTTGTTATGAATTCTGCTTTGTTAAAAAGTAAAAACCTTGCATTTCTATCCTATTATTTCTTATAGGCTCGATTCTAAACAATGTATGTATCATATATTTCAATTCAATTTAACTACTGCTGAACAGTTTTATACAAAGTGATTGCTCTAAGTATTTGTGTTTGTTTCATCTCTCCCGTGTGTGTCATGCTGTTATCTCTACATTTCATCCTGTGCATTTTAATTTTACCCTAGAGTTGAGTTTCTAGAATGAGAAGTTGGAATCCATTTAATTGCTCCTTTTCTTTGGAGTATTTGCTTTAGCCTGACCAAGTTTTAGAGCTCTGTCTCGCTCTCCCTATAAGGCGAATTTAAGAGCTGAAAGCAGCAGTGGGGAAGGTATCGCCTACGGCAATCTACGTAATTTCGTCCGTGGCTTCATTAATTCCGTCTGAACTCAGCCGTTATCACGTTATGCTCCAAAAGGCCTTTTTGAGTTGGATTTTATCAGGAAAACCCAACTGCACATTAAATAAAATTTTAGATGCTGTTAAGATGAGCTCTGAATCACGAAGTCCTTTTGATAGTATGAGATAGAAAACTGAACATAGAACTGAGCAATGCCGCATAGAAAGTTGTTTAAGAGGCTGGCGTTGAAATGGGGAAAGGGACAAAAGGTATTACATTTTAACGGGAAAGATTTTCGAATTATTTTATCTACAAACTCTTCAAGTACAATCAATCATACCCTAATGGATCAATCAAAGATTTTGAAAAATAAAAACTGGAATTTTTCAAATAAATACGTGCAATTATGTGTACCGGAAATAATGCTTGGTTTATATAAATCTCAACGAATAGAGGTAATAGGGATATATTTTAAACTCAAAGATTTCAGTTTCGACTTTCAAAGAACTCACTCTTGAACAAGGCTGTGAGAATAGAAATACTATGGTGTTTGTTGAAGGTTTTAAACAAAATACTACTAAACTCCTTGCATAGCATCTGCGCTAAATATTCTTGATTTCTTGTATCTATTGATGGCAGTGTCGTTACTCATAACAAATATTTTTTAATCAATTTGTAACAAGCATCGATAAGCACATTACCTGCAAATGGAATAAAACCAGTCAAAAATATATAACTAAATTTCACATTATTCTTAATGGTGTTAATTCTTATTTATAATGCAGTGCATGACAAAAAGTGTACCCCTCAGGCATGATATCACAGTTAGATCATGAATGTCCACTTCAGTTGCATCCTTGTTAAAGGCTATTCGATGCTTTTGGCATCAACCTATTTGGGTTGACTGAGATTTCTTATTTCCAGATTTCTCATTGCCTTATGTCATCAGTGACGAATTTGCTGAAGAATTTCATTCAAGCGGCGAGCTCATCCGTGTAATTTTGGCTATATTATGCATTTTCATATCTCGACACTAAACAAATAGCATCGATTTTTGTGCCACGTACTTTAGTGATGTAATCAAATGTAAATTTTTACATCAAATTTCCAAAAAATAATTTGATAAAAAGAGAAAAAGGGGCATGGGTTTAAGCCCTTGAAAGCCTTTCCCTCTGGACAGCCCCTGATTTACAGTATTTTCAGATTAAATCGAAACTAATTCAGCGTTTCACCCTTTCTTTCATTAGTTCCGAGTAAGTTTCATTTGTTTAAAAGTATTCGTGAAGCATGAGATTACCGTTGAAGTTCGAAATTCCCAACAACGTAACCTTGTTTTCTGCATTCAAAGAGGTAATCAGGGACTGAAATCCGAGTTTATTCCTTTCACTTAGCTCCAGGTTAATGAGCTAAGGAAGGAGTAATTATCATGCACCGCGAGTAATCTCTGGCTTTATGTGGTTCTCTTCTATTTTGAGACTCACCGCACTTTCTCAAAAGACATTCTTTTTGTCTAGAAGGCCCATACCACACACTGAATGGTTGCTTCTCTAATTTCACCATTTTGTTTATTATTCACTTAACTGTAGTACAACATAAGACATCAAACATTTGAAATATGTTATGTATTCAAATCAATATAATCAATATTCTTTCAGCAGTAACAAATATTTATATTTCGGATGACATGCTCAAAATAATTTTTCGATTAGGAGATTAATGATTAGAAACATTTTATTGCAAGTACTTTTAAGATAAATATTATCTGTATTATTCTGTCACTCTTGACAGGAATATACCACAGAATATTGAATAATTTGTTGGTCAAAATTGTTTATTCATAAATCGTCGGCTTGTATCAGAAACTCCTTAACTGACATTTTTTCGGAGACACTGAATGTTTATTTTCATGATGACATTTTCATATTGTAATCCAGTCAAAAGATATATAACACTGTCAAAATTATTGTAATTTATATTTTTCTCTCCTAAAAGCTAATGGTCATTCTTTAAACAGCTATACAGTATAGAATTTGTCAGTTAATGAGATTCTGCTCTAGGCCGATGATATGTTTAATAAATATGTATTTAAAAACAAGTAAAATTAAACCAAAATTCTAAATTTATTTCCTTTTATATCCCTTGATTCGTTTAACTATTCTATCATTCCTAAATTCATAGATTTATTTTAAAATCAGCAATGGAAAAATTCGTATTCATCAATAGAATTGTAAAGAATAAAGTAGCAATTTATAAAAGAGTACTTATTCTCCACTCAAACTAGAAAGCCGAATTGGAAATCTAGCCGATAGAAGCTTTAAGCAAAGAATGTTTTAGATCTAGTTGGCTTTTTTTCAAACCTGTCACGTTAGGTTGAAAGAAGTTATAACTATAATCGAACTTCTCTTGGTACGGTTCTCAGTGGACGTTACTGACTGGCAAGGGACCTTTTGGCTACCCGGCAGCTTTTTGTATTCTTGTTTGCTGCATTCTATTCTTGGTGTATTCTATGTTTTAATTCTTGTTTTTATTTGTGTGTACTTTTGGCTGCAGAATTTGTGTCTGTAGTGGCCTGCTGCGTTAGAATTAAAAATTGAATTCTCTGTATATCAATCCTTTCGGTTGGTTGAATTTCAATGACGCAAAGGCCAGATATTGGCCAAGCTGAACCAAACACATGATAAAATAACCAAAATAATAACAATGATGGAGGAAAAGCCAAGAGCAAGCAAGGATAAAAACGAAATGAAGGCAGATCACAAAGGTACCAAAGGTGTGTGTGATACTAATTGGTAACCCCGTGGCATGTATTAATAAATTTGACACTAGCGATAGACAAAAATTGTTTTGCCCTCAATGTTGTTCCCAAGTAAATTCGGAAACTTGTTTGTTTTTTGCTCATTTTGATTTGTCGCTCTACGGTAGAGATTCATAGTGCTACGGGCAGATTGAAAAAGATTATATGCTTGACGAAGGATTGAGTTGTTGAGCAATGAAGGAATTTATAACAATAATAATTTTTATAGATTATTAATTAAACATTAATGTGTAAATGAATTTTTTTCATTGACAGTGAACTTCAAAACAAACTTTTGAAGTTATAATTCGATTGTTGTAGAATTTGCAGACTGTTTGTTTTCCACTAAAAAGTTTATACATGCATTTTCTATGGTCTAGTTCAATGTTAATTGATGTAAGACCTTCTCCAAACGGATGAAAGCAGTTCGCAGGCCGTGTGGTGTGCTATTGTTAAAGGGAAAGACCCTGATCTGTGCCGTCGTTATTGGTTGCACTAGGTTTAACTAGACCGGGACCTTCAGGAAACGCATTCGGAACCTATCCATAATTATTGCCGAGTTCCACGTCATCAACTAGATCAAAGCTCAAGAATAACTGCTGCTAATCGTTTTTTTCTTTGAACTGCGTGGATACTTGAAGTCAGATCTGATCAAAAGAAGCATTAAATTACTAATGTATACCGTTTCGATTAGATCATATGCCTCAGAAACTTGAACTGACATTGAGTGTCTAAAATACACTGCACACACTTTCACGCTTTGAGAGATTTTAAGAAGCATTCGTGGCATACAGACAAATGCAGAATGAGGAAGAAGGTTCAATTTAGAGTTATATTATCTCTACAAAGAACCAGATATTGTTCAATATATAAAAATACAGAGAATGAGATGATATGGGCATATCATTTAAGTACACAATTAAAAGAGTACAAAAAAATTCTGGCAGGCCAATTGAAGTTGAAGAATACCGAGGCTTAAATGAATTGACTGTAAACTAGGATTGGCATTTGCGGAACTAAGAACTGGAGAACTATTGCCAATAACAGGTAAAGATGGAACAGAATCATCACGATGGCTAAGATTCACACTTGGCTAATAAAGGAGATCAAACCTCAACAGAAAACATTATTCCTAAAAAATACCCAAGGAGGTGTTTTCCCGAAAATAAAAAATAAAAAACTGTTTAATACTTTTCAACGCAACGGATCGAGAAGATGCTGAAAAATGAGGACTAATCTTGTTGAATCACACAGTGCGTAACTAAACTGTCGCGCTCTGATCCAGTCTTCTCAAACAACCATCTCCAAAAGGAAAGGTTTTGAATTGATTTTCAGTTAAAATTAGCCTTAAGTGCTTTCTTGTTCTTACTGTCTACGAGAAAATGCTTGAGAAAGATTACCTCACTTGCCCTCACGAATAGCGAAGCTTCTTAAGAGATAAAGAACGTGTTCTGCTTTAAAAATGTGCTTGTAAATAAAAATGTTTATTTGTGGCTAGTTATTCGTAAATCGACGTTTTCAAAATAACGTTTTTTAAGTACAATTGCCCTTTAAAATCACCCAACTGTAAGGAACAATTTGGGAAGTGAGAATTGTTTATTATCGACCACTTCTTAATCTTTTTATTTACGATATATCTTTTTAACTCAACTGTTTATGGAACTCGTGTATTGGTAGTCATTTAGATAGCAGCATTGAAGCAAATCCTCTATGCATCTTAGCATAGACATATTGCAATTCCAGTGATCTTTTTAATAATAAATTTCCTTAAGAAATAGAAAAGCCATAAATTGATATCTGCAGATCAGTTCAGTCAAATTATTTAAATATAATTTATCTGAAAGAAGGCACGTTTAATTTTCAACATAATGTGAAAAATCTAGTCTAAAAAGTAGATGTAAATCAACGGATTGAATTCAATGCTAGCTTTATCCGATAAACATGTCTTGAATGCAATATCCATAAAATAGAATGACTTGAAGCTATTTTAAACTATTTTTGCAGTGAATACTCTTTCAAGTTACATCTTTTTATAGAGAAATCTTTAGAATTCTAAATTTAGAAGCCATTCCCATTACTTAGAAATATTCTCTTTGAGAGTTATAATAATTTAATATATATTATTACATTCTTTTCTTATTTAATTTATTTTCTAATTCACACCTAGAAAAATCATTTAATACCAATTGTTATGAGAGTCGAAATTCTATATTTGCACTGAGAGAGAAGCTTAAATAACATTGCTTTAAGCCGAAATAAAATATAGTCTTACCGGTTAGATCATCCGATCCACAAGCCCAAAAGTCTATACCTGTATCTTGATATTCTAAATGTGCAATTGATATGTTACTTTCTGCAGAAACTAAATTATATACGTTAAATCGGTACTTTTTCTTTAAAAATAATTACCAAATGATTTGAGTTACCTAAGGTGAATTTCAAGCGAGCGAAGTGAACATTGTTTGCGCTGCGAACCAATGGAGATTAATTAAGAATTTTTGAGGGGAGTTGATGTTCGGGAAGATGCAAGGTGTGTAACCCTTTAGGATTTTTACTCCTGCGATTCCTTCTTCCTCTGCTCTTCAAAGTGCTTGTGCCCTCATCCCTCGATATTCAATATAATTAAAACAACATACCCACATAGGTATCACTAAGATGGAGAAGGCACTGCTCGAGTGAATATGCGCCAATTTGGATTGTAGGATAGACATTTACCGCATCACGACAAATAAGCATATCGAGGATTTGTAAAGTCGTTGAAAACGTTTACCCGTTTTCTTTGAAAATCTTTTCTTTTCCGTTGTAGTGGTTGGCTTTCTGGCCCCAGTTCAACGGGGTCTGGGTTAGAAACTTGGCATGAGCATGGATGTAAATAATGGTTCGAAATCCGCAGGTCCCGATGTAATTAGTTCTCATGGCATCTCATTCTGTTGCTGTATAGAGTAAACCCCAAAGTCTTTGGGGCTACACTATATAGCAAAGAATTCGCAATATAGTGTAACCCTAATACCCCAAAGAATTTCAACCCTTTCTAATTATAAAATGAGATTTTTAACAACACAAAACCAAATGCTTTTACTTCACATCACACTCACCATCCATGCATAGTGGGTCAAAGGTACAAACACAAACCAGTGAATGCTGCAACTAGTTTTAAGGCGTTGATTGAAACTAGTAATTTTCTCTCTAAGTGCCACTTAAAGGATCTCTCGATCACAATCCCTTTATAGGGAATGGGCTTTCCCAAGAGAATAATTTTCGAATCTCATTTATGCGTTGCTTCTGTATTGTTAATTTTTGCATCGATCGCTTGTTTTTAATTAGGTCTGTGTGTATTTGTTGCTGCTCTCGCAGTTTGTTTTCCCACGTGTTCCTTTCTTTTCTCATTTTGATTTCCCTTCGCATACAAACCTTTGCTCCACCCATCCGAATACTCATAAAATACCAGGTTAATGATTCTTTGAATGTAGGATGGATACTACGGCCATATCGCAAGTTATGTGATGTAGGCTGGATGTTTTCAATACATTTCTTCTTTTCGCTATCAGTCATCTTTTATCCTTATTTATCTATCGCTTTATAGCTCTTACTTTTTTTATTCGGCACTTATGATTTCAACACAGTTTTAATGTTATATTTTCGCATACGTTGTTTATAGCTTGTTGTTTAGATTCTTGTAAGTTCTACTGGAATACCTTACTAAACCTTTTGTGTTGAAATTTTGAAGAAAATTGCGATAGTGATACGATACAAAATGAATTTTCGAAGCTCATCAGAGACGTGTTTGATTTTAAAGAATGGACTGGTATATTGTGAGAGACAATGATTTCCGGGATTTATGCGAGTCATGACAAGTAAGCTTAACGCATACGGAAACACATCACATGCTGGTAGAAAGTGAAATTATTCAAGTTCTTTCAACTCCCCAATTTGGTTCGGCTCCCCACTTTCAAAGAAGTGCCCATGACTACTTGATGAAATGTTATATAACAGTTGGACAGCTGCAGACCAACTGACCATATATTGCCTAGCCACCACGATCACCGGACTCTACCACTTCGATTTCTTCTTCTGTTCTTCAAAGTATTTGTTCCCTAATCCTGCTATATTTAGTGGAACTAAAACAATGCATAACCCCATAGATGTCATTAAAGGGGAGCAGGCAATGTTCGAACGAGTATGCGTCGAATTGGATTGTAGGATAGATATTTGCCGCATTTGATAAATAAACGTATCGAGGATTTAAGTCGTTAAAAACATTTAGCCATTTTCTTTGATAATCTATTTAGTTGCAGTGGTTAGCGTTCTGGCCCTCAGTTCAACGTATTCTGGGTTCGAATCCCAGTATGTCCATGTTTGTTAATGATGGTTTTGAATCCGCAGGTCCTGATGTAATTAGTTTCCATGCAGTAAAAAATAACCGTAGAGTGATTGAACAAACTTGTAATATAGAGTAAATCCCGAAGACCGGTATGACTCACTTGGAATATATACAGCTGGACTTTGCTTGCCCATCAGCGCAAAATTAAAATATATAAAAGGAAATTTAAAAAAACACGAAATAATGGCGTGCTTGCATGTTTTCATTGATTTGGTATCATAGAATTTTTGATTAAGGAATATTTTAGTAAGTGCCAGATATTTCCATCAGCAGTATCAAATTAGTATAAGAGTTAATTTGCACTTCTTTTTATGCAAACGTTAAAAAACTAAAGACGTAGTTTGTGTTGTTGTTTCTTATCCCCAAGGTTTAGGATAAGCCTAAACCAGGTCCATAAGGCCATGTCGCTCTAAAAGAAAGGAAACTTTCTCCTGATCCAAGATAAGTTGGCCCATAGAAACACAAATGCAATCGATAAGGTGGGCAGTTTGTGGTTCATACTGTAAAAATGTATCTCCACTTCTAAGAAATCGAAAAACATTGATTTTCGTGTTAATTTCGATACCTAAATGAACTTTCTGCAGCTTATGTTCTTGATGAATAAACGGATTTTACTGATCTATCAAAGATTTATTTTGACTTCACGTTAGTATTTACAAAATATTTTAGTATACGGCATCCTTCTCCCAACACGCTTTCACATTTATTCAGATATCAACTGATCCAAAGTCGACTTCCTTCTCATCGGAGACCACTTTTATTATCTTTTTTATACTTGTTTGTGCATTTTTGTTTCCTGTTAAAATATATCTTGCAGCAGTCAACCTTGGGTCTGTCTATTTCTTAATATTTGTAAAAGCGCGTTAAAAGAGTGCTGCCATACCAAAAGAGTGAATGGTGATCGCCGTAAAACCCCCTGCCAACTAGTTAAAAATGCTATCGCTTTCGGCACCGAACGATAAACTTAGAATCAGAATCCACGCTTAAAGACCTCAATTGTGGGAGGGATTCGTTTGCGTTACCACCAATCCCTTACTTTAACTAATAGACTCGTTCAAAACTACGTGACTCAACTACCTTCTCACGAGAGCAGCACTAAAGATTAATTTCTGTAGAATTCTGAGGGGGTTTTTTAATCATGCGCGAGCGAGCACTAGGGTTGATTTACCATAGTTGCGCCGTCAACTAGTCGTCCCATTTTGCCAGTCTTTTCGTGTTCAATTCAGAAACCACGAAACGTCATTGAAAGCTCGTCGTCCCAGGTCGCTCATGTCATGTTTTTTCGCCAACTCAACGTAAACTGTCGTGACGATCAGCAGATACATATACAAACGCATTGGCAGTGATTGAGGTAAAGGAAAATCGTAAACTGAAGGAGAGTCCCTGATAGAGGTAAAATGTAGAGCCACAATGGTGAATAGTATGATCCAGTAATAAAATTTCGAGGTCGACGCAAAATTTCCGTCCATCGGATTTTTTTACTTTTTACGACTTCCGAGCCTGATGCACGAATTTATATTCTTTTTTGAAGGTCGGACACACTAGGTTAGAGGACAACTTTTATTAACGTGTAATGGTTCTAACACCTGTGGTTATTAAATATCCGCATTATGTCTGAAGTCAAGGGATAATATAAAAGTAGAATATTGTGGAATGTGAACCCATTTGCCAGTTTTTTCCCATGTTATTTAAAGTGCCTCTTGTGTTAATAAAGCTTTTCTCGTGTATCTACACTTACTTGACATTGTTTGGCGCAGCTTGGTCAAGTATGAACCTTGTGCCATAAAAATACCAACCCAACCCTTTCTTGTGATTTGAACTGTTAAAAAGCATCGCCAATTATCATTCTTGCAGAAAGAGAAACATTTCATTGCCTAAGAACAGAAACAACCCCAAAATTTATATCATACATCCATATACATACATCTATATACATTATATTTGTACAAGTACAATACTAGAGACTGGATATTGTTGACTCTTGCATTTCGAGCTTTATTTTGCTTTTTGAAGTCATTTTTTATAGTTTGGGGGCATTTTTGAGATTAGTTGGAGAGAAGTTTTTGTTCTAAGTTATTGTACATAGTTTCACTATTTTGAATAACAAACAAATGTACATTTTATTTATCTTTTACATTTGGATACTCTAAGCCAGGATTAGGATTAACAGGGGACCAGGCCCTCAACTAGTATGATCCGTGAATTGAGTGTTTCGGTGCCGTTCTCACATTGGTAACAACAACAGCTGCATCAGAAAAAAAAGCATCAATTGTTGGAACAAAAAGTACCTGGAATCGAATAAGGCCCAGCTTACCAAAAGATTCTTCCCCACAGTGCAATTGAGAATGAAAACCGTTCTCTTTCACTGGATTTTCAGCTGACCCAAATCATCACTGGACATGGGGAGTTTAACGATACAATAGATTTGGATTGTTCTCGAGCGGCCAGTTCAGGTGAAGCAACGGCAGAGAGGACACAATCCATCTGCTCTTTCACTGCTTGAACCTTTCGAGTAAAGAATTTTCTTTAATAAGGAGTATGAAAAATAAAATCGTATATTTTGGCCACCCAGATCCTACAAATTTGGTTAGGTTGGAGGAGGCTTGTGTTCTCTATACTTGTATATAATTACTATACATAATCATGTTTTGTTTCTTTATTTTTGTGGAATTCCAATTTTGCATTTTATTGTGCCTAGCTACTAGGCTCCGTGTTGTGCTTACTCTGTTCTACATGGAGAGAAACTTTTGTTCGTAAATTTAAAAAATATAGTAACTCATTTTGGCAACTCTTCTCAATACACCCTTGTGCATTTTTGGAAGAAAAATTTTGGGGTAGGTTGAGAGCAAAGAAATATATTTTCTTGTGTTTTCTATGCTCAGGCTTTTTAGTTCATTTCTACAAAGAAAGACGAAATTCTTCTTCATAAATTGTCTGTGTTTGAAGGTAATTAATTTAGTCTTGAAAACATTAAAGCAAACTGTCTTATACGGAATTTTTCCTTTAAATAATAACTGAGAGGGCTAATTTCACTTTCTGCAGAACACTTCATCTTTTGAAGATCATAATTTAAGAGAATTTTCAGGTCATCAACATCCGAGCTTAATAGTCCTCAACATAAAACGATTTTAGGTTTAGAAAAAGCATATTTTCACTCTTCAGAATACCTGCCTGTGATCAGTATCTCCGATCTATAGTTCTGGCAGATAAAAATCATTTTCGATAGATCCACATGCCTTCCCTTAATGTTTCGTGACATTTTTTCCTAACTGCTACAAATATATTTCCAATATCATTCTCATATCCTTAATAGCTCTATTCAGCCGTTTTCCAATCTTTTTCTGTTAATAGCGTAGCATCAATTTTATCTATGCAATCAGTGCGTGGAGAGTGAAATTCTGATCACGTTTCTGTGGAAGTGATTAAAGAGGCGAATAATGGCGCCGATATTAAAGCGGACTTCCTTTGGCCAAAATGGATAAAATTACTCGACCATATCTAGCCATTTCATGCATAAGGGGATTCCATTCCCCTTTGAAGATCTTTTTATAAAAAGCACTGGTTTTAAAACACGGAAGTTTTTGTAAAAAAACACTGGATTAATAATTCCTGTTGGAACAAGCTACGTTTTCGATATTTTTCCTTAAATTAGGCGCAAAATTATGTGAAACATTATTTTAATTAATTTCACAGAACATAAAAAATGAAGCTATAGTTTTGGTTTTATGCTATTTATATTCTGGGATATTAACAAGAAATGTGTTCAAAGGGCAACATTAAAATTAGTGCTTTTTTCTATGTAACAAATATATAGTGTGACATAAGCAAACTTTCAAATGTAACAGAAAAATCAATTTTCTTTTTTCTTTTCAATAGAAATTTTTCTTCCGTTATAAAAAGAGTATAAAGACAAAACTCATTTATTTGTTTTATTTTAACCTGTTTAACTTAAAAGGCATACAAAATTTATTTTAAACACCACGTTATACGCATGTTATGACAAAGCCATGTGTGAATCAGAATTATTAATTGAAATTAATAATTCTACAATAATATCTGATATGTTTAGATGTTATGACAAAACATAAATAAAACCTGAACAGTTCATGATTGATAAGACATTCAAACATTCCATAACGTCTTTTACACGCTATTGTTAGTAATCAGCATTTAATAAATTGTTCTCCAATATGCAATGCCTTATTTGTTATTTACTACAACAAATCATCTGATTTTAATGTTTTCATACCTTATTTCAATACGTTTTTCAATTTTCAATTATAGTTGATTCCTTCAGGTTCACTAGCGATAGAAATGTATTTACTCTAATAACAAACATATTTGTACCTTTTTTTCATTAAGAGCCACTATTTTTGAATCTTGAACTTTTGTTTTGCAGATAAAAAATTTTGAATGCCATTTCTAATGGTTTTTAAAATATATGTTTAATATTAGCATGAAAGCTAGAACATTTGCAATTTCAAGGATTTCATGAAATAACATGACTTTCTATGCCATTTTTTGCTTCAGTTTCATTTTTAAAAATTATCCAAGCTCAATTATTATCCCAGTTTTAAAATTTCAAACAAATTTAACTTAATAAAATTGTTGGATAAGGGGTTAAAAACTGCATATAAGATGTCTGACTGTATTTAATCTAAGATAGTTCTAAAAGGCTTTAAAATGAAGGATGATATTCTTAACTATTTTAATGTGTTACACTTCCAAAGTGGGTTAATTCATTCTTTAGTGTCTTCTTTTCATTCATCACAGCATGAAGAAGTAGCCGTTGATAATCTGTTAAGAATAATAAAATTTATTTTAGCTATTTTTACTTCTAGTCAACTCTTTCTCCTATACGATGAAGTAGAGTACGATTTTAAATGTTGCTTTTATACTTCCTTTCGATACAAAATAATCCTTTTTATACGTACAAAAACAAAATACATAATATATTTTATTTTACACTTCGTTCGTTTGTTGCAACTTTATTTACACATCCTGTCACAAAGTATCAACGAATCTTGTTTAGATAACTGCATGTTTAAAACAACTTGTTCTATGAAAACTTCACCCCACGGTCAACAAAATTGTTTCAAGATTTCTTACTTCACAAAATTACTTTTTGAAAATTATTTAACTCACTTGACAGTTGTTATCGTTTGACTGTGATCATCGCAGTTTAAAAATTTGGAACGAAATTTGTAGGTTTTCTCAATCCAGTGCTCTGTACTCTGGTTGATAAACGCTTCTACGTCACTATCAGCAATCGAAGAGTAAACTGATCGCATAATACAAGAACAATGGATTTTGGTTAACGACCATAGTTATAACTTCCATACACACATAAAAATGGGAGTGCAATAGGCAGACTGAAACAGGTATAAAAAAGCTCTTAAAATTTATGTTACTTGTTGCTCTTAGCATTGTGTCATGGGTTCAGCTGTATTTGACCCTTAATCTTTTAAGTCTTTGTATAAATTTTTATTATATACAGATATTAAACCCTAAAAATTAAACCTCACCTATTGATCAAGGCAAATGAAAGAAGAAAAATACATTTTGTACAATGTTGTTAACAAAATGTATCATTTAAAAACAAAAACCAACATGCATTATTACCAAATGATCAAATTGGCGTGGCAAAACTGTGAATAAAACAAATGCTGTAAGGATATTTGTAAATAATTGAAAATATAAATTATATCCCTCCAGTTTATTAAGATGAAACATGTTGCATGTTATGCTGAAAAGAATCAATTAACAAAAATTCAACTTAATTCTGTGGCGAACAAGAGCATTATAATTCCTTAGAAGGAGGCAGTATGGTAGTAATTTTCTTGGTGAACGAAAAGCCTTTGCACTAACAATGACCTATTTCATAAACACTTTCCGATTACTTCATTATCGAGATCGAGAGATGGACTCAATGAATAATTTACAGTTAGTCGTGATAATTCACTCCCTTGACATTGTGTCAGTTTTCGCCCTTGCTAACAGTAATGGAGGTTTAACTTTGCCCTTGGTTCTGCAAGGACAGGTGGAATTGAAGAATGATCGACGCCATTCACTTAAGCTCATTGATTGCATAAAAGAAACGGTTGTTTAATTTAATCAGATTCTTTTGAATTCCTACATGGTCTGTAACCACGAAATTACACTTTTCTCAGCAGATGTAGCGCACCATCTCGAGAAAAAGTGACGAAACTAAAAATTAAGGCTATTTTATTTTCAATTAATAAACCGATGTATTGAACGGATACACCATAGAAATAAAATCAGGAAATATATACTATAAGTTTGAAAGAATTCTACAAATTTAAAATTCAGAAGAAAACGAAAACATTTTCAAACTTCTTTTGGATCTCTTTTAAAATTTGCTTTTGGGGTTGTGTAACTTTCTCTAGATTGTGATTTGTGATTGAACAAATGTCTAGAAAATTTTTAATGTATTTCCATCAAATTTTATAGGAGTACCAATTTTGTGTTAGAAATTTTTATTGATAGCCCAATATATTTTTTATGTATTACATTGGGAATTTTTATACGAAGCTACTTTATGTTAAGAAATTGTATTACTGAATAGCTGTATTTCGTTGCAAAAGAGTCATTCATGTTTTGTATTTTGCTAGAACCAAATGTCTTTTGTTGTAATCTTGGAATATACAACACCATTTTTCTTTCATAAACTGCATACATTCTGAGAAAGTTTTCTGAAATTAGTGCTCGGAGCTACCTCATTCAGTAGCAAACGTCTGCCAAGAGCAATTATGTCATGACAACCTTAAGATTTGAGTTGTCAACAAATGTAGTTTAGTATTCTAAGAAAAGATTTTTCTTCGGAACGATGAAACTAAACGATTTAAACAGCAAATTGTTTGACCCTCTACATTTGTTAGGTAGGATTTATGCTGTCACGCGAGAGTTAATTAAACCAACAAGGAAATCGAAGTATACATTTTCGACTATGTCAATCTTTAGTTTATGATTTTATAGCTATGTGGGAGGTTTTCTAATGAGTTTTATATCATTAATTTACTTTGCTGAATTTTTTTTATTCAGATTTAAATGTGTACCTTAATTGCCTTAATCCTCATTAAGTTCAAATGCAGTTACTATTAAGTACGAAAGTTGAGTATAGTTTGCATATAGTTACCATTAAATTGTCAGCATTGTGGAAAATTCATTTTTTAGTTTCCTCTTCTATAAAAATAAATGAATTTTCATTTAATAAGTTTAAAAACTTTGATGACTACCATAGCTAAAATAAATATTATGAACCACGAATTTAAGAGTGAAAAAGTTAGAATCACTTCTCTAAAAGCTGACAACAAAACGCAAATAAAATCGAGATAAAATATTTTTTAAATAAACATTTTTTATTCTTTGGTTCTAGAAACAATAGCAGTGATTTGAGCTGAAAAAAAAACAAATAATCATTTAATTGTGGTCACCATACATTATTTTGAACATGACAACCGGCTGTTGGCGACGGTTCGAGATCAATCCGGAATGGAGGATCCCGAATCGTCTCCATCTTCAAACCATCGCTTTCCATCGGATCTTTCCCTTCGGGATTGATCCCGAAGGGCAACATCCGATGACAACTTGTAATTTTGAACCACGGTCAGATGACGAGGTCAATACCTCAGCTGGCACCTCTCCAAACTTCCACACCGCGTCAAATTGGTTGAAAGAATCCTAAGATTATATTGGTCAAGATGATCAAAACTGTTTAGAAATCATGTAAGAAAGACTTCAGGATGCAGATAGAATATATGCGTGTGAACCCCTCATATGGTTAAATCATCAGTTAAGAAAACCAATTTTGTCCTTGTTGAAAACAAGCTCGGGTGTGAATTTAGAGATCTGAGTTACACAAGTGCTTCATAAAAATGAATATGTATTTGGAGTATCACTATACACTTAAATTAGTAAGGTCAGATTCAAAATTCACATTTGATTCACAAACGGTATCGCGTGATGTTTGATCTAGTCTTTGCCGTACAACAAATACTACAAATGAGACCTATTTTTCTCACCACGTAAGAGAAACATATATTCTAAGGGAAAGAGAGATACTTGACTTTCTGCCTTACTTGGAAAACTGAATAAAGTATATTCGTTATTCTCCATTTGCTTTTTTTAGTATCGCATATAAGATTATTACTTCGTTAACTGATGCCTTATAAATCCCTTAATGCATTTACGTTGATTGCAGTTATATAAATTGAGCCCTGTGTTTTGATACAACCAATATTCAAAAGACGAACCGTCTCGCATTTTATTTTAACATATATTTTAATGCCGCTAACCCTCCAAGTGTTTCGACGAGATGTCTCGTCCAAAATCAGGTCAATTTTGCTAAGGACGAGATATCTCGTCGAGACAAAACTGCCCTATTACTCTAAAGAGAATGAAGATCCAAATCGGAAACAAATTGTCCCTTGCTGTAACAATTTGTTACATTTGTTCAATTTGTCCAATCTGGTGACATTTTGTGATAGGTTTTTGCACCAGAGGCTGGCCACTACAGAGCAGTTTTCGACGAGTAGATAAACCACCGAGAGGGTTAATTACATTAGATTTAATTCCATTTCGAACTATTAATAAAGATTTGAATATTTAAACAGAATTTCGGTGTCGTGGATCGATGTAAGCGATCTGCTCGCTTGAGATATGCAAATTTATTCCAAACGCAGTATCGATTTTTTCTAAGATTACAATTAGATAGCATGTCAAAGAGAAATCTTCCTTCCCTTTCCTCTTAGAATATATATTTCCTTTCCTGCTCTAATTCAAATTCAGCTCAGTTTACATTTTATTCGAATACTGGTGGATTACTCCTTTTGTATGCATGTACTTCCGGAAAATATAATTTATCTAATTCAATAAATCCAAAGCTTTGAAAACTGGTTTACCAAAGAAATATTTCTTTTTCTGCTCATAAAATTGTCATTCGTCTTCTGATTCCTCCGGGTAGTTTAAAGGAGAAAAATAATAGGATCTTTATTTCTCTGGATTTTCAATTCTAAAATTTTCTATTTTTATTGAAACTCTAATTACAAAAAAAGTAATAAAAAGATAAAGTAATTCATATAAATATATATTTATATAAATATATTTCTGTCATTTTTTATACTAATATTCGAAAATTATGTTGGCATATTAGTTGGAATTTGTATGGCGTAAAGGTCAGATATGTCCAAGCTAGGCCAAGAAATGTTTTTCCCTTAAATAAATGGTCATATACACAAAGTTTTTTATTCACACCGAAGAGAGAAATACACCCAAGGTAGTTACAGGAACTGAACCTGCGCAGCTTAAGCTCGCAGGTTGCTAGCGCGATGAACAAAACCATTGAGCTGCTTGAGTTGGTGGAACATAATACGATAGTTTATGAGGTTATAAGATAGTTTTGATGAGTTGGAAAAAATAGATTTTTGAGTTTCCGACTGTTGTATCTTAAATTGGAACACACCTATTCTTGATGACATGAAACAAGACCTTTTTCTACTGTGAACTCGATTTAATATTTTGAGTGTTGCACTAAAAAGTTGTACTGATAAATTAAATTTTAGATTTAGCATACGTTAAAGACAGGATTAGGAGCGTAAAATTATTTGCCTGATCATATCATCTGATTATGTTTGACATAAACTTATCGAAATTTTACCTGCAGACACAAGTACTTTGAGATACAAACAGATCCAAATGCCGAAATGTAGTATCGATTAACTTTTATTTTTCCACATCTTAATCATTGATTATGTGCAGGAATATGTGAACTTGTTCATTACCAATTGTGTTGAATTCATAATGCTCCAATAACAATTTAAAAATATCTCAATAACAGAAATGATTGATACTTGAGGGTCTATCTGCAGTAATTGGAATTTCCAAAATTCAGTTTCATGAAAGTAGGGCTATATAATGCACCTCTTTTTCTTCAGTCGAACTTTTATAATTCAAAGCTAAAGAAAGAAATTGAAATAACTATGAATCAATGCGATACTTTAATTGAGAAAATTGCAATAATGTATGTAACATTTTATCTTGGCTGAAAAGGTCCACAAATGATAAGTATTTACAACTGCTTATATGTTCAAAAACAATATTTTTTATGTTTTTGAAAACGAGCCAAACTTTTAACTCGTGTTCTATGATGGGGTATCTTTTAAAGAATTCAGTTACTTCAAATATCTTTCCACGAAGTGTTTCCTAGCGGCGAATTATATTAAACCTTCCATTAAACCTCTTCTTTATTAATATTTGATTTGGTTTGGTTTGTCACTCTACCGTCATTTTTTACTACACGAGGGCTGATTATATAGCTTCTTTATCACACACACAGAAAATGATTGTCTTCCTGTTAGTTTAAATGCATCATCGGAATAATTCACTGCCCCGAAAAAGTGCAGTGGGTAATTGCCAATCGGTTGTTCCACTTAAAAACTGAGAGTCCTGAGAAATATCTTCTGTTCTTGTAAGTTGTTGACTCATAGTATCACGCATCTCGAATGGTATGACGTTATGACTAAGAGTAGCATTCAAGCAGAACAGTAATAATATTGTTGGATAACAAATTGGCTTTGTCGCGTCACATTTATTGATGTACTAGTGTCATAAACTCTAGTAATATATCTATAGATAATTCTCTTATGCGATTGCAAAACAATGCCTCATTTATGTTTGGCAACTTGATCAAACGTCATGTGTCTGAACGTCACTGGAGAATTGGATATATTAAGGGAAAGTTAACAAACATTTCATTAGACTTTAAACAAAACAAATGCGATGAGTAGTTTTAAATCCGTATTTTATTATCCGTATTTTATCCGTAGCAATGTTATCAGGGCTATCAAGATTCAAATCAATGAGCAAGAGAATCATTAGGGGGAAAAGCTGAGAACGGCAAAAAGGAAACAAAAGTACCGACAATATTTACGTCAAGGAGTAAGATTTGTTTGAATTTGGCTGAGTGTAAATGGGAAAGGAATGATTTTTTTCTAAAATTATATGAAGTATACCAACACATGGAAGCTTTCTGAAATTACTGGATTGCCCCAGCGTATGTATAAATTTTAGAGAGTGTAATGCTGCTATGGCTTTTACATTCAAGGGTGTCGTAACAGAGGTATCTCCTTGGATCAAACCATTCTGTTTCTGCTTATTGTCAGATTCACAAGTTCAGAAGTCTTCAATTGTATCTTAAAAATAGTTCTAAATGCATAATTTATAAATTTCTTTCCACACACTTATTTTCAATTATATTCTACTTAGGGAAATAGGTTTGAAGGTGTGAGGAGGTTTGAAAAGGCATCCAACTATTTTTTAGTTTTCTTTTATTTAAGATGTGCCATGTGTGCAAATGCTCATAGCGTATACATTTTTTTCTTTCCAATTCTTCTTTCTTCCTCTCTTCTCTCTATTTTGTATTTTATTTCAAATCATTTTTGGATTTTCCTCTCAAGCAACATAATAAAATACCAGTTCGTGCTCTACCAATGCATCAGTCTTAAGTTCAGAGATAGACGGTCAGGACCAGTCAGGCTTAATCCCAGTTAATATTCATCAAATTGCAATGATTTACTGGCTTATGTAATGAATAACTTCGAAAATCGATTGTGATCCCCTGGAAATGCACAACAGCCGATTTGCGTTTTCTATCAACAATCATTCCAATAGGCAACACCACTTCCCTGCTGCTTGGAATATCGGTCATTATCGTGTCCTTTGGACTGGAACGACAGCTACCGAAAATCCCACGCTGATTCTTCCACCCTATAACTTAACAACTACTTAACAGAAATGTTATTTCGAAGGCAGAGAGATATCTCGCCATTCACGGAGTACTTTCCTTTCAAGCATGGATGCTTGGGGTGGAAGAGTACAAGAAAATGCATGTATTTGTGAACGAAAACGCCGGTCATATAAAAAAATAGGATCGTTTTCTCCTAAATTACGTACCACTTATTTTGTGAAGGAACATCTTCAAAGGTTTATCCATTTGTGCTTTGAAATTTCAGAATTTATTAGCTATGGAAATAAATGTCCTGATTCATAGTACTCCGAGATATCTCATTTTTCTTTCGTTGTTTTCTATTTTTCTCTATTTGTGAGAGTTGATTCTTTCCACTGCACATGGAATCATTTTAGTCTTATCGTAAGCTAATTACTCCGACATATTTTTTCATATGTGAAAATCTATCTTTCTATAATGCAATACCAGTAATCAACAATTGTTTAAATAATTTTAAACTGGCATTTATAAAGCACCTCTTTTCATGCACATTGATTTTAACAATGAATCGGAATATTAAGAAAAGTTGTAGAATGTAACTATTCTATTTGAAATTTTTAGTTTCAAAATAGATTAAAGAATTTGAACTTATCTTTTTGTTGTGTTTCCAAATATAAAACAACCAACCATGTGCACACCATCTGCCATTAAAATTAACTAATTCACACAATATATAAATTATACTTACAAGATTAACACTACCGCAGGAACAATTTATTAAATAATAAGCATCTTCACTTATTCCATTCCGTGTATAATAGGATTGCGAGTTGTAGGCGGTGCAGGTTCGATTCCTGTATCTTACCCTGGGTGTATTTCTCTCTTCTGTGCCAGTAAAAATTTCCCTGTATGTCCATTACTTGCCGTTTTCTGTCTTGTGTTTAGTGCAACTCGGCTATATATGGTTCTTACGCTATAAAACTCAACCCAACTAACACTTTCTTATGCTTCAGACTTTTAAAAGGCATCGCCAATAACCATTCAATAACCGAAAAGGAACAATCCATTTCTTGAGAACTTACACTCGTACAAGAAAATTTTATATTTGTACTCGTTATAAGAACATTTCTTATAGTTTTCTGGATATTAAGTTTAGGGGTATTTCTCATATTTACCGTAGAATTTTTTGTTCTAGGTTATTATATATATTTTCATTATTTTTAGTAGCAAACTAATGGGCCATTTGAATTTAGCTTTTAAATTTCAACACCTAAAACCAGGATTGACCGTGAATCAAAGTAAAAGCCCTCAAATAGTCAAACCCATATAATGGGAAGGATAAATTATTTTCGCTGTTCTTCAGCAGCTTCTCTATTGTAGATTCACCTTCACAATTCCCTCTTAGATGACCTAGTGGACGGCTGTCTTCCAGTAAAATCAGAAATTCTTTTGTGTGGCGAGATCATCATTGCCGTGTGAACGGCCATCCGAAAGGCGTCGTATATTACAGGCAGTCTGAACGGAATGGGTGCAAAATGTTTGTTCAACTGCTGAGTGTACTGCAACCGGATATAATAAGGTCACTTGTACACAGGAGGCACGCGCGGCGGATTTCCCAAAAGAAAAATGTCGAAATTCCGACAATTTCGGAACGATTTGAAAGTCTAATTTTTGACGCAAATATGAACGACGGCTGGTACTTCTGCAGAATGAAGTTAGAGAACTGCGTGACGTAAACCTGATGAAGATAGAAAACTAGTGGAATCCGAAGGAGATAATCTGATTCCTCATAAGTGTTTTAGAACTAAATATACGTTACAAAATAACCTGCTAATGCATTCGTTGTATAATCAACAGACCCATCATATATTTTATACAAAAAATCAATTTCCTTGTTTGTATGTATTTGCTACAAGCATGTCGAAGAACTGAGGATAATTCAATCTGTGATTAATCCTGTGCCAAGTACCTGCATCAAAGTACCTCAAATGAGAAATGAATATTCCACAAGCCAAGTGAAATAAAATAATAGCACTCACATGCCTCTGGGTGCTACTGAAAACAAAACAAATGAAAAAGAATAATTGGGTGAACACATTGTACGTTTTACTTATTGCAAAGAAAACATTTTTTCTGTGTTAAAAACAACGTAATAGAGAATGTTCTGACCTCTGACCCTAGCCTCACAACATGCAGACATGTTTACCACAAGGCTCTTCAAGAATTCCTGTGGCAAGGAGTTACACTAGAACACATCTGTGCTTTTGTGCGGTTCTTGGTGGTCGTGTGTTTTCTGCAATGCAACGTCCGAAAGCATCCCAAACATGAGATCAGGTGACCTTGTTTGATACGAATGTAGTATTATCTTTAACTTTTGAACTTTTAAATGCAACTAAGACAGCACCTACAACTCTTTCCCATGAGCATTAGAATGTTCATAAACTGCAATTTTAAATATTTTAATCTAAATGTTTTTAATTATTATCACTTAATTCATAATGTTTGAGTGTATCACCGAGTATTCTATTAGAACTTTTTATTCTAAGATTAAATAATTTTATCGACATTTGAGATAGGAAGTTCTAGTTTTGGTTTCGATTTTAAGATTTTCGAACAAATATTCGGTTTACAAATGAAACACACTAAGTCAAAATTTTCAAGATATCAATTGTTTAGCTGCTATGGACCAGAATGTTGTGATCTATAAACTGGTGAAGTGTGTATGTGTGTGTCTATTACGTTATATTTTTTGCATGGTAACATTTCTTCTTGAGAAATACACTAAGTGAGTAAAGTAGAATTTTTCCATTTAGTTTTCTCGGAACTATGTTTTTTTACTCAAAGCATTTCACTCGAAATACTACATCGATTTTGTAAAACTATATCAATCATTGTTGTCTTAACATTCTGGCTAATGCGAGGCATCGCTCCTTTGAATAAAATTGAGTTGATTATGTAACATCCCAATGGCTGTTAAAGCCATTGTGATAGTACATAGTCAATGTTATATAATCCACTGACCCCAATGGCTATTTAAAACATTGGGCGCAGTGGATAACACTTAATAATAACTAAGAAATTGGTCAACAATTGCATCTTAGTCTCGTGTAACCAGTTTGAGAAGCATGCCGCAGATGCTCAGAGAGATTCCCTTTAAATAATGATTGAGATATCCGAGAACTCAGGTGTCTTTCATCAGATATTCAAAAACAACCTCCTGCTGTTTCCGTGAACGCGGAAAGAGCACTCCGAACCAAACAAAAACTGAGCCCCCTATTCTTCAGCACTATTGCCATGTTTACCAATGCTGTAACCCCGATGGTTATCGGTCTTTGTTAAAGTCCATTCCCATGCTTCCGCCCACGATAATCGAGCAACTTGACCCAGTGGCCATATTCTCATCATCCACCCATACACCGGCGGTCAATGGTTTGGTAATGTGGGTCAAGGAGTCACCGTGTGGGCTCTGGCTCTTTCCCCACTGAGGAGTCGTAATACCGTTCTTAAGCATGCTCTCCGATTCACGAGTAATTGAGTCCGTTTGAGTTGTCGAAAGCAGAGAAGTTGCTGAAAGGGAAGG
Organism: Meta bourneti; assembly: GCA_933210815.1. Taxonomy (NCBI): domain Eukaryota; kingdom Metazoa; phylum Arthropoda; class Arachnida; order Araneae; family Tetragnathidae; genus Meta; species Meta bourneti. Next base: position 48,156,283 of record OW119929.1, on the reverse strand, counting down.
GAAGTTCATCGGATCTTTGTTTATGTAAGTGGCTTCAGGAAGAGAAGTCTAATTTGAGTCTGGAGTTGGTTGTAGAATGCTAATGTGCTCGCTGTGATGATAAAGTAGGAATAATGTAATAAATATGTATTTTTTCATTCATTCATTCATTTTATAAGTCCATTTACATGACAGTGAAATGGATGAATGCACAAAAAACAATAAGACAACACGTTAAACAAAGGTAATATTACCCAAATTGCAGTTAAACAAGTAAAACGTCAAAAATGCCACCAATACATTATGTTCAAGACAAATGAGTGCTTGAAACAATAAGCAAAACATAATATAGGATATAATAATAAATAAACGAACTTCTATGTATATTAAATTTCATATGATAGTAGGCGTTAAAAGATCTAAACATGTATTTAGAGCATTGGAAATTAGTATTGAAAAATACATGATATTACACAAAATAATGTATGAATTTGAATACTAGGATCATAAATGTAATTTTTCTTATCGGTACAAATTATGAAATTGTTTAAAAAACAACGTTTTCCTTTAAAAAATTAAGTTGGTTTATGCGAAATAGTTTACGTATTTTCCTGAAAAATATCTCACAGTTATATGAAACTATATTGACCATAAAAATTTGTAATGTTCTACTGGTGTTTTAAAACAGATAATATATGGGGCTCAGTGATTCATTCCTTTTTATTTCATACTTTTTTAGATATCACAAACTGAGGAGTAATAAAACTAATTACCGAACACTTCGCAAACTCTATTCACAGCATGGCTTTTCGTGAAAAATCAAATTTATATTCCTGTCATCTGCACTGTGGGGCCCCAGTGCCAGTGAAGACGACGGGCTCCTCTCCCATGAAATGAAAATATGTGTATAAATATAAAGTACTCAATGTACAACCTGCGCAAGTGTGTAAATGTGTCTCTCCCTTAAAACACCTGGTTAGTATAAACACATGTTGCGTAGAAATAATTGAAAGGTTTATTTGGAAAAGAGAAATACAGAAAGCAGAAAGCATAAAAAGAAAAAGTGGAATGGAATGATAAATAAGTAATAGTTAACGCCATACAAAATAATAAACACCGTTTGAAGTTTTGTTTCGTTACAACAGGCTTGTTTTAAGTTTTACGATGCCATTATCAAAAACACAAACTTTAATGAAAAAAATAACTACGGAAAAATATCGTCTGTCATCAAAGTCTAATGGCGTTTTTGAACCTGGAACTTCGGTTTTCTTTCTGTTATTTGTCATCTGCATAGTTCAGTACAATAGAGGAAATATAAAAATAGATTGATCAATGGTAACCTTTTTGTGTGAACAGGATCATGCGCCAAAAACTAGTAGTAACGTGACCCTTAGATTCTTTCGTCTGCCGGATGGAAACGAAAGCTCATCATCTGATTGGTCAACGGGAAGGGGGAAGACGCCCATCCATTGATTCATTATCTGATTGGTCCTCGCGACATAGCAGACCTTTGCGATTTCACCGTTTTTGTCGCCACTTTATAGAAATGCACATTCACACACCTACCCTGTCATAAGATGTAAAATCACCAAACGAGGTGACAAGATGCCAAATCGGTCAACCAAGTAAATTTTTCACAGAGTAATCGACTGATAATCGCTATGTAGGTCATATTTTTTGAAGCTCCTTGCAATAACTATGTTCAGTTTATTTTATTTCATGACTATGTTCAGCATGCGGCACTATAAACACAATGGAAATATCTGTCTTTAAACCTAGAAAACAGACTACAAATTACTGTACAAAAGCGTTACACATTTCCCGGTACTTCCCTTAGACATTGACCCCTGATACCATGATATAGGGGACGCGGTAACCCAGTTGGAAGAGCAACGGGTTAACAAACGAAGGGTTGCGAGTTCGAAACTCGGTCCAGTCAAAGACCGTCGTGTACATGAGGGCTGGTGCACATTAAATTTGTCGTGCCCTCAAATGTTCTCACGTTGGCATGGTGTGGAAGTTTGGAGAGTGAGGGCCAGCTCAGGTGTTTCTTGTCATCTTACCGTGGTTCAAAATTACGAGGCGTTGTCCTAGGTACTTTCCCTTCGGGATTGATCCCGGACCGCCACCTATAGCCCTTTGTGTTGCTCCAGTGTGAAGTAAATTACGTATCTACCAACCTACCATGATATTGGAGCACCAATACCCTTTTATGTGGGGGTCCTGTATATTCTTCCCTCTCTTTTTGCTTTTTCTGATACCTACTTCTCGAGAACAAAATAAATTTGTCTTATCTACCATATCAATTGGTTCCCGCAAATTTCTAAGTAGCGACTACTTTCACTCGCAAATAAAAAGTGTGAATCATTTCAAAAGTCTTCCTCACGGCGCAATTCTCTCCACATTGATAAGAGCGGAATGTGTTTTCTCTTTCATTGAGACGTGGAGATGCGTATCCCTGGGAAAAGTCACAAATTAGTGAAGCGAGTTTGAGGAAGCTTTTCTAATTTTTGGAGAATGCAGGAAGTTTGCTATTATATAGATAAACCCTGTTTGATTTGATAGCCAATAGATATAAAGAAACAAAATTCATGTTCAATGAATGGGGAAATTGATACGATTCGTTTCTTCAACATTTTTCTTAATAGCGTAACTTGAAATTTTAATTCGGTTTAAATAATGATCACCTTGACCACAGAGTAAATAGCTTCGCATAGCTATTTAGGCATTACCATGGTATGCATAGTTATGCACTGTGACATTGCTGATTTCAGTACAAAACGCCGTAAAAAAATTGCCTAAAAATGTATTTTGAATGGATTTTTTTAAATCTTTAAATCTCAACCTATACCTTCTAGGTAAAATGCATGTGCGAGTTAGCACGTGATTACTATTTTAGTGGAGCTGAATTACACTTACAACTAGCAGAATTACCCGACCTAACTCGGGTTGAATTAGTTAACTAACTGTAGATTGAAAAAGTGACCAAAATAATCAATTTTCTTTTTTTGTAGAAAAACATCAACACCAGGTAAGGTCAGAAAATGAAGCTTTCAACATCTTTTCGATATTTTTACAGCTTGTATGAAGAAAAGGTAACCAATTACAACTTTTCGAAGAAAAGGTCGATCGATTTGACAGCGGGGGTTTTTTTGGTAATCACTGTTTTTAACAAACTTTAAACAGATATAATAACTTAAAAAGAAAATAATAAGTGAAGTATTAGAATTTTTAAATTCCGTAAAAATAATTTTTGGAAGAATAATTGCTTTTTCAGCAGTACTGGCAAAACAATCAAAGTAATCGCAACGCTTAATGTACATTCCAGCTCCTTCAAACCTACCAAATTATGGTTGAAGCCACTGATTTTTTGTTAGAATAACCCAAAACGATAAACAACTTGAAATGGAGTGATAATATTCAATCTACAAATACTCCATTCTCATTTATATATCTACATTTGAGACATTCTCGTCTTCGTAGAAAGTTGGTTTTCCTTTCCACCGTGACTAATGTCTCGTGGGCGTGCTAAAAATTCGATCTCCACATTTATAGCCTCTAGATTTAAGCTACATGCAACGCAGTTTGTCTTCTCTTGGACATTGTGCTATTAAGCCCTCAATCTAATAAATTGGGCTATTACTTATTAAATATCCCAATTTATCAGGAAATGTGAGTGGAGCGATTAACGTCAAAATCTCTCACGAGTTTTACCCTCACTATAAGGAATAAGACTTCACTTAATCAACACAAATATGAAGAAGCACTTCATTAAATAAATATGAAACAGGGTTTCCAGATTTAAAGAAAGCGCTTAATTTACTTAAAAAACTCCAAAACGAGTCTTAACTATCTTTCGGTATTTTGTCAAAAAAAAGTCATTTTTCCTTGAGAGATTTTAATGTAAGAACAAACCAACCGAAAGCGAATTTAATGCTTACGGTTTAGAACTAATTTAATTTATCATTTGGTGATGTTTGACTTTAATTTCCTACGACGCTTAATCATTCGGACGGAATTATTAGAGTCAGATATTTAGCAGCAGCAATTTGTAAAAAGCGTTATCCATGTTTTTAGTTTAAAAAATCATAAATTTATGGTCACTGCTATGAGAAATCTGCTGAAAGCGTATTTGAGAAAAAGCAAAGTAACGTTATTTCTAGAATATAAAATATAGGAAGTACTATTACCACAAAGACACTAGGGCCACAAGTATTTAATTGTGCGGGTAGGTAGGTAGGTAGTTAATTAACGTCGCAATGGAGCAACACAATGGGCTATTGGCGACGGTCCGGGATTAATCCAGAAGGGAAGATCCAAGGACGTCTCGTAGTTTTGAACAATGGTCGGATGACGAGTTCAGCACCTGAGCTAGTATCCCACTCTCCAAACTTTCATACCACGCCAACGTGAGGACATTTGAAGCCACGACAGATTTAACGTGCACCTGCTCACGTGTACACGACGGTCTTTGGCTGGACAGAGTTTCGAACTCGCAACCCTCCGGTTGCTTATTCGCTGCTCGTCCAACTGGGCTTCCAAGGCCCCTTTAGTTGTACAGGAAACACCTTATACCCAATAGTTGAGTGTTATAAATTAGTATAATCATAAGAATTGTAAAAATATATGTATTTAAGGTCAAAAATACATTATACGTAAAATACAATATTTTTGTGCAGTCATCTCTGGAAAGTTCATTCTGCTGATAAAAAGACGATGCTACATTTGTTGTGATTTTTAGGCCCAATGAAAATTTTCTACGCCCTACAAGGTAAAAAGTAGTCCAAAGGGCACAGCTGTGCCCAATCTGATAATACTAATGTAAACAAGTATAAAGAAACTCTTCGAGTTGCAGTCTGGCCTTTTACAACACCCAGCTGTTTCAAGGTGAACCCCGGGGATCCTTGATTTCAAAACATTTTCCTATAGCCACGAACCTGTTCAAAAGGGATTTTGAGAGAAGGATCTATGCTTGTTGTTTCTCTTTCAAAATTAATAGTGTCCAAGACGCGTAGTTATGTAATCCTGAAATTCACGCTTGCTTCGTGACAGCATACGCCATGTCGAGCAACAAATTAAATTCCCTTGATTAATTATAGGTCGCGTGGCGTTCAGTTTACGATGTCTGCATCCCCACCCTTTGTCGCAGTTTGAGTGGTCCGTCCGGTTATTAAATTGACTCGTCATGCACGTATTTTAGTTCGAGAACCTTTGGCAATTAGCATGAGAGTGAATCACGTCGAGCCGAGAATCGTGATTATTGCCCATGCTTGATGGCTTATTCGGTGTGATGATGCGGCGATTCTTAACCTGTAATTACGCAAGGGACGTCAAATTCAATGACAGCGTAGTGCAGTAAGTGATATTTTCTTTTTAATGTATGACAGTTACTATTTTCCCTGGTTAAATATGGAGTTACCGGGGCTCAGTGAGTTTTTTCATCCGCTGTGCTAGCAACCTGCGAGTTGTAGGCGGCGCAGGTTTGATTCCTGAATGGGTGTATTTTCTCTTCTGTGTCAGTAAAGCTTTCTTTGCATGTATGTCATTTACTTGACGTTAATTGGTCAAATATGGCCCTTGCGCCATAAAACCAATCACACAACTTAGGTTAAGAATACAGTAATTCTTCTATTTATCGCACATTCGGCTGTATCGCTCTTTTTTTACTTATCCCCAGTTGGATTTTTGGTTTTCTTAGAGAAGAGAGTCTGAATATGTTTCCTTGGAATTAGGTGCTCAAAAGCCCCCCTTTTCCAGGAGTAATCCTGAACAACACAACCTTTGCAACACAAGGGCTACCCTAGTAGCCCTATTGTGTTGCAAAAAATGACCGAAAACAACAAACCAAACTTGAACTGGATTAGTAAAAAATCCAGTTCAGGTTTGGGTACAAGGAAGTAAACGTAACAAACGTGCCATTATATTTCTCGAGGAGGGTGCAGAATATCACGTTTAGTTACAAGGTATCAGACAGCTATCTTTCAAGTGATCACATCTGAAAATCGTGAGCAGCTATAATCTACTTTGCATAAAATCTATTCATTTTTTCAAGTCAAAACTTGATAGCCTATATCATAATCTATCGTTTTAAATTAATATCATACTTGAGAATGATACTCCTGTTTGATAAAACTTATTGTAACTGCATAGTACAGGACTGGGAGGATGCCGATTTGTCTGACGACTGTCTTGATTCCATTATGACAGGGGTGTTTCAAGGGTTGTAATTGAGATTACTTCTTTGGTTATTTACATTATTCAATAACTCGATTTCTTTTGAGGATATCAATGATACTTACAACGATCACAAAAGAACAATTTGGTTTGTACTGTAAGAACATTTCGCTATTTCATCCTTCCCGATCATACATATACGAGTACAAGCATTTCAATTGTAAAAATGTTTAGAAATTGTATGTTTGAAAATAAGTACATGCACAGAGAGAAATTATGATCAGATGAAATACTTAAAAAATAAAAAATATTTGTGAAACCCAAAAATTCAATTGAAAAGCAAAACTACTCATCTTCACTCTATGGTCAGCGACCATAGAGTGAAGATGAATAGAAGTATTCTGATGGGTATTATTACATAAAGTATCAAAATAGGAAAGTACTTTAAAATGCTTACAGAATAGCGTTAAACCATGATAATTAAAGTGTAATTAATACTCTTTTGTATTGATCTAAAACTTCAGAAATCACTTCTTGGAAATTAAAATCTGATTTTAAAATAAAATAGATTATCAATTATAATGATAATATTTAAAATTTGTATCAGAACTGAACTGAAAATGAAGATTCATCGAAGTCTTTAGATCAAAACAGATCACTCAAAGCTTTAATTTCTAAATTAATATTGGAAAATATTAATTTTCGGTGTTAAAATTTCAAGAAGTACTATTCTGTTGTAGACCATAGTAAATTTCTTTTGTAACTTTTCTATTTTAAATCTAACTTATTTAAGCACTGAAAAGGAATTCTTTGGAAATGTTTTGGAGAGTTTTAACTTTCGTTTTTTTTAATTTCTCATGAAAACAAATAAAAGATCACTAATTGATAATCACTTTCTATTTTATATTAATTACATTTTTTAATTGATTTTATTAAAGATCTTACACATAAATGGAAAACTTTGGGACTCTTGTATAATGTGCTTCAAATTTCATGTAAAACAAATAGAGAAATTAAATTAAGAAATAAATAAAGCAGAGGATGAATGAATTGTATATTGCTACAATTTTTTGTTGTATGAATATATTGTAACTAGTAAATAAGTGTTTAAAATATCCGAGAACAAAAGTTTTCAGTAAGATAAGTTTTACTTTATCACTCTTTAAAGAGATCAAGGGTAATAAAACATTTCGCGACCATTTCAGGCAATATCTTGTGGAAAAAATAGTCATCAGTCTATTAAAGATTCCGTAAAAAGTAACTGTGACTCGTTGTATAAGACTTTGTAGATACGTAAAAGGAAAGGACATTTTGCTGTCACATGCCAAATAACCGAGTGGGAAGTACGTGGATCGGTTGAAGTTTGAAAGGAGTGGTCTTAGTTTCCTCCTCACGTATATTATAAAAAAGAGTATAAAAGATTTCTGACTGATATCTGTATATTTTATACTTTTACCCAGACATGAATTAATTAAAAGTGGTTGTAGTTCATTCTATAAGCCCATTCCTTTTCATCATCAGATTTTATTTGTGATCATTCTTTTTAGCCTGGGGATAACCTAACAATATGCTTTGATTGACAGTCGTCAAGGTCCGTCATTTTGTCGACTATCCGAACAGGATGCTGTCTGCTGTATCCGTAATACAACTTGATAATTCAAGCAAATTGAATTATGTGCTTATATTAGTTGTTAATTTATGTAGAAAGGTTTAAAGAATAGAATAAATAAAGCAAACTAGGTTTTTCGAGCCATCTTTCATCAGGCAATTTGATAGCTCCCTGGATAGGACAAATGCGTTTACTTTTTAAATTGCTTATCATCGACTTCATCTCTACCATCTCTTTTGTACGTCGGGTTCAGATGATTCGAACCAATCTCAGTAGCATATATTGATACGCGAATAATGATGCATGATTGAAGAATGTTCTTTATTGAATTGTTTAGATTGCTTTTCCCTTCGTTCTAATGCAATCGAAATCTTATTAACTTGAAAGCGAAAGACTTCAAAAGGTCTTTTCAAGTTTTATATAAGTTAAAGTTAATTTGTTTTTTCTAAGAAATGAAATCTTTGGATGTTTAATGATATCGAAACGCATCCTTATTATCTATTTGTATGATTTAAGTATTAAGTCTTACGTCAAACCAAAAGATTGATGTGAGTTATCGGAATAAAAAGGTCGATAAAAAGACGAATAAAAATAAATAGTAACTGATAAAAAGACGAAAACTGTAAAAATTTCTAAACAAATATTTGTTAATTTAAAATTAAATAAATGACTGCAATGCTATAAACATTATATTCCAACTATTTTCTAAAGTTTACAACTTCATCTTTCTTTTACACACACAATAGGTGTATACATACATTCCATTCATATATACATCTATTTTTCAATTAGTTTGCGTAAAATAGCGGTGAAAAAATCTTAGATCTCTACTTCAATTCTATACCGAAATAATCTGAAAAACATGTTTACTAAATTTTCATTTGATAAAAAAGTAAAAAAGGTCGGCCGTACATTTTTAGTTCCAAATTATTTTTAAGTTTAAAAAGTTGTCATAAAATTCTAGAATCATTTTTCTCGTCTTTATAACTTGCTATCAAAGAGCATGAACAAAGTCTTTATATAACTTGCTATCAAAAAACATAATAACAAAGTAAAAGAATAAAAATGCAGATTTTATCTTATTTCCTAAAATTTGGGAGAAATAATGTTGTGAGTTAATGTTTAGACGTTGTGCTTAAATCACCTCTTAGATAAACTGCTTTCAAGAAAGATACGAGATCACAAGTCAAATTCTCTCAAACAATATTGTTTCACTTGAGAGCACAACTAGAGTACATTGCTTCGAGATTATTTACATTTCTGAATGTTTCACACTTCATAGAATGGGAAAAGATCTACCATAATTAGTTCAACTAAGCGCCTGAAAAGTTCGCATGAAGGATATGTTTTTTAAAAAACTGTTTGACCACTTTAGTTACATAAAAATATTCTTGGAACATGCATGTCTCGGGCTGAATGGGTCCCATTAAAGATTTTTTCAGCTGCCTTTTCGTTTTCATGTAAAAAGCACTTATAAATGAAAAACAAATGAATTTTAAAACTTGACTTATAAACTTGATTATTTTCAACAAAAGTACTTTTATTATGCTGATTTTATATTTAAATTTGCACTTGTTGATTTAGAGAAGCAATATGACGAAGCTTACAATTCATTTTTCGTTTTAATTTGCAAACGCCAAGGAAAAAGCATTATCTTTCTTGAATTTTCACTTCAACTTCTTTGACTTTTTCACATTAAACATATTGTAATGGTATTTTGTGAATTAAAACTTGTTAAATGCTTGATAATGTTTTTTACCTTATAAAGTTACGACTTACTTTTTAGCTTTCTTATAGGTCATACTTTAACATTTTTCTTTTGATGAAATAGAGTTCCTAAAAAATTATAGGAATAGAAGAAAACAGAGTGGTAAAAATTTGTAACCGACTTGGGCATTGCGTGTTACCAAGAAATAGCTATATTATGAAGTTGATCCATATTTCCTTCATAAAAAGTCGTGGCGCTACAATGATTGTGTACATAACCTGCTATTGAAAGGTCTTGCGCATTTCATCTTACCACATCACATGTATGTTTTACATGCACATGTATGTTATATATGTGCATATTTTTCTTATGTTACTATTAACATAGTAACATGAAAAAAAGATGTAATTCTCGCACTCTTTATTTGATTGGCCAACGTGTACGCCTTTCTTTAGTTTCCGAAATACGAATAGTTCTTACCTACACGACCTGTGATTGAACTGTGTTGATATTATCAGTGAGGCATCGACCCTCTAATGAAATAGACGGAGTGTGTGCGTGCTGCTTCGTGCTATTTCTTCCGGTCGATCGGTTTGAAGATCTGTCTCGGGGTTGTGAGAAAAAGCATGAATCTTAATGAGGGACAAATTATTGATTGGTTAAAGTGATTATCTAGCGTGATTAAAAACACTAGTGTGCACTTCGGTAGCCAATCGGCCCAAATCTATTCGTAAGCCCACGTTACTTACCCATCTTACGACAGTGACCACGCACATTGGTCCGTCGGGGCTCAGTGGGTATGCCCACTGCGCTAGCAACCTTCGAGTTGTAGGTGGCGCAGGTTCAATTTCTGTTAGTGCATTCCTCCCTGGGTGTATTTCTCTCTTCTGTGTCAGTAAAACTTTCATTGTGTGTCTGTCTATTACTTGATATTGTATGTCTTGTGTCTGGCGCAGCATGGCCAAATATGGCCCTTGCTCCATAAAACCCGAACAAACCAAACCACCCACACGTTCTGTCTGTTTCACAAGGTCGATGCAGTGAGGACGATGATATATTGCTGAGCCCAGTTTATGCAGTGAGCCTTCACATCTTCCCAAAATTTTGAAGAACGTGAATGAAATTTAATGTAATTCATGAGCTGGGGGTCGAAGTTACCATTTTGCTCTGGTTAGCAACCTGGCCATATATGACCCTTGCGCCATAAAACCCAGCCAACCAAACGGTAAACTAACCTTGATTGAACTTTGCCTCACTGTTACCAATCGAGTACAATAAATTGAGATATCTGGTATGCTTTGGTGTAGACCGAGTTCATCTTCTGAATTACTTATGCAGTTGGGGTCTTCTGCTTTTACTATACGTCATAGTAATGAACTAATTTATAAATCTTGTATATTTTATTACGTATATTTTAAATGAATATACGATAGTATTTAGTTTTCTCAGTAAAAATTCTCAAACGTTTTGCAGAGAACTTCATTGCCTGAAATGATAAATGATTTGAAGCACGTAAGTTTGCTCACAAACAAATGTGCTTCTAAAATGCTTAACATTGACCTGGCGGTCATCAAATTTTAAACTTTCCCATTTCCAAGCTTTTGTACAAATCTATAAAAACAGAATTATTTAAAGTTTGTCATATGACTTATTGAAGATTAATTATCTCCAGTTGTGGATGTCGGTGTATAAATGGTCCGAAAAACGCTGGTTCCTAGTTATAGGAATGAAATTTGGCTTTCTCAGACATAATGTAATGCCTTTTCTTCGCCTTAGAATTCATCTTACACCTTTTTATAAATACATTATAATACATAACTAAATACAAACCGACATTCTTATATCTGCCTCTGGGAAAATCTAGCTAATATTTTTAAAAACGATTGAAATTAAAATTTTCTCTTGTCTAGTCCAGTGTCAATAGATGTAAGATATGTGGACAGAGCTCGTGGGTTGTATATTGTTCACCGCTGGTCTAAGAAATCTGTGTTTCGTGTGTTCTGAATTCTTTTAATTATGCTGATTCAGAAAATGCCACTGCGTTTGTTTAACAAAACATGCTTACTCCAAACGGCTTCCTTATCGACTGGGAGACATACGTTACCCAGTATTAGAAGCTGTTGGTTGAAAGGTAAATATTTGATAAAGCTTTAACCGCCGTTATCAGATGTTACTCTGAAACACTGCATGAAAGAAAATGTCTGCTTTGACCATGACCTGAAAATTTCACATTTAACATGTCTGAGTGTAGGAAGTAAAACTCTAAACAAGTTTTTACACCTCATTGAAAAAAGCTAATCTGACATCAAGATGGTATCTTAAAAACTCAAAAAGAAACGGCAAATCAAACAGGCAAGCATCTCATCTAGTCTACAAAAGTGGTTTTAAACTCTTCGCTTCTGGTTTTTATTTAAAGAATTGTTTAAAAAGAATAATTATAGATCTTATTTCGGGTTCGCCAAAGCTGGTCGATTCTATCTATATAATTTTAATGCAACTGAAAAAAGTAAGAGTATGCATTTTGGTTTGCTCTCAATGGATTTTGTCAAATTAATAATGTTCCTTTCAATTTAAAGTTACAAAAACTATCAATGAAAATATAAAATCACTAAAATCTTGTTTATAGGAATAAGCACATTGAAAATTCTCCATTTAAGGAGACGGATGACTTTCAAAACAAACTTTTGTAGTTATCCGATTGTTATAAAATTTGCACACTGTTTTCTACTAAAATGTTAGTATATTAGTTTGATCGCAAAATATTGCGCAAGTTATATTTTTCTAACGTTGTACGAAAGTTATTACATAAGACGTGATCAAATATTGTGATAAATTAGCAAAAGTTGATTGGTCTCGTACACATTAATTTCTGTGTTCTCAATATTTTAATTCACCCATAATTCGTACATATGTAAATCAAAATAAGTCCATTTGATGAGTGGACATCATTCAATTGTAAAGAAAAAAATTTATACCAAAACAATAAAAATTTACAAAAAACAGCATAGGTTAGGCAACAATTTATAAACAAATTTCAACATTTGAAAGCATCACGAATTTCTCATTTTCACTTAGATATATGCAACAGATTTTAAGGCTTATCCAAAAAAATTTCAATGAAACCAATTAAACCAGTTGCGCAGGGAGCACTTCGAAATCAGAATGTCGAAAAATCTGAATCGGAGAAAAACGTATTTTTGTAGACTTACTATATTTATACTATTACTATATTTTATATATAATATTACATGTTTTATGTTGTTATAAATCCAACTCCGTCAAAAACGATCGCAATTGAAAAATTGTTTTGCTATCTACAGTTCGATATCAATTAATTTTTAACGCTAAAATTAAAAATTAACGATTTTTTATCTATTTCAGTGAATAAAACAAATAAAACTATTTCATTTCAGTCTATCAAATTTTTATCGTAAGTATAATAATAGAACTTCCAAGTCAATTTTCTTTGTTATTATTTAAGTCAGTTGTGTAATTCACGGCGACTATACATTATACTTTATTATGGTTAAACAAACCGGAAAACCTCTCAGCGTCTTTAGTTGCCTACAATGAGTATGGAGCATGTACGTCTCATGTGCAACTTCAGATAACATGCTAGATTTTTGAAGAGCCTTTATGGATCACTGCTGCACTGCAGGATTCTGATCATTTTTGCTCACAACATTGTTAAATTGAAAATTTCTGATTTTTATAGATGTTTTTATTAACCGGCGATTTCACGAGGTTATTGATTTCAACCCGTTCAAGGTAATTTGATTATATACAGGAACTTCTAGCGAACACTGAAAATTAAGAGACTCGAAATGGCAAACCAAATCGGATGCTATGCCAGCACACTCCTCAGTACCTAATCCCTACTCAGATTTTACCCGTTCGGATAAGCGCGGCCAGAAATCAATTCAATTTAAGTCGAGGCTCTTAGATGCAGCACTGTGAAACCTCTTCATGTCATTGTAATCGGGAGGACTTGCCGGTATATAGGTATAACATGCTCAGTATCCAACATATAGACAAGGGCGCTTTCAGAGAGCAATGTATGGGATCGAATTCATGACATCTCATTCACTCGTTTTATTGTACGAAGTTTCACACTAGGCTACTTTAGTCTGAATATAGAAAAATTTCAAGAAATAAGCAATGTGCTTAAGATTCTGATCATTTTTGCTCACAACATTGTTAAATTGAAAATTTCTGATTTTCATAGATGTTTTTATTAACCGGCGATTTCACGAGGTTATTGATTTGAATCCGTTCATGGTAATTTGATTATATTTAGCGGCTGTTACAGTTTATATAAAAAAGAAACGCTGAGTTATCTTCAAGTTTAAACGGCTCTTTTGTACGCTGATACTCATCGTGTTTTGAGAGACTAAGCTACCTAGCATTCGTTTGCTTCAGCCAGTAGAGCATTTCATACTTTGCCATGGTTCGCATGGCTCATCTTCCTGTCCGCTCGAAATAAACTAGTTTTTAATGCGCGGAATGGGAACTACGCTCGCGGTTAACAAGGTTTATCAGAGTTTAAACGCGCTCCGAATTATGAACAGATGATTTTTAGCATCACCAAATTGCTTCGTTACATTATGTCGTCCGTTGAAGTCTTGTACTAACTGTACATTTGTTTATCAAATTCTTTTTAGAGATGAGATTAGTGCTGTAATCCTCAAATAAGTAATTTCGTTCTGAATTCCAAGAGCAGTCTTAATATTTTTAAGTTCTTATTGTGTTTACTCATTTTGTATACGTATTATCTATGCAAAGTAATGTTTCCATCCGTTTAATTACTCTCCGGTAATGACTATTAAAACATAAAGAAAAACAGAAGTACTTTATTTGAAATTGCAAATTTTTTTTTATCTTACGCCTGCCACAGACCCTTCAATCAACGAGCAGCCCAATACAGGAGTGAAGTAATTAAATACCTTTTAAAAACACTATCTACAATATTTGCAACTGTATTGTCCAGAATTTTAGGGCAGTTCTAGAGCAGGTATCCAGTTATTTTGTCCAGTTCGCTGATTTTACTACTCAAACAATGTAAATGTCTTTGTAGGCTGCCATGTCCGGTAAGAAGTCGACTCCAACAGTTCTGGGCAAGGAACTGGGATAGGAGCTTTATTTCTCAATAAAAAAATTCCAGTTCTTTCCTATAGACACCTTTTTGTGCATTGAAAGTCTTTTTGTCTTCTATTATTGTAAGATAGATGAGCACATAAGCCTTTTGATGTTACGTAGAGGCAAAGGGGATTTAGGTTGAGGCAATTGTGCTCCAGCCTTAGCCAATTAGTCAGCTTATTCATTGCCATATATACCACAGTGGCTTGGGATCCATCGTAAGGCAACTTGTTATCCTGTTTAAATTACGATACGGACATGTATTCTCCAGTTAAAATTCACATAGCAATCTCGATTCTCACTTTTTATTCAGAGAAAATGTTTATTTGAGCTTTTTCCTCGTTCTTATTCATCATTTCAATTGTCTTTATTTTTACCATCCCATATAAATAATGATTGTAAAGATTTGTTAAGAATGTAGTATCGGTATAGTACTTCGAACCAAGTCTACAAAAGAAAATTAAATATTTTTTACTTGCATTCATGAAATCAAAAACTAAAAAGCATAAAAATCTTTAAAACAATATTCTAGAACTACAATAGTACTACTTCTTTCCTCGATTACAATTTTTTTAATACATCGCAGTTCAATACGTTTTTACGGCCCAAGCCACCAACAAAGGGCTGGAGGCCGAGCAAGTAGTGGCCGTGCAGTTCAATACTTGAGATAATTGGTCATTAAAAGTTAAAATTTCACACTAATCACAGCTATAGAGTTTAGAAATAATTTATTTGGTTTTATTACAATAACTATAATAATAAAAGCGTCTGGCAGAAAAATAATTTCTGGAACTGAGGATAAGAATTGTTTATAATCTCCAAAGAATCACGAGATGTTTAGTCTAGAAACCTCCTTTTATGTATTTCGTATTTTTAATTACGTTTCATGCCCATTAGTCTCTGTTTCTTATCTTGTCGGAGAAGTATTTGGTTTAAAAACAGCTGTGAATAACTAAATAATTTGTTCCCACTCGTGATGCAACAGAGTTCATATTCTTATTGATGCGAGGCATTACAATTAGATTTCATGTCAGAAAGAACAATGTAACTATGTATTTTTCTTATATATTTCGTTTCATTAGAGCTGTTTAGTTTGCAATTCAATTCATACCGTTGGTAGAATTGAAAACAACCTTGACTTCTTTTTCTCGCCTTCTCAGAAGTTTCGCAGCGTCAGACAGATCAACGCATCAAGTTTTACTCACCAGTTTCAGTTAGAAAACCGGGCGTCTCAGTGGAAAAAGATAGAAAACTGCAAATTAAAGAAACGACGCATTTGTATTGTATGGATTCCTTGTATTCTTTGTCCTGAAATTTCTGTAGAAATTTCTAGCGATTTAGACTCGCGTGACAAAGGAAATAAAATAGTCTGGCTTTGAATAATGATAATATTTCATCTTCAATCGAAAGCTACTTCTTTATTTCTTCTTTCACTGGAACCTATCTTTTAAGAATAAAACGCTACATTCTGTATAGGAAGGACATGAAACTAAGATTACTTCTACAGTTTTCGTGAATTGTGAAGGATCTGGTAGTCATTCCACAAAGTTTGGTTTGTCGCTCAATGGTCATTTTTACTCCACATGGGGCTTATTAGACCGGGATCTGCGATTTAAATTGGATTCCAAGCTCTAAGAACATTCATGCATAGGCCAACATGGTAGTAGTCTGTTTTTGAAAAAAGATTGTTGTCATATTTGGTTGTATTTTATTCATTGCATTCAACGTTTATTAAGATTACCTCATTTTAAAATGGGGTCTTACCACTGTAGTACATACACAAAGACATCTAAACTATTATGTTTGAAAAAATTGTAACTTTTGCAATTAATTTTTAAAACTAAAAATTGGCATTGGTATTAATTGGGATTTGAACATTTAAATAATTTACTTGCAGTGTTCTACGAAAGTAACAATGAAAAACATTTTCAGTTGAACAGCTTTCCTGTTTTATTGAGAAAATAATTCTAGAATTTTTTGAAGTATGCATGAAATGAAAGCATGTGTTCAAAGCTCCAAATTCGACATAAAAAATATTTTTTGTAGTGAATGAAAAACCTGTAAAAAACCAAATTGTTCTGGTCTTCTCTATAATGTTACCTGAGTTAGTAATTAAATCGACAATTTGATAAACTGTTTAACATTATGTTTGTTTCTCTCTTCCCAGGGCAGACCGGAGACGTCATTCTACCACAGACTTACATCGTCAAGTACCTTGGCAGCCGAGACGCCAGAGGCCTATGGGGCATCAAACACACCCGCCACCCCGTGGACGAACTGGTGGCAGCGGCTCGCTCTCTTCAGCCTGGAACCACCCTACCTTACTTACGCCTTGAAGTCTCGGGCAAAGGCGTCCACCTGTCTCCCATGCCGCAGAACCAAAACCAGAACTACGAACCAGGACTCTATCCCATCGAGTCCATATCGTACGGCGTGCAGGATCTGGTGTACACCAGGGTGTTCGCCATGATAGTGGTGAGGGACGGCGGCAACATGCTCGAGAAGCACCCCTTCCTGTGCCACGCCTTCGTGTGCGATAGTCGGCAGAATGCCAGGTCGCTGACGCTGACACTTGCAAAAGCATTCCAGGACTACAGCCGGTCTGTGAAAGGTCTTCCGCCGCCCAGGAAATTCGCCATTGACCTCAGAAGCCAAGAAGAGATCCAAGCGGATCTGGACATACCCCAAGAGTCACACGCGTAGCCAAGCATGAAATGGCGAATATTTTGTTTCTTGTTATTATTGTATCATAAGCAAGTTGTATATTAGCAGTACTAAGTTCAAGATAAGGAAAGAAGTGTTTGGCAGGTCGACATCTTGTTTTGCCCGAGGCTGGAGAAGGATTGCAATCATTTAGGTCATTTTTGAAAAATTCCAGGAAAAACCATTAATTGTAGGGTTTTTTAAAGATATTGAATTTAAAATACCAGAGTTTTAATTTGCCTAGTCAAAGATTTTTGTCATAAAATTTCAGCTGAAGTATTTCAATTTAATTTTCATATAGTATGACACTAACATATTCGCTAGTTTTCAATAAAAATTGCTCAATAAATGTTAGGACATTATTTAAAAGACCCAAAAATAAAGTAGTTTTATTTTAATTGCACCGCTTCGGTAAATGATGAATTATAGCTATCTTTTTAGAATGCGTTTTACAAACAGTTAGATAAAAAAATCTATTTTATTTCAATGGTCAGTAGCTCTCTGCATCATTAGCAAATATCTAAATTTCTGTTTTGTCCAGACTCTAAAATAAAAATCAAACCTCTGAAACCCTAAATCTGTGAAATGAATATGAGATTTTTATGCAGCTTTCAATTTCTGGTAAACGTATCTTGTACACATTGTTATCATTGTTAAATATTCTTTCCATATATAAAATCAGGGAGGAAAAAATACTCACACCGCATTGAACTATCTCAATTATAAAATCGGATTTAAATAAAAACTTGAATAGTATTAAACTTTATCTCATTAATCTATATTCAATATTTTCCTAATTCTGTACTTAATATTACTCTCAATTATGTAATGTGACAACTACGTATATTTTAGTTTGACTTATAGTAGCTACCACCACACCATATTCAGAAAGAACCCAACTAAAAATTTATTTTTTCGAATTTGTATTAAAAGGAAAGTTTATTTTCTTATCTCTGCAGAGGTCGGAACTCTTTTCAATATTTTAACCAAATAACACATACCATTTTATGTCTGTTTTAGTACTTTTGCATGCATCTTATTTAACCCAGTAGCATTCAAATTATTTTATAGAATTGTAGTAAACAACAATTTTTATACCTATCAAAAAGTTATGCAAATCTTTAAAATCGTCACATTTAGAACTATCGATACATTACATCAGAAGTGGCTATACAATATTCGCAAACACGCATGAATATCTAATTCTTCAATACTAAGTTTTATTCATCCCATTTAAAGCTTCGTTAAGTTGGGCATGATTAGAAATTTATTTTGTATTACACTATTTTAAAGAAGGGTGTAAATGTAAATAGCAACCTCAATAAGTGCAGTAAATACATAAAAAATCAAATTGAATTCTTTCAACTTTATATATAATCCTTTAATTTTAGCACTGCACTAAATTTGAAAAAATAATGAGCATCATTGTCTAAACAGGCTTTTTTTTATTTTCTTTTAAACTTGCCAAAAGCAATTTTCGTTAAAATATACAATGGTTTATGCCTACAACTCTCGTGAAGATTGGAAGAATAAATTTTTTGCAGATTGATGGTATAAAAATAGCATCACTTTTCTTCAATCTTGAACATTGGTCTCAAGGAAATCTTTCCTTTATTATACAATTTTCCTTTATACGGAAATGCTTTTCCTAACATCGTTTATCTGGAAATTGAGTGTCGAAACTTTCCAATTCCTTAACAACGGCTTAGCAGTTACTCTCACAATTTGATTTATGTTATCAGATATGAAGAAAATGATAAATTTCACTCTAGGTCTGTGTGAAGAGCTTTAAATTTGAATCGCCCAAGATTTCGCTAGCCAATTAAAAGATAAAATCAATACACAATTACAATCTCAAGATTTCAAATTTGGTTTTAATTATAATTTTTTCTAGGTAATTTTTGTAGGAAGAATAAAAATATTTATAAAAATTTAGTTTTAAGATGTTTTTCTTCTTAAAGTTTGAAAATTATGTCATAAAACCAAATTTTACTATTTCTAAATTTGGTAAAAACAAAAAAGTATCCTTAGCTCTCGGGAAACAAATGCTTTGTTCATTAAGTGATGTTTAAAACTGGAAACATACTGCATCGTGATTTAGAATTATTTTACAGATATTCATGGATATTTCAATCAAATAATGTTAATTTGTATATTTGAATAGCTTAAGTTGTTTTTACTTGCTTTACTCATTGTATTCTGAGTGAAAAGCTTCTTATGTATACATGTTTGTTTGCATGTTGCTACAATTTAAGATGTCATACATGCATAAACGAATTATGACTGTACATAAAAGTATTTTAAAATAAAGTGTTTTCATTTAGTTTTGTTGTACGTTTTGTTCTCCACTTTTGGTAGCATTATTTAATATTCTAAATTCGTGAAAACACGTTTCGAAAATTGTAAGTAGTATAAATTTTGTGTAGGAATAAATTTATCGTATTAATGGTTTGGATACATGCAATAACTATCATCATCACCTTTCTGTAAAAGTGATACATTCTTTTTTCTTTGCATCAAGTAAAGTAGCATAATATGAATATTAATGAATAGCTCATATCGTAATTATAATTAAGAAAGTACAAGTGCAATTTGGTAAATGCAAAACTCTCTTCAACTCTAAAAATCTATTAACTATGTCGAAAACGTTTTGACATAAAACAACCGATGATTCCCAGAAATGTTTCCTGTTTATCGAGTTGAAAACTTTTAGGTCGTTTCGCTTAACACACAATATTTTGAAATCTGTCGAAAATTCCATTTCTTAAGATTTATTTTATATAAAATTTGAGGAAGATTTTCTGGATCTAATTCTCTTCAATGTTCTTTGTAAAAAAATAAAACAACAAAAGACCAGTTCTATCTGCCATGTTTAACTTGATGGAATTATTTCTATAAAAGCCTATTAAATAAAATTAGTTTCTTTGAAAAGGAGGGCAATACAATTCATACTGTCATTTACATCTGTAAAAAAGCGATTTAATTTCAGAACTATAGGTATTGCTTTTTGTTTTAAAAGAAAGATTTGAAAAAAGTGTTCGATGAAAGTGTACATGAAAAGTCAAAAAAGACTTTTTTTGTCATTATTCAACTTATGGTTATGCGTTGCAAAATTCTTACGCAACTAAACTTTGACGTAATTTGAACTCCTTGATCAGCCCCACCCCTAGAACATAAAGCCTAAGGGTTCAAGTTGCCTAGATAGGTATATAGATCTAATCCTCTTATAGACGGAAAAAATTATTGAAGGATAACAAATCGAACCGCGCTTTATGTACAAACTCTCCGTTATTCGTCCAAACTATACGGATTATGTATGTTCTACAGAATTAGAAGAGGTATAGGAATATTCGATTGTTGCACTTAAAACATCTTTTAGGAGGGAAAATATTCGTTGTTACTGTTGCTAATCTTGTATACCTTTTATAATTGGACGAAGAACTAATGCTTGTTTGCTTCTGGTTGGTTGGGTTAAGTTTTTATGGCTTAAAGGCCATATTTGGCCAATCTGCGCGAAACACAAGACAGAGACATCGTCAAGTGATGGACATATACACACAAAGAAAGTTTTTACGGACACAGGAGACAGAACACCCAGGTAAGTTACAGAAATCGACTTGCACCGCCTATAGCTAGCAGGTTGCTAGAGCTATGAGCAAACTCACTAACCCACTGGTAAAGAAACGAATCTGCGGAGCGAACCACGGTCAGATAACGAGAACACCTGAGCTGGCACCCCACTCTCCAAACTTCCACACCACGCTAACGTGAGGACATTTGAGGCCACGGCAGATTTAACGTGCACCAGCCACCATGTACACGGCGGTTTTTAGTTGGATCTAGTTTCGAACTTGCAACCTTGCTGCTGCTAATTCGCTGCTCTACCAACCCGCGGCTACTTCGTCCTTATTTTATTATAGAAAATTAGCTTAAGTGTGCAACCACCTCTGCGAAAGGAGTTGCAATACCACAGTGGTGATTTCCTTCAGAAACCTCACTTCGTAATTCTTTTAATAAAGCATCCAGAAATGCCAATCAAACAGATAAAATCCCTCAAAAGAACAGACTGGGGGACACTTTTGGTGATTATTTGGTAAATTGTATGAAGAAAGATAAAATGTTATATATTTGTGCAAGTTAAATAATGAGTACTTGGCGTGGATAGTTTAATTTCATGAGGGTCTTTCGTCCAAACTGGTACTGCGGCCCAGAGTGTAAGTGTTGGTGGCCTTGTTGCCATCGCCAGCATATTAATTTCACAATGATCGCACATCACAAATGCAGTCACCGGCTCCTTCAAGCTTCAGACCATGCTGAAACATGCACTCAGCATGTCTTCACGCAGGGCCAGAGCCCACCACAGCATGAAATGCCAAGGCATCGGAAATAATGGAGAATGCAAAGCCTGTGCAACAAATGACACCTAATTCCGAACCGTGTGACGGAAAATATCACTGTCATTCCACCACGGATCGTCTCAAGACACTGGCGTTCGCAAAGCGAAACGACGTGCGGAGGACTACGCCTCTCAACGAAACTAAAAGTTATTATTTCGCTCTGTTAAGCGCTGTCGGAGCTGCGACTTGTCCTCTTTCGCGAACTCCACGACCTCTGGCGGTCGGACGGGTCATTCTTGGCCAGATGGTCAGGAAATCCCCGCCATTGCTTTCTGCCTCATTGTGGATTCCCAGATCTGCGAAGAGAGAAAAACCAGAAAAGTGGGGATTTGACGGGGAATGGGGGGGAAAATGAGTGAGATTTAATTTTAAGTGACCTACTTCTTTTGAAATTGCATCACGCTTTCGGAATAGCATGTGGAGGGGGATAATTGCTATTGCACTGCCCTTTGTTCTCTGAGTTATTTCTGTTTTATAGTGTGATTCCGTTTGGAAACTGGAGAATATCTTCTACTTTCGGTTCGAAAATTTCATATCAGTGCATGGAGTTTTCCTTCGCTTGGTCGGATAGTAACTTTCAGACGATGAAACTTTTAATCAGACTGTTTAGGTGTTTATTTTATAACGAATACAATCCCAAAAGATAGCACGTTTCATTATTTTAGAATATTTTTTAAATTGGGGAACCTTTGCTAAAATACTTTTAAAACTTTTTTAAATGATTTTATTGGTTACAAGCTGTGGAACTTCGAAAATCAATCTTCGAACTTATTCGTAACATGTTTCAACAAGACTGGAAATGACACTTTTGTTAAAATAGATTTTTCAAAGAACTTCTTAATCAAAAATGATTTAATTTATCTAATAGAGAAAATTCATTTCAGCCTAATAGTCTTACAGAATAACAGTAATCGATTAAATTTGTATTCCATCAAAAATAGCATAGATGAAATAAATAAATGATTCAAAAAATGATAAATAGAATTTTACTTCATTTTTTCTCTCAGTTTTTTCTTTTGTGGTAAGGTAATTAATTAAGGTCGCACTGAACACAAAGAGTTATTGACTGCGGTCCGGGTGCACCAGCCCCCTTGTACACGGCGGTCTTTGGCTGGACCGAGTTTCGAACTCGCAACCTTCCGATTGTTAATCCGTTACTCTTCCAACCGGGCTACCGCGGCCCCTTTCCTTTAATAATATAAACTTTTTTTAATTTACTTACATGAATAATAACAATCAGATATAAAAGTTCTTAAGTCTAATTTTTGATCCTCGATTCCATATTGTCAAAATTGTTTCATCATTTGTTTGCAGGGGTGGACTGGCTATGAGGATGATGGACGAAATTCCACATTGGCCGATATATTTGAGGGCTAAAAGAGTGGGATAAAAATCAATACGGCTAAAAATATGAATACATTTATATACTCCATATATTACTTTTCATCAAGTGGTCTTTTTTTTATTTTTTCTATTTGTTTTTACCCATTTTATATTTAAGCGGTATTATTTATCATTAAATCTGAAGATGCTGTGTAATAGAACCACTAATTCCAAATTGAGAAACCAAATTTGGCCAGTTAATCTACAGAAACGATATCTCATAATAGTCTACATACTTTAAAATTACTCTTACCATCGTATTGCGAAAGTAACAAAGAGGCGACCCGATCTGAGCCAACTATTGCTTTTATTCAGTCCATCCAGTGGTAGAATTCGGCCTTTTTTGCGGTTTACCTGATCTGCTATCCTTAATCAAATCCAAAGCAAGTAAACAACAATTCAATTGCAGACTTTATCTCATTAAAAATAAACGCAAATTAATTTTAAATTTGCAATTGGAAATCATTTTTAATTAAATTATAATAAAATTAATTAAGTATTATTAATTATATTTTAAAGTATGTGCCACTTAAAAATTTTCCACCGTAAATTTGCGAAACTCAGCTCACGAATAATTATCTTTCAACTTAGAATGTACAGAAACTATTCTGACAAGATTAAAGGAATTTTAACATTCTGATGGGTTCACAAGCATATGTCTGTTCTGCAACCTGCCGTCTACAATGCTTGATTTCTAATCAGTTTTGACTGGCCAATAGATTCTTTCCTAGGATTCTTTCAACCAATAGATGTGGTTATTTAGTCATGTGTGTTGTGGTGTAAAAGCAACACTATACTACTCGGAAATCTCATGACCCTCAGACATTAGCATTCATTGAAAATTTTGTATTTCATATCATTCACGCAGAGCTTTTTGAAAGAATCGTCTAAAAATGCTGGTGTTAAATCTTAATTTAAAAAGTTAAAAAATTGCTCAAAATCAACTGATTCCATCATAAAATTAAATATCAGAAAACAATATCTCTCCTTTCTTACAAATTTATACAATTTTACGTTACCCTGATTCTTAGAATTCGATGTTCAAACACGTATTTTTCTTTTTCTTTAAAATCATATCTTTGAATTACATAAAGCTCTACGATAATATTCCAAAGTCCCTCGCTCTTTGATATTTATACAGAGGTTACTGTACTGAAGTTTTTTATGTTATGTCTGAATTTTGTTATTTATTCGCTTGCATGGGATAACAAACATAATCCCAGAACTGAAAGGCACTTATCATTTTTTTCTAAGAATCTTACTATGCAAAAATAACTTACAAATATCAATCAGTTGCTTCACCGAAAATCCAAGATGAGGAATTATCAATCCTGCGGACAGTAAAAAATCGAAAATGTTTCGCATGATCGGTCATCCAGAAACACTTAATCAATATTTTATCAACAACAGTCATTCGATCAGTGCCGAAGTAATTGTAAGTCAATGTATTTACAGAAAAGCTAAATTTTGCCATTTTTTTTGTGAACTTGACACAGGGATTGGCATGTGAAGAGCAAAATGCTAAATCTTATTGCCCTTGTGAATTTTAAATACGGTATAGAACTAATAGTGGGGTTTAATTGTTTTCTTATAAGTTGTTTTAAGGTAGATGGGTAGAATTTACGTCGCACTAGAGCAACAGAACGGGCTATTGGCGACGGTCCAAGATCAATCCCGAAGAAAAAGATCCGAGGACAACATCTCGTAATTTTGAACCAGGGTCAGATGAAGAGATTAGCACCTGAGCTAAGTTGTTTTAAAGAAATCACAATACAACTGAAAATCAACGTTGTTCTACCCTGCTTCAACTACTTTTGGTTACTATACATGTTTCCATAAAGTAAAGAAATTCCTACAGGTAAGATAAAGTCAGATTTTCCTAATGGATTTCCTAACCTATTATTAATTCGAAAATTCGCACAGGAAGATATTTGGATTGCCACCGAGTTCTGAACAATTTATTACTAATTCTTATTCTCTTCCATCACCATTGTCCCACATAATTTTGTGAGTCACGGAATCTTCCGTTTTTTTAAATTTACGAAACGGAAAAGAAAATACAAAGGCACACAGCTTATTGTATAATATCAATTAAATAAGACAAATACTATTCTCGAACAATGAAATGTTTTTTGCATTAACTTTTATCATACGTGCATTTTTTTCAAAACGATTAAGAAAACTTATTTTCCCATCTAATGATTGAAAAGAAAGGTATCAAAATGGCACTAGAAATCTATCGATTACTATGATTTTTTACTTGTGACTTTTTTAAAAGAGGACAGGGCATTTAAATTACTCCTAGGTGACCAAATTTAACTTCCTTATTGAGTATATTATGGAATACGGGTCATCCATTGTGTTATTCTGAGAAATGCAATCATGCACTTTTCAAAAAATTATTTCTGATTTTAAAACATCTATTAAGAAGTATAAGAATAAAAATTACATCCGTCTATCCATTTCATTGTTTCCTCAATGGAATCGATGCTAACAGAAGTTAATCTTGCTTCCTCTAAATATCTATTAAAAAGCAATTTCCATTAAATTTACACCGTGTACTATTTTTTTTCAGTAGAATGAGAGTGGCGGAAATACACAAACCAATATGAAGGAAAATCTCTTAGTATTTTTTCTGGAGCAAGGGCCAGATTAGGTCAAGTAATGTTTTTCCATCGTGTAAATGGACATACACACACAAGGTACTAACACAGAAAAAGAAATACACCCAGGGTAGATACAAAAATCAAACCTGCGCCGCCTATGGCTGGTTATTAGCGCAGTGGGCAAATCCAGCTGAAAATTAAAGCAAAAGTAAGTCAGTAAACCAAGATAAAAGTCAAATTCATGTATAATTTCAGGATTTCTGTTGTACAAAATGCATTGAAATATTCAAGTCGAATCTCATCATATTGAAGTCAATTTTATGAATACATGCACTTTTTAAATTATTTGTAAAATATAAAATAAAATTAGTTTGAAAAAATTTAGGTATCATACTTCGTTTTATTTTCAAACTTAATGAATGTCATCTTGTTTCGTGACGAAGAGTAGAAGCTTCATTCCGCTGCTAAGAACAACGTAAATATATTTTTTAATATTTTTTCCTTGGTTATTCAATAAAAATGATCTTTTTATTTCAGCTTAGAGCAAATTTTTAAAACAGATAAATTTTTAGAAAATCAAAAAACTGGTAACGTCATCGTTTCCGGTCTCTTTTGTCATGAAAATCTATGCGTTTAGTAATAAATCAGTAATAATGATAAATCAATGCGTATAAGTTATTTGTAGTGTCCTCGTAATTTTCTCAGTTCCCAGAAAATGACATTAAAATAATTTAAGCTTACTTAAAGTTTCAAATCTTTTCACAAACTGATTGTTACATACTCTTTTTAGTGCTGCTCACCAAGTTCTTAGTATTCAAATTCAATGGCAAATTATAGCAAACATCTTTTTAAAATCATGGGTTTTTATGGAAACCTCGTAAAATTTACATAATTTCTGACCAAAATACCAGTAAGGACACGTTTTTTCTTCAAGCTGTGTGAAGTCTTCCATTATATTTATTTGGCTTACGATTGCATTTCGCTCTCAATAAAACGTGATTTAACTTTTTAATGGTATTTTATTTTGATGAGAAAGCAGCTTGTGCAGAATAGTTAGGCAATTACATTGCATCTTTGAGCATCGTACAATATTTTTTGAAGCTATATATTTGATTTTCTAGCAAGTCGAGAGTACAGGTCAAGGTTGCTTTCTTATTCAGTACTTTGCAAAATAAGAAAGGGTAAAGTTTTAAAATGCACTAACACATAATATTTACCCTTAACCATTCATTTATTATTATTTTAATAGGAGGGTCTTTGCTTGGGGATGCATTTAAAAAATCCTTCTGAAAAATTGCATTTGTCGAACTACGCAAGAATTTTAATCTTTTCAGCAACTCTTGTTAAAAATTCGAGGAAATTGGTAATTTCAAAAAGAGTTCAAATTTATTACAAATTTCATTATTTGTATGACCAGAAATCGGTTTTTGTGGAAAAGTGTTTTATAAAGGGCTGAACCCAATATCTTCACTCCATGTCATAGTAGTGCCAGATTAAATGTCGGACCCCAGTTTAGACGATGGGCCCAGATACAGTTTAACAAACGAGTCCCAGTACCAGTTTAGATAACGGGTTCCTGTACCAATTTAGATGACGAGCCCGAAGTACCAGTTTAGATGACGGATCCAAGTACCAATTTAGATAACGGATTGACATGAAATCAGCAATGTATTTCCATGCGGCCAATATTATACTCAATGTTTAACTTGTACAAATATATAAATATTTATATTTTCCCTTACACACTTGTGCAGCTTTATTATAAAGGCATTGAAAATATTTATAACTTTAAAATTTAGAAAACTGCACAGTTTAGAACGAAAACTTTTCTTTCACCCGACCCTTCCTAGGATTCGGGGGCCTCGGTATCGTGGTATCGGTGGTATCTTCCCCATATATAAACCTTGATAAAGGGGATTTTCTATTAACCCTCTGAAGGTTTTACACGCTTATATCCTCTCTATAACCTGCGGTCTTGATCTTCTAACAGATTTGACCTTGAACCAATAAAATTTTTCCTCGGATTCTTTCAACCAATAGATGTGGTTATCTAGTTATCACGTGTGCTGTGGGTTAAAGGCAACATTACACTACTCGGAAATCACGTGGCGCTTAGGGGTTAAAAGATAAACCGTTTCACTAATACCTCTAAAAAATTGCATTTGTACAACTGCCCATGAATTTTCCAATTTTAATTTATACACAGTCCCCTGGAATAGGGATGTTAGAAATATTGATGTAGCTGTAGGGGAGAGTTATTTAATATTACTATTATTATTGGGACCTTCCGCAATGTGATTTCTGAGCTGTACGTGAATGTCCATCAGTTGCCAAGGCGACGCGTCCGAAAACATCAATAAAGGTGTGCGTGACACATCAAGCCTTTATGAAATAACCGATCAGCACTCAATGGATTCCATTACGCAGAGGAGTAAAAATAAAATGAATGAAAAATCTAAAATAAAACTACTACGATCTATATTTAGAACGGTCAGCTGAGTTTCAATTGGATTCCTCTTTCTTAATAGCCATCCATTTCCTCTTGTAAACTTTCTAAACACATTAATTTTCTTAAAAATCTCATAAACCAAACACACAGAGCACGCGCGCTCCTTTTGCGAAATCTATTTTGAATGTTTTTCCGACAATGTACTTTTAAACAGGCTGCAGACTAGAGTGGCACATTTAAGAGCAATAAATACTCTAAATTATAAAGGGTTGCGGTAGCCCGATTGGGAAATTAGCAGATTAGCAATCGGAGAGTTGCGAGTTCGAAACTCGATCGAACCAAAGAAAGTCTCGAACGTGGGGGCTGGTGTAGGTTAAATCTGTCGTGGCCTCAAATATCCTTACGTTGGCGCGGTGCGGGAGTTTGGTGAATAAGGTGACAGTTCAAATGTTGACTTTGTCATCTGACTGTGATCAAAATTACGAGGTATCGTCCTCGGATGTTTCCCTTTGTGAGTGATCCCGGATCGTCGCCAATAGCCCGCTGTGTTGCTCCAGTGCGACATTAATTCAGCTACCTACCTTAATTAGAAAATCATTTTTGTTACATAAACCTTGATAAAATATTTTGGCTCATCAAAAAATATTTTAAACTCGTGTCAAAATTACGAAATAATCTATTGCGTTTGCATCAACAAAAGCAGAAAACCACAGCACAATAAGGAAAGATTGTCACAATCAATTCTTAAATTAGTCGTGGCTCAGTTGGTATGACTTTCGAGTTGTAGTCGGTGAAAGTTCGATTCTTTCCTGGGTATATTTCTCTCTTCTGTGTTAGTAAAGCTTCCCTTGTGTGTGTGTATATCCATTACGATGTTATCTGTCTTGTGTTTTGCCGCAGCATTACCAAATACGGCCCTTGCGCCATGTAACCTAACCAACCATCTTGAATTAGTCAGAAGATAGGCAGAGTATATGGAACTTCGATCGAATAAAATAAAAAAAACTAAAGGACGGTAGGAACTTTGATAAAAAAAGAACCACGAATTAATATCTTCCGAACAATCTTTTTTCCCCTCTGACTTTATTTTTATTTGGCTCTGTTTTCTGTGGTTGCAAATTTAGTAAATATCCACTTTTAAATAATAAGTTGTAAATCCTTCTCATCTCACGCAACAACTTTCTTTCCTGGGTATATTTCTCTCTTCTGTGTTAGTAAAGCTTCCCTTGTGTGTGTGTATATCCATTACGATGTTATCTGTCTTGTGTTTTGCCGCAGCATTACCAAATATGGCCCTTGCGCCATGTAACCTAACCAACCATCTTGAATTAGTCAGAAGATAGGCAGAGTATATGGAACTTCGATCGAATAAAATAAAAAAACTAAAGGACGGTAGGAACTTTGATAAAAAAGAACCACGAATTAATATCTTCCGAACAATCTTTTTTCCCCTCTGACTTTATTTTTATTTGGCTCTGTTTTCTGTGGTTGCAAATTTAGTAAATATCCACTTTTAAATAATAAGTTGTAAATCCTTCTCATCTCACGCAACAACTTTCTTTCCTGGGTATATTTCTCTCTTCTGTGTTAGTAAAGCTTCCCTTGTGTGTGTGTATATCCATTACGATGTTATCTGTCTTGTGTTTTGCCGCAGCATTACCAAATATGGCCCTTGCGCCATGTAACCTAACCAACCATCTTGAATTAGTCAGAAGATAGGCAGAGTATATGGAACTTCGATCGAATAAAATAAAAAAACTAAAGGACGGTAGGAACTTTGATAAAAAAGAACCACGAATTAATATCTTCCGAACAATCTTTTTTCCCCTCTGACTTTATTTTTATTTGGCTCTGTTTTCTGTGGTTGCAAATTTAGTAAATATCCACTTTTAAATAATAAGTTGTAAATCCTTCTCATCTCACGCAACAACTTTCTTTCCTGGGTATATTTCTCTCTTCTGTGTTAGTAAAGCTTCCCTTGTGTGTGTGTATATCCATTACGATGTTATCTGTCTTGTGTTTTGCCGCAGCATTACCAAATATGGCTCTTGCGCCATGTAACCTAACCAACCATCTTGAATTAGTCAGAAGATAGGCAGAGTATATGGAACTTCGATCGAATAAAATAAAAAAAACTAAAGGACGGTAGGAACTTCGATAAAAAAAGAACCACGAATTAATATCTTCCGAACAATCTTTTTTCCCCTCTGACTTTATTTTTATTTGGCTCTGTTTTCTGTGGTTGCAAATTTAGTAAATATCCACTTTTAAATAATAAGTTGTAAATCCTTCTCATCTCACGCAACAACAACTTTCTTTCCTGGGTATATTTCTCTCTTCTGTGTTAGTAAAGCTTCCCTTGTGTGTGTGTATATCCATTACGATGTTATCTGTCTTGTGTTTTGCCGCAGCATTACCAAATATGGCCCTTGCGCCATGTAACCTAACCAACCATCTTGAATTAGTCAGAAGATAGGCAGAGTATATGGAACTTCGATCGAATAAAATAAAAAAAACTAAAGGACGGTAGGTAGGTGAATTTACGTCGCACTGGAGCGACACAACAGGCTATTGGCGGCGGTTCGAGATCAATCCCGAACGGAAAGATCCGAGAACGACACCTCGTAATTTTGAACTACGGTCAGATGACAAGGTCAACACCGGAGCTCTCACTCCACTCCATACTTCCACACTACGCCAGCATGAGAACATTTGTGGCCAAAACAGATTTAACGTGCACCAGCCTACACGTACACGACTCTTTTGGTTGAATTGAGTTTCGAATACACAACCCTCCGGTTACTAATCCGCGACTCTACCAACTGGGATACTGCGGCCCCAAAAAGTAAAGGAAAACGGGATCTATATCTTATCTTTGTTTCCCTCCAAAATACACAAGGCTCATTGTTCTAAATTCAGTTCAAAGCAGTCATTACAATTTAAAAAATTGTAAAACTGTCCCTGGGCAAAACACGTGGCAGATAAAGTTTATCCTAGTATTTGCAAAATTTCAGCTTTTCTCCCTAATTAGAAGTTCACCTTTTCTTTTTTCAAAGATGGATAAAAATGTGGGTAACTTAATTTTATACAACGAAAGAAACTATAAGGGAAAAAGTGCTGAAGTTTTGAAGTCGCATAAAAAATCCTCCCGAATCGATTTCCGTTAAAATATAACAAGGTTGTCATTTATTTTTTCGATAGAAAATTTTATATATATCTTTTTTTCATTTCTTTAAAAAATTATTTTGAAAAGAAATATATTGTAGATTTTGTGTGGGGGTTTTAATGGTAATGAAATAAAAAGTCATGAGTTTGGAAAACTAATTCAACATCAGGAATTCAAAATTTTTTGTAGTCGTGATCAGAAACGACAGAAAAAATTAATGGAAACGATATACGATATTAAATTTTGATAGATACGAAATTAGCCGTCAAAATTGGGTGTGGTGATTCCATTGGAAATTAAGAGGCTTGTGTGCAATTCGATCTTATCACGGTTATGTGTGTAAATTTTATGAACATGAGATTATAGATGTTATCCCGAACACTGGAATTTGCTCTACTGAGAACGATGCATTTTTGAGAGGGGTGGTACGTTTTTATTCCGCATATTTTTGCAGCTTTTTACGCATTAGATTTAAGTAACGGAGGTTGTATTTGTTAAAAATGCCTCTAGGCATGACCCCGATATGAATTTTTTTAAAAATGCTTTCATGGGTATCAAATACGTACAAGAATGAGTTGTAATTACTTGATTTTATTCGCATAGACCATACCATCAATTTGCCTTCAAAAATGCACTGAACACAAGCAGGAACTAAACAACCAGCTTCAATGCCCTATTCTTTGGATAACGGTCACGTACAAGCATTGTTACATGAATGGCTATTTTTTGCTGGCTCTTTTCAGATAGAAACAAGCAGATGAGTTCATGATGGAAATAAAACATGCCCAGATAGAATCAGCAGCCATTCTAAAACGCCAAACACAGTAGACTTTTCTTTGTCTTGCTTCCTTTTAAAAAATAATAAGCAAACCATCGTGTTTGTTTGATCCATTTATGCTTATCCTTAAGCGACATTCAAGATCGCCTCTTGTTCATTAGCATTATGTTTATTAAGCACACACGGATATGGTGCGTTGCAAAAGAAGCTGAACGACGACAGATATGACTAAGAATAAAAATCCTGCTTGTATTGTACTGCTAATTAAGGTCACTCGAGATTTAGAGGTTCTTCGACCTTTCTTGTTCTCGACGTGCTTTATTCTTGTTCCTCCATACGGCAATAAAGATCTGAGGTGATTTGACTTTCGTGTTTCGTTTAGTTTATCAAATGAGTCTTAGATTCTGTGACGATTTGAATGTCCTTTACAGTTGAACTTTTAGTACGCTGTCTGTTGAGCAGCAGAACCAACTTGGGGGAATTATAGGGAGACAGGTTGGTCTAATTCAATAAAAAGTATATCGTAGGCTTAGAGCAAAAACTCATTAACTGATAAAAACACAAATTTTAGAGTACAACTGTTCAGTAACTATTAGTTTTTAGATCAAAAATAAAATTCCTAAGCATTTTGATTGTGTTTTATTTTTGTTCAAACATGGCAAAGTCTCATCATCATGAAACAAGCATTTAATGTCAAAAGAGCACTTCCGAAAAGTGACTGTTAATGCGTTTCTGCTCTAAGCCGACGATAGATAAATTGACGAAACTTCATATAAAGTGATAGGTCTTCATCCATAAAGTATTTTTTCGAAAAAAACACACACATTTTTTTCTTAGAATATACTGCGAATACCTTTAATTGTTGAAGAGAAAATGCGTTTTGATACCTCTTCCCTATTCCATTGATTCCCTTTCTGTACTGGGATGTTCAATTTTCAATATCATTACTAGTGCCCGGATTTCGCTGACCTAAAAGTGTATACAAATCACTTTCAAAGTTCCTAAGAAATACTTAAAAGTAAAAAATCGACCTAAAAATTGTTTAAACTTTGTCATTATTAAACATTTCAGCTAACTCGAAAATCAAAAAGTAAAAAAATGTGAATTTTCGTTAAAACCAGAAAAAAATACCTCCAGACCTCACACTGCGTTGTAGATGATTCAACCACGAATAGAAAAGCGTGTAAAGGTTTTGTTTTGTGTTGAAAGGTAGATTATGGATTTTTTCGGGGAGAGGTTTTAGTCATTGGTTTTGTGTTTATAGTAAAAACGAAATAGCGCATGAAATGACGACTTGGGAAGATTTCAACACAAAAAATTATTCACCAAAAACAAAACTAAAACGTTAGCTAAATATTTGAAAAATGCCCTAGAAATCTCAAAACGATCTAAAAATCAAAAATATCGAAAAATCTAAACACGGCGTTTCAAGAATCAGGTAAGTAGGTAGTTGAATTTACGTCGCATTGGAGCAACACAACGGGCTATTGGCGACATTCCGGGATCAATCCCGAAGGGTAAGATCCAAGGGCACCTCATAATTTTGAACCACGGTCAGATGACGAGGTCAACACCTGAGCTGCACCCTAGTCTCCAAGCTTCCACACCATGCCAACGTTAAAACATTTGAGGCCACGATAGATTTAACGTGCATCAGCCTCCACATACACGGCGGTCCTAAGTTGGATCGAATGTCGAACTCGTAATCCTTCGATTGTTAATTCACGACTCTACCAAGTAGGCTACCGTAGCCGCTTCCAGAATCAGATCACAAATAGAATTTGTCTTTGGGCATTGCTACGAAGTGCTAACAAAAAGTTGGCATGTCAACAAATTCCGGGCCCTAGTAGTTATATTCTGAACTAAAATTTGTTTTAAAAAATCGCTTTGATCAGGAAGAAAAATTTAGGAAACGAAGTACACACAATTATCACTAACATTTTATACAATTTTTTAACTCAGAAGTTAACTTATGAGTTAGAAATGGATAAATCGTCAAAAGAATGGGTACCAGAAAACACCATCGAATGCATAAATTCCTTGTCAGTTACGATTGGGATAATGTACGGGAGATATGTCTACACTTCACAAACTGAAATAGATAGGTAAGTATTTTTAATTAACGTCGCACTGGAGCAACATAATGGGCCATGGGCGAAGGTCCGGGATCAATCCCAAAGGGAAAGATCCGAGGACAACACCACGCAATTTTGAACCACCAAACTGAAATAGGTTTTGGTTTGTACCTCTATAGCCACTTTTTGCAACACTAGGGCCTTGGACGGGACCTATGGCTTAAATTCAAATTGAAATAGATTTTACAATTACTGTTTGTCCTACCAGATTTAACAGATCAATCCCCTCGTAGTTCTGAACCAGTCAGATGAAGAAGACAACACCTGAGCTGGCACCCCACTCTCCAAACTTCCACACCACGATATATTTAACGTGCACCAGCCCCCGTGTACACGACGATCTTCGGCTGGATAGAGTTTCGAACTCGCAACCCTCCGGTTGTTAATCCATTGCTCTTCCAAGTGGGCTACCGCGGCCCCCAATTGGATGGGAAAACTTCAAAAAGACATTCCGATCACCATTTCTCAACATGCGTCTTACGTTACCTCAGCATGCGTTACCTTGTGAAGATATTTTACCTTCACCCAGTCCTAAGCAATGGCAGCTCTTCGCGAATTTTGGAATTTTCTTTTCGCGGAATCCCTCCAGCGTCTTCGTTTAGGACGCCGTGGTTCAGTGGATTTCCCACGTCGCTACCAGCATGCGAGTCGTAGGAGGCGCAGGTTTGATTCTTGTAACTTACCCTGGGTGTATTTCTATCTTCTGTGTCAGTAAGTTTCCATGTGTATGTATGTCCATTAGTTAATGCTGCCCGTCTTGGGTTTGGCGCAGCTTGGTCAAACATGGTCATTGCGCCACAAAACCCAACCAACCCTTGACGATACGTTGGTGTACCGATGGAACAAATGCTTCAACCCATGGTGACTATGAGGAGACGTAATATGTACCAGTGCCTTACTACGTTGTGTATCTCTTTCAATTCGTGAATAAAGGTTTTCTCTGAGGGCTTGTTACTTTACTTTTTGAAACACCCTCGTAATTAGATCCACAGACTGGCTTTGAGTAGTGTCAGTTTAATTACTGCCACTTATATTATCACTACCGACTTACACTTATCAAACCCCTACTCATTAGAAGATAATTCTTATTTAACAGGGCTGCCACAGTCAAAGAACTTGTAAAATAGTAGCTTAGAAGCATGAATTCTTATGGTAAGAAAGATAGTTGAATTTACGTCGCACTGCAGCAGCACAACGGGCTGTTGTCGATGGTCCGGGATCAATCCCGAAGGGAAAGTTCCAACGACATCTCGTAATTTTGAACCATACAAGTTCTTTTAAAAAATAGCAAAAATAGTTTTATCTTAAACCTCGTTTTAGTAGCAATTGTTGCTCAAATATAAAGTGAATCGGCTGAAATATAAAATGTGCAACTATGAAACAGACGTTAAAGAACTTTTCAAGAAATTGAAATTTTAAAATTCAAAAACTAAATATTTGTACTGTGAAATTTGAATTTCCAACACTGTTCGGAATTAGCAGAAGCATTTCAAGCAATTGTCTGAACCAGTTTTGACAAACATTGATATTGAACTAGATCTTTGCTATAACAATACATAAGAAAGACAAAATAAAGCATTTCATTGATGAATTTAATGTATCTTTATAAAATGTTAATAGTTTTTATTTCTACTAAATTTTAAGGTACTTTTGTGTGTTTGCTTGCTTATAGTACATACTCAAGGATGTTAACAGAATGTGTTCTTTAGAGCACTGTTCAGAGCATGTATTTTGAGAATATGGAGCAACCTGATGTGTAATTTAGCAGCAATATAGAAAATTTGGAAAAAATTTAATGAGTCTTTTTATTAAATTTTATTTGGTTAATTTAGAGCAGCTTCAATGCATTTTGGAGCAAATTTAAATAAAACTTTAGAAAGAAATAAATGTAATGCAACTAAAAAAATTAATATTTT
Source organism: Meta bourneti (assembly GCA_933210815.1). Classification (NCBI taxonomy): domain Eukaryota; kingdom Metazoa; phylum Arthropoda; class Arachnida; order Araneae; family Tetragnathidae; genus Meta; species Meta bourneti. The sequence continues at coordinate 48,120,144 of OW119929.1, read as the reverse complement.
GCACATTAAATATAAATTTAATCATGTAATTTCATCACTGAAATCACTCCCATATTTAAATAAGTTGAATAACTACTTTGACACAAGACAATTTTTCACGCATTCCAGAAATCGCAAGTCCTGGTCTGTTCAAAATCTAATCAGAAAAAAAGTAGAGAATTGAATCATTTATATTTTATAAGTCTTGCACAATTATATTGTCTTCAAAGTCTATTTTGTGCGAGAACATCTTATAACTTAAAGAAACGTAAAAAAAACCTCGATTTGGTAAACATTACTAGAAAGATGTTAGTGCTTTATTAAGGCAATGCTATTTCTGATCATCTGAGAATTCTTTTCTGACAATTTTCATTCTAGAGTTTATGTAAAATTAAAGAGGAGTCTCCACAAAGACCTTGGAAAGAAATTTTTTGAAGATTTATGAGAAAAAATTTTAGTATTTATGATAAAAAATTGTGGGAAAATTTAAAAATCCAAAAACTACAACAAAACTACAATACAAACTGCAACAAATCCCGATTTCTATTCAAGTACACTTGTTTGATAAATATATTTCATTATAGCCTTAAATATTTAAAAAGAAAAATTTCCTAGACAAAATCATAAATTCAAAAGAAATTTTTAAAAAATAAAGAGATATTTGATGAATCGGTACATTTCCTCTTTTAGGAATACAATTTGAAAAATACTTATTTACAAAAGGGATGCATGGATTCCGAATGAAAAATTTTCAAGTTAAAATTGTTAGTTTCGGTATTATTTATTTTCTATCACTAGTCATCAGCCTAAATGCTACTTTTTTTAACTCCATCCGCACATGCTGGATTTTTCCTTTTTTTTAAGCTTGAGTTGGACAGTTTTGCAATTTCACTATTTGCCGTAATTGAAGGCAAAAATCCGGAACAATTCTAAGGATCTTCCGTTACGTATAGCGCATCTCTAATTTACATTAAAAAAATAACAAATCTGGCAAAATTTTTCAAGTTACTTCTCAAACACAATCATAATTTTTTAAGAATTCAAAAAGAAAAACTGCGTTACCGGATAAATTTACCGATAGATTGGTTTGTTGGGGTTTTATGGCGCAAGGGCCATAGTTGGCCATGCTGCGTCAGACACAAGACATACAAAAACAAGTAAAAGACACACAATGAAAGTTTTACTGACACAGAAGAGAGAAATGCACCCAGGGAGGAATGCAAGGCTACTTAAGGGGAAAGGTAGGGTCCATCAGTGGTTTGGGAAGGGGAGGAATCGGCTGGTAGACAGATACGGTTCCGCCATGTAAAACCTATGAACGTCAAGCAGATTGTTGTTATTTGCTTTCGTTGTAGTCTTAAACGATGCTGATTAATTAATATTGGGTTTCTTGTGTTGTGGCGAAGTGGTTTTTTTCAGGATTGAACCGTAAATGCGTGTCATAAATTAAAAAGAGAAAATAAGTAAGTTTCTCATGGGGTAAGTTTTAAAAACAACTTACCCCATGAGATGAAACATCTTCCAACAAGGCGACAATTATCTAATTATCTCCTTTCATGTTAGTTTTTGAGATTTCTTAAATTTTTGCACTTTTTTCACACTTCGTTTTATAGAGGCACAGTTCATATATTTAATTCGGAAAAGAGTTCTTGTTCTTGCAAAAAGTTTGAGAGCTGAAGCATTTTGCGTGGGAAATTTTTCCTGTAATATTTGTATGAATTTATTTATTACACCTTCACATTTATTTATTTGCACAGGTCCATGAAATTACATGAAACATTTCTCAACTTCTTTCACTGTCTCAAACCAACACTCAGTTGGTAAAACTAAACCACACCGAGATAAAGCCCCAATCCACGTTTGATTATTTCCCTTCTGAATAGGCACAGTATTATTTCCCAGACTTTTATCATGCACTTTAAAAGCAATGTAGCCGGCAATAAATCTTAATGCTTCGTTTGAGCAGTCTTCTCTTATGTTAAAGATGATTCGTTGAAGCTCAGTATTTTCTGATGATTGAGATCGAACATTATTTTCAATTGAGTTCAATGACTGCAATGTATCGACTTCAAATGATGTGTTCCTTTCTTTTTCTTCAATCTCGGTTAATTCATCACCTTTAACAAGAGTTAAATAACTGGACGCTTAAAAACTGGTCAGCACTTGTATTGTTAGTTATGGCACTAGATGAAGATAGTGGGAGTTTATTGCACACAAGAAGTTGTCACAGTCTGTATTTGAAGTGGATGGGTAGATGATGGTCGTAAAATTTTCCTAAGCCTCTTATTTGGCTGAAAAGATTTTCCAAAGAATCTTGGTTTACTCTACAGGTTACAATGTGTGTATTTCAGTTCAGCCTGTTGAATAAACTTCAGAAGTCCAATTAAAGATGAAATGGAAACTAACCATCCTTTTTGGAAAGGTAGAATGTTTGAATTACCAACAACTCTCATCTCTTCAATATAATATTTTGCTTTGTGCAAAACATCCATCTGGGACTCTGGTTTGAACCCAAACCCGCATCGTAAATTTTTGTCACTTATAGGAGTCCTGGAATTGAAAACATCAAAACAACCATCAATGGTAGATCTGAAATTCGTTGTTTTTCTCACTCGGAAAATAATAATCTAATGCCTTTGCAACATGATCCGACAAAAGTTGTGCGGCCATTCTCACATTTTGCCTTTCATTGTTTCTAACTTGAATATCCCCAAGATAATTTTGGGTATACTTTCAATTCGCCCGAATCGGCTTCCAGTAACTTTTCAAATACGGATTTTTGAATCATTTTATCAGAGGGTAGTTTTATTCCGCTATCTAATATATGGTTTCTTAATAACTTTAAAAGATGAGGGAAATATCGGCAAAAACCCAGATGTTTCTTGTTTTATTCATTGGATTTGAAAATGAACTGTTTGTTGGTGTTATTGATAATTCCTTCCAAATGCGGATGTTTTTCCCACCTAAATCTGACACGATACCTAACACCTTAAATCCAATTTCTTCTAGTTTTCCTATTAATTTAAACAATAGTTTTGTCATTTGCTGGTCAAAGTTATAATAAATTGGCTGCTTCCAATACTTAATGAGTCCTTTTGCCATGACAACTTGAACATTGCTGAAAGGCCCTAATATTTTATTCTTTGCTGAATCGTAGCAAACACGAGAATCAATATTCATTTCATCGAAACAAATAATTGTAAATTTTTCAGCATCGGTCATGTTACAGCCTTTAGTCTTCTCATGAAGCTTAGAATTGAAGTTAAAACTCCTTCAGAAGTCTAATCTCTTACACCATCTTTTTAAAGTTGTAATGGACGGTAGAGGCATTTCCAAATGATTTCGAAGATGTTTTATGAGACATTGCTCACAAAGCAATAGCATTGGTAACATCTTCCTCGTTCCATTTCTTAATGCGCTTGACGTCCATCAAAACCTGAAGTTGCGAATCTGAAAAACTTTCCTACTATTCTTTTTACTTCTCTTTTTAATTTGTCTTTAAAATTTCGTTCTAAATTTCTCTTTAGATTACACTAGTCTACAAATTGAAAAATAATTTTCATAACAGAAACCACAATAATTGAATTTTATGCGTTTGACGACGCTGAATCTGGAAATGAAGTCAGTTTTTCTCCATCACGTATCACTTTTTTGTTATACAACCTTGAGTAATTGCTAGAAAAGTATAAAATTTGCAAAGTGACTAAGTTTATCAGTATATGAAATTATACAAAATGTTAAATAAATTTGCAATACTCATAATTTATTTAGCTTATTATATGAAAAAATCTTGTAGAATATAACTATAAGAGATAAAATGTACCTACAATGTGTTATAACTGGAGTTGGAGAACACAAATTACTTCTTCCTTCTGTGTACGGTAAGGTCCTCTCTTTGGAGAAACCAACAGTAGTCACTCATCATTGATTCATCCCATCTACCTTGGTAACGCTGCTCAATTTGCAATGTCCTGGTGGAAGCGTTCTCCCTGCTCGTCACTCACTGCACCCAAATTTGGTGGGAAAAAGTCCAGATGAGAATGCAAAAAATGAATTTTTAATGACATCCAGCAGCCTAAATTTTTATAGTTCAACAAAAGATTTTGTACTAAAAGATCCCAATTGTGTGCTTTTTATTGCCAAAAACATGGACTAGATCCTTAAATGACTTCCATGCTGCTAGCTCTACATTATTCAACTTGCTGTCAAAATGTTCATTATTGAGTAATCTTCTAATCTGAGGTCCAACGATATACCTTCTTTTAATTTGGCTTCACTTAACCTTGGAAACACTTGGCTTAAATATTTAAATCCTTTTGTTGTTCTTTATTCAGTGCTTTCACAAAATTCTTCATCAACCCCAATTTGATATGTAAAGATGGCAAAATTACATGCTGAAGGTTGACTAATGGAACATACTTAATATTTTCCCCCAGGAGTGAAGGTGTCTCTTTTGGACCAGTCTTTAACCACATAATGTTCACTTGTTGCACGACTGTCCCACAAACATAAGAAGCAGCAGTATTTTGTAAAGCCACCTTGAAGACCTAGAAGACCGATAACTTTGAGGTCGCCACAGATACGCCATAAATTAGCATCGTAATTCACTGCTTTTAAAATCAATGACATATTTTCATGTCTCTTTCATTCCAACAGCATGCGCTATTGGTATGGACGGATGCTTGTTTCCATTATGCAGTAGTACTGCCTTTAAGCTGGTTTTGGACGAGTCTATGAATAACCGCCAATCATCAGTTTTATAAGGAATACCCAGAGCAGACATCAAACCTTGCATATTGCATCAGGAACACAGCAGATCTGTCTTAGTGAAATATTGCATTAATTCTTTATTTCTGTTTCTGAAATATGAAACTTTGGTATCATTATGCAATAAATTCCACTCCTTTAAGCGTGAACCTAGAACTTCTGCTTGTTTTGATAAATTCAAGTCGCGAACCAAATCGTTCAGTTCCACTTGTGAAATGAGATGTTGTTCACTATTTTATTTTTCTGGTATGAAATCAACGTCTTTTGAAGCTTGTGCCACCGCAGTATTTTCAGAACAATCCTCTTCAGAATCAGAAATTTCCTGCCACGAAGCTGGGGCTGTAGGAATAGGTAAACCATTTCCATGAACAACTGGTCTCATAGCCGATGGAACATTTGGGTACAGAATATTACTTTTATTTTTTGCAGAGAAACCACTGACACTTGTTAAACAGAAGTAGCAGTTGTCATAATGATTTTTCGGCCCCCCCCCCAAATGCGTTTTTTTCCCTTTTAACCACTGCGTGAGCTCCACATAACACCTAATACACGTTAAATGCGGCGCCCACAATTTATCCTGATCACCGAGTGGACAACTGAAATAATGTATATAAGCAGTTTTCATCAATTTTGACTCATTATTTATTGGTTCTGGGTGGGTGACTCTTTGTTTTTTCAGATAGCAGATCGTTTCTATTATGTGCCAAAAATGACATAATAGGGATCTTTAAAGTTATATAAATAAAAAATGTGACGTGATAGAAAATTTTTGATTACATTTTCTGTTTCAGCATTAAAAATACTTTATAAAACACTCATTGACTTATCTGTTACGAAAATCGTGTAGACTAGTGTTATTTTAAATAAATCTAATCTTTTCTCTTTACAGATTTGAGTGTTTGATTTTTCCAATTGTAAGATGCAGTCCCTTAGTTTTTGATTCTCAACTGCAGTTCTTTGATTCTTTCTGGCTTACTTCAGTTTCAAATCTTTCTTGAAGTTTCTCATCCGGAATTTCTTGATCATTTAATGTTTTCAGTTTCTAGGGCTCGTTTGCGAATATTTCGGTTTTCTAATCTGTATAATGAAGCTCTGTTTGAAATCAGCTTCAAACGGAAGATTTTTAGAAGGCACGGCAGTTTTACTCAATACTTTCCTGTTGAAATCCCAAAAGTTCATTCCTCAGATCACGTTCAGTCGTTTTCCGTAAAATGAACAGAACAAATTCTCGAGTACTGAGGCTTGAAGAATCTTTTCTTTTGCACTTTGCGATCCATGCATTTTTGTAATACTCATCGGCAAGAAATTAATGAAACAGCACATCCGGTGTTTTCTTCCTGTAATTTTTTTTTGCAAGTTGCAACTGCACTGCTCGACATACTTCAGACCTGTTAGATATAGAGCTCAAATAAATGTAGAATTATCCTGTTTACCGTTGAAATAGATATGGAACTATCAACGGCTCTTAAAACAAAGATACACAGAAAGGGAGTCGAAAAGGTCTATTTAACTCGAAACATATTTAACTCTGAAGACCTGTTATATAGTTCTACTTTTCAAATAGATGTAAAACCATGAAAGGTTCGTAAGACTGAAAAATAGTAAGGGAACCTCCAGTACTCTAATAGCAATGCTTTCCACTGAGTGACAATGACGAGACACTTGCTCGCTGGAAAAACTTTCGTCCACGTAACGTCATAAGGTTACCCCTTTTCGCGGAGAAAGGGACAAAGGCTAATGGACCAACCTGTTTCCTTAACTAGCCTTGGGAAGAATACACCAAACAGGAATCGAACCTGCGCCGCCTACTAGATTTACCGATAGAAAAAAATAAAATTTCCAAATTAGCGATAATTGCGTTGAACACACACAAGTCTATTAATATAGCCCTGCTCTTTTTTGCTGTTACATATTGATTGGATGCAGTAACCAGTTAGGCTAAACTCGGCTTATTTTTTAGCAAAATGGCGCCAAACGCATGTAAACTTCTCTTCACACTATTAGCGTTATCTCCGAGATATCAGCCTTCTATTGTAACGGTATGTGTACACCCTATTGCCTTACCATGATTGACAAGTTTTCCAGATGGCCTGACGCTCGTATCAGGATTTTTGTAGTGTCCCATATTTAATCCCCAAGTCGTGACCCGGACGTGATTTCTGATCCGCACTCGGGAGTTGCATACCCGCTGCAGAGGTAAAGGGATATTGCGAGTAAGGCGAGCATGGTTGTGGCATTGAGAACCACTGAAGATTGCTTAATAACTTAGCCCCCAAGTTTAGTATCAAAGTTTAAAAGGACAAAGTATTTTAAAGATAGAAACATAATCAAAGTTAACAAACGTAAGGGTGAACCTACGTGTTTTTGAATATCGTAATAAAAGTTATTCTTATAGGCAAAACAGTCACAAAAACGAGATTCATTTATTTGCATTCGTGCGGCAATGTTTGTTTCAGATCTGTCATAACAGGAAAGGCGGGAAGTGAGAATATTAAGTTTTATGAAGCCATAAAAGACAGATTTGATAACTGCCCCATAATAAAGAGAATAAATGGCTTTCCTTTTTACCACTTGCACTGCACTCAATCTTAAAAACAAAAAGTGCTTAAATTCCTTTCAAATAAAAATAATTTAGTTTCTACAACTTGCTATGAAATTTGTTGAGGTCCTTTAATTTTGTAAACATGATATTCAAACTCACTAGTTGAATTGTACTTATTGTTTGGGAATTCCTAAGATCTCTCCATAGAAGTGATAGGTAAAACGAAAATAAACACCATAAGCTCTGCTCATAATTTATGCAGACGAAAATCTTATCTGAGTATATTTTTATTTGTCTCCTCATCAATAAAATCCAACTCAGACTTTCTTTATATCAATAAAAGTTTCGGTTTTTGTTTATGGGAATTGAATGATCATGAAAGGTAGCATCGAAAAAAATAAGATTGATAATGAAGCTTCAGTGTACTTACAGGCACTGTTGTTCATGTTTCAAAGTTGTAAAAACTCCACCTGAGTTTAAAACCGAATAACCGCAAAATGAAATTTTAAAATGCGAAGAATAAGTGAAACAATTCCAGTTAGTAAGGATAAAGGTTTTTTAAAAGCTAATTATCACATTTTATTAAGTTAACAACTTTTTATCAGTTGAATATTGAATTCCAAGTTTCTTGGCTCATTAATTTAATCTTGCATACTTAGATATATTTAACTTTATAGGGGCCATACTTGAAAACCAGCTAAGGAAAAAACACTTCATAAGAAAACAGCCCAATTCATATAAAAATCTAAGCTGTAAAATATTTTTTATTTCGATTAAATTTAAAATGCAAAGCAACCTATTTACAAAATTTAGCAATACAATCGTTGGTCTCATTTACATAAAATAGTTTAGTCAAATGTCTACCATGTGGTTTTTGAGATTACTGATTTAAAGTACCTTTTATGTGTTTTCATGCATTTTTCGGTTTTTTACAAACCTCATTTTTTTCACTCATTTCAAGTCATTGTTTTATTATTGAGTCATGTATGTATTTTGGAGTTTTCAGATTTTTCCTTGAAAGAATTCAGAAGATGGAAAAAATTTATGCTAATTCAATTAATGTATGTTCCTGAGGTAGAAGTGGAAAGTTTTTCAATATTAAAAACTTTGTTAGCAGACTTGTTAGCCTTTTGAAAATGTCTCAAAAAATGTAAGTCGCTGTTGTTTTTAGATTCAATTTAAATTTATTTTCTAGCAATTTCATTTCACAAAAATGCAGTTTGAGCTCTCTTCATCACCATGCTAAATAACAATAAAATCATGAGTTGACAGGTTTGTACAAGATATTAATTACCAAATCTTTGAACATCAATTTTCGGACACATAATTACTTGAATACACCTTCAATAGGCAGGTAATCTGACAATCGTTTAGAATTTCTTTCAGATTTGGGATCTTAACTAGTCATTAGGAAATAATTAACCTTTAAGTGAACATTTTGTTACCTCAAAAATCTGGTTCTTATCACTTTAGAAAACTTAAAACATGACAAAATCAGACAATTAATTTTAAGATTTCCACTTGCTCAAATATTAAAAACAAAGTAAAAAGTTTTTGGTTTTAACAATTTTGCTGTTTTTATCTGACAGCTTAATCAGACAACATTGAATTTAAGTTCATAATTGTTAAATTTATAAAATTAGTATGAATGAACAATTGTTTCCGTGTAGTAGTTGCCAATCATTTTAAAAAGATAATTTTCATAGTAAATTGTCAAACAAAATAAAGTTTGAAACTAGAAAAAGTGCACAATATTTTCTATCATAACTTTTTATTTTTAAGTCACAGAAGACAAAATAATATGCAAGTATTGTAGGTGTGAAGTTGATTTTGCCTTTCATGTAGAGTAGCAATATTATTCTGACATCCAAAAATTAACAACTTTAGAACATCAAATGAAACAATTTCTCTTCAAATAAAGTTTAATTTAACACGTAGAAAAAACATAAAAAAATATGCACAAAATGGTAGTTAAAATATATTTATTAAATGAGAAAGTCAGGGCTTTTTAAACCAAACAATGTATTAATGAAGGTACAATCCTTATGGAAATACACAGAAGACTAAACATTGTTTTCAGACCAGCAACAAAACCAGGTTTAAAGCAAAAATATAATGGCACCCACAGATGAAAGTAAGGATGAAAAGCACATGAAAAACTGAAGAATGAACTCAATGATGATGTGCAGTCTAAAAATGCATATAAAAAATGGTTCAATTTAGTTCTTGAATTACACAAAACAGCTATTTATGGTTGATTAGGAGCAGGAGCCATATTCATAGCTTCACTGCTGTTGCTGTTACTGGAATCGCTTACATCAGGTGGGCCGGCAACTATATATAAAACAAATATTTAATTATAAGTGTCATAACCAAACTACCCATACAAAGCAATTGTTATCTTTAAATTAGAAGCTATACTTAATTCCTAAAAACTAAATTTATTTTTTTTAAGAAAAAATTTCAAATACAATTTTGAATACAATATATTTTATTAGCTTTCAAGAACCTGATACACATCAGGGAATGTTAATTAATTGCTAACATCTCTTATATTATTGAAAGAATGGATGTGTGGAGAAATAACTAGCAAAATTAACAGGCTCTTTATGAATTAATTTGATTAAATTGAACATAGAATTGAAATGAACCCGATACATTAACCAATCTATTGATATATGGTGAAATCCTATTTGCAAATTGGTTTTCAATGGGCCAACTTAAAGATTGGTTCCCAGTGATTAAATTAGATTTAATTTTAAAACTCTTGGATTATTATCAAATTGTATGCACAAATAAATGTAGAAATTTCAAAGAAATAGTCCCAACTCAAAATATATTAGAATATTAAATTATGCAAAAATGAATTTTGGCAAAAAGTCTCATTATTCTTGTTTAAAGAAGGAAGTGGGACTTTTTAATAAATACTGCCATAAGAATCTCTGACAATCCTTAGTTGAGCAAAACCACTTTGGAAGCACAAGTAATGCATTTTAAGCCTTGCGAGGGAAATTCAAACTTTAAAATTTCTAGGCATGGTGTTTTATGCAAAATTTTATACATTGCTGCACAACTGAATTTCAAGACTTGAAAAATATGTTGCAAAAAGAGGGAAAAATTTCAACTGATCAAATTTTATATGTTTCCGTCAAAATGTTAATCAGCTATATTGTCTACTCAAAGTTTTGAGACAATCCAACTAGCATTTGCATGGTCAAGCCACAACTTAGTGATAAATTTGACATATATACTAGTAAGGAATAAATAGAGTATGAATGCAAAACTATGCAGATCAGTAAAATGAAATATGATAAAGACTGCATCAAGATAATGAAAAAATCCTTAAAAATAAGATAGAAATTATCTAAAATAGTGCCAGTGACATTAAAAGAACACGCATAACTAATTATGTTGCTTTATTTCACTCTTTGGTGGCACAGTATAAACAGATATATTTTTAAAAGATCCATTATGTTGTAGGATTTACAAAACATGGCACTTTTTGGCAAATCTAAATTCTCCAAGTACAGAGAAATCTAAGGCCAAAAAACTTGTCTACATTCACTCTACAAGTAATTTGCTTGAAGTTACTGACAAAGAAGCAATCACAAGTAAATACAGATGCAGAGAAAATAATAAAGTAATAGTGTATACATTAGAAATGACAATACAGCTGCAGAAGGAAATTCATAAAGTTCTCGGTCATAAAGTCATGATCCATAAAATAACCTTTCCAGTTCAGTGCCAATCAATTCAAGTTATTCATTCAACTCCAAGCTTTGCCAAATCTAAATTACAAAAGAACACTATTTCTAACTCAATACTAAATTGTATTGCAACAGAATCTGCACAGTGCACAGGAAACAGGTTTTACAAACTCAAATCTGTGACTAATTTTCATATCTATAACCCTTTCAAACAAGGGATATGTTTATTTTACTGACAATTAAGCTTTTTCAATACTATGATTTTAATCCCTGAAAATACTAGCTTCCAGACCCCCAGGGTAAATATCTAAAATTACAGTAACCCCCTTGATATATTATGCTCCTTGGGGCAAGAAAAATCGCAATTTTTCGAGGGGAGCCGTATTGAGGGATGAAAAAGATTACTTTTGAAATGGTCTGTTGTTTTGCAGTTTTATGGCACAAGGGTAATATTTGGTCCAGCTGCACAAAACACAAGACAGACAACTTCAAGTAAAATATGTCTTGAAAAGAGGGATTGGGAAATAGAATAATGGGATGAAAGCAGAGAAAGATCTCTTGGGTATCCTGGTGCACTTTTGAAATGAAAAGGCATAAATTGTGCATTAAATTTAGCATTTTTTAAAATTATGTACAACTATAAGTTAAATGCAAAATCGATGGCATAACTTACAAATTTTAAATTTGCTAAAATCTTTTACAGAAATTTCAATAACCATGCTTACGATTCACCTTTCTTTTTCAACTCAATTAAGCCTTTCATAGGGCTAGGATATTTGTTCCCCCCCTCATTACAAATATTCCTACCAAGTAGACTTTTGATTACTTGGGGGACCAGTTCTGCAGCAGACCTACCTTCAATGTCAAATGTTTAGTCAAGACTGTCCTGCTTTAATTTCCCATTTTCCCTTTGCCTAGCCAAACAGAACTCTGGATTTTTGTATGAGGTAGAACTGAAAAGGACTATGGTCAAAAAAAGAATAACATCAAAAGATCAGTTAAACTGTTGACTGTGCATACTGTTTTCTTCGATAAGTGTAACCCAAAGAGGAGGTGTGACCTTTATTTACACTGTTTATAGAATTTTTCTTGGTAACAATAGCACATTTTCGTCCCCAAGCAGTTGAGATGAACTTACAAGCAACTCTGAATTGCTATTTTCAATATTCCTTCAGAAGTAAAATAATGAACCTCGATCCCCGAACTTAGTGATGTTAGTGAATACTGCTGAGGGATTTCACATAGTAAGCAGCCTTAGGAAAAGGGTAAGATAACTTCTTGAAGCAAGTGACTGTCTTTTCAATGACTAGACTGAGAATTCTGATTCTATAAATCGAAAAGTCATCAGGAGACAAATAAAAGAGCAATAAAGTCAAATGCACGATACGATGAAAGATTACTGTATTCTACAAAATGATTTGACTATCTTAATATGCTAACAAAATGAAAGAGATGGGCCTGAAAAACAACTGGTTCAGGAAAAAGCAGAGAAAACTGTTTAGATGCAGTAATGGTGAAAATTCACACTTAAGCCTTGTTGCAAAAAAAAATTGCCTTATTTGTATTTGTTGTTTGGTAATGACAAGAATAAGTACAACTTTATTCTGCTTGTAAATTAAATCTGCCAAATAGAAAAACTTTTTCATCAGATTTTAGTCGAAACATATGCAATGGTTTCAAAATTCATAACAAATAATTTAAATTGTGACAAATATAGGCACAGCAAATTAATAAAAGGATTTGAGGAAAAGAAAGGTGAAAAGGGAACGGAAAGTTAATTTAGAGGATAAATGATGTGCATACAGTGCAAAAATATGTCAATATCAAAACATCATTCAAGTGAACTTAGGGTATTTGGGTATTTCAATTAACGTCACACTGGAGCAACACAATGGGCTATTGGTGACGGTCCGGGATCAATCCCAAAGGGAAAGATCCGAGGACAACACCACGTAATTTTGAACCACGGTCAGATGACGAGGCAACACCTGAGCTGGCACCCCACTCTCCAAACTTCCACACCACGCCAACGTGAGGACATTTGAGGCCACGACAGATTTAACGTGCACCAGCCCCCTTTGTACACGACGGTGTTTTGGCTGGATTCGAACTCGCAACCCTTCGGTTGCTAGTTCGTTACTCTTCCAACCGGGCCACCGCGGCCCCAAGTGAACTTAGAAGGAAGTTTAGTTTTCTAACACTGCACAAAGTGCTGCCATGATGGGAAGTACTAATAGCTGGATTGTCTTGATAAAGTAAGAAGTTTGATTTAGTTGATGAATAAGTTATTAAAATTATAAGTTAATATTATCATTAATTAGTTACAGAGAAGAATGTTGCTAAGGTTGATATTCACATTCATAGGTTCCTTCTACGAATGGCAACTGTTTCTGGATAGTTGGATCAAGCCGTCTTCAAATGTGCATCAATATTTTTTATTTCACAAAATAATTTATTAATTACATTAAATTAGCTCATTAGACTGCTTAGCAAACTTCAGTTGACGAGCAGAGGGTGTAGTCCCCTGTATTCTATAGCAGAATGTACAATTCTACACATTGAGCAAGTAATAAAGAAATAAGGCATTCATTTTAAGTTTCACGTGCATGATAATTATAAACAGCATGAATGACATCGTGCCACTAACTATACAATTTGATTCCTACCAAAAACAGTTATTTATTTGTTAATACTTTAGACTTTGTTAAGACTTTTGTCTAGGAATTTTACAAATAAAAAAAACCATTCTATAAAAAATAGATTATTCCTTCACACATCCTTGATCTCTCTCTCTCTCTATTAAACTGAATTGTTCTCAAACTAATCTTGATCTTACAAAAATGGGAAAGGCAAGCCTTTTTAACGAAAACATTATTTGAGGAAAATACTTGATACTACTTATCTGTTTGATAAATTAAAAAATTTTACAATCCCAATACATTTAAAAAATTATTGAGAACATTTTCAATTATTAAAATTATTAAGGAAAGTATATTCTTCATTATTGATTACACATTATGTACTTTACATATATTTTATAATTGAAAAAATTTAACACTAACAAATACAAGATCAATTTTGTGAACACTAACTATATTTAATATTAACAACTTTATTTAATAAAAAAGCTGTGTACTTAAGTTTCAAATAAAACACATACATAAAAACAAATAATTATTTTTAATAGAGAATAATTTTCATTACACTTAAACATAATAAATGAGAGTAAAACCATTTGGATCAAATTAAGTCTTCCAATTAATTTCAATTCCTTAAATAATTGTTAAGTATTTTAATTTATGTAGATAATTCCCTAGTTCGTTTTTTATGCGAAAGAAAGCTTACAGAATGCCTGAAAATGCACATTTTTTTCTAAACATTGAGCTAATACAAAATGTTTAGAACACTTGAGTTAATAAAACATGAGCACTAAAAGTATGCATTCAATAGATGTGCAGGTTAGAAAACATTCATTCTATTATATTACGTTTAATAAACCTGCATTAATTTAGCAATCAAATTATGTTAATTTAATTTTTTTAACTCAAAATGCATACAATTTAGTAACTTCAGAAACATTCTTCATGAATCAATGAGAATTAAACATGAAAACATCTATAACAGAGAAAAGAAAATCCTTTAAACGTAAAAAAAATTTTCTCCACATATAATGAAAATGTGCACTAGAAAATGAGAAAAATTAATCTACCTCAGAGCATTCCGAAATCTGTCACGTAAAGCTATATTTTTTATTTTTTCCATAATATTTTTTGCTGCTGTTACGCGAGTATATTTTTTCTGCAAAGATAAATCAAATCTTACAACATATTTAAACATACATCTAAAAAGAAATAACTAGATTTACCTCATTACTTCAGCACTTGTGACTGAATTATATATACAGAACCCTCTCAAGGTTCACCTGTAAATATTTGGAGGAAAAGAGATACTTACGCATACTTACTGAGTTTTGCAAAAGAAAACAAACACAAAAATATACAGATAAGCAGACATGCAAGAAAGATTTCATTCAAGTTAAAATTGTGCAATTTGAAAAACTAATGCAGTAATTAATCAGTTAAAAATTTAAAAGCATTATATAGTACTGATAAGACAGATCTAAAAGTTATAACTACATTAAGATAAGAGTGCATATAAGAGAAAAACAAATTAATGCAAAGTTCAACAAACTACAAATAATACATGAAGACAAAAATATTGATTCAGAAACTTTGACACGAAATGTTTTTCAACTTCCAAGAGTTCAAAAAAATTCATGAGTTTGAAACAAACCCGATCTCAAAATAGCAGGGTAGTGATTATATTTTTAAAACACAAGAGTTGAATTTTCCCACAAGAAAAATTTTTTGAACTCCTTCAATACTTTAGAGGCCTGTTAATGTCATTAAATCATAAGTTATTAGCTCTCTCAGGATATTGATAACTCTGAATGAAATTTATAAACCATGCAATTATTGCCTGAACTTAGCAAGTAATGCAAGATATAGTTGGAGTATGAAATACAAAAAAAAATCATATCCATTTGAGCTACACTTACTACTGTAAGGAATTTCCAAAATGCAATAATCATATACAAAGATTCAGAATAAGTCATTTTATTAGAAATATTAAATAATTTATTTAAAAAACTGGAAAGTTGCAATTGCTCCATTAGGCTAAGTTGAATGTGATGTAGAACTTGCGCAGAATTAGCAAGACTGAGGAATACAAGACTTGCATTCTAAGAAAAGTCCTTCTAAGTCAATGCCATGGATCCTGGCACCCTGATCTTGTGCCCTATTATCCCTTTCATGCATAAATATGGATATTTGATGAAATCAGATCAATCTAACAGGCAGTACTCTGCAGTGCTCACAATTTAATTACAGCAAAACAGCTTACAATTGTGTTCACGACTCTTGAACAGCAATAGTGCAGTCCTGATAGATTCTCATTTAATTCATCAATAGAGATCAATAAAAATAGGAATAGAATTAAGTGTTCCATAATGAAAATCTTCAACTTTTGCAGCAGCTATGAACAACCTGCATTATTTGGATATTTTAGCTTTAGCAGGAATTCAGGAATAGTAATAATACATGATAAACTTTCTCATGAATATAAAAAAACAGGGATTGAATTCCTTTTCTTGCTGTCTATTAGAAAGTACAACATTCTCTGGTTGAGCAAATTTTTCACAACAAAATCCATCGTTAAGTTTTTTAAATTGTATTAGTAAGTAGCAGATTCAAAAGAAGCCTCAGGTCAAGAGTAACAGATGTTTATTTCACTTTAAATGATTTCAGCACTACATTCAGAAAAGCATTCTGCAAGACACTAGTTACTGGAAAATCAGAATACTTGGCCTGTGAAAAATGGTAGATGACTATTAGATTAGCAATGGGCTTTTTTTGCACCTGGATTATCAGAATTCAAAAAGGTAATTAAATTATTTTATTCTTGATACTTTGACATAATTGTTTTACATGCAATTTGCATGCCTTGTGAGATCCAAAATTCATCAACTAAATTTCATTCAAATACGTATTTTTCAACTTTCATTACACCATTCCATCTACTTATCACGTATTTACACATACATATCCCACTGCTACAAGAGTGAATTAGCATGACAGTGATGCCAACCAACTTGGGAAATTATTTGGGCTGAGGTTAAGATAAACCCCGGTTCCTTCATGTCTACGAGTATTTTTGAAGAATAATTCAAGTTGTCAAAACATTTAAATCTGCATTATATGTATATTGGTTGCATTTATCTAATGTTCTGGAGGCAACCATACAAATATTGGGGCTCCAAGAGGTTTGGAGGCTTAAGAGTTGGCATGCCTGTAGAATGATTTACTTAATAGTGGCATCAAATATTTCTCAGTAACATAGCTAGTTTTTTAGAATTTACAAGGACAAAGTATTATTTTATCAAAGCAGGACCTCATAATTACAACTGATTCTTTCCAAGATCTTGTTAAGATTACATGTCAGTATAGCCATTTTATCAGTTTAGAGCAATTGTATGGGTTGGAAACACTCAATTGAATAGCACACATTTCTCTTGTTCATCAAGAGATAAAGAAGTTCATAAAGGTAGGGTCAAGGGCTTTTTGGAAAACATATGGAGTAAAGAGTATCTTCAAAATGTTGTATTCTGAAATTAGTCTCAATCAAAGACATAAGGCTGGAAGATGTCAGAATATGATGAAAAGCAATTGATGACATCAGTGTTAAAATCAGTAAATCAGTTAATGTAAAAACAAGTAATTTTCAGGAATAAGTTTCATTGGATTATGCTCCAGATTACTGTACAGCAGAAAGTTGGTGCCACCAGAGGCGATATCCATATAAGAATTTCATAAATTAAAAAATGCTTAAGTGTTGGAAGGGGCTATTTTCAGCCTTTGCTTTGAAAACTTTGTAAGATCTGTAAATTTTCTTAAGCACTTAAAAAGAAATAACATAGGGAGTATCCAGGTTGGTTGGGGTTTTATGGTGCAAGGGCCAATATTTGGCCAAGGGACCTCTAGCAATAGAATAATCAGCTTATATTTTAATACAGGTTTCAAAATACTGATATACGCTACTGGTTATTTACAAAATTAAGAAATTCTTAATTGAGATGTAATTTTTAAATTTCTAGTTATTAAAATATAGTTGAGGAGTTAAAGATCTAGTTATCTTTGATTATAAAATAGAAGCTCGTCATGTTTGGATTAAAGGGAATCCATGAAATTCTAAAACTAGCTTCCTTCCCCTTTTGAATACCCAGGACTAATATAAAAGGTAGAATACGGTAATAGTACAATTTTTTAAAGACAAATGTGCCACAAAAATCAATATTTTTTTCTTTGGTCAGTAATAGCTAGAAAACCAAGCAAAGCAGAAAAACATGCAAAAATTTTAAAAGGAAAACATCAGCTTTGATGTATGGTATTTAAAAATTGGAAATAATTTGCATCTAACATACCTTGAGGCTGAGGGGGGCCTACCATTGGACTTGCCATGGAAGATTCATTACCCATGTTTTGAGTATGGCCTGGGGGAGGCTGTGCAGATTGAACAGGAGGCATACCTGTGAGAATATTAACATATGTTGCACACTAAATTAAATGCATAACTTTATCATAAAAGCTTTAAAGTACATCATACTAAAATTATCCATGCCCATTTTGCTGGGCCATTAAAATCCATGTCTGTTCCCATTAAAATTTGTCCAATTAAGGAGGGATAAGCATAAAATAAGAAAAATGTACGTCAATATATGTTTAATTCATTATCTAGAAGGTTAATGCAAGTTGGGATTATATCTATGTATAGACTACATTAAAAGGGATTTTTCAAAATTATTAAAATTGCATATATGAAATAAATATAATATAAAAATCATACATTCCTAATTCAGGGAAAAAATCTTACTGATGCATATTTGAAAATGTAAAGCATGACAAATTATAAAAATAAGGTTGTATTCTGGCTTGAAAAAGGTTATATTTCAAAAGAAAATCATTTCAAGTATGATAAAGCAATCTAGTCAAATCCAAATTCATTCAGTACCTATCTGGATCACAGTTTTCTTTAAATTTAACACATATTTGATCATGTAAAAGCATCCAGATGAATTCCTTAGATAAGAAACATTTATACTGTAAAAACTTGAAATTTGCAAGAACCTAAAAACTTCATAATCTGATCCTGCATATAGATGATGGAAGAATAAGAAACACCTTGTTAAATTGTATATTGATACATCATGCATTGGCTTTTTAACTTTACTCCAGGAGAGTAGCTCATGACTGCTTCAAAAGCATATTAAACTTGAATTTTTGAAATTTAAGCCAATAACCAAAATGTTTTACTTCATTTTTGTTCCATAATTTCCAGTAGCAACATGGTAGATTTGAAGAAAATTCTTGTAGAAAACTCATGTACAGGCATTATGTAGATTCCAATTTTCAAAAATATTCTAGAATGTTTTGTATTTTAATGTTAAAACACTAATTCTGTGTTTAAGCATTATAAATAAAAATGATTAACTTAATGTACAAATTATGCCCTTTATTTCTCATAAGTTCCTCTAAGCTCTCCATATTGCTTCTCTGTATACCAAGCTTTATCCATTCCCAGAGCAATATTGAGTTATTGTACTTTTAAAGCTAATTTGCACTTCTGAAGTTTTACCTTCTCTCATAGATCAATTTTTTTAAGCATCAGTGAAAATATTTTTAATCTACTTTATTTTAATTATTTAATCCATAAACAAATAATAAAAAATTATGAATAATACTTCCAAAAATTACCCAACAAAATTAAAATGTCACAAAATTTTAAAAAATGAATACCTACCATGTTGTGGACGTGGCACACCTGTAGGCATGCCACCAGTTGCCATTATTCCTGGTCCAGTAGGTCTAAGACCACTATGCTGCATCATTGAACCATTGGAAGGATAAGCCCCAGCTGGAGGATAATGAGGGCCAGGCATAGGTGGAGGGCGATTATGGTGTGGCATCATTTGAGGAGCCATGCCCATACCTTGAGGAGGAGGTCCAGTTGGAGGATGACCCTGCATGTAAGAATGCTGGAGAGGATGCTGCTGTGGAGGGGGTTGCTGCTGCTGTTGTTGTTGAGTTGGAGGCTGCTGTGGCTGAGATGGTGGTTGCTGCTGTTGACCAACGTAAGAATGCATGGGCATTTGCTGCGGCATCTGCTGTGGCGGCATCTGCTGAGGTATCTGCTGTGGTATCTGCTGCAGTGGCATTTGCTGAGGGATCTGTTGGTTAGTTACAGGGATTTGGGGTGGTCCTGGGGATGGTATGGGAGGTGCCGGAGATGGATGTGGAGATGGTTGAGAGGGAGGATGCAGCGTCGGAGCAGCTGGAGATGGAGAAGGGGGTACTGGGCTTGGACTGGGTTGAGGTGTGGTGGCTGTCACTGGTACTGGTACGGCATGAGGGGATGTGATTGAAGGAGAGGCAACAGACTGGTGATTAAGCGATCCACTACCAGCTCCAGGCGATTTGGAAGTTGGGTAAGCCGACCTTGCTTGGGAAGGGCACTGACCTGGTCCAGGGATGGGAGAATCCCGGCCTTGTTCACTACCACCTCCCCCAGTCTGTGTTATCAACACTGTGTGAGCTTGTTGCCTTGCACGGAATTCAGCAGCTCTCAATTGTTCCATGTGAAATTGTTGACGCTCTTGTATTAACTGCTGTCGTTGATATTCAAGCTGGAGGAAAATAAAGATTTTTCTCAGCACAAGAAATATAAAAAAAGTTGCTGTATATAAACACCAGCGAATGAAAATCGCATAAAAATTAAGTGTATAAATACCATAAAATGCACAATTTTGAAGATAAATTCACAAAATGTAATTGATGATGCAAAATGTTTTTGGTAGATACTTGTGTTAAATAGAAAAAATGCATTAAAAGATATTCATTAAAAAAAACAGCTCAACTGGGCAATAAAAAAATTACATACAAGTAACCCTCCCATAACACTGTAGATAGGTTCCTAGAAAATGCTGTTTTGTGTGAAACCGTGTTATGAGAACCAAAGTCAGTACAAAAAGGGGGTTACGTTCCAAAAACCTATCAAAAACAAAAAATTTTAATTCCACATAAGCAACTTAATTTTTATTAAAAATTATAAATGTATAGCACAAAACAAAAAAAATTATTTTCATTTAATGTAACCTTAATTTAATAAATTTCTTCCACATCACTACTCGGTACAATCAAACGAGAACGTTTTTTCGGTTGAACAATATCACCTTCGCTTTCTGAACCTTCATTTAGATTTTTTGCACCTTCTATCCTCTTTAAAAAATTTGTAATTTTGGTTTGTTTGCTTGCACAAGGTCATTGTAGATTTCATGGTATAAAGATAGACAATTTTGCAGCTCCCTTTTGAATTTTCGGCTTCTTTCAGCGGAAGGGTCTGCATTCAAGAAAAATGATTTAAGATTTTCAGCTAAGCTTAGGCCTTCTAACTTTTTTAATGTTAAATTATTAACTTCACAATCTTCATCAGTGCTATTGTCCTCAGAATCGATTTGATTTCCAACTTCGGATGCCATTTCCATCAAATCTGCTTCATCAACTTCCACTAATAAGTCTTGAAAGTCCTCAATAGCCATATCCACAAAGCCTTTGCCTCCAATAGATTTAGCAAGTTCTAGCATGCCTTAAAGTCTAGACTGTTGCTTCATTTAAATTAAGACTTTTTCCAATGTGAGATGCTTTTTCTCATTTTAAAAGACAATCAAGATTTGTATCTTTACTTCTAAAGAAATAAATTTCCTCTTAAACGCTGTTTTTTATCTTTATCAGACATGGCTTGGGACTGAAACTGAATTTTCCAAAAATTTAGTTTTAAAGATGAAAAGTCACTCTTTAACATATCGTGGCTCGACGCAGACTGCCGACCAGCCACTTAAGACACTTTGTCTCCAGACCACGAAAATAAAAAGAAACAAAAAAGGCCTGCCATTCAAAGGCCCTCGACTGCGATCGTATTTCACAACAGATCGATACAATAGGACGATGTCGCATTGCACTTTATCCTTTTACACAGACTTTCCACAGTACTGTATCTCTGGGATGACAAGTCTCACCGCGGATGGAGCGTAAACTGTGCATGACGCTTTCCGCTATAACATCGGAATAGAGTTATAAATGAGTAAATTAAAATTTATTTATATATTTTCATGTAAAGGCACTATAGTTCATTATTCCTCCCCGTCATTATTTTAAGGTAATTTAGTTTTTAAATAAAACAAAAATCATGTTATCCAGTACTGTAGAAGTAGTGTTGTACAAAGGTTTTCGCAATTTTCTTATCATGTTTGAGCGAAACCATGTTATAGGTTGCAGTGCTATACGAGGGTTCCTGTAATTAATCCTATCGTGTTGGAGCGAAACTGTGTTGTAGGATGCCGTGTTGTAGGAGGGCTACCTGTATATCAAACTTAATTTTCAAATATTCTAAGAGCAAGTATGAACTAAAATGGAAGTAGATTTGCACAAATGAAGCTCTAGATATTAAATGTTCACAACATTAAACTTAATAGGAATTTTCAAGTACAAATGTACAAAAGTCTCAATGTAAAAAATAGAATAAAAAATTAAAAGCCATTTTTTGGGTATATTATTTAGGCAACATATTTTAAAGAAAATGGAGGTCAAGGAAGATATATATTGAAACTTGCTTTGGAGGCAAAATATGATATCATATAAATACTGATTATACAGTAAATAGTGAAGATTAAAGTATACAAATCACAAAAGTACCAGGAGAATAAGTTGATAAGCAAAGGTTCAAACGATTTAGTTCTACAACTTTTAAGGGTTCCTTGAAATAAGAACTACTAGTCTAACTTAATTTAGAAAAGACAGAAAAAACATGAAATTATCGTTATTAAAACTTAATGAATTTTTTCATGCAGCACACTTTATAGTGAAAAATAAATTTTTTTTAAATATTTTGAAGAAAATCCATTTTATAAAATATATCAAATTAGAAACAATTAAAATCAAACTGCAATG
Source organism: Meta bourneti (assembly GCA_933210815.1). NCBI lineage: Eukaryota > Metazoa > Arthropoda > Arachnida > Araneae > Tetragnathidae > Meta > Meta bourneti. Next base: position 48,097,591 of record OW119929.1, on the reverse strand, counting down.
AAATTTTCTTGGATTGCACAGAAATTGTTTAAAATAAAATACAAGTGCAAGTATACAAGTTTGCTTAATTTTATATTACTATAGAAATAAAAGCAACATACAGTTTCTCTTTCTCTGTCCATTATGGCTTCCAACTCTTCAAAGTGGCGCAACTTTATTTCTAACTTTTTCATTTGTGTTTCCACTAACAAAGCTACAAGTGATTTGATTTTTCTTTCTTCCACAGCAGCAAGATGCTAAAAAGATGTTAGTTAATTTTACAACATAATCATCAACTAAAGACAGCTGTTTGAAACTAAACATGTTCATTAATTATATATGAATTAATGAAACTGGCAAATAGGAATGCTAAAAATAATAATACTGAGTCCTTACTTTTTGTTTTCCAAATCATAATTAAATTTAAAATTATTTTCGAAACACATTTCAGTGAAATTTCTTTCATTGAAATGTGTTTTCTAAAAGTATTCATACAAAAAATGTTAGGACTACTTAAAAGTTCATTCTAGAGACAGGAAAAAATCATGATAGTTTCTTTTTAAAACAAATGACCAATCACTAATAAACTCACTTTAGCTTTAACAGCTGCAGCACCTAAAGCAGCAGCAGCTGCTGTAGACAATTGAGCATCCTTTATAACTCGATCCTGATCTGTTTCTGCTGGTTTAACAGAAGCAACATCTGCAATTTCTGGTAAAAGTTCTGTGCTTGTTTTTTCACCATTCACTTCTGCATTTTCAGATGGTTCAGTTGCAACCTCTGCAGATTCTGCATTTGTGTTTGGGACTTTACTTTCAGTAGCCAACTCAGAATTTTCATTTTTTTCTGGTACAGCTTGATCTACTTCCATAGCTTCAGTCTTTAACAAACAAAAGTAAAATGAGTTAACTCTGATTTTTCTATAAATAGTTTCATACTTTATTACTCACATAACTGAGTAGAAACAAACCACACAATGAAATAAAAATAATTTCAATTACAAAATTTTAACTTTTAAAGCTTTTCTACACTATTAACAAAAATGTTTAAACTGCATATTTTAGAACTTTAGTCTACATTAAAACGTTTAAAGTGCTCTTAAGTTCAGATTCTTATTAAATTGAAAGAGAAGTCCCAATGATTTTGATACTTGAAAATATAAACTCACAATAGAGCAGCATTTAAATTAAACCAAAAATGCTAATGGCTGATGATCACACACACTGTAAATTTTACTTCAAAATTTTAATTTTATATTAATAAATTAATTACATATAAAACCAATAAAAAGGAACCGGCTTAATACTTTCTTGATGTAAATGTAAAATTTTAAGTTTGAATACATAAGTAATTTTCAGACTATAACTATATTGAAGAGTTAATGATAATAAATTAAAAATAATTTATTCTAAATACTTAAAACAATAACCTTCTCTTCTCCCACTTCTACTTTAATTTGAACAGCAGGAGTAGGAGTTGCTGGAGTTTCAATAGTCTGATTTGCATCCTTTTTGCTCTCTTTATCTGCTGCACTTTCTTCAGCTATAAATTAAATTATTTCAAAATATATTAAAATTTTACGTACTATGTACAATAAAGTATTAATTTAAAGAGTGGTGTTTTTATTTTACAAATCAAAAAGAAATATCAGTTACGTTATTCTACCACCTATTAATATATGCCAACACCATGCCTGTATCTGTAACATCACATGTATTACATAGTAAAACCCTTTCTCACTTAAAAACATTTTCAGATAATTGTTTCCCTAGTAAAAAGTAACACTGTAAGCTTTTATCATCAACAGGTAAGTGAAATAGCCCCTAAACTGACAACTTTGATTGCAAAAATTAGTCATCTAAAAAATAGATTGTTATTTAACCCTCCATAAGTTGAGGGTCTTTTTTAACAAATGAGATTGCTGTGCATTTGAGATGCTTGACATTTTATTTCCAGTTATGCAAGCATTAATTATTCAAATTTTGTGGGGAAAAATGTATTGTATTTTAGGACATACTTAAAAGCAAATCATGACAAATGTATTATTTAAATTTATAAATGATACATTTTTTAATTATTCTTTTCATTGCATAATGTTGAAAACATTGTGAAAACATAATTGCACCTGTCACGACTAGACATAGAGTTTTTTTAAATAAATTTTTTCTTATAATTAAATACAGCAACTGGAAAAATACTCATTTGCATAAAGATTACAAATGAAATTTTTTCATATTAAAAACTAGCAGTTTCAATGTGTATTTTTCCATATGAACATTGAAGTTAGATTTAGCCATCAAGTTTTTTTTTAAATGTTTTTTAATTCCTGCTTGGCAGTTTCTTCTTTTACGAATTTTGGTAAAATCCTAGTTAACTTTACAGCTTTGACATGCTTTTGATTTTTAGTTGTCAAGCCACTGCCAAATAATAATGGGTTGTAAAGAAAGCAACAAGGTAAAATGCAAATAAAATGAGGATTGGAATTTTCAGATTGTCATAAGGCATCGACCTGGCAACATTTTATGTGAAAAAAGGTCGGTACACTGCCAAGTTTTGTTGATCACACAGCTTTATCATTAAGTGAAATTTTCCATAATTTACTCATTTGGCGTAATAAAAGGTTAAAATCCATAATAATTGAATGTGGGTTGTAATGGGTGGCCCTGCTTCAACAAGATAACAAATTGAAAATGAAAGATCAAAATTGCATTTTCTAAATAAAATTATCACAATTGAAACAATACTTTCTGTAGTTCCACAATGAGTTAAAAAAAACTGTAGCACATACATTTTATAGCTACTTAATGACACTAATAAACTAAATTATACCTGAAATCTTGACCATTTGCAAAATTACAAATAAATTTTACAAATGTTTTTAAATAGTCTATGGAATTTGAAACTAATCATACCAAATAACCATGTGATTTTTAAAAACTTTAAACCATGAAAAATTAGAATAAAAAACATAGTAACTTGCTTCCTTCTTCACGTTCCAATGTGCCAGCAATGCCCGTCATATCTAATCCAGATTTAGGATCACTGTTACCATCTTCTGCGGCTGCTTCAACATTCTTGATGTGTGCATCCAAAAGGGCCGAAGGAACTTCATCCTTTATCTTTGCAAATTCCTCTGTAAAATTCACTGTCAAATCTCTGCATCTTTATATCATTTTAGATAATTCTAAGAGAAATAAAATTATAAATTGAATTTATAATTTACCCATAGCAGCTTGAGCTGCAGCAGCTGCAATGCGGGGATCAACAACTGATGCTAAAAATGATACTGTTGACATTATAGGATTACCAGATTTTGAAAATGGTATAGGTTGAAATGCTAAAGGACCTAAAAAGTAATTAACAGTTAGACAAAGATAAATATGAAAACACAGACAGCATAAAATTAATGGGCCATTAAGGATAACACAAATATTTCAAGTTGATGACCTTCAACTAATACATTTCAACAATGACATGGAACTTACTCCTTCAAAGTTTTACCTTAATAAAATGTGTGTAAAAGTAATAAATAACGAATCTATAACAAATTATATTCATCCACAAATACCCAAACTAAATTTATACATTTTATTTGCTATCTAAGAAATCAAAAGGATTTGCCAACAATTCCAAAAGTAATTTGATGCCTTGTCCTCTTAGAATAGTCAAATAGATATTTAAGAAGGTAATAGTAATATGGTTTGATATAGAATTTATGAAATAAAAGCAGAAAATGGCATTAAACGATAGCCTAACAAAATATCTGGAAACTAATCAAATATTACACTTCAAATTTCATACGGAAAGAGTTTTCTAGAAAAATTTTTGTATGAAATCTGAAGTTCAGATTTTCTAGTTTCTTTATTAAGTTTCCTAAATTTGAAACTACTTTTAGCTAATTTTCTAGTTTCTTTGACAGGAACCCATGTGAATAGTTGTCCTGACCTTACTGAAGTTGCAGTGAATACTGCTGAGAGTCACATTTTATTTGTTTCTAGACTACATTGGGCTGACAGATTTATGGCGAAGGCTGAGGTCTGGCATAGGACAAAAAACGTTGCTTTATTTCTAGTTCTGGTTACATGCAAAAGCACATTTTGAAGTGAAGGTGGATTGAAAGAAAAGCTAAGAAAAAGCATTTATTTCAGTAAAAAATATTAATTTACTTTTACTGAACTATTTATAAGTTCAAATTTGTTTAATAAAGTGCACAAAAATGAATAATTGTAGGATTCAATTCAATGAATAATTGCAGGTAAAAGACAATTACCAAGAGCTCCACCCCCTGCACCAGGGTCATCAAGATACGGATCTTCTATTGGTAACCTTAAGAAATGCAGGATACATTCATCTTGTGTTCGACTACCAACATGCTCACAAACCTTATTCCAATCATCTTTATACATTTCTAATGCTTCCAGTAGCAAAAGAGTTTCTTGCTCAGTCCATTCCCTGGAAACCGTTGCAGCTGCTTTGTTCTAAAGACAATGAAAAGCATTTTTTGACAAAGCAGAACACTAAAATAGTCTTTCTATCCAAATCAAATTCATAAAACTTAAAACATGTTACCAGAAGAAAATCAAGAAATATAATTGTAAATAAAAGCTTTTAGGTGCATTTTTAAAATTTAGTCTGATTTTTAATTATTACTCATTACATTCATTCTGGCAAAATAAGAATTGTACCCCTGCCAACCTCAAGTAAAAAATTTAGAACACTTTTATGACATGCAAACCAACACACAACTGTCAGATTTGAAAATTGCATAAAAATAATTAAAAGTGCAAAATTAGCAACAATTGTGCCAAATTGAGTTTTAATAAAGCAATTCAAAACAGCTTAACCACTTTAACTCTTTATGAGTTATATGCTTGGTAGCAGTTCGAAGTAAGAACCCATTTGGCAATATTTTACCAAAATGATGTCACATGTATGAAAAATAAGCAATTTAACTTTTTCATGATTGTTTTTTTTAGGTACATTTGATTGTTTTTCTTGAATATTAGTGGTAAATGTTTTTATGACAATCTAGCAACTACCGAAGGTTTTCTTTCATGGTTGCTAGGCTTGGCACCAAAATTTTGAAATTGGCTCCACTTGAAAATTTTCTCACTAAAGAAAAATCCTGATACTATTCCCAACGGGAAGACTTCCGAGAAATGTTGGCAGGTATGAAATACTGTTTCTTCATGGATTGCCACGAGGTGCGCCAAATCAATTTGGTATCACTTGCAAACTTCTCACATTGAAAAGAAAAATCTGGAAACTATTGCTTCCGTCTTGAAGACTAGAAAAAAGTGGTTTTTCAGAAGAATTGACAACAGGAACTGTACTTTTTTCCTAATGCACAAACTTCTATGGCCAAAGGGCAAAACGGTGGCAATTTGTGATTGCATCCAATGGGGTAAGCTGACATTTATCCTAACAGGGTCAATCACCAATTTCCATGTGCTTACACACCGGGATTTGAACCATGGACCTACAGGGTGGCAGAAGAATTGTATTTGTAAATGTAGTTTAAAAGAGATGACTTAGTAATTGTACAAAGTACAGTAAATTGGTGATAGTAGGGATTACCAGAGTAAATGCAATTTATTTAGTCATATCTTAATATAGTGTAGAACTCTGGTCAGGTGTTTTCATGATCAAGAGTCACTTAAAATTAATTCCAAAGTAGGCATTAAATCTTATCACTCCAAGAATATTATAGCATGCATAGAACACTGGCTTGTACTTGGCAGCATTACTGCCTGTTGTAGTAATAAGGATTAAATCTATCAGATCTGTAAATGTATAGGATGTTCACTTCAATTCTCTCTCAATATTCATTCTATATCAAATTCACTCAGAACAGGTAATTCTGTTAGCATTAAATACAATTTACTGAATTGAGGTACAACATATCTTAATCTGTACATGGACAATGGTTAGTAAACTTCAACAAGTTCTGAATAACAGTAGTGTATAACGTAGATTTTAAATTCAACTAATACTATTTCCATCCTGCAGTAATTTTATATATGTGAATTAAACACACATTTTCCCTAAAATCTGGAAAAGAGGTATTAACTGAGTTTTAAATAAACTGATGAATGATTGGAAAGTGATAGCTCTAAAAAATTATTGCATAATTCAAAATATATTTAGTTAGAATTTAATAAAATAATAACAACCCTTCAATATTATTTTTTGTAGAATAAACAATTTAGTATGCAAACCACATTTCTTGAGCACATTTGACAAAATTATAAACAGAATAAATAGTTGATTGGTTGTTTTGGAGTTTTATGGCGCAAGGGTCATATATGGCCATGCTGCACCAGACACAAGACATACTATAACAAGTAATACACATACACAATGAAAGTTTTACTGACATAGAAAAGAGAAATACACCCAGGGAGGAATGCACTTGACAGGAATTGAACCTGTACCGCCTACAACTCGAAGGTTGCAAGCACAGTGGACATACCAACTGAGCAATGACAGTCTCCAGAATAAATAGAACTGTAATTAAAATTAACTTCCTGACATAATAAGTTGAAAATTCCTTTCAAAATGTTTAAGCCTTAGGCAGCTTAATTCTTAAACAGCTTACCTTCATGTACGCATTTTTCTTTGCATATTGATCTAATCGAAGACCAAAATTATCATTGATGTTAGTTTTCGCAACACCCTCTTCTGTTTTAATTTCAACGGCTTCTTTACCTTTATCCAATGTAAGCATCTGTTGAGCAGCAGATGGCTAAAATAAATCAAAATACACAATTTTTCAAAATGCACAAAAAAGTTAAATACAAGATGCAAAAACAATCTACTGCTGAGCTTCAAAACAAGAATCTTAACTCTTCTCCAGATTTCCAAAGAAAAATATATCAATCAAAAGTTATTTATATGTTTAAATAAAACACTGTTTTCATCTTTAACAGCTTTTGATAACAATTGCAAAACAGCAACACAAAAAACGTGTTGAAATTGACATTCCAGAAGTATGTTTGAAGTAATTATCAAAGCATTTGCTTTGTAATTCTTCAAATAAAATTTCCAGGCTACTTATCCTGTATCAAAATTTAATAGGTCCAGTAAACTTTTGCATGATTATACTTTTAAACTTTAATCAGTTTAAGAAAAAATTAAATATGCTTAGTATACTATAACAAACCAATTTATGTATTTCATATAGTTAAATTATTTTAGAAAATATAAAACAAGATATAATCAATAGTAATACAATTACAAGAAAATCTGAAAGCAAAGCTGATTTAAAATTCGAAACAAAATGTTTTAAAATAATGAAAATAAAGCATTTTTTAGCTTAATTATTACTCAACATAAAAGTTTTCAAAACAGCAAGATGTGCAAATCAATAAAAAAAAATTGAGAATAGATTAGCCTATTTTCTAATTCTACTTAACTAGAGTAACTGAGGCAAACCCTGTTAAAACATCTTGATCCAAACTTATACAGAGAACAGAACTATTCAAATAATTACCTGTTGTGTACGAGGAGGATTCAATGGCTGGAGACCAGATGGGGTATCAGCTAAAACATGGAAATGAGAGGTTGATGGTGGACCCATTGGTGTTGGCCTACTATCTGCATCAACTTGATAATTTATAAGACCCCACTGCTCCAGAAAAGCATGAACTCTGACAGAAGAAAACCATTATCAATGGCACGTGCAATACATGTACATAACTTGAAAGCTACTTAAAAATAATTTTAAATAAAGAATTTAAATTTTTAAAACTTAATATACAAGATAAAAGTTTACCTTGTGTTATAAAATTTAATTAAAATTTTTAATTTATTTAATTTTAAATATTCTATGGTTATAATTAACCTTAAGAAATTTTATCACACCAAATTTGACAGATTTTTCAGGATTGTACTGAGGGCACATACTCATATATCCGATCTGCAATGTTCCCTGGATAATTTCTAATATAATTAGATTAATTTAGTTTATCAATTTAAAATGAATTCTAGATGAAAGTTAACATTTAAGTAGCATTAGCTTACAATTGAATCAATGAGCCAAAAGTTTCAAGATATAAGGATTTTACCTTTCCTAGACAAGAATATGATCTTTAGACTGGTCCAGTTTGCAAATTTAGATTTCTTAGTTTAGATCTTTCGTTAGATTTCTACTTAGAAAAGACAGTGTGTTCAGTTTAGTGAGAAGAATCCCCTCCCTTTGTTTTCTCAAAACTACGTTTTTTGACTTGGGGTTTCACTTGTGGCTAACAATATAATTTCAGCAAGCAAACAATAGATTTTAATAGCAATTTAAAATATGAAAAGCCAGTTATTAACCATATCAAATCTTAAAGAATACTCTTTTCTATAAATGATTTTCATGTATTTGACAATACAATATTAAAAGTCTACATCAAAATAAATTTTTGTAGATCACAATACAAAGTAAAATTTAATTTTTTTAAATGAAAACAATGAAAATATTACCTCATAATCGCACAAACATCCCCTGCTAAATTACGCCTGCATGCCGTAACAGTCAGATACTCAGTTGGATTCAAACGGTATGTATCAATCATAAAGTTTCTGTATGCGATATAACTGGAAAGAAAATATATAGGTGTAATGTTCAACTAATCAATTGTTCAGTGAATGAAAAACAAAATAAGTAGCCATATGTACACATGAAATATTTACATTTTTGAATACAAAAGATATTCTAAGTTGGACAGATGAAAGAAAGTAAAAGAACCTTACATTTCAGGTAGTTTTGATTTATTTTTCAAATTTAAAAAAGGTCCGCGACTGTAAATAAAATCATTAGAAATTAAAACGTAAATGCATACTAAAAATACAAAATATTAACTTTTGGATACATAATAACCACTCCAACTTGAAATTTTAAAAAGGAACTGTACGAACAATAACAAATAACTTTTTACTAATACTGGGTAGAAATTCCATAAATGAAAACCATTCATACATAATGTAAATCAAAACAGAGAACACATAAGATAATTAAAACATTCATGTAGAACATACAAAAACCAACATGTTGAAATACTTAATTTTCATATTACTAATTATTCTTACACTTCAGGTGTTTTCGATTTATTTTTCAAATTGAAAAATTCTGGCAGCCCTCTTCTTTCTATAGCATGAACACTGAAAGCAGAAAATTTAAATTCAATACATTGATTATCATTAAGGAAGATTACTATGTTGAAAAATACTTGAATTAATTATGTACCTATTATAATCAAACCAGGCTGCATAACTAGGGATGATAATATGATTGGCTTGCTCAGTCACATTGTCATCTTGATTATCTTCCGGAGGTTTATCTCGGCTTTGACTGTTGGGAGAATCTGGACGCGAGGTTTTCGCTTTTTCTTCTTTATCCCCCTATACAAAAATTAAAATTTTTCAGAGTCAAGAACACATTTCACAAAATTAAAATAATTTGATGTTTAAAAAACTGAAATAAACCTTGTGTCTATGAAAAACAGTTATCCAGATGCTTAAATACTTTTAACAAAACTCTTACGGTAAAATTCAGAAATACTTTAATGAAATCTATCGAATTCTAACTTTAAATATAAACACAGTACAAATTCAATAAATTTTGAGTTTCAAAATTCCTCTTACTGTAATTAATAAACCCTGCATTTCTTTAGACTTACTGATTTAAATTCCCACAGAATGGTAAATTAATTGGAAACTCATTTAATGGGCAAAATTAATTGCAAAATCTAAAACATGGTTTTTCAAAACATTGAAGAATCAGATCATTTGAAAATATAACTTGAACTTGCATACTGGTAATGCTGCATCTGTCATTAACTTTTTTTCAAATGTCTCCATATGTACACAGTTGGTTAGTTGGATTTTATAGTGCAAGGGCCATATTTGACCAGGCAGTGCCAAACATTATAACCCAAAGCAAAAAGTTTTATTACAACCATAGACTCACATTTCTGAATGTTCAATGAACAAGTCAAAATATGAATCCATGGAAACAATGAATTGTACCCTTAACTGAGTCTCAACAGGTAAAAACCAAAAATTTACATGAGGACTTCCAAACCTATGAGGTTACAGTAATTGGTTTTGCACTAGAAGAAACTCGGAATTAAAATTTACATACTAATAGTATAAGTAAAAGTACATTAAATATTTAAACATGCAAAATAACCCACAAGTTTTTTAAAACTTATACGAAAAGTGACATACAAATGATACACAATTTATTTTTCAAGCAAAGCAGCCAGCACTTTTCCCAATTTTTAAACAAAACAAAATGAAAAAGCAGAATATTCAAAAGAATTTAATACAATATTTTACAACTAAAATGCATTCAATACCTTATCATCAGTTTCGTTACCATCAAGTTCAAGCAAAGTGCCTCCTTTCAAAGGCTGAGATTCGTTATCTTTGCTACTTCTAGGATTGTTGGCTGCAAATAAAAAAAACAAATTAATTGGAACAAAGGCAGAAAAAATAATTTTCAGTTACCTTTTAAAAATATTGATCATTTTTACTTAAATAGATTATACTGTAGAGCACATAAAAAAATTTAACTAGAAATTAGAAATAAAAATTCAAAGGCTATGGAGAAATTTTGGAAGAGAATATGGAGAAAAAGAATCTATGGTACTCACTGCTTTTTGGAATATGAACTTCTTGAACACTAGGCTCGGGAGAAGGTTCTTCCATATCCTTTGTTAAATCATCAGATTCATCATCACCCCTCAGAGATTTTTTCTTTGTTACTATAGAAGGGTTTCGACTGCTCCTGCAAAATATCACACATGGTTCAAAGCACAGGTTAAAAATTATAATAGATCAAACTAAACAAGAATTGGGTGACTGAACAACCCCTACCCTTTTCTTTTGCGCTTTTCCGAGATTGGAGAGGGAGAACGTTTCCTCTTCTTTCCACCTTTCTTATCTTTCTTATCACCATCGACTCCAGCAAGTAACTAAAGTAAATAAAAAGGATGATTTGAATAAATAATTTGTTGACCAAATTTGTCTAAATTAAATCAGTTGACTCTGGTTTTGAAGAGTAAAAATAATTTGAGAAGGATATTCCTTAATTAAGAATTAAAATTTTGAAATAAAAATATCAATGCATACTTCTTCAATTGTGTACTTTCCTCTGGGTGAACGTCGTCTTCCCTAAAATAAAGAAAACAAGTTTAAGAAACATGTGGATGATTAATGCAAATATTAATTTTCCTCACAAAATACAATACAGTTTACTGATTAGTTACAATTTAATTTCATGAAAGAATGATTGGAGATAAAATATAAAAAACATTAACCGAAAGGTAAAAAGTATCTAGTTACATTTCATAGAATTATTCATAAGAATGCAATACAATAAAAAAATTACCAGAGCATCCATTTCCACTTCATAGTCATCAACATTCATCCACTCATTATACTCGTCTAAATCTAACAACCATCGTGCATTAACCTAAAGGCATATCAAAACACAACTTAAATAAATGGTTCATATATTAAAGTACTTCAAACTTGATAAAACAAACTGAAAAATTTAACTTTAAAAGGTTCTGGCAATGCACGCTTGTTAAGATATAATTTTGAAGGAAAAAGCACATGAAAACACCATTATAAATTATAAGTAAACAATAATAGCAATCTGATGGAGTATAAAACAAATAAAAATAATAAATATAAACATTATGCTTAAGTTTATTAAGAAAAACAGAATATTAATAACTATTATACCTCATACGGTCCATCAACAGGAGTGTCAGGAGTTTCGGGCTCTTGATCAATTTCAGCTGCAGTTACCCAGGTATCATAACTGTTCGATTCATAGAAACATATTCTTTTATTGAATAAAATAACTTAACAATACAGCCACTTGACATAACAGTTATAAAATCAGTAAATTTAAAAGCATTCAAAAACGCTTTTATAGAAGCAGAAACCATAGATGGAAAAGTGTGCTATTTGGAAATATGTGTTTCAAAAAATTTTAACATTTAAGACACAGAAATACTAAATAAGTAAAGAAAAGTTAATAATAATTTCACACCTAAAAGCTAATAGTGGATTTTAATTAAACCAGGAACTTTAAAGTGATTGTCTCTATCTGATGCAGTATGCGTTGCAAAGCTCTAAAGTTTTAAATTCACATGATTGATTCTCTTGCAATATTCTTAGATTTATTATTATTTTAATTTTTCAGAAATGAAAAGGTAGGGGTGATACATACCACTGATTAGATGCCACAGAAATCGAAAATGTAATTTTTAAGAATTATGTATTTCTAGAAATGATTTTGAGCAATTTCATAAATAATTTTTTTATAAGTACAGCAGTACTTTTAATCAGTACTGAAGGTGCAACTTTGTTCACAAAATTATACTTATTTATTATTGCAGATTTCTTGGCTGTATTAAATTTTGCTTCAGATCATAGAACTAAGAAATAAGAAAATTTAATACTTTATAAAATTCAAACATTTTTCCACTATTGTGTAAAAGCTTTTACAAAGTAGGATTTCCCTTTCGTTTTAAGATTTACTTCCTTTTGAGAAAATGTATATAAAACTACATTTGAGTGAAACTTACTGCAGAAGATTTGTAAAATGCATATTGGATACTAACCTGTCAGGATAAAACCACCAATGTAGCATGACACTCTTATCTCTTCTGAAAACAACACGAACCCAATCCTCTGAAACAGTAGAAACTGTTGCACACATTGTGTGTTATAGATTAATACAATTAAATTATAAGAAATGTGTTGAGTAAAAAATACAAATAAATTATAAAATAATAAAAAGCAAAAAAACAAAATAAAAATTGTAGAAATAAAATTACTAATAAACTTGACAAAAAATAAGTGAAATAATTTGTTTTTATTTCGAGTTCTAACCCTAAATTGAAAATCCTGTTATATGGCTTTAATACCTTTGTTGCAATAAACCTTTCTAATATTTTGTTTTTGAAGAGATGAAATAAAAATATACTTAGCAAATAACAATCTGACGAAAAATTAAAACAGGAAAATAAAAAAGCTTCACCAAACTGCATAGTAGCAAGCATACATTATTGTTCCAAACAAAAGATTGAAATTGATTTGTCTAGAAACATGATCTGCATTTTACCTCATTAAGTCACCTAATTTTTCAATTTTTGATAAAAATTTTTTATATTTATTACATTATATATTTTGAACAATGAGAAAAGTTTATAGGAAAATAGGTACCTGTAGAGTTACAGAATAGTGAAGTAATATAAAATTTGTAGAAACAAACACTGACTATTTAGAACTCTAATAAAGTATACAACAGTTCCAAGCTATTTGTCTGCTATTGTTGAAGATAAATGCCAGGTAATTATTTGGCAATCAAGCAATTGGGTGCCCCTGAGCCACAGAAGAGCATTGAATAGATCATCAAGTTTAAATTGTACCATTATTTAATTATCAAAAGAAATTAAAAGTAAAAGGCAGTAAACATACTCAAATATTGCAACAAATAAGTTTTTTCACCTCCATAGCATCAGCAGAATTTGATGTACTGATTTAGGTATGGATAAATATGAACCCAGTGAATGATTGAGTAGTTGTATGACAGTTGATATTAAATAACAGAATAGTCAAACCACAAATTTATCAAACGATTGTACTTCATGAACTAAAAAGAAATACCATTGATTCTTCAAATCTAAAACACGTGCTTTTTAAATGCTAGTTATTTTATTCTTCATTCATACATCAGAAAAAACAACTCATTCTTATGTCGTAAGTATTATGGATTGTTCAGATATTGAAAAAGATGCAAGGGAAATTAAAAGATTATATTTTGAATAAAGACGGAATAAGCATGCACTGTTGACAGCAAATGAAAGTAGAAAATGTGTTCCTTTCCATGGTTTTGTAATCAATAATTTCAACAAATTAATTCAAAATTATTATTAAATAGTAATTACAAAATATTGTTTCTTACCAGGTCCATCAGTAGTAGGTAATGGTGGATGAACTAAATGCGAAGCATCATCTGGATTTTCAGCTATGGTGCCTTGGTGACGCTTAATTATGTCTTTTAAGCGAGGAACAAGTTGCTTTTCAACTTCAGGCATAATAAATATGTGTGGGAGAGTTAAACATTTGTTCTGCACAAGATTTTTTTCTATGGTCATAAACATTTCCACATTACGATCCATGCGGGAAGGAGATTGGAAATCGAATCGCCGCCTATAAAATAAAACAATATCAGAAAACTTATAAGAATGGAAGCTTAAAGAAAGAATCAAACAATAAAAAAAGGTAGCTTTCTTTGAGTTCTATATTTCTTTTAACTCGGAAGACAGGGTTAATCCAAAGTTTACAGAAATCTGTTATTTTTAGGGTGGTACAGTTTTAATTATTTTGTTCTACATTTTTAGTTGTTGAACTTATTAAATTTTTTTTGGTAAATTTAAAAATAGATAGACAAAAGGAAAATGTGTAGAAATAGATTTCAACACATTTTGGCAAGTATTTTTTTGTACTTTGAAATCTTCCTGCTACCAATGCTACTTTTTACTACCACCAGATAATTACAATCATATCAATTATAACTTGGCATTTTTATCCTAAATTGCTTTGACAAAGCAATGGTACAGCTTGGATACACTTTTTTGTGGCAATGCTTTTGGCTCATTTTTAGGCAAGCTTTTTGTAGCAAGTTGTGGCAGGCAAAGGCAACCCCATTTTATTAGGATTATGGCAACCTCATGTTGTTAAAATTTTTATTTTGGGCCCTTTTATGTTCTTTAATATTTTGGAATGTTCTCTTCATTTCCATTGATTGGCCTTTCATTTCATTGGTCTTTTAAAATTTTTCCATTATGTCTTATGATTTCATTGGTCCTTTTGAATATTTTTTCCAATTCTTTTCCATTTCCTGTAAATTTGAAGAATTAAAACTTTCAGTTTGTATCTTAAACACGGCACAGTGTAGTCGTAGCAGGTTGTATCTTGCTTTCATTTAAATCTCTTATTAATCTTTGTAAATCGTTATATTATTTTTATTTTACCATGCCTTCTGTATTAAGGGTTAGGATGTTCTTTCACGAAATCTGAAATTTAATTTTCGTGGTAGGGCAACTTTACGAAATGAGTGAGTTGCTTATCATTTATTTTGCATACATTTATATCAGGATAAGTAGCTTATTTTGGATTTCCTTATGAAATCAGGATTAATTAAATCAGATTTTTTGTGAGAGAAATGCTATGTTCCGATAAAGTTTGCAGCAAAAAATTCAGTTTCAGACAGTTTTTCCCTTTCTTTTAAATTATTTTCCGTTAAGCCTAAAAAGTATATTTTTCTAAAAAAAATTCTTCCTTTCGGACATAAAAAAGCACTCCAACAGCATTGCCACAAAAGTCTATATCAAAGTTTTACCAAAAGAGTAAATGTCTTTGACAGAAGCTTTGGTTGAATAAATAAACTGAAACACAATTTATATTTTAGAAATTCGTATTAAGTGCTAACTTACAAAAACAAGTCAAAGCAATTTTTTGTGTTATCTACATGAAATTCTATTTCTGCTCTGTACCAATGGGGACATTTGATGTTTGACAAAATGTCAAAAAGTTCATGTTTTCTTGATGTTATAAGAATCACTAGATTAGATTAGGATCCAATTTATACATTATAAATGCAGCCCTTTTTATATTTTGAATGAAAAGGCAAATAACTAAAAAAAATCAAATACTAAAAAGGACTTTTGGTAAAATTAGAACTTCTCAATATTTTAAATTCATACAACAAGCATGCATAAACATTCTAAAATAAGCAATTACAATGTTCATCATGTTACACATAAGTTTTTTAAAACTAATAATTCAAAAATAAAAATTTATTACCATCCTTGTTCACTTTTGAATTTGTATACAGAAGCAAGAATGTGACATAAACCTCCTCCAGGTCTAAAGTCAAGAAAACATTTCATCTGAAAAAAAAAGATCCTTTTAAATGTATCCAAGTTTATTAACACTTAATTAGTATTAACCCTCTGAGAGTCAGATTTCAAAACCAATTTTTTTATATTTTTCCTACAACACATTTAATGATTAAATAATCATGTCTATTTGTTCAAATAATTCATGGAAATTTTTAACCCTGACATCCACATGGTCGTATGAAGACTACTTCACCAAAAATCGAGTATCATTGGTAACTATCACCAACTATTTCTCCCCCTTATTTAACAAACTAATCAGGAGGCTCTATACTGGGTTTTGTGCTTGTTTTGATGGGGTATAAAAAGTACTCTTTTCAAATAAGTCGAATTCGGAATTGGACATGTATGTTTTTGCTGATGTTTGGCTTCTTTTACAAAAATTTTATAAACTCATAAAGAAAACACAAATAAAAAGAAATTGTGGTTAGAAAAATCAATTTGATCAATTCAAGATCCTTTTTCTTTCGATGAAATTTCAATAAAAATGTGCATCTATTTATAATAGAACTAGGAAGGTATTTTTCCATTTTCGATCAAACACGTAATTCTAAGAATAAAGTAGTAAGTTTATATTTTTAATAATGCTGTAAAAGAGCAATTTAATTTCTTTATTTCCATGTCTGTTTCTTCAAAGCTTTTGTAGTGGGAATACAATGGGTTGTTTTCCCTGTTGTGCTATTAGCATTATGTAATTCTTTACTTTATTCTTAAAGCAATGTATACAAATTCGTGATAATTTTTTTAAATAAAAATATACACTTTGCTTTGAAATTTATGTTTAAAAAAAGAATCAGAAAATAATACAATGTGATTCAAATGGTCATTTTTCAATAATTCTTCCTTATAAATAAAGCTCAAAGCAACTTGAATTCTTTGGTAATGGTTTTCTTTTCCAATTGTAGACCCAAAGCATCTAGGTACATCACAATAAAGTTTCACTAGAATCATGGCCTAATTATAATCCTGAAATGGAGGCTTTGGTGGTTTGAGGGAACTTTTAATGTCTTTTCCTAAAAACACTGAGATAAGCACACTTTTAAGTGTGAAAGTGAAAGTAAGACTGTTGTATTGTACTTTTGAGGGGACAATAAAGCCTACAGGCAATAAAAACTTGTCATCAATAAATCGTGAACTTAACATTTCTAGATTGTAATTCAATTTCAGAGCTATTCTTTACACAATATATTCTTTCCAGCTATTATTATGCATGCTTATCTACAAAAAAAAATATCAGAATTAAATTTTACATAAAAAGACAAGCAAAACATGTGCTTCAGTCAAATTCCGTGTTGAAAGTAATGGTCATGTGTGCGTTAAACAAAAGTAGTGCAGGATAGTTTTCTTCCATTGTTATAAATTCGGGAGAACTCCCATTCTGAAATATTGAGGGGTCTGGAAATGGTTTTTATGTTAAAGAGCAGATGAAAACATCAGCTATCTGAATGACACATCAGCTGTAGATTCTTAGAATTTCTCTCCAGTGAGTCAAAGTATATGGACACGAACAAGTATAAGATACTTCCTACCCTTTTGTTAGAAATCTGTGAACTCCCATTCTAAAAGACCAAAGGAGGCTGAAACTTTTTTTCAATGAAGGAAAATGTAAAAGTCAGCTACTAACAAGGTCATCCCATTCTTACAGTATACATTGTTGGTTGGTTGTTTTCGGGCTTTATGGTACAAAGGCCACATTTGGCCAAGCTGTGCCAAACACAAGATGGACAACCCAATGAGGGAGAAAAAAAACAGAAGGCTAGGCGAGGGTAAAATGAAAGGGAGGACAAATCACTTGGGTACCTTGGGTTGTGATGTCCACACACCTAAAGATATGCCCCTGAGGGTGTATACATTCTTAGAATTTTGTTCTTATGAGTATTGGGTTAGGGCATACCCCACAGAACCACTCCTGGGCTAATGTCCTCACCATTGTTTTGATAACTTCTGACTACAAGTAGAGGGAAGAGGTTTTGTATAAGTGCTGACTTATCAACACAAACTCAATTATTCACTCAAGAATCTAAGTCAGTCCTCAGGTTTCCAATTCACCATAATCACCATCGTACACAAGCAGCAACATTTAAGCTCACATAAAAAATCTCACACAAGTTTATCCGATCCAGACGCACTGAACAAACAGATGTACCTAGTTAGAAATCAACCCCCTAACACCTAATGATCATTTAACACTGCTTTAGAGGACAAGGGGATGACTGATTACCCTCCTCACTAATAGAGAGGAAGTAATGGAGGTTAAGGATTTTGGGCAGGACAGGTGCCAAAGGGATAAATGATCAAACAGGCTATAAATTGATCAGAAGCCATGCAGAGAAAATTGCAGGTTGCAGTGTACAATACATGCATGATGTTCAGAAGGTGAAGATATCAGTCTAGTGATACTTGAGGCATAATTAAATGTATCGTTTACGTACTGATATTTACATGACATTTATCATTAACTTACAGTAAACAAATGAAAATTACTCACGGGAAGTCTTGTAAGGGGAGGCTTACTAACTGTGCGTCCAAATGCATCTTCTTGAAATTGAACCAATTGGTTCACCAATGCAGCTAAGCCCTTTGCTGTTGGAGGGTCAGCTTGGATGTACTGAAAGAATTTTTTTCATTTGGTTACTTTCATCACATTTATACATTGATTTCAATAATTTTTGAATAATTTCCTTTTAGAATAGCATGCAAACATGTGAAAGATTTATTCGGAATACAGTTAAACTCACTTATTGGAAGTCCTGATTTAACAAGAACCTGGGATTGACAAGGAAATAAAAATAGTGGAGATGTTGAAACTGGGGCACTGGCGATTTATCGACAAACATGGTAACCTTGGCGTTTTTATCTAGCTTTATGGCAACCCTTTTTTAAACGAAATTGCGATGTATTGCGTTCTATGATTTGTGTGGTTTGAAGCGTTGGTTTAAGTTTGTATTTTTTCCGTGGGATTGGTTTCCGTGCTTGCCGTTCCAAAATTTTTATTACCATCTTTTCAAGTAAGTGGCACGTTTCTATTGACTTTTTTTAATTTTTTAATTAGAAATTCAATTTATTAATTATTGTTTGTGATATTATAGATTTATTAGCCACTCACTTACCCTTGATTATGTATGGCAGTGGATGGTTTGACTGGACGTATATGTAATTTTTTTAGAAAAATGTATGATGAATGTTTAGCGAATCCGGAGAGCTTAAAAGTGATTGAATGGTGCCAGAAAGTTGGCTTGATTACGAAGTGGGAGTGAAATGGCTTTAAAATACAGAAAGGATGCAGGCGATAGGTATGAATGGTTGTATAGAAAGGATGAACATTAGCGAAAGCAGTTGGTGCGAAAGGGAACATGGTTTGAAAACAGTAAATTGCATATGTGTAAGATTCTTTTGATTACGTGGTACTGGGTGAATGAAACGGATGTGGCGACCCATACGATGACTGATTGGTTTAGTTTGTGTAGAAAAGTGTGTGGATGTTAAATTTTTGTTAAAATTTGTTAATTTTTAATTGTTTTAATTAATTTTTGAAAAATTGTTACAATTTTGAACCCTGACAAATCTAATTAAATTGGACCGCAAGTTTTATTTTTCTTTACTTTTTATTGCTTATTTGTGAATTCCTTATTTTTACTTCCTGATGTAACAAATCGAATCAGCAAGTCAGCTGCCATACTGGTGTTGGACGCCATCTTGATTTGGCGACAAACATGCCCCGGATTCAACATATTTACCATAAAAATTAAATGGTTAGTCAAACCTTAGACAGGTTGGTAGGGCTTTTCATGGCACAAGGGCCAGATCTAGTCAAGCAATGACTTTTCTGTTAAGTTAAATGGATATACATGCAGGAAGAAAATTTTATTGATACAAAAGAAATACGCCATAGGTAGTGACAGGAATCAAACCTGCACAGTCTACAGCTTCTTTCAAGTATAAAACATAATTATCTCATCATCGAAACTGTCTCTTAGAGATTAAAATTTTGACAACTTTCTTCAATTCATTTCTCCTAAGATTTTAATAAGTCCAGAAAAAGCCAGTGATAATTCATGAATGAGTTAATGGTATTAAAATTACATATCCATAAGCAATATGATAATTTCTAGCACATCAATCCAAGAAAATGTCACTAAATACAAGTGACATTTTCTTCTAAACAGATGAAAAAATTAACATAGCAAAGATTGTAGGAATGAGGAATTTTAAATAAAAATTCCTCTCGCATTCTCAATGACAGTAGAAGAAAGGGAGGATCAGATTTACTGTACGGTCACCCTTGGCGCGATTTTTTCCACATTGGCGATAAATTTTTTTATATGGCAACCCCCATCCGACCCGACAAGAAATTGCAGCAACCCTATTGGACCTTGGAAAAGGTTGGTTTTTCGGAAGGAAAGAGCGCTTCTTTTTTTTTTAACGAACGCATTTTTTTAACAAAATATCGATGTTTTGCGTTCTATGATTGGTAACCGTTTTAAAATTTGAATTCTTTTTGTGTTAGTTGATGTCTTAGCTTTTTAGAAGGATTGTAATTGGTTACCGCTTAACCGGGTCGCAACGGAATATATCACGGAATATATTAGCAAAACTGGAGAGCTTGAAGGTGATTGATTTATTATTACCCTATTCAAAAGGGGTTGTTCGCGTAGGAAAGTCCGCGTTTTTTTTTAAGAACATCCACAGGATTAATTAGACCGTAAGTTTTATTTATTTTTACTTATTATTGCTTATTTGTGTATTCCTCATTTATTATTGCCCTATACAAAAGGTTGTTCGCATACGAAAGTCCGCATTTTTTTAAGAAAATCCACAGGATTAATTAGACTGTTATTTTTATTTTTTTTTACTTATTATTGCTTATTTGTGCATTCCTCATTTATTATTGCCCTATACAAAAGGTTGTTCGCGTAGGAAAGTCCGCGGTTTTTTTAAGAACATCCTGGCTTTGGACGTCATCTTGATTTGGCTACAAACATGTCTCGGATTCTACATCTTTACCCATTTTTCACTACGCTGTTTTCTTTAGATCTCGCTCGTGCAAGAAGTCGCCATTTTGGCGACTTTTGGCGAGATTTTGAAAAAGTCGCCAAGGGTGACCGTACAGTAAATGTTTACCGAAAGGGAAAACAGTACATTTTTAAACAGGTGATGCCAAGTGACATTGTTTATCCCTTATGAGTCTTATCTAACGGGATAAGTCAATGGTGAAACAAAGTAAATTAACCAACCTCTTTCATCTGCATCAAAAGAAAATGTTAAGCAATTTTATATTACATTATTAGAAACCTGATTTTTAGAGCAAATGTGTTGCTTCTTTCATGCTAGCTGTAAGTGGTTTCCTGTACATCAAAGGTCCCTATTTGAATATCAAACATTTATATTTCCAAGAGGAAGTTCTAAATAAACAGATTGAATTAATCAAAAAGATACAGGACAGAATTCACTTGAAACATGTGAACAGTGAATGTATACATCACATGCTACATATACCAAATTAGCAACCGATTAACAAATCTTGATTCTAAAGAAATTTTAAACAGTTTCTCAAGCTTCTTTTTTTAATTGCCAACAAAACAAAAGGGTTGCACCCTAATTTTGTGTTCAACTAAAGTTTTACACAGGTGCAAGGTCCAAAAGCGGACAAGCTGCACAGCATATTTTTGTCCCAAGAAGCCAGATATATCAAGGTAATATTGCCTATAACATAAATTTCAAATGTTCGATCTAACACATTATAGGAATGTATCTTTTAATGGTTGGTTGTTTTGGGGTTTTATGGCATAGGGGTCATATTTGGCCATGCTGCGACAGACACAAGATTTACATCAATTACTAGACATACACACAATGAAATTTTTACTAACACAGAAGAGAGAAATACACCCAGGGAGGAATGCACCTGACAGGAATCAAACTTTCTCCGTGTCTTTTAATGATACTTTATAGAAGACACAAAAATACTCATGCATAAACACAACATTGACACTTGAAATGCATAAAAAATTCTTGCCTCTTGAAAGCATAGTATTAGGCATAAAAATTTTAAACGAATAGAAGTGATATAAAAAATAATTTAATCTGCTGTAAAAATTCTACAATTATATGCATAAAATTAGTTGAAAATTCTCCCCACCAACAATTGTCAGTTTTCGAATATATGCGAACGTAAAAAACGTGGTTTCAAATCCAATGGCATAGATTTTAAGTAAATCTGTAGTGATGTTAGACAAGAAATCCAATTGTCAAAAGATTTTCCTTAAATTTCCAAGATATTAGTACATTCCTCATTAATGATTTCGTACAATACTTTTATGAACACCTTCAAAAAAAATCTCTCAGAATATACACTAAAAGTAGTAACAAAATTCAACGAATCTAAAAAAGCTTACCTTTTTGCAGTTTTTCTGCAGCCATTGCCGCACAGTGTCAAACTGCGCGATTGTTTCCGAGGACTCATAAAACTTAACATTAGGACCTCCATCTTTTTTTCTGTAACAGGTCATCGTGGTCATTCATTAAAGAAAAATAATGTAAATAGAAGAAATTTTACATAATTACTAAGAACACAATGAAGTTTAGCAAGGCATTTGCGACATCCGAGATCACAAACCGCTTTTCTTTTTCTCTTCCGTTCACTTCATTGAAATAAAATCTCGTTATGGCATTGCTATATTTTTTATTGCATTAGGTTTTCAGAAACAGTCAAAAACACATGGCATAAAATACATGTATCTACTAAATAACAAAAAAGGATATACACAAAAAAGTTTCGTTATTTGAATTTTTGGTTCAGGTATTAGGTTTTGGAAAAAGTTGCAGTCACCAACATATTTAAAACGAAAGGTATAAAATGCATATTCACATTGATTATTAAAGTTGTGAAACTATTTCGTCGTTGCTATATTTTCTAAAAATATGAAATTTCTGTTTTTGGAAATTTTAATATTTTAATTTTATATAGCTTTTAAAATTTTATGTTCATTTCATCATCTTTTATACTACTCAACTTAGTGTGATGAATTAAATATTGACAAAAGCAAATTGACACGATAGTTTAAAAATTTCGTAAACCAAAACTAATATCTTCGTTTATTGTTACAACACCCTGAAAAAATCTGATCAAAATGGAATCTGGATTGATGGTATACAAAATTTTATCGCTATATAGATTAAAATCCTTAAAAATATTGTTTTATATTGAACTATAAAACCAGTCAGTAAATTTAAATTAATACCGTTCTAACCCAAATTTTAAGTATTTCGAGAGGAAAGAATAGAAACCTTACACTATTTTTTCGATCTTATTTACTAGTGCTGTAGTATAAAACTACCACCTGTAATATGTATGTGATACACCCATAAGTATTTTCCAAAACAGTTCGCATTTCTACCTTTCTTACGCAGATATATGTGTTACAAAATTTATATTGTGGTTATAAAATTATGGATTTATTATATATGCATCATACATAATATAATACACTTCGTTATATTAGCAATAAAACTGCAAGGTAATCAATGAATGCTCCTTGTGGAATGTTCCTGTGTCCTGATATTCAAACAGTTTGTAGATCTCAAAACTTGCATGTACAAATATTATTGTACATAATGGCTCCAGAGGAACAACATATGAAGTAGAGACTGAACGAGGAAAATTCATTTTCACTAAATTTTTGACAATGTTTTCAGTTAACTACTTGAAAAGCAGTTTTAATTTTTTTAAACTTTAATTGGACTTAGAGATTACGTTTACCTTTCAAACTTAATTTAAAATCTTGGTAATTTCTCTTTTTTTCATAGTTTGCCCCTGTAAACCCAAGATGATATAAAATCTGATGAAGATCCTTTTATTTCATTTAAATATTTTATCTAAAACTATAATTAGTTGAGCTGAATTAATAATACAGTTTTAGTTTTACAAATTATTTAGTTATTGTTATATTTCTAAATTGTTTTAGCTTGCTTAAATTATGTTCTCATTATAGAATACCTGATACAAAAATTGAATGAAAAATTTGCATACATATCACCTTATAGTTGTAAAATCGCCAAATGTCACACTTTCATTGAAATATTTTTCCATGGATTTGTTATACATCCTACTTAAGCTGCACATTCTTACATTTTATTAAAGAATTATATACTCAATGTCAGTCGGTTAACTTAACCCTCCATTAATCATTGGTATTTTTTAAAAAAGATCACTGTGCATTCAGAGGAACTCGATGTTTTCTTCCTTAATTACACATGCATTAATTATTTATTAAAAAGTATGTTTTAATACATACTTAAAAACAAATAACTGTAAAAATGATTTTTTTTATTTAATTCATTTTTTAAGGTTATTCTTCTCATTGCATGCATAACATTGAAAAAGTCACTGCACCTGTCAGGACTAGTGTGACTAACAGAGGGTTCAAAAACAATCTTCAAGATTTAGGTTCAATCTTACTGGTCTATAAATTTTAAATATCCTTTCCCCCTGCTTACAAAGTTTTGAATCTATGGTTTAATTCAGTAAATGTACACTTTCCATTTGTCTTTATATCTATTTAAACTTTAACAAATTCATATCAATGTCACTTGTATTTTAACTTTTCCCTGCTTCTTGCATTTTGAATCCTCCAAGTATTTCCTACTATAAGATGTAAGTGATACAAAGCTTGCAAGTTAAGGTTCACTTTTAGAAATTCATGTGTTCAACTTCTCAATTTGCAGAAATTTAGTATTTTGTTCTTTGAGCCATAAAATATTAGGTACATCATGGCCATAAACTTTCAAATTTTAACATGTTAACAATTGTTATAACATAATTAATTTAATCAAAATGTATCTATGTTTAAAACTCAACTACTTTCATACAAGAGTCTTATGGGTACACTTTAGCATGTTAGATTTATCGATTTTTTCAAGTGTGATACCCACTGCTATGATGTAAACAGATGCCTTGCAAAACATAAAACTAAACAAAAATTCATGAATAATTTTATCATTTTTCCGAATATGTCTATCATTCATCTAATATCATTTTTCACTGAACATAATTTTTCTCTTAATTAGTTGAATTATTGATTCAGTCATGTTTTTGTTTAGGAACCTACTCTATATTCTATTGAAGCCATTGCTATTCTGGACAATGATGGAAATAGAATCCTGGCTAAAGTAAATGTTTTGAACTATTTATGACTACTTATTTTAAATCTAAGGTGCTAAAAATGCTAACATTTTAACTTTACAGTCCTAACAATTATACTCTTCAATCCTTTTGTGATTCCAAGGACTATAATGGCCAATCCAAGTCCATAATTGATTTGTAATTAGACACCATAAGTATATTTTGTAGTTCTTTGACTTTAAATGTAATTCTTTAAGATCCTGCTAAAAATCTTGCCTATTTTTAAAACCAAACAAAGGAATGCCTTTCAGAAAAAAATATTTCTTTTCTAAAATTAAGCTAAACCATCTAAGAGCCATCTTAAAATTTAGAAAAGAATTAGTGAAAAGAAAATGTTTTCAAAGGCACTCTTGCATGTTACTCAAATTCATCTAAAAAATATCCTATAAGAGTTCTCTCAAACAATAATAGTGGAGAGCTT
This sequence comes from Meta bourneti, assembly GCA_933210815.1. NCBI lineage: Eukaryota > Metazoa > Arthropoda > Arachnida > Araneae > Tetragnathidae > Meta > Meta bourneti. The sequence continues at coordinate 48,072,042 of OW119929.1, read as the reverse complement.
ATTGTGATGAATAATAGTTATTAACCCTCCAAGTATCCAGAGAAAAAAGATGGTACTTTGCAAACAATACTTTCACATTCCTTCAAAACTAACTGGATGCTTAAGTTCTGAAATTCCTTTCCCTATCAACTTACAGAAGAGTGCTGTCTTTTACAGCCATTTTTTTCTGTGTCTGCTGTGGAAAACCAAGATTTTCTGGGTCAAACATCTGCATGATTATTTGTGTATGAACACTCGTCTCAAAAGTTTCCTAGAAGTTTAGGGCAACTGTATTGTTATGGCATATTTTTTTTTATTTATTATTTTATATTTTTTGAATTTCTGAACCATACTGAAAAGTTAAGCGAGTGGTTAGTACTCTTTCCCTCTGTTCAACAGGCTCTAATTCAGAATCCACTTACAGCTGTAGGTCCCAACGTAATTAGCTCTTTCTGTTGCCAAAAATAACTTCTGTAAATCAATCATGTAAACCGGATCATTCAGAAAAAGATTCTGAACTAATGATTTACAGAAATTTTTTAAACTTATTTCTGCTTATGTTCTATGTGGTGAGATTTCTAGTAAAAATAATAGATACTTGTGTAAAATCCTGTCGACCATTCTCTCCAAACCAGAAAAATGTCGTCAAACGATGCGATATTCTGCCTATAATGGAAAGCGTGAAATCAAACACGGTTTTTCCTATTCTGCTCCTCTGCTTGCCGCCAAAGTGACGTGACATCAAACACACTTGGTCATTTACCATAAAATGAAATAGACTGAGCATGCGACCGCAGCTTCATGTTATTTCTTCAAGTTGCTCGGTTTGAAGATCTGTCACGTGTTGTGGGTAAAAACATGAATCCTAAATTATTGACTGGTTAAAGTGATAATCCACCATGATCAAAAACACTAGTCTGCTCTTCCATAGCGATTTGTGATTTACCCTTCAGAGATCTTACAACGACTCCGCCCACATGATCCATCTATTTCATTAGAAGGTCCATGCACTTGGTTGTATGTAACCTTGTTTAGCCATTTTTTTATACGAGTTCTATCAGCTATTATTAACAGCTATTTCTGTTTTTTCACCTCACATTTTTAGAAAAAAATGATTAAAATTTGGGACTTGCCTACTACAAAACAGAATTCAGTTGACTATTTTATGAATTTATGTGGCATCAGATTCACAATGAAGGGGACCTATTCGTTGCTATCTTGAATGGAATTAGGTATTTTTGGCTGCCAAAATGATTGGAGTAAGTTTGACTGGAATTGCGCCAACTTTCATGGTCAATGGGATTTTACACAAGTACCAAATAATGTATAACTTTATGGTTGTGTATGTTTGTGACTCTTAGACCCACATTTTACGAAATCATGTTTCCTTAAACAGAGACCAATGTTTAAGGAATAAACTATGGTCAAATACTATTGTTTTATTTCTTAATATCAGATAGATTTTAAACTTTGCATCATAAATCATGGACATTTTCCTTTCTTCACTTCACTCCTTACATCAATCTGAAAGTTTTTTCTGTTTTTGTATTGGCACTTTGATTTCATCAATCAACATATAATTGAAATATTGTTCTTTCAGTATTATGGGAAAACATTTCCAACAGCCAAAGAACAGAAAGCTTTTGAAAAGAACCTCTATAAGAAGACACACAGAGTTAATGGTTGGTAATTATAAAATATTTAGTGTGTGCCTCTGGTGTTTACTTTTTTACTTTAAACAAAAAATTAGACAATTTGTATAGGTTTTATAACAACTTTTATTGTTATTTTTCTTCACTGAAACTATAGTTGACATATTTTTATATCTTACTACTAGTTGAACTATCTCTATTATTTACACAAGATGCAATAATATTTATCCCCATATCAGTTTTTTTACAAATATGTACCATAATTATGCAAGCAAATTTATATCTGGTATTATTCATAGTATGAAATTAATAGTGGGATTTTTACTAAACTTAAGCATAAATATGGATATCCACTGTAATACTTTTAAACCATAAATGCTATACACCTTTTTATCGATCAATTTTAGACAGAAATAAATTCTGCTACATCACACAATATTCACAATTGACAGTAACTGCATTTTCACTGGCACTCTCGAAAGAAATGGTCCAATAATATCTCTACTTCAAATTACATGTCAAACAGCTGTTCCACGAGGATGAAGGGGTAGTTTATGAATTAACATTAGATTTTCTGATCCCATTAATGGCAGTTTTGTCCTACATATCTACTAATGTCAAAATGAAGCACAAAGGTGACTAAATAACATGACGAAAAGAGCCTGTATTTGCAGCATGACTAGAGGTGGTTAGGTTATTTGGCCAATGTCGTATTCCATAAATTGTCATTAATCGAGTAAACAATATGTACAAAAATTAATCAAAAAATGTTTTATTTAAAAGTTATTCCAAAACAAAATGGTGCTCTTACATAAAAACACCCTATGCTTTGAAAAGGAACAAACCAATATTACTGTAAATCATTCCTTAACCCTCTGAGAAACATGAGATTTCTGAGTAGAGTAACTGATTTTATCTCATTTAGAAACTAAATAGCCACATCAGTTGAAATAATCCTAGGAAACATTCTATTGATCAAGGAAGTCAAAACTGGCTAGAAGTCAAAGGGAAGACTGCAGTTTATCGTCATAATTATTCAATTGTCTAAGTACTTTCAGTGCATATCACCAAGCATGCTAATTGTACTCCTTTATGTGTCAAAGACAATTTTTAAAGTCAAGAAAAATTCCACTACAAATACAAATAAAAGCTGACTCATTTGTTAGATTCCATTTCCATGTATGAAATTTACATGAAAAGCATGGCAAAAAGAATCTGCTAACACGGAAGATTTTAATAACTAGCAAATTACACCAAAATTGATTTAATAACTGAAATTTTATATCAAGAGCATATTTACCTAAATATTTTACTCTTCATCTATAATGTGATCTAATCTCCTTATGAATTCCTTGCATCACACAGAATAAAGAAATTGCTGTAGAAAAAGTATTTTTCTTAGTAGAACTAACAATACTCATGATTTTCTATTTTCATCTTTTACATTTCATAATTATTTTATATTCTTATATACACTGAAAATAAGTTTTCAGTATAAGAAAATATACAACATTTCGAATTTAGGAATACAATACTTGAATTAATCATTAAAAGACTGTTTTGATTTTCAAATTCCTATGAGAGGCATTTTTTGCCAAACTAAATGTAGATGGTAGTGTTTCTGCAGTGATACATGTTTCCTGTACGTAACTTGGTTTGTTTTTCTAATATGATTTCAGCACTCCTCTATAAAAAATTAAAAAGAATGAATTCCGAATTGATATATGATAGTTGATTGGTCAACATCAATTAGATTAAACATCTAATGTTTTCAAACAGTGATAAACTACATTTTAAATTTTAGGGTAACCCTGATATGTATCATGCATTTAGATAGCAGAAGTACAATCTTTGCAAACTGGTTAATTTGTTTACTCTGAAATTCCCTCGTTCTTAACAACCTTCATGAATTTGAAAGTTTTTACTTGATTTTAATTCAATTATTAATTAATATGTTTTTATGTAGCTGAAGTAATTATGCTTGATGGACTTACAGTTGTTTATCGAAGTAATGTAGATCTCTTCTTTTATGTCATGGGAAGTTGCCATGAAAATGAAGTAAGATGTTCTTTTGTTCATTTAAGTATTTTCAATATTTTTAAACATTTTATGTAGCGTGTACGTTTTTGGTCTTAAATTTTTAGTATTTGAAAGTTTTAAAAACTGAAAAAAAATACAATTTTATTATGGAAATAAAAAATTGTTACACAAGTTTAGTATATAATTTTTACTATTTACTTGTGTAAACTTTACAGATAAGTCTCTTCTTTTAAGTTACTATATTGACACTACCAATGACAAAATATTATGTGTTGCTGTAATTACAAAATGAATAAAAAATTTATAAAATCAATTCAAAATCATTTAATCCGGGAATGCTTATTTCAAAATTTTATTATCTAAAAAAATTTGACAGTCAGACTGATAATTATTTAAGAGCTTCATTCTAATCATTCAGGTGTTCATTTCTAATGTTAACATTATTAAATTAATCTTGGATTTTTCTGTTGTTAATGTCAGTTCTTGTGTGTCTGAAGTCTAGAAATTCAGTTTTGCAGTGAGACAAAATTTCGCATAAATTAGTGTTGATATTGAGTACTGAATGATGGTCTTTATTGTAGCTTAATTTTAAAATTAAAATGAAGTTTGGATTTTCTTGGGTGTGCAGAAAAGTCCCCTATAATCTCCATAATAACATTGAACATTGTAATTCTGATATCCAATCTGAGTTCGTACTTAAATGATTGCTAGTTCCTTTGAGGGTATTTGATTCCTTTGAACATATTTGACACTCTAAAAGTATTGATTTAACATTACTACAATATGTTTTGTTTTGTGTTGCTGAAAAGGAATGTTCAACCAAAAAATAATAAATGTATGTTTTTAATAGGAAATATACAAGTTGTATTAAAATAATATGCCATCTGTATGCTAAAATACTGATTTCAATAAGGTTAAAAAACAAGTGAAAGTATCATATGGATAGATATAGCAAGCATATTTGGGCATCAGTAGTTGATTATGCACAGTTTTATAAATATTGGGGTCACTAGTTCAGTTGGTAGTATTGCTTGGAGGTTGTGAGTTCGAAACTCAATCCAACTAAAGGCGTCATGTATGTGGGGGCTGCTGCATGTGAAATCTGTCATGTCCTCACATTGGCAGGGTGTGGAAATTTAGAGAGTGGAGTGCCAACTCAAGTGTTGACTTCGTCATCTGACTAGTTCAAAATTACTAGGGTATGTCCCTTCAGGATTGATCCCACTATTGCCAATAGCCTGTTGTGTTGCTCCAGTGTGATGTAAATTCAACTACTACCTACCATCTATAAATGTTGATAAAGATTCTTTTTCCCAACAATGAAATGAAATTGATATTTTTATGTAAAAGAGAAGTAATTCAATTCTGTTCATTTTCACTTTATGTCAAATTAATTCAATTCAAACAACGCTGGATGATTCTGCTAGTTCTTAAGAATACTCATTTACTTAAGTTATCTTTTAGTAAATATTTAAAACCTTGTATTTGTAAACACATTTATTGGATTGCTTTAAATTTTCTCAATTTCTGCCAGAAAAATGCAATTCCTTTGAATTACCATTGTATGTTAAGTGTAAGTACTGTTAATTTACAGGGTATGATGATCATGGTTTGAGATTTACATTATCTGAACTCATTTCACTTATTCCAGTTTGAATTCTGAAATTCTCAAAGTATACCTCTTTGGTTTTCCTTGCATCACTTGCTGTGAGTTTGATCCCCATTCCTTAGAAATAAACACATCTGTTCTAGTTCACATCTACAGCATTGAAACAATTATGTAAAAAGCTAAAAAAACAATTGATTTTAAAAGAAAAATTAATATTGAAAAGCTTTATTTTTAAAAAATCTGCAGCATATGGATGCATAGCCTAAAATGGTAACTTAAAATGAACCAAAAATTTTATATAAATAATCAACTTTTGATTAATATTTAAATGCTCTTAAGCCTTCATTAAGTTTCTGAAGCTCTTGTGTGTGATACACATAAATTAGATTGGTGTCAATTTTGAAATATAAGATGGTAGTATTTTTGAATTCAAAGAATCAGGATCTGTAGGTGTTATGTTTAAAAATGCTTTTTCTTTACAAACTAATAAAATCAGGGTGGTATGAAAAATCATAATTTTTTAAATCATAAAAATCAGATTTTTTATTTAAATCGGATTTTAATGATTTTTATCATTAAAATCCGATTAAACATTAATCCTTATAAACATTAATGTATTATAAGGATTTAGAAAACATGGCAGGTGAAATTTTTGAAAGATTGAAACTATAAAAGTTATCATTGGATCTTTTTTGTTAGTTTTATTATTTCATTTGAATTGTATTACATGATACAAATCTTTTATACTTAAAATTTTAAACAATACATTTTTATAAATCATAATAAAAAAGTTTAACAAATTTTAATTTTCTGGCCTTTTTGTTACCCAATTTCGTTTCTTAAGAATACCTTTCTTGTCTGCTACGGACACAAAAATCTAAATTTAAACACATTTAAATTCGTTGGAACCAAATGTTTCCCCTTTCAAAAAGAAATATCTGGAATACAATGTTTTCTCAGAAAGGAAATTAAGAAACTATTGACTCCCTCTGGAATTTTCTTAATTACAGGCATAATATGAGATAAATATATTAAGATTTGCTATATTAAGATATTCTATTTAGGCTTAGTCGGTTTTCTACCAAAGGGTTTTCTAAATAAGCTAGGAAGTGAGGGGCACACCTACTAATTTTTAATATGCTAGAAACAAATGTTAAACAGTGTTGATTCCTTTATCAGAAATGGCAGATTCTCCCTTGAAAGGGCATCATTTCAAGAACCTGTTCAACCTTTCCACTGGGAAGACTCAAAATTAGCCTAAAATACTTAGTGCAATGCATGAACTGGACCCAAACTCAGCCTCTGTCTATGTTTAGTGAGCAAAAGGAAATATTTGGTCAAGTGTCATTCCAATACAGGTGCCAACTACTAGAGGGCCGAACTCCTTGTCCCCAAAAACGGAAGAGGGAAATATTTCCCGTATGTGTGTGTGAGAAACTAAATAAGCTAAAAAACATCTACATCAAGCATGCCCTAGGAATCTAACCCCTTGATAATTTTTATGGTAGACTCAGGACCCCCAAATATAAGGGTAAATATTACAAATAATGATTAACCAAATATGCTGAGTGGTTCGATCTCTCTTACCCCCTACACTTTATCAAAAATAGCGCAGAGTTCTAGAGAGATGAACTCCTTGGGTTCTAAAGCTTTTTTGGTTGGGGACCTGGTCCCTCTCTAACATGAGGTTTAAATATAACCAATACATTGATAATATTAGTAATTATTTATATAACAAAATAAAGAGTTCTAAAACACCCTTATATAATGAAGTGATGTTTTACTTCCCCCAATAATTTCTCAAAGTTGGCACCACTACATCTCAATTAATACTACCATCTCTAATAGGTTATTTTCAATTAAACAAAGGTGTTACTGAGTAGGAGCAAATTTTTAAACTTATTTGAATAAGATAAATATTAAAAATTAAATAACCGGGGACAAAATGTATATTAATTTAATTTAAGGAAAAAAAGAGAATTCAAAGTTTGATTGAAATCATGATTTTTTTTAGTAAAAATCACTTGATTTATTTAAAAGAGCATACCCTGATCAAAACTGTTATTAACATTGTAGTAACTCTTTTAAAAGAGAATCTACTATTCAATTACCCCTTGATAATATGTAAGCAAATCGTTTTAATGTGTTAAACACTCGCAATATCTTTATCGCAATTTTATTCTTTTTTCTAGCTCATTCTGGTGAGTGTGTTGAATTGCTTATGTGATGCTGTTAACCAAATACTTAGGAAAAATGTCGAGAAAAGAACTCTTCTTGAAAATCTCGATGTCATCCTATTAGCTGTGGATGAAATTTGTGATGGAGGGTATGATGAAGGCATTTCATAGAATTCTCTAAAAAGTTCTAAGTTTTGTATTTTTGTTGCAATTAAAAGTCTTACTTTATTATACTTCAATAAATGGTCATGTCAATGCATTTTGTTTTTCATGCTACTTCAATTATATTTTTCAATTTATGTTATCTTTAAATATTGCTAAATGACTTTTTATACATACATATTTCTTTTTACATTTTGTAGATATTTAATTATTATGTTGTAGCGTTATTTACATAAAACAAATTATAAGGATAACAGATGCAACTTTTGTCTCATACTGATCTATATATTTAATTTCATACTGTGAATTTTTTTGTTTAAAAAAAATTCAGTCAGAAAAATATTAAATTTTACATTTCAGAATTGTTCTTGAAGCTGACTCTACTGCAGTTGTTCAAAGAGTAGCCCTAAGGTCGGATGATATTCCACTTGGTGAACAAACAGTTGCTCAGGTAAATACTTAATTTTGATAAATTTTAAGTAAAATTTCTCCATGTTTATGTATTTATATTCAATTAAGTGTGACTGAAAAAAAGTGGTGTCATGAGACAAATTTGTCTGTACATTAAAACTTTAAATCTCCACCTGTATATGTCCTAATAAAAATGCAATAAGAATCAGTTAAAGATATAGCCAAACTCTTAATACATTGCACTTGGAGAAATCAAAGATAAAACATGCTTATAATCAAAGGTATTGAAAAAAATTACTCTTACACAAATTAAAAAGCATAAGTTTTCCATCAAATTATGTATTTTTTAAAATTGTTTAATTTGATGGAATATTTTTTAACAGAAATTTCTTCTCAATTCAATTTGATTGCTCACAAGGCATCCAAATCGTTTTTCAGTTGAATGTATCCTTTTAAAAAGGCTGGTCTACATGTTGTCTAGTAACTAATAATCTCATCAGCTGCTCCGAATACTTTTGGCTATCCTGGGGATTGGTTCTGTACATAAGAGGAGACAACCTATCTATTCAATGTCAATTGAATAACTTATTGTTTACTTCCCACTCATCAGGCTTCGACTTCCCTTTCCTTACCTGCAATTAATAGTGACACTTGGTTTTTTTTTCATATAAGGTAGAACTGAAAAGGGCAATGACTATGGGTGATGTTGGTAGGTATCCTGCTTCTGCAAGCTGACAATTTATTGTGGAAAGTTAAGAAAAAAAGCAGAATTTGCTATTTATTGAGGTATTTAAATGAATGAATATAATTGCGAAAACAAAAATTGATATTGTTGAAGAAATAAAATGGGAAATGTCTATTTAAAGAGCTTTTTATCTTTTTTAACATTCTACTTAATTGGTTTAAGGAAATGCACTATTTTCTCTAGACAGTTTCTGTTTTAATGTTAAAAGTTAGCATTTGCATTAAGTTATGCTTTTTCCATTTTTTCCAGGTTCTTCAGTCTGCTAAGGAACAACTAAAATGGTCTTTGTTGAAATGAACTTTTTTATAATGAATTTTTCTCTCCGTGTATATTTTTGTTAAGACATCAAAATGTCTTTGGCTATATATGTATATTATATTGGTAATAAATCTTGTGTTTTGTTTGTATGCAATCTTTTGATTTTAATTTTCATTTTGCTTTCAAAAGTAAAGTATTAAGAAATGCAATTGCAGTATCCAAAATTTTGACATGCATTTTCTTTGACGATCTAATTTAAAGAATGATTTTTTTTTAATTTTTGAAGCCTTCAATTATTTTTCTAATATTTAACTTTTAATTCCTTTTTAGTGAAATTACACTTATATTTAATAGTAGAAGTACTATCTATCTTGTCTTTTAAATTGTTGGTTATTTCAGGAAATATCAATTGAGGGGGTCAAAGCAAAGGGATGTAAGTGACAAAATGAGTTGGATACATGGAGAGATTCTTTAGACGACTGGCTGTGGACAGTCGGAGCCATCATGTGTACTGGTACTGCCATATAATGAGAAAGATAATCTGCTCAAGAGATACCGTCTTAAGCTTAGTGCCAAAGGGACGCAAGTCGCTTATGTCTCTTTGCCACGAAATAAAACCAGTGTTGCAGTCACTCGGTTGGCAGGAAATGGCTCTGATGGTTCCTGATTTGGATTAATAGCGCAAGGTCCAATATCGGACAAGCTGCGCCAAATAAGAGATTAAATGTCATTCAATAAAATCAGTTAAAAATAGAAATGCATTAGAGAATATTAAGACTGAATAAAAAGAATGAAATGTTTTCGATGTTGCGAATGAACATAAAGTAGGTGAAGTGATGCAGTTTAAAAGGGCGATAAAAATTCTCTAGAGAATTGGTCTTAAAAGTTTAAAAAGATTTGAGTGTTCAATAAAATGTGGATAGGGTTTTCCTTATCCACAAGAAAAGATAAAAAGGTATGATTTGATATATATTTAAAAGTGATAGTTTTATACATATTAAGTGTAAAAATGGAAAAGTTCAGAGTGGAGAGGATTACCCAGCAAGATAGATAAATTAGGCAAGGGAGTTTTAAAATGTGTAACATAAAAATGCCGCAGACCTGGACAGGAAGTTGAAAAGTGAGATATAGTCACGTCTCAATTACAATAGTGGCAAAAAGAGCTTTCTCCAGCCAGTAAGTACCGATGGGTAATCCTTGTATGCCCAATGCGAAGTCTTGTTAGAATTACATCAAGACGACGAGAATACAAAGAGGGCCAGGGTGATATGGTCAGTTGTATTCCATGAAGTTTATTACCACTGCAGTTCCCAGTCTCTGTCAATCATTCCATATGATGTCGCGTATAGTTATTCGAATATCCTCATGTGGAATTCGCGAACTCAAAAATGTTGTTGCATTCTTGGCAGCGGTGTCAGCAAGTTCATTGCCAACAATCCCGATGTGGCCCGGTACCCAACAGAAAGAGATTCTATAGCCACGTCGAGTAATCTGATGATGTAATTGCAGCACAGCAATAGCTAAGGGATGTTGTGGGGATCGGCTGACAAACATTCCAGAATACTTCTAGAGTCCATGTAAACAATAAAATTATCTATCTCCAGGTGAGAAATGTGTTTCTGTTAAGTTCAAGTTTAAACTTTCTTTTAAATTCATCAACAGGCCAAAATAAAAAGACCAAGTTTTTATTAAAAATTCGTTCTGAACAGTAGTTACATCATGGGTCGAGCATAACTAAAGTGGGATTCAGAAACAAAAATGTCAACTTAAATACATAAAATACTGTTATGATAACAGTTAACACAAACTGATTATATGCAAAAATAGGATACTCCGCTCCCATTGGTCACAGTAAAGGGGAGTGGTTATGGTTTCCCGCGAAGTTTGTTTCAATTGGTGGGGCCACATTTTGGCGACACTGTATACTAACAGAAAAACGCCTCTCTTGGGCGGACATTTTATTAAAAGAGAAGGACGTGGGAATTCTAGTAAGTACTGACAATTAACTTATTTACACATACTTGTCGAACAAGTGGCCTCCCTCCCGCGTTCTTCAATGCTCCTATATCTTTTAGGAAAATAAAAAATACATTTAATGCAAACCTTGTAAACAAGTACTGGTTCCTCACTTAAGGAAATCTTATAATTACAAATGTTATATATATAATATACATAAAGGAAATATTCATACTACTCAAATATATATAAACATTTAATTTCATTCAAATACTACATTACAAAAATTTCGTAATCCTTTTGATAGTGATTTGGTGAAAACATCGGCTAAATTTTGTTTAGAAGCAACATGTTTTAGTAAATATTTTCTCATAAATTATTTTCCCATAAACATTTCTCACAAATAAAATGATACTTTATATCAATATGTTTAGTTCTATTATTTTTTATGGGGAGTTCGAAAAGTCTATTCCAGCTCTGTTATCACATAACAGTTCTTTACTATACGGGTCGACTTTCGTCAGAGAATATTCTTTACATTCCTCCAGAATTCTAGAAACCCACAATAACTCTTTGGCTGCATCTGTCAGCGTCAGGAACTCGGCCTCCATTGTAGATAGTGTTACGCACTTGTGCTTAAATGTACGCCATAAAATTGGAACTTGATCGATGATCAGCATAATTCCACCCATAGAGATGCGGTCGTCCCTGCTAGTCGCAAAGTCTGAATCACTGCAGCATGTAATCTTGAGGTTTCGGATATTAGACATGTTGAGTTCTTGATCTTGAGTAATTTCAACATACCCAGGAGTTTCATCAAGCTGTTCCAGTGAGCTATGCCTGGGTTCTCTTGGAATTGCGATAGGATGTTGACGGCATAGGTGATGTCGGGTCTAGTGCGGCCTGCAAGATATGACAAACAGCCGATGACACTTCGATATGGCAGTTTTGTCATTTCTTTCCTTTCGTCTTCCGTGTTAGGGCAGTCAAGTTTTGAAAGAATTATACCTTTGGAATGGGAAGCGATGACGTTGGGAATCTAAAATTTCTAAAGGTGTTGCACACTTTTTCGATGTAAGGTTTCTGATGTAACATGAGATTACCATTATGTTCTTCAAATTGTACACCTAACAGCTTCTGTGTCCTTCCTAAGGTCTTCAAATCGAATTTTGAGCCTAGGATTCTGGTTATTTCTTTTGTTGTGTCCTCCGTTTTTCCGAAAACTACAATGTCGTCGACGTAGAGTAGAAGCAAACCTCTTCCCTTATAAGTATATACGCAGTTGCACCATCTAAATTTCTTGATCCCCAATGTTTCTAAGACGTTGTGTACTTCAAAGAACCATTCGCGCCCACTTTGATGGAGTCCGTACAGGGCTTTCTCCAACTTACAGACGTGGCTCGGGAACTTTGGGTCTACGAATCCCTTCGGTTGGTCCATGTAGATCTCCTTGTGAAGATTTGAGTACAAATATACGCTCTTTACGACAAGTTGACAATGCGACCATCCTAGTTGGAAAACTAATACTGCAAAGAACAGGCGTATAATCGAGAAGTTCACAACAGGACTAAATACTTCGTCGTAGGTCTCACCTTTTCGCTGTTTGAAGCCTTGGGCTACAAGACGAGCTTTATACCTCACGATTTCATTTTTCTCGTTAGACTTCATTGAGTATACCCAGCGGCTTCCTAGAGTGGTTTTGTTCTTGTTCGGTACAAGTGTCCATACTTCCCGTTGTTGCATCATCTCCATTTCTTATTCCATCGCCTTTTGCCATTTGTCCTTGAGTGGAGATTTCATGGCTTCTTTAAAATTTCCCGGGATTGCTATTTCGATGTGCCATGCTTCCGGCGAATTTCCATAATCCCCATTCGAGATCTGTTGGGAACCTTTCCCGAGTACTGGTTTTTGCCACTAAAGTTGAAGAAACTGGGATTAAAAGTGATATTACGGGATCTGCAGTATGTCTCAGCATCCTTATTGGATCTTAAACGAGTGCTTGTTCCATGTATCCCGTAATATGTCTGTCCTTGATCCATCAGGCCTGGTGACCGCTTTACGGAACCAGTCGATATCTGTTTAGGTTGGCTTTCTTCCAGACTTTGTTCAGGTTCGTCATCAGAATCTTCGTCCTTCGTATAATTCAGACGATGACCCAGGACAGCTTCCACTCTCTCTTCCGGCAATTTTTCGTTGAATGATACATTGATCATTTCTACAACTCGTTTTTCTTCGGGTATCCAAATTCTGTAGCCTTTCGTCTGTTCAGCATATCCCACCATTATGCCTTTCTTCGTTTTCATGTTGAGTTTGTTTCTCAATGCTTTGGGGGTTCCGACGAAAGCTGTACTACCAAAAATCTTCAAATGCTTCACTGAGGGTGTTCTTCCGCCGTAAAGTTCGAATGGCGTCTTCTGTGAGTTGCCATGACAAACTCTATTCCAGGTGTATGTGAAGGTTAACAGGGCCTCTGCCCAAAATCGGTCAGACAGTTCACTTTGCTTCAGAAGGGCTTCCACACCGTCCAACTCTGTATAATTGAAGCGTTCACTCACGCCGTTCATCTCAGGACTGTATGTGTTTGTGCGCTCGCCTTTAATTCCTTGAGACTAGGTACCCTTCAAATTCTTTATTGCGGAACTCCTTCCCTTGGTAAGTCCTTATATTGAGTATCTTCGAGTTCTGGAAGCGCTCTGCTCTTGTCTGGAACCTTTTGAATGAACCAAATACTTCATCTTTTCGCTTCATGGGGACCTTTCTGGACCTTTGACCTGGCTGTGACCTTTCTGGAGTAGTCATCTATAATGGTGAGGAAGTATCTGTTTCCTCCTAGTGAAAAGGTAGGGAGTGGTCCGCACACATCCATATGAAGTAACTGTAAGGGTCTAGTCGACAGGATTTTGGCTATCGATTTAAACGATTTTCTTCTTGTTTTGGGCTAATTTGCAGTCTTCGCATCTAGAACTTGCTTCCTTGAACTTTGGTAAATCCCTTACGCTCTCATTCTTGCTTGTCGATATGATATATTGATCGTTCACGTGCGAGAAATGCCTGTGCCAAATTTCAAGTTCCTTGTCTGCAACTATCGATACATTCAGGGTCTCTTCTGAGTTTTTCTTTGGATATTCGGGCTTCACAAAGTTTTGTCTATCCTTCTTGAACGCTGAATACATCAATGTACTGTTCGTGTCAAATAGATCAATTCTATCACCCTTGCCAATTGTCGGATTGATACTCTACCTGATTATAATCTTTGTTTTGATATATTTAGTAAGTTGCGAATGGCAACAGTCTAGTTTTAGTTTGTGTTTTATGTACGCAGAGAAATGGCTTCTGAGTTCCTTTGTCGTATTTTTAGAGAGAAATAATACGTATTATTTACGCCATAAATGCTTCTGAGTGTTATTTTGTGATTTAAAGCAAAGAGTGTACATATTAGAGCTGTAAATAAACTGTTTTGTGTTATAAGGTGTTTTTATGGAACAATTAAGTACACCAACTATAATCTGAATACTTCTGATTCCGAAATTCAAAACGGAACATCTGGCGTCCGCGACAGGACTCGACTGCTGATTATTTGGGTGAGTTTTTGTTTTGTCTATCCTATTTCCTGAATTAATATGGAAGCAGCAAAGAAAAATAGAACTCAGCAGAGGAGACTGTTTAGTAAAGCATGTAATGAGTTTGATGCTGAAGAAGCAAACTTAGAAATTTCTGATAAAATACTTTTTCTGAAAGTTATTGAGGAAAAAGCTACGCTAATGGTGAATGCTGAAGAAAATGTTAAGCAGTTTCTTTTTTCTGAAAACATTGAAGATGATGTAATAGAGAAAGAGATCGATGAATCTGAAAGTTATATAGACCGTTGGCGGTTGTTACAGTTTAAGTTGAAACAACTTTCGCTTTCAGAAAGAGAAGACGTTATTTCGAATTGTAGTGTTTCTCAGCAAAATACATTATTACGTTACCCTAAAATACAGTTACCTACATTTAATGGAGATTTAAGAAACTGGGTTAGATTTTGGGGTCAATTTGAGAAAGTAGATAAAGACCATAATTTAGATCCGCATGATAAGTTCTCATACCTATCCCAATGTATGGAGAAGGGAAGTGTTGCCGAAGAACTAATTAAAAGTTTTCCACCCGGGGGAAACAGTTATGAGAAAGCTATAGAACAATTGAAATTACGTTTTGGCAGAGAAGAACTACTTATACAGGTGTATGTTAGGGATCTTCTATCATTAGTTCTCCAAAAGCAGAATATGTCGAGAAAATCTTTGAGAAATCTTTATGATTTATTAGAAACAAAGCTCCGTGCGCTTGAGATATTAGGAGTAACTAGGGATAAATATGCGTCGATGCTTTTCCCACTTGTTGAGTCTGCTCTACCTGAGGAAACGCTTCTAGCGTGGGAACGATATAGATCTACAAGTCGTAGATCACATGATGAGGAAGATCAAAATACAACTAAAATTACTAAAAAGACTGATCTCGATTCAATTCTTGATTTTCTTCAAGATGAAGTACAGGCAGAGGAACGTATAATTCTAGCCTCACAAAACTTTGGAGTTGAAACCAAGCATAATTTTAAATTGTTCAAGGAGAAGAGGGCTGGAAATAATAAACGTAAATATGGGGACCCTCGTCAAATAGCTAGTGCGGCTGATCTTTTAACCTCTTCGAAGGAACAGAGACAGTGCATATTTTGCCACAATTTACATAATTCCACTGACTGTTTGAAGGTACGAAAAATGGCGATGAAAGATAGAGAGAATCTCGTAGAGAAATCAGGGTGCTGTTTTCTGTGCTTAAAACCAGGTCATCAAGTTCGTAAATGTTACTCAAAGGTAACTTGTTTGGGTTGTGGAAAAAGACATCATATTTTACTCTGTCATAGCATAAAGCAGCAAGCATTCTCACCTACCGGAAAAGAAACTGCAGAATTAGATAATGTTCCGAATGAGGATCAAGCACTTGCGAATGTGTCCCAAAGCCCTAGTGTTATGTTACTAACGTTAACGGTTTTAATCAGAGGTGATGGGAGAAAACGGAAAGCAAGAGCCATCATAGACTCTGCTTCACAGCGCTCTTACATTTTAAAAAATACTGCTAAAGAAATGAAATATAAAAGGGAAAGCTGGGAATATCTTCAACATTCTCTGTTCGGTGGAGAAAATACAGGAGTGTGCAAGCATGATGTGTTTACTTTATATTTGACAAGTTGCGATGGGTCGTATAACTGTCATTTCAAAGTATTGAGTCAACCTGTTATCTGTGCAAGCGTTCCACCGACAATGCCTGCGATTCATTTAAAAGATCTTACGGACGGTAGTATTCATGTGAGCGATGATTATAAAGGTCCTATTGAAATTTTAATAGGAGCCGATGTAGCTGGAAAAATCCTTACCGGTGGTTACAAATCCTTACCTTGTGGTTTAACAGCAATGGAAACACGTTTAGGGTGGACCATTATGGGACGTATACCACAGATTTCTTCAGAGGAAAATGAAATCTCAGTAGCTAGCTCTATGCTTTCTACTACTAGAACAATAACAGAATTGTGGACTCTTGACACTCTCGGCATAACCGATCCATCTGAGAAGAAAACTAAAGAAGACCTTCAGGAATCTGCCAGAGAGCATTTTATTAACACAGTTCAGGTCGACAAAGACAATCGTTTCGTGGTACATTTACCCTGGCTTGCCGATCACCCTCCACTGCCTGATACTTTTAACTTGGCTTTAAAGAGACTGGACGGTACTGCACGAAAGTTAAAAGAAGAAAATTTGTATGACGATTATAATCAAATATTTGAAGAATGGGCAAGAGAAGGAATAATTGAAGAAGTTCCTAAGCATGAGATTCAATTGCCGTCTCATTATTTACCACACAGACATGTCGTGAAAGAAAATAGCACAACGAGAATTAGACCTGTGTTTGATGCTTCGGCGAAGCTGAGAGGTTCCCCAAGCTTGAATGACTGCCTGGAGAAAGGAATAAATCTTGTTGAGTTAATTCCTACTATATTAACACGTTTTCGGATGAACAAGTTTGGAGTTACGGCAGACATCCGCAAAGCATTTTTACAAATTCGCCTACAAGAAAACGACAAAGATTATTTAAGATTTCTTTGGTATAACGAAAACAATGAACTGAAATACTTTAGACACTGTCGTGTCGTCTTTGGAATTTCTAGTAGTCCCTTCTTACTTAATTCTGTGATTCAATATCATCTAGAAACGATTTTGGAGGAAGCACAACTTGGGAACTCAAAATATCCTGTGGATATGGTTCAGAAATTTAAAAACAGTTTTTATGTGGACAATTGTTTAACTAGTGTAAAAACTGAGACAGAATTGCATGAGTTCATTAAAGTAGCTACAGATATTACGTCAGAAAGGAAGTTTGACCTTAGAGGGTGGGAGCACAATTGTTCCCATTCCTCAACAGAAGAGGTTTCTTGTGTAAAAAATAAAATTGTCCCGGTATTAGGCCTGCAATGGTTTTTAAAGTCAGATACTCTTTCCATAAATGAAGAAGTGTTGAAAGAAAAGAGGAAAGAAATAGTATCATCTATGGTGAACCTTCAAAATATAGACAATTCCTTCATCTATAAGTTTTCGAGCTATAGCAAAACTATAAGAATTATTGCCTGGCTACTTCGATTCATTAATAATTGTCGGATTCCGAGAAATACTAGAAAATATGGTAGCCTTGATTCCGAAGAAATTTCTGTAGCTGAGTATGGAGTTATCAGAATAATACAGAAAGAAAGCTTCGTTAATGAACAAGATGAAAAGTTAAAAACTCTGGGAGCCTTCAAAGATAAAAACGATATCATCCGATTGAAAACAAAACTTTTATATCGACCAGATAGTGAAGATTTTAAGATGCCTGCAATTTTACCATCCAAACATGAAGTTGTAATGCGTATAGTGATACACTATCATGTAAAAAATGCTCATGCTGGGACTCAAATGCTGCTTAACATTTTAAGAGAGCGATTCTGGATTCTGCATGGTAGAAAGACAGTGAGATCTATCCTATCCAAATGTATTGTCTGTAAGAGACATTCTGCAAAGAAGCTTGATGCTCTCACT
Source organism: Meta bourneti (assembly GCA_933210815.1). Lineage (NCBI taxonomy): Eukaryota > Metazoa > Arthropoda > Arachnida > Araneae > Tetragnathidae > Meta > Meta bourneti. The sequence continues at coordinate 48,053,953 of OW119929.1, read as the reverse complement.
GCATCTCTTCCAGAGGACCGTATACGAGAGGCTGCTGTATTTGAGATCTGTGGTGTTGACCTGGCGGGACCACTGTTTCTCAGAGATAATAACAAATCTTGGGTTTGTCTATTCACATGCGCTGTCTATAGGACAGTACACATTGAATTAGTGGCTTCTTTATCTACGCAATCCTTCTTAATGGCTTTGCGCAGGTTCATAGCCAGTAGAGGAAGATGCAGCACTATCTATTGTGACAATGGCTCCAATTTTGTGGGTGCTTCAAATTTGCTAGGTGCACTGGATTGGAACCTTATTGTGAGTGACACTGCTTTTCATCCTATTAAGTGGAAATTCAACCCACCGACTGCCTCTTGGTGGGGTGGATGGTGGGAGAAACTGATCGGTATTCTTAAAAGGTAATTGAGAAGAGTACTGGGCCGATCTTCTTTAACTTGTGAACAGATGACGACGGTGCTATGTGATTGCGAATCCATAATTAAATCACGACCGATAACGTATGTCGCGGATAATGACGCAGAACTGGTTCCATTGACTCCTTCAATGTTCCTGCAAGATATCAAAATGAGTGGTGTTCCTGACTGTGATAGAATTGATCACCAGAGTCTTAACCAACGTGTTAAGTATCGACAAAATTTACAAAAGGCCTTAAGAAATAGATTTCGATCGGAATACTTGGGAGTTCTGCTTCAGAGACCAGAACGTAAAAGGGCTGCCGAAGTAGTAATTGGTGACGTTGTCTTGATTGGAAGCGACAACACGAAACGTATCAATTGGCCACTTGGGAAAATAATCGAGGTAATCCCAGGGAAAGATGGTGTTACAGGACTTGTGAACTGTTTATATAATTTTGTTATTGTAATTATAACTAGTTGTAAGTTAAATTTTAAGATAAAAGTTAACTTAGGTGGGAGAATGTCGGATTGATACTCTACCTGATTATAATCTTTGTTTTGATATATTTAGTAAGTTGCGAATGGCAACAGTCTAGTTTTAGTTTGTGTTTTATGTACGCAGAGAAATGGCTTCTGAGTTCCTTTGTCGTATTTTTAGAGAGAAATAATACGTATTATTTACGCCATAAATGCTTCTGAGTGTTATTTTGTGATTTAAAGCAAAGAGTGTACATATTAGAGCTGTAAATAAACTGTTTTGTGTTATAAGGTGTTTTTATGGAACAATTGAGTACACCAACTATAATCTGAATACTTCTGATTCCGAAATTCAAAACGGAACACCAATAAATTTGATCCCAGTCTTAGTATTTGCTGAACCGGATATTAGGCTTCTTCTCAGGGTTGGGAATACAGGACGTTCTTTAGTGTGATGCGTTTCCGTGTTTTGCAAGTTCTGATGATCATCTGAATGTTTCCTTTTCCTTCTACAGGCCCTGTTGCATTTCCAACTGCTAGTGTCATGCTGGTGTTAGTTACCGGTTCGAAGTCGATGAATAACGCCCGGTTGTTACAAAAATGACTTGTTGCTCCAGTGTCGAAAACCCACGACAAATAATCCACGTTTTGTTTTCCATTGTTCAGATGAGCTTCTATAACATTGTTTGTTGTTGTCCGTCCTGGTACATTCCGAAACTAGATGTCCCATCCTTTTGCACCAGATAGACACCAACTCTGCTTTATATATTGTATATGTAGATTAAAGTTATCGAGATCTTACTATTTGTAACTTGATTCGTATTAAATTTATAGGTTCAAGTTTAATACATTTTATTTTCCTGATTATGCATAACTTTTATTTTCGACTTTGAGGTTACCCATGCCTTTTTTTAATTTTTATTAATTATTTAGTTCAGTCTCATTTTTAAATGAGATTGAACTTATGTTCATGGAACTTCACAAAATAAAGCTTATACAACTGACATGTTAATATATAAGTTAACTAAACTTTCCGGAATGTCAAACCGCACTGAATTTTACAAAATTCAACAAAAGTAATGCTCAAACTCAAGAAAAATTTCATTATCCTCTGTAATTTTGGATAACCTAGAACTAAACGAGTGTATTAGAATGAATGAGCGGAGTCTATCTGAAACGGGAATATTTCCTTATCCAGGCACACGTATTCTGACCCTTGGTTGAAAAGGCTCTGGGTTCGAATCTTGATCTGGGAAAGAATGTATCTATTGGTTTGCAATCCACTTTAGGTCGTAGGTTCCAGTCTAATTAGCCTTCATTTAGGAAAAAATTACTATAGGGCGACCAACCAAAAGTAAACCCAAACCCAGATACATAATCAAAACAGTTTCGAAATAACTAGGTCTTCCCTCTACTGTTTCCTCAATCCAATAGAATTGAGCTAACGTTCTATGAGCATTGCATTTAATAATTTTTTCGAATGCCTAAATCTAAATAATCTAGTACTGAGTTAAGGTATCGAGTTGCAATTTATCATTGTAATAAAGTTATAAACCTCAAAGTATTCCCTTCTCACACAAAAAGTGTGATGTTTTCGTGGATTATACAAGGTACCCAGAAATAGGAATTGTATTTAATGTTTTTGAATCATTAATATTTTAACAAAATTAAAGGCTACGACATGACTTTTTTCAGACTGAAAGAAAACGTTTTCCTTTCACAATAAATTGCTTTTATCTAAAAAAGAACGAGTTTGCTTTAAAGAGTCAACATTTTTGCTCTAGTGATTTTAAAAGTGAGAATATTTTGTCATATCCCGGATATATATCATGTATCCGGAATTTGTTATTTGAATCAAAACTAGAAGCAATTCCACATTTTCTTCACCACTCATGGCGTCTGCGACAGAGAGATGTTAAAGATTTTCCTTCTCTATAGTCCCCTTCGATTCGAACAACTTCGGTGCGAGAATGAGGTATTTTTCCCACACTAGAAAAACCAGCTAAAGCCAAAGGGGATGTCCGAGGCTATCTTGATAAAAAAAAAAGGCCGCATCCAGACTCCTATGTCTCCCCCACATACGACACTTTTCTGAGGAATCTTCCATACCCCACCTCAATGAGAAAGGTTTCACAGATCGGAAGATTCCTGCAGTGTTGTCTCCTCAGTTAAATGACCTGTCAGTGTGATGGATGGATTTAGTCATGTTTTCCAGTAATCCAGATTCTTATTGTGCTGATGGTCTGTGTAATTTAAGTGACGAACAAAGTTGTTACTCATTGAAAATAATGTGCGCCGTAAAGGAGAATACGATCGAATAATTATACTAATGATTACCGCTCCCAAATTTCATAGAAGAAGGGACTGATAACTCAATATTGTCATTCTTCTCAATGGATCAGATAATCATTTTGTTATATGTACGAAATATGCGTGCTGTGTTGATACTCCTAACCAGTGGTCGCCAAAGTGATCGATATAGACCCCCATGGGCGATAGAAAAATAGAAAGCATCATTGTATGGGTAATATTTAATTCGGTTCATATTTTCTACTTGGCTGCCTCATTTTCAAAATTTAATGACATACCAACCAGTTTACAAGATAAAGCTATCACGATTATTCAAGATTCTTTTGATTTCCAAGCTAAATTAGCCTTATTTAAATCATCATTGTTGCGAAAAGATTTTCAGAACTTTTCGAATCTACGGCAATTGAAAGTAAAAGAGGAAGACTTAGAACTATACACAAAACATCTTCAAAATTTGAGCGATGATTTTAAATTGCGCTTTGCAGATTTTGAAAACATGCACATTCCAGATTGGGTTATTCCATTTTCTGCAGATATTGAAAACATCGAATGTAACAAACAAGATGAACTTATCGAATTGTCAGTTGATCTTGAAGCTAAGACACTTTTTTAAAAAAGGACTTTAAGTTACTTTTGGAAGAATATGAATGTTGTAGAAAAATATCCAAAGCTTTCTGTGAAAATATCCAAAACTTTCTGTGAAAAATATCCAAAACTTTCTGTGAAAAATATCCAAAACTTTTGCTTGCATTTCCAAGTCCTAACATGGTTGAAGTTGGTTTCAGCCATGTTAATTCCATTTTAATAAAACCAAGAAATAAGCTATATGTAGAATTCCGTGGTGTAATGGAATGAACATGAGTCGCTCCAGTTACAGAGGCGATTTAAGGCTGAGACTTACTAATTTTGAATCCAGCATTGCTCATCTTGTCGAGTCACGAAGCACACCCTTCACATTGACAACGTTAGTAAATGGTATACTAAGTTAATAAGTCGGCAAGAAAGAGCATTTTTATTTCAAGTCTTGAGAGTATTCGTGAAAATATCCTATTTATAGCTTATATAAATTGATTACGTGACTCCGATTTTTGGTGGGGCAGTTCGGATCTTTCCCTTCAGGATTTCACTACCCACCCCACCCCCGGTTTTGGAAGTGCTGTCCGTTTCATAGTTCACCCTTAATAAACCATTAACGTAGTCAGGAATTATTTTCGGAGGTACAAAATAGATTGAATTTTTATGCTAATTGAAGATTTGGACTTATTACATTAAAAAAGTATTTTTTCATTTTATACACTGCTGGCCACCGTAAATGCAACACCCTGAAGGAAGCATGCAAATAATATGAAATTTACAACATGCATTAGCGGAGGTGAGATATGCAAATGATTAGAATTTCAGCGCAGACGCACATCACGCGCGCCTGTGGCGCCACTTCAAAGCGCTATTTAAGGCTTGGAGATTTCGACGATTTCAAGTACGGCAATTGTGTTTTTCTTGTGGTTTTTTCAAAAAAACGATCAATTATGCCTCGTAGAAAACAGCGATCATCTTTCGATCAAGTATCCGAGTTCGACAGAGGAAGGATAGTGGCCTACCGAGATTGTGGATTATCTTTCAGGGAAATTGGTAGTCGTGTTGGACGAAACCAAACAACTGTAATGCGGATATGTGATCGTTGGATGCAGGAGGGTACGACGGACCGACGTGTTCGATCGCATCCACCTCAGTGCACCACTTCACGTGATGACAGGCATATTGTGCGTATGGCAGTGACGGATCGCTCAGCCACATCACGAACCATAGCACAGCACATTCAGTCTGTACCGCATCATCCAGTGTCTGCGCGTACCATTCGACGCCGTTTACAGTAGAGTGGTCTGTCCACAAGACGTCCATTGCTTCGTCTACCCTTGACGCAGAACCACAGACGTTTCCGCCGCCAATGGTGCGATGAAGGAAGGATGTGGACGGCAGAATGGAATGAAATTGTCTTTACTGACGAGTCACGCTTCTGTCTGCAACACCACGATGGTCGGATTCGAGTCTGGAGACACCGTGGAGAGAGGATGCTGAACAGCTGAGTTATGCACCGCCACACTGGTCCTGCACCGGGTATTATGGTATGGGGCGGTATTGGATATCACTCTCGCACTCCTCTAGTACGCATTGCCGGTACTTTAAACAGCCAGCGCTACATCTCCGAGGTGTTGGAGCCAGTTGTCCTTCCTTACCTTCAGGGCTTGCCCACAGCCATATTTCAACAGGATAATGCGCGACCACACGTGGCACGCGTTGTCCAAGGTTTCTTCGTCAATCGGCAGATTGAATTGCTTCCCTGGCCAGCTCGCTCTCCGGATCTTTCGCCGATAGAAAACATGTGGTCCATGGTTGCTCAACGATTAACCCAGAATACATCCCCAGCTGCCACACCAGATCAACTTTGGCAACGTGTGGAAGCTGCTTGGTCTGCTGTACCCCAAGAACACATCCAAAGTCTCTTTGAATCAATGCCGAGGCGGGTGGCGGCGGTGATCTCCAACAATGGCGGCTACTCTGGCTACTGATTTTGGCAAGAACCACACTTCACAGAAGTCTATAAATTTAATCATTTGATACTTGGTCAATATGTTATCTACAAAATAAATTTTGTTGTGATATCTCTTGTCTTTCTTGGTGTTGCAATTTGGGTGGCCAGCAGTGTACTTTGAACCAACTTAGGAATACAACTTTTTATGCAAAATGAATATCTGAACTTTATTATATTTTAAAAAAGATATTGGTTCGTCAAGTCTTTGTATAGTAAATTAAATTTAGTTCCGATTATGAATTTAAAAATAGAGACATAGAGTATTAAAATTGTTACACCTCAGTTGTTTTCAGTACAGAAATGATTTTACGAGGGTTTTTCAACAAATATTTATTGTTGGTTAAATACATACAATTTTCTATGCGAAGTATCGAGTACTATAAACACAACAATTATTTTCATATTTCAATAAGTATTTTATCTTGAAAACATTTAAAAAAGCCGATTCCAACGCTTTCGAGGTCAGCTCAGGACCCCATTGCCCGTCCCCCTGGCCAAGAATGTATCCTTTTTATATAGACTAGATATAATATATCTTATTTTATAAGGTAAATGCCAAACATTTAAATTAATAAAAATATTGTTTTCAAGGTTAACTGAAAATAGATATTTATAAAATTATTCTATGTAGGCACTGCAAATTGTATCTGGAAATTTGTCAAAAAAATTCAAATAAATTTAAAACATCGTAAAAAGCTAATTATCCGAACCCCTAGCGCATTTTTCAATCAATGGAGGTTTGACGCACTTCAGTCTGAAAAATTACTATCTCCTTAATTAGTTATATTTATGGAAAATGTGTATGAAATAAAACCCAACTTTTGATATATTAAATTTAACTATTTTATGTCAAATTTATCTATGCCTAATTTCAAAATTTATGACAAATTATAATTAATAATATTTGAAATTTATTATATGACCATCTAATGCTATAATGTTATGCAATATTTGAGCATCACGACATTTGATATTGTCATTGCTAATTCATCAATTCAGTTGAACCAGTTTTGTTCTGCTATATAGAATCATTGTGACAGATTTTGTCCAGAATAAGAAAACAGGAGTGTGTTTTGATCCTTTCAAGCCTTTCCAAGATTTGTCCACTAAATATAGGAAATTTTGAAAATTCCATTTCTTTAGTTGATGCTCGTGGAGTACGTTGAAAAAATCTAAATCTGTACTAAGGGCTTCTCTGTGTGTGTGTGTAACATCATACTAAAATTTGATCACTTTATCTTTTTGCGTCAAAAAATTTAAGAGGAATCAGTGTTTAAAGTTGTGAAAAAAATCAGTTTTCTATACATTTACCAAAATTATGTATTAAGGATATTCTTTTTAAAAATTTTCTTGAGCTTGCTTTCTTGATCTTAGGAGGGTTTGTGGAGAATCGATTTATATATATACCAACTTCCTGAGACACCATGAGACACTTTAGATGTATTTTACAGATACAAAATGATGATTTTGTGTTGTGTATGGTTTATCAGGGAAAGGGAATACGGGAAAAGGGAAACATTTCAAGAAGTCTGTTGAATCAATTAATTTAAAATTCATACAATAAATAGACGCCCTTTCCATTTTCTTTACAAAAGCAAGGAGCTCACGAGATTTACCACTACAATGTTTTCTTTTCAAATTAAAATCTACAACAATCAACAAGATCTGTCGTCATTTAATAAACTTCAAAAAAAGTGTTAAATAAATAATAAACAGGAAAAGGATAATGAATTGTCCTTAAAAAGAAATAAAGTGAAATTTTTTTTGCATAACTTTGAACTGATATTTCTTTATTACTCAAAACAAAGTGACCACATTTTGATGATATAACTAAACATTTTGATGATAAATTCAACTTCTAGTATAGTGGTAATATTTTACTTTCACTCTTCAGTAAAATGTTTTTCAAGAGTTCCCAAATTGAAATACATATATCCATGATTAATTGCAATGAAAAATGTAATAGGTATGTAATAAACTGTAAAATCGTATTAAATTGCTTTAAAAATAAATAGTAAAAGTGGATTTATCACTTTAAACTTAAATATTTCCTTAATTCGCAAAACAATGATAAAATTTTTTATGAATTAGTAGAATTGAGTAGAAGCCATGAAAAATTCGGATTTTGGTTGTGTGTACGCCATATATATACAGTAGCTACTAGATTAAATATTTTCTTTTTATCAGTGATAAAATTTTGCAAAGGCTCGAAACATTCCTGTTTTTTTTATTCATGACAAAATCTACTACTGTCACTGGTTCTTGCAAAAAAAAATTATTTTAGTGCTTTTCTCTTCATGTAAATTTGTCTTCGAAATTAAAAAGACAAATCGCAAGTTTCAATCAGGAAAGTTTTTGAATACCTGACAATCAAAATTAAACCAAAGTTCTATCAGTAATTTGTTCTGAGTAAAGTTGGTTTCGTATTTTGTGATTTTCTCAATCAGGGGGAAGTCATAGCATTTTGTGTACTCCTCAATTGCAAAAATGGAGAGCTTCACAGTTTTTTAAAATCTCCCTTCCAAATGGTAAAGAAATCTCAAAAATAAAATTGATTTTGAATTTTCAAAACATGTACACACAACTGTACAAAAAATGTAGTTGTTTATAAATGATGCACCACCCTTTGTTAAGATGGCGTCCCCACTCCCCTTGTAGCAGATTTCTTCATAGAGGAGATATAATTCTATTCAGCAGTTCTTCGAAAGACGGGGAAAAGATGACTCACTAATGACTTCAGTGAGAAAACGTCTCAAAGAAGCCAAAGCCAAAAGATGCGCCAAAGCATTTGCAAGAAAGCGATAACTAGTGAAATATGACAGTTGCGAAGCACGATAACATGCCAAATATAATTACTCTGAACACACCCTAATTACCCGCCTGGGCGCTGCATTTTCGCTCCCATTTGACACACTAAAATGCTGCCGATGTTTGAATACAAATTTGGTTGACTGTACCTTTTAAGTTAACCTCCAAATGTGTCACAGGTCCGCGGTGGCCCGGTTGGAAGAGTAACGGACTAGCAACCGAAGGGTTGCGAGTTCGAATCCAGCCAAACACCGTCGTGTACAAAGGGGGCTGGTGCACGTTAAATCTGTCGTGGCCTCAAATGTCCTCACGTTGGCGTGGTGTGGAAGTTTGGAGAGTGGGGTGCCAGCTCAGGTGTTGCCTCGTCATCTGACCGTGGTTCAAAATTACGTGGTGCTGTCCTCGGATCTTTCCCTTTGGGATTGATCCCGGACCGTCACCAATAGCCCGTTGTGTTGTTTCAGTGTGACGTTAATTGAAATACCCCCCCCCAAATGTGTCACACAAGAACATTTCGATAACAGGAAGTAAAATCTCTGCTTTCCTTTGTTTTTGTTTGCAGAGAAATTCCCTTCTAAGTATTTTCACTCGCGTGCTTAGATTCAAACATGCATTGAAAAATTGCAGAAGTCAAGCATAAAGGACGTAAACAAGAAGAAAGCAACATACCGGAAATAAACTCACATCTTCTCAACTCACAGGCTGCTATCATAGTGGACAAGACTTGGAACAGTCTCATTGAATCACGCAGGCTTGCGAAAATAAAAACAAATCAGAAATTTTGAAATAACTGTAACTGTTAGTCTAATTTTCGCCACATCTGTGATAGGGATATAACAAAGTTTTAAAAATTGTAACACCAGTTTATCGCGTGTTTTCTCGATAATTTGCTCTTGGTTTCTTCGATAAAGTTTTTATTGTCAATAAATAATGCGCGTTTTTTTTTCATAATTTAATCAACCAGTTTCTATAAAAATGACGTATGATTTACGTGTAGCTGTTGTTTGCTCTAGCAATCAAAATAGAAGCATGGAAGCTCATGCTTTTCTTAGGTATTTAATTTATTCGAAGATAAATGTTACACCTAGATTTTCCGTGTTTAAGTGTATGGTAGCTTTCTGTTTACGAAAATTCCTTTTGATGTTTTTAAGTGCCAGGAGACAAAGTTCTTGTAACAAACTAATTAGTTTTATTTTCAAAATTCATTTAAGAGATGACGTATAAAATTGGCGGAATGAAAAGGTTTCTCTGCACATTTGAGTTATTTTGGTACTATTTCTATCAAGGGCATATCAGTTGCTTTGGATGCTACAATCTTGAGGAACACATTTTATAAATATGATTTTGCCTTCGACATCTTAATACCCATTAGCGAACTAATATAGATTGTACCATATAGTGTTATAGCTTCAGATATGTACGGTACATCTTGTTACCTTGTAGCGTACTGCAAGCAGTCAAATCTGCTGATTAACCCTCCAAGTTGTTTCAACAAGATATCTCGTCCATCAAGATGCAACCAATTTTGCTTGTGATGAGATACCTCGTCATCAAGATATTACTGATTTTTATGAAATCAAGATCTGGTCAGTTTTCTTCTAATTATGAGATATATTGTCCATCAAGATCTTATTCGTTTTGCTAATGTGATGAGATACCTCAATGAGACAACCAGGGATTGACTATCTTAATGAGATCATTTTTGTGTTCAGTTCTAATTGGCTCCTGTATTAAAAATTGAGTTATAAACCAAACCCTTTCAGTTTCCATAACTGACAACCAGTCAAATAGCTTCTTTATAGGGCTATTCACTGGCCTTTGATAGGTGTCCTCACTGCAAAACGGATTTCATTTCTCAAGTGATTACTCAGCTATTTTAGTAGAATGACGATGGTACATCTTGTTACAAATTAACTTTAGCACATAACCCTGTCTAAAACCCATACAAACTTTCAACAATTCCATGTAAATCAAGTAAGGGGTAGCTTTTGAATCAGATTGATACATCCTTAAGCAGAGGTGGGTTCTGCTAGAGTTGAGCATTATAGCATAGCTAAACTGACTGCACTAGTAAACTTGTCCTGAAGGGAGATTTCTGATGTGAGAATGTGCAAATGATTGCATCACAATTGAGATCAAGAGACTCGAACTAATATTTCAGCAATAAATTACAGCAAAAAGCAGGGCCGTAATTCCTTTCTGCTCGCAAATGATTTGTTTATATCAACATATGGTTAGACTGGCACCATAATTACTCTGCTCGCAAGTGATTTCCTTCCATTAGACATTAAGAAAACTAGGAAGTGGGTAGAGCGCAATGTGTAATGCAATGAGCTTGACTGCTCATTTTGTCTCAGATAACTTGTATATTAATGTTAATAAATGTGAATGTCTGGAAACTTGGCACTTAGATATATTTTTTATTCTGTCCAACCAATTTTGTGGAGATTTTAAAATATTTTCATTGAAACGGAAACATTTGGCACCCCCGGTTGGACAGTCTGTGCAGTGTGCAAAAGCAGGCTCGGACCACCACGCAACATCTCCCGACAACTAATATAAAGTTATACCCAATGCCTTCAACTTCCCTCGAAAACTGTTATGCTAGAGCTTCAGTATAAACTGAAAACAAATTGCAGTTAAATCCTACTCTGACTTTCAATGTAGCATGGCAATTGAGAGCCTTCTGATTATAAGCTAGCTTTCTAAAGAATGTCTGATATTTGGTTTTCAGTCAATCTGTATACATTGAATATTCTGATTCTAGAGCAGTCCCAAATTGGAACATGAGTTGGCTTTGCAAGGAATCCTGCATAAAGAGCTATTATCTGTTTGATTCAAAAGCCAGAGTAATTAGTGATTAGCTATAGACCAATATTGTGCAGGTGATCAATTCTAAGTCCAGCATTTGGGCTAATTAATATAACTTATGGATCTCAAATTAGTTTCTCAAATAAACAATAAGATTGCAAAAACATGCATCCACTGTACAATTTTTAATGCTGTGTTCTATATTAGTAATTGAAGCATTCATTTTAATTTAAAAATTTGTTTAGTTAGAATATTTTCAGAACCTAAAAGAATTTTCTAGTACTACTTTGTGTCCTTCCCCAAACAAAATACAAAATGTAACTTATTTTCATTAAGAAGTTCAAGAGGAGTGCTGTTTTATGCACGGTGTACTTTTCCACTGTAGCCAAAACATTAATCTTAGAATATTTTGCTGAGACCCAATACTTGTGCTGCTCCTGTGAGAAGGCAGTTGAATTAAGTAGTTTTGAAGGAGTATTAGATTAGGGGACTGATGGTAGCTGAAACAAATCCCATCCACAATTGGTATCTAACACTGATTCTGGTTCTAAGTTTATCGTTTAGTGTCAAAAGCAATAGTATTGATAACAACCATGGTGATCTACATTTACGCTTTTGCATGTGGCAGCCTTCTAACATGCTTTCACACCTATTCAGAAATCAACTGACCCTAGGTCTAATTCCTCCTCCCAGAAGTTGCACAAAACTAGCTATTCCTCATTCTATGTTTATTTAATTTTATTTGCATGTTCTGCTGTATTCTAATTTACTGGTTTTGCTATAAGTTTTTAAATTTCTGATTTAATATTACTCTAGATTTTATATTATGGTTAACCTAGCGCAAGACGCACCTTAGATCGGAACATAACTCTTCATGTGGGGTATCTACCCGATTCCATTTGCAATAAAGCTGAATTCAGTATCTAATTGTTTGTCTAATTATATTTAAATATTATTGACTCAATGTTAATTTGTTATAGCCAAGAACCCATATTTGTCACAAAAGTGGCATATATTATCCCAACGAAAATGTTATCTTCTATGATACCCATCAACTCAAATCAAGATTTGTGTCAGCAGATCTTGTACCACATATTTGGTTTAGGACAGACAAGTGTATCACACTTGAAGCACTGTTTAAGTGTTTTCACCAATAAGTTTTTCCAATGATAAGTTCAGAATCTGAATCGTCTTGTTTTGTCCACATTGTATGCATGATTCAGCATTAGGTTTAATTAAGATTTCAGCATCACTTAGTGTTCCCTTTTGCGATAGATTTTTTTTGTTATGTCTGCTGTGTTAAGTATTGCTGACAAGAACTGAATTTCAGGCTATTTGTTATACAGTATGTTTTCATCTATTATATTTGTATAGGCACTAAAATAATCTGAAATTAAATTTCACAAAAAGTGCATGCAAAGATACTTCTGTCAGACAGTTGAAAGCCACCTCCAAATCACAAAAAGGCATGCTGGATATCTCTTATTACAAGGTTATGCAAACTCCCATTGTCAGACAGGTCTGGAAATGGTTTTTAGGGTTAAAGAGCAGATAAACACCTAGTGACACCAAGGCACCACTGTGTTGAAGATTCATAGAATATTCTATTTGAGTTTTAAGTATGTGTGATATCACACACACACATAAGACCCTAGGGTACTTCCTACACTTTTGTTAAAAATGCTTGAGAACTCCCATTGTAAAAGACAGGTAGCTGAAACTGGTTTTTCAGCTACAAGAGAGCATGTCAGCAATTAATGCGATCATCCTATTCTCACAATGAACATTATAATTTCATCTTGTTTGAGGTTTTGAGTAGGACATACCCCAGGTCTTCCAGGTTAAAGTTTTTAACAAAATTACCCTAGTGTTACACATGACCTAAGTGTAGTCCAAACAAAGACTGGATTGAATCAACTTTGCACTTTTGAATTTAAAAATTTGTTCAAATTTTTGCATTTATTTGAACTGTTGGACCCACATAAATTTGAGGTCAGTGAATCAAATTTAGTAATAAATATCAACTTAATTTTGTCTTTCGATGGAGATATGCATTGCCTACACATTTACCATGATAATTGAAAGAGCATTAACTTTTTTTATATTCACACATTTTTATCCCATTTCCTTGAGTCTGAATTGAAATCTACCTCAGACACTTGGGAGTGTAGTATCTAGTCTTCGTTAAAAACTAAAATGTAATTGTGAAGTTTAAAAAAATTGTTTCTTTTGTAATTTTATTTTATAAAATTAAAAATGTTTGCATACATTGTTTAAAGAAATAAAATAGTAATCTTAAATTAGATCTTAGTGTTTGATTATTATATTTATATGTATGTTTCTGAACTTTTATTAATTGTATTTTGATTTTTCAGTAAAAAAGGATTCAAAGTCCGTTCCTTTGGTTCAGGTAACCAAGTGAAGTTGCCAGGACCTGCACCTGATAAACCTAATGTTTATGACTTTAGTATATCTTATGAACAAATGTACCAGGACCTCTTATCTAAAGATAAAGCTCTGTATCCTATTACTCTTGATAATTAATTCATTAATTACATACAATTAGTAATTATGCATCTGATATGTACTCAGGCTAATTTTAAATTAATATTTCTTCTATTGTGTCATGAAGTAATCGTGAACTATCCTTATTTTGTATATATTATAATGATGAAAGTCACAACTATGACTAAAAAATAACTTTTCTATTTGTTGTAACAAATTTAACTTCTCAGATATATTACATAGTAAATTTTAATATGGGATAAAGCAGTGAGTTTACAGTGAATATTTTGTCCAAAATCAAAAGCTCTGGTACATCACAAATATACCAGAGTACCAATTTTAAAATATACTTGATTGTTCAACTGCGGCGAGTTGGCATTTGAATCGCTCGTAATCAGTATCTTTAGCATGGTTTTTGCCTTTTCTCTTTTGGTGCTAGAAGCGATAGAGTGATTCTGAGACGCTGAAACAAAGTATCACCATCATGTATGCAGTCAGCATGATTATACATGATTTTGCATATGGTAGCACTTTTCTCTGGAAAGCTTACCAATTTTCCATAAATGGACTTCCCAATGTCATCTGCCTTCTCACCAGAGCAGCATTATACGTACTTAAATAGTAAACAGTTGTGGGAAACAAACATGTTCATCTCCTTTGAGTGAAAAAATATCCTCACCCATGAGATCAAAATTATTTGGTGCAACTTAAACTCATGAGAGAAATTAGAACTATCAAAATGAAAAGTAGTTCAAAATTTGAGATGAAAGTCTCTAACATTATCGAGTTAACTAGACAATTTAAGCTGACTGTTAGCTCATATTTTAAAGCAATGTGGAACCACACTTTTTCTCTATTTCACTCCCTTTTTTACCAACAGTAAAAATAAGAGGGTACTTAAATTAATTTGTATTATTAATTATATCTCAGGCATATTGTATTGTACAATTCAGTACTATGATAAATTTATTTATAATCATTGCAGCAAAATACTGGATAGTGTAACTTCTAATTTATCCAAGCACTAATATCAGAACTATTTAAACATTTCACATATATCCTTTGCTTAAGCCTCACCAGTAGCCACTTGGCAAAAGGCTTTATTCCTAAAAAACTGGTAGAATAGAGCACTTTGTTACGAGTTTGAAACTCTTATGTGCAGGTTGACTGCTTAAAGTTCCTTGGTTTCTTAGAGATGACATGTAAATGAGGATCACCTTCCTCAAAGTCCTCCAGGAAGGCATGTCATCCACAGCTCATGGTAGGTGTGATATGACGGCACTTCCCATGGGGCCTCAGAGTAACACAGGGGCTGCCATGTTCTCGCTGATTAGTGCTTGAAAGGCCATAAGCTGACATTGAAAGAAGCAAAACTCTCTGTAATTGTCATTTAAGAATATGCATTTTTATTTTGAAGTAAGAAAAGTCTTGTCTCAATTGCTTATAGCGTCATGATGTGAACAAAAATAAAATTCAGATTTCATTAGTATTTATTACTCTGCTAATATAAGAAATATTGAGATTTTAAAAACAAATTAGTATTTTATTTTGATGGAGGACATATTGTCAAATATTAACATGTTATACGACCATTGATTCATAACAAACCTTAAAATCTTAACAGAATAAATTCATCTTTATAAAAAACGTTTGATATTTACATTTTTCTTTGTGCAGTGATATATTCTATTTTAGACACATTGCTTAAGTTCCTTATAAGTGTTAATCCTTAATACATTTTTAGTTATACACAGAATGGTTTATTACATATGTTAGATCGAAACAGAAGAATTAAATCTCATCCAGAAAGATTTCAGGCCTGTTATGATGTGTTTGATGTCATCTTTACTGCTGAAGAAAGAGTATATGATCAAGTTGTAGAAGGTTTGTGCTGATTTTTTTCATATTTGAACGTGTACAAAATGTTATAATAAATTTCACTTTCAAATCTCCAATAAAAAATATTTTTTAATGTTTGATTTGTGATTTCATTTACTGTATACTACTAAATGAATAATAATGTATTAGAACTTAAAAGCATTTCAATGAACAAGAATTTAAGCTTAAGATTGTTGAATCGAGGACAAATTAGTTTTGTTCCATTCAAAATGTTACACTTTCAATGTTATTCTATTTACTATTATGCTGAATTTATGGATTTCCAAAAGATTTGGGGTCTAAGGCATCTGATGATAATGCACTGATAAGAATATGTTATCAACTTATATCAAGTACATCCATTGTTTTCTGAATGCTCTTATATAACAAATATTGTCGGATCAACTGTTTCTAAAAGGACTCCAGAAATACCTCTTTTTGTTTGGTTGTTATTTATTTGAAAAAATAGAGCCTACACAAATTTGAAAACATTTTTACTAGCAAACAATTTCAGGACTAATGACTGATTATTAACCAAGTACATTACGCTGAAGAAAAGATATTTGGTCTTGAAATTGTTTATTAATAGATATGAAACATCAGAACTTGAGACAAATCTACCACCACTACCATCAATTTAACTAATCAAAGTGTAATAAATACATCTTGAGTTAATTTAGTTAAAAAATGAAAACCCATTGTGTGTAACCTCTTTAAGTTTACTATTTTAGTATCAACTTATAAAGTTTGAATTTAAATATACTCACATTGCATCATACCTGAAAACAGCTGAATGCAAGTCTCCTATTATGTTTTCAAAAATTGGCAATTGAAATCTACTTGAAGTGAATTTCCCGTGAAAATAGCTTTTTTAATTCAGAAAAATTCCTGGTGATAATTTTTCTCAACCATGTAAAAGTTAGTACTTATGCATGCATTTATAAAGGAAACACTTAATATTTTGATGTTTCAAATTTCAATTCATTCAAAATTAAAACCAAAACTGCATTTCATACTACATGAACATACATATTCATATTTTATGTAATCTTCAGAGTTGCAAATTTAACTGGAGTGAAAAAAATGTAAGTAAATTGACTGAAAATGAATTTAAGTACTACACAATGGCACATTTTTGCATAAAACCTTTTTAACTTTTTTCAATTTCTATTGGAAATAAACTTAATTTTTGGACTTTGTATGCCAGACTGAGCTAAAACTAAATATCCTACTCTTTACAGTATCCAAATCGTAATTTTTCGTACAGCGTAGACATGTCTGATCCCATAGGGATATTAATACATTTGCATGAATGGGCTGTCTTAAAATTTTTCCTCAGCTGCATTTTGGCCTTCAGATTAATTACTCACATTTTCTTGATACCTTGCTATTGCAAGCTTTTGAAAAATTATTCATATGATAAAGCTAAAGTTTATGAAGGAGGGATGGAAGTTATAGGTTCTTTTGTTCCCTGAGATATAAAATGCATTCTATGCTCTTACCTTTATAATCTGACCCTAGACAATTTATACATTGAGATGAGAAAAGTTGAAAAATGATTAGCTAGTTTTTGGAATGAAAATCGTGGTGATTGATGGATAAAAATTCACAAAATTCAATATTCTTTGTCGAGCGGAAGTTGCATTTCATGTCTGAAAATTCAAAGCTTCAAAATACATTCATTAACTGGGAAAATTTATTGCATATGTGTTTGTTTTATGATGACTCAACTATGTGTAAAACTTAGTTTTCATTGTTTAAAAGTTAAATAGATGTAATCATGTGTTGGGGACAAGAGCCTGATGACTAATGGGTGAAAAGGGTAAATGGGGAGTTATTCAGCTACATTAAGGGACTTAACTGTATTGAATATATTTTTGGGGATTAATTTGATGCTATTTCAATATATATAATTTATAGGATTATACTCAATCTTTAAAATACTTCTCTTATAATATGTAGGGTGCCTTGATAGCCCGGTCGGTAGAGTATCTGATTAGTAACTAGAGGGGTGCGAGTTTGAAGCTCGATCCAACCTGGGGGCTGGTGCATGTTAAATCTATCATGTCCTCATGTTGCCGTGGTGTGGAAGTTTGGAGAGTGGGGTACCAGCTCAGGTGTAACCTCGTCATCTGACCAGGGTTCAAAATTATGTGGTATTGTTCTTGGATCTTTCCCTTCTGGTTTGATGCGAACTGCCATGAATAACCCATTGTGTTTTATCAGTGTGACGTTAATTTAACTATATGAAATCTAGTCAACCCATTTCATCTCATGTCTCAGGGTTTGTTATTTCTAAGGTTATATAACCAAATGATAATTTTGAAATGTCCTCTTAATCTATTTCTATGTTCCAAACTGCCTCCTCCCCTTCTCATATACACCGATAGTTCTGCTGCAGAATTCGTTTATCATGTATGAATGTACAAAACAACCTATTGTTTGAAAAAGTAATAAGAACTCATCCTCTACTCAAATAGTCTTTTCGACTATGTTTAGTTTTCAAGTTTGAATAATTTTGTTTTTCTTTCTAACTGCAGCATCTTCATTTTACTCATGACTGCCATAGGTAATATTCTACCATTGAAATATCAAGCATCTACTACTAACTTGTAAAGCAATAATCTTTATTCATATTACTTTTTATTAAATTTTCTCTAATGTACGGTGTAATAAAACTGCTTATGACTGAAAAACGAAAAAAAACTGCACTTGATTCAATTAAGCATGGAATTCGAAACTTAAATAAACTATCTTGATTATGATTTGTTGATTACAAGGAGTTAACTAGGATAACACACAATCTAGTTAAAAAGTCTTCCAGTTCTTAAAAAGTATGTCACAATATTTATAAATAATTCATTATTCAAAATTGTTTTCTTACCAGTTTCTCTTATGATCATGTGTCTCTTCATTAGAATATTAAAAATATATAGCATTTTCTTTCATTACAATTAAATCTTATTTTCAACCTTGCATTTTAACTTTATTTGAGTAAAACAAGATTTTTTTACGAATAAAACTTTAGTCTTGAAAGAATGAAAGCAATAATAGTTGTTTTTATAAATTTATTGTTTTAATCTGAATTGGAAAATCCTGCACAAACGAAACACCTTTATCATGTTTTTGTTATGAATCCCATATCCAAAGTAAAGTTACTAATTGAGAAAGAATGAAGTGTCCTATGATCTTTATATCAAGCTGTCTAACTGGAGTGCTGGTCTGCATTTTGTCCCTTTACACCATTCTGCTTTTGAGTACTGTTCAATCATACAGAACATGAGTATAAAATTTGTCTGGAAATTGATCTTTAGTTCCATTTTAAGCTTCTGAACAGATCTGAATTGAATCAACAAAAAATTTAATTATTCAGTTAAAAAGTGATGCTTATGTTAAAAATTTTGGAGAGTATGACTGTTCATCTATGTCTGAGCTCCTACTTTAAGTGATTTGTAAATTTGCATGAGATCAGTGGTCAAACTATCTCCTATTGTAACCTCACTTAGATTTTCCTCTATTATAACTAGATTTCATATTTTAAGACTATTGTATGTTTGCACAAATGAAACTTTACTGTTATCAAAGATATTTTCTTTTGCTAAACTTGACTCCTTTCTCAAATTATGATTTTTTTAGATGCTTCATTAATACCATATCAATTTAATTTTTTTAGAGCTAGCAAGTAGATCTCCAAAGGAAATTTCTCCTGTTCATATAATCAATATTGATGTTCAAGATAACCACGAGGAAGCTACTATTGGTGCTTTTCTAATATGTGAAATGGCTACTATGGTAATCATGTTTAGTTTTCCCTATTTCATACCATATGTGTTAAAATGGAATATCCAATGGTTTCCTGTTTCTTCAGTTGTGTCAACGAAATGAGGATATCAACTTTCAATGTCAAAAAAAGAACAAATGCTTCATACTATTGCTGTTATTATTTTTGCACTTGTACATTTTAAAAAGTATAAATTTTCCTCTGAAGGAATTACACACATGAATCACAATAGTTCTTGCTATTGACTGGTTATAGGGCCGGCCTCATATTTTAAATTTAACATTTAATCATTATTATGCCTTTCTTTTTTAACATGTTTCATTTAAAGTTGGCCCACAACGAGCTTTACAAGTCCAGCCATAGAATACCTTTTTAAATATTTTCAGTTACATGCAGTTTTTGCATAGTAGCTTTGGATCAATACAGACCAACAGTACATCCAGTAGAATTTCGCCCAAAATGTTATGACCATACTATATGCATCTTGTAAATCAACATCCCTTTATTATGAATTATTTCTCTACTACGGCAGTTAAACTTTCCTTGTGTGTGTATGTCCAATGTTGTCTGTCTTGTGTTTGACCTATCTTGACCAAATGTGGCCCTTGCACCATAAGAACCCAAATCAACCTTGCAAAAAGTTTCAAAATTGTTACATGCAAGCAACATAATCATTGTTGGAAAATGGAAACTGTCAAGAGGCTGTTATTTGTTTATAAAATTTGCACATCTAATTTTAGATATTACTTTTTATGTAACTAAATTATTTTTATTTAGAAAAGGGAGCAGATGAAAGGAAATCAAAATATTTATGCTGTTAAAGGGAGTATTGTTTGTTTTATAAATAGCGTATAGACTTGTTTGTATAATGTTGAATACCGATTGAAAATTGTAAAACAAATTCTCCATACTTTTAGATGGCAGAGTCAGATGATCTTGATAATGATGTTGATGAACTTCTACAAGAATTTGAGGCAAAGGCTCAGAGACCAATTTTGCATACAGTGCAATTTTATTAAAATAAAATCTGTTTTCTTATTTGGAGGACAAATTTTATTGTGCTGATTCTGAATGGCTAATGAGCTTATGAAGGTAGGTTTTGTAGTATCGATAAGATTTTAAATGACTTGATATTTATTACCCTTCATTTGTTTGCATTTGTACGAAATCTATTGATGTTTGTCAATTATTGCATTTATTGAATATAACCAAAAAATTACTACAATATATTGAGTTATATTTTAAACATGATTGAATTGTTGACGTAAGTAGTAAATTGATTTCTATATATTTTTGTAAAATTTAGTTAATCAAATGAATTTTGTTTAAAATGACTACCAGCAATAAATAACTACTGAGGTCAGTAATTTTTAAATAATTATAAGATTCATTTATAGTTAAAAATATTTTGAGTTGGGGAATCAAATATTGTAGTTGTCATTTAAGACTTTCATTAAATTCATCAGTCTTAACATCATTTAAGACTTATCAGATTATAAAAATTCCCCTTAAGTGTATCAGGCATTCTGAAAAGGTATTCTTAATTTCAAAATGAGTTTCTATGTGCTTGTACGAAATTAAATTTTAAAGTTCTTGGATTTTGTTTTAATATTAGTGTTGCATATACTTTTCTTGGAGAAACAATTTGCTACTTTGGAAATTGCATTGAACAATGTTTTTGTAAAAAAAATATACTTTTTCAACATTTGATCATTGTAAAAGAGTTCTCTTTTGTTTATTGTACTGTACAATATCTATGAAGTATAAACAAATTATTACTCTGTTAGACGAGTTTCTTTAAAAAAAATTCTTTTTTCAAGATTTATTATAAATGTAATTTATAGTGTTTGTATTGCTAGTTATATTTTTCTTTCACTTTGAAATGAAACTGATAAAAACTAATTAAATTAGTATAAATAATATTTTATTTTAAAATCTTTTATTCAAATCCCAATCTCTTTTTAAAATATACTTCCATTTTGTTCTTGATTCAACTTGTTAATGTTTTCCTACTTTTGTAATCGCTCATTATTGAATAAGAATACATGAATGATCTTTTTTAGGTTTTGCTAATGTCAGTTACAATCTTAGTTTACATAAATGAATATTAACACTTATGAAATTTTTAAGTGAAAGCGCATGAGTGTTTTAAATTGTTGGTATTGATATACCAACTTCAGAATTTCATTCATATGCGAGATTCATAAATGGCCCTGACAACTTAAAAGTAGTCAGTAGTAGTGAAAACTAACTCTCATAAGAAAATTTAATTCAGTGTTTATTGTTAATTAGGCTGAAAAATTTTACTTATGGACTAAGATTTATTTGAGTTGATTTTATCCAAGAACTCTGAAGTGAAGGCTACCTTCTTTCAGGTCCTTACACTTGAAACTCCATGTGAATGAAAGAAATGTGATCATGACATCCTATTTCTGTCATACTGTTTGAAAATTAAATGTGTCAAATTATAATTGTTTCAAAGATATATTTATATTAGTATTCATGCTTTTAAAACATGGCTATTGATACTGAATAGTAGCTTCCAACCTTCTCATTTTGGATATTTTTTTCCTGCTTTCTTTAGACTCTATAGCTTTTTTTTGTGAAGAGCTACTCCATAGATTACCTAGGCCAATTATCCATTGTTGTATGTGTTATGGCAATTTAAGAATATTATGTATTTATTTGCATGTCCTGTTTAAGAGTGCTTCCATGGTCTTTAATTTGTAAGTTGGCCATCAAGAATTGTTAATCATTAAAGTTTAATGGTTTTGGGAAAGTATTTTGTATTTGTGAAGTATTTTTATATTTTTCTCAATAAAATTAGCATAAAAGTTAGATTCTGTAATATTTTATGTGTCATTGTAAGTTATTCATCTTGAAGTGTACTTTTAGTCTTATCTTAGTTTCATCATTTAAAGCTGCATTGCCTCAAGTTAGTGACATTCGAGGTTGATATTCAATAAAAATTACTTTGATTTCAGACATCAATTTAGTTAACTTGTCATTCCAAAAATATACCACTTATAAAGGAAGATTAGATAGGTAACAGCATACCTGCCAACATTTCCATTCTGAAAGCTTTACAATTTTATCAAGATCATGACATGCAGAATGTCGAAATGTATAATATACAATTTAAAGCACCCACATATACATAATCCCAAATATACTGATTATTCTGCATTTTATTATATTTTAGGTGTTTATATAATAGTTGATGTTTCACAGAGATAAGCATTTGTTCATTCAAATAAAGTAATATGGTCGGGAATCATGTATTGAAAATTTGAGAGGAAACTACCCAGTTTCAATGTAATTCATTTGAATAATTCAATGCCTGTATTTTGTTGTCTAGGAGATTCATTTTTGTTTAATATTTGGTTTGTTACTGTCCTTTGCTATTTAGACCTAGTTTATATTAAGAACTGTCAATTGAACACAATCTTACTGAAATAGGTTTGCCGATCTCTTCCGATGACACTTGTTGGACACATGGTTTGACAACACACCACCTATTTGATGGAAGGCAATCCTGGAAGAGGATGAATTTTGAAATGAAAAATTTGTTTTCCATAGTATAGATTATTTTAACTAAGCAGTAGTTGTCGGATCTCTTGAAAATTTGAGATTTCTAAATTTAGTGAAAATCCACTCATACCATACAATTAAGCCCAAATCTATATTTTACAGCCAAACCTTATAAGAGCAGGTATTTTGCCAATCTGGAATTGGATTTGGTCTCATTCATGTCATGATTCCTTTTACTTTTAATAGTTTTCTGTCGTTTTGCATTTTAGGCAGTTCATACCCACTTCAGATAGTTCTGCTTGCTCTGGCTGAATTAGCCAATATGGAGAATTCATTTATTTTAAATCAAAATCTTATTTAAGGCCCTATACTGAATGACATCAATTGGATTTTATAGCACAAGTGAGATGTCAAGTAATGCTCATATACAAAGTTTTACTGACAGGAGAAAAATAAACTCAGAATAAATAGGAATCTAACCTGGCATCACATATAAGGCATTATCTGCATTCAGTACAGCAGTGCGTCCATGCCATAAGTAGCCAATAAAAAGCAAAATCCACTTGTGGTTACCATGCTAGGCTATAACCCATCTATCCATTGAGAAACAAGGTAGAACAGTTTATGTGTAAATTGTTCTGCATTGTCTTTAGACTGGTTTCAATACAATTTAAATACTAATTTTGTTATTTGATGTTTTTGAGATACAGAACATTAAGTGAACAATTTGAATTTTATTTACATATTTTCAAAAATTTTGAAATAAAATGGGCATTTGAACAAATAGGTCAAGGTTAAAGGCCATATTTGGTCTAGCATGAGACAAGTATCAATGAACTTACACAAGGAAAGTTTCACTGACCCAGGGTTCAGTTAAATGAATCGAACCCATACCTCCTAACTCAAAATAGGTCGAGGTCAAATAGAGAAACCTGGTTAAAACAGTCAATACTTTTTCTAATCATTAAACAGTATCCATGAACCTAACCAGTGTTTCAAAAAGCTTACTCCAAAATGCACTTGCATGTGTATTTTTATATCTGGCTTTATACACAAAATTGTGTACAAGTTAAGTCATAGTTGATACCAATAACGAGTTGGCAATAGATGTATTAAAAATTTGGCTTTGGTGCTGCTCTAAAATCGTTTGGAAATGGATTTGGATAGGCTGTGGTTAGCAGATGACATAACTGAGAATGGAGCCTTGTTTAATGGCCACTCAAATGCATTTTCTCTACTAAATTATTGTTTAAGAGAAGATTTACAATTCAAGAAAAGAAATTCAAAAGCTCACTGCTGTCATGTGCTCAGTAGTTAATTATATTACTTGGATCTTGTAATGTATAATATTAAGGCCCTGTAGTCTAGTGGTAGCACTTCGCGCTGCCACTCTACAGGTGCGGGGTTCAATCCTCGGGCTAGGCAAGGTCGACTCAGCCCCCTTTGAGGGTCGATAAAATGAGTACCAAGCATGCTTGGGAACTAAACACTGGGGGTCCTGCGTCAGGCTGACCACCTGACAGGGACAAAAAATGCCACTCGCCACTCCAGGGCCTCCAAGGTCTGGTAAGCGGGGTGGGTACTGCCTGCCATGGTTCTTCGAGGACTGTAGTGCCCAGGGAGAACGTAATTGTATGAAGTTCTCTAATAAGGAAAGTTCATTATACAGCAAGGACTGATTGATAGTTGTGTTTTATGGCGCAAGGTCCAAAACAGGACAAGCTGTGCCAAGCGCAAGATAAAATTGTAAAATCAACGTATATATAAAAATATTAAAGTGTTTAAGGCAATCAAGTGCAAAAAAATTATCACTGAATAAAATAAATTCATAATGAATAAAAAAAAGTAAATAGCATTTAGAAAACCAATTGTATTTAAAAAAGGGAAAAGATTCGGGTGTGGGTTTTGTCCTATCAAATTCTGCATAGTTAAAATAGAGCTATTAAAATATCTGCGACTATGATTAAAATCAGGGCAAACTACTAACATGATGGATGATAAAAGGTGTAAAGCAAGTATGGCACGAAGGAGCATTTTCCCTAAGTAATAACTGATGAGTAAATCTGTTATGTCCAATGCAGAGGCGAGTCAATTTGACTTCAATCCTCCGCACTGGAGCAACTGGCCTTACAGCAAGGACAGAAAAGATATTCAAAATTACGTAATACTCAAGAGCACTGTACCAAGCCATCGCCAAATTGGCGAATGAAGTTTTTGTCCCTTAACGGCATGATAGGTTACCGTATTCCATTTATCGCCAGTATTGGATCGCTAATTGCCAATTATCACCTTTGATCACTGGTTTTAAGGAAAATAAAAATAAGTCAGATCCCTCTACAAACTTAAAAATTTCTTTTAATGTTATATTGCTTTTGGGATTTAAAAATCTTGGCAATTTTTATGTTTAGATTTTCATAAGCATTTATCACTAGCATATTTTCAGTTAAATACATGGAAGTAACTTTCAGATTTCAGTAAAATAGATTTTTATTGATCATTAATATAACATAGCTACAAGAATCACTTCAAAAAATAATCAAATTTGCAATCATTTTAATATATCACAAAATTCATTTGCTGTATCGAGTGAGTCTAGCACTTTATTTTATTGATAGTGGCAACATTCAAGCAGTCATACAAGTCTCAATCAACATTTTGTAAATCAGTTACCCCATTTTAGGATTTCCTAACTCTTCATACAAAGAGAAATGATTGAAAAACATTTTTTTTACAGTAGAGCATTGAATTAAAGGGTGATCAGTCAAACAATCTGAATATCATAGCTACATTCCTTGGATTTTCCAAGTGCCAAACATAATATCTTGCTAACTCAATGTTAGCTCATTTACTTTTAGTTGTGTTTTTGCTTCAAAGCAATGAAAAAATTCTCAAGTGTTTGAAAATGGAAAAGTTAGGAACTACAAGATTACCTTGCTAGGAAGATATATTATCCAGTTATTACTCTACTATATTAGTTTTTCAATCTGATATCACATTCACATTTTTAGTACCTAGTGATAAGTTGTGTTTTGATTTATTGCATTTTAAAATAGCCTGGGTTTGACAACATGCATAAAATACAGGGGGAAAAACTAAAATCTGGTGATCAAATAAGCTACATAAAAATGATTAATGATATTAAAAACATGAGTTAAAAATGACGACTTTGCAAAGAAATGACTGAAAAAAAATAAGGATTGTTTTGTACAAGCTTTCTTTTAAATGAAATGTTGTAGTGGTTATAAAATGTTGCGATTTGAAAATAAAACAACCGCTGCTAGAGTTATACATAAAAGACAATTTTTAAAATCCATTAATGACAATGAAAACAGTGTCAAGTATCAACAGACATAAAACGCTATCAAGTATATCAGAATGTAATGAATGACTGAAAGCTTAATCATTGCAGCAATCAATTGAATTGCAAGTCAATTTTCTCAAATAATTTCGTTAAACATAGTAGAAAATACAAATTAATTTGTGATTTCCCTCTTTTTCATCTGCTTAAAAAAGAGTATTTAAAAGTGGAATGTGTTTTTAGAGTTTTTGTACTGACTGGACATTTCAAATATAATTCAACATTTTGATTTTAAATTATCATTGTAAAAATGATCAGTTATCTCCAGAAAATAGAACTCATGTGCACAAAAAACAAAAAATGTTTGATGCAGTCCTTGAAATTATACATTTCTTCATTAGATTTAAATAAGATAAAGCATATTCAGACCAATTGCTTAGATTTTCAAACAATTAAATATTTAATGAGAAAAATCATCTTGCAATAGCTGTGACCTTACCTAAGGATATTTTAACTTAACATGAACAAATTGATGTTGAACAAAGTTATTTTGTACAAATTACGAAAAATAGTTCATTTAAAAGCTTATATAACCTTTTAAGCTTAAAATGAGAGGAACTTTTTGAATACGTATCACAACAATCCTCAGGAATGATGCTATTTGACAAAATCGAGATTCATCTTCTCTCGGCACAGACACCATCTTTGCAAGCTTGGCAGAGGTCACTGTTGTGGGGTGTCCTTGGTTTGCCAGCTCGTCTTACCCTGTGATATGGGGCTTGCTGAAATCCATAGTAGACTTGGCCAACTCTGTTGTAAATATTTACCAAGACCTGTCAAAATGAAATGTGCATGATATAATATAGGTATAAGCTGAATTATATTCTGTGTTTTAGCTTTTGAATAAACTTCACTGAAACACTACAGGGAATTCTTATTTTATACAAAAAATGAACAGAATTGCAGTATGCAGTTACTGCTACTACAATTTCTTCACACACTAATGTATTTTTAGTTCACTAGTATAATTGGTGTACTTCACTAGGTTAGTCCCAGCAGGTGATGCTGTTTTACCACGATGATTTGGCTCTTCAATAACCACTTCAGTTAAAATCAGACACGTTTATTTAACAGAACACAACACGCACATAAGACATTTAAGAAAATTGAAATTAATTATATATCCTCTATGGGATTTACAAATCACACACAGGTGACACGCCTGTGTTTTTCTTACACCGAGCGATCTACCTCGCTCCTCAGACCTCCTCGGTACTACTGGACTTATTGTCACTTCCTTTCGGAAGTTGGCGAACGTTTTTATTATTGGCGGTCGCCAATTGTCTCTCTCCATTCTAAGCAGTCTTACACTGCTGAATCAAACAAGTCTCAAATCAATGTAGATGGTGGAAAACTGAATCCTTTATACTATTCTGCATGATCACAGTAATTCACCGAGTGTTATATTGTTTAATGGCTTAGTACTTTACTACAATATTCTGATTGCATGTTGTATTGCATAATGAAACTGCCATGTTTGCAATTTAGAACGTTTCGTGGGAACACAGGTTTGGAAGAAATCTATTCGATAGAATGCATGAGTTATAAAGAATAACAAAAGATTAGAGTTGTTACCACAAAACTGAAGATAAATTAAATAGTTGCTTTAGTTAATTGGGGTTTTATGGCACAAGGCCATATTTGGCCAAGCTGCACCAAACACAAAACATCGAGTAATGGAGACAACACATACAAAGTTTTACTGACAGATGAGAAATATACTCAGGAAGGTTGGTTGGTTTCGGGGTTTTATGGCGCAAGGGCCATATTTGACATGCTGCTCCACACAAGACATACAATATCAAGTAATAGACACAATGAAAGTTTGACTGATACAGAAGAGGGAAATACGCCCAGGGAGGAATGCACTTGTAAAGAATCGAATCCTAGCGCAGTGGGCACACCCACTGTGCTAGGACGGTCCCACCCAGGAAGGAATCAAATCGTTAAAAGTAAATGAATGTCAGGGATTAAAAACATTTAGTATAGCAAGCATTTAATACAAAATTGAAAATCGTAACTGGAGAATGGAATATTTGTATTAAATACTGGAAGGTTGATGGACTAAAGAGATGCTTATGGGTGGGTATTGATTAATTAGAAGACTTCAGAATCTCAATATCACCAAGTGACAAGGTATTTGAAAAACTATTTTAAAGCTGCCTTCATTCAGCTTATAAAGGGTTTTCAAAACTGCATACAATATATAATTATAAGGGGAGTGCGTCTTGGAACATTCTAACTTAACATGCATTTCTGTCCAAAATTAATGGAATACATTTAACTCCTACTGCATACAACAATGTAATAAAATTTATTAACCATTTGAATAAACCTACCTTTAGAACTTCTTCTGGGTACCACATGGCTGGTTCATAGTTTCCTGTCTTGCATCGATCACATTGTTGACCATACAACTTTAAGCAGACTACACCATCACCATTCGTTGGATTCAGCACAAACCAGAATGCAACTCTACCTTTCATAGATGTCCATCCATGTCCACAATCCTGAAACAAAAATCATCCCTTAATTTGTGGAAAACTTATTTTATAAGCATTAGATAAAGAGATCCAGAAATACTGCAATCCACAAGGCTTTGAACGCTTCTCGAATTGTTTTATTACAGTAACAAAATGTAATTATTTCACCTGCTTAGTCTAATTGAGTACAGCATTCAAAATTTAAAAATTCTGACTTCAAATTTTTCTTCGTTTTTCCAGTTTTTGAAAATTGTTTATGGGAGAACTAAAAATACATCAACTAATTTTGTTCTAATAATTTTGATTACTTTTGCTCAGATCCTCAAACTCATATAAATTTTTATTCTTATCATTGAGTATCAGTGCAATCACTGAGTGTGAAAGCACTCTTGAAGTGTTGCAAGAAAAGGACTTTCTACAAACTTACCTCACAGCAGAATCGGACCTTTGCTGAATCTACATTGGAATTCCACATGCCGACAGGCTTCTGTATAACAGGTACTAACATCCAAACATGAGGAGAATATTGGCTAAACAGTGAGCTAAATTCACTTTGCCAAACTTGCTCCATTCCACTAAAAATAAAGAATTTTATTCACACATGTAGACAATGCATTAAGCAATACTTATGGGAAATTAATGTTCCACATTCATGGATGTATGAACATAAGGGGAATTAAAAAATGTTTATAAATCATAATTATAATCCCTCGCCCAAGAAGACACTTCAGTGAAACTTGGTCAACTATATGCTAGCCCAACATGATTGGATACTATGCATTACAATTGGCCAAGTGGCGATATAAATAAGAAAATCTATTAGATTAGACAACAAGTATTAGATTTGGGCAGATGCAAACACAATATTAGGTTAGAACAACCTGTAAAACGTATTTACGTTTTCTTTCCCTCATTGAAATACTTTATTTCAATGTGGGGAATGAGTCGCAGGTTATTTAAGGCTGTTATTTAACAGAGTTGTGGTTGGTTTGGGGGTTTTATGGTTCAAAGGCCATATTTGGCCATGCCCTAATGAGTTGTGAACCATTGGAATACCTAGATCTTTGCCTCATACTGGCACCGCATCAATACGATTTGAAGCTCTAAAGACATTTGTTTGCTATACGAGCACTGTTTAGAATCGAACTGCGGCGAAAAGTGGATTCTGAACCACTACGAACATCCTGTCCTGACCATGATTCCAACTCGGATCCCTTCACATCAATGGAAATGTCAAGGTTTTTATGGATCGCTTCATGAGTTCGTCAAATGCTTTTCCTTGAGGAGCAAAAAAGGATGCATAGATAGCCATGGAGATCTACACAAAATATGGATTCATCAATAGAAGTACTTTATTTCAATCTTGTCACTCCTAAACAAAAATGAAATGACCTGGGGACAGGATACATGTTATTTTATATCGATAAGTTAAAATATCTTTTCAACTTAGCTATAAAACATTCAGTCTCAAGGTGTTTGCGTCTTTAGGCCTTTGCGGCCCCTTCTCATAAAATGACCTAATAAGCGAGATTGAATTACTCTGCATATTTGGTTATTTACAGTATTGCAATATTTTCCCATTATGGGGATTTTAGGCCAAATCCACAAAAAATTTAAAGTGTTCCAAGGGGGTCAACCCCTAAGGCATATGTGGAAATATTAACCAAGAGGTTTGGCCCTCTAGGTTGGTTGTTTTGGCGTTTTATGGCACAAGGGCCATATTTGGTCGTCAAGCAAAAAATATCGTGAAGGGGGAAGAGGGATTGGGGAGCAGATGTGGGATGAAAGCAATTGGGGCTCCAGGAGTTGGCACCCTTATTCGGATGACAATGACAAGTGACCAACAAATATTTCTCCTTTTGCTCCCTGAAAACAAGAGTCAAACTGTTTACCAACAGGGACTGAGTTTTATACATAAGGTGGCAGTCCATACATGAATGTTTTCGGTTGATTTCGGCACTCATCTCCATGGAAAGGTTGGGTAGACTTGAAATAATACCCTTTCAAGGAGTTGGCAATTTCTGATAAAGGAATCCGCAGTTAAACGTGCTTTCAGTATATTACAAAATGATCATGGTTTCCTCAATACAAACACATTGTATTCCAGATGTCTCCTGTGGAATTTAGGAAACTTAAATTTTGTGTTAGTGTGAAAGACGAAGCCATCTTACCACCACAGCTACTTCTGTGTTTGTAGAAATAATATTTTCAACGGTTTAATTAGTTTTTACACATTGACAAATTTGGGGTACAAAAAGGCAGGAAACTTTTAATTACGATTTATAGAAAAATTAATTTTTAAGTAAGGATAATATTGTAATTTAAGTTTTTTGAACTGGTATCATAGAATCGTATTGGCATCGTATTTAAATGAAAGAATAAAAGTAATGACTTGGCCAAAAGAATAATTTTATTTTGTTTTTATCTTTCAAAATATGTCCTGGTGCTTCAAAATCATGTCATATATATTAATGCTTAACATAAATCAATACTACCCAGAAACTACACTGATCTACATGTCTCATGTCTGACACGTTTAAACTGAAAGGGGCAACGATTTAATTAAAAACATGAAAATCCGATTTATATTAAAAATATATAATCCGATTAAGAATGATTTTTCATATTCTGCTTTAAAATAACCCCAGCTCATCATTCTATTCCAAATATTTTTTTACGTAGGGGCCACAATCGGCTGTCTTGGGCACACAGGATTGAAATTGGATTTGGAAGTCATTTACTTGTGCATCCAAACGATACAGTGACAATCTTCTATAAATAATATCTCGATCTGAAACGAGTTTTAATTACGATCTTTATTAACATAATTACCAACATTAAAATACTGTAGTGCAACTTTTTATTAAGCAATAAATTGTGTAGTATATCACCCTTTCTGTTGAAATGCCCTAAAATTCAATCCGAACGACAAAACAAACCCGCGATTGGAATCAGCTGAAGATTTGTCGTTTAACTATTTCCGACCATTCCCTAACAGTGTATTAAAATATATCGGTCCAAACTTTCAATGGATTAAAGAAAAAAATTTAATACATAAAAATAGCTTAGAACTAAACTAAATCTACAAAACATAAAATTAACTAAAAATAATTACAGAATTATTGAAGTTTTGTGTACATCTTTCGTTCAAAGTGAAAATGATGTTAGTTTTTAAAACCTTTAATTGAAAATTTAAGATATTGTTGAATCCAATACGGTTTGATGACCACTGGCACTGGTTTTGGTTTTAAATGATTTTCAAAAAATATTGGTCCTGTTTTTCACCATCTGTTATTTCCAATGTTAACTAATTAAAGTGAGTGTCAAGGGGCTTCTAAAATTTACTATGAAGAATTTTTAATGACCCGTCTCAACAATTTACACGAAATTTTTATTAATCGTTTTTGATTTGGTTTGTCCCTTCTCGAGGGCAAATTAGACCTGGACCTACGGCTTAAAATTGATTCCGAGCTACCACGGACATCCAAGTCACGACCTGGATTCGAACTCAGAGCCTGTTAAACCAAGAGCTAAAGCGCTAATCACTCGGTTAACGGGCTGGCACAATGGACATGATAGGTAATTGAATAAACATCGCACTGGAGCAACACAATGGGTCATTGGAAACGGTCCAGGATCAATCCCGAAGGGAAAGCTCTGAACACACCTCGTAATTTTGAACCACGATCAGATGACGAGGTCGACACTTGAGCTGTCACCCCACTCTCCAACTTCCACACCATGGCAGCTTGAAGACATTTGAGACCACGACAGATTTGAAGTGCACCAGCCCAAACGGACACGACGGTCTTGTGTTGGATCGAGTTTTGAACTCGCAACCTTCTGGTTGCAAATTGATACTCTTCCAACCAAGCGACTCACACAATGTAACTGCTTTAATTTAATTCAGTTTTTACTGTGAACAATGATTTAATCAAAAGTTTAATTATTTTAATTGGATTTAAGTTTCACTAGATGTATTCGATGGTTCGTATAGAACATGTGATATGGTTTTTCTGAAAATCTATATACGCTAGTGCAATGATTCCCAACCTTTTTCAAGTCATGGCACACCTCACGAGCATAAATAATTTCACGGCACGCCTCACTAGAATAAATTTCACGGCACACCTCACGCGCATAAATTTTACGACACTAAGGAACATTTTTCTATTAACATGATTAATTTCTTCTATTTCATACTAGGGATTCAATTAATAAGATCTTTGTTTTTCAAATATTTTTGCAT
The DNA here is from genome assembly GCA_933210815.1 of Meta bourneti. NCBI lineage: Eukaryota > Metazoa > Arthropoda > Arachnida > Araneae > Tetragnathidae > Meta > Meta bourneti. Next base: position 48,020,777 of record OW119929.1, on the reverse strand, counting down.
TATTATACATAAACATTACAACTAGATATTCGTTTCAAAGTCTTCTTATGTAGTCATAAGCACGAAATAAACGAAACAAATGGAATGAAAATGCCTCATTCATACATCCTTAGTGATTGATATTTGGCATAGTTTTCTATGAACTAAATTGTCAGATTTAGTGAAACCAATTAAATTTTTAGAATACTTATTTTATAAAATTATGATGTGAAAATACAAAAGTATAATTAATTATACACAAAAGTACTGGCTATGTATAAATATGCTAATAATTTAATGACAAAATAAATATTTTAAGTATTAATATAAATTCTACAATATTCTTTTGTCACGTTTAATACATATATTACCTTCTTATTTCAGTGAGATACTTCGGCTTGTTTCTGTGAATACCACTTTTTTATATTTGGGTCTATGGTCGAAAGAGCCACACGTAATTCATGATCAAGACTTTTCAATGATCTCTTTAAATTCTTGATAGCCGCGCATAGAAGAAAAACTTCGTTCATAAATGGTAAAAGAATGTTTATAGCTTTTTTGCCGATGGATAGCCCTCCCTTACCTCATAATCAGAACTTTGCGGTTAAATTTTTCGCGGCACATCCGTTGGAAAGCACTGCGCTAATTAATGTATGGCCAGTATGTAGCTGATATTACGATGCTAAACATTGCCAAAAGGGCAATAAATCAAATTAATTCTTAACCTGAAGTATTTTTTCTTTTTACGAGTTTATTTTTCATACTTTAAAACCCTTACGGAACCCTACCATCCATATTCTAGTTAGCTTTCTGTTGTGATTGGAAGATAAAGTATGAGTTTTGTTGTACTATATTTTTCTTGCGCCTAGGCAACAGGTTTCCTGAATTTATGTATAATTATTCTTTATTTGTGAATCGATAAGCCGGAAAAACAAATGGCTGGACAGGATCGATCGTTTTTTGATTGGGAAGATATAGTTCGTCTACAAGTGGTGAGTTTTCTAAACTAATAGAATAATTATACTTAATTTAATGCGGCAATGGTAAGCGGTCGGAAATGGCTAGAAATTGCGTGTTTTCACGATGTTTTTTTTATCGATTTTTTTATTACATATCAAATTTTGTAAATCTGACTGCCCTTAAGTATGCCAGACAACTCCCAAATATATCGGCTCATGTGCAATTTTACGCGTTTTCTGTGTTACGATAAGCTTTAATTGAACTGGGTGTATCATGTTTTGAAAGCCACCCATTCTTTAGCAAATAAATTAAAATTCTGAATTGTGCTTGGGCAAACCAGATCCCTAACAATTCCCTCATTTTCATCTACTTATATATTACACCTTATAAACAAGAAATTTTCGGTTTTGCATTATGCAGGATAACCTTGGATTCATTCCGGATGACCTAATGTTGGCTTATCAAATCGCTTTGGCATTCAATGGATTCTACATTTTTAAAAATTGAAGGTAAATAAAATGATTGAAGTTGTGTAATCACTTTGTAGAAACAATGGCAGAAAGCATTGAAATCAGAAATCTTGAGAAATTTTACGGAACAATCTCTGGTTCTCTTCAATATTTATAGCGAAGCGGATACCAAACAATGATTACTTTCGTAATGTTTTTGTTCAGAAGGTCGTGACCATAATGGAGAATATTTAATACTTAATTGGTGGAAACACTTGAAACTTCTTAACGCAACAGCGCTTCTCAGATCATATGCGCGTTCAATGAGCTGCAATCAATATACTTAATATTGTACAAATGTTGCGTATAAAAAATTTTAATGTTTAAAAATAAATAAATACATTTTCTAAATGCTCTTTTTACTGTTTTCATAAGCACCAGTTTGAGAAAACAGTACAGAAGGTTTTCTCTCGTTCCTCGTTTTTATTCTTTATTTAGTTAGTAGACTGGGTGAGACTGGTCTATGTAGACTTGGTGACAAAACTCCCTTTGTCACTGGTCCTGATAAGTGCCCTTTTTCAATGTTACTCAATGAAAAAATGCATTATTAAAAAAGAAATGCTTTTAGTTATTTGGTTTTACAGGGTTCCCACAATTTTTTCAAAATAAAAAATAAGGACTTTCTAAGGACACAGATAATTCTTATAAGGACAATCGAGATATACCAAAAACCATATTGCACCTTCATTGTATGAGTCAACCTAGAATGACAAAAATTAGGGATGTATGCAGGACCATTGGCAGATTTATAGTAGCTTAAAAGCTAATTTTTTTATGTTGTCTGTACATTGTGTGTTTTGAAGTTAACTTTTTAAAAACAATGCACAAAAAAGAGTAATGTATTTTACAGCTATAAGCTTTCTAGCCCTATTTCTAAAACTAATTTTTATAATTTATAAGGATGTCATCTCAGGGGGAGAGAAATGAAATTCTAAAAATCATTGCATTTTTTCTAGAAAAAATAAGAATTTAAATAACAAATATTTATTTTCCGTTTTAAATACAAATACATTTATCTTGTTAAATATTGCCCCTGAGAAAAAAGTCTTGCGAATAAATTTCAACTGATAATATTAAATCTACATTCCACAGAAGCCTGGCCGTGAGATAAGATCATTATGGTTTTCATAACTTTCCATATTTTTCCCTTTGTATCATCTATACTAAGAAAGTCATTTAAAAATCTAACTAAACGCATTGTTTTTGGTTCAAAATTCTGAAACAATGAAGCAGATTTGAAAACGGTGCTTTCCATAAAATCTTTGAATTGAAATAATATATCATCAATCTTTTTCTGCAACAACCTTTTTCTGAGTAAAGTGCGATAGTACAAGCTTCATGGAGTTCATGAACTTGGTCTGATCTTTAACCATACGTATAGGATCAAGACATGAAGCATTTCGAACAAGCAAATATGCTGCAGGAGATTTAGCCATGAGACTAACATATTTGATAACATCAGTTCAAATTACAATTGCACTTTCTACAACTGGGACATTCTCTAGCCATCTATGACCACAAAATGTTACGGGAAGCTTCTTGACTTCAGACAAATTACTGAAATCATTCGAACCTTCTTGCAGGAGAATCTTAATGCACACAGAATAAGTAATATATGCACAGAACATATTCTTGTTTTTCAAAAATTGTATTTCATTTTGTGAAAATTATTACATTTCTTTGGAAAATGATAATCTCATGCCGATGCATTATTTTTCATTATATTAGTACCTAAATAGTTTTGCAATCCATTTGCATCTGAGTTTTTTCTATTTATTTTAATTTTCAAAAAGAAATTTTTCGTTTGTTAATTTTCTAATATCGGAGCGAATTTTCAGAGTATAGGCTCTTAAAAATCATTTTGGGCACGTATTTTATTTTATTAAAATTTTTTCTTACGATTGTAAAATGGATTATGCGCAGCACCGTGCATGATTTTAAATATATCTTAGAACCTAAATCCGGATTTACATTCATCTGAGTTTTTTTTATTTTGTTATCATAAAGAACTTTTGTTTCTTAATTTTCTAATTAAATCTGGGTGCATTTTTGGAATAGGCTCTAAAATTAATTCATTTAGTGAATACATTTGTAATTTTATTTTACATGTAAAATTATCACTAACAATTGCAAAATGACTAATGCACAGCCCATGCATCATTTAAAAATTATATTAGAATCTAAGTATGGTTTTACAATCCATTCGCATATACTATATATCATATATCCATCTGAGTTTTTCTATTTGTTTACCATTTTAAGAGGAACGTTTTTGTTCGTTAATTTACTAATTATATCCGAGCACATTTTTCGAATATCAGCACTTATAAATAAATTAACGCGTTTAGAAAACTTGATTGTTTTACACATTTCTATGTGTAAAAAATGTGAACAAAAAGCTTTCACAACAGCTAACAATCACCAAATAAAACAGTTACTCAATATACTTACCAGTCATATAAGCTTTAACAGCACTTTCCCCCATTCTTCCAATATCAAATTCTTTTTGAGAAATAAGGCATTTTGCTTTATGGCGATCAGTTGAAGCTGCAATCCATTCTCGATACTTTTCATTTTTAGTCCATAAGCTGTTAACGCATTTCCCAGGCATACCTTTAACTCTCCACGAACTTCGTCTCCGCATCGAAGTCTGCCCAAAATTGCCACTCCTTATCAGCGGAACCAAGTTGTTTCTCCTCAAAGTTCTTCATTCCCATGAAGCACTTAATGCAAACCCATCTGCCATGTATTTTGCTTGTGGGAAAATGTGGAAATAGATTGTTATTTGTCTGCTTTTTCTTCAGATGATTAGAAACTTTGTCATTGTAAAAACTGAAAACATCTGAGAAAATGCCGATGAACACGAAGCATGATGTCATCTATCTCCCCAGACCCAATGAACTCGCAGTCACACCCCTTCGGAGGGTCAATCAGCGGTCCTCTTTGCATTCGTTTCTGAAGAGGGGAGGATTAACGTTGTCTCCCCCAGTGAAACCTGCCGCTTTCCATCTTCTAAGATCGGACAACGAAGCTCGAAAACGGGAGAAATCGGAAAATGACTGCCGTCAGAAAAAGGAGTTTTTAAGTACTCTTGATTTTGAAACTAAGGAGTTTTAAGGGCTCTTAGAAATGATAGCTAAAAATAAGGAGTTTCTAAGGAGCGCGGGAACCCTGTTTTAAGTATATTCTCAAATACTTCGTTTTGAAAAATGAATTAATGCGTTAATCTAGGAAACAAAACGTCAAGCACCTCACAGATACACCGCAATCTCATTCGATAAAGACCAGCTATCAGCGAAGGGTTGAAAACGCATCGCTCATTTTCGAGGTCAAGTGACGCAACTTAAAAAGTAAATTTTAAAGGAGCGAAGATTCCAAATCTTCAAGGATAGTTTACTACCAAATTTGATAGGGAAGAATCCTGAGAAATTTCTTCAGATTAAATGTGTTACATATTTCCTGATTTGATATCCACGGTCTGTTCTAAGTTCCTTGATTGAAAAATAAAATAGCGTTTCTTTGAGTTGTCTCACTGTCTTAAGTTACATGTTGCTGAAATTCTAGTTTTCGATTTTTCATGATCTTAGTTGTTCAAGAACAAAAAATGGAAGGCTACTCAGGGCAAGTACCGAAAGTTGGGGATGTTTGCTTCATTCTACACCAGATACAACTTATTGCCTTGAGAAGATCAAAATAAGTTTCAATTTTTTATCCTATATATTATATATATATCCTATATATATTTTTATCCTATATATTTAAATATTCTAGAAAAAGCAGTTACAAAAACAGCTCATCTTGTAATTTTAATTTTTCTTTTGAGTTAGCAAAATTAAATAAAGAGCACTTTTAATTCCACCGCTGCAGAAGTTTTAATTTGCAATAAATTATTTAAAACCATCAGGTTTTCACTCTTTTCTGTCTTTTTCGTCTCGCACAATTACCACATAAAGCAAGCCGCATTGGTTCAACATCAGTCGTGACACTAAATGGGCTCAAATACGCATGCGTACCCACATGTTTTCTGTACAGAAACGAAGTGTGCATGCATGCTGTACGTTTTGTTGCATGCTGTTCCAATGGTAGGGCTAACCAATCGAGGATAATTTTTAAAATATTCTTTCTTGGGGAGCACAAATCGCGGTACTCTTATGTTTTCCAATCATTTTATTGGTTTGAATGAAAAGAAACAGCATGTTGCATTGTTAAAAATGGGGTCACGATAACAAAAAAAAATTGGAAATTTTTTTTATCAATGGAGAACACAGGGGAAAAGGAAAGGTAGGGCTCAGGATCTCTAAACCCCCATTGGCTGTGTTTTATGGCGCAAGGGTCATATTTGGCCAAGCTGCGTTTAATACACTATAGTCAACGTCTAGTGATGGACATGCACTCAGGAGAAATTTTTACTGTCATACAGAAGAAATTAATTACAGCCAGGGTAAGTTACAGTAATCAAACCTGTTCCGCGATCAACCCACGGGCTAGCGCAGTGGGCAAACCTATCAAGTCATGGCGGTCTTCATAACCCATTGGATATCAAATTATCAATAAATGGAATACTCCGACAAGTTATTTTAACAATTTAGAAAGTCACCTCCAGTGGCGTATCCAGATATGGGGGGGGGCCTGAAAGTACTGGTTACTTATTTGTCTCCTAAAATTAAACATAAATGCATCTACGACTTTTGTAATATTTTTAGTGTATAATCCTTAATTAATTCTCCATTTAATTATTAAATTAACCATCTAGGAAATATGAAAATTAAGAATACAGTTCACTGATAATCATATTGTATTCCATATCTACGTTTCGTTCCAAAACTTCACAATGGCAGAAAATAAAAAATTTAATTTCGAGAAACAAAATTTGAATTGTTTAATGCTATTGTCCCATGCGATCTAATGGTTTCAAGGACTATATTTTTAAAACTTGTTTATTTACGAAAATTATATATCCATTAACAGACGCCGTGGCTAAAATAATACTTCCATGTGTCCGCACAAATAATTTGTGCTAAGGTACATGAATCGACGTAAAACTAATCAAAAAATTTTTAACATGAGAAATTCTAAAGATAACAAATATTCTAAAGATATTTTTTAAATGTTGCCACACTTACGTCTAAAGAATAAAAACAATTATACTGCAAACTATTTTTAATTCTTAGAGCCAAAATATCAATGTGCACGGTCGAACGATAATAATCCACCACACTGCAAACATCGACCTTCTATTGAAATAGACGGATCATGTGTCGTAAGATCCCTGAAGGGGGTAAATCGCAAATCGACAACCGATTGGCTATGAATTGGCACAAACTAGTGTTTCTGATCACGATGGATAATCACTTCAACCAATCAGTCATTTTGGATTCATGCTTTTACCCACAACCATACGACAGATCTTCAAACCGAGCAACTGGAAGAAATAACATGAAGCTGCGGGCACATGCTTCGTCTATTTCATTTTAAGGTGGATGACGGCAAACAACTCTTGTCGTTGTCATGAACAACCAGTGTGAAGTAATTCGGATAAATCGAGATGTTGCTTATTGCTGACAGTAATTTCTTGCTTTAAAATTTAATGTATGGTGGCCAAATATAAGCTAGTGAAATGCTTTCAAATCTAATAAGGTTTATACCTTCATATTGTATAAATTTGTACTTTTTGGACCCCTCCGAAATGAAAATCTAACTACACTACGGTTAGTTCGGTATTATGGCGCAAGGCCCATATTTGGCCAAGGAGTAATCGAACCTGACATGAATCGTACCTGCGTCGCCTACAATTCGCAGGTTGTTAGCTCAATGGATTCGCCCATTGCGCTATCAACCTGAAACCCATGGCGACCCTACACTACATTGCACAGGACTTTTTGGGAGGTAATTTTGCTGTTATCGCCATTTAAACTATTCAATAAAATTGTTGTTAATTTAATTTGTGGTTTGAATGATGGAAATATTGATAATTAAGATTTCGTTATTGATTTTCCTAGACTTTTTTGGAAGGATAATCCAACTACATGAGCCAGTAGCGTAGCCAGGATTTCCTTTCGTAGGAAGCCCAGAGTAGAAAGATCTAGATATGAAGATTATTAGATATTTTTTATGAAGATCTCTGTATATTATTAGAATTTTAAAACTCTTCTTGAAATCTATAATTTTTTGTCACTGGATTAATTTAAAGTTAGGGATTACGTTAGCATAAAAAGTAGCTAGTCTGACCTGAGACGATGCGTTTTGTACGAGGTGGCTGGCTAAAACCAAAATCTTCGTGCTTTCACATTTTTAGTTAATGACTTGAGCGCGTGCAAGGGATCCAATAATTAAATTTTTATTGCGATGTGTGCAAGCAATTCGAGAATTATATTTATTAAGCAAGCGCAAACGATAATATTGTGAACTGTAAACATGGTATGGAATGGAATGCGATTAAAATGATTTTGGAATTCAGAAATTCGAGACGGAGTTTATGGTTGTTTAATTTTGTATCGTCTTTAGTTTTCTTCAGGGTATGCTGATTTAAATCAAGTGATTTTATTAAAAAATCATTGATTTAAATCAAAATTTTAAATTTCATTTTTTCTGTTATGTTTAATTATATTGAGAATGAAATAAATGCTCAAGATGCGTGTTATTTTATTCAAATAAGTTAAGAACTTCGCTCATACTATGTCACCTCAAAATTAAATTGAAAATCATCCTCCCTTTGAAGACACTAAATAACAGTATTTGCTTATTGGGATCATAATTACCAGACAAGTATTTCCATCTTGAGCCATTGACCAATAGGTGTCACAAGCCAACTCACCAGTGTTGGTTTTTGTTTTAAACATTCCGTGCGACTTAATCGCACATGGCCATTTTAAACCATTCACCATGTGTTGAGTGAAGATGCTCGAAATATAGTCAATCAAATTATTAAAAGTAAGTTTGGTAACTTGCTTTCTTTTCTGTTCTAGTTATTTATTTAGTATTGTTAGTCTGTTCATAAAAAATATCATGTTCATAAAGACACTTACAACGAAAAGATTTTCTTCAATATCACAAAAGCATTCCAATTTTGCTCATAAATCTTAAAAAGGCAATTTTAAGTTTCATTTTGTTTTGTGTAATATATTGGTTAATTTTTTATTTCAATTTTTGGAGAAATTTTATGCATTGATCCCTTAGAATTCTTTACCCTCTTAGAATAACTATTCAATGTTTATGGAATTGAAATTTGGAATGTAAAAGTTAATTCATTCATCTGATAATTAAGTGAGTATGTTGAGAAAAGATGGGTTGAAGCAGAAAGCTATTGGAATTGATAAATTTTTAATTGCAAGTTCAAAATTTCACTGAATTGGCATTATTTGGGGATATTACACTTGTTCTATGCTGCTTAAATGAAAGATTCATTTTTGTTTTATATACACTATAAACCCTTTTTGTATGCTTCGAATATACCTATGAAATACTTGTCATTGCTTAAGAATTTAGAATAGACATTTGATTGCAAATTTCTGTATTTTTATGTCGTCTATTTTTACTGAACTTACAAAAAATAACAATTTTTTCACCAATAAGTTATTTTTGCATTAATGAGAAGTAGGAATTTTTTCTCAAGATGCAAGTTCCTTTTATTTTATTTTCTGTTGGTGACATGATTTTTTCTCAAAAGCAAGTCTTGAATCACACAATTATTTTTTATCAAAATAATTGAAGTAATTCAAAACATTTTATTCATATATAATATGTTTTGAATTACTTCAATTATTCATATATAATATATAATACAAAAAACTCTGAAATTTTTATGATTGAAAAAAATTCATAATATAGTGTACGTAGGATCTGGCAACCTTATTTATCTGGGTCCAAAAAATTCATGTCACTGATTATGAGTTAAACTCAAAGTAATCTAAACTGCTTGAGAACCAGATGGTTAAACATTGCTCATCTTGGCATTTGGGGTCTATCGCGATTTACTTTGCTAATTCCTATCGCATTTCAATATTTCAAAAATTTACCTGACTATATTTCTTAATACATTAATGTTTTGCATAGAAATATTAATGTTTAAATAAATCAAAACTACCTAGAAACTACACTGTAATTTGCGTGTTTCATGTCCAACAAATTTAAACTTGTACGGGTAAGGAATTAATTAAAAGCATAAAAATCCGATTTAAATAAAAAAAAGTCTGATTTAAATTAAATGAATCCTATGTTTGATTTTTTTTAATTATGATTTTTCTATACCCTGGATTTCTTAATTTTTTAATAAACGTTCGTCTCTATGTATGCAACCAAAAAAAAAGCCGATCTACAATTATTTAATACAATCGAACAGATATTCTGATAAGTCAAAAAGTGAATATAGTGAGTTTTCATCTCCAAGGAAAATTAGGCTCTGATCATCACACAACGTTCCGACAAACATTCAGTGTTCCTTTTCAATTTAAATCTCTAATAACTTATTTTAATAACCAAGGTATAAAAAAATAAGAAATCCACACTTTCGGGCGACTTTGATCCCTGAAGTCACAACCACTGACGATGTACCCTATAAATTCTTAGATTTCACGCCCTTGGAGAACATCTTGAATATAACTACTTACCCCCCCCCCCGGATAGCTTATTTATTATTGAATTCTTTAAATGAATTATTCACATTTCTGTACGAACGAGAATGGCCCTCGCTTTAAACAGTATGAAAAGGCCACAACATGTCTCATTTACGTAACGTGACACATGTCGCCCTTTACGCCGGCACAGCATCTGTTTGTCGCTCAGATTGTGAAATGCCTTGTCATGTTATTTCCCCCTTACACACACAACCGCCTTATCCCGCAGAGATCCGATTCTCATTTCAGGTACACACACAGGTCGTCGTGACGGAGCTGGGATGACACACACGTCCTACTCAGCACTTTTCGATCATTGAATAATGAGATCGGAACCTGTGGCTTAGATTTTTTAAGAGGAATGGACGAGATGGGAACAGGTCTCCTTCCAAGCGACACAAGTCGCGATAAAAATATGGCGCAGTCAATTTTGATTGTGAAAGGAGAGAACAAACTCCGAGCTCGATTCTTTTATATATTTTTTTATCTCCGTGTAAAGTAGAGAGGCACCAACAGGTTGGTTGTTTAGCTTTTATGTCGCAAGATCCAAACATGGATAAGCTGCGCCAAACACAAGAAAATTCAATTAACCTGAAGTGATTTCTACGAGATATCTCGTTCATCAAGATCTGACCAATTTGGCTAATGACGAGATATCTGGTAATCAAGATATTGCCGATTTTTCACTGATGGAGAGCTCGAAGATTGGGTCAGTTTTGCTAATGACTAAACCACCAGGAGGGTTAAAAGAGACGAATAAAAGACTAACAACCATATCAATATTAAACGGGCGATAAAAAGTATGTAACCACGAAAGCAATTTTTTTGCTTAAATCAAGCATATCAAAAAGATATAACAGCATATCATAAAAACGTTAAATTGAAAACGCTTATTTTAAAATTGATGAAGCTTAAAATACATAAATGTTTTTGATAAAAGATGATACATAAAAAATTGTAGGTGATCTGTGAAAATAAAGGCTAAAAATTATTTACGAACAGAAATGACTAAGATGAGGCCCCAAGTCTGTCAATTCAGTTTTATAAGTACAATAGTATTTAATTTTGAAACTATTTTAAATTTATCATTTTAATTCGTGTTGTTTCGTCAGTAACGAAAGTCGGCGGGTGTCGTAAGGTACCGCAATCTAATTTCGTGTCCTAGTCCATCTCAGGGTACCAAGGTTGGTTGGGTTTTATGGCGCAAGGTTCATATTTGGTGTATCTGCGCAAACGCAAGACAGATGATGGACATACACAATAAAGTTTTACTGACACTGAAGAGAGAAATGCATCCAGGGAGGAACCGAACCAAATGAGAACTACAACTCACAGGTTACTCGCTTAGTGGACAAACCCAGAGTCAAGGCGGTCCCTCATGGTTTTCCAAGGATATTTGTAAAACTTAACGTTAAAGATGTCACAACCTTTGTAATGGACTGCGAAAATTGCAGTTTGGATTGTCTCTGTATGGTCATCTTTTGCTATACGAGATTCTACGGTTTAAAGTGGATCCAGAACCATATAGTGTACCGATGGGTGACCACGCAATAAAAATTTCAAAAAATTGATGTTTCCGCAGGAAATGGACCTTACTTGGTCTTAATACATGGACTTGAAAAGATCCTTATTTTCAAATGTACCAATATCATCGGAAGGATTGTATTATGACCGGAAGTCATTCACGAAAATTGAAATATTGCACCAAGATTTTCAAACGCTAGAAAAATAATGTCCTTATTTTTCCCTATGGCTTGCAATATTTTAACTGGGTTCAATTCCTACATTGACAGAATTTATTACCAACTGTCTCATCTAGCAAAACTGTTTACCATTCGAGAAAACACGATTGTAAAGAGATAACTTCGAAAAACTAGCATCGACTCACTCATCGCGAACAATCCCTTTCTGCTGCCGACATAGGATTGAAAAATAAAATCTTTGCCTCGGGACATAGCAATTAAAGGGAAACGAATCAATGAGGCAGGATCGGCACCATCCAATAAACCAGTTAACCCCCTACCCCACTTTGTACTTTTCCTTTGGTGTTCTTTTACTCAGTGTGCAGACTTTCTGGCGACACCCATCCTTTTTTGTCACCACCGAAGGGCAGAATAGGCTGTACAAAGAGACGGCTTTTGCTGTCTCTTTGTACTAGTTGGAACCTTTGGCTACCTACACTAGTGTTTCTTAACCGCACGCAGTGCCCGGGCATCAATTATACCGGGCCATGAAATTCTCCTGGAGTTTGTCATTTTTGTTTTCTGAGCATTTTTCTTTGTGAATAGTTGATAGTGGAAATGTTCTAAAAATCTCGTGCTGTTAATAAAAAATCTCTTATTGAAGTTGGGTCGCAAAAATTATTTGGTGATCAGAATGGAATATGGATAAAAATCAAATTAAAATGGGTTGTTCAGTTTTGTGTACGCTCTCCGGTATACCCAATCTCTTTTCTGCTTTCACGATATTGTTTTCTTGACCTTGCTCCATAAAAAGCCTAAACACCAACCAGTTTTGTGTAATGACTAAATAATTAAAGAATTAGTATTTGGAATTTTTAAAAACGTCAATAAGCGTGCTGCCTTGAATAGATTTATGACGGTTTTACGTTAAAACAAAAATTTACACTAAAATATCTCTTCCTATCTTCGATCGAAGCATATTATTTAGTACCAAAAATCACCTTCGCTTATGTTTAAATGCAAATAAAATATCTAACGCCCTTCCATTTATATTTATATGAATTCAGATCAAAAATGGTTTAAGGAGACTCACTGGAGGTAGTTTTATGGCTTTTCCGTCGAAAAAACTGGGGCAAAGTTAACCGAGACAAGATAACGACTGCAAGCAAGGTTTACCTTCAGAACTGATTCTTTGCTAGACACATCAGATAATAGAATTGTACAATTTTTTCATATATTTTTCCGTTTTATACGTGCGCATGCCCTTAACTTCATTCGACTCGTTTTAGAAGATGAAGATTCTTAATTTACTAAAGTTGTCCAAGTATACCCAATTTTTATTATATAATACTATATCAGCTTACACGCAAAATTCAGTAAAGTTCAAGACTCGACGCTGATTCCAAACATTAAAACTGAACTGTTTGTCAAAACCTCCAAAACTGCAACAATCAGTTGCTGCAGCAATAGATCTTGACCCAGGAATGAGTTTTACGAATGATAGTACTCTCCAAATATTTCTCCTTATCGTTCTAACAATTTCGTTACTAGTTAGTTTGGAACGATTTACTATTGACTACTGAACAGAACAATTATTTTATTCAAGTATCTTAAAATTACCTTTGAATAAATTTTTAATTAATATTTTTTACCATTTCGATAATAATTATGAGTGTTGATTATGTTAAAATGAAAGCGATTAAGTATAATTAAAATATTTTCATTTAAAAGTACATGTGAATGATCCCTAAAATTAAAGGAGCATTGTTCCAATATTTCACGAACAATGTCAACTAATTTAATTTCACATGTAGGTCGTTAATTAACATCACACTGGAGCAACTCAACGGGATATTGGTGACGATCCGGGATCAAACCCAAATGGAAAGATTCGAGGACAACACCACGTAATTTTGAACCAGGTCAGATGACGAGATTACACCTGAGCTGGCACCCCACTCCCCAAACTTCCACATCACGCCAACCCGAAAGGAAGAATCCAAGGACGCCTCGTAATTTTGAACCACGGTCAGATGACGAGAACTGAGCTGCCACCCCACTCTCCAAACTTCCCCGCCAACGTTGAGGCCACGACAGATTTAACGTGCGCCAGTTCCCGTGTACACGACGGTCTTTGTCTGGACCGAGTGAATTTCACAGGATTTGTGTAAAAATTTATGGTGCAATGTGCCATTGTGTATGAATCAGTCTCATTCATACAAAACGTGACAAATTGACTAAATTGTGAGTTTTCCCTGCAAATTTTAGTGTATATTTTTAAAAGGATATAAAAGTAAGACTAGACATGTAAGTGAATAAAAAGATGCGGACTGTTGTGTTTTCAAAAATTAATGGTTTCGTGAGTTTTAAATCTTTGAAGTGAAAAGGTAGGCATAGTTGTACCACGCGCGCGCTCCATGTCATCGAAACGCTTTGTTACAAATAGCCACGGTGCGAACTTTCCAGTTCATAAATGCAACAGCCGAAGATTTACACCCATCACGAAATACTGAAAACGAAACTACGCATACTTGATGAGGAATCTGAGGGCTCCCATGGCCAAGGTTGGTCAACATTTCATCTCCGTCCCGTCTCTGCAGACAAGGGAACCCTTCCTCTCTTGCCATCCTTGCACATTTATTGCGGCATGACCATAACGAAATCGCGAAAACGTCTTTTTCTCCTACGGCACGTAAAAATCTGAGTTTTGGAAGAAAACAAACAGCCGTAAAAAAGGAATGACAGTTATATATTTTTTTCTGCTGCTGCTCACCATCTCCTACTAAAGTGGTCAAAATCTGGGAGACAATGGTTCTTCAAGAAATAATTGTTGATCTTGCAAGAGGGAGAGAGACAGAAGTACCTCTCTTCTACAATAGATGATTGCGCAGCTGAGCAAGGTATAACTCAGTCGAGTGAATGCGTTGTAACTCAAAACGGGCATTCCGGAAGAGACAGCCCAAGGAATTGAGCAGCTTTCTGCCATACAGGCATGCTGGCGGTCTTCTTTTCAAAAAAGAAATGCTCTTGAGATGGAAAATAATATGAAAAACTCATCCGTGCAAGCATTGATGTATGGAAGGGCAACTGGCGACTGTTTGAAACAAATTAAATTGCACACGTTGATGAGCGTTTTAAATATTTTCTTTTGCTTTTTTACGCCTTTCATAGCACGCGCAAAATAATGTCTTACATGTGAGCGAATTTATTTTAAAGGTTGGTTGGTTTGGGGTTTTATGGCGCAAGGGTCATATTTGGCTAAGCGACGCCAAGCACAAAACAACGAGGGAGGGGAAAAAAAAATCAAAAAGCAGAAGGGTAAAAGAGAAGTTAGGACAAATCATTCGTGTACCTCGAGGTTGTGACGCCCATACATACCTAAACATGTGCCCCCGAGGGCTTAATTTTAAAGGAAAATAGGTGCTTTTTGAATGAATATCACTGTTCAATTTTCTTCAACATGGGTTTGTATTCAATATACTATGATTCTATCCAACTTCGTTGCAATTATATCTATGAAAATGATTGAGTTGTGGAAAACACTGAAAATATAAAATTTATAATCAACGTTGATTAAAACGCTAATAGATATAGTCAATAAAGAATATGTATAACGAGTGTCTTTAAATATTTTTATAAAGTTGCGGGGATTCATTTAGGTGGTCAATGCACCTACATTTTCAGAATGTCATTTTTCATTTTCAATTAATTGTACAAACTTTTCGTGAATGCTTTTTAAACAGTGAGTGTACTTGCATTTACTGACAATAACCAACTTAAAACTCATTTAAATACAACTATTAATCCCAATGGTCAATGTTATCAAAATGTCGATAAAATTTAAAATTATAAAAATACTAGACACATGATCCATGGCTAAATGCAAAAAAATGTACTGCATATTAATTCAAAATTTCGTAAATTTTATATGGATTCTCTTCTGAAACGCTTATCGTTTAAAATAAAACTCGTTAAATTTTACTTTTATAGGAAGTTCATCCCTGGAGTTTGAATTAGTTAACATTCTTACCGACTGAGACACTGATGGACACTTCCAAAATAAAGAGCTTTAAATATACATACACTTAAATGTTACTTATTGTTTTAACAAAATGGTTACAGATTTTAGGCTGATTGATTGAATTTTTATGGCACAAGGGCCCGGTTCAGATTTTAGGCTGAAATAAAATACGAGTTAAGGTAAAATATTCAACTACTTACTAGGATTGCTTCCATGATGGCGCTGCAGTGGCTGAGCAGAGATTTGGTGGTATGGATAATGGTGGTGTAACTGGATAAATCTCGGAACTATGCATGATTGACGTCTGTGGAATTGGGCACATTTCCACTGTTCCTGGTGGAAGCACTGCAGTCGGTGCTATTTGACACACTCCAGGAGTACACTGCAACACAGATGTCCCATTAAGCACCCTTTGGGTACAAGGTACAACTGCAGAGCCAGGTAAAGGTTGACTGCACGTATAGATTCCTTGATTGCACTGAATTGCAGAATTGGACGACGTAACCTGGCTACATCCTAATTTCGTATTATACACTATAGAAGTCAGTCCCTGACTGTAAGGCACTATTTGCGACAGTCCATTTGTCATAGGCATTAAGTTTGCCGTTGTGCAAGGCACTAGATTGGATGTCAAAATTCCATTACTCGGAGTGATGACATTGCACGCGATGACTGAGTTATCGGGTGATGTATCTGGTGAACTAGTGGTACTATGCGAACTGATGGACGTCTGGTTACATCGGAGGGATGGTGGGGGCATTCCTGGCGGACAAGGCACAGCCGTTTGGGTTATAATTTGTCCGTTCGGTAAAATTGTTGCCTGTGGATACCTTTGATTACATGGAATAGATCTAAATGAACAGAGTCCAGTGGAGAACGGGTGAATAGCAGTAGGTGTGATGGGGCACGATGCTGGCGCCATTCGCAGCATCGGAGTATTGCACACAACCATGTTAGCCTGTGGAAGTATTCTGGAATTTCTTCGAAAAAGGTTGAGCTTCCTGAAAATAAAAATTCAAAAAATTTTAAAACAAGTATACAAAATAGCTTAGATAACAGTAGTTTAACATTTTAGAACAGATGAAAAACCAATCAAATCTCTATTATTCAAACCTAAATCAAAAATATATTAATCATAGTTTGAAGTTTTAAAGATTTTTATCTTTACACGTGAAAAAATCGTTAATAGCTATTTCCGTAGAGCAAAACATCCATCATCAGAACAGGAGTGAACGACGAAAGGAAAGCGCGAGTTTGAATATTATTCCTGAAATAGAACTATCCTTCCTGTTCTGATGATGGAAGTTTTGCTCCGTCGAAATAGCTATTGACGATTCTTTATTACATGTTTTCAACAATCATTAGTCAGATTTTGAAGTTTTTAGATTTTTACTAGTTTAACACATGTTTCAAGAGTAAAATTCGTTCCTTTTTCTGATTGAATCAATTTTCAAAACCTGTCAACTCCACATTTGACGTTCTTATTGTTTGTTAAAAAATTAATTTCATTCAAAATTATGTATATATCTAATATATATTTTAATAATTACATTAGTTTCCTGTAGCTGATGAAATTTAAGTTTTGATTATGTGATCTTTTTGAAAATAAACAATTCCGTTGTCAGAAGCATTTACCGTAATGCAAGTAGTAAATATCAATTCACACTACAACTGCAATCCTATATTCCAAAAATCATGCATGCAATTTCATCGTTTGGTTAAGAAAATATGAATTTTAAGTTTATTCGGAGAGAAAAAATCTTGATTTAGACGTACACTGCGTTTGCAGTTTAGTGATTGAATACAATTTGATAAACGCATGGTCGTAAGAGTTTTTAAAATTTGGTGTAACAAAAACTTTTTCAACAATCATGCAATTTGTCACCGTATGCCAGCCACTTATTTCAAATTCTTTATTATTTAAAGTTTGACTAAGCAAAAATAATTGGGCAGTGTGTGGAATCACGAGTGTAATAAACCATGAAATTAAAAGTCGAGACAAGATATTGCGAAACACTGACCTAGTAAAATATTCATAGTCATTGCTCTAAAGTAGATCCTCGAAATTATGTGTATGGCCTATTATATAGTGTGAAGCTACATATATTTCTTAATTGTTAAATTCATTTTATTGGCCCATATGTCAATTTAAAGTTGATTGGGTTGGTTTTCTGGCACAAGGGCCATATTTGGCCATGCTGTGATAAACAAGGCAAATAATGGACATACATACACAAGGAAAGTTTCACTGACACAGAAGAGAAATTCGCCCAGGGAGGTTGGTTGATTAGGCTTTTATGGCGCAAGGGCCACATATAACCAAGCTGTGCCAGACACAAGACAAAATAAAGACTGATGTAAAATTTATCTATTTAATGGGTTATCTGTTAAATGGGTATGGCCAATGCGAAGTCTTGTCAGTTGTGTGAGTGTACTTCATTTTTTCATTCAGATTTGTATTGCCGAATCCTATGATGGATGGTTGTATATAATGTTTGTAGCTGTAGCTTGTTTTTCGATTCTTTATCCCAAGAATCTTGCCCCAGTTTGATTTTATTTTTGTCTTTAAAAACATTTCAACATCTTCAATAGGGATTGGTAAATAATATTGCAGTGTTGAGGTCTTTGCTGAAAGTCTGCCTTCTCGTTTCCTGGAATGCCTACATGACCAGGTATCCAACAAAGCATGATTTCGAAATTTTGAAATTTTAGATTTAGAGATGTCCAAAGGATGAATTTTTACTGAAATATTTGTAAGGGCTTTAATGCTGCTTTTCGAGTCAGAATATACTATCCATTTTTTGTAAGGATATGTAGCTGTTTTCCAGTGCTAAAAATAAGGCATATATTTCTGATGTAAAAACGGAGCTGCAACGATATAATTTCCTGGCAAGAGTTGCGCCCAGGGAGGAGTCGATCCTGTGCCGCCTACAATTCGTAAGTTGCTATCGTAGTGAGCAAAACCAGAGGTTTTGCTCACTACGATAGCAACTTGCGTTACCTTATGTTACGATATGTTACGTTACGATAGCCTTATGTTAAAATGTCTTTAATTTGGCCGTCAAATTAAGGACTTTTTCAAAATTATATTGAGTGGATATTTTGCCGATGTTTATGGAGGCTGCAGTATAATGTAAAAAGCTATCCTTTACATTATACTTATTAAGCTTACGGTTAAAACTATTAGTCATTGTGTGTGTGGTCTATGTATAAACTAACAATTAAGACCACATTTTGATTCAGAAGTCGAGGTACCTTATTTCACTATACAAATGGTTTTTGTAATCTTCAAAAACACCAATTACTACCATTAATTAAAAAATGTAGCCCAACATTTCATTAACAGAATTATACTACATTTAAATAGTCATGAATATTTAATGAAATGAAATACTATACACAAGGAACTCACACAAACCGCTAAGTATCGTTGAGTTCCTCATACTCAATAGCTTGATGTAATTAAAGTTCTGCAGCAGCATGTTTTTAATCTTTAACTAATTAGTATCTTTATAGATTTTGTACCCATTTTCCATTTGCAGAATTATGGAAGTATACAGGTGCAAGAGTATGATTTCGGCGTTTACATATTATCCTATAATCGGATTTTTCCTAAAGTTTGGGGGTGTTCCACGACTTACCAATATTTTTCCAGTGATGCGGATGCTCATTCTCAAAAATAAAGTATACTCAGGGCAGTTTCTGAGGTATCAGTTACCCAAATGCAATCATCCAAGCCACCTCCCCTCTTCCCATGAACATTTTCTCGACACCTTTCATGAAGTAAGCAGAAAATAATTTCTGGGGAATGGCCAAATCTCCTTTCTTCCGTTACTTTAAATGCCGAAATGTTGAATGAGCAATGAGTTAGAAGATGCGTAGGAAATATTTTCTCTTGGTGTGACTTTCTAATAGTTTTTTTTGCTTGGATATATGAAATCTTTTGCTTGATCTTTAGGCTTCGGATTTCTTTTTTTTTCCATTGAGGACAAGATTAGATCGAGTAAGTAGGATGATTTCCCTTACAATTGAAGCATACAGGTTCATCAGTGCAGTTTTCGCCATGTTCGGGTTTTGAGCATCTGGCACAAATTGCAGGTGATCGGCATGAAGCCTGGGAATGTCCAAACCTGACACTTAAAGCATCTCTGAGGGTTTGGAATGAACGGTCTAACGCTGCAATTTAAGTATCCTGCTTTAATGGATGTTGGCATGTCTGGTGTGTTGAATGTTAATATTACATGCTTTGTGTTAATACTTTTATCATCTCGTCTAATGCCGATGCGTTTGGCTGAACAAACATGTTGAGATTTTGATTCTTCGATAAACTCCTGTTCGGATACATTAAAAAGATCAGATTCCGATATAACTCCTCGACTTGAATTTAGAGTTCTGTGTGGGGTTACATTAACTTTTAGTTCGCCAATTTGGCTTAATTTCATTAGTTGCTCAGATTGATATGCAGATAGTTTCTATGAAAAGATCACCAGACCGCAATTTTTTTTATTGCTTTGGTTCGCCAGCAGCAGACTGAATTATTTTTGTACAGCAAATGGTGAAAAGGTCGCAAGTTTCCCTTCAGGGTTATTGATTTTAATGGTGAAAAATTTAGGTATTGAGCAATTAACAATTTTAGAGGGATTTAAGGCCTTCTCTAGGGCACAAAGAAATTTTTGGATCCGTAGATTAAATATTTAACTTCTTCGTACCCATATCCACCACCACGGAGTGCAACAAGGGGAAGTGGTTGCTGGCTATGGAACATTCCAGCCTCAGTACACACTTCAAGATACCACCATGATAGTGCTACAGTATCGGTATGTGGATCCGTCGGTTGACCCAGGGTATCCCTAGCTGCAGCACTAACCCAAAATACTTAAGACCAGTGAAGTCCAGCACGACAGAGGGGCTAAAACACTCTGTAGTTGTTAAACCCAGAAAACTTAAGTGAGTCGATTGACCAGAGCGGGCCCACTCTGGTCACCCATCTACGTTGAAGCATGGGCTCAACGTAGATGGGTGTATGGGCACGCATCAGGTAACTCCATTTTCCCTCGATACGGGACACTGCACATGGCAAACATGCGGGTCAGGAAAAGTACTGACATTTTATAATGTAAAAATTAAACATAACTCAATGATAGGTATTTTTTTAAAAGCAAATCAAATTGAAAAACTCAAAATGGAATCTTGATACGATTGATGACATATGATAATTGGATTTTAAAGCAAAATTGTTCATAATTTCAATGCTGTTCACAAGACATGAAAGGAAAATTCCTAGGGGCCTGAACCACTTAGTTCCCCATAGGTACAAACGGGATAGGTAAACATTTCCAATTTGAAACCGAATAAGTTATTTTAAAAAACGGCTACACTAAGCATGCGCTAGGAGCCTGAAAACCTTTAAAATGTTTATGGTAGAGCCCAGGATCCCCATATATAAGGGATATTTTTCCAAATACAACCAAATTTGCAGTGATTCGATCTCTTAACAGATCACTTTATCAGAAGGGACTCAAAGTTCTAGAGATCAAAACTCCTTGTGTCCTAAAAATTTTTTTTCTTTAAGTCCCTCTCGAACATGAGGTAAATATTACAAATACACCGATAGTTTCGATAATTATTTGTACAAACAAAATATAAAGAGTTCTCAAACACCCTTATAAATGACGCAAGTGGTGTTTTACTTCCCCAATAATTTTTCGTTGGCACCACTGCATCTCAATACTACAATCTCGTACAGGGAATCCATATATTTTCTGTTAAAGGTAATTTTTCAGGTGTTATTGAGTAGGAGCAAATTTTAAAACTTATTTGAATGAAATGACATACATTCTGTTTCATGTTATTTCGTTTTTAATATCATTATCATCAATTAAGAAAATATAAATTTTAAGTTTTATTTAAATCATACTTTTTTAAAATTACTTCATTTAAATCAGCTGATCTTTAAATCGGCATACCTTGATGGAAATTAAAGCTTTAATAACTATATTTACATGCTATTACATTTCTGCACCACTCGCCATTTAACAAATAGTTAACTATCTATAATTTTTTTAATTCTAAACGGATTAATGTCTAAGTTATAACTTGTTATAACTAAATTATATTAGACATAAGAAATTTCTAATATTCTGCACTGTGCGGTTTTATATTTCTATTCCAGAAATTCCAACTCTTCGGGAAGAGATGTCACTTTGTATCATGTTTACATTAAGAAAGTTCTCTTAAAAAACAGCACTCGCAAATACATCTAAGATATCGAGACAAATATGCTATTAATGGCATCAAGAACTTGCTAGTAAAATCTTTTGCATTGCTAATGGTACATTACTACATTTGCGTGAATTTTACTGGCTACTTGCTTATTTTTGTGTACATTCAAGTTAGAAAACTTTGGAACACTTTTACGCAGGTGATGAGTATTGAACCTCCTAATTGTAAGCCAATACAGCGCTTCGAAATTGAAAAGAATTATGCAAAACAGAATGTCCCAAATTTGCAACTAGTGAACTAAATCGCTAAACTAAACCAGTCTGACTAAATCTGACATTAAAACTACGCATTCTATTTTGTAAGGGAACACGAATTCAATCATCAAAAAATGAGAAAGCTCCGCAACTTTTTTTGGAACTTTAGAAGTACTAATTTCTGCTGGGCGAAAAAGTGCGAGGCGTCAAATGTCCCCCGGGTTGCTATATTTTCTTTCGGACACGTGAAGACCAATAAATCTTGTCATTGAATGCTTGAACGATGTAGCCACAAGGAACTGGTAGCAGTCAGGTTTAGAGCTTTCTACATAAGATCCCCTCTTGAGAAAACGGTTCTCACAACGGCATGTCAAAGACGACAATTAGGTTGGTTGGGTTTTATGGTACAAGGACAATATTTGGCTAAGCTGCGCCAAACAAGAGATAAGAGGCGTCAAGTGGTGGACATACAGTATACACACAGAAGCGACAATTAGAATGGCTTTATATATAATCTAAATTATATGTTCCTTGGATATTTTGCTTTACATAGTGACTGTTCAATTACACATCGTTATCAATATTATATGCACATCTGTTATTCTTTTCCTTACGAAGGGGCCAGTTAAAAATATTGGAGGGGGCAATAGGGTTGGGCCCTTAGGAATAGGCACCCCTACCCTTTTGTTACCATTGAGACCTACGGCAAAATAAAAATGCGCTAAAGCTGGTTGAAAAACAAAGTATTTATGATTTGGAAGTCCTCATTTCTGATTAACTATTCTATTAAACTCAAACAATGGAAATCAAAATCGGGAAATATACTACAAATGCTTAATAAAAATGGCAACAAAGCAGCCTATAACTTAAATTCAGTAGGTCAGTCAACCTAGTAAAACCATTTTTGCTTCCTTGTAAAATGCTCTATAATATATTCATATTTTGAGTCACTTTTCTCGAGAAAGTACGAGTTAGTAATTAAAGTACAAAGGGGTAAGCAATAAAATAGATTCTTTTCTGGTTCGTTTTTGCAGGTTTAAGTGTTCTTGGTTAACAAAAGCACACACAATGATTCATAAGCCTTTTTTTATTGTACCCTAGTAATCTTAAAAGGGGCGAGATTTTACCGAAATTGTAGATCCTAACTCTCCTCATTATTCTAGCATAAAGTGAGTTGAAGTGAAAACCGGCAGCAGTTTGGTTTGGGTATAGGTTTATGGCGCAAGCAACGGGACACTAGAATGAGATTCTATGTTCAGAACTAGGTTAATCGAAAAAAGTTTTACAATAAATTTAGCTAATTTATTTCAGTTAATACCAGCGTTCACAATTTTATAACATTTATGAGAAATGGAGAAAAACTGTATATTTTTTTATCTCAATGAAAACCGGATAATGAAATTCAAGTAAAGATAAATGAATTTTAGCTCTTAGTTCGCATTTTTATATCTTGACAACGGGAAGTCAATTAATTCAACTAAATTTTGGTGTATATATAGTGGCACAATTTAGGCCTTTACTTTCACGAAAGCTTGTATATTGGTTTTGTTTTGCGATTATCTCCAACCCTGTTCAAAGGGCCGCGGTGGCCCGGTTGGAAGAGTAACGGACTAGCAACCGAAGGGTTGCGAGTTCGAATCCAGCCAAACACCGTCGTGTACAAAGGGGGCTGGTGCACGTTAAATCTGTCGTGGCCTCAAATGTCCTCACGTTGGCGTGGTGTGGAAGTTTGGAGAGTGGGGTGCCACACAGCTCAGGTGTTGCCTCGTCATCTGACCGTGGTTCAAAATTACGTGGTGTTGTCCTCGGATCTTTCCCTTTGGGATTGATCCCGGACCGTCACCAATAGCCCGTTGTGTTGCTCCAGTGTGACGTTAATTGAAATACCCCCCCCCCCAACCCTGTTCAAAATGGTTTCATAAATTTTTAATAACATTTTCAATAACGATGACTAGGAAATTGTTTTCTATGAAATGGGGGGGGGTATTTCAATTAACGTCACACTGGAGCAACACAACGGGCTATTGGTGACGGTCCGGGATCAATCCCAAAGGGAAAGATCCGAGGACAATACCACGTAATTTTGAACCACGGTCAGATGACGAGGCAACACCTGAGCTGGCACCCCACTCTCCAAACTTCCACACCACGCCAACGTGAGGACATTTGAGGCCACGACAGACTTAACGTGCACCAGCCCCCTTTGTACACGACGGTGTTTGGCTGGATTCGAACTCGCAACCCTTCGGTTGCAAGTCCGTTGCTCTTCCAACCGGGCCACCGCGGCCCTCTATGAAATGGAAGCAGTTGTATAGAAACCAAGTGTAGAAAGAAACCACGTGCTTGCTGTTTGGGATCGTTATATTGATAAAAGTACTAATAAATGTCGCTTTCAATCAAGATTTTTATTGCTTCTTTGAAACATTTCTTTTCTGAATGTTAATGTACACATTACCATCCATGTTTCTTTCCAGAAATTGTAGTTTGCTCATGCTTTATACACTATGAACTTGGATGGACATATCCAAACCATTAGGAAACTTCGTCTTGTTTCAGTGGATTGCAAGTCCTGAGAATTTAGCTCTTATTTAATCTTGCTTTAACAATCGTCGGGTCAAAAAGCAAAGTTCTGAGAAAACGCAGGGGAAATTCTAATTTTCAAGCAATGCGAAAATAGGAAATTTTATCATTTCAACAATTATTTATTACACTTTGAACTTAATTTATCAATTATTCAGAGTACTTTCATTATGATTATGTATTGCTATACCCACGTATTAATGAAAAATAATGTAATTATTCATTTGTGTTTCTCAAGTATTTTCTAAGCGTTTCTCCAGAAATCTAATCTTCATACAAAATAGGACTTAGTGAACAACTTCAGTCTAAAGATCACGTTCTGGTCTAGAAAAACAGACTCATACTTGAAAATTCTATTTTACTTGTAAACCAACTTTTGTGTATCCGATTAAAAAAAAATTTAGTCTCGTCATTAAAGGAAACTGTTACAGAATGAAGAATGGGTTTTTATAAGGCCTTGTTTTTATGCTATTTTGCTAATTTTAAGTGCTTATTGATAGTAATGAAAGGTTTTCATCCCTCTAGCAATTCTTCGATTCAGTCCATATTCTTGATTCTGATTGTGAGTTGGTTTTCCTTTCCTGTGAATTTAAAACAGTCAACAAGGTTTTCATTGAACTTTTCATTATTTTTTCTTTGCATTTTAACGATCCAACGTTCATTTACATTACTAAAAATGTTCACTTGTTTTCCTTTATCATTCTCCATATTTTAGTAGTCTTTTAAAAACTAATGACTTCGAAGCAAGTGGATTTCTAGACCACTTCACTTATGATTCATAAGCTTTTTCTTTTTTTTTCAGATCTATAGTAAAATAATCCAATTATGAATATAAGTGCTGGTTTGGAGACTTAATCGTGCAGGGGTACTTAAATTACGTCTAAAATTTTTAAAAACGAAATATTTTAATACAATTCGGGTTCCGATCAATCTAAATATCAGGGATTCTAAAAATGAACTATCCTTTCTCCAAAACATTGTTATAAAATTGAAAATGCTAGCATTAAAAAGCGCAATAACCTTCAATTTGATGCAAAATGTTTTTAAATTTGGTTTTTCCGAGTTTACAACTGTTTCCATGAATTTCACTGGTGCCCGGTTTTGACTGTTTTTTACTCGAGATGTTAAAAATTAAACATTCCAAAGTGCATTTGCTTTTACAAGCAGTATATTGTTTGTTGTTTCATATCCAAATGCTCCAGTTTCCATGCAAAAATATTCTAATTTCGTAAGTCTCACTGCAACAAGCAGAAAATCACGAATAGTAAATATTTTTAAGAATGTATGTGAACTATTACAAATGTAACTAATTTTTATAACAAATTGTTTTTAACATAATTTGTAGCACATTTATGTTAAGGAACATTTCAACCACAAGAGAATGATTATACAATGGCAATTATTTTTTATTAAGCTAAAAATTAATTACTAAGCATTAAATGTAGAAAAAGCTTCATTACAAGCGTCATTTTTTGTATTTTCTTACGGAAATAGAAATTTCCGAAACCTAAATTTAGAACGTTCGTTTTTTTTATTTAAACATTAGGCATAATTTGGCTATAAAAACTGTTATTTCAAGTGAAACACTGCATTTCAAATGAATCCACGATTGGTTTTGCAAGCAATTGGGTATTCTAAATAAACGGTTATCGATAAGTTTATAACATGATTACCGAATAGTAGTTAGAAGAAATGATGAGGCAAAAGTTGTGGCTTTTTATTTTGCTCAATTTCTGCAATCCGATTGTACTACTATGTAAGTGTTGCAACCGTGAATAGAAAACATTGAAAAACATCATTCATTCGATGTCGTGAGAAACCAACTGTTCCCTATTTGGCGTCGTGCAGCAAAAAAAATGACCGTATGACAAACCAAACCCGGATGATACGGCTCTCTTGCTACCTAAAGTTTCAACTCCATCGTGTGTTACATCAGTTTAAATTTAAACGGCTACTTTAAATAGACTCCAGTCGTCCAGTAATTGAAATAAATTAATTGGCACCATGAATCAATCCAGAATATTAACTTTTAAGTAATCTTTAATAAAATTGAGAATGCATTGGAATAGTCACTATGGTAATAGTGCATTAAGTAATCCATTACGTGTATTCAATTTTTAAATTAGAGAACTGTTCTCGCCTCGTTGCAGATCCATTATTGCAAGTTAATTTTAAAGTCAAGTTCATTAAAGAAACGCATTACAATTAACTGACTCTTTTTAACGAGTTCTTGATAATTTCTTTGAATGCACTCAAGTAGGTGAATACTTTTTAACAATGGAAAACATTGCAACTAATGTTGAAAATGCGAATATTGACTACATCAAATTTGTAATTATAACAAAACCGTAGATATTGATGCACAGAATTACGCTAAATTTAACATTAAAAAAATGCATTCGTTTCTACAAAACGGCCAAAATAGACCTGATCTGCAAACACAATTATAAGCTACAAAATATCGTCGGCTTAGTCAACTCATTAACTGACATTTTTGGGAAATACATTTTTTGACACTAAATGCATGTTTTCATGTTATGCAAGACATTGTCATACTATTATCTGTTAGAAAAAATATAGCACTATCAAAAGTGCTCATAAATTTTATTTCTAACCCCCAAAAAAACGGTTTCTTTAAACAGTTGTACTGTAAAATTTCTATTGTTAGTTAATGAGTTTCTGCTAAGCCGATGATATGCTCCGAACAAGGAAAAACTATCTAGTACATTTCGTACGACAAAAAGCATTCACGGAAGATGACAAAATACTAATTTAGCAGACAATGGACTTTTATGCCCCCCAGTTTAAAATAAATAGAACAAGAAATTTCTAGAGATCGTGATCTTTCCGCCGCATCTTTAAATCGTGAAATTTCTAAATCCGAAAAGGAGGCAAGCAAAAGGGGGAAATATATCGGATAGATTTTATGTATCCTATCCCCACACACAATAACATCACCAAGTCTAATTTCTCATCGTATCTCTCAACGTGGCACGGCAATTACTCCCCTGCGCAAGGTCTCCATTGTACTGCAGAGGTGATTTATGGGGCATAGAGCTGTAGAGCCCGCCACGCAGATCGGTCTGGGGAACAATTGAGCAAATCTATGTGGATAAAGAATTAGCGATGACGTTTACGAGACTTCGGAATTTTAGATAGCTTGTTTTATTATTAGGTACCAAAACATGAAGCATCTTTTGCTTCTGCTTTCGAGTTGCTTCATTTAATTATCCTCCCAAAAATTAATGATTTTAAAAGTTGGGATTTTTCCGAGTAGCATAGCCAAGATTTCGTTAGAATGGGCCAAAAGTCAAATAAAGATATGACTTTACAAGATTTTCAAAAGTTTAGCCGAAAGCCTTGTTATATTGGCTCACCAGAATAAATGTCCAAGTCAAGGATTAATGTAAGCATAAATGGTTGGTTGAATTTTACGGCGCAAATGCCATATCTGACCAAGCTCAAAAATGACCCATCTGCAGAACAAATATCCTTTTACACTGGCTTTTTTCGCCAAATTAGGGAGACCCATAGATTAGATTCTTTCTCGCATTCAAAGACAGCAGTATTCATACCAAGAATTCAAATACCAAATTATGCATAGCAAGAATTCAAATGACAATTTATTCATACCCAAGTATCCGAATATCAAAGTATTCATAACTTATTTTTATTTAAAAAAAAGTCTCATAGCAATTGGATGATTCTTAGTATGGATTAGTTTGAATATTTATTCGAAACTTGAAAGTACTCGATTTTGCTCATTACTAATTATACCGACAATTAATTAAGTCCCATATGGTCTAGTAGTTAGGAATTTCTGGCAGACAACCAGGGTTTGAAATGCTATTGTAGGATTATAGAACTCTGCTTGTGGATGTTTTTCTTTGTCGACCGACGAAATTAACGCTTTGTCGACCAGGGAATGGAAAGTGGTTCAGATTCCACCCCTGGTAGTGCCATAATGAAACGTTGAATTGGAAGCGCATTTGAAAGAAAAATAGCAAATGAATTCACTTAATTTTGTCGTCATTCTTGAAGATTTAATATAATATGCAAATGTGAGATTAAATTAATCACCATGGAAATAACTTATTTTATTTAATGAATACAAAAGCACCCTATGCATTTATATATTTAGTTTATATAGAACTAAGAAACCAACTCTTCGGGGATAGGTCCATGGCTATACTATTGGTAATCAAGGTCTAAATTTAGAAATGCAATTTTTGCCCTATTAACAGTTAGTTCCC
This sequence comes from Meta bourneti, assembly GCA_933210815.1. NCBI lineage: Eukaryota > Metazoa > Arthropoda > Arachnida > Araneae > Tetragnathidae > Meta > Meta bourneti. The sequence continues at coordinate 47,991,705 of OW119929.1, read as the reverse complement.
ACTCTTCATATAAAAGAAAAATTAGGACCTTTCTAAGGCTACTTTTCATTTTTAAGGCTACTTTTCAGAGATCGTAATAAATTAACCCGAGTGCACAGGTGAAGAAACTATCGAGTGCTGGATTTGGGTCTCACGGACCTAGTTTTAAAAATTAAATTTTCAGCAAACTTTATGCCATCGGTTTTTGGTGACACTTGACCTTAGAAGAGTATTAATGACCTTGGTTTCTGAATGCAATTGAAATAAAATACGAAGGGTGCTTGTCAAAATTAAGAACTTTTGAAAATTTGTAAGGACTTGAGCAAAATTAAGGCTTTCTACGGATCCTAAAACGAAAATCATGCCCTTAAAGCTTTTTGAGCCCTGTGGGAACAGTTTTATGCTTTGCGTATTTGTAAAATTTATGCGATTACAGCGTTTTTAACATTGAAATTCTCTACGAAATCAGGAAATTTCAAGGGAAGTTGGTTTTAAAACTGCAAGATTTTTTTCCCAAGACCTCGCAATATCAAGAGTTTCATAATTAAGAGTTTAGTATTGGACTACACTTCAATTATCAAATTAAGTTGTCAAGCACGAAGAGTATTTAATACTTTGAAAACCGCACAAACCATGACTTGTATAAACCTTAGAAATCGTAAGTTGCATTAACATTTGAGCAGGGAAAAAATTAGTTTTTCCCAACTATCGGAGAATGGAACAGAAAATCTACGATATGAAATTTGTGTGAATGATTAGTAACATTGTTCGTTTTTGCCAAGGTGTATTTTAAAGTTTTTAATAAGTTTAAGAAGGAATGTTCATTTAAGTATATAAATGTTGGTAGAATAGTATTGAAGAAAAAATAGCATTTAAATAGTAAATATTACTTCTTTGAAGCAATATGAAAAAGGTGAGAATAGTATTACAGAAAGTATAAAATGGATATAACCGAACTAATTAAAAATCGATTGAAGATTATTAGAATTAGATTTTTCAATTTAACACAACTAAACTAAAAACTGCAATATCCCATTTCGATTTTTTAAAAAAGCATAGATCTTAAAACTGATAAAATATTAAAAATTCAAATATTTCTTTTCAGCAATAAAACTAAATATTAGCTATTCGATCTTTCGAAGACATTCGATTATAAAGCGGTAAAAACTATCCAAAGCTTTACACATACAGGAGTGATTTCTGGCTTGTACTGAAGAGTCTAACCGAATTTCTTCAGTTAACACATATATTTTACGTGCTTATTTTACTTATCGTGAAACCTTGACGAATAGGATTGTGCATAAAAAACGTGCATTTTGTATCTAGGAACGGAATTGGTTTTAAAAAATTTCTTAAGACTTGTTTATGCAGCTAGCGAATATCAGCATTTTAAAGAAATAACTATTGCATTCAAATTTTGCTTTCTTTTGTAGATTACATATTAACTTAAACACATACAACTTTAACGAAATATTGCGAACTCGACTGAAAGTGAAGTGTTAAAATTTATATATCCTACAATTGGGTAAAATACTGTCGCATTTAAATTCGTATCAGAATATTTCTCACGATTTAAAAACTAAAATTTTATGCTTTGTCAAAAACGTAGAAGTTTAATTCAAACACATACCAGACTAACTCACTTATGAAATTTTAAATGTGATTTAATATAAACAATTCCATTGCTGAAGGGAACATGTTTTTCTTATACAAACGATTTAGTACAAGTCATTAAGTATGCAAGTTTCACGAAGTGAATAGAGCACCAATTTGGAGTTTCAGAATTTTCGTGTTTAGATGATTGAAAACTTGATTTGTAATGCATACTTGTAAGTATACTTTTCTAATCACTTTAAAAGCATAATTGTAAACCCCGAATTATACTGCAAAATAAACAGCATTAAATACCTGAAAATGGATTAAGAAAACCACATGCCTTAGTTTTCGAGAAAACATGGAACAGAAGCAAACACTGCAATAAAAAACTGAAAAGAAGCATGCATAAGTTCGAAACATGCATAAAACGTAATATTTCCATAAATAACTATCAGAAGTGACATTTACGTTTGAATAGTATTCTTATTACAGTAGCTTATTACAATACTTTTACCGACACCCATGTACTTAGTCTAGATACGGACATAAAGCAATACGTACCTGAGATCGAGCAGAGATGAGGTGAAGTTTTTCTTCTAAAATCCTAGCTCTCGTAGCACATGCAAAGTGTTTGGAGGAGCGAATGTCATGTCATCTGATCTGTTCCGCTCGTTTCAATGATGAAGGACAAGACAACTAAACGCAAAAGGTGGAAAAAGAGCTGCTTTTGGCGATTTCCCGGGTGTTTGTCGCCAACTTGAATGACAGTCCCCCTCTGCATCCCTGGGTGAAAAGGGAGGGTGACCGGTTGCTATTGTGTTGATGAGCGGTAATGTCCAGGGGCGGAGCGATAATGACCATTTTACTGCTTCCTCCTATCAGCAGAGCCCTCGGGCAAAGCATTTAGCCGACTTTGAGCGGTGAAGTTCAAACATCTTTTTAAGTTACGCCGCCCGCTCCCACGTTTTACAGCAAATGGTCAGACTCCAGCTACACCCCTGTGAAGTTTCGTGGAAAAACTAAACAGGAAATGAGATCGAGTATTTTATTGTCGGTCACTGGGGTTTTTAAGTCTGGGAAAAAGGGAAGGCGCCGGTGCCCAGTGTCTCAACTAGAGAGGGGTCAAGCCCACCCACCTGTTTCATTTCTTATTCATGTTTGGAGGGGCGAAGTCTTTGCTACAAAATAATCAATAATATAAAGTGAATTTTTTATGAATATGATTTGTAATAAAAGAGGTACGTAGGTAGTTAATTAACGTTGCACTGGAGCAACACAACATGCTATTGGCGACTGTCCGGGATCAATCCCGAAGGAGAAATCCATGGACAACGCCTAGTAATTTTGAATCACTGTCAGATAATGAGAACACCTGAGCTTGTCAGAAGATTAGAGATGGACAAAATCGAATATTTGATATTCGAGTACTTTCAAGTATCGAATACATATTCAAAAATGTAGGAAGTTGAATTTACGTCACACTGAAGCAACACAACGGACTATTGGCGACGGACCGGGATTAATCTCGAAGGAAAGGTAGGTATTTTAATTAACGTCACATCGGAGCAACACAACGGGTGACGGTCCGGGATCAATCCCAAAGGGAAAAATCCTAGGACAACATCACATAATTTTGAACTAAGGTCAGATGACGAGGCAACACTTGAGCTCTCACCCCACTCTCCAAACTTCCACAACACGCCAACGTGAGGACATTTGAGACCACGACAGATTTAACGTGCACCAGTCTCCTTTGTACACGACGGTCTTTGGTTGGATTCAAACTCGCAACCCTCTGGTTGCTAATCTGTTACTCTTCCGATCGGGCTACTTCGGCCCGCTAATCTCGAAGGAAATCGAATACTTTGGTATCCGATTACTTTGGATGAATATTTTGGTAATCAAATACAACGAATACTTTTAAGTACCGAGTATTGGTATTTTCTAATTAACGTCACACTGGAGCAACACAACGGCTATTGGTGACGGTCCGGGATCAATCCCAAAGGGAAAGATCGGAGGATAACACCACGTTTAAGTACCGGGAACACGAGTACTTTTGCGTTTGAACACTCCCATCTTGATCGTCTCTTGATTTTGACCATCCCCCTCCAAATTATCAACTTCATCCGAGACTGCCCCTTGGTTATCTTTTTCAAATGTTTTACGTTAATGCGCATGCCTAAAGACAATACATCCATTCTGAATACAGATTTATGTGCACTTAGACTTATGATACTGCATTTCTGTGTTAATTTTATCTTATGATTATATTGAGTGATTACCATGATGAATTTTTTACTGCTGTTGTTTAGATAATTCCATTTTAACGCATAAAGTGTCCCATAAAAGGTAAATTGGTGTGTTAAAGTTTACTATAAAATACCATATATATATATATATATATATATATATATATATATATATGTCAGACATATCCAATTAAGAATAGAGCGCCTTCTTGAAAATTTTATACCTGCCTGTGCATTGTGTTGCCACATGAAAGGGGCAGGGGGAATAATTTTTTCAATTGTCCATTCAGGAATTCTAAAAAATTGGTGTATGGCACTAAAACCCCAAAATGTTTGGTGCAGGCCCTCTCTAACTTCTGCAGTCTGAGACCCAGTTCTAGCTCAGAATTCAGATTAAGGGCTCTCAGTTGAAAATGTGTATTCCTAGTACTCACAGTTTAATTTGCACAAATGTAGTTGTTTTTCCTCGGCTGCTTTATAATTTCGTTTTAGTTTGTCATACTGTCATTTTTTGCTACGTGGGGGCTATTTGAACTGGAACCCACTGATCAAACTCGATTCTGAACCACTATGAACATCACCATCCAACCTCATTTGAAAGGTATAATTACGAAATTTAATGACAGATCGTATGCATCTAATGCTTTTTTAATCATGGATGATGGTAGATGCGAGCATAATAGAAATTATTTGTATCCACACTTGATTTAAATATATCCGTTACTTCCAAATATATTTGAGTGATAAAATTTTGAATATTTCTTAAACTTACTCACTAAGTATAAATAAATCACGAATAAAAATGTACCACTAAAAACTAGTATATTTAAAATTTGACTACTGCATTTAACATTCAATTTAAAATATATATATAGAAATATACTTTGAATATATATAGAAATATACACTAACAAACATCGTTACGAGATTGCGGGAAATATTCATTCACGAGTTCTAAGTCGAGATGAATGAAATGAAAAGATCTGTCGCAATTTGTTTTAAAAAGAATGCCCTTTTCAAATGCCTAAATTTCTTTTAAACGTTCTAAAATTTATAGAATCGTAAAATCTTATGCTACAAAACATTTTTCATTCTTTTCATTCTTAAATAATTTTACTTCTTACCTTTATAGTTTCAAGAATTGTAACTTATATTTTACAATAAAACCCGAATTTCGAACAATATAAATTTTGGGGTAATTTTTTCTGAGCAATTCGTTAGCTCTCCCTTGACGGAAATTTGTACAACAAAAATTTACCACGACAAAGCAAACTAAGACGTGATCGGAATAATTTGATAAATTTGTTTAACTGTATCAGATAATTCACGGGGACTGAGGTAGCCCGTTTGGAAGAGTAGCGGATTAGCAACCAGAGGGTTGCGAGTTCGAAACTCGACTCAACCGAAGACCACCATGTACGTGGGGGCTGGTGTACATTAAATCTGTAGGGCCTCAAATGTTCTTACGCTGGCATGGTGTGAAAGTTGGAAGAATGGGGTTCCAGCTCAGGTGCTGTCCTCGCACCTTTCCCTTCGGGATTGATCCCGAACCATCGCCAATAGCTTGTGTTGTTAAAATACCTTAATGAACTACCTAACTACCAGATAATTCACCTATATTTATAATAAAACACGTAATTATTTTCATTGAGTTTTTCTGACTATCCTTTCGACACAAATCAATCATTGCAATAGCACAATTAATACCATTTTTTGCAACGTTATATTCAAGTAAAATTATAGAAAGTTTGAGTAATTGTTAGTAATTCGACCTTAAATAATTCTGAACTAACTTTAAACAAGCTTCTGGATTATTTGGGTCGCTTCCACTTGAGAGTCGTCTTTGTATAGTGTCTAAGAACCTGCCTATTTATTGACCTGGAATAGGTTCTTCTCTAATTTTATAAAAGGAAGTGTTTGTGTGTGTGATGTCCAGACGAATCTATGGCACTTATAGTCAAGAAATTCGGCATACAGGTAGTCCTAAAGATGATTGAATGTCCTTCGAAGCCCGAATTTTAAAATTTAATCTAGAAAAAAAATTTAATTAATATTTTGTGCTGCGCGTGTAGCCCCTCCTCAACTATGACGTATCTGCACAGACCGATCTGACATACTTATCGCGCATGCTATCTCTTCACTAAAAACACCCCCTCGCATTGAAATGATGGCATAGTGGGTAAAGCAAAGCACAGAAGTCGCCGTTAGTGCTTTGTAGGTAGACTTGAGTTCCAACCCAGCCAACGGATAATTTATATTTTTCGCCTCTATATTTTTTAAAAATAGTAAATATATTCTACTCCTTCCAACTTTTTCTGTACTTTTACTTTATCCTTTTATTTTTTGAATTCAACACAATCATTTTTAAACATTTTTTGATTTTATGCAGCTTTCTCAATTCTGAAACTCTGGTTTCTCTGTATTGTCACTGTTTTGTCCTTTTTCGTACCACCAATGAAAAGCAAACCACTGAAGCCCCTACATGTTCGACTCCAAGTGCCAAGTTCCTACCATCAAGAAATTTTCTGCAACTCAGTTAATGAATTACATGAAATGAAGTAACAGTGTTTATTACTGTTTAATTTGGTTTTGATTTCGGTGACATCGTGATTCATTTAGGTTTGTCGGAATCAGTGAGGTGGCATAACAAGACTTTTTAAAAGTATAACGTTATATTTAACGATTTAATCACATGTTTATTTCAGTAGTGTTTTTTTCATAACTTATTTTTGAATTTGTATAATTTCTGTATTTGTATAATACAAATCTATCGACACTACATGTGACACAGATGAGGCTGTGAATTACGCAACAGTTTTTGAACACATTGGAGCCATCTGGAGTAACCTCGCACATATTACAGCTAGAAATTGGGGCACCGATTATGCTTCTCAGAAATCTGCATCCACCTCATTCTGCAATGGAACAAGACTATCAAAAACTGATAGCGAATATTATTGAAGCCACCATCATCAGGTGAAGGCATATTCATTTTCTAGGATCGCAATGATCCCTTCAGATCTCCCATTCCAATTTAAAAGACTTCAGTTCCCTGTTCGTTTAAGTTTCGCCATAAGCATCAACAAGGTACAAGGCCAATCGCTGAAATTTTGTAGGACTCGATCTCATTAAACCGTGTTTCTCCCACGGTCAACTGTATGTGGGTTGTTCAAGAGTTGGAAAAGCCGAGAATCTTTACATCCTAGCTCCAAATGAAAGAATATTCAACATAGTGTATCATGAAGCTCTCTAAGCAAGAATCAGTGAAGTGGAAGGAATGAGGCGGCATGCCCGTGTCATGTCGGGTAATGGTGGGATTCATTCTTAAAATTATTGTTTTTCTTTTCAATATTTTCAGAATTAGTGAGGACAAAGAAGAATGATGTCACGGGCAACGCCGTGTGGGTACTGCTAGTTCGTTATAAGAAAAAGGAATCGGTACTAGGTAGGAAGCTCAATTAGAAACAACTGTTGCTTGGTGTGGAAATTTGGAGAGTGGGGTGCCAGCTCAGGTGTTCTCGTCATTTGACAGTGGTTTAAAATTCCGAGGCGTTGTCCTTGGTCTTTACCTTAAGGTCTTTACCTTAAGGATCCCGGACCGTCACCAATAGCCCATTGTGTTGCTCCAGTGCGACGTTTATTCCAACTATCTATTTCCACATTCGCTCACATTTTCTTTTCTGCGCTGATTACCTGTCTTTTAGATTTCTCATTGGCATCTGTCATCACACTGCTGAAGAACTTCATTTGGGCGGCGAGCTCTTCCGTGCAGTAGTTTTAGCTACATTATACAGCTCTATAATAAACCAAGCATGTTTAAACGAAATGACAAAATTGGCAAATGAATATGATACGGTTGATTGTAAATTTTTACATGCATTTATTGCTATTCACCACTATACAAATAATTTTGATTTAAGTGCAATATAAGTTAGTGAAATATATGTTTTATTTTCATTTTATAAATTAATATATTTCCGTGGTAGCCCGTTGGAAAAGTAATGGATTAGCAATCGGAGGGTTGCGAGTTCGAAACTCTGTCCAACCAAAGACCGTCGTGTTCAAGGGGGTTGGCGCACGTTAAATCTATAGTGTCCTCAAATGTGATCACGTTGGCTTGGTGTGGAAGTTTGGATAGTGGGATGCCAGTTCAGGTGTTGACCTCGTCATCTGACCATGGTTCAAAATTACGTGCTGTCCTCGTAGGTCCCCTTGGGGATTGATCCCGGAGCATCAGACAGTTGTGTTGCTCCAGTGCAATGTTAATGAATTACAATACCAATAACGTCATATTAAATTTTGTTTTGGACAGATGACGGTATCATATTCATTTTAACCAGGTCTAGCTTCGCCTGACTTTCTGAAATCATTAAGCAGTAATGATTTATCGAGACAGGACTGCTTCATTCTTACGACTCTGTCGAGTCGACAATTATTCCCTTTGTGAGGATTGCATTTCTCATGCCTTAGTGAAAAGATTCAAAGGGATGCCCGGCAATGAAAGGCAATCAATCGCCGTTGACGTTTTCTCTGCATCGGGCAAACGAGACCAGATGACAATATTGGGATAAAAAAGAATTCCTAAAACTCATCTTTTGTGAACTCAATTGTATGAAAATCCATTTACTCGCAATGCACGGGCAAGACATTCTTCACAAAATACTGATTCCCACGCTCCGTATAGGAGGTTGAACAGACTCGTCAATCATTTGGGTGAGGAATACCCAAACTAATCCGTCATCTGACCGTGGTTCAGAATTACGTGGTGCTGTTCTCGGAACTTTCCCTTCGGGGGTTGATCCCGGACCATCACCAATAGCCCGTTGTGCTGGTCCAGTGCGACGTTAATTAAATACCTACCTACCCAAACTAATCGAGCAGAGCAGTACTGGCTTCCGATTTTAAAATATATCTATATTAAAAAATGCAACAAATGCATAAAATAGTACTTTATTCTGTGCATAAAATAGCACAGCTAACATTTAAAAATAACTGCATTATTTTTTATAACTTTTCCATATTTCGTACGTCATCTGACCGTGGTTCAAAATTACGTGTTGTTGTCCTCGCATCTTTCCCTTTGGGATTGATCCCGGACCGTCACCAATAGTCCGTTGTGTTTCTCCAGTGTGACGTTAATTAAAATCCCTACCTAAATACCATATTTCGTAATTGCTCAGTAGGTTTGCCCACTCTGCTAACATCTATAGGCGGTGCAGGTTCGATTCCTGTACCTCCCCTGGGTGTGTTTCTCTCTTCTGTTAGTAAAACTTTTCTTGTGTGTGCGTATGTCCATTTGATTGACTGATAAAATATTGATTGGTCAGACCTAGCACATGCGCAAAAAAAACCTCTTAACCAATCTTCGAACATTACAAAATATGAAAGCAATGGTTATATGAGATTTATATTTATGCTTCTCAGCCACTTGCATGTTTATCCATTTACCAAGAATTCAAACCAGTGTGACGTTAATTAAATACCATACCATACGATACCAAGGATTCAAAATAATGTATACCTCATCAATCTCGGAATAGTGAGACAAGTAAAAATGTGGATTTCTGGAAACAAGATTTGAATCTTATTTAATGCTTTTATGACTGTAATTATAAATATCCCCAGGGAATATTTACAATTACTCCATCATGTATTATTTATAATTACAATCACTGTTCCGTTATTTTGGTACTCAGATCTACTTTGGTACTAGGATGTGTCACTTAAAATGTGATTACAATAATCATTTTAGATTTCATAGTTTAAAAGGATTTTTTTAAAACATGTTCGCATGGCTATATCTGGTCTACGGGACAGGTAAACCTATCCGGAAGGCCGTATTTATGGCCGGCTTGATAAATCTTTTCGGAGGGCTGTATCAGGTCTGCGGACCTAATAAACTTATTCAGTAGGTAGTATCTTGTCTGAGGGCCGGGAAACCCTATCCAGAAGGCAATATCTTGTCTGAGGGCTTGATAAACCTCCCCAGAGGGTAGTATCTGGTCTGTGGGCTTGATAAACCTTTCGCTATAACTCCTTTATGTTATGCGTACGGGTTTTTGGTGGACCCAACCAGGACAACAGCAATCTCGCTTAGCTAAAAAACATCTGAGCACACAAGCTTTATATTGTTTAACTAAATTCGTACACAGATGAAGAAGGAAAACACAGATTAGACAGTGAGCTGAAAATGAGTAAGAGTTGACTAAAATTCACTTAATTGAAAAATAGTACAATTTCATGTTCAAGAAATGTTATGATAAATTTTGACAAATCATTTCTTCTGATCACCAGAGACAGAATGTAATTCACAACTAGAAACTTTTTATTCAGATTACACACTAATTAGCTTTAAGTTGGTCCACCAAAGTAAAAAAAAATTCATTCCACGGCTCAGACAAATATATTACGTGTTGTAAAAATTGAAAACAATATTACGGGTTCTTTTAAATTTTAATTCGAAACCAAGACTTCATCAGACGAACAAACTCTCTGAACAGACATTCGTGACCCTGTGTTTTTGCGGGCCCGTATGTGTCACAGGCACATGATTTGGACATACTTGCTTCTAGTATGAGCAATACGAAATATCAGAAAATAAACCAATTTAAACAAAAACAAAAGCTTTAGTTTCAATGACTATAAAAACATATTCCAAGCTTGGATGCGGAATATTACCTGTGCATTCCGCATCCATTCTGGCTATGTACAAATTGTTCTATTATGGACCTTGCACCTTAAAACACAAATCAACTAAATGTATCCGACTACTTTACAAATTTTATTTTGAGTATAAAACAGTAAAATTTTGTTAAGAAATGTTGAGAATGACATACTAGTAATTTTGTACTAAAATTATGCATTTATAAAAAATATTTACTCAACTCAGACTCGACAATATCAAAGATTGAGAATACTTACCCGACTTTACCACAAAGTAAGTTATTTTTACTAAAACAGATGAGTATCCTCTATCGGTTGGTTGGTTTTGGATTTTATAGCGCAAAGACCAAGCTGCGACAGACATAAGACAGATATCGTCAAGTAATGGACATACACATGGAAAATTTTACTCTGACAGAGAGAAACACATCCAGAGAGGAACCTATTAATCAGAGAATTTTGTTTTTAAAATAAACGCAGATGTGATGATGTTATATGAATTAGTAACAAGAGAAGAAAAATGAAGTGTAGTTGTGTCGTCAACCCTAAATTGTGATTTTCCTTAAACATTCTTGAACATATTAAACAATGATCAGCATCTCTTCATTTGAATCCACTGCACACCTAAGCATTCAGGCAGAGAGTAGAAAACACCTTTTATGATTATTTGAAAAATGTACTTATGCGTAAATCATCTCTAGAAGCATTTCGTTTCATTTCTGTAGTTTGACACTCGAAAAGACCGAAGTTCAAACCCATTAGGCGCGAAATGTCAGAACTTTTACAATGGAAGGTTGAACTTATTTTTTCTCAAGAGGACAGAAATGCTACTAGTAGATGTTCCAGTAGGAATCTGGGTCAAAATACGTAAGTTAGGGACACGAGTGAGGGTACTATAAAATTTACAGCTTATATAAAAGTATCGGAATTTGAGTTAGCAATTTATGAAAATATTGAAGGTATTAAGAATTTTTGGAAACGCGAACACCTATTAAGTAGTTATTCCTTTGAAGGTGTTAAAAGGGCATGAGTTAGAAATGCTATTCTCATCGAAAATTGCTCAGTTTTGGAATTCTGCTCGACTTGAGACATGATTTGGCTTGCTATGGAGGCTACTTCTTTTCTTTCAGGGCATTTCCCATAGATAAAATATTCAGGCATGTCTGAGAAAAATAGAGAAAAATCATTAAGCTCTACCTTCATTGAACAATGCCGCAATTCAATTGGGACAGGAAATCACAGGGGCGTATTCAAGAGGGACATCCGAAATGTTTCTAATTTTACAAAAATAAATGCTGATATTAGCTTAATCTAAGAAATCGAAGTTTTATTTGATCCACAAGCAAGAAAAAACATAAGAAAAGTTAGAAAAATAGTCAAGAATACTTGCAAAGATGTAGTATTATAGCATTTTGATCGGTTGCTGTAATAAAGAACCTGGTGACTATCTTTGAATGGAAAGGATGAGAAAAGACAAGAAAAATACCTGTTCGATTTCTTGTCTATTCGCCTGGACACAGCGACACATTCTAAGAGAGTGCCTATATGGTTCCTGACCTCGAAATATATTTTATATTAAAACCAATTAAAAATACACACTGGAACCAGTTTGATCAGCATAAATAGAAGTGGGATATACGTATGTGCGTATCCTGGAACGCATCTGCGCATGTTACAATATATGTAGATGCGTTAGCCATACAAGTAAAACATACCGTGAGACTGAAGACTGGACAACCCCCGAAATTATTTTCTGGATACGTGCCTGGGCAACCAGAAAAAGAAGACTGAACAACCTCCGAAATTATTTTCTGGATACGTGCCTGGGTAACTAAGAGAGAAATTTGAGCAACCCCAAAAATACTTTCTGGATATATGTCTGGGAATCCAGGAGAGAAGACAGGACAACTCCCGAAAATAGTCTTTGGATGCTTATCTGGGAAACCAGAAGAGAAGACAGGGAAATTCCCGAAAATATTTTCTGAATACGTGTCTGTGAAATCAAGACAAAAGACTATTCAATCCCCGAAAATATTCTCTGGATACGTGTCTGTGAAATCAAGACAAAAGACAATTCAATCCCCGAAAATATTCTCTGGATACGTGTCTGGGAAATCAAGAAATGACTGGACCACTCTCTAAAATATATTCTGGATTAGTGCCTGTGAAACCAGGAGAGATAAGTCTGCGTAACATCCGAAATTATTTACTGAACATATGCCTGCAGTCGAAAAGAAATTTTTACTTTTCAAAAAAAATTAATACTATTTTCAAAATTTTGTCAAACAAAGAAATAAGGTTCAGTTTCTTTCTCCTTTTGCTATGCGAGGGCTAATTAGACCGTGAAGCAACCCAACTGATGAAAAAAACCGAATGAGTCACTTTCCCATTGCGGGGAGAAATTACTATGAGGCGTCAGAAATATAAGATGCAATTAAGGTCACCCCAGTACAACTCTCCTGAACATTTCCCCATAGAAAACAGCGGTCAAAAGTTTGGACATCAACCCCCAACTACGCCTATGTCGGAATTTTCTCTACTCCCCTTTCATCCTAATGGGCCCACCCTTAGTGCTCCTTGAAAATACAGATAGATTAGACATTGACAGACTGGATGGTTGCTCCAATGAAGACTCATTCGGATTTCTTCAAAGGGACAGGGTTTGACAGAAAAGAGGGGCATCGGCATTGCAAAGGGGAATAAAAAGATGCGCTTGAAAAGCATATAAATAATTTGTAAAGAGAACTCGTAAAGCCTAATGTTTTGTGGAAAACAGACCTTTCTTTATAAGGCGTTTTAATGTCAGTCAAATAAATAGTTGTTAAGTGCCCCTTACTAACACTCCAAGTTAAAATAGTTTTAGATATTTACAGGGGATACTCAGAGTGGCGAAATCGGATTTATTTAATGATTTTAGATTCCAACGTGGAACAAACCACATTCACCTCTTCAGTCAAGAATAAATTAAGAAATACCTATGAATATTTAAGCTGAATACTTAAAAAGTTTACAACAGGAAATAGTTTTGTAGCATTCAATTTATAGATAGATTTTCAACGGTAGCATTGTTTGATTGCAGCATTGAAAATTTCATTTTCATCATTCATTTGTTCCCACAGCAATATAATTGTCGGGCGTTCGATAGGAGGAAAAATTCAATCTGGAACTTAAATCTTTTTCACGGAGGGTCGAAAGTTCGTCGCGAGAAACTTGCCCAGTCTTTTCCGCAGCCGCATTTTTTCAATACGACTAACATTCAATCTACTTTGAGTTAGTTTAGTTTTCTGGGAAGTTGACCTGAGAAAACTTTTGACTGCTATGCAATGCACCCTTTTTGAGTTCTACGATATAAGAAAATGCTTAATTTCATCACCTAAATATTACCTAAAACTGATCAATCCTACCCCTTCTTTATTTACATCCGTATTAACAACTGGAGAAAAACTGAATTTGTAATTCAAATATCTTTCTAAATCAGCAGCTCGAAACACAAATTTCAACAGCAGTTAAATTACAAAAGAAATTAGAGAAACCTGGCTGCATTTAAATATTTTTTCCATCTAGCGTTCGCTTTTTTAAACCAGAAAACCTTGGAGATCTGGAAAAATGAAGTGATAAGGCAAGGTTTCGTGTGTTGTCTAACATAAAGATAACTTATTATATGACTACAGATAATGGAAACTCGTGTAAATTTTTATCAGTAATGTTGCTTTTAAACTACATTGAAAAACTATGCTCTCTTAGATCCAATGTCATAGACAGAATCATGTTCTGAGTTTTTATTTATCTTTGAAAAGAAATGGTTTTGCAATTACAAAATCCATCTTCTCTCTCTCTCTCTCACAAAAACTATTTCAAAAACTACTAAAACTACTCTGCATACAGGTCAATAAGTGTACCAAATTTTGGATGAATTGGTCAAAAGTGATCGTAATGACTCAATGTTATTCCTATGGGAATTTCGATTTGTTTTTAGTTCCCTCTGCAGACCCGGGGCAAATCGAACGGTTTAATATATAGCCTATGTTTCCCACGTGATTCTAAAGAATGAGTGTACCAAATTTGGTGTGGATTGGTCGAGCTTTGTAGATTTGCATAGAGTACCAGACTGTTCTATATTATAATATTAGTCTTACACAGGACGGTTCCTGAGTGCAGAACGTGCACTTCCACGCAGTCAGAAAAATAGGGGCAGTCGCAAGACAATATGCCTCCAACTTAAAATATAGTTTTATTGAATCGGGGGCGTGGGTCATGTATGTAACATACATGTCGAGCAATAAGTTCCGATATTAACTTATTCGTTACTAAGAAGTTAATAATATCGGAAAATTATGCTTCAATTAACACTTATTCATTCCTTGCAGGTTTTTTGGTGGTTGTAATAACAGATACCTATGAATCTGCATATAATGTTTTTTGATTAGGATATTCCAAAAGCACTCATCGAGAGCTTGGGAAAATTCAGGAGAGCCCACGGGTCTCGAATCCTTCCAGAAATGGTTATGAAATAAAGGAGCTTGTCAAAAATACATGCTGATACTAGTTATGCCACAGAAAATCGAAGTCTCGTTAATCACACAGGTAAAATATGCCTCTAAATACGTAAATAGTCTGAAAACAATCGAAAAAAATAATTAAAGTCAACGCTCATTTCCCTTTAAGGAATTTTGGGAACCGGGGAAAGAAGACTGGAGCACACAAAATTATTTTCTGAATACGTGCTTGATGAGATGGTAAAGTAATTGAATTAACGTCGCACTCCGAGAAACACAACGGGCTATTGATGACGGTTCTGGGATCAATCCCGATCGGAAAGATCCGAGACAACACATCGTAATTTTGTACCACGTTCAGATGACGAGGTCAACACCTGAGATGGCACCCCACTCTCCAAACGTCTACACCAACGCCAACATGACATTTGAGGCCACGACGGATTTAACATGCACCAGTCCCCGCCCACGTACACGACGGTCTTTGGTCGGATCAAGTTTCGAACTCACAATCCTATAAATGCTAATCCATCCGTTACTCTTCCAACCGGACTACGTGCGACCGCCGTTCTTTTTGGAAAGCAAATGTTTTAGAGCGGAGGAGCAGCTTGCTGAGGTTTGAACGTAGACAGCTAACACCTCATGGACGGCTTGGTCTTATAGCAGTTTATATCCGCGAAATTTTCTCATTAAGGTAAACTATGCATTACATTTTGGTAAATTTTATTCAGTAAGTAATATAAGAAACTTTCGACCATTTCATACTGAATTAAATAATTTCTTGAGTTGGAAAGTACGATCCACTAATGAGTCATGAGTAAAAGTAGGTAGGTATTTAATTAACGTCATACTGGAGCAACACAACGGGCTATTGGTGACATGAGTAAAAGTGAAGGTGGTCTCCTTTGCTTTGTGAGTTGAAAAGTTTCTGCTTTATTTTGACTCCTTTAATGCTCTTTTCATTTTACATGATCGTCAGTTGAATGCTAACAAAAATAAAAATTCAGTCACGGTTACAATCAGTAGTATGTCAGTATGAACAAATGAGTAGGTGTCTTGTTTTCCTATCAAATTAGTTCCAAGGGTGTAACTCGAATTGTTGGTTTGTGTGACGGAATTCGCAAATCGTTAGCCATTACACGTATAAAATAGAACTCTGATCTTAAACACAAATTCAAAGAAATAGTTTTGAAGCATTTGCCTTAAATTTTAACAACAGAGCAGTAGATTTGAATGCTAATGTAAGCCCAGTAACAATTGTTTTCTAATAAACTTTTTTTGTTGAAAGATAATTTTAAAATTCATAGAAGAAACGAATTTCGCAAGTGTTAGAGACAGTTGAAATCTTCTCAAGACAGTTTTATACTTCCCCATTTATTAAAATGAAACATTTTTCTATCTTTGATGTAATTACAGTTTTTTTGGCAGACAACTTTCTCAAGTCGAGCACATGGATGAGATATGATTTATCAATCCATCATAACGATGTAATAATGTAAATAGAACCTAATTTTGAAAAATTTTCAAAGACGTCAATTTAAACCGATTAATAGGATATTGAATTTACAGAAAGCGAAAAAAGTCATGGGTACTAAAATTTAGAAAATCGTGTATCAAGACCTCTCTAAGGAAGATTAAAAACATTTTAACAGCTGCAGAGAGTAAGTAACACACATTTTTGCGAATGTTTTCAAAACTACGAAAAAATATAAAAAAATGATTCCATTAACTGAATTGAAAAGCGTTATCGAAGGTCGCAACTTCGTCAAAAAATCTTTTCTTTCGCAAGCATTCTTTCTTTTAACTTAATCATTTCACCAGTTACATGATTAACTTCTCGATTCCCGTGATGTTGCTTTTCCTCTTAATTAGTTCTGTGAAAAAGGTGTTTTGCTCCAGGACAAACATCTGGATGCACATGAGTGTTAAACACTTACCAGCAACCCCTTTCTTTGTTGGCGAGGGGAGCAACCATAGAAGAGTCTATTATATTACGTGACTTCATCCTGTAACACTGCCCACAGGATCACAGGTGCTAGCTTATCTTTTAGCCTCTCCAAAACAAAATGCAATGTTGTCTGACATTTACACCTGGGGTTCAGTAGGGTTGCTATGTGTTAATGAAGTGATGGAAGCTGCCAAATAATGCAACCGTAACTACTAGTTTAAAGTTTGGAATGTTAAGCAAGTACATCATTTAAATAATACTCATCAAGCACCCATGAGTTTGCTATAAGTATTGGGTACTATCATCAGGGCCCGGATTATAAGGATATCACGTCGTTTTGTTAGCATATCATAGACCAAAGTTTATAAAGTTTAAGGTATTCCATTAACCTTAATCATCGACAATGTCCGTATAGATACAAATTTCTCTCGAAATCTCCCGATTCCAGAAAAATGCAATTTGAAGGTCATTGGAAGTGTTTTAGTGTTTTTTGTGAGATTTTAAGTATATGTTGTGTCATTTATCAAGACTGGTATGATTTTTGGTCTTTTCTTGGGTTTTAATGAATTTTTTGTTTTGTTTGAACATTCCCAGTCGCCATTTTTCATCCGCGATTTCGTCTTAACTCGAAAACCTATTACAAATGACTCATGCAGTTTTTAGTTTCAAAACTAAAAACAAAACAAAATCCTGTGATTTACCGTTCAACGCCAAATAAACCCTTGCTTTTCTATTTATGGGAGAATCATTTACCGAAAAGTGATTGTTGGATGGAGTTTTCTAGTCTTGAAGAAAACATAAGAACAAATTTCACGTTTGGATCTTTCGAGTTGTTAATTAAAATACTTTATAATGCTAAAATCTGAACAATTTAAAGTGGCGTTTTTCAAACTGATCCGCTATTCGGTACCGGTTACAAAGGGAGGAAATACCGGCCTAACAAAAATATTTGAAAATATCTAGGTTCAAAAATGTTTGAGTATAACCGAGATTGATAACTGAGAAATTGCACCAGGAAAGCACCATTTTTGAAGGATTTACCTGTTTAGGTGGTGGTTCTAGAGTAAGTAAATTTTTCAATTAAACTCCTCTTTTATTGCTCTGAAATTCTTTGAAGAAATCCCATTTAGTTGGAAATTTGCATGTAATATAAAATATTTTGCTGTTAGAAAGTACATCAATTAAATTTTTAGGTATTTTTGTAAATTTTCAGGTACATTTTAGGTCAACAAAATCTGGACATGACTACAATTATATCGTATGAAATGAACAAATCTCAAAAGAATAAGTCGAAATTCAGAAGTAACATTAGTTTACATTCTTCCCTTAAAGCAAAAGCTCTTATCAATTCGTAATCTCTTATTTTACACGTATTTCTAACTTTTTAGAAGTATTTGCAATCGACTTAATTAAAACTAATACCTTTATGAACCTAATTTACGTTTGATAATTTTTCTCAATCTATTTGGTATTGGTTTCGAATGATTTTCACAAATTATCGATCCTATTTTCCCATTCTACAAGGAATCATTCTCAAAGTTAATTTTCGTATGAAATCGTAAATGTGTTAATTCTATATTGTAAATACTATGTTCGATAGGATTGAAGCTGGATTTGGTACAAGAGTTGACTTTGGATAGAGGTATTAGGTCTAATAATCTACAAATATGGATATGAGTCAGATTGTGTTATCCTCATAAAGCTTAAAAATCGACAATGTGTCCATTTTTCGCATTTTCTCTTAACTAGCAGAATATTCAAGTATATAAATTGGACCATTTCACAGTCTACCAAATATCAATTCTAACATCAAGAAAGCACTAATATAGCCCAAGACCATCTACTACCGTCATCATGTTTTATTGTGGAAGTTTTCAGTTCTGTTCAGCATTGGTCTAAAATATTCAATTTAGATTCATCTGAAAATATATCCAGTTACTGAATTCTCGAAACTGATCAATTGCAGACCTTAAAGATTTCTCTTTTCTTTGCGAAAGCCCCATTCACTTCATTTGTATGACTTTTTCTTTAGATACTTTTCAGTGAAAGGTCGAATTTTTTTTAAATTTTAGAATTAGAGGACCTTGGACTTCAAAAATCAATTTAGCATGTCTGGTTTTGTAAATAATCCTCTTTTCACGTTAGCTGTCGGGCCGCGGCAGTCCTGTTGGAAGAGTAACATATTATCAATCGGAGGGTTGCGAGTTTGAATCCAACCAAACACCGGTGTGTACAAAGGGGGGCTGGTGCACGTTAAATCTGTCGTAGACTCAAATGTCCTCACGTTGGTGACCTCGTCATCTGACCGTGTTTCAAAATTACGTGGTGTTGTTCTCGAATCTTTCCCTTCGGGTTTGATCCCCGACAGTCGTCAATAGCCGTTGTGTTGCTCCAGTGCGACGTTAATTAAAATACCTACCTGCCTCACGTTCGCTGTAACACTTTGGACGTCCAAATTGCGATTTTGTTTTAAATTAGTCTTCTGATACTTAAAAATTAAATTAGGAATAATAGACTTGCTTGCATTCAACATTTCACTATCTCTGACCTTCCATCGTTCTAGGGCAGGGGAACCTTTCGGAAACGAAGAGCCATTTCAACAATAAACGTACAAAAATAAAATTTAGGGAGCCGTAACTTTAATTCGATTTACTTTTTAATTATTTCAGTATTTACAAACGCATATTATATAGATGCAAGTTTAAAAAAATTCTCATGTTTATTTATAATAGTAGTTATTGTTTTTTGTGGGTACAATAAATAAAACATTTTTTGAAATTTTTTATTTTATTTATATAAATGCAAAAACAACAAAGTATTGCAAAAATAATATTACAATTATTTATTTCAATATTCAGTTCACATTCAATGCGGTTTTTGGACTTGGATTTTCTCTGCCAATTTTGTCAAATTGGGAGTGTACTTCGTGCATTTTAGGAGTTCCGCTTTTAAACTTGCATCCGTTAGTCTGCTTCTGTTTGCTTTTAATGTAGTTCATCGTAGAGAAAAATTGTTCACAATTGTATGTGGACCCAAATAAGGTCAAAATCCCAAAAGCTAATCTCCTGGCATTTGAATAATTAGTTGGAAAGGAGTTTCAGTGTTTAAATATAATGCCCTGTGGTGTTTCCTCCATAGTTGTCTCATTTCTTTTCAACCTGTGCTACCATTTCCTGAAGTCTTTGCACCCAGATACTTTTATTCTGAATTTCCAGAATCTCCATTCGTAGATCTGCAATAAATATTCCAGGAAACGTTTTGACGTCTATTAGTTTTAAATCACACTTCAGCGGATGTAATATAAATTTCATCATCTGATGTTTTCTAAAATCCTGAAATCTGTTTAAAAATGAAACTAAAATAAATTAATCATTTCAGCGAATATTTTGCAATCAATTTTTCTTGATTTAAACTCAACCTATAATTTCTTAGATTTCCAAAAAGTACAAATTCATCTTTAGTAATGTCTTCCAAAATCGCTCTTAATTTCTGCTCAAATGTAATGACCTTTTAATAATTGTAAAGCTGTATATCCTTTTCCTTGCAACTTCAGATTCAACTTAGTAAAATGTTCGGTCATATCAACCAAAAATTTTGATTCCATTCGGAACTGGTGAGAAGTTGTAAATGTTCTGTGTTGTAATTTTTAGAAGTTAAGAAAGTTTTTACTTCTTTCAAACACTCGAAAAACCGTTTTAAAGCTTTTCCCCTAGATAGCCATCTTACAAACATAAATGTAACCAAATCTTTATATTGACATCCTACTTCTAACAAAGCTTCACTTTTCAGAAAAGTTTAGAGAGGCAGCTCAGGTGTGACCTCGTCATCTGACCGTGGTTCAAAATTACGTGGCGTTGTCCTCGGATCTTTACCTTCGGGATTGACCCCGGGCCGTCACCAATAGCCAGTTGTGTTGCTCCAGTGCGACGTTAATTAAAAATACATACCATACGTTTAGTTTCGATGCAAAAGTTACTGATTTTTATTGAATATTTGTAATGCTCAAAACTTTTTGATTCACTGTATATTAAATTTCGTTAGGTCTATTATTCTCCATTAGTTGCAGAAGGGGGATAAACATACTGAAATTTTGCAATCATAAAAGTTTCTACCATATCATATACTATATCTAATTTTTTCGTGGTTCAAAATTACGAAGTTTTATCCTCGGAACTTTTCCTTCCGGTTTGATCCCCTACCGTCGCCAATAGCCCGTTGTGTTGTTCCAGTGAGACGTTAATTAAAATACCTACCTAATTTTTTCAAACATTAATTTCACAATAATTGCAAGGTAACATTTTTTAAAAGAAATGTGTACATTTTGCTTGGGTATCTGTAAATATTAATGTAAGAACAAATCAGCATAAAAAGAGTATTTCAGAAAATATAATAAAAGTATAAAAGACTAATTTGAGTTAGGTTGGTTGGTAATTAATTAACGTCGCACTGAAGCAACACAACGAGTTATTGGTAACGGTCCGGGATCAATCCTCAAGGATACGAGGTAGGTAGATACATAATTAACGTCGCACTGGAGCAACACAACGGACTATTGGCGATAGTCAGGGATCAATCCCCAAGGGAAAGATCCAAGGACAACACCACGTAATTTTGAACCACGGTCAGATGTCGAGGTCACACCTGAGCTGGTACCCCACTCTCCAAACTTCCACACCACGCCAACATGACATTTGAGGCCACGACGGATTTAACGTGCACCAGCCTCCTTTGTACACGTCGGTCTTTGGTTGGATTCAAACTTGCAACCCTTCAGTTGCTAATCTGTTACTCTTCCAACCAGGCTACCGCGGCCCACTATAGAATAGGAACAAATTTCTTGATATGAACGATTGATTTAAAAATCTTTTCGAATTGACAATGCGTTATTTTCGTTATTGCAAACAGATCAATAAATACAAAAAATAACTATTTTATTAAAAACTATCTTGATACTGAGTTTTAATATTTAACTAGTGGTCGAAATTCGACCATAATTCATTTAATTTTTAAGTTTGAACGTTAATAAGGTTCTTTTGTCAAAGAGTATACCTCTATATTCATTGCATACAATTTTTTTGAATTTTGTTCTATTACGTAAGCTGCGAGAATGTACAAATACGTCATAGGAAAAATGCAGTATAGCTTGATTAAGCCATATCTAAAAAACAATAACGCGTTGTTTGACATTTTCTTGGGTTTTTTTATTGCTATACTGGCCACAGGTTTCGCCAAGGCTACACAGTTAATTTGCCTATCTTTTTCAAATTTAAATAAAAAATAAATCCAAAAATGAAATAAGGAATACGTGCTTCGTATTTTTATATACATTTTTTTTATTGAAACAAAAAAACCGGGTGTTTAAAAAAATAAATGTTGTCCATTGAACTTGAAATAGTTCGACAATGAATTTAATGATTCAAAACTTCTGTGTAGACGATGTTTTTTGTAAAAACTCTTTCATCGTTTGCTAAATGCCCTTGACCGTTATATTCGGAAATATAAAATCTCAAACCATCGAATGATCGAACTCTACTTGCTGCGACGTACAATTGACCATGTGTAAAAACTGGCTGCCTCAATAAAATTCCAATTTTTTCGAATGTTTGTCCTTGAGACTTATTTATTGTCATCGCAAATGCAGGTATAATTAGAAATTGAGTTCTTTGAAAGTTAAATGGTAAAATAGTTCCGGAATATGTTAAATTTAGACGTAGAATCAAAATTTTCTTATTGCGTGCGGTTCCAGTTAAAACTTCGCAATCAATAGTATTACGATGCATAAATTTGATGCGCATTCTTGTTCCATTGATTAATGCTTCCTTTGTATTTAAGTTTCTGATCAGCAAAACGATGCAATTAACTTTCAATACTAACTTACGTGGTGGCAAATTATGCCAAATCTCATACTCCTCCGTGCGCGCAATGTGCTTAAAAAGGGTACAAAGTTTTTTCTTCACGTATTAATATATAGATTTATATAAAAATTATTTCAATTAAGGTGCAAAATGCAAAAGATGAGTCTAGACCAGATCACGGTATGTACTGGAAGGTCAGCTCTCTTTTAATAAACCGGTGACATTGGAGTCCACTGATTATCAAGTCAATTTTCACTGATCCCTTTTTTCCCACGGTCCCCTCAAAATGGGTGGATCTCAGATTGATAGGCGACGGTATGCATCTAAAACATTTCGCGCCAAAGGGTATTCCCACTATTTCATATTCATCATTCAAGGTAGGATAGAACTCTTAGGTGTAGGTTATTTCCAGCCCAGCGAGACGCACAAAACTGTTATTTTAGATAATAGTGTTAACTTGCATTGCCATTTCAAGATAAGTTATTATTAAGGTAGGTAGATAGATGAATTAACGTCACACTGGAGCAACAACACAATGGGCTATTGGTGACGGTCCGGGATCAAGCCCAAAGGGAAAAGTCCAAGGACCACACCGCGTAATTTTGAACCACGGTCAGATGACGAGGTCAACACCTGAGCTGGTACCCTCTCCAAACTTACACACCACGACAATGTGAGGACATTTCAGGCCACGAGGTTAACGTACACCACCCCCCACGTACACGATGGTCTTTGGTTGGATCGATTATCGAAACCCTCCAGTTGCTAATCCGCGACTACCAACTGCAGTACCTCTCGTATTTCAGATTTGATATTGTGACCTCGTCATCAGACCGTGGTTCAAAATTACGTGTTGTCCTCGAATCTTTCCCTTCGGGTTTGATCCCGGAGTGTCAACAATAGCCAGTTGTGTTGCTCCAGTGCAACGTTAATTAAAAATACAAAAAAATAGATTTGATATCGGGTTGCGGTAGCCCGGTTGGAAGAGTAACGGATTAACAACTGGAGGGTTGCGCACCAAGAGTAAGCGATCTACCCTTCAAAGGAAGGACCTAGTTTTAAAAACATCAATATTAGGTAACCTATACCCTTAATTTTTGATGACTCTTGAACTTGGACAAGTATCAAGATTTTAGTTGAATTAACGTCCCACTGGAGCAACACAACGGGCTATTGGCGATAGTCCTGGATCAATCTCGAAAGGAAAGATCCGCAGACAATGCCTCGTAATTTTGAACCAAGGTCAAATGACAGCACATTCCAGGAGAGAGATTTAGCAATTTAATTTAATCCATATCCAAAGGAAGTGTGATGATATAGCGTGTAAAAACCATGTGAATCCGGAAATAGTGCCATAGGCACCGTTTTCTTACGTCTGATCAAATTACCAAACAATGGTAAAATCTAATATTATGAAAAATGGTTTTCATTCACTCCTCCCGCTGCGGCGCCACAAAAATTTGCACTTGCTTTCATATTTCCGGGTTTTATGGCGCAAGGGCCATATTTGGTCATGCTGCGCCAAACACAATACAATATCAATAGACATACACAATGAAAGTTTTACTGTGACACAGAGAGAGAAGAGAGAAATACATCCAGGGAGGAATTCACCTAACAGGAATCGAACCTGCGCCGCCTACAACTCGAAGGTTGCTAACGAAGTGGGCATACCCACTGAGCCACCTTTACCTGGAAAATAATGTATACATATGTCGTTAGTATCAAAAACATTTTTCACTTTAAGTCATAAGATGGGTTGATTGTTTTGGCGTTTTATGGCGCAAGGACTATTTGGTCAAGCTGCGTCAAATACAAGATGTAAAAGGGGAAAAAAGAGACATCGGGAACAGAGTAGTGGGAAGAGAGAAGAAAAGATTGCTTTTGTGCCCCTGAGGATTTCATGAGATAGAAGTAATTTTCAAGTTTCGAGACCATTTTTTAGTATAAAAATTCTTTTGGGGCGCCATCTAGGAGGCACATTTAAATTTATTTTTTCTCCCTAGAAGAAAAACAATTGTGTCGCCAACAGTTGCTTTGAAACGCTTAAGACGTTTTGAAATCAACGGTTGGCTTCACTCATTAAACAATTCAATACAGTAGGTCAGAAAAGTGTCGACTACACCACATTTTTATGTATTTTAGAAACATGGAAGTCCAACTCTTTCGATTTTTCAATTCACATATTCATCCCATCAAAATAATCGAATAAATAAAAACTTTTCATTATGTAATATAACCCATGGAACAAAAATATTCAGCCAACTTCTGTAAAAGAAAGTACAAATGTTAAAAACGTGAAAATCAATGTCTCTAAGATTTTTTGTCTTGCACCTTAGACAGTTCTATCATTGTCTGCACCAGGCATTTGGAGAAATTGAAACCAATTTCATTGCACTTTGAAGATAAATTTTTAATGGATTTCACTATTTTAAGTGTTATTACTTCAGATTTCTTGATAAAAGTTTTGATAGGAAACAAATCTTTAAACTGTCAAATTTAAAGACTTTTTACATCACCAGACCTTAGAATGAATGCAAAGAAGCACTACATTTTGGGTCGGGGTCATATTGGACCAAAATCTGTAATTCAAATTTACCATGAAATTTAAAAACTTTCTTCCAAAAAGATCAACACATGCATATTGAACCTTAGTTACTAGTAATAAATTCAAGTGTGTTCACAGAACTGTCAATGTGATGCTTTTCTTGGGCAAAATTAATTAAAGCTTGTGCAGAAGTCATTCATATTTGTTCAGTAGCTACACTATTCAAAATGCATGTGTCATTAAGTAAAATTTAAATAGAGCAGCAGCTAAAAAGTAGCTTTTTAAAATTTTCAATATATTAGTAAAGCTACACGTGCTGTCATAAAATTTGAATGAAGGCACCCAAGAAAGTAAAAAGAAATGTATAAATGAAATGAAGTACATAAAAATTTTTATTACATAAACTTCAATACAAATACTTTATTTAGCAAAAGGATTGGCATGAATTGTGATAGTGTTTAATCGTGTATCTGATAATGGTCGAAAAGTTTTTGGATTCACTGGTAACTTTTCCAATTCATCCAGAGTCTCTAAGCCATCTATAACCCTACAAACAGAAAATTAATTACAATTGCAAATAATAAAGAATAAAGTTTCAAAATATATACAGATAACAAAAGAATTGTGTTGATAATTTTTATAGAAGATAATTTTCTTTGAAATTCTTGGTTTAAAGTAGATCGAGTATGAAATCAAAGTAAAGTTTGTCAAAATATAAAAATTATAAAACACACAGCTCCAATTAAAGGTCAACGTCACTTTTACATTTATGTAGAGAAAAAGCGAGTGCAGATTAGATAGAAAAACAGTTTACCTGTAATGGTACACTCCTATGCTTTTTTACATAACTCAAGTTTTCATTGCCTCAAATGGTTTCTATTTTTTGGGCTACAGATGGTTAAAAATCTAGCATTTAATCTATATCTTGAATATATCGCACCACTAAATAAAATTTATGATCCTAAAAAATCTGCAAATACCAAGGATTAAAATACAATTACTTTCAATCATTGAAAAAAAAACAAGGAATAAAATAAAGTGTAGAGTAATAGATCCCACAGAATTTGCCATATTCAAAATTGATATAGACCACCTTTATCCTCTAGTCATTTTTTGAAGCTTTTATATTATTGTCTAAATGAAATTAAATGCTTGAAAACAGGAACTTACTTTCCAAACATTGTATACTTCATATCCAAGTGAGGTTGTTTGGCATATGTTAGAAAAAACTGTGATCCATTAGTATTTAGTCCATTGCTGGCCATGGATATCACACCTCTAGTATTATGCTGAAAGTAAATGTAAATACTTGTAAAATATTGATTGGGAATACTTGTAAAATATTGATTATACTTATCTATATTGATTATACAACACTTTAATATATCGCAAGTAAATTCTATTTAAAACAAGAGCAAACAATAAATCTAAAATTGCAGATTTTAAAATTGTTGACAGAAATTATCAATATAAAGATGCTAATTTATATTGATAAATTCTGTTTCTTTTATTGTTTCATTTCTTGATTGTCTCAGTCGACAACCAAGAAACTATTTCAATAGAGAACATCATGAAACTTAACTTTTTGCATTTGTCAAATGTTTACTACAAATGTTACTCGATAAAGTTAAAAATCATATACAGTCAAATGATATTTTGTAAATGTAAATTTCTATCCAAATTTTTTATTCATTTATCATTTTCACATTTGAAATAAGATTATAAGCAATGCGAAAGTTACTTTTCAATGCTTATATTAATGGCACTTTTATACATTCTTTATCTCTACTATTATAAAAGGAAGTGCTTATGTGCAGTGTCCAGACGAATTTATAGTACTTATAGTCATGAAATTCGGCACACAGATAGTCCTACAGGTGACTGAATGTCCCTCGAAGCCCGAGTTTTAAAATTTAATCTAGAAAATTTTTAATTAATATTTTGTGCTGCGCGTGTAGCCCCTCCTTCACTATGAAGTATCTGCGCAGACTG
Source organism: Meta bourneti (assembly GCA_933210815.1). Taxonomy (NCBI): domain Eukaryota; kingdom Metazoa; phylum Arthropoda; class Arachnida; order Araneae; family Tetragnathidae; genus Meta; species Meta bourneti. The sequence continues at coordinate 47,964,376 of OW119929.1, read as the reverse complement.
ATCTGACAGATACTTATCACGCATGCTATCTCTTCACTAAAAATACCCCTCCTCACATTGAAATGATGGCTTAGTGGGTAAAGCAATGCACTGAAGTCACCGTTAGTGCTTTGGAGGGAGATCTCCTGAGTTCCAACCTGGCTGACTGATAATTTTTATTTTTCGCCTCTATATTTTTTAAAAATAGTAAACATACTCTAATCCTTTCAATTTTTCTGTACTTACTTTTACTTTATCCTTTTATTTTTTGAATTCAACACAATTATTTTTTAAAAATTTAATTGATTTTATACAGCTTTTTTCAATTTTGAAACTGGTTTCTCTGTATTGTCACTGTTTTGTCCTTTTTGTACCACCAATGAAAAGCAAACAACTGAAGCTCCATCCCCTACATGTTCGACTCCAAGTGCCAAGTTCCTACCATCAAGAAATTTTCTACAGCTTAGTTAATAAATTACACGAAATGAAGTAAGTGTTTATTACTGTTTAATTTGGTTTTAATTTCGCTGACAATGTGATTCATTTAGGTAGTTTGTCGGAATCAGTGAGGTAACAAAACAAGTCTTTTTAAAAGTATAGCGTTAGATTTAAAGATTGAATCACATGTTTATTTTAGTAGTGGTTTTTTCATAACTTACTTTTGAATTTGTATAATTTCTGCAATTTTAATCTCATTTTTATTTCAAGCAAATAACATACATTACATGAAATGAAGTAACAGTGTTTATTACTGTATAATTTGGTTTTGATTTTGCTGACATTGTGATTCCTTTAGATTGTTTGTCGGAATCAGTGAGGTGACATAACAAGACTTTAAAAGTAGTGTTATATTTAATGATTCAATCACATTTTTATTTCAGTAGTGGTTTTTCATAACTTACTTTTGAATTTGTATAATTTTTGTATTTGTATAATACAAATCTATCGACACCACATGTGACACAGATGAGGCTGAGAACTACACAAGCGTTTTTGAACACACTGGAGCCATCTGGAGTACCCTTGCACATATTACAGCTAGAAATTGGGGTACAGATTATGCTTCTCAGAAATTTGCATCCACCTCACTCTTCAATGGAACAAGACTATCTATCGAGAAACTGATGTCGAATATTATTGAAGCCACCATCATGAGTGGACACGCCGCAGGCGAAGACATATACATTTCTAGGATAGCAATCATCCCTTCAGATCCCCCATTCGAATTTAAACCACTTCAGTTTCCTGTTCGTTTAAGTTTCACCATGGGCATCAACAAGGCACAAGGACAATCACTGAAGGTTGTTGACTCGATCTCATTAAGCCGTGTTTCCCGTGGTTAACTGTATGTGGGTTGTTCAAGGGTTGGAAAAGCCGAGAATCTTTACATCCTAGCTCCAAATAGAACATTCAACATAGTGTATCATGAAGCTCTCTAAGTAAGAATCAGTGAGGTGGAAAGAATGAGGCGACATGCCCGTGTCATGTCGGGTAATTGTGGAATTCATTCTTAAAATTATTATTTTTCTTTTTAATGTTCTCTGAATCAGTGAGGACAAACAAGAATGACATCATGGGCAACGCCGTTCGTATACTGCTAGTTATAAATGTTCCAATGTTATGCAAATACAAGACAAATGAAGAACTGAACTTCTTTGAACTAAATCAATTTGAAGTAGATTGAAAGTGATTCAAACTTCTTCCTCTGTTTCACAGAAAAATGCAAATGTTCAAAACATTTAATATCCAGTGATTCTGAAAGTAAAGATCAAATGCCAAAGACAAGCATTTTTATAATAAAAGAACTTATTCAATTTTTGAAAGATTTTTGTAAGTATAATATGATAAACAACTGTTATAATTGTAACTATTATGATTTCCAACTTTTTAAAATTGTAACAAAACAATGAAAACACATTCTATTTTCATAGCTAAACAAATAATTTACAATTATATCATCAGTATTTTTAGAAGGCAAAGTAAAATCTGCATCTTTTTTTAAATTTAAGGTTGGTTGTTTTGGTATTTCATGGTACAAGGGCCATATTTGGTTAAGCTGAGGCAAACACAAGACAATGTCATGTATTAAATGGCGTGAAATGGGGAAAAAGAGGGATTGGGGAACAGAATAATAGGATGGAAGCGCATAGGTAAACATGGGTAACACATGGTCATTTAGTAAACATGGGGTCGCGCTTGGGCATCCCTGGAGAGTGACCCCCATGTTTACTAAAGACAGTAAACCCCATGGAGAGAAAATATCGCTAGAGTACCTTGGGTCCGTGAAGCCCGTGCACACCGTAAGATGTGCACATGAGGACCTTGAATTTAAGCAATGTTAGTCTCATTTTCTGAATTAAGTGTTTCAATGCAACATTATATAAGAACAGTTTTAAATTTTAAAACCAAAACCATAGAAGAGTCAAAATAGCAAACAAAACCCCAAACAGATCTGTGGTACAACATACATCACTACTATTTTGCATTTTTATCTTTCATTACATCATTTCAATGTCTGTTGATAAATACTACATACTAATCATAAAATTTGATTGTTTTTAAAACTTAAAAGTACAAAAATGAATAGATGCAGTATGGTACGTAGTTAAAATACAATATGAAAGGAAAGAAACGGCTAATGTATGTACTGAAGTAGCAGTGCACATTTGAAGCAAGCTGAGTTGTAGAACATGTTTTGTCAATTTGGAGAAAACGTTTACATTAGTTTAATATAAAAAATGTCATTGCGTTATTTAATACTTTGTCTATTAACTATTAATTTTGCTGGATGATTTCCAAAACATAATAAAGCAGTACTTCCCACCATTTTCATAGAAATAATTCATCAACAATTTCAATAGTCAGCAATGTGTAATGCATTTTGGAAATTTTGAAATCAAGGTCTTTTTCATAATGATCAGAAAAATATGGGTTGGTTACAAGGGGGCAGATCTGGCCAAACTGTACCAAATATTGTTGATGTGATTCTCAAACCAAAACTAAAATTAAAAAATGTACGAAAATATAAGCATGAATTAAGGAAAGAATATGATGTACGTTTAAAAAATGTGCATGATAAAAGGTAAAATGCAATAAAAATTTAATGTAAATTCGAAATATGTCGCATAAAAATTTGTAAAACATCATGATAGGTAGGTATTTTAATTAACATCACACTAGGGCAACACAACGGACTATTTGTAAAACATCATGAAATTCCCCCTAAAGTTAAAATCAAACAGAATTCAAAGAAAAGGTAAGATAAGAAATTCACATCCATATGGAGAATTATGCTAGAATTTAACATGTACAACTTGAAAATCAAAATGAGGAAGGTCATTGAACAGAAGCAGAAAACTAGTTGAGAATGTGTTCAAATATAAATATAATATAGTCAGCTTACAAGTGAAAGACAACAAGTCAAAATTTTTGAGATATGAGATTTTTTAACTTTTCCAGACCAGGAATGTAATGATATTAAGAATGGTGAAGTTAACAAAGAGGTTTGCAAAGAGGTTAGATGATATTTTCTTGAGTTCTTGAGACACATTTAGTGAGTACACTATAGTGAGTAGAATCCCCCTTGTTTCTCACAATTATGTTTTTTGACGAAGTTTCACTTGTAAACTGGTAACATACTCACAAGCAAATCATTATATGAATTGGAACAGTAACTAACTAAATATGCTAGATGCCTACACTGTATGCATTGCAAACAATGCTCATTAACAGTTTCAAATCGTTTGGAGTGATGTGATCAGGTGTCAGTTTTTGTAACTATCCCATAGGAAATCACAGTAGGCTTGTGGATGTTGCAAGGAGCTGTGTACATTACCTCAAAGTATTTTCTCTTTGTACACATTACAGCACTGGGTTCAACTGTTTACAAAGTGTTATAAGTTGACTGTGGACCTATGACCCACATTAAAAACTGGTTACATTGCATGTTACAGTTCATTGAATAAGTGGAAGTAAATATATGAACAGTGAAAAGATGTTGCTAGTAACAAAAGAGGGGATGTTGCTAGTAACAAAAGGCTGAAATCAGATATTTGATCAGATATTTCATAAGTATGTTAAAAGCAACAACTAAGAAATGGTTAACTAATAAAAATGTTAGCCTTGCTAAAACACTATTTGCTTAAATATTTTTTAAAAGCCAAAATATGTCCACTTTTCAAATGAATGAATTCATCCACAACTCCCCTTGGAGTTTATGACAAATTAAAAGAATAAAAATTAAGGTGTAAGATCTGCAACAAATTGTTGGGAGCATTAAGATTGCATTTGAGAGTAAAAAAAAAAACACTTTTAAGATATGTTATCCATTTCAAAATGTGCTTTGAAAAACACCTGAAACACGTTATTCTTAAGATTTCAATCGGCTATAGAAATTGTGGCTGAATAACTTTTCAATGAAAAAGCATGTTTAAGAAACTAAATCGCTCTTAGTTTTTGTTATACAAAGGCTAATTAGACTACTGATCAGATGATTTTAGTGCAAATGGTCAATCACACATTAAATATTTTGGTTGCTGTCTTGAATATTAATTTGTGCAGTTTCATACATAGCTTTTCACTGAAAAATAAATTAAAGCTGAACTAATAAAAGGTTTTAGGCATTAACCAGGAAAGTGATACTGTTAAATTTAATGTGAAATACAAGCTCCACAAGGTTTGGTCTATGTGGTCATTTTTGCTACACAAGGGCTACTTAGATCGATTGAATTTGAAAGGATATCTAATGCTGGTAATTCTATTGTTTCGCTTAGGTATCTATTATTTTTAAAATTAGCAAATATTTTTGGCTTTATATACTGCAACCAGAAAAAAAAATATAAAGATTCACCACAATATTTACACATCAGAAATCATAATATCCTCACTGGCAGTAATTGTCATGAATGATCTAAGACATTTCAAGAATGTAAATTTATTGTTTCCTACTTTTCTTAAGTGTTCTAATGATAAGAATTGCAATTCTCTCAACACAATTTATATTGTTAAACTGAGGCTGATAGATAATTAAAGAACAAATCATTGATTAAATATTAATAAACAATTATTTTTTGTCAATGATTTGGAGCAGATTAAACTAAAACATGAATTTTTGGTTGGTTGGTTTTAGGGTTCTATGGTGCAGGGGCCATATTTGGCCATGCTGCACTAGACACAACATACAATATCAAGCAATAGACGCACAAACACTGAAAGTTTTACTGACACAGAAGAGAGAAATATGCTCAGGGAGGAATGCACCTGACAGGAATTGAACTTGCGCCGCCTAGAACTCGAAGGTTGTTAGCGCAGTGGGCATACCCACTGAGCCACGACATCCCCATGAATTTTTGGAGCAGCATAGTCTGAAGAAGTATTTTGGCTACTTCAGGAGTGTTAGCTGGTAAGGTATGATTTGAAGCACCTTTTAATACAGTTAAATGTAATCAGTAAGACCCGGATTTAGTTGACCTCAAATATGCTTAAAATGTGAAAAATTACCTAGAAATTGTTTAAATTTTGGAATTTTTAAATATTACAATTAAAAACTCAAAGATACAAAAGTAAAAATGTGATCTTAGGTTTTCTTCAGTTAAAACTAGCAAAACCTTCATCCAGCCAATTACTTTTTCTAGTGTAGATGATACACCCACCAATAGAAAAGCATAAAGGTTTTATTTTGCATTTAAGTGTAGATCAGACCTTTTTGGCACCAGTAGCTGGTAGATGAGCTGTTTTTTTGTTGGATATTTAAAATAAAAATTAAATTGTGGATGAAAGATGGCAATTTGAGATGGTGTCTACAATTTTCTTAAACCAATCACAAAACTAAAACATGCTAGACTTGGAAATGACAAAAAATCTCAAAAATACCTAATAAATCAATCTACAAACCTAATAATAAAAGTACCAAAAAATCTATACATTTCTAGAATCAGGGGATTGTTAATGGAATTTTTATCCATATGGGAATTGCCTGCGAAGTGCTAACGAAAGATGACCAATCAATAAAATCTAGGCAGTGCAAATATGTTTTGGAGCAAGGATTTTGTCAATTTGGAGCAGCTTTAAAGCATTTAGGATAAGATTAATGAAAAACGTAGTAACAAGAATACTAATGACATTTGATGCTTATTGATTTTAGTATGATCCTACTTGCCATAATACTAGTTAAACAGTATTTCTTTTAATAAATAGTATAATAGGAGAAATGTTTTAGAAAATTTGGGTTTAAAAAATTAACAGTACTTATAAAATAGTAGTTTAATAGTATAAATTCTCATAGAAAAATAGACTCTAATGTTTATTTTCTATCTATATATTCAAACGAATCAGTTAAAATAACACAAAATGAGCTAATTTAGTATGAAACAGTTGTTGAAGCTCTAATCAGAAGCATAATAATGAAATTTTCAAAATCTGATATTTTCTTGTCTTAGGAACACTGGTCTTTGCCATTCTCTTCTGCTTGACAACAGTCGGAGTTACCAATTTGGCAATACTTAATGAAAAGTGGCACCAAACCTACACAACATCGATTCAATTGAACAAATTGACTTTTTTCATCAGAACTTATGAATAGGCACAAATTTTCTAAAAAATGTTTCTTCACAGTAGCAAAAAATATTTGCCACAGAATTAACACCCCTGCAACTTGGTGCAGAGGAGTATGATAGACTGGTTACTCTAATCAATTATCTTACACAAATCACTTATTTTTGTCAGGCAAGATCACTATAAGGTTTGGTTTGTTAGGCTTTTATGGTGCAAGGTCCAATAACAGACATGCTGTAAACACACGACCAAGTAAAATTCAATAGAAAACAATCACTATAAGGACCTTATTTGACAGGAACAGTCTGACTGTTCTCAGCAAAATGTATAAATTTTTCAAGATACGTTACACTAATACTCAAGAAAAAATATAATCTTTCAGTTCAAAATTGTTCTTTTACAAGCATGAAAAATAAACTTTCTTTTGTTCCAGCAGCAAATTACATTAGTTAAAAGAAAACTCACCTTAAGTTCATCTTTTAATTCATCTTCAAATTTTCTTCCCCATATACTGGTGCCTCCCTTGCCAGTGTCTACAATAAGTGGATGTTAAAAGTAAATATGTAAAACATTTGTAAACACAAGGAAATATTTAGAGTTTAATTTTCAACATGCATGTTACCAAATGGTCAAACCCCTAACCTGTGTTTGCAAATCCGCCTATTGTTTTAAAAATGGCTACAAACACAGGTAGGTCCCTTAATACAAGTCACTTACATAATAGCAATAGACATCAGACCCCAATTTAATTTTAGAATATTTACTCATAGAAATTACAATGCATTTCAGCAAAAAGGTTCATTATGTAACATAAAAAAATGCAAGGGGTTTGAGTTGTCTGTCTAGTTGGTTTTGGATTTGAAAGAGTTCTTTCTGTCATTCTTTGGTCTAGGAAGAAAATGTTTTGCTCTTTATGGATTTTTCACATGCCGATTATAAAGAGACAAAAACAAACTGGTGTTGGCATAAAAAATTTCAGAAATTTATAAGCTGTAACTGTAAACACAAGAGCTAATAGTTTTACCTGATGACTTTCATCTTAATTCTTTAAAAATTGCAGTCACTACAGTTTCATAAATAGGTGAAGTTACTTAATGACCATTCTGTATATAATCAGAGCAAAATGAAAATTTAGAAAGAATAAAAATTGTTTTAATTTCCTACACAGCTTGATAAGAATCCTGTAGAACTTTTCATCATTAAAAAGACCATGTAAATATAAAAATGATAGTAGGTGTCAACCTTTGAAAAATTATACTAAAATAAATATGATATAAAAATTTTTTGAATACATCGGGAAAAATTACAAGCTCAAGCATGGTTAACTGGATTGGGAAAACTTATAAGAGCTTTCCAAATTTCAATTTGTCTATGGATGACTACTCAGATTTGGCTATGAAGAGGTCTGCTTAGACTGCTGATCCAAGGAATCTACCCAAAAATTCTTCAGTTTTCACTGTTTCTATTTAACTCAAATTATTTTACACCTTTACTATACAACAATCAAACTGTATTTCAAATACTTGCACAATTGCTGTTTCCACATGATCAGACTTTCAAACAAATTATTTCATTTTCTTCAAAACAAAAGCAATCTCTCATGAATAAAACAGTGCTAGTAAAATTAACAAAAGTTACTTCAAATATTTCTATGCCCTAGAGGTAAACAGTCATAAGTCCATTTTTTTCAATCTCTATATATTTAAATAAAGAGAAAGAACCAATCTATATCCTTCTATATCACTGTTTCCCTCTGTATACACACAGATATATATAGATGGATAGATAGATATTGGCGAAATTAGTCTTACAACAGTAGCAATTGCTATTTGTAAAATTCATTTTTGTTTATTTGCCACAAAAAATTTCAAACATCGAGATAGCAAGATTACAATGCATTTATGTAATATATATTTTAAAAATATGTTTTCCTGTTTAACGTTCTTAAGATTGCACTGATAAAGTGGGGTCAGCAGTCAGAGTTAAATGGCAGAAAAATGAAACCTGTGCCATAACAAGAAACTTACATTTTTGAATAATCACTATAAATTTTTTTCCAATCCAGTCAGCCATGATTCAAACTATGTTGCATATAAACACATACCTTATAATCAATTAATTTGGTTACGATACCTGTTGGATCTCCAGTTTGCACAATGAATCCTTTAATATTTCTGTGAAACAAGCATCCATCATAGTAGCCACTTGCACATAGAGCCAGAAAATTCTGTAAAATGTGAAATTTTAAAACCTTTATCCTTTTAGTTATTACAGTTACTAAATTTTATAATTCAGTAACAAATAAAAAATGTTTAACAGTAACTCTACAAAGTGATAAATAGCATGTTTAAACAGGTGTTTGCCTGATATAAATTGTATAGTTCATTCATGAAATAACAAAAACTAACTTTGAATTTTAAATTCATTTTAACTATTTATTACAAGGAACTTAATTTTAAAGAGATTATATTTAAAGTACCATAAATACAGATTAATTTGGCCCTGGGGTATTACTTAGTCCCAAAATGAAAAAATGACAACCATGTGTGCTACTAGCTGATTACTTCAGGTTCACATAGTAACCGGCGATTCCAGTAGGCCGCAGTACTAGTTAGGCAAGTCCACCTACAATAGAGTTCTAATATTCGCCACTAGTTTGTAGCAGTGCTGTTTTCATAACCCTGTTAAATATGCGTGTTTTGTTGATGTCAAACTTCCATTTGTGCAAGGAATCCAGTACTTTAGTTTAGGTACATATGTACCAAATTTTAAAGCCAATATCATCCTGATTAAGAATATATAACAGGTTTTTGTTGAACTATCAAGGTTTTTTGGTTATATGCATAGATAAAAAAATAGTGCTGGTAACTCCAAAAACAGAGTGGAAAGAACGTTGCAACTCTACCCAAAGTCTTGTTTCCTAGGCTATTAAAGACTTTGGATTCATTGGAAGAAAACACTTTATCCAACATAAGATCTGGGTTCAGAAAGTCAGGAATTTACCCACTTAACAAAGAGATATTAAAATGCCTCCCATTCAAAAATACAGCAGTTGACTTAGAACTGGTTGGAGAATCATTTCTTTCTCACCTAGAAAAGAAAAGGAGTGAAGTTGTGAAACCCCAAAGCTCCATAAAAAAGAAACTAAATGTGCCAGCTGGCCAAAGCATCACTGAACAAGACGATCCAACCACAAGTGGAATCCACTAAAGAAAACAAAAAGCATAGGAAAAAAGGACAGAAGAGGCAGAAAAAACATCAGGACTTATCATCTGAAGAATGTGACACTTATACTATTGCTTCATCTGGGCAGTGATTTGGTGTTCAGTTCGGATGAGGAAGTGTTTGTAAACATTTTTTTTGACAAAGTACCAGTGTAAATGGGGGCCGTCGTGGCTCAGTGGGTATGCCCATTGCGCTAGCAACCTTCGAGTTGTAGGCGGCGCAGGTTCGATTCCTGCCAGGTGTATTTCTCTCCTCTGTGTCAGTAAAGCTTTCACTTTGTGTGTGTCAATTACTTGTTATTGTATTGTGTTGTTTATTGGATATTGCAATTAGGAAGAATGGAGACAAAAGCCTGATTCTGCAGCTATAAGTCTCAAGGAAATCAACAAACCAAACCAGTGTAAACTAAGAATAAATAAAGCATGCTTTTGTATTGACATATGAGAGCACTTTTCCTCAAAACCAGTAGGTTACATTGCTCCAAGTATGTTTTACAGTGTTTTAAGATAGGAATATTTGGTGTGGGACAAAGTTACCCTTACTTATGGTCTACTTTAGCAATAAAAAATTCATAAAAGTATTATAGAAAGTGGATTTGTTATATCAGTCTTTTAGAGGAAGGTTTGAACTATCTAAAAATCACCTTAAAAGCTCAGTATCTATTATTAGTTATTTTCTATCTAAGATTAAACAAAAAGTTTTATAAAAGTGGGACAAAGTAACCCATATTTACAGTAACCATATTATTTGTAGTTAAAACCAGGACATTTGACAGTTCTAACAGACCAGGCAGCAGTGTGATGAATGAGTTCTTCCAAATCAGGGTCTTGGAGCTTCAGTATACCCCTTTCTCAGACATATTTTTTAAATAACATCTAACATTATTTTCTTATTTAAAAATGTATTTTTTAAAAAACTGATGCTAAATTTGCTGTTTAAATCACAAATGTAATCAGAATGACAGAAACATAAAGCTTTCTAACAGGATTTACTGTACAAATAAATTAATGTAGTTTAAAATGCTTATAATTTAGTCAAAACTATCTTACTTTTCACTAGATACCTTTTTGGAAATAGATTATTTATTTTTGATAGAACTCAAATTAGTTCATAGCAACACAACTTTTGGCAACACATTAAACCTCTTTATACTGATTCTCAGTCACAAATTTTCTCTTTAGTCAAAACAGTATTTATCACCAAGAACAGCCATTCAAAACCAACTCAAGAGCTTGATAGGGTGTAAATATACTTAATAACTTGGCTGTTCTAATCCTTGATTCAAGTTCTTGGATTTCCATGTGATATTGCTTATAACCAAAATATCAATTTCTAAAGTTAGCATTTAATTTCAGGCCAAGTAATACTGTTAAGTTCATTTAAACCATTCCTAAAGCCTTTTGGCCCTATGAAACTTTTCAACAGTTTGGATGGACAGGTTTTTATCTGACCAAGACAAAACAGCCAACCAAGTGGGACCCCGGAACACTTCATATGAACCGGGTCATACATCCCCTAATTATATTAAAAATTTCTTACTTAGTTCCCATTTTTACATTAAAATATTGTTGGGATGCATCTTCACTCTTTATTTGCTTTTTGTAAGATAACCAGAGTAGATAGCAATTTGTACCCCAAATGATAAAAAAATCTAAATTTTCTTCTTACATATTTTTGAGAAAAAAAGATAGCAACAGCTCTTTCAATTTTCAGTCCAATCTACCAGTCAAATAACATCTAGAGTGAAAAAATACTTCAAATGAAAGAAATACAATGATTTCAATTACAATTTCATTACACAAATTTTTTACCTCGCAAGCTTTAGGACACTGCTCACAAAAAAGCTCTATTTTCAAATCACCAACATCAGTATGAAGAGTAGCTGACTGAGAGAAAAAATTCAAGTATTAATCAAAACAAATAAAATAATTCAAATACAATTTCAGAAAATAATATCTGCTAACAGATTAATCAACATAAAGGTTTAGTTACACAAGTTTTTATCTGTGCTTCAAATCCAAAGAAAAGCACTGACAAGATTTTAATGACATTTTCAATTACAATAGTACAGATGTATCTAGCGCCTTGTCTGGTGGCAATGCTCTTGGCACACTTTTTATGCTGACCCCAAGGAAAGAAATCTTAAAAATTTTTTTAAATCTCAGATCCTTATAAATCTTTCTGTTTGCATTGCCGAGGTTGCCATAAAAACTGGAATAACCCTAATAAATAGTAGGAAAATTAAATGTATTTTTCTTCAAATCAAAAATAATGTTTTTTTACCATTTAACGAGACTAGCATTTTAAATTTGATCTGCATATCAATAACTAAACTATCCTTCAATGTGGATTCCAAAATTTAATACCAAATGTGTATTTTTTAATGTTTTACAATTTATTAGTTTAGAGTTCTGGCTTACATTACAATATGATCTCTGCATTTTGCCATTTTATTTATTAACTTGTATATCTCAACAAAATAGTCTATTATAATGAATATAAAATTTCTTCCTTTCACACGTACATTTAAGGTTTATGCATTTGGTAAGCATGAGTACTTTTTTATTATAAGTGAAGATTGAATGAATGTGCAACAGAAAGAGCACAAGAAGCATTTTTTATTATGGACGTGGGGGGCCAATTGTAAGTTTTTTGGGTTAGAAGTTGAGATAAACACGTCTAAAGTTATGTATACGGATAACAATGACTCAAACGTACGTCATTTTATGCAGTATATTCATCTACATTTTATGAAACATATTTTTAGACAAATACGAGGACATTAGAAACGAAGCAAGAGGCACTATAAGAAAACGTAATGATAACGAAACAATTTCCCAAGTATTGTTGAAAAATGTATTCTCATAATTCAGAATTCACATAGCAAAGATGGTTTGGGGGTTTTATGGCGCAAGGGCCATATTTGGCCATGCTGCGCCAGACACAAGATATACAATATCATATTACACACACAATGAAAGTTTTATTGACACAGAAGAGAGAAATACACCCAGGGAGGAATGCACCTGACAGGAATCGAACCTGCACCGCCAACAACTCGAAGGTTGCTAACGCAGTGGACATACCCACTGAGCCACGACGGCCCCTCACACGGCAAAGAATCGTAAACTAATATTACCATTGATTCAATCTGACTGAATAGTTGTAGCACTGAAACAGATATCTATCTCAAATATTAGATCGTTGTATTCTACTGGATCGTAAAGAATTCTATTTTTTCTTTCAAAACAAAACTTTAGTTTTGATCACAGCCAGTGGTTTTGATTAAGCATTACATCACGATGTCTTTGTTGATGAATTTCAAATTTCGTAATTTGAGGCATTCATTTCCAAATCATGAAACCAAATATACTTACAGAACATTTGAGAGGGCAAATTTGTAGAATTCCTTTTTATTGTTTAACAAAGAGAAATATTGAATTTTTAAAATTTTCTGAAGCATCATTTATTTATATTTTTACTAAGCACAAACATTTAAATTTTAAGACTGTTAAATGAAAACTAGTTTTGAGTAAGTGAAGTATAAAGTTATATAATATGAGAAGCGCGCAATAACCTCCATACCAATCCAAACTAAACAAACTTTTCTTGCTCTCTGGCGGGTTTATTTGTAATTTACACGTGAAACAATTTGCAAGTGTTGACTTTGCAAACAAAAGATTTTTCTTTTCGTCGGAAAAAAATGTCGACCGATAAGGAATTCCTTTTTCCTAACTTGCATAATGTATCTAATGTCGATGAATTAAAATTTGCTCTTCGTAACGGCTTTTATATAAATGAGAGGAACAGTTATGAAGAAACTCCATTACTTTGCGCAGTGCGCAAAGAAAAAAGCGTGGAATTAATCGAAGAGTTTATAAAGCTTGGAGCTGATGTAGATGCTGAAGATTGTTGGGGCATTACACCCCTATACTCAGCTATTACTAAGCGTGGTAAGGATCTAAAGCTAATTAAACTTCTATTAGAAAATGGAGCAGAAATCAAAGGAGGAAAACCTGTCAATGATAGAGCTTTGGACCGAGTAATTATGCATAATAGACCGTGTGCAAAATTGCTCATAAAATATAAATTTCTTAAAAATTACAGTTTTGTGGAACATCTAATGCTTGATGAGAATTCCAAAGACACCCGGAACTATTATCTCGAATTTAAAGAAATTGTTGACTTGAACATAAAACCATCTTGCTACAACTCTTTGGCGAGTTTTTTAGATAAATGTGCTTCAGATATTCTTCGTATGCAGGGTGTTCAATTATGTAATGGGCAATCATTGTTAGAATTTGTTTCAAGTAAAATGTCATTTCAACACTTAGAGACAGGAGCTGTAAAACAAGTAACTCGTCAAATATTTAAGGAACTGAATTCCTATCCTTATTTTGTTTATAAAAGCATGATAGCATCAAGAATAGGAAGAGAATATTTATTGAGTAGAATTGAGGAGCAACTTTTTGAAATGAATAAAGATGCATCTTTAAATCAAGACATGAATAAGACATGTCTGAACTCTGATATGATGTATCATATAGCTAAATACCTGTGTAATGAAGATTTGCTGAATTTTGTAATTGCACATCTGAATTTTCTCCTTCGTATTTAACAACTACTCGAGATTGTAGGATTTTATATTTAATCTAACATTTGCATGTATTCAGCAATGCTATCCTGAAAATGTGTAATTGATTAATATTCAGATTTTGAATGAAATTTTTATGTTTAGTGATATAGTCCGGCTCACACGAGAAGGCAGTTGGGTCATGTGATTTTGAACGAGTGTATTAATTGAATTAGGAGACCAGTGGAAATGTAAATAAATCCCTTCCTCAATTGACTTCTTTACTTTAGTTTTGATTCTGGCACAGTTTATCATTCTATTCCAAAGTTGGAGAGGGATAATTCATCTATGGTGGTCACTGCACATTTTCTTTAGCTTCTGATTATGGCAGCCCTTATTATTTAGCTTCTGATTATCTGAGACAGCCTTTCACACCCCTCTGCAGAAGTCAACTGACCCCAGGTCGTCTGCCTTCTCATGGGAACCACATTATATGCATGTTTTAAGTTAAAACTCACTGTTCATGGTTTGATTAATTATATAAATTTTGAGCTGTCCAAATTAATACAATGAACCAGTTGTGACCGTTTACAGTCCATTTTCCATGAGAATTACTCCATACACAATTTGTACCTGTCTATTGCTGCAGAAATAAGAACTGGCCCATTATCTATAAGGAATTCTGTTGCATTGACACATTTAATGACAATCAATCTTCCTGCTTCTGTACGTCAAGAATCTGCATCCTACCCCCACATGTCTGTTAATTGGCAGAGATGTGCTGCTTAATAGTCTCCCAAACGAAAGTGAAAAGGTGAATTTTTAATACATGATTCCAAGTGGCTAAAGAATGGTTTTTAAGGAAGACAAATGGTAAACAAACTGCTACATTCACTCATATTGCCAAAACCTCATTCCTAATCAAAATGTACCAGCCTTGTTTCTATGGTAACTGCTATTGCCTAGGCATTAGGAGCAGCTCTTGTAGACACAATATTTTGATTTGTGTTTATTTAGTGTATTTTTGGTAAAACCTATGCTATTTAAAAACCACTTCTATCATTTACATTGACTCATCCTCTGCATAAAAGACTGTTCACAAATGTGATGTATTTCAATGTTTGATTGTGTCTTACAATATTGCTAACACAATTGTATTTTTGTGATTTTTGTTTGGAAACATTCTTTGATGTTCTTTTTCAGAATTAGTACCCATTTTGATACAAATGTTTTTAGATAATTGTCTGAATAATAGTTGAGTCTATGTAATTGACTATCTTTGAATGTATGATTTTTAAATGCCTAAAATAAAGCATTGTTATCTATATATAAAAATGGATGTGTGTGTATGTATGTTCTCTATACAAATCTACACCGTTTGACCAATCCACACCAAATTTAGTACACCTATACTTTGGAACCCTGCGAGTAACGCAAGCTACATATTAACTCCAGTTTCCTTTAACCTAGGTGTGCAGAGGGGGCTAAATCAATTCGAAATTGCCATAGGAAAAATATTGAGCATAAAACCATTGTGGTACGCAACTCATTTTGTTTTATCAGTACTGATTGAAAATCAAATTTTCTAATAAAATTGTTTTACCAGTATTGCTCGAAAAACAATTTTTTCCGAAACATTATATTTAAAATTCTAATTATGTTTGATCTGATTTTTTATTTCTTTCCACAATATAAATAATTTAAGAATATTTGAGTGATGAAAAATGGATTTTTAAAATACTTAATTTTACACAACTTGCAATTTGTAATGCAACATGAAAAGCCAAAACAAAAAACTCATTGATCATAAAAGCGTAAGTAATTCATTATTGTCTATCAATATTTTTCAAGCGTCTTTTTCGAATAGTCTCATGATGTCGAAATTTGACATGCTTGCTCAGATCTTTCGTTTTTCAATGACCAGAATTTCGTTTCTGTTTGTATTTATGTTCCATTACTTTCCATATTACAGATATATTATTTAATAGTTAAATTGTAATGAATTATTTTTATTTTCTGCCAAATACCAGTAGATATGGGTAATTTCTTGGTATATGTATATTTCGACGAACTTTCCTTAAGTCTGGTTAAATACGTTATAGTTTGTAGAATTCTGTTTTATAAAAATAAATGGAAACCTTTTTAAGTAAGGTGTATAACTTATTTTAAAATGACTGGTAAAGTTAAAATATAGTTATTCCAAAATAAGATATGTTACGTTAAATCAAAGCTGGTAGCCATACATTGTAGTTCAAAGATATTTCTAAATTTTGACATATTTTCATTACAAGACGATTAAAATCAATTTAATTTACATTTGTTTTTCATGGTTATTATTGAAAGCTGTTCTCCATAGACAAGTACTAAATTTTTCTGCTGGAGGAAAGCGAATTTCAAATAAGACTGCTGATCTTAGAATAATATAGTAAGGAAGTATGTAAACTAGGTCTGTTGAAAAATAGAAATTTTTTGTCTTAAGTGGCAGAAGGTCGAGGTTGCTTACTTGAAGTTGAAACTGTTCGTATATACAACTTAGGTACTTGTGAAACATTCACTGAAAGCAGTGATTTTGTAAAGTGTAATCGATTGATTTTGCTTTGTCTACACTGATGACATTTGTTTTAAAAACAAGCTTCGTTATTCCATGTGCGGCTGAATAGAATTTTCAAGAAAAAATGTGTGCTTCAAAATAAATTAACCACGAATGCCGTAACAGTTTAATTTGCCATCCTCTCACAATGATAATGTAATTCGAAAACATCGAATCCATGGTGCAGGGGCTACCACAAATAATAAATATTGATTGGAAAACTGAGTGCAAGACTTCGCTGAAAGTTCCTCATTTTTACTGAAAATGAACCTAATTGGCATTCGTAATCACTACAAAACACAAAATCGACTTCTGAAGAAGTCATCTCAGAAAATGCTTTTGTAGTTTTGTCTTACAGCAAGAGTGATGAATATGAAATGGATTATATGGATGGATATATCATGTATACATATTTGCGTCCAAAGTAAATTGTAGAAGCTATGAAAAAGTTAAAATGATGTTACAAAATATTTTCTATACCCTTAAATGATGCTTGCATTTTTCTATGAAATAGAATCAACATTTAACCAATTCAACCCAAGCATCGCCGGGTAATTCTGCTAGTTTATTATAAATTGATTTGGGATTCAGAACGTTTAATTTTTCTACCAAGCACATGAGAAAGAAAAACATATGGCCTCCTTAACAGTTAACAAATTTTATTTGTGACTTGACTATCCAAGAAATTAGAATTTACTTATACATATGATTTTTTCAAACAATAATATAGGGCCGCGGTGGCCCGGTTGGAAGAGTAACGAACTAGCAACCGAAGGGTTGCGAGTTCGAATCCAGCCAAACACCGTCGTGTACAAAGGGGGCTGGTGCACGTTAAATCTGTCGTGGCCTCAAATGTCCTCACGTTGGCGTGGTGTGGAAGTTTGGAGAGTGGGGTGCCAGCTCAGGTGTTGCCTCGTCATCTGACCGTGGTTCAAAATTACGTGGTGTTGTCCTCGGATCTTTCCCTTTGGGATTGATCCCGGACCGTCACCAATAGCCCATTGTGTTGCTCCAGTGTGACGTTAATTGAAATACCCTACCCTACCCAAACAATAATACACAGATTTATATGTCAAATTCTTTTATTTCCAGATTTTAAAGGTAGGCAGAGATGTTTCTTACATGGCATAACAAGAATCAAAGTATACTCTTTATGAAAACAATTTAGGGTAAAGATGTATCTAGCGCCTCGTCTGGGGGGTGGCAACGCTCTTGGCGCGTTTTTAGAAGCGAGTTATGGCAGGTGAAGGTGACCCATCTTTATTAGGGTTATTCCCGTTTTTATGGCAAGCGGAAAGATTTATAAAGATGTTATACTATTTTTAAAGATATTAAAAGATTTTTTCTAAGATTTCTTTCCTTGGCGATAAAAAATGCGCCAAGAACGTTGCCATCAGACGAGGCGCTAGATATAGCTGTACCCAATTTAGTGTTATGTGATAAGAAATATATGAAGGGAGGAAATTAGCTACAACTGGAACAATTTTTTTTGATATTCTCATGTCAAATAAAAATATGAGGACTTGTGACATAAATGAGAGTTGTATTATATGGATACGAAATTAGAAAAAATTGAAAGGTAAAATCAGTATTTAAGTATGATTAGAAATTCCACAAGTTAAAATAAATTGTATAGAATAATTGGATGGAATCTAGGCTTGAGTTATTGCAAATAGAAAAGGTTTACTATATTATATATTGCAGTTGCCCATCTCTTGTATACAACAGTATTACATGCAGTTTATATATTAAACTTTATCACTTTAAAATTGTTTATATATATCATTGTAAAGTTTTGGTTATTTTATTCTCATTTGAATTCAGATATTTGTATATTTTGTTGACTCATTTTAACAGGTGCCCATTCACATCACACTTATTGGATGAATGAATTGTAACAAATTGGAATAATATCTGGAATAAATTAGTATCGCTTTACTGCGTTTTATATTATATGTTTTAATCTATGCAACCAATTTAAAAACTAATAGGAAAAAGGCGTATCTGATTTAATACTCTCATTCTTGTATCCATCCTATCACTGTTAACTATCAAACTATTACTGATCTGGGAGCGTTTGAAGTAATGTTGATTGACGCAATGGATAAATATAGCCTTTTCTCCATAAAGCACAGCCAACCAACCTGAAAGTATTTGTTGTTACCTAAAAAAAGATTCTCCAATTTAAACATAATTAGCCTAATGCATAAAAACTATATTTAAAGACCTGTACACAGACATTGATCTTATATCACCGTATTCAGATGAAAGTGAGGGAGTAATGTTTTTCAACGCGAGTCTCACTTAGTGAACAAGAATGGGCAGACAACTTAAAATGATGGAAATCCTCTAGAAATATCTAGTGTGTAGTATCTGCGAGTTGTAGGTGGCACGAGTTCGATTCCTGTAACTTAACCCTGGATATATTTCTCTCTGCCAGTAAAATTTTTCGTGTGTCCATTACTTGACGTTGTATGTCTTGTGTTTGGCACAGCTTGTCCAAGTTTGGAACTTGTGCCATGAAAATCCAACCAACCTAGTGTATTGCAATTCAGTAGTAGATCGCCGAAGTAGATTTTACGTTTTGACCAACCCTGATATGGGCAGAGACTAAGCCGATCATTCACACTGCTCTGTGTAGACAACTCTTTAGGAGGCAGTGTGCATCAGTCGTAAAAGGAAACAAAAATATCCATAAAATCTTTAAAAGGTGAATCCGGATCCAAATTTGGATTTGTAACTACTCGTAGTTTTTTTGCGATGCTATACAAAATTTGTCAAATCGACATACATTTTATAGATGATCCTTTTAAAAAATGTACAGTGTACAACCAAAGAAAATCTCGGAGCATTTTTGTTCATGAATTTCTAATCCACACAAAAGGTATGATCTATCAAGAATTGTTCGATCCGCGGTACCGTTTCAGGAGAGTTAAACCGTCACTATTAAGCTTATTCACAAGAGCAAATATAATTTCTTTTTCTGTGTTACCTTTAATTACTTCGTCATCTGACCGTGGTTCAAAATTACGTGGTGTTATCCTCGGACCTTTCCCTTTGGGATTGATCCCGGACCGTCACCAATAGCCCGTTGTGTTGCTCCAGTGTGACGTTAATTGAAATATCCCCCTTTAATTACTAATTCACGATGTAGCCTCTTAAAGGCTATACCGCGAATTTGTAAAGTATTATACATACCCCATCGTGTGGTTTCGAAATAAAAATAATTGATTCATCGATGCTCTAACTGGTAGGTAGGTATTTCAATTAACGTCACACTGGAGCATTGGTGACGGTCCGGGGTTAATCCCGAAGGGAAAGACAACACCACGCAATTTTGAACCACGGTCAGATGACGAGGTCACACATGAGCTGGCACCCCACTCCAACGTGAGGACATTTGAGGACACGACAGATTTAACGTGCACCAGCCCCCTTTGTACATGACGATCTTTGGTTGGATTCGAACTCGCAACCCTCCGGTTGCTAATCCGCTGCTCTTCCAACCGGGCTACCGCGGCCCGATACTCTAACGAAAGATGCTGGTGAAAGTAAATGCCGTTAAAAGCTACAGCATAAGCATGACGATTTACTTCCTCGTGATGTAACAATGTTGCTAAAATTATGTTTTGTAATTAAATAAATCAAACACAAAATTTTTATAATGTCCTTCAGATCTTAAAATAGCTATTGTCACTCAAATTTCCAAATTACCATGTCGTCAAGCTAGATAAATCATTTGAATAGTAAATTTTAGAAATGGATAGTAAAGATGAGAAAGAAAAAGACACAAAAGATGAAGCAGAAAAGTCTGCAAAAGGAGAGACGGAAATGGACACTACGGATAACTATCTAGAGGTAGCTGGATAGAAAACGCACTCTTCATTTATGTTGCTCATGATTTCCTCCTTTGAGGAAGGATAAAAAATTAATTTATCATGAGCTTTTCCTAATTTAACTATTCATTTGGTTATAATATCACAAAAGAATCACGCTGATGCGCACATTAGTACGCAACCTTTCGCAAAAAAACCTTATATTACTTTTCATTTTTATCGTTTTAAGAAATTCAATTGGTTCAAATTTCAATTTTTTGATTGTGTTTAAGTAGCATCATTTATATTGGTTATTTTGTTCAGTCTCTTTTACATTTTAGATTGGTTGAGTTTTATGGCACGAAGTCCAAAATCAAACAAGCTGCGCCTTTACATTTTGGTTAGATTTATTTCAGTTATGATTGACAAAGTTAACTTAAATCATGATATCAAGACTTCTATAACATTTACGCTATGGATCTCTGATATATTATATTGAGAGGTTCTTAATTCAGTTCTTCAGAGGCTTGAGAAACGAACGCCTTATTTATTGTTTCTAAAATAATAATTCAATTTAGTCCTCATGAAGGACTCTAATCCTTAGCATCCAATTAACCATTATGGTCACAAGAATTATCAGTGACAAACCAAAATAG
Source organism: Meta bourneti (assembly GCA_933210815.1). Taxonomy (NCBI): domain Eukaryota; kingdom Metazoa; phylum Arthropoda; class Arachnida; order Araneae; family Tetragnathidae; genus Meta; species Meta bourneti. The sequence goes on along the minus strand of OW119929.1, from coordinate 47,942,986 downwards.
CATAAGAACGTAAAGTGAAAATCTTATAAATACACTGCTGGCCACCGTAAATGCAACACCCTGAAGGAAGCATGCAAATATGAAATTTACAACATGCATTAGCGGAGGTGAGATATGCAAATGATTAGAATTTCAGCGCAGACGCACATCACGCGCGCCTGTGGCGCCACTTCAAAGCGCTATTTAAGGCTTGGAGATTTCGACGATTTCAAGTACGGCAATTGTGTTTTTCTTGTGGTTTTTTCAAAAAAAAAACCGATCAATTATGCCTCGTAGAAAACAGCGATCATCTTTTGATCAAGTATCCGAGTTCGACAGAGGAAGGATAGTGGCCTACCGAGATTGTGGATTATCTTTCAGGGAAATCGGTAGTCGTGTTGGACGAAACCAAACAACTGTAATGCGGATATGTGATCGTTGGATGCAGGAGGGTACGACGGGCCGACGTGTTCGATCACATCCACCTCAGTGCACCACTTCACGTGATGACAGGCATATTGTGCGTATGGCAGTGACGGATCGCTCAGCCACATCACGAACCATAGCACAGCACATTCATTCTGTACCGCATCATCCAGTGTCTGCGCGTACCATTCGACGCCGTTTACAGCAGAGTGGTCTGTCCGCAAGACGTCCATTGCTTCGTCTACCCTTGACGCAGAACCACAGACGTTTCCGTCGCCAATGGTGCGATGAAAGAAGGATGTGGACGGCAGAATGGAATGAAATTGTCTTTACTGACGAGTCACGCTTCTGTCTGCAACACCACGATGGTCGGATTCGAGTCTGGAGACACCGTGGAGAGAGGATGCTGAACAGCTGCGTTATGCACCGCCACACTGGTCCTGCACCGGGTATTATGGTATGGGGCGGTACTGGATATCACTCTCGCACTCCTCTAGTACGCATTGCCGGTACTTTAAACAGCCAGCGCTACATCTCCGAGGTGTTGGAGCCAGTTGTCCTTCCTTACCTTCAGGGCTTGCCCACAGCCATATTTCAACAGGATAATGCGCGACCACACGTGGCACGCATTGTCCAAGGGTTCTTCGTCAATCGGCAGATTGAATTGCTTCCCTGGCCAGCTCGCTCTCCGGATCTTTCGCCGATAGAAAACATGTGGTCCATGGTTGCTCAACGAGTATACAGAATACATCCCCAGCTGCCACACCAGATCAACTTTGGCAACGTGTGGAAGCTGCTTGGTCTGCTGTACCCCAAGAACACATCCAAAGTCTCTTCGAATCAATGCCGAGGCGGGTGGCGGCGGTGATCTCCAACAATGGCGGCTACTCTGGCTACTGATTTTGGCAGGAACCACACTTCACAGAAGTCTATAAATTTAATCATTTGATACTTGGTCAACATGTTATCTACAAAATAAATTTTGTGATATCTCTTGTCTTTCTTGGTGTTGCAATTTGGGTGGCCAGCAGTGTACTTTCTAATCAAAGTCATCAAAGCAATAACCTGTGAGTCAGAGTGTTTCCTTAATTTAAAATTATGTTTTTTAATCATTTATGATTTTTTTTAACAAAGAATTGCATTTGTCTCCAATTATGCAGTTCATTGACTACGCTCCCAATGAGTTGCAGTCAGGTTTTGTGTCGTACAATCGAAAGATGTGAGCATATTTTATCTTTATCACAGCCTTCCAGCCAAGATTACCTCAGTTATTACGTTTATCAAAATGAATGGAGACCCACAAAACCTCTTCGTCCGATCAGTGCTATGTCAAGCAGCCCAGGACCCGGAATCGTCAACTTGCCGCCCACTATCGGTGAGTATTAGATTAATAGTCACACTAAAACCACACTTCACATCACAGTTAAATTGAGCCGTTCTCTTTTTGTCAATTAAATTACATAAATATCGAAGCTAGGATTTTCATCGTCATTAAATCTTTCCCAAAAAACTTTTAACTTCTCTTTGAAATATCGAGTTAATTCAAGATACAACTTCATCTTCGTGCTAATGCATGCGTTAAATACCCTGCTTAGACAACTTAATTGTAATTCTGTTCGATTTGGAAGTTTCTGAGTTGTAAGTGAACAAGATACTTATAGCCGTATATTTTAAAAATTGATGCAATGAAAATCTATGATTACGTGTATTCCACTTCCACCTACCTCTGACTATACGTATATTTTTAGGCAAATACTGGAGTGCCAACTGCATTTGGCGATAGGCCGTCAATTGTGGTTGGTTGCACCCCTTAATCCAAATAAGCATGCTGAGAATTCTGGTATCACATTCTAAAGAATAGAACTGAAATGAAGCATATATCATGGGAGCGCTCAATCTCCATTTCTTGTTTTTTTTTTTGCAAATTTTGTTTTTTACAATGGAAATGTCATGATTGTGAATTAAAAATGCATTCTACTGAGCAATATTGTGTTAATTGAATATACTGCATTACGCAACAATATGCTGCTGCTGCTCGTGTAATTAATGCATGAGATACATCTATTCTACTGACACTCGACTGACCCTGTAAGGCGCTATACAAAAGTTCTCGCTAAGTATAGTCAATTGTTTCCAGATCCTTTTAAAATCGCGTGATCATAATGCGATTTAATATAGGACATCAACAAGTTTCACTGCCAAATATGAAATTACCACAAGCGACATTTTAATGAATCTGCTTGCTCCTGTAATAAGATCTAACATATTTTTTAATTACAGGTGAAGAAGGTCATGATCCAACGAAAGTCAAGGCACCTGGCTATAAAATGGGGATAAAGTAAATTCCAATTTTACTAAACCGTTAATTTAGTATTAATCTATAGTACTAAATTAATTTAGTATTAATTTATAGTACTAAATTAATTCAGTATTATAATTTATACAGTACTAAATTAATTTAGTATTATAATTTATATAGTACTAAATTAATTTAATATTAATTTATAGTACTAAATTAATTTAGTATTAATTTATAGTACTAAATTAATTTAGTATTATAAATTAACCATTAAATTTAAGAGTAATTTACCATAAATTTAGTATTAATTCATAACATAAATATATTAATGAATGAGTGTATTCTATAACCTTTTATTCAAGTACGTTTTCTTAATTTCTCTTTTAAATAATGCTTGTTGCATCTAATTCTGTTTTAACTGCTACTTTATAGGTATTGAGGATATGTGTTCTGTATAAAATGAGATTTATATTTAGTTAAAAAAATTTAATTGAATCTTATGACAATCATTATCGAATTTTTCAGTTTACATTTAATATTAATTAAAAAAACTTAATGCATGTTAAAAATGTGCTTAAAATTAATGTTATTGGGAAGAATCGATATTCCCTCCATATTTTATACAAATGGATTAAATAATTAATTTTTATAACTGTCGGTTAGAAGCTAATCATATGATGAGAAAGTATATTATTGTAGAAAAGTATCAATATGCTTTTTGTTTAAAAAAAATTATTTTCACTGAAAAGGAAAAGGGACTAGCTTTCGTTTTTACAAAAGATGTTCGTTAATTAGACGAAGCTAGGTATTGAAATATTTTTGACCCGAGATAAAAATATTGCAATGTGCAACTTTGTCAAATTAACATCGTAGAACCCAGGAAAAAGAACACTTGTTTATTCATTAGTAAAATAAATTATACAAGAATAGAATACGAAATAATTGAAAATGAAACTTGATATACGAATGCGTCTCTCTTACTTTCTGATGTTGAAAGGACTTGCCTTGTTATTTATATATATATATATATATATATATATATATATATATATATATATATATATATATATATATATATATATATATATATATATATATATAAACTTTCGGTTCACACATAGCATTCTTTCTCATATTTTGCTTAAATTGAAACACTACATCGAGCATTGTTAAAATAAATGGTTCTCAACGTTGAATGAATCCTTCTAAACTCAAGAAAATTATAATCATTTAACATGAAGATAATTTTAATATACTTTCTTATAGTGATATTTACATCAGCATTAATATATTTTAGCTTTCTAAAATAAATGCGCATAGGAATATGTTGATAAACCTCAACCGATTCTTATTTTGAACTTTTATTAAAAAGTCTCATTTTGCAATCTAATGACCCTAAATGTATCTATCTAACTTAACTCCATCATGGGACACCGACCCTACAAAGAGTTTTAGATAAAAAAAAGAATTCCCACAACGTATTGGATGATTACAAGTGGGCGTGGAATATAATTTGTGTTTAAATTTAAAACTAAAATTTCGAGCTATTAAATACACACGAGGTGTTATTCTTAAAAATTTTACTGTGAAGGGTTTACAGATAAGACAGTGAATTTTTAGATGAAAATAATAATGTAGGCATAAAAAGTAAATTCTGCATATTAAACATGTGTTTGAACTTAAACAGGTTGCTTCATTTCAAATTCCCTGGCGGCCACAAATTATGACTTGTATAATTTTGCGTTGCAGTAAGGGTTGAACCACCAGGTACCTATAAAAGTCTATCAGTTAATTCGAAATTGATTCTTTTTTTCAAACCAAGAAATTTATTTATCCTCGCAGGAAAACAATTTTGGACTCTTGGCGTTTCGTTAAAATTGCACTTTGTTTGAAATGATTTAAAAACGAGTAAAATGTGAAAGTTTTCAGCTGAATCGTTCCTGAGGTACTGACTGCCCACGTGTAAATCTGAGTAAGCTGCCCCCCTCCCTTTTCTCAAAAACTTGATTTGCCAAATTGCTTTTGATGAGCTTTTTGATAATTTTAATGAAAAGTTTGAAAAATCCATAAGCATTTTCTGGTGCAATTGTAAAGAAAATTCTAAAACGATTGACTAATAAGTAAAAAAACTATGATAATCGAAAAATTAAATTATAGTGTATAACATACTTATTACCACTACAAATATATGACGAGATATTCTATTAGCCACATCCATCGACCACCTTTGTTATTACTGACCTACTTTTTTATTTGTTTTAAATTGGCTGCCCTTGTGTTTCCTGACTACGAGCAAATACATGCCCAGCACACCACACAGAATGTCCCTGATCTCGAACTTTCATTGTGTATGTTCGGCAGTAGTGTAGCATAACATTAATAACTGGGAATGACGATATTAGATCGAAAAAAAATTAATGCTTAGCTTCAGACAACCTTATAAGTCAAAACTAAATGTGCCGCTTTCTCTTTTCCTCCGCGACAATAAAATACAAATCATGTTTAGCCACGTTAACCCTTTAAGTGGTTTCGACGAGATATCTTGCCCTTCAATATCTGACCAATTTTGCTAATGATGAGATATCTCGTCATCAAGATAGATAGTGCCGATTTCTTGATGATGACGAGATCAATATCTGGTAAATGCTTTCTCTAACGACGAGATATCTCGTCAATCAAGATCTGGTTAGTTTTGCTAATGACGAGATATCTCGTCGAGACATTTAGCTGGAGGGTTGAAAAGGAGCTCCAAAAACCCAATTGTAATTAAGCCTAGTAACTCTGCAGATGATCCAAACGTTGACTTAGAACTTGAGGCTTTTACAAAGGCTAGAAAAGGAGAAAGGAACAGGAGAGAATGATAGACCATGAGCAAGGACCAACTGCCCATATTTTCTGTACTAGATACTATCCTGAGTATAAAACATGGGATAGGGGAGAAGATACTGTGCTGGAGGTACCCATTGTGCATGACAAACGTCATTAACCAATCATACGAAACCATTTGAAGTTTTATAGAATGGGGCATCAGCAATTACCTGGTTGGCTTTTTACAGTGAAAATCAGGGACGTTAAAATAGAAACTGGCGTATCATTCAGATTTACGTTAAAAAATCGTCGTTTTTGTTTCAGGTTTTATTGATTTCTCTATTTTTTTGCCACTGAATTTTAATTTTCTATTAGGGGATGCCGGGCAATAGGCTTCCATGGAGTCTAAGCCGCGGATGTTTGGTTCTAAAGCAGAACGAAATTTCTCACTCTGAATATCTTTCCAGACATGGGACAGACAAAGGCGACTTGAAATTTGGTCCTGGACCGGCAAACTATGACACTCGGAACGTGACGAATATGGGCAAGGAGAACACTAGAGGTCCCAAAATAGGGAAAGCTCATCGATTCCGAGATAAATTGGAAGGCTTGTCCCCAGGCCCTGCTGCTTACAGCAGAGAAGAAGGCGATAAATACATTTATCGCTCAGCTCCATCTTTCTCCATGCCTCGTTCTCAGAGAGGAAAACTGCAAAGTGTAGAGACACCAGGTATGCACATCTTCAATTCCACCACGATAATCACCCCTTTGTAAGACTCTTATAGTCAGTGCGGCTCACACTTTTTGGATTTATTGAGGCACTAAGCAAAACCCCAGTTGCTTCATATATGTTTTTAGAACTCTTTACTTTGTTTACACACAAATCATTACCAAAAGATCGGTGTATTTGTAAGATTTATCCCTCATGTGAGAGAGGGGGGCCTGGCACAAACCACAAAAATATTGGGTCCCAAAGTTCACATCTTTGCTCCTTTCTCTCTCTTAAAATAGCCATAAAGCGATTTAATGAATGAGGTCAACCAGCTCTGCATATTTGGTTACCATGTTATCAGTATATCTGAAATATTTATTTTATGCTTGGGGGACCAGCCCCCAACCATTAAAATAGGTTAAACCGAAGGGGGTCATGCCCCTAATGAGGATTATTTTCCTCTTTTGTTTGGGGATGTGGAGACCTCCCCATAAAATTATTTTTGGGAGTTAAGAAGTTCGGGCCCTTAAGAGTTTGGCGCCTGTGTCATTTTGTAAGCTGCTTGTAGCTATAAGACATACACTCACTGCCAAAAGTTAAGCACGAAGCGGTGAAATGCGAAAAAATCGACAAGTACAGCTTTGATTGACACGAAATGCGGCAGGAAAGTAGCAAATATGTTTATGTATGAAACAAAACAAGAATTACATACAAAGATGAAAACAATATTGAATTTTCATAAATTATAAGATGAAGTCATATTGGAGTCATTAACAAAATGATGTTTAAATTCAAAACAAACAAACAAAACCGACATTAATATGGTATGTGACCACCCCTCATCCTCATACAAAGTTTACAGCGTGTGACCATGCTTTCCATGAGGTGATCAACCACCCCAGAGTCAAGTAATCGCCATTCCTCCTGTAGAGCAGTTTGCAACTCTGTGACACTGACTGGGTTGGAAATGTGCAGACACAGCACGGCCGAAGGCATTCCAAAGATTTTCAATGGGATTAAGGTCGGGCGATTACGCCGGCCAATACATACGCGCAATACCCTCACTCTCCAGATAGTCCTCGACGATGTTGGCTCGATGGGGACTCGAATTATCATCAATTAAAACGAAAGCAGGACCAACTTCTGCAGCGTACAATCTCACGGTGGGTTCTAGGACTTCATACCGATACCGGGCAGCAGTCACAGAACCCCGTCTATAGATATGCAAGTCGGTGCGATATCCCGGCCCACACCATGATGCTTCCACCTCGGAATGCGTGATGCTCGATGATGTTCTGGGGCCGATCGTGTGTGCCTTGTTCTCTCCAGACCCTTACACTCTTGTCATCTGGCTTCAGGGCAAATCTCGACTCATCCATGAACATAAAGTTGGCCCAATCAGACCCAGTCCCATTCACATGTTGCCGACATCACTTTAATCGTGCCCCTCTGGATTGGACGGATAGAGGGACACAAACTCGTGGTACCCGGGCGTACAGTCCATTTATGTGTAGCCTTCAGCGAACAGTAGTGGCAGATATTGTCTTACCAATGGACGCTGCAACCACAGATGTCACACGTGTGGAAGTCGCTCTTCGATTCCGCTTGGCTAAAACAGCAATATATCGATCTTCCGCGGGGATCGTAACCCTTGGGCGACCGGCTACAGGTCTTCGGACAACTGTTTGGCTTGTTTGGAATTGTTTCCATAATCGTGGAATGACGGAATGATGAACGCCGAAGAAAAGAGCAACATCTGTGATTGATTGTCCAGCTTCAAGGCGTCCCACAGAACGCCAGCGCTCACTATCTGCCATTCGCCTTCTGGAAGCCATAGACACACGTCTGTCTTGAAAACCAATCGTACGAAAGTTCTAAACACTTTTTATCAGCACTTACATGAAACTCCTCTAACCCTTCACAATGCTGGCTTCTTATACGACTGCCTTTTTTGCATATTTCTCGACACGAAACCGTGATTGGCTGTTAACGAACATATTTGCATACTTCCATCTACCTCTGTAGCGAAATGCAGCCTCTCAAATTCAGATTGGCTTTTCCTCTCCATGGTTAAATTTTGGCAGTGAGTGTATTTAACTTAGTGGACCATAACTCAGGTACGTACACGAGAAAAATGATTTTCTTAATGTCCCTTGAATATTCACTGCGTCGGATATGTTCTAGAATACATCATAATGATTATTGTCAAAAGTTATGGATGTCACTCATGCTTTTTGCTCGAAGCAGCTCGGCCTTAAATACCGTCGAGAGACATTGAAATTATTTGACTTGGTAAGTAAATAAAAAATTCTCAGAAAAGATTTATTTGACAATCCAAAATATATTCAAAATGTTTAGTTATAAAGCTTACGATTAAAACTGATCGCACGTGCTCTTTCAAAAGTTGATGAGTTTGGCCAATTTGTAGAATACTAGTTCGTGAATAATACAAAACGAATTTTTTCATCAAATGAACTTTTCTACTACTTGACCATCTGTGAATATAAACTGCTTTCCTTACAGGTCCCAACGCCTACAGTCTGCCAACAGCGTTCGGTCCGGGAAAAACCCCTATAATTGTAGGTCCAGCTTATTCTGTTGGTAAAGCAAAGAGGGACGGATTTGGAATGAAGTCACAGGTACGATCCACTTCATAAAATTCAAATCATTACATGCAATTAATTGTGTGTGTTGATGGAATACAGTTCTCATAACGATTTGTGTTATCTCCAAGAGCGAAAAAAATAGCCCGTTGTGTTGCTCCAGTGTGACGTTAATTAAAATACTTACCTACATATACTTACCAAGAGCGAAAAAGTCTACGAACAGTTGACGGCTTATTTTGCTCATGATTTCATCTCCAAGTAGGATTATCCACGAAAAGAAAGAACCCGAATGAGTGAAGTGTGCCATATTCAGCGGTAGCTGATACACAAGAGCACGTGTACTTGAAATTTTGGCAGTAATTTAAAACATACATACCTAATCTGATCAAACATTTTTTACCGTAATTAACTGTTCAAAAAGCTTTCACGGTCAATACTCACTTCCCCCGGTTAAATCGTAGTATAAAAAGCTTACAACCAGTGGCGTAGCTAGGTTGTCGGAGGCTCCGGTGCAGAAGGTCCAAATGGGGCCCCTAACTGCGATTGCCAAAAGTGAATTCAGGAGTTTTAAATCTAATTTATATAGGTACGCATTATATTATAAATTAGATTTAACCATACATAAACAATTATGTATACGTAATACTTGGTTTTACAAATTTAAAGAACAATGGTATCAAATAATGAGATGTTAATTGTTTGATTTAGCTTTTTATTTGTCTAAAAAGTAAGGCACTCACTTATCGTTACAATAAGATCAACAGGATCAAAACAGGTGTTATTTAGGACTTAAGGTTAAGTTCTTACTAAACTAAAATAATATGCTTTTCAAAATAAAAATAACTTGGTCTTGCATGGATAATTAATTGAACTTTTTATAAAAATAAAATAACTAAATATTATTTAATTACGTTACTAGTAGGCATTATGAAGTAAACATAAAACAATTTTAAGAGTCCAAATTTTCTTGATATCAGGAAAATAAATTATTTATTTAACAGTAAAAATATTGATTAAACTTGAGATTTGAAGATTTTCTTTCTTGATTTCATATCGGCAAAGATATCAACGTTAATCTGCCGTGTCCTTTCATTTCCTATTGACAATAGAGCCAAACCACTTAGGCGTTCTTGAGTCATAGAACTTCTAAGGTAGTTTTTGATCAATTTTAATTTAGAAAATGATCTTTCAGCTTTGGCCACTGTAACAGGAACAGTTAAGTACATACAGCAAGCAGTACATATATCAGGATAGGCAGAAGTCAAAGAACATGTTCAATCAACAGTAGATTAGCAAGTTGTTTCACATCAGTCATGTTCTTACTCTTAGATCTGAAGGAACTTCTAACTGATAATATTTGTGATCTAAACGAAGGTGTTATGTCGTCACTTTTTAAGGTTTGCAAATTTTTCATCTTCTTTTTCCAGTTGTGTCATCAGTAGAAGCCAAAAAGAAGGGTTGAATTACCCTATATGCGTCTATTACTGACTTCATGCCCTCGACCCGGTTGTCAAGTTGTGAGCATATAGGATCAATCATGGAATAATATATAGTCACCTTAAAACTTGATTTTGGGTCAGTGAGTTTGTGATCTTCATAAAGCTCATCAAAATGACTTTTCACCTTAGTGACTCTCTTGTTTGAAAACTGAGTCGACATTCTCCATTTTGAGCGGATTTTGGCTGCCTCTTCAACTAATAAATCGAAAGATCCTCGAAGGTCATTTATCTCTAAAAGAGCGTTACCCAAAAGGTCATAGGTGGCACTTATATCTAGAGATTCTGCTTGTACTGATTTTGAAGCAATATTTATGTTTTCTAAAATTTTACACTGAATTACTAACAGTAAAATAAATCTGAAGGATTCGAGTGCTTTCTTCAGGCCAATGGGTTCATTTCTTTTCTTCAAATTTTTGCTGTTAAATATTACGAGATAAAGCTTTCAGAACGTCAGTGAATCTTTCTTTAAGAGCATGCGCAGCATCGTACCTTCTTGCCCAGCGAGTAGGATTAAGTGTTTTCAAAATAACACTTGATGTTGATCCCGAACAAGCTCTCAAATTTTCCCACGGTACAATGCTAAGTCCAAAAAAGCTATAGACATTTTGAATCGTTTCAAATCATTGTCCTATTTCCCGGTTGACCACTACTGCAACTTTAAGGACCAATTCAGGTTATGACTGGCACAATGGACAAAATAAGCATGGGGTGCGATTTGTTTTATTCTTTGTTGAACCCCATTGTACGCTCCACTCATTACGGCAGCCTCCATCAAATCCTTAACCTCGGTACTTCGTTATATCTAGACCTTTTTCCGTAATAGATCTGATGATTTGTTCTGCAAGTCCAGAAGCTGTATGATCTTTTATTGCTGTAAAAGAAGTAAACGATTCACATATCTTTTCACAAGGTTTTCCATTTTCGTCGCTAATTACTTTAACATTGTGAAAAACTTCGCTCAACTGATCAGTCTTGCCTATATCTTGTGTTGTGTCCATAATTATTGAAAAAATTGGTGCACTTCTTATTTCTGATACAATTTCATTCAGAACTTCATCTAATAAAGATATTACTTCATTTTGAATAGTAGGGCTCAAGTAATTTATAGAGCCATGAGACTTTTGTAATAGTTCTTTTAAAACAGGGTCATATTCAGAGAGAAGTTCAATAATTGAAAGAAAGTTCCCTTTGCTTGAGTCATCCATGTTTGCGCCTTTTCCACAGAATGGTAGGTCGCATGTGGCTAACATGACTGAGACATCAATAACACTTTTCAAAACATTTCTCCAAAAGTTCCGCTCCTTTTTGAATTTTTTAATTAAAACCTCGTCTGCAGCACCATGATTTCTCCATTACTCATATACGATACGAGAATTAGTATGGTTTTGTGAATTCTCGTGTGTCTTAATTCGCTCTGTTAGATGCCTCCAATCACGCAAACAGGTTTCTCACGGATTACTGATTCCTGAAGTTCCTTTTTGAGGAAATAACCAGCATGGTTGGCAATAAACACAATCTAACGTAAAAGAGTAACACAACCAAGATCTGTTGGGTTTTAGACCGGATTTCGTTACAAAAGTATAGTAATTACTAGAAAAGGATCTTCCATTCTGTTTGTCACTCGGAAGCGGCCCAGGAGGTTGACATGGTCCTGAAGCAGTGATACACTTTTCGTCTCTGTGTCGGTAAAGGAGTTAGGAAAGTCAGATTTTTCTCCATGGGAAGCATTTTCTACCGAATCACAACGTTGATCAAGTTGTGTCTGTAAATCAAGAAGCAACTATTAGTACTGCTTGGTTTCATTTTATTATTTATGGTTTATTATTTTGATACAGTTAACTATTAATAAAAATATTTTATTGTTGATGTAAAATAGAAATATGGAAGAAATACATAAGGATTGTTTAATTATTTTTTATACTACCGTCCGTACTCACTTGAATTTTATATCCAATCTCCTCAACAGTAGCTTTTGCCAGTTGAATCTCAGGTAGGCACTGATCTTTATGTACAACATTTGCCTTTGATCGTTGTAGGTTTTGGTTTTGACTCATGCCGAAACTCTCATCCTTCCCAGAATCTAAAATAATTAAAATAACTGTCGATTTTCATTCCCTTAGACGAACTAAACAAAGTAACAAGCTACTACATGATTTGTTGATCCCCAAGAAATGCTTAGTACTTCGTGGGCTGGGCTAAAGGACGAAAAAAAGTTTTTTATAATCCCCACTTTTAGTATTTATATGAGTGTTAATTCTTACCGGTTAAAGTGTCATTAGTTTCCGCGATGTCGCCAGAAGTTGTAGCAGTAAGTTGGGTCAACCACGCCGAAAGAGAAGCAGAACGTTTACCTGCTTGTTCATATTTTCTTTCCTTCTCTTGCCTTTTTTAAAACCACTTTGATATGTACGCTTCATTACCAATATATTTAAAAAACAGTCACAGTCAATAACAAACAATTTACCAACGGCAAGTCGACAGTTCAGTCATATGCATCAGCATCAACAAATATTAACTGAAACTATTGACAGACTTGTATGGACTTGAACAGAGTAGTGGTGCAGTGCCTCTATGAGGGTAATAGGGGTGAAAACTAGAGCAGGCGGCGGCGCATGCGCATCGTGGTTGGACAAGTCGCTCAGCTGACTGCCAAGTGAGTAAACCTACAGACGACGGGGCAGACGCTCTGTGAATCCCCCCTCACTTAACCACTCTCCCGTCAGTATATTTGGTTTTTCGAAATAATTCTATGCAATAGTTTTCTTTTGCGTTGTAGTCAATTCGTGAATCCTCGGTCTCTCTACTCACGAACCGTCACTGGCCATATTTCTAAATAGGCTACACCTTAGAGCGACAAATTTGGGACTTTTTTTAAGTGAAAAATAAATACTTGCAAAAATGATGTTAACAATATCGCTTCAGAACATACTAAAATTACAGATCGTTGCGATGACGTCTGCTAAGAACCAGAGAACTAACCCAATGAGTAATTTAGCAGATGAAGCCATGACCTGACCTTATAGCTATAAGTTCGTTAGCAGGGCCGTTCCTGAGTGGTGGGCCGGCGTGCATTTACACGTTGGAAGAAAAAATAGGGGTGACAGAAGGCGCAGTGTACCTCCAACTTTAAATAAACATGCCCAGCAATAACTTTTACTCCAATGTTATTAATTTCATACTTATTCGGTTTTTGTAGGTTCTTTTTACGATTGTACTGAAGATCACTTTTGAATCTGCATTTGTTTTTTGGGGGGTTTACATTAGTATATTCAAAAATTACTCAAGGACAGGGATGTTTTGAGGAGGAGAGCCCAAGGGGCTCAAATGCTTGAAATGATTTGGGAACTGAAGTTGTCAAAAACACACGCTGAAGGTAGTTATATCAGAGAAAATCGAAAGTTTCGTTCATTACTGGTAAAATAGCGTCTAAATTCGTCAATAATATGAAAACAGTCGAAAAAATCATTTCAAATGTTATGCTTATTTAACACTAGGGCCTGTAGGGGACCGGGGAAAAAACAGTATCATCGAAATTAGTTTCTGAATGTTTGCTTGATGGACGCTCTTTTGCTAGAAAATAAAATGTTTTGTTAAGCACTTTTTCCACGTAAAGCGACCTCTAAAAATGCTTTTACTTGTTTTGCTGTTCCAATGGAATTTATTCTTTGAGTAGCTGTGGCCCGATTGGAAGAGTAACGAACTTCGAATCGAAAGTTCGATGTTGGAACTTCGAATCCAACCGAAAGACCGTCGTGAACAAAGGGGGCTGGCGTGCGTTGTATCTGTCGTGGCCTCAAATGTCCTCCCGTTGGCGTGGTGTGGAAGTTTGGAGAGTGGGGTATCAGCTCAGGTGTTGCCTCATCATCTGATAGTGGTTCAAAATTACGTGCTGTTGTCCTCGAACTTTTCCCTTCGGGATTGATCTCGGACCGTCGTCAATAGCCCGTTGTGTTGCTCTAGTGCGACGTTGATTAATTACCATTACCACCATTTATTCTTTCTTGTACAATCAATAGCAATACATTACTATTTTTTAAATTTCCAATTGCAAATGGATGTATTAATTTGAGAACAAGAATCCAAAGAAAGTAGGTAAGAACAAATGAAATCAGTGGGTGATATTCCAATTAAACCCCATAAAACGCTTTGCTACTCAATAATTTGCTTCTATCAAAGTTTTTGCAGAGCAATGAAACTGAGGAAGTATGTCTGTCCATCAATCTCCCCGTGGTGCACGTCTGGGCAATGTTCCCTAACGGCAAAAGCTTCGTCTTGCGAAAATCTTGTCGCTTTCCTGAAGATCGCCCCCAATGATTTACAATACATTTCATCCAACTAATTTTTAATAGCAACTTGTAACTTTTCCAAAACTCGAAATTTTGATTTCCGAAAGTTTTGGCCATTGATATAGAGCGGTAATAATGGTTGAATAGAAGAAAAGGGAGGCTTTAGTTCCTTTATCGTTGATTCAAGGGGTGCTAACACACCTTCCGTTGAATACTACCTTAAAGTACTTATAAAATAAGCAGCTCCATCATATTCTTGATTACTTAAAAAAACTTTTTTTGTATAATTTATTACTTAAATTTACTGTTCAATTTCAGTGCCTTCTGTGAAGAGATCTGGTTAAACACAGGGTCTAAATAAAAAAAGGCATCATGTTTTACTTTGGTGAAAGAGAAAACTTTTAGAATTACTTTGATTACTTTATGTTCAAACACCGCTCAGAAAAATAATCATAATTTGCTGCAATTTAAAGTTGTATAAAAAGTTAAATGAATTAGAGCATTACCGACTATCATAGATTTCAATTTCAATTTACAGAGATCACTTTCTCTTGAATAATGCTATGAACAAACGAATTCTATGGTGTATTTTCAAAGTTTTCATATGAGTTATTAATGAATATTTTGTAAATCAGTAAATGTATCTCAAAATTTCACGATCAAGACATTCTTGACTCAAGGGGCTTGAGGCCCTGTACTCCTCCCCCTCTGCACACCTCTATTCAAATAAACATGATGCTTTATAAATTCAAACTTTAAAACGTTTCTCAATTTAAACCTAGCTGGTTTTTTTGTCTTCCCTATGTAATTATAACCTTATTTCAGGGTCCTGGTCCTGGTAAGTACATGCTACCTCCCAACGATGTTTTCATGAACAAGGCCCCTGCTTTTCACATGGCAAGTAAAGCCGTACCTCCAGGAACGTATTCGATGTCTCCGGGACCTGCAGCCCACAAAGTTCAACTGGTAAGATATGTGTCCTTTTTGACGTAGAATACGTCTTCCCTTTCGAAACCGGGGTACTGCGCTTAATTTGTGAGTGTCATGAAAAACGTTGTTCACGAAAAATTTAATAACTTAAAAACTATAAGTGATACATAAATGAACGAAATAGCGTTCAATAGAGCATTAAACAAAGCATGTTATAAATACCCATTGAGCTTGCGTCGACCTCATGGGCTGATGCAATCGCAGCGAAAAATTGAATCACGAAAATGTGAGCTGCCGCGCACATTAATTTAGTCTAGCACCGGCCTCCTCTGTTCGAGCACGACTTTGAGGTGTCATTTGTTTCGTCTCTTTGCGCCTTATAAATAATAATACACTCACTGCCAAAAGTCAAGCACGAAGCGGTGAAATGCAAAAAAATCGACAAGTACAGCTTTGATTGACACGAAATGCGGCAGGAAAGTAGCAAATATGTTTATACATGAAACAAAACAAGAATTACATACAAAGATGAAAACAATATTGAATTTTCATAAATTATAAGATGAAGTCATATTGGAGTCATTAACAAAATGATGTTTAAATCCCAAACAAACAAACAAAACCGACATTAATATGGTATGCGACCACCCCTCATCCTCATACAAAGTTTACAGCGTGTGACCATGCTTTCCATGAGGTGATCAACCACCCCAGAGTCAAGTAATCGCCATTCCTCCTGTAGAGCAGTTTGCAACTCTGTGACTCTGACTGGGTTGGAAACGTGCAGACACAGCACGGCCGAGGGCATTCCAAAGATTTTCAATGGGATTAAGCTCGGGCGAGTGCGCCGGCCAATCCATACGCGCAATATCCTCACTCTCCAGGTAGTCGTCGACGATGTTGGCTCGATGGGGACGAGCATTATTATCAATTAAAACGAAAGCAGGACCAACTTCTGCAGCGTACAATCTCACAGTGGGTTCTAGGACTTCATCCCGATACCGGATAGCCGTCACAGAACTCCGTCTATAGATATGCATGTCGGTGCGATAAACAAAATCCCTGCCCACACCATGATGCTTCCACTTCGGAATGCGAGATGCTCGATGATGTTCTGGGAACGATTGCGTGTGCCTTGTTCTTTCCAGACCCTTACACGCTTGTCATCTGGCTCCAGGGCAAATCTCGACTCCTCCGTGAACATAACGTTGGCCCAATCAGACACAGTCCCATTCACATGTTGCTGACACCACTTCAATCGTACCCCTCTGGATTGGTCGGATAGAGGAATACAAACTCGTATCCGGGCGTACAGTCCATTCATGTGTAGCCTTCGGCGACAGTAGTGGCAGATATCGTCTTACCAATGGACGCTGCAACCATAGATGTCACATGCGTGGAGGTCGCTCTTCGATTCCGCTTGGCTAAAACAGCAATATATCGATCTTCCGCGGGGATCGTAACCCTTGGGCGACCGGCTACAGGTCTTCGGACAACTGTTTGGCTTGTTTGGAATTGTTTCCATAATCGTGGAATGACGGAATGATGAACGCCGAAGAAAAGAGCAACATCTGTGATTGATTGTCCAGCTTCAAGGCGTCCCACAGAACGCCAGCGCTCACTATCTGCCATTCGCCTTCTGGAAGCCATAGACACACGTCTGTCTTGAAAACCAATCGTACGAAAGTTCTAAACACTTTTTATCAGCACTTACATGAAACTCCTCTAACCCTTCACAATGCTGGCTTCTTATACGACTGCGTTTTTTGCATATTTCTCGACACGAAACCGTGATTGGCTGTTACAGGACAACATTATAGATTTGCATACTTCCATCTACCTCTACAGCTAAATCCCAGATGTCTGATGCTGAGCTTCAACGGGCTCGGTGGGAGCGCTTGAAAGTTGAGTCGCACCGCCAAGGTGGACATATTGTTGATATGAGTGCACCAAATACTTCTGCCGCTCATTTCGACGCAAATAGCATATCTGATGACATAAACGTTTCCTTATAGAGTGATGGAGTTGAACCCATGGAAGTAGGTAATGAGCCACAACCATCAACATCAACAGCGAGTGCACCAATTGTGATATATGTGCGGAGCGATGAATATGAGAGAATTTGGGTAACGCTAATAGACATTTTCGTGCTGTATTCATTAACAATGAATTTGGATATTCGTGTAATGTTTGTGGTAGACTTTGGTTTGAGAAGGACCTGAAACAGTCACTGAACAGTGGAGTGACATTGTTCCGCAACGAGTTACCTCAGTCCAATGTGAATGATTTCGTGCTGTGTAGTCATTGTAGAACAAATTTATCAAGAAAAAAATACCACCGTTGTCAAAATCTAATAGCTTTCAATACTCACCGAAGCCAGAAATCTTATGTACATACTTTGTCATTTAATTTGTAAATGTTGTAAATTTGTACAGTGTTAGAAAAGTAGATATTTGTAATTTAAGATATGGCGGTACTGATATATTCGTTGTAACGAAATATGAACATTTGATGTGTGAAATTAAATACTTTCAACTGTATTGCACTAAATTATTTCTTTCGCTCTCATTCTCCACGTGGCCGCACTGACGTATTCTAAGCCTTAAACCTAGCGGCCGTGTCCCGACACAGCCCCGTCCGTTTTTACAAACCTAAAATTTTTCAAATACTACGCGCGGTTAAAGGTATTATAATACTTGGTCTTACATCAAGACTGCATTGTAGTAAAAGCTAGAGAGCATAGGACTCCGCCATGAAAAGTTGTCCCTTTTACATTAGTTGATGGTCGATAACTTGAAAAGGGGGAGGATATAGAAAACACATTTATTGTTCGTTATTTTGTTGATCGCTGAATTCTGGCATGTAACTTTCGCATTGTAACATTTAGTAACATTAAACTTGTCATTTTTTTAAATACGCATTTCGAAACACAAGAGGACATAAGCATTCTAGTCAACTTTAAAACTTTTAAGGGATGTTTAAATCTAGGTGTATAAATATTCTATTAAGACTGCTAAACTATAAATATTATCTCACCTGATATTCTGATGTTCAAGAGTGCTCACAATGGGCAGTTAGACACAATGAAGCCCGCCAGATATCAGAAAAACTGAATTTTTATTTTGTGCAAAATGCAATCTGTGCCCCCCCCCCCCCCGAAAAAAGTCGTAGCACACAATATTCATCTATAATCATGAAATTTGATGTACAAAATCCTCTGCAATAGCTTACTGATTTAGGATCTTTCTGAAATAATCCTACAATAGTGAAAAGTCCTCTAGATTTGATATTTTGTGATAATTTCTTTATCTCTACATATACGTATATCACACGCCAAGTTTCATTCTAATAGAATATTGACTTCGGAATGTTTCATTTTTTTTCGCACAGAGTGTATATTCACATAAGGTGATAGATTTACATTCATAGTTAATTAGCCTAGTGACCTTCAAAAGGCTAAGGAGGTTGGTTAATCCATGCTCGTGAGTGGTATGGGAACAACCAAAAATGTTCTACTACTTTCTCCAGGAATGAGAGGATTTAGCTCTTGAACCATTTTTCGGTCTACTAGTCGAGTCTTCTACAAGAGGTGTTTTCTGCTATATGGATAGAAGTTCAAATGCCGTTGCACTTTCTCGTGATTAAAGCAGTGCCTCTCTAGCTGAACGAAACTCAACTATTAAAATAAAGAACTTAGATAAAAGAGTGCTTGAAGAGCGGTTATCAATTAAACACGTTAATCGAAACTTAACAGATAGGCAGTGAATATATAATTCGACTTCGGTTGACCCAATTGGGATTTACTTTTGAGATGAGACTGAGTTTAAAAAAGTCTAAAATTATTGTGTTCTAAAAGTGTTTATATTATTTTTCGTCGTTATTAACGACAAATTTTATTATATATTTCTAGGTAAAATATGATAAATACAGTACTCCGCGGATTACTTTCGGCATCAGACATTCTCCATTCAAGGCTATGCCCGGATTTGCAGCTGAAAAATAGACCATTTGTGAGCCATATCAAAGATTTACAAACAGAAAACAATATTCTAACTATTATCGAAAGTTTTTTAAACAATTACAGTTAGAAAATCAAGCTAATTAGTAAGGTAAATCATGTACTTTTTCGAATTGTTAAATTTTACAATAAAGATTTTTATAGTACCATGAAAATTTAATTATTGAATACCCAACTAAGGTGTTGAAAGTCGAACAATAATCAACTTTAAAATTTGTTTTTCGGTTGTGCGAGAAATGCCATATACATATTCTCGTTGGTATTTAAGTATGAATAAAGTGCAAAAATAATTATTTTAGAAAAATAAATTTCTTGAATACAATAGATAATACTTTGTTCTATGTTAAATATGAAAACAGAAGACTCACTGTTAAAAAATAATTTAGTGTCTAAAACTGATAAAAATTGTCTGAATAAATTTTGCTTCCTCTCTTGTAGAATAGATTATTAACTTTCGCAGGAATCGTGAGCGAAATATCTTTTGCTTTTTGCGTGTGTCTGATTTTTACAGAAACATCTGATTGGAGGCTCCTAAAGTGATCCTTATGACATGTGCCATAATTGCCTTAACAAAATACGTACTAAAGTACGACTGGCCAAGCCGCGGCACAAGTAATACAAAAGGCTACGAAAAAGTTTAGTGTGGTTCCAGTAGCGAAGGCCGATGATCTTGGAGAAGTCCATTTCCATAAGGGTGGTAAGGGTTACCAGGGAAAAAGGCCATTCGTAAAAGCATGTATGGTGATTATTTATTTTGCCATTTCGTTATGATTATAGCTTACGGCACAAAACTCGGAACCAGAAATCGCGGAAACGAATGATTATGAAATGAACGCATTATAGGATTTATGAAATTCCTTTGTTAAGAGAGGGCCGCGGTGGCCCGGTTGGAAGAGTAACGGACTAGCAACCGAAGGGTTGCGAGTTCGAATCCAGCCAAACACCGTCGTGTACAAAGGGGGCTGGTGCACGTTAAATCTGTCGTGGCCTCAAATGTCCTCACGTTGGCGTGGTGTGGAAGTTTGGAGAGTGGGGTGCCAGCTCAGGTGTTGCCTCGTCATCTGACCGTGGTTCAAAATTACGTGGTGTTGTCCTCGGATCTTTCCCTTTGGGATTGATCCCGGACCGTCACCAATAGCCCGTTGTGTTGCTCCAGTGTGACGTTAATTGAAATACCCCCCCCCCCTTTGTTAAGAGAAGTTAATTATGAATCAAAAACTATTTTTGTTTCGGTTGTAATCTATTATGCTGTACCAAATTTCCTCAAACTTTACGTACGTGTCCTTTCCAATACAAGATTCTAGACAGTCCAACTAGAGGTCCAGTCGATTCTAGAGGAATCGAACCTGCGCCGCCTACAACTCGAAGGTTGCTAGCGCTGTGGACATACCCACTGAGCCACGACGGCCCCATTTGACCTTTAGATGGCACCATGAACATTATTTCGCGAGGTCGTAGTACTCGTATTAAATCTTTCATTACAAAGTACAATGGAGTGGGGTGCCAGCTCAGGTGTTGCCTCGTCATCTGACCGTGGTTCAAAATTACGTGGTGTTGTCCTCGGATCTTTCAATTTGGGAATGATCCCGGACCGTCACTAAGAACCTGACGTTAATTAAAATACTTACCTACCTTCAGAATACAATGATATTTGAAATATTGAGGTGGGTAGGTAGTTAATTAACATCGCACTGGAGCAACACACCAGGCCATTGGCGACGGTCCGGGATCAACCGCGAAGGGAAAGATCCGAAGAAAACACCTCGTAATTTTGAACCACGGTCAGATGACGAGAACACATGAACTGACACACCACTTTCTAAACTTCCATAATACGCCTACGTGAGGACATTCGAGGCCACGACAGGTTTAACGTGCACCAACCCCCGCATACATGGTTGGATTGTGTTTCGATCTCGTAACCCTCCAGTTGCTAATCCGCTTCTCTTCCAATCGGATTCAAGTTGTAAGCGGTGTCAGGTGTATTTCTCTCTTTTGTGTCAGTAAAAGCTTTCATTGCGTGTCCTTGATGTTGTATGTCTTGTGTCTGGTGCAGCATTGCCAAACATGGCCCTTTCGCCATAAAACCCCAAAAGGCAACCAATCTAACCGGATTAGGAACTGATCCTTGACCGTCACCATAGCCCGATGTGTTGCTCCAGTGGCGACGTTAATTAATTACCATTATCATCCAACTGGGTTACACGTCCCGCCTGCAGCATTTGGACAAGCTCTTTTCACTAAGCTAAATTTGGACTGCGCTAAATGATTTTGATGGTATCGTTAAGAAATATTGGGAAGCAAAAATGTTAATGGTATAATGAGGTCATGACAGATTTAACGTGCACCAACCCCCCGTCGTGCACCACGACGGTCTTTGGTTGGATTCGAACTCGCAACCCAATTAATCAATGGATGGAAGTCTTCTCACGTCCCGTGGACCAATCAGATGATGAATGTTCGTTTCCACCCACCAGACCAAAGAGACTAAGGGTCACGTTACTAGCAATTTGGTTTGCGTGATCCTGGGCAGATAAAAAAAGTTTAGAAGTTAGTGTTTTGCCACTATACGTGTTTCGTGTACTCATTCTGAACGTGACATCAGTGGGCATGTTTTTCGAATATGATTTCAAAGCCGGTTGCATTGCTTCAGTGTGACATTAATTCAACTACTTATCTCCCACCTGAAATACTTGCAGAATGGGGTGCCAGCTCAGGTGTGACCTTGTCATCTGACCGTGGGTCAAAATTACTTGGTGTTGACCTCTCGGATCTTTCCTTTCGGGTTTGATCCCGGACCGTAGCCAATAGCCCTCTGTATTGTTCCAGTGCGACGTTAATTAAAAAAAATACTCCCCTCAAATACGATTTCCGCATTTCATCAAAAAATATTCCTAATGGCCCGTTGTGCTGCTCCAGTGAGACGTTAATTAAAATACTTACCTACCTACATATCAAAAAAATTTCCAAAGAATTAATAGTGCAACGTTAACTAATTACCATCACCACCAAAGTATTAATTCACAATTGATGTTTTTTCATTGGCCCAAACGTCAAGCATTGCCAAAATGGTGATAAACTATATTTTAAGGAAACCCCAAAGTGTATCATGCGAGAGCATTTGAACAGCAGAAGTAACATCTCCGACCCGTTTTTGTAAATATTTTCACCTTTCTTAATATTTTTCGTGTATAAACTGCAGAGGTGTTAAATGCATAACAGGGATGAGATTAAAGATCCCAGAAAATTATGATTCTAGATATCATAATTTCTGAAATCAAAAGCGGGTAAGCTCTGGAAGAGAAGGTTGAATTAATTTCTAAAGGTGTAAATAAGCAAATGTTTAACCTCTAAAAAGATAATTTAGAATATCCCTAGCCAAAAATACCTTTCCTAGATTTGAAAAAGTCTCGGAAAGGTATTTTTGTGAAGAAAAAAAGATAAAGATTAAGTAACAATAACAATAAAACTAAGTGTTATTTCTGCCTTCGAAAGAACGTCGCAAAAGTGTGAAAATTTTTGAAAGGATTAGCTGTTTGAAACTCCGTAGCACTTTTTGTCTCAAATATGAATTGGTGTTGATTTAAAGGGTTGAGTTCAAAAAAATTAATTTATTAGATAAATTTTTTTACTATACTCATAAAACCATTGCCCGAACTGCTAAGGTTGAAATTTTGGATAGTTTAATTACCAGTAGTTTTGAATTTTAAAAAATCAAAACTGAAACATTCACGGCCAATTTGGGAATTTCAAGTTAACTTCGTTAAATATTTATATTAATTTTTAACAAAGCTTTGGTTTATCGCTCCACAGTCATTTTTTTGCAACACGAGAACTTATTGGACCAGGATATATGGATTAGGTGTATGTATACACTAGAACATTTTTTTTAATTTTGACTTTAAAAATCTAGTTTTTTCACAATAGGTCATTGGTTTGTGCTTAAACTCATTTCAGTGTGAAAAATTCTGATTAAGATACTCATTAATTATATAATTTAGATATAATTAGCTAATTAGCATGTTTTTTGAACAGTGATATCTCAAATTCTAATGTGTTCAGAAAGACAATTTCTGTTGGAAATTATTCCTAATATTATTCTTCATGTTTTGACTCTCCATCAAGTTGCTGGAGGGAATAGGTTATTTTTTACAGTTTTTTTCACGAAGGAAGTCTAAAAAAATCAAGATTTTTTCAGGAATTTCAATATTTAAAAATCAACTAAAAATTAATTTCTTAACCAATAACTTTGACTGAGGGTCAAAACATCCACTGTATTATATAGATTATAATGACACAAAAGTAATTATAATAGATCAATTCATTGTTGAGTTATCACTGTTCGAAAGAAGCATCCTATTGAAAAAACATAGTTCTTCAGAAATCGAGTTTAAAGTTTTGGAAACGTGTTTGTCTAAGGTGAAAGTACCTATCCCAAACCCTTATAACTAGAAAACTATTCCGAATATTTTAAAGATCTTGGTATCGTTTGAAAGCTAAGGGGTTGGAGAATATTTTGAATTATTAAAAAATATATTGATATTTTGGTCAATTTTCGTGATTTCTAGTGTATACATACACCTTAAAATGGATTCCGAACCATTATATTAACATTCATGAGGGATTCGAACCCAAAGCCTTTTGGACCAAGGGGAGCAGTATATTAAATTTTCTGTCCTTTGTACCTATTACTACTCTGATCATGTAAGTGTATTACAGAATTTCGGTTGATTGAAGTGTCAATAAGAAATCCTCCGTAATTTTTTTTAACCATGACATTGTTTGTGAAAATCAATTTAAAGATTTTGTATTAGTATAAAATGCTTTTAAAAACATGATAAAAGTTTGCATTACTTTCACAAATTCCACTATAACACATTTGTTTGATTATTTTTTAAAGCAAACACAATACATAATCTGCATTTATCATATTCAAAATTAAAGGTGTCAGGAGCATATAAAAAAGAGAATAAGTACTATTACCAAAAAGTCTGTAGAACAAATAATTATGCATCTGTGTAATGATAACAATCCTTTAAACGTTTAAATAATGTCCATTATGATATTAAAAACTGATATTAAAATTACTCCAGCCTAAAATATAAGTATTCGTAAGATCAGAATTAAAAGTTAAATGACAAAGGCAAATTTCTCAAAAAGCCCACCGGCTTTGTAAATAAAAATTCTTCCTTTCTGTTTGCCAAATTTTTTTAATAGCACGTTTAATTAGCTTATTAACATTCTGAAATTCAGATTTATCTTACTTTTTAAAGGCACTTTTCTTCTAACCAACGATGCTCAGTCTTTGACTTACATTCCTTTATTCAGCCCTAAGCAATTTGCTGTTCTGAACCGCTTGGACACTTCAAAACTAAGCTCAAACTTACCGAAAGCAGAACGGAAATACTTGGAAAAGAACATTTGTCTTTTGGAAACCTTCGCGATGCGTATTTCACATTGAATGCATTATAAAGGATCATCTTTAGTCAACCTTTGATATACGATTAGAATACATGGGAAAATAATATGAATTTGTTTCACACAATGAAACCCCAAGCCTAAAACAACTGATATTAAAAACTTTAATTGATAAATATTTGAATTAAATAGCCTGTAAGTGGGGATTAGTGACCGAAGTCGCAGATTTTCACAAACCATGAAATCGAAAAACATACATCTTGAAATTCTCGCGGGGTAATTAAACTTTGTAGATATTCTTTGGCGTATAAAGTATAATTTGTGAAAAAAAGGGGATAAAACAATACTTTGACCGAGTTTCAGGACCCGGTCTTCTTAATTTGATTTAGGACATTACGCCAAAAAATCCAAGCAACCGACCAACCTTAATTTGATTTAATTATGTCTAGCTTATATAAATAAATTATAATTATTTGAATTAGAAAAACAGAAACATTTGAACCGGCCTCACCGAAAATTTGCGTTTTCAGATATACGATTATGGGAGTCATGGATCAACGTTTGTTGCACCAGAGATTTTTATATTAAATTAGAATTTTCTTAAATATCTACTCTGATACACTTGTAACGAAAATTTTATTATTTTGTATCGGCAGAAATAAGAGTTTGTTCAATAGTATTCCGATTTTATTGCTATTGTGTGTGTAAATTTGTGCCTGAACTCCCACTCTAAGATGAACTGATTGATTGAATAAAATTAGCACATATTCATTTGTCTTTCTATTCCCATGATTTCATGATACAATATTTCAGTGGTAAGCGAGATTTTTTTATACCACGAATGGGATTTTTGTGCCAACACTCCTTGGAAAACAAAAAAGTTATATTTGTAAAAATTAGTTTTATAGTAATGTATATACACTACATATATAAGGACATAGCACTCCTAATTGTATCAATTACTAAATTCTATCTTCTATCTCAATTATTTTCCTTATCAAGTGCATCGCCACTACCTTAATTTTCTCCTCTTATAGTTTCTTTAAAATTATTAAACTTTCAATTAATTATGATGTGGAGGTTAGCAGTCTTACTGCCAGCTATTCCGTAATTGATACGTCCGTTCCGTTCCACTATAAGAACTTGTCATTAATCCCTTGATTAATATTTTGAATTGTTTACTAGTACAATTCGGACATTGATAGCATTATTCTGTATTTTGTCATTTTTTTCTCTTAGCGGATTTTGGAGATTTCCGGTCAGTTCATTTTATTTTCAGAGCGTTTATTTTGGTATATCCTGGGTCTGCATAAAAGTTTTACAAAGAAATTGTAAAAGGTTTTTTTTTGCATTTGCATCTTTGTATTTATCCCTTAAATTTTATCAAATAGTTTTTTCACACAATAGAAAAGAAAATAATTTACTTTACCATTGAATGGTCATGGAATTATGTCAAAATTACGATTTTCGAACTTTTTCAGATTTCCTTTATTAATTTTGTAAATTACGAGGTTCGAAAAAAAATCGAAACTCCCCGAAGCCAGTGTTTCATAAGAATGAAACTTGGGATATGTGTTGTGTGTGTGTGTTCATGAACAGATAAAAAAGTTATCACAATATCCAGTCTAGACTATTCTTTATTATTACAGAATTACAGCATAAATGTCATAAATTATTAAAATGCAAAGCGGCTACAAAAAATGCCGATAGGCATGTAGTCAAACAAAATCCTAATGCTATCACGTGGTAAATCTGCCAAGCATTATATTCCGGGAGTGATGCGATTGGCGTCCTAGCATATCCAAGACATGCTCAATGGGAGACAGATATGGGGATCTGACTGGCCAATGAAGGATACCAACAACCATGCATGCAACTGGAAAACAAAAAAGACAGATTCGTAGAATAGATGCGAACAAACAGTATTTTGTTTGCAACATTTGTGAAAATAGAATTGATGGTGTTGTTTGGAGGTACGTATATTAAATTTAAATACTTGAATTTGTTTCTGTATAAAATGTATAAAATTCTCCTGATTAAGAAAAGGTTATAAAAATGACAATGAATGATGAATCGTGGAAGGTAAAGATATAATTTTGAAGTTTCGTTACATCACGTGATCGGAGAGGATGTCACGTGTTTGCATTACCTGAATTACCTACGGAGAAATATAGGTAACTGTAAATCCGATATTTTTCATTGTCCTTAACCTTTGACGACCGATGCGGCTTTCTTTGTGACCAGTAAGTTAGAAACTGTCCTGGTAAAAGGTTGGTTGCTATAATTTCATTTTTTTTGCTACACGAGGGCTAATTAGACAGGCAAGAATTCAAGATTTTAATGGAGTATGTGCACCACGTTTGTCTTGGAAAAGGGAGAATAGTCTTAGGTGGACAGGAAAAGAAATTTCTCGGATGAATTTTGCTTCTTGACATCATGTGTTCCTGTTACACACTCTCTTTGGAACTAAAATTGTTCTTTCTAAAGACTGCGATATAACTTTAGTTTGAGAATTTATTTTTGCATTTGATTGCATGCAAATATGTAAAATTAAATTGTGTTCCCACAAAGTTAAACATTTCAAAAGAGGAACTATTAACCAATTCAGAGGAACAGCGTAGGGAAAGCGATACAATTGTAAAGTCTACTGCAGAAGATTCTAAATCTGCTTACATCTATTATAGTTGTTAAACTCAAATTTTTACACAATTGAATACGTCAGTACTGGTATTTACCAAACCTTGTACGTAACAAACTAATTGCTTTCTAAAGATTCAGATCTAACTTTAAAATAACTTTGAGAAGTTTAATTGCACTCAGGGCGTAAAAAGACAAAGAACCGTAATCCAAAGATATTAATCAGTACTATTGCTATTTAAAACATTAATGAATTATTAAGTTAACTAATGCAATGGTAGGTAATTTTCCAAAGTATCGTTGTAAAAAAATTCTCAACTTATCTACTAATCTAAAGTTATATTTTTGTTAAAACCTATAGTAATCTAAGAGTTTTAAAAATTTAAATAGGTTTGAAAAACCTAACTTAAAATTTTTAGCACCTAAAAAAACGGGGCTTAGTCATAAGTGGTGGCTCTCCACTCCATTACTAAAGGTGTTACCGTAGTTCGACAGAATCGTCGGGTATTTTAATGTCAGTTTCAGTATCGAACAAATTAAAAGATTTTTTTACAAGGATTGTTAGCGTGTATCTAAGAACCTCATGTTTTCAAACTACGTCGCAGCTATGCAGGAGTCGCGCCTTCACCAGTAAAGTCATAGAAGTTTGCTGCTGTAGGATAACATGTGTTTTATTTTTGCTGTAGGATAACATATATTTGGTATTCCGCAAAAAAAATGAAGCAAAAATTTCGTAAATCCTTAGGTTGTTGAAAATATTTTATAAAAACATGAGTTTGGTTATGAAACTAATGTCTGAGATCGCAATCTCGCTAATATGTGGCGGATAAAACGGCTGCGGCATCAGTCTTGAAAAATTGAGTCTTAACTATTGATTCTTCTACACTATTCTACCTGTCCATTGCAAGGTTTCTAGCAGTGAGGAGAGTAGCGGATTAGCAACCTCAGTGTTGCAAGTTCGAAACTCAATTTTAACCAAAGACCGTTGTGTTCGTGGGGGCTGATGCACGTTCAATGTGTTTAGGCCTGAAACGTCCTCTCGTTTTAATGGTGTGAAAATTTGCAGAGTATTCAGTTCAGATATTGACCCCGTCATCTGTCCATGGCTCAAAATGACGAGGTGAAGTCCTCTGAGCTTTCCCTTCGGGATGGATCCCGGACCGTCGCAGTGTGTCATTTTCGTATTTTCAGACAAAATTCAATCTTTTACTATCGTAGATTGTCAAAAATACATCATATATTACGATCAGTATGTCCCCTTAGTAAGACCACAGGATAAATCTAAATAATTTTTCCTAACAGGAAGTACAGGGGTTAAAGTCAAACTTTCTGCATTGGTTGTAAAATCATTCTGGCGAATGAGTATTAGTACTATGAGTTTAGCTGAAAAGTATAGATCCTATATTTTCTTAAACACTATTTGATGTGGATCAATCATTATCTTCTGTTCGTTGAGGTATGCTTAAGTGCTTTTATTTTCTAAAATATTATTTCATTAATTTGCAAGATCCTATTGAATTTTTAGCTAATTAGCGTGTAACGCAACTGCTACTTACAATTTTTAACTAAAATCAACATATTGTATCATCGTATATCACTAAAACATTAAATGTGTACTATAGCCTGACTCATTTGACGTTCGCAGAATAAAAAAAAATTTCGTAAGTGTGCGCAACTGATAGATTTAATTTCAGAATGACTAGTGAAATTTTTCGTCAGTCGTTTTTGATATTTGGGTGATATATTCAAAGCAAGCGATGCTAGTATAACATATATTTCTCAAGAAATGGATGAGCATTTGTTACCTGGTTGGAAAAACGAAATGGCAGTACGAGAGAGAAATTCACGCCAAATTTTAGGCAAAAGAATTCACGCCAAATTTTCTCATTCGAGATGGTTCGTTCGTATGACTCATTTGTGATGTCTTGATCACTTAACAAATGCTGAATCATAGGAACGAAGAACCAATCAGCGCGCGTACTTTTAGGAAATAGCTCCTACAGTAGCTGGAATAACTTTTAAAAACTATATTGGCAACATAGAATTAATGTTGTTAAATTGGCAATTGCTTGCTAGTATCGGCTGATTTTTCTGTGAGCGATTGATTTGATTTGAATACTATTTACATTTGTACTAAGGTTTTCCAGGTAAACTTTAAGTTTTGTATTATAAAAAGTAATTAACAAACGCAACAGTCAAATTGCTTAAATAAACAGCTGACTTTTTCCCGTTTCTTTTCTTCAATGAAAAAGTAAAATTAAGTTAGGCCCGTCAACATAACGTTAATTTTAAGATCTGACGTACCTTAGCATAGATCACTGAGCGGAATTCGCAAAAGATCCTAGCACTTTGATGTCAAACTGAATTTAAGTTACCTCCGAGAGTAGTGCTTTTGATGTCTGACCTCATTGAATTTGAGTACTGTTAATAGTTATCGTCGATTGATTGAGTTCAGATACATTTTGACTTCTGTGTTTGATATTTGTGTATGGCAAACATTGAAAATTCTAAGAAATGAAGAAAGGGTCATTTTGACCCTTTCGAATTTCTTTTCACCGATGATTTTTTGTACAATGATTCTAATGCTAAAATACTACAAAAGTTTTTTATAGCGAGGAAGTATTTCTCTCACTATTTAAATTTGTAAAAATTTAAATGTAGATTGTGATTTAATGTAGCCTTTCTTTGAAATTGTGTTGATATCCTATAATCCTCCTTGTTTACTTTGCACGATTTTTGTAACAAGAATTCCTCTTTAGTGATCTCATTTTGTAGAAATTTAACTATTAGTATTTCAAACTTAAAGTATACAGAAAAATGTAAAGTGGTGTAAAAAGATCTTTCAATTCTAGAGATATTTTTGTATGCATTGTTTTTGAATGTGTCAGGCAATTTGGAAATTTGTTAATTTTATTTCCAGTTATTAATTTCCTGTTTTATATATTTTATAGTATTGAATCTACTGGAAAGCATGGGTGACGTTACTAAGTCGTTCCTTTATGCATGGTGTGGGAAAAATAAAGTAACACCTGCTTATGAAGTGAGAGGTGCTGGATCAAAGCAGCGTCAGAGATTTTTATGTGAGGTATGAAATTGAATTTTGTAGCTTATTTCCATAAAAAGTACATCCCAAATGATACAGCTGTACTATACGCCTCGTTTGGTAGCAATGCTCTTAGTGCACTTTTAGTAGACCGCTATTTTCCAAGTATTTCCGCTAATTATTTTCCGATAAAAACCATATTTCTTCAAAGTTTTGTATTTTCCCCTTTAGTTACTTTCCGCTAAAGCTTATTATTTTCCGTTTAAAAAACTATTTTTTCTTAGAATTATTTCCTTGGCGACAAAAATTGTGACAAGAGCTTTGCCATCAAACAGGGCGTATAATACAGCTGTATCTCTCGAATATCAGTGTGGCATGCATGTACATTTTAAAACAACTAGATTTCTAATAGATTTCACAATCAGCTTTTAGCAAATAGAGTTTGCAAGGAGTACCAACTCCTAGGGGCCCAAACTTGTTGCCCCACTCCCAATATTTTTATGGTGGTCTGGTCTCCAAATGGGGTATGAATGTGATGCTCATGTAGAATATGGATTGCTAAATATAAAGGGTATCATGACCTGACTCAATAGTTTCTATGGCTGCTATATCAGGAGACAAGTGTACCAATTCCTAGGGGACTTTGGGGCCGTCATGGCTCAGTGGATATGCCCACTGTGCTAGCAACCTTCGAGTTGTAGACGGCTCGGGTTTGATTCCTGACAGGTGCATTCCTCCCTGGGTGTATTTCTCTCTTCAGCATCAGTAAATATTTCATTGTATGTGTCAATTACTTGCTATTGTATGTCTTGTGTCTGGCACAACATAGCCAAATATGGCCCCTGCACCATAAAACCTCAAAACCAACCAACCTAGGGGGCTTTACCCCAGAGCCCTTAATATTTTTATATTATACTGGCCATATACTGAATGGACTTGTTCAACTCTCCAATTTACCCTCCGTGTAGCCTTTCAGACATGATGGGAACCCACCTCAATAGATGCCCTGATCTTACTGAAGTTGCATGAATAATACTGCTGATAGTTACTTAATTATACTCTATTTCTAGACTGTATTGGAGTACCAGACAGAATTATTGGGAAAAGGCTAGCATAGGATAAAAAATATTATACCGGCTATCAAACACGGGGAATAAAATTGCAAAATAGCATCAATATGGTAGCAAAATATAGAAGGTAACGACCTGATGCAATAGGCCGTATAGCAAGAGACATGTTCCCAGCTGTAAATATGGTACTAATTCTAAGGACTCTTGGAAACCCCCAATGTCACATGGTCAGGCCCCTTAACTTCCCCCAATGAATGGGTTTCACCCCAAACCCCAGATATACAAGTTATGAAATGTAAATAAAAACAGCCCCAGAAACGTGTGAAGCAATAAGGATTTTGACTTCCAATTAATTTTCCTGTTGGCACCACTGAGTTAGCCTGCTATATCTTAAGATATTTCTACAGATGTTTAAAATATATTTTAACTATTTTGCTAAGCATATATCTTCAGATTGTGAAAAGCTGTTAAAGCTAAAGACTTTTCATTGTGTAAATAAATTGAAACAATGTTTTCAGCATAGGAACTGAAATTCCCTATTATACTATTTTCTGATTTCTAGGTAACAGTTCCTGGATATGATTATGTTGGTGTGGGAAACTCCACAAATAAAAAGGATGCTCAGACGAATGCTGCAAGAGACTTTCTGCTGTTCCTTGTTCGTGCTGGGAAAATAGCTCAATCTGAAGTTCCTGTTGAATTACCTGTGAGAATGAGAATATATTCTTATATTGTGTATTTGCAAAGTAGCATTTGTTTTCACCAGTCTTAGTCATTCATAATTTTTCTACACATTATGTATTTTGCAATCAGAAGAATCTTCTATGGATCCACTGATTTTTTATTTATGTTTCAGTTCTATTTTCTGTATCTTTCGGCTACTGCTTTGCAGATTTAGTTTTCCTTGTGTTTCAGGGAAAGGATTACCTATTGGGCCATTTTATTAGCTAACTAATGTTTTCTCTTTGGAGTGTGCAGGACAAGATCACATGCTCTGAATTGGACTGTTTTCAACATTATCCACTCACATTAGTATTTCCAGGGATAATAACTGCACCAAGTGTTTTTTCTGCTCAGTGCTGCTCCGAAACTCATTTTTTGGATACTGCATTGACATAAAGCCATAAGTTCCAGCAAATCAGGGAAGGGATGCCAATTGTACCACTTTATTAGTTAATTGATGGTTTCTTTTCTTTTGAATGGGCAGAATATAAAATCACATATTTTAAATTAGCCTATGTTTCCAACACCATCCACCCACATTAGTATTTCCATGGATAATAGGTTTGCATGAAGACACTAAATGTTTTTCTGCTCAGTATTACTCCAAAACATATTTTTTGAATAATAGGTAGACAGCAAACCACAAGTTGTGAAATTGCTTTGTTGAGCTATAACTTTGCTAAGTTTTCAGATTATCCTAGAAAAGCATGTATTCTTTTGTTTGACTAATAATTGAAAGGTACCACCAGATGGTTCAAAGAGAGAATTGTATGCCCTCATAATTTTGTTGACACATAATTAGCACTTTTGAGCTGTTTTGTGATTCTTGGTTCAAAATTGAGATATCAATCACAGTAAATGCCTTCAACCTCACTTTCTGGACTGAGAAATTCATTATCCTCATTTAAGAAATGGTTTACTGTTTAAAGAAATTATTGCACCTCACTTTTTTTCTGGTCATAACAGAAGTACCAAATATAATGTTGATAATCTGAACAAAACAGATATTCTTTACAAAACAAGATAAAATTGCTGTTTTAGATAATCCTGCTTGATAAGGAACGTTGGGCATGTCCTTCAAAATTGCTAATCTTTTCGTATATGAAAGCATGGTTCATATGATATTCAAATACATCCTTTCGAATACAATATTGTATGACCTTAGATTGCATGACATTACAACATAGTTTGACATCTAATTCAGTGGGATTTGTTATTTGATTAATCTAACATGTTTTCTCAATATTTTGAGGTCAAGAGAGTCATCTCTAGTTATCTATTTTTATTTGAAATTAGAGTACTGTGTATTCAGTCATATTATATCACAAAGCAATTATGTAAAAAATCTCTATTCAATTGCATGTAAAATCATGTTCCACCTTCATATTAAAAGATAATCCAATCACTAAAAAATTTTGCAAATCTAGAATTATTCTATAAATCTAGGTCCTGATTATTCTACAGAACAAAATATTCTTATATCTGGTTCAGGTGCATTTGTGTTAGCAGAAAAGATTTATCATGAAATATACTCAAAGTAATTAATTTTGGTACATTTTGTTTTTTGAGTGACTTTGTATTTGATTGTTTGTATCGAATCGGTAAAAATATCTCAATAAAAGCTTACAATTTTGTTTGTCTTCCAATTTGCTTACTTTTGTCTTCTTTTCACGTCATAATTAATGTAAATTAATTTTATTGACTTATCATGCAGGTTGGGATGACAGTTGACCAAGGACCATCTGATCTTCCTTCTGGTGGACCTGATGCACCTCACATTCAATTAAGTGCTACTGAGCAAAATTATCCAATTCAAAATAATTATGCCCCTTTTAATGAAAGCTCTACTGATTATATGAAACGTGTTGAAGAGCAGAGAAGGACTGAAGAGGTAATTCCACAAATGCTATGAATGATTTACTGTTCTGTTAGCGAAATAAAACTTCAATGGTTTAAAGTTTTTGTATCAAAAGTTGTTTTGAACAATTAAAAATCCCTTTCTAAAACTGTTGAACTTAAATAAAAATTACTCATTACAGGCAGAAGACTTGGATATAAATTCCGGTATTCATGGAAATTGGACCCTGGACAATGCAAAATCCCGATTGCATCAGTTTCTTCAAAATAGTAAACTGAATCCTGAGTACAAATATTCTCAAGTTGGCCCTGAGCATAACAGGTTTGAATTTCGGTCAAATGTTTTGGGAAACTAAAGACACATCCTTTCATAGGCCATACATTCCAGAGTTACTTTGCTGCTTGTCCAAACACTTCCAGCTTCTGTGTATTTTGTTACAAAATGTATTTCTTTCAGTGCTATATTAGAACTGGAGGAAATGAATTGATATCTTTGATTTATACCTTACACAATTTTACTGATTGTTCTCAATAATCAACTATCTTGGCTTGTAATAGTACAAAATATGAACTTTATTATGAAGCAGTTAAATATGTTTTAACCCTCTGGATACTGTTACCGGCCCAACCGGCCGAAAGTTTCAAGTCTCCTCTTTACGAAAGGCTCGGATTCTTTCAGACCTCAAACTACTGAAGAATCGCCGAAGCCCATTACAATTTCCATCCCATATTTTCTGTGCTACAAAGAGACCCTCTCGTGAATAGTCTTATCTCCCCATTGACAAAGATGTCAGGGTTATCGATGGGGAGCCTCGCAAATTGTTGTCCTCGAGCATCTAGTCTGTTAGAGGTTGAGTAAATGAAGAGATACACTTAAAAAGTCACCACCCTTTCAGTTTACCCAGGAAGAATCTGTCCCTTCTAGGCATACCCATGACCCGACAATAGAAATCTGCACATTAGGTGATAATGGGATGACACATATTCCCTCTCCTCCTGGGAAAGCATTGTAAAGGCCAGTTTCAGTAAGTTACCTGTAAAGCTGTTGGGCAGGCTGCCGTAACCAAAGAAGGAAATGATATTCTACCTTGTCATCGTATGTAGAGGGTTAAAGTACACATTTTGGTTTGATAGCTTTTACAGTCAGCGAAGAGTGTGCAAATATGAAGAAATTGGGAGTTTTCCGTTTATTAGTACCTTGATTCAAATTGCTATTGGGAAAACAAGATCTCCTAATTTCTCTTTCCCTTTGGGATTGATCCCGGACCGTCACCACTAACCCGTTGTGTTGCTCCAGTGTGACGTTAATTAAAATACCTACCTACCTAATTTCTCTTATGGGGTGTAAAAGAATAGCCACATTTGTATTTAATGTCTAAATCTAGCATGTTCTTGTTATTCCATTTCAATCACATCTCAGCAGAAAATAAATGTTTTTCCCAAATTTAAATCGAAACAATCAGTCCAAGAGGTTTCAAATTTGAATTTTTAAAACGAATTTACATTGTGCTGTCAAGTATTACATTCGTAACAAATAAAGGCATAATCAATTAGCTTATGGATTTATTAAAGAAAGATATGAAAGGTTAAAAAAATTACAAAGATGTTATTTTAGAAGGCATAATGTTTAGGCATTTGGTGTAGTAATGATACATTGAAACATGATTTTTGTGAACTTAACAGAGCTCATTGTTGGATTTAATGGAATTTTTGAAGCTACACAAAGTGCTGCCATGATAAAAAAATAATTAGCAACATGTTAGGAATAGAATCTTACTAAGTTTTTACCCCTGTAGATTCCTCCTATTAACCTGCTACTCTCTTTGGATGTATAGTCAGATCATCTGAAAGCCCAGAATTCTTCATGCATATATTGAAGCTCTTAAATGTTTGAATATCTTTCTAATCTTCCCCTCAGGGGCACATCTTTTGGTGTGTATGGGCTTCATGTACCTGAGGTATCCTAGTAATCTATTTTTTTCCATGGGGCTTACTGCCATGGGGGTTCGCAACTCCAGGATGTCCTAGTGATGTTTCTGTACTTTTCACAATTACTTGACATTGTCTATCTTGTGTTTGGCACAGCTTGGCCAAATATGGCCCTTGCACCATTAAACAAAAACCCAATCAACTTTCTAATCTTATCAAATCATTAATTAAATTGGTACTTTTTTAACAAATTAATTCAAATGTTTTGGTGTTGAGATGTATTGTGAGCTAGCAAAGCATTTTGAAAATTGCTTGGCAATCTTCAGGGGTTGGTGAGTAGTAGTGAGCAGGGGTAAACCTCTAGTTTAGTATAATGGTTTCCCTTGTAAATATGATTTGTAACAAAAATCCTGGGAAAAGGTTAAAATAAGTAAGCTAGCTCAATAATTTGTTTATCAAATAGGTACAAATATACTAATGAATTGATTACATGCCATGATGTGTTGATTATTCTCCACTCATAATTTAAGTAGTAATTTGGAAAAAAAATCACTTATTTTTCAAAAGGTAACAATGAAAAATTAGTGTTTTCTTTTTTAATTACTATTAATTGAACTATATCTCTAGTAAAGGAATGTGTATATTGCTGTCCTATGCATTTGCTTTTATAATATGTAGCATTGTGTAATAACTATTTGTTATAAAAAAATACAAATGTCCAATTAATTAATGTAAGTATGAAACTTACTAAATTTAAACTTAAATGTCTTAATATATCAAGATATAAAAGTCTTTTCAGATTACTAATGATCAGTTTTAAATTAAAAATTGGTGATTTTTCATGTAAAATTTGTAGATATTTTGCTGATAACCCCTGAAGTGTTATTCTATTATTTAGAAAAACGTTTTATTAGTTATAAATTTTAGTATTCATCAAGAATTTTCTAAAGTTTTTTTAATAGTATTTACTTGGCTGATAATATTTCTATTGCTAAATAGTGAAATGAGATAAATTGTGGATAGAGTGTCTTTAATAGTAAAAATAAAATTTTTAATGACAAAAGGAAATTTCACAAAATAGTCGACGATTATTTCAATTCAAATAGAGTCAAAACCGGATTTAAGAATTCTAACAGTAGCAGATATTGTTTCTTTTTTACAAATGTACGATTTTACATTTGAGAAATTAATTTAAGATAGTTTCAATTTTTTCTAAACTAATGTGTAGTGGAGATCAGTTCAGAATTTAACAAATATGTTTATTCAACTTAATATATTTTGTTTAGCTAAGGTATATGACATTAAAATCTAAATGCAATCAGAATGTTCTACATAATTAGGATGATAAATTTGAAAAGGCAGGAAACCATCAAAAGTATACCACAAATTATGAAAAAATCTGAAAATGAACTTTTCGAGAAAATGCTTTTTATATTGAATTTTTTAAGTATTTGAAATTAAGAATCAGGTTTCTGATATTTTCACTCTAAAATTTCATAACTATACTTCTGGTAAGCTTGTAAAAATTTGTAATTTTGTGTTAAGTTTAATTCCCTGAAAATATTTAATTTCTTGAATTATTTAACTATTAAAAAAATAATTATCATGTGATTTCAAGTCATCAAAACAGGAATTTTCAAAAAGAAAATATAAAGGCAGAGGGGTTACTAATTATTCATGTTAAACCTAAATTTTAAATTGAAAGTACTGTTTATATATATATATATATATATATATATATATATATATATATATATATATATATATATATATATATATATATGATAAAGATCATTTATCTAAATAACAGAAACATCATTGAAGGGGTTTCTCCTTATATCTTGCTTATCAATTGTATCTGCTCGAAAATTCCAAGGTACTTTTTGTATTTCATATAGACATATAAACCAAATGCTGATGCTTCAAGTGATTAGACAGTCAGCTTTGAACCTAACAACAAAAAATGGTTCTTCATTATAAACTCTGGAATGTATTGCCTTTGGAAAGGTCAGTAATAGTGTGTCAAAAGTGTTTCCCAAATATATTTTAAGTATTTCATTACATATTGCTCATATTTGTATATAAGGGGTCATGACTCAAGTTCTTTGTACCCACCCATTTGAAATCTGAAAAAATCTCAATTCAATTAACATTTACATGTATCAAGAAATGTTAAACATTTCCTGTGATTCTGTGGAATACATAAATTACTGGAACATTATTACTTCTCTACTTTCTGGATAAACATTTTAGTATATATTTACCTGTGTAAATATTTTTTTATCTGTATGAACATTCTACCAACCATATTGCTTGCATAAAGATTTTGAATTCTGATACACTGCTGGCCACCGTAAATGCAACACCCTGAAGGAAGCATGCAAATAATATGAAATTTATTATTTGCGGAGGTGAGATATGCAAATGATTAGAATTTCAGCGCAGACGCACATCACGCGCGCCTGTGGCGCCACTTCAAAGCGCTATTTAAGGCTTGGAGATTTCGACGATTTCAAGTACAGCAATTGTGTTTTTCTTGTGGTTTTTTCAAATAAACCGATCAATTATGCCTCGTAGAAAACAGCGATCATCTTTTGATCAAGTATCCGAGTTCTACAGAGGAAGGATAGTGGCCTACCGAGATTGTGGATTATCTTTCAGGGAAATCGGTAGTCGTGTTGGACGAAACCAAACAACTGTAATGCGGATATGTGATCGTTGGATGCAGGAGGGTACGACGGACCGACGTGTTCGATCGCATCCACCTCAGTGATGACAGGCATATTGTGCGTATGGCAGTGACGAATCGCTCAGCCACATCACGAACCATAGCACAGCACATTCAGTCTGTACCGCATCATCCAGTGTCTGCGCGTACCATTCGACGCCGTTTACAGCAGAGTGGTCTGTCCGCAAGACGTCCATTGCTTCGTCTACCCTTGACGCAGAACCACAGACGTTTCCGCCGCCAATGGTGCGATGAAAGAAGGATGTGGGCGGCAGAATGGAATGAAATTGTCTTTACTGACGAGTCGCGCTTCTGTCTGCAACACCACGATGGTCGGATTCGAGTCTGGAGACACCGTGGAGAGAGGATGCTGAACAGCTGCGTTATGCACCGCCACACTGGTCCTGCACCGGGTATTATGGTATGGGGCGGTATTGGATATCACTCTCGCACTCCTCTAGTACGCATTGCCAGTACTTTAAACAGCCAGCGCTACATCTCCGAGTTGTTGGAGCCAGTTATCCTTCCTTACCTTCAGAGCTTGCCCACAGCCATATTTCAACAGGATAATGCGCGACCCACGTGGCACGCATTGTCCAAGGGTTCTTCGTCAATCGCCAGATTGAATTGCTTCCCTGGCCAGCTCGCTCTCCGGATCTTTCGCCGATAGAAAACATGTGGTCCATGGTTGCTCAACGATTGACCCAGAATACATCCCCAGCTGCCACACCAGATCAACTTTGGCAACGTGTGGAAGCTGCTTGGTCTGCTGTACCCCAAGAACACATCCAAAGTCTCTTTGAATCAATGCCGAGGCGTGTGGCAGCGGTGATCTCCAACAATGGCGGCTACTCTGGCTACTGATTTTGGCAGGAACCACACTTCACAGAAGTCTATAAATTTAATCATTTGATACTTGGTCAACATGTTATCTACAAAATAAATTTTGTTGTGATATCTCTTGTCTTTCTTGGTGTTGCAATTTGGGTGGCCAGCAGTGTATTTTATGATTCAAGAGTTTTTAAATATAAGATAATTATGTCAAATTTAGTTTTGGAATTGTAAAAATTACACTAAACCCTCTAAAATAATTTAACCCTAGAAAACTAATTAATTATTCGTAAATATTTTGACAACCTATGTGCATTTCAACTTTCCATCAAGAAAAACTTAACACTTTCTAGAGTCAAATACTGGGTAAATTCTACATACCAAAATTTGAAGTTTAATTTTGCAGAAAAAATGGCCTCACATTCTTCAGTGATACTTGAGGCACATGCCTTACAGCATAATCCAAAATCAGGATGACATTTCTTAGCTAGAGATGCATTTTTTTTGTTGAAATCCACAAGCCATTTTTCAAACATTAAAGATAATGTTTTTGTAAAATAAATTAATTGATTACACCAACTATCATATCAGCATTTTAAAAATTAAATAATTATTAGTTCCCCTTTCCCCAACTTAAAAGGGTACTTAAACTTTCTTTGTTGTGCTTATCCTTAATATCTTCAATATATTTGTGAAAGATATAATATTAAGATGTCTAATCTGTCCTTTATGAAGATGCCTCAGAATTGGAATGAAGAGTAAAATATATTACATTGTCTCACCTCTCCATTGCCCACTTTGACATGCACCAATATTGCTTCTGACAGCAGAAATTTTCAAGTTATCTATTGCTGGCAGAAATATTTTGAATTCTGTTAGTTGAGTACTTCATTATCTTTCTTAAAATCAAGAACATTTTTCAATGTTGCAGATTTAAAATTCCCCATCAAAGTTTTGTTTATGACTCATAATATTTTATTATTTGAATTTTATCCCCATGTGTAGTAACAGCAGGCAATCTTACTGAGTCACAGAAGCCTCACTGCCTGTTTTGGAAATTCAGTTAATTTATTAAATTTTATAAGCATTTTTAAAATGACTGCTTAGAGCAGAGAATTAATGTTATGAATAAACATGAAAAAAAAACTTTTGGAAAGAAAACTAGCTGAAGTATTTAATATTGGCATTCCTTCAAAAATACTTTATTCTTTAAGGTATTGTCTATTTGCATAATTATAAGCATTCAAAAAAAATTCAGCTAGTTTTCTTTCCAAGTGTTTTTTCCCTTGTTCATTTATAACATTAATTCTCTGCTCCAAGGCATTTAAAATATGCTTATAAAAATTGATAAGCTGATTGAATTTCCAAAACACCCAGCGGGGCTCTTGTGACTGAGTTTGCCCACTGTGCTACTAACCTGCATGTCTGTAAAACTTTCCTTGTGTGTATGTCTGTTACTTAACAGAATCTTATGTTTTGCACGGCTTGGCCTAATATTCCTCTTGCTTCATAAAACCCAACCAACCAAAGCAACCAACTTATATTACCCCTGAACCAATTAGAATTGCACATCCTTTTCCTGTTAATGGTTACCTTTATTATCATAAACAGCATACAATTCCCTTTCTGAATCTTCAAGCTGTTATGTGAAGGAAAGTATTTTTGTGATCTCAATAGAAGTAAATTTAACATCAATGTGAAAAATTAGTTTGCTTAGATGTTTTGCTGTACGATATAAGACATTGCTATACTTTAATTGTAAAAAATATTTAACTTGTAAAATATGCATTTCATGATTTGTGAGCAGTATAATTGTTGATTTTAAATGCAGGATAAAATGTTCAGTGTGTTTTGAATGAAAATAAAAACCAGTTAGTTTATTTTAGTAGACAATAAATTTCACATAAATTCTTTTATTTAATGTTTAAGAAGCACTATGTATATGGATCTCTTATAGGGGATTGATTATTTCCAAAATTGTTTTCCAACTTCTAGGATTTGTAATAAAAGCAATATTTTAAACTATTACAGAGCATACATGTTTCATTTTTTAATGCTTTTGGTTTCTCATTTATAAAACCTGAATTCAAGAAAATTCAAATTTTTATTTTACTATAAAGCAATCCGGGAAAATGACTCTTACTAAATCAGTTACATAAATCTAGAATAATTGTTATAAAAATTTAAAAAGATATTTATAAAGTACTTTTATTGAAATTAGATTAAAAAGTTAACATAATAAGATTTAATTTATATTAGACCATTCAAACATTTCTTTGAAAGTATTCAAGACATTTTGGTCTTATAATTATCAATTGTGTGTGATCAGAAGCTTTGTAGAAATATGTTGAATATTAATTCATTTTGATTGTTGTAGGAGTTTTCTTTGTGAACTGAATATATATGTAAAGCAATTAGGGCGAAGTAAGTACCATGCATTATTAAAAATATTCTTAGTCATTAATTATTTTTATCGTACATAAATTTTTTCTATTGGAAAGTTTATCTTTTGCATTATCAGAAATCAGAACTGAAGTCTTATATTCATGAAGCAATATATTTCAAACAGATCTATGCACAATAGATATACTTTTCAAAGTTATTGTTGCAAAGATTTTAATCTCATTTTTCAAAAAGTCATGATCAAGTCAAATGTATAATGCACTAACATGGCTACTAGCTTGATTGGGTGCTTTGACCCAAATGTTGGTTTTTCCTAACTTTATTTGAATCTGTCATGAATACATTCACATTCTAGTCTTAAAAATTTTAAAGTTCAGGTCCTTGAAAAGATAGCATATTTGAAATTGAATAAATTATAGGTTTATATCTCTAAGTATGAGTGAGAGAAGCCATTTGTAAAATTTTAAACCCAGTTAAAACTACTTTAGTATAGATTTACTAGTGTCAACAATCATACAGTTTGATGGCATATTGCCGCAAATGATATTCACCAACTCAAGCCATAATCCAAGATTTTTAATCAGAATTTCAATCATGTCGTGGGATAACAAGACTCTTGGGTTGGTGTCTCTTAAACATGTAATACTTTTTTCTTATGTGTAGTAAACAAATGTGAGCTTGATAGAACTCGAACATATTCTTTCATTTCAAAGTATATGTAAAAAACATTTTTTCGTGTTATGGTAAAGAATTTTACAAGAAAAACATGTATTCATATAATTATGTTTTTAAAATCATTTCTCACTCACTAAAATGGCTAGTACAATTATGAGCCCATCCAAAAAGCCTTTTATTGGTAGTCCACAGGACATCTTTTATATAATTTGACTACGAACTGTATCAAATCTTATGTATGCATCATTGACTTGAAATAAGTTTTGTTTTGCTATAGAAATAGTTAGTGTATACAAGCCATTAACAGTTAAATTACATTCTTGAAAACTGATAGTGTAATCAGTTCTACAAATGAAGTGTCACCCTCTAAATACTAATTGTGTTTGTTTCAAACTTGTCTATTGTTTGATATACATTCTGTACTTCACTTTATATTTTTAATTTCTTCTAGCTCTCTATGCTAGAGAACATGGTTCAAACAAACAAATGGCTTCCAAGTCATGTGCTCTGTCCCTTGTGCGACAGCTATATCACTTACAAGTTATTGAAGCCTATTCAGGAATTACCAAAAAGAAGGAAAGTGACAAGGTATGGATAAATATATATCTGTTCAACCTTCTTTGGTTTGCTACCCTTCTAATTTCAGATACTTGAATCAGTTGATTCAGCCTTTGATGACATGTACCTCATATTTTTTCCAGTTTACATTGAATAAAGGCAATTTAATTACTAAAGTTTTTTCTTAATAGAAATCCATAATAGAAATTCTATCCTAAAACATGTAGTATTTACCTAAGCCAAAGATGATCCATATGTGATTTACAATTCCTGTTTGTTGTTTCAGAATCTAAAACGCACACCCAAGTCTTATAACATGAAACTAAATACTTCATTAGCAATCATATTGAAAGATAAGTCAAACATTGTCTTGAGATTAGTACTAATCTGAAGAAATCTACAAAACATTGCCTTTATGGTGGCTACTGTGGCCTAGTGGATTTGCACTAGCAACCTGTGAGTTGTAGGCAGTGCAGGTTCAATTCCTCCCTGGGTGTATTTCTCTCCTGTGTCCTTGTATGTATATGTCCATTTACTTGACATTGTCTGTTTTGTGTTTCGTGCAGCACCTTTATTTCAGCAGTAGATGTAGATCCACTATCATTATTGTGTG
The DNA here is from genome assembly GCA_933210815.1 of Meta bourneti. Lineage (NCBI taxonomy): Eukaryota > Metazoa > Arthropoda > Arachnida > Araneae > Tetragnathidae > Meta > Meta bourneti. The sequence continues at coordinate 47,898,938 of OW119929.1, read as the reverse complement.
ACTGCATTCTCCATAATATTAAGTTGCATCATTCAGTTTTACAAGAGATACATACAATGTCTTGTTTGCATTGCCAGTGGTTGTAATTGACCATTCACATTAATTTCAGAAGTGTAAGGTATATCTGAGTAAATATTTTTTTGATACATTAGTGATTTGGTTGATTGTTGCTGTACTATTTCCAACAAAGTTACTGAAATTATCAAACAGTACAATTTCTAAATCTGAAAGTTGAAAATGGAAAGTTTGTTGAAATATAAACCACAAATTAAATTTCCCTCAATTCATCCAGAATTTTCTTTGATTCTAATTGAAAATTGGATGACTCCTGCCAGTTCATCCAACTATTACAGGAATTTGGTTGTCCAGAAAAGTTGTATAATGTATTTACTCAATTCATTGTATTGTATTATGATTTAAAGAGGAATTTTATTCGTTATGTAATGAGCATTTGTAATATGAATTTGTATTTAAAGAAATAATGAAATTTTTTCTGTACACACCTGATGCAATTCTGTTTACACTTTTTACAGTTAGAACCATATGAAGTTAGTGTAGATCCTCAACTTATTCAAGATATTGAAGTTGCTTTGGATGAGTTAGGCATACATCCTGTTGAAGTTCCTAATGTTAGTATTAGTTAACAAATAAATCCTTTAAAAAGTGATTAGTTTTAAAATAAATTCATTGTATATTTTATTAATTATTCAACTGTCAGATAAACTCTGCCTTTATTAATGTTTAATATCATTAAAAATATTGCTTTATAATTTTTGCTTGACTTTTAGGCAACACTTTTATTCTCACATAAAATAGACTGCATTCAAAACTTAGAGCTATCGAAAATCAAAATTTTAAATTGTTATTGTAACTTAAAGCTGATTTTCTTTATGATAGCCAGCAATCCCTAAGACTAAAACCATGCATAGAAATATTTGTGTACTGATTTTTATATGCTCTTTATATTTTGTTGAGCTCAGTGAAATGAGAAACCAGGGTTTGCTGATTTAAATCAAATTATTTTTATTAAAAAAATCATGATTTAAATAAAACTTTATTCTCTTAATTGAAGTTTAATAGAAAAATGGAAAATGAAATAACAGGATACATGTTATTTTTTACAAATAAGTTAAAAAATGTGCCTTCACTCAGTAACACCCCAATAATAATTTTTTACAACTGAAAATACCTGGCTTCCCTTCTTTAAGAATACTTCAAGCGATAATACTTTTGATTAGGATGCATTGGCACCAACTTGGAAAAATTACTTCGGGCATAAGTAAAACATCACTTGTTTCATTTGTGTTTATCAGAACTCTATTTTGTTTACAGATTACTTTATTACCAATATTATCAGTATATTTATAATACTTATTTCATGTTGGAGGGAGCCAGACCCCAACTATAAAACATGGGGTCCCAAGAGACTCGAGTCTCCAGGACTTCCTTCTGATAAAGCAACCTTATAAGTGTGATTGAATCACTTTAAATTTGGATACTCATATTTGTTATTTATTCCTTGTGCTTGGAGTGTCTTCAGCCCTAGCCATAGAAATGTTAAAGAGTTCCTAGGGGATCGGGGTCACAGGACATGGCATGTCTCATGCAGGTGTTTTTTTATATCTTATTTGGTTACTCATTGGAAATATTTTCCTCTCATTTGAGGAACCCATGGGGTTTGAACCTCTAGGCGCCTATGTTAGGATTACAATGACATCTGACCAAACAGATATTTCTCTTTGCTCACTGAAAACAAGTCTTTCATAAATCTGACAGCGCAGGCTGAGTTTTATATGTATGGGATCAGCCCATGCATGCAACAAAGTGTTTACAATTACTTTTGACATATTCTTCACCACAGAAAGGTTGGATAGACTTAAACTGATCCCTCTTGAGATGGAGTTTGTAATTTCTGATAAAGGAATCAGCACTGTTTGCAACATTTGTTTTCAGTATAGTACAAACAAGAAATGGGTGGTCCTCACTTCCTAGCTTGTTTAATAAATCCTCCTGAAGAAAGTCAAATAAGCTTCAATAGAAAGAATGTCTTAATATTTGCAAAAGTGAGATTTTCATTGAGTATCATGCCTGTAAATTTGAAAATACAAATGAAAGCGTACATTTTTAAATTTTCTCTTTGTGAAAACATTGTATCCTAGATTGTAACTAGTATTTGGAATGGGGAATCATAGATTTTTGTGTTACTGTAAAAGACAAGGAGCCATTCATAAAGCCATCTTACCACCACAGCTACTTATGTATTTGCAGAAAGAATATTTTCAACAGTTTAACTTACAATTTTTACACTCAAAGAAAGCAACAAGGTCAACAAATCTAAAAAATCTACCCTACCATGTTTCATAAACCTTCACATATATATTAATATTTAACATAAATCAACACTATTTAAGAACTACACTGATTTGCATGTCTCATGTGCAACATATTAATTAAAATTTAAAAAAATTCCAATTTAAATAAAAATTGTAATTTAAATAAAGTAAATCTGAGTTTGATTTTTAAAAAATATTTTTTCATACCCTGCAAGAAACCATTTAAAAAAATTTAACTCATTTGCCAAGTTTTTTCACTCCAAGCTTATTAACTTTGTAATTAAGACTTAAATGAGACCTTATGTAAAAATTGCAGTTGGAACCATACATGTTAACTGCTTGTAAAATGTCCCTTTTTTATTCAATGTGATGAGCAGCATTGTTAATCAATTTTCTTAAACATTTGACTTCTTAGAGGATGAGTTAATTTTTTATGCCATTTTCAAAATGATCAAGCAGCTTTTTCTAACAATTTGCTATAAACTTTAAAAACTACCCAAATCCCACAGAATGCCCTCTTGTAAAAGTATTATCAATTGATGGTTTTATGTCATATATTTATATCCTGTACATTTATCGAGTTTTTATGTGCTTATTTATTCAGGACATGGAACTATCAGAAGCTGTTCTTTTAACAGTTGAAAAGAATGTTGAAGTAGATAATCAAGGTCGTCAACATTATGGAGGTGTAGTTCCTTGGTCTCCACCTCAACCAAATTGGAATCCATGGACAAATTGTAATATAGATGAAGGACCTTTAGCTGCTGTAAGAAGTTACAATTTATTTTGTTGGTTAAAATGAGCAAAAAGTATTTTTCTGAAAATTGAAATATCGGTTTTTCTTTTCCAGATGACGCTTGCAACTATAAGTAATGATCTTAAGTCAGAGTATGAGCAGAAGTTGGAAAAGGACAGTACTTTCCAGAAGGTATTGAAATGGGCAAACTTTCTGTTTAACTTTGTTTCAATTCTCAACTTTAAAAGTAGAAAAACTGAATACCAATATTATGTTTATCATTCAAAGCTGTCTAGGCTAGCTTATTCTCATCATATCTTTGAATTTGTTATACAATTAAATTTATTTCAAAATAATATATGAAATCTAATTTTTTGTACATTACCCATAATTTTTATTTTGTCATTATTATAATACTCAAACAAGTATATCTTCAGAAATAATATTTAATGCCTTTTTCTGTTTTATATTCAATGTAAATTTTATAGATGCTGGAGAATCGAAAAGAACTTCCTGTTTATCAGTTTCAACAAGATATTTTAGAAACAATCCAAAAAAACAGTGTCGTTATTATTCGTGGGGCTACTGGTTGTGGCAAAACTACTCAAGTTAGTTATTTTTTGTTTGTACTATTTATTAAGTTTGACTATTGTGTTGATGTAATCTAATATATTCATAGTTGCAAAGATTCTTCCTGTATTAAGTTGTACCAATTTATGATAGCTGTTTAGAATGAGGTAGAAGATTCTAACTTTTAGTTCACTATTAACATTTAGCAATCAGCAATTCAATTAATACAACTAAATATGACCTGTAAAATTAATGCTGAGTTATTTTAAAACAGATCTCTCCTTTTGAGTGATGATACCTGCAGCAAATAAATGAAATAATTATTCACATTTATTCTAATTGTTTTTTGCCAAACCAAACTTAATTTCTCATTATTTTCTGTGCTCTGAAGAATCCTCTACAGAAGCTGTCATTTTTTATTAATTTAAAAGATTTTAAAGTAGTAAATTTGGTGTTAAGATTTAGTTGTGTCTTATGCGATAGAAATAAATTTTACATACCTAAAATTTGGTATAAAATTAAAATGGTGCACAATAAAATATGGATAATAAATGAGTTACAGATAAAATGAAACTCTTAACATTGTGAAGCTTGAACAGGCTTCAAATGCATTACTAAAATACTAGTATACTTATTGTAATCTTATCTTGCTTATTGGTGACAAATTGTTGGCATGAAATATAACTTAGATTTCTTTTTAGGTACCTCAATATATTTTAGATCATTATGTTTCTTCTGGATGTGGAGCTGATTGTTGCGTTGTTGTAACTCAGGTATGTCAAAAATTATTTAAATGTTTCAAATGACAATGAATATGTTTCAGGAACAATGAATATACTATGATAAAGTAAATGCATTTTGTGATGAATTACTTCTGAAAATATTATTTTCAGAAGAATAAATAAAATTATGCTTTTAATAAATTTCATGTAATATATTTGTTGTTTTTCTTAGCCTCGTCGTATTAGTGCTGTTTCTGTTGCTGAAAGAATTGCTGAAGAGCGTGGTGAATCTTTGGGTAATACTACTGGATACAGTGTTAGGTTTGAATCTTGCCTGCCTCGACCTTATGGCTCAGTTTTGTTCTGCACTGTTGGTATGCATATTTTATTTAAATAATAACATTGAATACACATTTTAAGCTTCTGAATTAGTACTTTGTATAGGAACAGTAAGAAAGCTGTTACCCAAACTTATTTGTTATGATAATGCATAACTTAAATTTGAACATTTGAAACTTACACAAATATACAGTGATGGCCCAAAAAGGCAAAATTTCAGATTTACAAGTCAGGTTAGATTAGGAAATATTTATGTCATCACAAAATTTGTAATAGTAGGCTATGTGATAGCTTTGGTAGCATGTAATTCTGCTGATTGACAATAAAAGATGAAGCTTAACTGTTCAGAAATAATTTTTATGTGTTAAAGGAATATGTACGATTTTGTTCTCAAGGAAAATAGTGTTATATCTTAAAGAATTCACATGGATGCATTAATCAGGCTAATTATCAGAAAATTTGATTAGTAAATAACTATGGATGTAATGTGTGAGTTTGGAATTAAACACTGAGCGAAAATCACAATTCTAGTAATAATTTTCAAACAATTCACCGCTGCTGTAATGTTTTTGCTGAGGATGGTCATATGCTTTCTATAATGGCTTAAAGTTTTTGTGGAATAACAGCTGGTAAGTAAAACAGATTAAATCAAGTATAAGTACCTTTATATTGCATAAAACAGCGTCTAAACATTTAATTAATTTTGTGTTATGCATGAAAAACAGTGATGGATCCTATTTTCATTGGCACACAAAGCAGCTTTTATAAAGTTATTCAAATTTGAGTTGTTAAGTCAAATTCCTAAGGCAAAATCAGAATTTCAGGAATTGGTTACTTTAATTTTGTACTAAAAATTTAAATTTGAGATGTAGGAATTTTGTGAGTCGGTTATGTTTATTTTCAAAAATGGGATATTTATTTTACTCGAACATTTATTATTTTCCTGTCTAAGATTGTTTGATTTTTAATGGTAACAGAATTTTTAAGGATGTAGGACAGAAAAAGCTAACTGCAGTAAAACCTTGATAAGTTGTCACTCAAGAGACCAAGAAATTTTGATGATTTACGAGGAGTAACCACAGAATACTCAATGTACATTACTGTAGCAATCATGTAAATTTTTAATTTATCAGGCTATTCATAAGAATAATATAAATGAATATTATTCATATGAATATATATTAAATTAATATTGTTTTATCATGTATGTATTAAAAATTACATACATGATAAAACAGTTAACTATTAGTTTCGAGCTTTTTTAACATTCTTTAACCTTTAATACTGTATTACATACTTATAACACCTAGTACTTGTCTTAATTTTGACTTAAACGAATATTTGTCAGTACAATTAACATTCTTTAAAACGTTTGGTGCTTTGAATTCATCATCTGTAGTACCTTGAACTGACATTTGGTATTGCTGTAATGTTTCAAAGACTTCAAGAACTTGTGTTTATCAGGTGGTGAAGAATAACCTTATTTTTTCACTTTCATTACTCACACTTTCATGCTTTTTTCCTAAAAATTGTATAGTTCAATACATTATGGTCACTTGAGACAACTGTTACTATATCTATAGTTATATACATATCAGTAATCCATTTCCATTTTCAAACAAATTCAATAAAGTATCAGTCAGATTCCTCATTTTTGACTTTATTTTGTCTGCCATCGACCACAAACCCTACATGTTCCAAGTCTTTTTCAAAGCGGTGAGTTGTCTGGGTTAGCATTTGAATTTGCTTAGAGTAAAGGTGGGTTTAATTATATTGCCATCTATGAGAAAACTAGAAGGGACTTAAGAAAATTGATGAGTTATCTGGAGTGACAAATTATTTAGGTGATGACTTATGAATCTTTCTGTACATTTAAAAAAGTTAATAATTATAAAAATTAATATTTTACTAAAAAATAAGAATTATCTCTAAGTTAAAAAATATTTTACTATGCATTTTATTTTTCCATTAATTGATTTTTGTACTGAATTCAGGTGTCTTACTTCGGAAATTAGAAGGCGGACTGCGTGGAGTGTCTCATGTAATTGTTGATGAAATTCATGAAAGAGATGTTAATGTAAGTTTTTATATATTTGATAAACTAAGAACACTAATTTAGGGAAAATTAGTTTTCCACTATATTTATTTTGCTGGAATCAAAATTTGTGTTAAACAGTTTAAATAATTTAGTTCTTTCTATGAAATGAAAATAAGATTTAACTTAGCTTCCATATCATATACTAACCAACCAGCAATATGAATATTTCTATGTGCAGAACTTACGAATATGTATTCCCATACTTAATCATATTTAATTTCATGACAGCATATTTGAAAGTACCTTCTATTGACAAATGTATGCATTAAACATGACTATATAATTAAAAATAGAATTTTGGTATTTTGAACATTTTAGCTTTTCATCAAAAGTTTTACAATGATTTGAAAGCTGTTACCGTATATTTCCGTGTATAAGCCGAGAATTTTTGGAACTTTTTCTAAAGCTAAAATGGGGGGGTCGGCTTATATACGGATCCGCTAATTTCGCAAAAAACGAAGGTACTTTTCCGTTAGCCGTGTGTTGTGTGGTCACCGGTTCATTTTTCTATAAGTGGACTGTAACAATTCTTTTGAAGATGAAAACAGATACTATGAGGCAATTAATCTGAATAACCACAAGTTTACTAATATGTACATATATACAGTCTTATATCCATAATAACTGGCGCCATTGCCAGGATTAGTGAACCATATCACTGGTGACTGCAATACGAGTCAATTCCAAAGAGCGATTGCCTGAGGACAGGCGGTTACACAGCGAGGATGCCGTAGTACGCCAAATGGCGACGTTTTGAAGGATGCCAAGGGTTGAGCCACAACATACCGGCCCCCGTTGACATGTTTCAACATTCAACTATATGAATATTACATAATAAATGACAATAGTACATAACATGAAGTAAGCAGGTTCATACAATTAGAAATTACTTGTCACATGGACACTATTATAACTACAAATATAACAATACTGCAAATACTACAATTTTAACAAATAGAATTAATTACATAGGATAATGAAGTTAAGTAGTCTGTATTATAATTGTGATATACTAATAAGTTCCAATATATACATATCATTCATTATCTTCGATGGGAAGAATACAGATTTTGGAAATTCCTCTTCTAACAACACCTGTGGCGGTTTTAACATCTACTACTCTAACCTTATTATCAGAACCAGATATTAAGTTAATAACTCTGCCCAAAATCCATTTAGAAGGGGGTAAATTTTCGTCTTTAAGGACAACCATGCAACCTTCTTTAAGATTTTTCTTTTCAAAGAACCATTTATTACGCTGCTGGAGATGATTCAAGTAGTCGCGTTGCCACTTCTTCCATATGATTTGCGTCATTCTGGTGATTTTTTGCCAACTAGATAGTTTATTTTCGCTTATTGCGGTTATATCAGGTTCAAGTAGTGAAGTAATTGGGCGGCCAATTAGGAAATGAGCTGGAGTCAGGACCTCGAGGTCATTTGGATCCGACGATAAAGGTACCAAAGGTCGCGAATTGAGAACTCCCTCAATTTGTGTAATTATCGTTAAAAATTCTTCTAATGTTACTAAGGAATTACTTAAGGTTCTCTTAAGATGGTACTTAAACGCCTTCACCCCGGCTTCCCATAGTCCACCAAAATTAGGCGACCGAGGAGGAATGAATTTCCAATTAATGGCCTCAGATGATAAGTAATTAACCAAGGCGTCATCTGGTTTACTTACAAGAGCATGTAATCTTTTCAACTCATTGTTGGCTCCAACAAATGTAGAACCATTATCGGTTATAATAATTGAACTCTTTCCTCTGCGGGCAAAGAATCTTTTAAGGGTGGCAATAAAGGATTCGGACTTTAGATCCGTTACGATTTCTAAGTGGGTTGCTTTAGTGACAAAACACACAAATAAAGATACATAAATTTTACTATAATTTCCTTTCCTTTGGTTTTTATATCTAATTAAGAAGGGTCCACAAAAATCGATACCACACTTTTGAAAAGGATGACTAGGATTGATTCTGTCTGCGGGTAGAATTCCCATAATTTGGTTGGATTCTACGGGTTTAGTTTTAAAACACACGACACATTTATGAACTATTTTACGGGCAAGCGATCTTCCATTAATAACCCAGTACCTCTGCCTGACGTGATGCAAAAGTGCCTGTGGCCCAACATGGAAGAACTTGTTATGGAAGTGCTCAAAAATGAGTTCACTTAATCGATGCTTATGTGGCAATACTATGGGATGTTTGCTTTCATAGGACAAACTGGAATTTTGCAATCGACCTCCAACCCTAATAATTCCATCAGAATCCAAAAAAGGGTTAAAATATTTCAATTTGCTATTACCTGAAATGGTCATCTGGTTTTGAAGATTTTTTATTTCTTCCGCGAAATATCTATACTGTACCTGTTTGATAAGGTAAGTCTCGGCTTTTTTCAGTTCTAACGTCGATAAAGGTCCCAATTCTCTCTTGGATGAGTTTCTACAATTTGCAATAAATCTAAAAATAAAACTACAAATTCGAATTAATTTAAAGAAATTATTAGTCAAGGCCAAAATGTCATTAAAAAAGTCACTGGGAAATAAGTCTATAGTTAAGCTTGAAATTCCACAATGTTCATAGTCTCTTTGAATTTGTCATTAACAGGATCGAGTTTCATCTCTTTCGAGATAAGTTCATGATCCTCTGGAGATACAGGAGCGTCTTCAAGTTTGGGAAAACTCATTTCTTGAGTAAGAAAGTCTGGTCCATGTAACCACACTTGATTTTCAGCTAGCTCTATTGCATCTACACCTCGAGATATTAAATCAGCGGGATTGCTGTTCGACGAGACGTGGTTCCAATGAAAGTTCTGGGTCATTTCTTGGATCTTAACCACACGGTTTCCAACAAAAGTTTTTAACTGCCATGGCGGAGTGTGGATCCAAGCTAAGGCTATGGTTGAGTCTGTATACAGGTAGACATCGTGTATGACTAGTTTCAATGCCTTCAAAATTTTTACAACTAACTTGGATAGCAGGAGGCAAGCAGATAGTTCCAGTCTAGGAATGGTAACTGTTTTTAAAGGTGCTACTTGCGACTTGCTACTAATCAAATGGCATGAAATTTCCGAGTGATGGAAAGACTGGATGTATACAGCAGCTCCAAACGCCACTGAGGACGCGTCAGCAAATCCATGCAAAACTACTTGTTGCGCATTCGGAGCTAACATGTAACGATTGACATTAAAATTTTCCAAAGATTTTAAGGATTTTGTGAACTGAAACCAGGACTGAGCAAGAAAATCAGGAACAGTATCATTCCAGTCCAACTTTAGTTTCCAGAGCTCCTGCATAAAGATTTTAGCTTTCGTGATGACAGGCCCGATAAGACCCAGTGGATCAAAGATTCGTGCTATATCGGATAAAATGGACCTTTTCGTCAGTTTTTCGTGTAGGTTGATTTTTACCTTGAACGTAAAAGCATCTAAGCTAGGGTTCCATGTAACTCCTAAAGCTTTAGTCTCATTTTCAGTAAATGAATAACCTTCTAACTTTTCTTCATTAACATTGTTCAGTAATGTAGAATGATTTGCCTTCCATTTATGTAAGTGCATTCCAGCAGATTCCAGAAGTTTAACAAGCTGACATTGGAGCTCCTTAACACCGTCCAAACTTTCTTCCCCACTAATAACATCATCCATATAACAATCATTCAAAAGAACTTCAGACGCAGCAGGAAATTTTTCTGCCTCTTCCAAAGCGAGCTGTTTTAAAGTTCGGATGGCCAAAAACGGAGCACAGGATGTTCCGTACGTGACTGTATTTAACTCATAAACCTCTACTGGTGACTTAGCATCTGATTTCCATACGATTCTTAATAGCTTTCGTTGCTCCTCATTTATAACTATTTGGCGATACATTTTCTCTATATCGGCGAGAAATACGAACCTATGTTTTCTAAAACGAATCATGATTTCGTATAAATCTTCGTTTACGAGTCCTTTCAAAAGAATGTCATTTAATGATTTTCCGTTTGTTGTAGGACTTGAAGCGTTAAAAACAACACGGAGTTTTGTCGTAGAATTTTCCGGGCGATATACCCCATGGTGTGGTAGGTAATAACAACATGACTCATCTATATCTTCAGTAACCTTTCTCATGTGATTGAGACTCTCGTACTCTTTCATAAAAGAACAGTAAAGTTCTCGCATTAAAGGAGTTTTTTCTAAACGATTCCACAATTGGTGTAGTCTTTTTTCTGCAATAGCCTTCGAATCTCCAAGGGTACTAGCGTCTTCCTTTAGAGGCATAGTTACTACAAATCTTCCTGATTTATCTCGACGATACGTTGTTTTAAAGTGATTCTCGCATTGTTGTTCTTCGAAACTGACCAAGCGTGATTCATCTTCCACCCCTTCCATTTTCCAAAATTTTTGAATATTTTCTTCTAAAGCATCTGTTGGTTGGATAAACCCACAAAATATCTGATGTGAAACATCTTCTATTGTTCCCGAAACAATGTAGCCGAAAACTGTTTTTTGAAATAGTAATTGTGAAATTTCATGTTTATGAGCCTCTAAAATTTTATAGAAAAGTTCTACTCCAATTAGAATATCTATTTTAGCTGGTTTCCCAAAGTCTGGATCCGCCAATTCTATATCCAACGGCAATTTTACGTTATCTATATTTATATTATGAGAAGGAACGCAATCCGTTATTTTAGGTGTTACTAAAAAGTCAATTGATCTGCAAAAAGAACCATCTTTATTTGAAATGTTCGTACGTACTTGGGATCTGATATTTGTAACATTCCCATTAATCCCAGAAACATAAACATTCAATTTATTTTTCTTTAATCCTAATACGTCTACCATCTCTTTAGTCATTAGATTGGCTTGTGAACCGCAATCAAGAAGCGAGCGGGCTGGAATTCTCATTCCATCCGTATTTTCTACATGAATAATGCATGTAGTTAAAAGTACTCTACTTTTATTTTTTCCAGATGAACACATTTTATTGCAAAGAGATTTCGAAACATTCGCTTCCCCCACCTCTTTCGCGGCACCGTTCATATCACTGGATGGCGGGCTACTTTCTTTTTTGTTTACTTGCGTAGCGCCACATGTCTGTTCAGGTTCGTTTGGAGCCGAACGCTTTCTGTGAAGTAAAGAGTTATGTCTTTGGAAACAAATATTACAAACTCCTTTCGAATGACACTGCGCAATTTTGTGTTTAGAACTAAGACAATTGAGGCACAGGTTGAATTTTTTTGCTGTTGAATATCTCTCGTATTCACTCAGTTTTAAGAACATATCACACTTGAAAATAGAATGATTTGCTTGACATAAAACACATTTATAATCTTTATAGCTATTTTTCACTAATAAAGTTTTCAACTTTTGATTTTTATCAATGTGCGAATATTTAGGTTTTACATTTACATTACACTGTAAATTTTCTAAAACCAAACAACGTTTTTGCAAAAAGTCAATGAATCCTTGCCATTTAGGTACTTCTGTGGTGGTAAGCGATAGTTCAAATTGTTTTTTCGTTTCTTTATCAAGTTTCTTAAGAACTATATTTATTAACATAACTTCTGAAAACTGATTAAGCTCCAGTCCTAAGCTTTTAAGAGCTCGAATGTGTTTTTGACAGCCGTCAACTATTGCTCTTAGACTTTTAGCTGCATCCTGAGCTGCAGTTTCTATTGTTAATATTTCATTCATATGGCAATTTACAATTAAACGTTTGTTTTGGAAACGATCTTCTAATGCTTTAAAAAGCGAAGTGTATGTGTCATCCATAGTAACAACGTCTAAAGCACTACCGCTAAGGGTAGACTTCAGATAATATAATTTTTGAGTATCACTCAAATTATCATTTGAATCAATTAAGTTTACGAATTGATCCTTAAATGTGTACCAATCTTGATAATGTCCTGAAAACTTTGGTAAAGGTACCTCAGGTAATTTCACATTCATCGAAGAACTATCTAATTTAGAGTCTTTTAATCTAGGATTTTCCATATTGACATTAAGTAATAGGAGTTTTCTAAGCCTTACCTCCATTTGCTCGGCTTCGTCTTCTAATTCTAGGAAGGTTTGCAGGTGCGTTTCCAATTCTGCTTCATCGACGACCTTTTCGATGAACTGCACTTTTAAATCATCCAATTTTCCTATAACTCTTCTTAGATTATCCAGCTTCATTTGAGATTGTAAGTCATCTTTTTCTTCGGTATTGTCCAAAAATGCTGCGATTTTTGCTAATTGTCCTTTATAAGCACTTCTTTGCCTATTGAGGCATACTATTTTTTTCTTATCCGTCATAGTTGCTCTATTTATCTATAACTAAAGCCAGTTCTGCGACAACCGAAACTAAAGTCTCCGGTGAGAAGGACCATATGTTGTGTGGTCACCGGTTCATTTTTCTATAAGTGGACTGTAACAATTCTTTTGAAGATGAAAACAGATACTATGAGGCAATTAATCTGAATAACCACAAGTTTACTAATATGTACATATATACAGTCTTATATCCATAATAACTGGCGCCATTGCCAGGATTAGTGAACCATATCACTGGTGACTGCAATACGAGTCAATTCCAAAGAGCGATTGCCTGAGGACAGGCGGTTACACAGCGAGGATGCCGTAGTACGCCAAATGGCGACGTTTTGAAGGATGCCAAGGGTTGAGCCACAACACCGTGCGTAAGCGATAAATCGCCAAATATAGCACACAAAATAATAATTGAATACCGTAATTATTTAGCACATAAAAATAACAATTGGAAAGGGAATATTTTTTGATACAGCTGTTGGATTCGGATCTCTGTCCGGCGGCAGCAACTTGGCGAAATTTTTGAATTCTTTACGAGCGATTAACGATTTTTATAGCAACTCCAACGGGTGTTGGAGTTGCTATAAAAAACCCTACTTTTTTACTTCGTGCCATCCGAATCCAACAGCTGTTCCAGCAGACAGCAAATGAATGGAAAAACTGTGCTGGACTCAGATAGGGTTACTGTAGCTGAGATTCTTTCAAGGGTCATAATGAGCCCGCTCCCCCTTTTGAAACTTTGTTCCGCACATGTTTTAGGCTGCACGGCGAAGAAAAGTGGCACTGATAAAAAAATTTCCAAGCCCCAGCCGCTCCCCTTGACCATTGTTGAACTGATCATCTGTCAATCACCCAGTCAGGGGTCCGGCATCAGGTCCAGGACACTGGGGAAGATCATTAGTGGTCACCTTTGTAATAGCATGGAAAGGGGGCGAATTAGACAACCTCGCATTGAAACCTGCGGCTTAAAGCTCAGTACGCTCGTCATTACACATCTTTACTGCCAAGTTAAATCGTGGTGACCGGTTAGAGAGTTCAATCTCATTTAGACCCTACCTGAGTTTCTTTCAAGAGCCATAATGAATCCCCTCCCCCTTTTGAATCCTAATGTCCCGTATATCATCACCTGTCAATCACCCCATCAGATGTCGGATATCAGGAGCTGGACCGTCTGGACACTGGGGGAATCATTAGCTTGTTAAAACTATCATCGTTGGCAAGTGGTGTTTTACTTTACAGCGATTTGATTGGAAAATATTCAACCCATTTTACCTTCTTGGCGACATTTACGCCCTCATGGCGTTATGTTTGAACGTCAAAAAATTTTTTTTTAATTCTTTTTTCAGCTTATATACGGGTTTTGAATTTTGAGTAAATTTTTGAAGAAAACACGCACCCTCGGCTTATACACGGATCGGCTTATATTCGGAAATATACGGTTCTTTTATGTAAGAATAATTATGTTTGGAATTTGACCCTAAATATTTTAGCCAATTGTATCAATTGCTTTTTTGTAAAAATTAAAAAATTAATTTTTATAATGTATATTATAAATAGTTATACATTTATAACAATAGCTTATTACATAATGCATAATTTATATATTGAATTACGAATATAATTTATGTAGTGCTTGAATTTCTTTGTAAACATGGGAAACAAGCTTTTTATTATAATAGTTATTTATCATGTTTTCAGATTGTAAAAGAAATTTTAGTACATTTCAAATGATTAAAACAGTATCAATTGCAAAATACGTTTTATGTTAACTAGTGTTTTTTAAAAACTATTTATAGTCTGACTTCATAATGGTTGTTATGAGAGATATGGTCCGTGCGTTTCCACAAATGCGTGTAATACTGATGTCTGCCACGATTGATACTTCCTTATTTCAAGAATATTTTGGAGGCTGTCCCATTATAGAAGTTTCTGGAAGAACATTTCCCGTTCAAGGTAAATTTTGTGCGATTAGTTCAATCAGTAACTACAAAGCAGTTTTAATTTGGATTTTCATGATTTTATTAATTTTTTAATTTAGTTCAAAAATATCTTCATGGTTTGGAAACATTAAAAATAGGTAATTTGAAACAAAAACTTTAAACATTTATTTTAATGCAGTAGAGAACTATGCTACATTTTGGTGCATATAAATGCATACCTGTCTTGTATTACACAATACATTGAGTTTCTATGGTTTCTCGTAGCCAACCAAATACAAAACTATGAAAGCATTGGGAGCTACCAATTTTGACTTTTATTGCTTTTTTGCATAAATGGTTGCTTTCCCTCAAAATGCCATGCTTCCATTTTTCACATCTAATGTATTTAGTTGCAAATGTATTTTATGTTTCTCCAAATTTTGTTATTTTATCTTAATAATCCTGTTTCACTATATGGTTATTGTAATCAGGAATAATGTTAAAATTGAGAAATCGGTATCTTGTTTGGTGAGACCAATATAGGCCTGCAGTAAACATATTCTGTCCTGCGTAGATGCCTACCATTATTAAGTTTCAAATAATATAATAATTATATCTCTAGTTGCTCTTATCCATCTATAATAATATTAGCACTTTATTACAGCTGCAACTTCTGAGTTTTGCTTTGTATGCTGAACACATTTTGTTACTTTTTATTTAATTTGTATTGGATGAAAATTAAATTATATTTAGTTATGTTGTCAAGAATATTTAATTTGTTGAAATTTTTATTCCACAAGTTCTATTTTGTTTAACTGATGCATTTTTCTAATTAAATATTTTAAAAGTACACAAAGTTTTTTCATGTTATTAAATTAACTTTTAGAGTACTTCTTGGAAGATTGTATTCAAATGGTGAACTTCTTCCCACCACCAAATACTAGAAAACGGAAAAGAGATGATGAAGGTGCACTTGACACTGATGAACCGGATGTAAGTATAATTTTTGCTTTAATATAAACAATTCAGAAGTAAAACTATTTAATATATATATTCTATGAAAGATTTTTCAGTTACAATTTTTGTTATGTACAATTATGCTTGAGTATAAGGGGTGTCTATTTTGTGCTGCAAAAAGTTTGTTTTGGTAATGAAAGTTACAAAGTTGTGTGATAAGCAGTTTATGATATATGGCCTTATCATTTAAAGTACACTGACACCATTTTGTTACAATATCATCTCTGAACTTAATTATGCATACAATAATTTTTTAGAGTTTTTTTCTTAAGAATTCCTTATTATGTTGTGTGCAAATAAATTGAGAATATTTAAAGTTCTTAATTGTGTCCTATTTTACCATTAAATATGCCAAAATATCAATTTAATATTGTTAGTGTCATTTAGTCATTAGTGTCATTTAATTGTTAAATATCCCTTTGTCATAGAACACCAGAAAAATCCACCATAGGCTTGTACAATAAAATTATGACCAAATGCTCCAATATATTGAACAACTTGAACAAACTGCAGCCTAAAATAAGCTTTCACAAACTAAAATTTCTATGTTGATCCGTGGAAATTATATATCTTGAAACCAAATGAAAATCAAGGCCAACCTCAATTGCTTGAAAATTTCATGTAAAGTAGCCTAAAATAGGGTTTATTTTCTGCAGTCATATCTCAGTATTTTTGATTTTATATCAAGCATGGAAAGAAGATAAAATTCAATTTTTTAGATTTTTGACTCATTCTTAGATGAGGAACCATTTTTAAGTAAAGAATTATCACCAAAATAATTTCCAACTTTCTCTTCTGATGCAATGTTTTGACATTAATTTTAATTTATCAACATATGTGTAAATTTATAATTGAATTTTAGAAAGTAAATCAGATTTTATTTATTTGAGCTTATTTTGAATCATGAAGCAAGTTAAATTGATAAAATTGTGTAATTGGGAGGGGCTAGGCTTAAGTTTAGATTTTTCATTTAATCAAATTTCTAATTTGCACTGTTATAAATGCATTTCATATTATTGTTTGATACTGAGTGCATAAGCTTTAAGTAATTTTTTTGGTTGAGAGATTGCTTTTCTTTACATATGTTTTAATCAACTCATCAACCATTAGCTTATATTTCTCTGGATCTTGCAGGAAAATATGAACAAAGTAATTGGGGCTGATTATTCAGCTAGTACTAAACAAGCTATGTCTGTCTTAAGTGAAAAAGAGATGTCTTTTGAACTTATTGAAGTAAGTTTTAAAGTTTTTAAATGGTGTATGTTCGTATCCTCTATCTTGTTGAATATTAATTATTTACGTTTTTATAATATTTTAATATTTACCTGCTTGTTTATTATTTTAGTAGGTGTAACCCATATTCTCTGCCTGTATCGTCAAAAATATCAGCCAATTGTTCATTAAGTAATCTTACAAAGAATGCTCTAATCTCTATTAAGAAGCACTTTTGTAATTTAAATTTATACTAACGTTTTGATGGAAATAAATATTACTTTGTATATCCAGATAATTTTTCAACCCTAGAAAACTTAAGCTGAGATTTTGATTTCAATTTTTCATTGTAATTTTGATATATCCTTATTAATTTGTTGTACTGGCACAGTATGACCTTTTAGGTCCTTGTGCCATTTACATTATAAATAAATTAATAAAATTGCCACTTTAAGCCCAAATGAACTGAAAATAGTGCTTTTATAACGTTTTTCTTGAAAAACTGCTTGTAGGAAAAATTTGTGTAATGTAAAATATTTACAAAATTTTTTTAAACACTGATCTATGGAAAAGTAAGCTAAGTCCAATGTAAAAATGGAGCTAGCTAGTTGCTGCCTTAAATTTCAAGCTGTACAATGACATTTCAGTTACTGTAAATTAGTTTAGGCTAATGCAGTAGTGGCACCAAGCTGATGAAAACATTTGAAAATAAACTTGACTTAAATATGTACTATGGAATGAATCCCAAAAGTATCATGACATACCACTATCTTAATTCAAGTGTGCTCTTAACTAAAGTTTGGTTAGTAATAGTTTTTCACTGGTTACAAGGGATTTTATTTTGGGGGATTTTCAGATAATTTGTAAGTCTTATGTGTATGGTTGCCATTGGCATTTAAAAGGCTACTTTTGCTGCTATTTTCAACCTTGGTGACTAGGCAAAATTTTAAATATGGGCAAATCTTTTAAAGAAAAATTGATATCAAAAGCTCCTATTTTCAGTTTTGGCAACTTTTGAAAATACACCAAACTTCAACAAAAATTAACTCCCCTAATTTTTTAACCAATTGCATAAATTCTTGTTTCCTTCACAAACTCATGCCTTTAACTTCATTGGGGAAAATGTTTGTATGATTTCGACCAACTGCACTCCAATTGTAAAGAAAATATTTGGTCAATGTAAAAATTTTGGTCATTTCATTGTTGCTTGTGTACAGTATTGTTCTATTAAGTGTGAACTTTAATCAAACACCAAGCTACGACAAACACTTCCTTTTTCTACTCCACATAGCATTTTTAAAAACCTTGAACTACGTATGTAGCACTGACGGCAACTAAAGCTGCTACTAAAATAAGCTTTAAGGAAAGACTAGTTTTGCTACTGTTTTAAAACATGTATGCAACTAAACTACTATTTCACAAATGCTTTGGCTGTGGCAGCCTGTATATATTAGCTAATTCAGAATTTGTAGTGTAAAATGAACTAATTATATCTCATTGATCTCTTGTAACATAATTTTTTCTTTTGTATTAGGCACTGCTTTTGTACATCAAAGGATTAAATGTTCCTGGAGCCGTTCTAGTCTTTCTTCCTGGTTGGAACTTAATTTTTGCACTTATGCGTCACTTGCAGCAACATCCCAAGTTTGGTACTCCTGAATATACTATTTTACCTCTTCATTCTCAAGTGCCTAGAGAAGAACAACATAGAGTTTTTGAACCTGTGCCTAATGGAGTTACTAAGGTTAGTAAACTGAAACAAAGTTTTCCATTTTTTCCTTAGAAATTTTATCTTTTTAAAAAGTACATACTAGTATCTGCAGTACACATTGTAAGAAAAGTTCCAGAATTTTCAGATTTTACTGCTAATTAAAGTCTAGGCTTGAATATTAGCATTCTGGGCCTTTGCTCTGTTAAGGTATATTTTAAAAATTCTGTAGCACTTTGTTTTTGAATTTCCATTTTTAGTAATAAAAAAATTTATTTTATATGAATAATCCTTTTAAGTTGAAATGTGCTAAAGAAAAATATCCGACAGAAATTGTTTAACCCCTTACCTGCCGAGGAAAACTTATGAGATTCGCTCCCCAGTGCCACCGTTTTTCATATAGGCGCACGTAGTTATGCGGTGTAGTAATTACACTGTTTGTTGTAGCAATTACACATATTATCAGCAATTACACACTTTGCAATCTAAAAACTGTTTACTTTAAAAAAAACAAAAACGAAAATACAAAATTTAAAGTATAGAGCAGTGGTCTCCAAACTTTTTCACTTGAGGGCCAGATTGAAAAATCCTGGAAGTCAGGCGGGCCAACACACACATAAATATATATACATACATATATATACATACATACATAAATATATACATACATATATATATACATACATATATATATACTATATTGCATGCTGCATCGGCCGGGTTTCCGCGGGCCGTAGTTTGGAGACCCTGGTATAGAGTAACAGTATAATAAAAAAGATGTTAGAACTTAGCTGTCGTGTGATATATCATGAAACATGGTTGGACACATAAACCAACATCACATTCAGTGCATTGATAGTGGGATTCAAGGCAAATTTTTTTTCTTGAACAAACAACACATTTTCTCGATGCATTTTTCTTGGAAAACATTGATGGTACTAAGTCCAGAAAGTATCTAGCAGTAAGTCGTAAAGGACAGTCACTTTGTAACTTCTGTCGTTTGGCGGGTCATGGTGCAGTAACATGGAATTTCTCAATTATGCGTTCCACCAAATTCATACGGAAGTCGTAATTACCAATGTTTGGGAGTTGTTTCGTCTGTAAGATGAAGGCATTCCAAATAGCCATATCTAACAGACAGCGAAATATTGTTATAATACCTCTTCTGTCTTTGCGAGTTGTTGGATAACAAACTAGTGCCTGATCTGCTCTATCTGCCCCACCCATCGTCAAGTTATAATCTATAACAACAGCTGGCTTTATAACTTTTTATCAGTTTCAGAGCAGTTTGCTGTATGGATAGAGCTAAGAAGCGACACATATTTTTTGTCACTCCATCTCAATACAGTAATTTTGCCTCTTTGGAAAGCGGCAATTTCTTCAAAGTAAGTTTGTTGAAATTTTCCGGCAAATCACGTCGATTAGGACAGAGTTCCATATACGTCAGTGATATTTTGGATAAGAAGGTCTGCTAATTCTGGTGAGAGATAGAAATTGTCAGCAATTGCACAATAACCTTTTCCCAAAAAAGGTTCAATAAGTGTCATCACTGATTTTGTAGCTACTCCATGGTTCTCATACTTTTTATCAGATTGTACTCTTCCCTGTGTACATGATCGTATTGTGAATATATCCTGACTCTGCTTCAGCAAGTACAAACAGTTTTACTCCAAAGCGAGCTCTTTTCAACGGTATGTATTGTACCCAAGATAGCCTGCCTTTGAAAAGCATCAATGCTCAGATCCCTTTCGGGTGTATAAACACTTGAAAATTTCTTCATCAAGTCAGAAAAAACAGGCCATATTTTTCTGAGTTTTGGATTAGGATGTGAATTTTCATCAAATGTACTATTATCAGAAAAGTGCAGAAACTTCATGATAAGCTGGAAACGATTTCTACTCATA
Organism: Meta bourneti; assembly: GCA_933210815.1. Taxonomy (NCBI): domain Eukaryota; kingdom Metazoa; phylum Arthropoda; class Arachnida; order Araneae; family Tetragnathidae; genus Meta; species Meta bourneti. Next base: position 47,878,101 of record OW119929.1, on the reverse strand, counting down.
AATTTCCCAAAAATTGGAGTTTCGATCAATTTATTTTTAGACCAGTAAAGCGTAATGTCAGGTTTTACTGTTATTCCTTGTAAAATCAGTATACATAAAAAACATATTTCTTCTGAATTGGTTGGATGCCACAACTTTGTTCTTGATTTCTCTTTTCCAGGATGTTGGTTGATATACTGGTCTGCAAAACGGTTAGTTTCAGTAACAATATGAAGCACCAGCTGCTCATCAAAAAATAATTCAAAAAAGAGAAGTGGGTTCGAAACATCCGTTATATTTTTCTTTATTCCTGGCTGTCCCAAAAATGGAAAGCATGGAGGCGGCATAGGTCAATTTTTTATATCCAGTTGTGTCCAACATTGGGCATCTTTCAGAGAATGGTTGCAATCAGAATCCTCTTCATCTGACGTAATATCATATTCCGACATTTCTGATCCTGAAAATGACGGAAAATAGTCATCATCTAACTCACTGTCAGACATATTCGTACAAAAAATAAAAAGCTTTTATTACACACGGTAAACGGAAGCGAAAGAAGAATAAAAAAAGCACGACCTACTCGAACAGAAACACACGCAATAACTGAACAGCTATGACTTTCACCGTTCCAGAAACATCCCCCTTTCCAATTCCTCCCCCCTCTTCTCTGAAATAAGTAAATCCTTTACAAACACTGTCAAGGTCATTTTATTACATTCCAAAGCCATGGGAGTGGTTTTACTGGTAGCAGCCCAATGCAAAGGATCGTACTTTGTAAAGGCGTATATATACGCCTGGGGCAGTTAACGCATCGGCTTACGAGGCGTATATATAAACCCGTAGCAGTTAAGGGGTTAATTAATCCAAAAACATTGTAAGTGGTTTTTTGCAATCACAAAATATTCAGAGGAAAAAATTTGACTTGTCATCAGTTGTCATATTGAAGGGAAGATATTCTTTTTTGTGATCTAACGATTCTTTTTTTGCATTTAAATTCTCTTGCATGTACTAGTAATTTTTAAAAGTTGTAAACTTTTGTAAAAAAAGTACTGTATGTCTACCACAGGAACTGCTTCAAACTCGAAATTTGCCTGTACTGCAGAAATGAGAGCCAATTTTCTGCAAGGGATTTTTAAAACAATTAAACATAATTTTCCCTAAGTGCACCAGCACATTGGTGCACTTAGGGAAAATTGGTTTCCTGCTTCAAGGCTAGTATTGGTCGAGATTTTAAGAAAGCTCATCTTACTCGCATGTCCTATTCTTTGCAGAGGAGCACCTGATAATGAGTTTCCCGAAGGGATGAGAAAAGATGATTCTCCCATGTTTGTTCTCTCCAGGTATTTATGAGATGAGAGGTTAAATGAAAGACTTTTTACGGAAAATGAAAGGTACACAAACTATCACCCACCTTTCAGTCGCCAACCCATCCCCAAATTTGCCAAAAGCTCACCCTACTCATCCTCACTCAAAATTTACAAACTCTATTTCTATAGTAACTGCCATTACCTAGACTTTGTATCTGCTACAGTTCTCATGGTAGACAAACAGTAATACACTTACACCTACAGTTTTCATATGGTGCCTTCTTACTTGTTTTAGCTTTCTCGACTAAACGAATGAATGCTTCCTAGAACTTTTTCAACCAAGAGATGTAGTTAAATGGTCATGAAATGTGTTGTGTAAAAGTAATATTATACATCTCGGAAGTCTCACGATGCTAAGAGGATTAAATTTAAGAGTTGAAATTTTTTTCATGACATTCCCTGTGCTATCTATTAATCAGACTTAAAATGTTTTTTTCATTCATTTCTAAATATTTTAATGTAGATTCTTATGATTTAAATATTAAAAATACTACAATTTGCAAAAACAACACTAATTCTAAAATTCATTATGTATACTAGTTGGGCATGGATTGTAACTGTTTATAGAGTAATGATAATAATTTTTCTTTTTCAGATCATTTTGGCTACAAACATTGCTGAAACTAGTATAACAATCAATGATGTTGTTTATGTTATTGATTCTTGCAAGTATGTAACAAGTTTAGATTTTAAATAATTTTTCCTTTTATGTATTCTTTCTTTTATGTTCAAGTTAAGTTTTCATTTTAAAAGCGAAAATCAGTTTGCTTCTAATCTTTTAGTTTGCAAAAGAATTGTTTCATGAGATATTTGTATTTTGTTAATTTAATTTTGTGCTCTACAGGGTCAAAATGAAATTGTTCACATCACACAATAATATGACTAATTATGCTACAGTGTGGGCATCCAAAACTAACTTGGAACAACGAAAGGGGCGAGCTGGTCGTGTTAGAGCAGGATTTACATTTCGTCTTTGCAGCCGTGCTCGGTTTGAAAGGTAATAGCTCTTAAGATCTTAACATATAATTACAAATTTGTAACTTCTATTGCAATATTTTTATATATATTTATAGATTTTATATATATTTAGCTTGACTAGTTTTAAATACATCAACTTTTACAAAACGAATGAATGTTTATGCTTTATCATATACTGGGATCTAGTTCAAAATTTGCTGATCCAATGATGTGCCTTGATCAATAATGCAAGTTGGTTCAGAAACAGTTAAGTGATAATAGCATTGAAATGAAGACATAAGTAAAAATTGGATTATGAATTGAAATCTACTTACATATGAAAGCATTATATCATAGTATTGCTTTTGATGAAGTGACTTGGTGAGTCCTGGATCTCAAGTATACCCTAGCCCTATTGTCTGGCATTCATTAAATACCAGCATATTTGTTACCCTATAAGACTTAAATATTATTGGAGTGAGTAGAAATGTGTTTCTAAAACAATTGAATTGATTCAAGTACCTTTGTTAGATCATTTTCATGCATTTTTCATTTATCAAATTAGCATTTTTTCAAGTTTTTTTATCATTTTAATGCAATTTTTCGTCGTTTTTGAGATTTTGTTTTGTATATTTTAATATTTCTAATAAAAAAAGGGCGTTTTGGGATGAATTGACTCGAGACTCGCTCCTGGAACTCAATTTTCTATCTTTTTGGATATGAACTTTCTCTTGAAAGCAGCTTTTTTTACTGTTTTATCATGCATTACAAAACAGAAACAATGAAATGGAAACTTTCAGTTTGCTGTGGCATACTAAAAAATTTCAAATCAAGTTTTTTGTTAGTGAAATACAAAATTTTCAATCAGGCAGAAACTGTCAGAAAATTAACAACGCTTTTTGTTAACACTGCATTTTTTGTTTGTCAGCTAGTCACATAAACTAAAATATTAAATTGTATTTTTAAAGATATTTTGCCTTATAGGGTATATTTTAGGGCAAAAAATTAGTTTTTATTACAAAAAGAAATAAAACACTTTAGTTATATTTCTTGTTCCTTTTTATTTTACTCATATTTTTTTGGTAAGTAGAACAAAGGATTTGAGTAGACACAGCAACTGTCAATACATATTGCTCTAAATTTTGGATATTTGTTTTAATCACCTCTTTTAAATTAGTTTTGCAAGGAAATAAACAAAATTGCAATTTTAAGCGACCTTTTCGAGTTCTTTGGTGCTATGCTGCTTTACAGGGCATTTTATAGCAGTTTTTGTCATACAAATCCTGGCTAATCAAAACAGAAAATACCCCTATGATTTAACTAGTATATTGTGTTTCATAGGTATAGTATTTTGTGTTGATTTTGCAAAATTTTTTATGTATGCTTGTATTGACCATCGACATTGTTTTTATGGTTTAGAAAACCTGCACAATTTTTTTCTTAAGGTTTACAGGTAAAAAAAAACTAGAAAGTTGTAGTTAAATGTTGATAGATCAAGGGTAAATTAAAACTTTAGCACTTTATTCCAACTCAATTATACCAATGTAACTTTTTGTTAAATTAACTTGTACACTTGTTAAATTAACTTGTACACTTCTTGTTAAATTAACTTGTACACTTCTCAAATATCAGTTCATGTATCACTTCCTTCTTGGATATGATCCATGAACTGTCGGCTGAGTTTGACATTTCTACCATTGACAGACAGCCATTGTTTGGCAATACAAATTTCTACAAACACCTACACCTGGTGGATGGCAGACTTGACTTGGTTTATTCCTACCGGTAAGAAGCATTCTGTGGAGTCAGAAATGAAGATGGCAGCCCCTGGCAACTATTGAGAAATATCCCATTGAATCTTGGTTCCATCTATACAGATGGCTGTTGTGGATTCTTAATTTTCATTTTCAAAAACTACAAACCTTATTATTTTCTAGACAAGTGTTTTGCTTCCTTATATATTGTTATGTAGTATGAGCTGCATATTGAAACTGTTAGTTTTGGTTTGTCATTCAGACTATGTAATCTGATTAAATGTTGCATGTTTGTTCGACTGAAAAAGTAACAATTTCACCAGGATAACACAAAATCTATTACGCTTTTAGGTAAAATCGGCAAAAGGTAATGTGTGAAGCCCAATGCCTGATATTTTAAAACATGAAATATCAGATTACAATAGTTTAAAAAGTAGTGTTAATGATTGGTAATGAAAAATTTGCTTTTTTGCTTCAAAAGAGTATATAAGAAAGTATTCCTTACTTATCTTAAAAAATTAATTTTTATAGGTTGGATAATTACACCACCCCAGAAATATTTCGTACTCCCTTACATGAGATATCTTTGTCCATAAAACTGTTACGTCTTGGGGATATTGGAAAATTTCTTTCCAAGGCTTTAGAACCACCTCCTATTGATGCAGTGATTGAATCGGAAGTTCTTTTAAGAGGTAGGTTTTTCTTATTTTCTCTTTTCAATGTGCATGTAAGTATATATGAAAAATTTAACTTTTGTAGTAATTTTCTCTTTTATTTCTTCAGAATTTCTCAAACTGATCTAAACTTCTAGTGTTTTCCAAATAAAAATATTTTAGAACGTTTTCAACTAAATTTCTAATAATCAAATACTGATAGGTAAAACAAATATATCAAAACCTTATATAAACATTTGTGCTTTAGAATTTTCAAAATATTTTAAAGATATAAACTGGTCTACAGAATTTTTTTTTTCAATTTAGTATCCCTTGGAATTCTAACTCAAGAGTTATATCTTTTATTTAGTTTATGCCTAGAAATATAGAACAAATCATTCATTTGAAATTTGGAGTTTCTTAAATATCCTATTCATAGATGCACAATTATTTCAAAGCTTTCTTCAAATTTTATGTTATTGAACAAGACTTAAATTTTGTTTTTCTAAAAACAATGTATTTGTTTGGAAGAGCAGTTCTTGTTACTTAAGAGTAAGTTGAATTATTTGATTCTTAATATACAGTTGATGCTTAGTCTACAACTACTCTTAATGTAGTTAGCTTCTTTCAAAATCCAGAAATTTTGTTTTATGAATTGGATTGCAACAGAATATTTTATTAAGATATTAAATGAACACAGTTCAATAACTATGCAAACTCACAATAATTTTGCTCATTTGCTTGCTGTTTGTTTCTGTTTTGTAAAGCTGACTTACATTTTTCTAGAAATGGGTGCTTTAGATCTATACAGTGAATTGACACCACTAGGGAAAATTTTGGCTCGCTTACCTGTTGAGCCAAGACTTGGAAAAATGCTTGTTTTAGCCTGCATATTCTGGTAAGGAAGTTTTTTGTTAAGGTTTGGGTATTGAAAGAGATTATTATTTCACTCTTAGGATTTAAAATATGGTTTAATTTTCCATTATAAAATTGTATTAATACTACTCAAGAGTTTGTTTATAATGAAAATTTGTAATAAAAAATGTATTCCAAAAATGTATGTTAGTATATATATATATATATATATATATATGACTGATCCACTACACTGACTCTGTAACATCTATTCAGCATAAGTAAATTTTAGAAATGTCTGATATATTTATTATGTTTGAGAATTTCAGAAATAGAATGATTTGAAATTGGGTCACTCGTTTTGAATACTCTATTCATTACCATTGGCCATGATTGCACTTTTTGGATTGTACTGTATGAAAATAGCTGGGTACTTTTTTTATTGGAAAAGAGAAAAAAAATATTAGTTTCAAATTGACAATTCCACAAATCATATCATGTCATGATATCAGTTAGAAAAATTATGTCTGAAATTGAAAATTCATATTTGCATATTTATTTGATGTCATTTTTGGTATTCAACTCTAAATACTTTATTTTAAAAATTGTATATCTGCATATTCATTTGCTAAAAAAATAATTTTAACAGAAATTTTTTTTTAAATATCGAAGTAATTATAATTGGATTATATTTGCAGGTGTGGCGATTCTCTTTGTACAATGGCAGCCCATAGCAGCACCTTTCCAGAACCTTTTGACACACCATTTCCAAAACGACTAGCTTATGTGCATAGGAAATTTTGTGGTGATAGATGGAGTGATCATCTAACTATGTTAAATGCCTTTGTTCAGTGGGAAGCAGCTCACATGTCAGGAGAATTTCAGGAACAATCCTTGTGTGAAAAATTTTCTTTGAATCTTTCTACTCTTCGAATTACACATGATGCACGGGTATGTATTTCATAAAGCATGCTTTCATTTTTATTCTTTCAATTCAACCTTATTCTTTTGCTTTTTATGTCATATGGTAGAAAATGTTTTATCTTTAACAACTTAAATGTTTTATTTTATGAAAATTTAAGAACCTTCAACAGTCCCTTAGTTTTTCTGATTTGTCAAAATTACCTATTTATACCTTGAGTATCAGAAAACAAGACAGTTTTTAAAACATTTTTCACTTACCCAACTGTGACTAATTGCTGTTATGCTGTTCTAAGCAATATATGTACTCAAAATCTTACTGCATGCTAAACAACAATTCGAGTAAACAAAATTAAGATTCAATGCCTAGAATTGACTTGGTGTTCAAATGGAAAATATATGCTGAAACTTTTCACATGGAAGTACAATTTCACATGAAAAATTTTCATTTGCAAATGAGTAATTTTTTAGGTACCTTACGAGGAGCCTTAGTACCAGCAAATAAAATGTCTTAATTTTTTTTTATTATTTCTGAATTAAAAATGCATAAGGTGATAAAGGCCAAGAAAAGTATTTGGCTGAGAGATGAAGCATTCATAGCATTTAATCTTTTTCTTATAAGCTTTCGTGAAAACATAAGAATGTCATGATCACATCAATTCTACTGGCTGTTTTATTTAAATCTACAATTGCTGCTGATTTTTAATTAAGAAACCTTTTTGTTATCACCACTTAATTAAATATTAAAAAAAAGTTTTTTGAGTATTGCATTTCAAACTTTTTATATTTCGTCTAAAATAAAACTTGTTATTAAAAAAATTCCCTTCAATTTTTCTATTCAGACTGTTATTTTGAATGGAATGTAAAAAAATAATGCATTTCTTACAGAATCAACTGAAAGATCTTTTAATAACTGCTGGATTTCCTGAATCTTCCCTTGAATCTCAAGATTATTATTTTGAAGGTGCTGATTCCAGGCTAGATATTGTAAGTCGAATCCTTTTTATTCATCGTAATTCATTGTGATTTGGAGTGTAATTTCTGATTACATTGTTTAATGTTTTTATTTTTCAAGGTTGTAGGTCTTTTGGCTATGGGGCATTACCCAAATGTTTGTTTCCATAAAGAGAAGAGAAAAGTTATCACTACAGAAGGAAGAACAGCATTAGTTCATAAATCATCAGTCAACTGTACTAATTTACCTGCTAAATTTCCTTCACCATTTTTTGTATTTGGTGAAAAGGTAAGACTATATATTCTTAATATTTACTAATAGTTATAATAATATGCTGTGACCTGATTTTTTTCAAAAGGTTACCTTTAATGCTGCTTCTGTCTCAGAGTGTGGTAAGTGTCACATTTGCCTATTTTTGTTTACAATAATAATAGTTTTTCTACAACTTTAAAGTGAACTGTACCAATGAGGACAATATTTGTTAACGGTATGACCTTAGAATGTCACATCGTCTTTTTTTTATTATGAATGAAGTCTGGTAAAAATTTGAAATAAGGCACTTTTTAAAAGTGCAAACAATAGAAAACATTTTTTAAACACTAAACATGAAAGTGTTATGTTACCATCTGGAAATAATATCTATAAAATTGTACACATTATGAAAGAAAAACATTTGTGAAAATTGCCTTCCAAGTAATATTGTTATGCTGAAGCTATATTAAAAGCCAAACATGGTCTTAATATGTAATATTTAACCTTGTTAGAAAAAGAAATCCTTTAGTTTACGATAAAAAAATTTTCTTTTCCATCTTTTTTTACAAATGTGACAACTATTTTGGGAGTAAAGGAGATTATGTATGCAATGTTGAATTTCTTGTTATAAATCTTGTTGAACGAATTTCCAGTAACCTGAGCATTTTTTCATTTATCAGATTTCAGTTTGTTAAGCTATACTATTTGAAATTATTGATTACAACTTAAAATCGGGATGAAATATTTTGAATTGCATTTTTGTTTTAAACTATATCTTCTATAATTTAGCAACAAGATACACAATCAATTTTTTAAAGTATTTATAAATTTTATCTTTCAGATTCGAACTAGAGCTGTTTCTTGTAAACAAATGACAATGATAACCCCTGTCCAACTTTTGTTATTTGGTTGTAAAAAAGTTGAATATGTTAATGGCTGTGTTCAAGTTGACAGATGGTAAATTTTTTAATGAGTTTAATCTCATTAAATTAGTTTTAATTAGTTTACCTATACTGTAAAAATATATTACCATTACTACATACAAAGTTTCTATCCTGGTTCTTTGAATAGTGCTCTGTGCATTTTAGTGATAATTAAGTATGTTAATTCAAGATTGACTATTTGAAATGGTAAATTTGTTTTTGAAATAGTTGGTTTCAAGTATGTATATATTTGAAACATTTTTATGATTCAATAATTTCATGACATCTTTTGCCCACATGCATTTTTTTTTCATAAATGGTATCTAAATAAATTCAATTGATAAATAGGATATGAGAAAATTTTTGAATAATTCTTCTGTAAAATGATTGCCAATTGTTCTGTCTTTTGCTTTATAAATTCACTATTCAAGACTACTGTTTCATAAACATTTGGGAAAGGTAATAGTTTGCACATCTGAGTGTTAAGATGGAATACAAAAAATTTTCTGAATTTATATTATGTGAAAATATCAGAGTTAAGATTTGAATAGGTGCAAAGAATTTTCAGCATTCTAACAACAAATCAGACTTCGAACCGAACATTGGCACTAACACATTATAAGCCCTTACAGCTGAAAATTAAAATGAATATTGATAGCAAAAGATATTGGCATAAAGTTTTCTGGCAATGAACCAAAAATGAAAAGGAAGTCTGCCATTAACATCTGTATAGAGATTAAACGTTACGTTTTTAATATGTGTATAATATAGGTTAAAGAATTTTGTTCTGAAGTTGCCATTTTTCGACTTGCACTTTTATTTTTTCCAGTATTATATATTTTTTTATTTAATTTGCAGTGAAACAAGTGCTAATACCACATACTTCAGCAGTTTATTAACTATTAATCTTCCCTTTGATGGTGAATATTTATTGGGTATCTACATGGACCAGGTCTTGGAAATCAACACGAAAAATTGAGAAAATGTTATCAAATCTCACAAAATCAAGTTGATGTTCCAGTTTTCCATTCTTTCCCCCACAAAAAGCTATGAAATATCCTTTTAAAATAGTCATCAGTATGAATACTTGAAATATAGTAAAAATACAAGTAATTGGAATTAGGGGTGTTAATATATGTATATATGGGATGCTTTAAAATTGTGCTTTGCATTTCAAAGGTTTGCATGCTTGAGGCTGTAAAATTGTGTTAGGGGTGTGGAATTATAATCTTATCTTGATCTGGTATGAATTATAAATCTGGGAATTCACTCTGCTTTTTTAATAGCATACTTTATCCAAGTTGATGACTTTGAGATATGCATAAAAATACATTTTAAATACGCAGTGCTGAATTATGTATGCCTTTCTACAGAAAATTTACACATTTCATACAATGCAATGCGTCTTTTTTAAGTTAAGTACTTTTAATTTTATAGATAATCAAAACGATAACTAGATTTACTTTTGATTTCGTATCTACCACACTACTAAATTTAGAACTACTGAAAGCAGTTTTAATTAAAAAAGTTTTTGTATTGCGTGTATTTTGTATTATACTATTCAATTGAATTGTCAAGTAATGCTTTTTGATAAAACCTTTTTAATTTTAGGATTAATTTTAAAATGCCAGCTCGACATGCTGCTGTTATTGTAGCTTTGCAGCCAGCCATAGAAGACCTTATCATGAGAGCAGCCGCAGAACCCGAATCGGTTTCAGAACAACAAGGTGAAGTGCCCACTATCAACACTAGGTTGGTTGAGCTGGTGAGAAGGTTATGTGCAATGAATGCTGCAAAATTTAATATGGAAGGAGCTGAAGCAGATATGCCTGAGGATTCTTTTGGGTATGTTTAACTTAAATGGGGGGGGGGATATTTAAATTCATTGTAATTATTGTAAATATGCATATTAGGAAAAGAGTAACTAAAGTGAAATTGAATCTTTAAGCTCATTTTCTGCCAGAAGTGAAGTTGATTAAAAATAAATTATACGGAAAACAGTATTCTAAAGAATTGTTTTGAATTTTTCCTTTAAAACTATTAAACACACATTGAAAAAATTCCCCAAGCTCTTACAGTCATCCTTTTTAATGAAGCCCTTTTGTTTATCTGTAAATTGTTTACCTTGTTCCAAACAAGGGTTATGTACTTTTTCATCAAAATGATATCGAAGGGAAACATTCCGTTTTCACATATATCAAATAAACATGTCAGTACTCCCCTTTGATGAGTTTTTAAAAGTGCTATTCCCCATTCTTTACATTTTCAGAATGGGAGAAATTGTCAATTATCAAAATGGTTAATGAGCTTATTAAGTTGATTAAAATAGGACTGTTTTATTTGCTGACATTAGCACTAAAAATTAATTATGTTTATCAGATATGGACAAAATATTTTGTACACAGTGTATCTCACAAATTTAAGCTTCAGAATTTATACTTCAGTTTGAAATGCCTGCCCCATAACATGTTATATTACTTCAAATTGTCAAAAGCTTTAAAGCATACTTTTGTAGTTAATATCCATGCTTAAGTTTGAAACTGCTGTACAAATTCATGTATGTAACATGGAGATTGAATTATTGGTGCCAATAGTGATTATATCAACTCATAAGCAATTTCCTAGGTGTAATTAAATTATTTTCTTATACTTACCTTTGGGATTTTCATTCTGAATATGAAGTTGAGATTAATAAGTGTATTTTAACTTTTATCTCTGATTAAGTGAATAGATGTAATAATTTGAGTGCTTGGTTAAGTTATAGTTTCTATTTCAAATTAATGTAAATTAGATTTGGTTTATTATGAATTAAGAATATTGTGTGAAACTTTTACAATTTCAATTGACATGGTTATTCATTTTGACAAAAAATGTGTTATTTACTGAATTAAAGGATTAATTTCATTTTTCTTTTCTTTTAAGGCCACCCAGAAAAATGCAGCGCTTAAGTGGAGGTATGGGTCGAGGAGGTTTACCAAGAAATTACAATGCTGGTGGACGATTTACTTCTGGTTCCAGCTATGGAAGCAGAGGTAGAGGTGGATTTGGAGGTAGAGGTGGAAGAGGATTCGGGAGCAGCAATCAAAGTGCATATGGAAATGCTGGTAGTGGTGGATATGGAAATAGAGGCAGTTATGGAAATAGTGGTGGAGGGTATGGAAATAGAAGTTTTGGCTATGGTGGAGGTGGATTTGGTGGCAATAGCGGAGGAGGATTCAGTGGCAATAATGAAGGTGGATTTGGTGGTAATAGAGGAGGATATGCAAGTAATCGTGGTGGAAGTGGATTTGGAAATAGCAGTGGAGGAGGATTTGGAAACAACCGTGGTGGTGGATATGGAAGCAGTGGAGGAGGATATGGAAACAATAGTGGAGGAGGATACGGAAACAACAGTAGAGGAGCGTATGGAAACAACAGTAGAGGAGCGTATGGAAACAACAGTAGAGGAGCGTATGGAAACAGTGGAGGTGGATACGGAAACATCCGTGGAGGTGGTTATGGAAACAACGGTCAAGGTTATGCAAATGATGAAGGAGGGTGGTAAATAGAACAAAGATTGCTTCATGAGAAGCTAGGACTCGAAATATTACAGTTGAAACTAATACATAGGGAGGAAATATAAATAGGGAGTGGTTTAAATTGAACTTTCTATCTTTCCCTGTGCTCTGTTAATTTAGTTTTATATTCCAGACAATATTTTTGCTTTTGTAATTTTATCAAGTTACTGATATCTCATTTGTATATTATAGCACTTTCAAATAAACACATTACTTTAAAATGAAGTATTTTTGTAATTGTACTTTAATGCAACCATTTTTCTTTTAGTATTTTTAATTAGGCAACTTTGTGTAACAAATAATACAACTATTTATTAAATATATTTTGCGATATCAAATGAAATGTATTTTGAAAATTTAAAGTGTGTTCTAAATACAGAATTTTATATTCAAAATTTTTATATTTAATTTCTTTTATTCTTTCCTTGACTAATTAAAACTTAATGTTTTAAAGATACTTTTAATATTTAGGTTTTTTAATTTAACTGATCAATACTCTAATAAACTTTTGAACTAGGCGATGTAACAATGGAAATTAAAAGACTTGGCCAAGTGTGGTTTGGCCATTTTTATGTGCTCAATCACAAAAGGACTAGTTGTGCAATACTTTCTGTAGTCAACTTGCTGAAATCGAATTACAGATCATTCTGCAGTAATTGGCATGTATGGTCATATTCCTTATCCATTGATTCAGAGTTCACAACTAATTTGAAAAAAATTTGAAAATTAAAGAAATAAATGATTCATAACTTTCAAAACATACTCCAAGCAGCAATTAGTTGTATATATAGTTAGCATACACAATAGGCTGATGTTTTATAAAAAGTTAAATAACAGGTCAAGTAAAACATCTAGTGCTTTTTAATGGAAAAACTTGGTTTTAATTATTTCATCATCTCTTGAAACTGAATTCTGTACAGGTATTGCATTTTTTCATTTCTGTATCTTGAGGATTAGGCTAAAACTGCAGATTTCATAATTTTCATGCCAAGAGAAGTATTACTGTTATTAGTATAATGTAGTATACAGCAGATCGGAAATGAAAAAAATCATGATTAAAAATATTTGAAATAAGATTTATTTGCTTTAATTTGGATTTTTGATGATTAATGTATTTGTTGCCTCTAAGTTTAAACTTGGACATGTGACAAGCAAATCAGTGTAGCTTCCAGATAGTATTGATTTTTTAAACATTAATATACAGGATAGTCATAAAGTAATGTCCCTATATACGAGACCCTAGCAACCACAATTTTCAATGGAACTTAAGATTTAGAAATTTCAAGGTATGTGCTTGGAGTTATGTAAATAACAAGGATCGAGCTCTCATGGTTATTGATACAGTTCACAAATTTCGAATCACAAGACTCACTTTTAGTTATTGCAATGTGATCGGCAGAGTGGTGGTGAAATTTAACCATAGCTTTAAAAATGACTGCATAAGAGCATTGTCACAGATGAGTGGATGATATAAAAGAGGAAATAAAGGCAACAAGAAACCATAACATTTTACCTTTACAAATGCTCCACGTGGCCACCTTCAGGCAGACACATTGTATGCAAGATATTGTGAACACATGCAGAACTTGTCTAATGACTTTTTTCATGTCGGACACACTTCTCTTTATACTTTTGTATAATTGGCATTTTGTGATAGGTGCTTGTGGTTTATGCAAATTATGTGCATTATTACTGTTGCTTGTTACCTTTCTTACCTTTTGTCGTTCACACTCATTTTTGACAGTGCTCTTGCGCAGTCCTTTTTAGAACTAAAGAAAATTTTTATGCCATTTTTGGCTTTTCACATTACGATAAAAAAGTGTTGCTGTTCAAAAATTTTAAAATTTGTTAATTGTAACCCTAATTGTGAGAAGTTGATTCTTGTTATTTTCATTATTCTCAAATTTCGTTCTGATTCATTGAAAATCGGCTCGTGTATGGGGGAAGTTACTTAATGATCACCCAGTAGATGGTGGTTTAGGAAGCATAGCATGGCAAATTTTTTAGATTAAAATTCTTGTTTCTTTTATTCTTTCATTTGAATTCCATTTTATGGTACAAATTCGTGACACAATTTTAATAAGGAAATTATTTAGTTTTAAATTATAATAATTAAATACATTTTAATTTTCCTGTGTTTTTGTTACTTAATTTTTTTCAAGTGTAAAATCTTAGTTAAATTGTTGAAAATATTATTTCTAGAAATACAGAAGTAACGGGATAAGATGACTTTGTTAATGGTCCACACAAACACTAAATTCTAAATGAGTTTCCACCATTCCAAAGACATCTGGGATGCTGTTTCTTCAAGGAGAAAATCTAAAAAAATTATCTTTCACTTGAATTTTCATAATTACAGGCATGATACTCTGAATATATTTTTGCTAATATTAAGAGGGTTTTTCTATTTAAGTCTAGTTAAATTTCTTCAGGAAGTTCATTAGAGCTAGGAAGTAAGGAGCACCCAGAGCTCATTTGTAGCATACTTAAATGTTAAACAGTGCTTATTCCTCTAATAGAAATTGCAAACTTCTACTTGAAAGGATATCAGTTCAAGTCTATCCAATCTTTCCAAAGGGAAGAGTATGTCAAAATTAACCAAACATAATTAATGCATGGGCTGACCCCATGTTTAAAATTCAGCCTCTTCTGATTAACAGATTTGTGAGCGACACTGGTTTTCAGTGAGCAATGAAATTTGTTGGTCAGTCGTTATTGTTATACCAACATGGGCACAGCTCCAAAAGATTAAAACCCCTAAACAATATATTTTCAATGAGTACCCAAATAAATTATCAAAAAATCACCTTCACCAGGCTTGCCTGTATTATACTTGGAACTCTAAATTAAAAAAGAAAATTTTTATGACTGGTCTACGATCCAAACAAGGATTGGTTGATGCCAAACACAAGACAACTTCAAGTAAAAAAATGTTGTGAAAGGGAAAAAAGGGATTGGGGAATAGAGTAGTGTGACGAAAGTAGAAAGATTGCTTGGGTATCATGGGAGTGCAATTGTCGTGTTTACGAGACAGTAAACCCTGAGAAAAGAAAAGATCACTAGAGTACCTCGGGTTTGTGAAGCCTGTATGCACCTAAAGGAGATATGCCCCAAATGAGTAACCACACAAATATGTAGTGATTCAATCTCACTAACAGTCACTTTATCAGAAGGGGTGCAAAGTCTTAGAGATTCAAACATCTTGTGACCTAATATTTTTATGGTTGAGGTCTGGCCCCCTCTAACATGAGATAAATATTACAAATATAGATACTATTGGTAATGATCTATGGAAACAAAATAGATTTCCGAAAAACACTTATATAAAAAAGAAGTGGTGTTTTACTTATGCCCAATAATTCCTCTAAGTTGGTGTGCCACTGCATCCCAATCAAATTATTAGGGTAACCGGAAAGTAATGTCGTTTTTTTTACATTAAATTCAAACAAATAAATTTTTAACAAGTTTTTATTTTTAATCAATGATGTATAATCACCCTCGTTATCAACAACCTTTTGTCATCTAGTGTGCAAATTTTCAATGCCGGATCGATAAAAACCAATTGGTTTTTGAGCAAAATATCTGGAGATGGCATTTTGGATATCCAGATTTTCAAATTTTTTGTCACATAGAAAGTGTTGTAGCTATCGGAATAAATGGAAATCTGATGGTGCAATGTCGGGCGAGTATTGTGGGTGAGGCAGTACCTCCCACCCCAATTCATTAATTTTTTCCAGGGTTCGTCTTGCGCAGTGCGGTCTTGCATTATCGTGTTACAGAATAACGCCTTTTCTGTTGACAATATATATCGCTGGACACTTTTCAAGATTGATTTACTCGATCTAATTGTTCACTGTAAAGGTCTGCATTCACAGTTTGTCCAGGTTTCAACACTTCAAAATGAACGATTCCGCGAATACTCAACCAAACACAAAAGCGCCTTTTTGGAATGTAAACCTGGCTTAGCAGTACTTCGTGGCGATTCATTCGGAGAGAGCCACTGCCTTTTGCGTTTTGAACTATCATAGAGGACCCATTTTTCATCTTCAGTGATCAAGCGATCAAAAGACGCTTCTGTATTGTGCCGTTGAAGCAATAAGGTTGGGTGCGGGACCCAATCACCTGCTCTGCTTACTTTACCAATCTGCTGCAAATGTTCTTGAATGGTCGACCAAGGTTGGTTAAGAGTGTTTGACAGTTCCTCGATTGTCTGACACGGATTTGCTTCCACTTCCGCCCTTAACACGTCATTGTCTAAAGTTCGTCTTCCTGATCGATACAAATCAAAATTACCGGATCTGAACTTAGAAAACCACCTTTGGCATTTACGAACGTCTAATGCACTTGGATAAACATCGCAAATGTTTTTGGTAGCAACTGTTGAGTTTACTACCCTTGTGAAACTCAAAAAGCATACAGTGCCGAATATGTACCTCTTCTGGTATTTGGCTGGCCATTTCACCCAAAATTGCAAAAAAAAATTAAGATTTAATTATTTACAAGTAAACAAGTCACTTTAATCTTAAAATGTCTTTGGCACGACTTTGAAGTACACAATGAGCTGATAAATGATAAACAAATATTGACATGCGCAGAAACGACATTGCTTTCCGGTCCCCTAATATTATCACTTGTCTTCGAAGTCGGGAAGCCAGTGATTTTCAGTTAAAAAAAGATTCATTCTTGGTGTTACCAAGAAGCAAACTTTTCAACTTGTATAGCACATGCATCCTCCAGGTTATTTCATCTTCAATATTACAATAAAACTTTTATAAAGTAAAAAATAGAAAATTTAGTTTGATTTAAATCATGATTTTATAGAACAAAAATAATTTGATTTAAATTGGCATACCCTGGTATACAGTACACTTGATTTTAAATTTATTTTACATTAGTTACTAAGCATAATTTATCAATTGAGCTTTACTATATTTGTATAAGTTAAATAGATATTATGTTACATTTAATGTTTATAATCCAGTTTTATATAGGTTGGTAATCTTGGAACATTACTTGTAGATAAGGGGCTTTACAATATTATACCTACCATCCCAATTCATCGTGGTGTGCTTTTAGCATTATACATTAACAACTTCCTACACCAACAAAAATCTATTCTGAATTGACATTTTTCTGTTGTAAAGGTAATTCAATTAAGTAAAAGTTACTTTTTCTTTCATAAATATTTACATAGTAAACTAATTCAAAGAAAGCTTTCTCTCGATTAAAACTAAAAACCATCAGTATAAATTTTGCCTATTCTAGTTAGAATAAAATGTCTATGTAGAAATAGGACTATAAGACAGTTGTGGCATGTTTCAGTTTAATTACTCTATAGTACTGAATAGTTATTGAAAAATTGATTTTCAAATATCTTATTGAATAAACTTGACACCTTTTTGATATGTTCATTCTATAACCATATATATATATACATTACATTAATTAGTATGCATTGAATATTTTTCAAAAATAAGTAAAATACTTTAAAAACTATTCTTGTTAACAGGAAGGAAAAGGATTTATTTATAATTTTTTTTCTTCGAAACATTCACATAAATTACAATGTGGCAGTATTTCTATTAACTGGTGTCAATGGAAGTTAGTCAATTGGGACAAAACTTGGAAAACGAAAATCCACATTACCTATCAAACTGCATAATTGGGATGCCACTTAATCAGTCCCAAATAAACAAAATTGACTGTTTTACGCGAGATGCAAGATTTCCTTTCATTATGTCAATACAGATATAGCTATGTTAAATAAAGTGTTTTCTTTTATGATTTGTAGACGAAATATAGTTTAGAATAAGTTCTGATATTTTACAATGTGGATATTCATACTGTGAATCCGATATAAAATTATTAGAATTGTATGATTCAGAGTAATGCATCTCCTTGTGATTTTTTCCTTCTATTATCCTTGTGAATATAAAGGAAATTGTCAGTCTTATCCAGATTGAAAATACCTCTTTTCTGATGAAAAATAACTTTCAATATAGAATTGAAACAAACTTTCATTTCGGCATATTCTTAAAATGTTTGCATTAAATTCTTATATTTGAAATCAGGGTATGCTGATTCAAATCAAGTAATTTTTATTAAAAAAAATAATTGATTTAAATCAAAATTTTAAATTTCATTTTTCTTTCTATTAAGTTTAATATTGAAAATGAAATAATTGAACAAAATGCGTGTTATTTTATTCAAATAAGTTAAGAACTTCGCTGATACTGTGTTCTAAAAATTATATTGAAAATCATCCTCCCTTTGAAGACACTAAATAACAGTATTTGCTGATTGGGATCGTAATTACCAGACAAGTATTTTCATCTTGGGCCATTGACCAATAGGTGCCACTCACAAGCCCTCTCATCAGTGTTGATTTTGTTTCAAACATTCCGTGACTATAAATCGCACATGGCCAATTTTAAACCATTCACCATGTGTTGAGTGAAGATGCTCGAAATATATTCAATCAAATTATTAGAAGTTTGGTAACTTACTTTCTTTTTAAGATGTACTAGTTATCTGTTCATAAAAAATATACACTTAAAACGAAAATATTTTCTTCAGTATCACAAAAGCATTCCAATTTTGCACATAAATCTTTAAAAAAGCAATTTTAATAATTTCATTTTTGTTTTGTATAATATATTGGTTAATTTT
This sequence comes from Meta bourneti, assembly GCA_933210815.1. Lineage (NCBI taxonomy): Eukaryota > Metazoa > Arthropoda > Arachnida > Araneae > Tetragnathidae > Meta > Meta bourneti. The sequence continues at coordinate 47,859,259 of OW119929.1, read as the reverse complement.
TATTTCAATTTATTGGGAAATTTTACGCATTAATTCCTTAGAATTCTTTACCCTCCTAGAATAACTGTTTAATATTTATGGAATTGAAATTTGGAACGTAAAAGTTAATTCACTCATCTGATAATTGAGTATGTTAAGAAAAGACTATGGGTTGAAGCAGAAAGCTATTGGAATTGATAAATTTTTTATTGCACAAGCTCAAAATTCCACTGAATTGGCATTATCTGGGAGATGTTATTACACTAGCTCTATGCTGCTCAGAGAAAAGCTTCATTTCTTTTGTTTTATGTATAAACTCTTTTGTGTGCTTCGAATATACCTATGAAATACTTGTCAATGCTCAAAGAATTTGGAAAATAGGCATTTGATTTCAAATTTATGTATTTTCATGTCGTCTAACTTTTTTACTGAACTTACAAAAAATAACAATTTTTTCACCAATAAATTATTTTTGCAAGCTAAAAATTAATAAGCAGGAATTTTTTCAAGATGCAAGTTCCTTTTATTTTATTTTCTGTTGGTGACATGATTTTTTTTCTCAAAAGCAAGACTTGAAACGATTAATTATTTTATATAAAAATAATTGAAGTAATTCAAAACATTTTGTTCATATATGATAAATATATAATGCAAAAAAATCTGAAACTTGTATGAATGTAAAAAATGTACAGGGTTAGCATAAATGAATGACCAGATTTTAAACATTGTAACGCATCAGCCCCTTAATATGTGTCAGCGATATGCGCTTTGATTGGTGATGGCGGCCCACGTGACACACTCTCCGAGGAAGCGAATGAACAATATTTCGTTAGTTGTTTCCCAAGGCATTACTCATACTCATGTATGACTCATGTATGTCAGTCATACTCATGTATGACTGACGCACGGAGTTTTGTACCCCCAAGATGTTAATTTTTAAGTTTGTTTATTCTTGTTATTGTTTTGTCTTGTGCTTAGTGTTAATTAAAATTGCTCTTTTGGCCAATTCTTGCATTAGTCATTGGGTTCAGCTTTTCATGCCATGACGTATGGTCATTTCCTGCCAGGATCGCTAAGCGAGACTTCAAATCTCTATTTTTTCTTTCAACGAGGTTTGCTTGAGGATGATATACAGGTATCAGTTCTTGCTTAACACCAAGAATCTCACAAACAGCTTGCATTGCATGACTTACAAACTGAGTGCCATTGTCGCTTATAACGCTTCTCGGAAGTTCGAATCTTAAAGACTTCCTCAACGAGAGTGACAGCACACTCCTTGGAGGATGCGTTGCAAAGAGAAAACAGTTCAACCCATCTTGTACAGCAGTCTTCGACAATGAAGATCCAGCGTTTACCGTCACTTGTTTCCGGAAGGGGACCGAATAAATCAATATCAAGAGTTTCAAACCATTGATTGTACACAGGTGTTTAAGAAGTCCAGTAGGTTTCTGGTTTGAAGCTTTGTATCTTGCACAGTCTTCACAATTTTTGATGTATTCTGATATGAATTTTCGCATACCAGTCCAGTAATGTCTTTGTGCAATACGATTATACATACCCTCTTCACCATAGTGTCCCGCGGTAGGAGCATCATGGTATTCCTCAAGGATGTGGTTTCGTTCATGTGTTGGGACAACCAACTGAGCTTCCTCCGAGACAGAGTCGGGAGCGTATCGGTATAATATTCCTTGGTTCATTAAAAACCACGCTCTGTCCAATTAGCATAATCTTCTGTCTTTTAGGTTGATTCGAAACTATCTATTATCTACTTTAAACTTTCATCTTTAAGCTGTGACTCTTTCTCTCTTTCTCACGCATGTCTTTCGGACTTCTGTTTTGCATGTTGACCACAACGAGAGTATTAATTTCACAGTCAGGAGCACCCTCGTTTTTAGACTGGTCGGGGAAGCATATCGGCTATAACATTTAGATTTACCGGAAATATACTGCACTTTTACGTTGTAGGATTGGATTTTAAGAGCCCATCTCGCAAGGCGTCCGGTGGGGGACTTTAAACTTAGCAACCATCTTAGAGGCTGATGGTCGGAGGCTACTGTGACCTCGGTTTCTTCCAAATATCCACGGAATTTCCTTAAAGCCCAGCTACCAGTGATCCGTTTTGCCATGAATACTGTAAAGTGTTCTTCAACTGGGCAAAGTGCCTCTTTTCTTCAGTTTGGCAGAGAACTTAGAACTGTAGACGACGTACATCGGGACATTCGAGAAATTGCGTCAAATGAAAATTTTATACCGCAGATCACTCCTTACCTGAAAAGAATTGCGGAAAATTGTAAACTGGTACAACTCTTGATCGAAAGAAAACAAGATCAGCGAAAAGTTTACGCTGATTGGCGCAGACAAGCAGGACCTACCTCCAGTCCTGGTGATCACGTTTGGGTCACCATGCACCCTGTGAGTAACGCAGAAAAGAAAAGGACTACCAAATTCATGCCTCGACGTGACGGACCTTACGGGGTGCTCACACAATGGTCACCTACAACTTATGAAATTGCAGATCCCAAAAATTCGACCACACCTATAGGAGTTTATCACTCTTCAGCTCTCAAGGAATGTAAAGCTACTGACAGTACTCCTGTGGTCCCACTAAGAAAGAGAGGACGCCCTCCAAAAGCACGTAATGCTGACTCCTCGTCGGGACGTCGTCGGAGCCAGAGGGGGAGGTTGTAACGCATCATCCCTTAATATGTGTCTCAGCGATATGCGCCTTGATTGGTGATGGCGGCCCACGTGACACACTCTCCGAGGAAGTGAATGAACAATATTTCATTAGTTGTTTCCCAAGGCATGCGTAGGACTGATGCACTGGAGTTTTGTACCCCCGAGATGTTAATTTTTAAGTTTGTTTATTTTTGTAATTGTTTTGTCTTGTGCTTAGTGTTAATTAAAATTACTCTTTTGGCCAATTCTTGCATTAGTCATTGGGTTCAGCTCTAAAACATTTATATTTTCAAAACTATTACACATAATACACTACTGTTTGTGAAAATTGCAACACCATGAAGGAATCATGCAAATTAAACGAAACTTGCAGGAAATGCAAAACAGGTTAGGATATGCAAATGATTAGAACTACAAAACGATCACGCATGTGTGGTCCGAGAAGCACCCTCTAAACTCCCAAGTGAGCCGTTTATAAAAAGCACTGTAAGCGTGCGTTGAAATGTGCGTATCGTCGTTTGACTGCTGTAAATGATTGATTAGAAGCCAATATGCCTCGCCAAAAACGCAGTGCCCTACGAGCAACTAACGGAGTTCGAACGGGGCCGCATGATCGGCCTCCGTGAGGGTGGACTTTCGTATCGTGAAATCGCTACTCGCACGGGGCGTAATGCCACAACAGTGATGCGTGTGTGGAAGAGATGGACTATGGACAACCGGACAACTCGAAACCCCGGCAGTGGGCCGCGCAATCTGACGTCACCACGGGACGACAGACACCTCATCCGCATGGGGGTGAAGGACCGTACAGCGTCCTCTAGTGCGTTGGCACAACATTGGAGCAAGTCTACAGGTGTGTCATTGTCTGCCCCCACGGTGTTCGTCGACGTCTGTTGCGCCATGGGCTGCGTGCAAGGATTCCCCTGCGCAGGATTCCCTTGGCCCTGAACCACAGTAGCCTCCGGCTACAATGGGCTCACCAACACAGCTAATGGCGTGCCGATTGGCAACAAGTCGTCTTCTCAGATGAGTCCCGCTACAATCTGGACTATAACGATGGACGCGTACTCGTCAGACGCTACAAAGGTGAACGCCTTCTCCCGGAGTGTCTTATTCAGCGTCATACTGGACGAACGCCTGGCATTATGGTCTGGGGCGCTATTGGATATCATGGGCGATCCCGCCTACTCCAAATTGTGGGGACCTTGAACAGCGGGCGTTACATCAGAGAAGTTTTGGAGCCCGAGGTCCTACCCCTCCTACAACACACTCCCGGAGCTGTATTTCAGCAAGACAATGCCCGTCCACATCTTGCTCGGAATGTACCAGCCTTCTTCAGTGCACGACAGGTTCCGCTTCTTCCATGGTCTGCACGTTCCCCAGATATGTCGCCCATTGAGCATGTCTGGGATTATATCGGACGGCGACTCTCTCGTACCGCTCGTCGGGCAGAGAGTACGGCTGAACTTTGGCATCATATAGAGGCCATCTGGAATGCCATTCTTCAGCATGATATTCAGAATCTGTATGATTCGATGCCACGACGTGTACAGGCTCTCATAGGTACGCTTGGCGGCTGCACAAAATATTGATTTTCGGCATTATTTTTGTCTTATTGCTCTGTAAATTTGATCGTTTATTTAAACCACGATAAGGCCCCGTTCACATGAGGCGTTTTCCAACGCGCGTTTTACGTGAAAACAAAACGCGGGTAGCCCAAGTACAGAGTTCTACTGGAGTGTTCACATGAGAAATCGCGAGAATCCAAGCGCTAAACTTCGGCGCTTCAACAATCTCCGGTCGTTCTAACGATTAGAAGGCGTGTGGAGAAGCATAGGTTTGTACTGCACCGTTCACATGACACGCGTTTTGACGCCCCTTTAGGGCTTTTTTATTCCCCTAATCCAAGTTTCTATCTTCGCGATCGTTAGAGTGAAAATTTCAACGGATTTGAAATCTGCGGAAAATTTTAGATCGGTAGATCAGATCGATACCTAAAATGTGATTTTCATTAAATAAATATTTTTTTCAACTGTAACTTTAATATTTTCACGATAAGCATTTGACGAATATATTCATTTCGAACACAAAAGAGAGTATTAATCTCGTTTTTATAGAAAAGATATAACTTGATTGGAGTATTTTGTCTTAATCCACTGCTTTATTATTTATAGCCATTAAAAATAGGATGAGAAAATTTAACCGTATTCGATTTATTGAAGAAATTTACTCTGCTTTCACACAAAACTTGTAAAAATGTGATAGTTTATAAAGGGGATAGTGGGTAATTTTATTTCTGAGGTAAAGTATACCGACAACTGTCCGTTCTAGTTTTCATATGCGGCAAACGTCTTTAAAATAAAGCTTAAATTAAATATTCAATTTAAAAGAGCTAAACTTTAGTTATTTTTTTTATTTGCCCTCAACGGGTAAAATGCGTAAGATAAGTTTCAATTTTCATTCATTTTTCACATCCTCGGGTTACATTGAACTCGATATCCCTTTTGAAAATGAACTTCTGATTTACTGAACTTAATTTACTGTGTGTGTTTTTTGGTTTTTCTTTGAGATTTATTTTAGTTTTAACATAATTTTCTCTCTTCATCTTGGGTTTTAATCAAATTTTAGTTGAAATGTTTCCCAGTCGTAATTCCATTTGTGCTACACTGAAAGAGAGTAGGTCCGAGGGTTAGTTTTCGTTTCGGATAGTCGGAACTCAGGGGGGTATTTCAATTAACGTCACACTGGAGCAACACAACGGGCTATTGGTGACGGTCCGGGATCAATCCCAAAGGGGAAGATCGAGGACAACACCACGTAATTTTGAACCACGGTCAGATGACGAGGCAACACCTGAGCTGGCACCCCACTCTCCAAACTTCCACACCACGCCAACGTGAGGACATTTGAGGCCACGACAGATTTAACGTGCACCAGCCCCCTTTGTACACGACGGTGTTTGGCTGGATTCGAACTCGCAACCCTTCGGTTGCCAGTCCGTTACTCTTCCAACCGGGCCATCGCGGCCCCGGAACTCAGGGAAAAGCGTTTAAAAATTAAAAAACTAATTATTTTTATATATGTGTTATTTGTGCTGATACATAAAAAGGAAAGATAGGTTTAAAAAAAAAGATTTATTTGAAGGAAAATTAAATAAAAATTAGCTATAGATCGTAGGAAACACGATAAAACCTGCAAAAATAACTTAAAAAAGAAAGGTTATCACCAGTGCCGGATTTTGTTTGCGTGTCATCTTATACAATGCCATATAAACAGAAATTCCGTTTCCAATTTCCTGGTTCTAGAAATGTAGTTTTTTGGGGGACATATTTTTACTTTACACTGTCAATTTTAAAATTTTGAGGAAATTGTTTGGTCATTTTCCAGTTAGTTTCGTTTTAATCAAAGTTTTACAGAAATATTCCAATTCTTCATATGCAGTTTCGCTTTTACGATAAAACACATTACAAATGACTCATCTGCTAGCTTCTTGAGCCCAAAAAATCTGTGATCACCCGTTAACACAAAACAAATCCTTCTTACTATTTTTATTGGTGGGTGAATTATCGATACTGGAGAGTGAAGGTTATATTGTTTTTCCTCTAGTCTTGACAGTAAAAAACGAATATTTTAGGATTTTAGAGTTAATGAAAATGTTTAATGCTACAATTTGAACTACATAAAGCAGTTTCTCTGATCCGCTGGCTCCTAGGTCCAAAATATCCCGTCATTCGAAAAATTTTGAAAAACGTACGAAAAGCTAACGTGGAAAAATTTACAACCGAGGTTGATGGCATTGGCATTGCACTGGAACGCATCCTATACTATACGTTACGAAATATTTACCTGTTTAGGTTGTCACTTCTGGTCAGCAAGTGGATTATGGTGCATCTATTTATGTATAAAGATTGAAGTTCAAAAACACTTTATTCACAGGCAATTAGGGAACGGATGTTTTACAAATCGCAATATCAAATTTTTACGTCATTTTGAATATTTTTTAGATTATTTTAGGCATTTTATTGGTCATTTTTATACATTTCTAAGTCAACCAAATCCAGGCTCTTGTGAACACAGGGGAAACAATTTTAGGTTGGGAAAGAAAGATTTTAATCCTATTTTTAATGGCTGTAAAATTAAAACAGTTAATAAGGGGCAATAAAATATCTTATTAAAGTGACATTCCCTTTGAAAACAAGGCAATACTTCCGCTTACGCTTAGTATTTAAAAGGAATATCTTCAAAAAGATTAGTTGCTACAATTGAGAAAAAAAATATTTTCAAAGAAAATCATGTTTTGGTATCAATCTGTCATAAAATTTTACGCTGATCTGAAATCCGTTGAAATTTTGATTCTATCTAACCATTCAAAAGATAGAACTTGGATTAGGGGAATAAAAAACATAATTTAATGCATACGGGAACTGACCTTAAAAAACGCCCAAGAGGTGTTCACATGATAAAGCTCGAAAATTCTTGTCAAACGCGCATTGGAAAAAGTTCATGTGAACGGGGCCTAAGTAATACGTGGAATAAATTTCATTTATTTCTGATGATTCTTTCAGTGTTGAAATTTTCAAATAGTGTATAATCAGTGATACTTGAAAATAAAGAATATTCCAAGTTTTTTTCAGTTACAAATGTTCTATGTGTAAACCTTTCGTAACACGACAAACACATTTGATCTGTAATCAAGTTCGTTCCACACATTTTGCAGTTGGACTCCCTCGTAAAATTCCTAACCCTGTATATGGTGTACGTGGGATCTGGCAACCTTACTTACCTGGGACCAAAAAATTCATTCACTGGTTATGGGTTAAACTCAAAGTAATCTAATCTGCTTGAGAACCAGATGGAAAAACATTGCTCATCTTGGCATTTTGGATACATTTACTCTATAATGTGATTTACTTTGTTAATTTCTGTTTGGACACGTCAATCGATCCCGTTATGTGCTTTGTGAGTTAACAGAATAGAACTCAGGATTAACAAGTAACAGATTTATTAAAGGTAACAATGGAGAGCGAAGCTGCGAGGTTGGTTCTCGGCAGGCAGCAAGTGACAGATAAACAAGAAAAAAGGGGGTGGCTAAGCAGCCCCTTTGAACATAAACATACAGGCGCGGTGACATCCCCGAGTGGTCGGGTTGTCCGTGCGCCATTTCGTAGGTAAATACTCAACAATTCCTATGTCGCGTTTTTATCTTTCAAAAATTTACCTGGCTATATTTCTTAATACATTAACGTTTTACATAAAATATTAATGTTATAATAATAATTAATTAAATAAATAATAATTAATAATAAATAAATAATAATTTAATAAATCAAAACTATCATCTCCAACAAATTTAAACTTATACGGGCAAGGAATTAATTACAATAATAAAAATTCTGATTTAAATAAAAAATAAGTCTGATTTAAATAAAATAAATCTGATATTTTTCATTAAAAAAAAATCATGATTTTTTCATACTGTTTGAAATGCTACAATCACATTGAATGATGAAATTTTGCAATTAGGCACTAAAGTTCATTTTATTAAAGTTTATAGCTGACAGTTGTTTTATATTTCAAAGTAAAGGAATATATAGGGTGGGCGAAAAGTCCATGACACATTTCAAAATTTAATATAAAATCAACCAATTGTCGAGTGTGCGGTTTTCACTAAATAGCTATACATGGCATGAAGTTTTTTTGGCATAAAAATTAGTTTACTTGTTTGCACATAGATGGCGCCATCCCGGCTATGACGACCAATGGAAAGAGCAAAATGCGTAGGTTGGTACTTTGAAACAAAACCTGTTCAAAGAAATTTTCGTCGCACGTTTTACAAAGCTGCTCCTTATCGAAATAACATTTTGTTCTCAATCCTACAAGGTCAACACGAAGTTCTTCACGAGAATTAGGAATTGTGCGCACATTACGTGGAGTGCTTCATAAACGATTGCACTTCCAATCCTACAAAGTGCAGTTATTGCAAGCTTTACAACCTAATGACATGCCGCGCCGTAGTGACTGCTATTGATATGCCTCAACGTATAGACGTAGATGTGGTGAGTTTCTACGACGTATCATTTTTACCGACGAAGCAACTTTTCATTTATCCGGCAAGGTTGCACACGAGGGTCGGAAAACCCACATCGTATAGTTGAAACCATCCGTGAGTCCAAAATTAATAGTGTGGTGCGGTTCGATGGTCGTATCATAGGCCCTTTCTTTTTTACCGAGTCTACTGATGACAAAGGAAGTTTACCTGGACATATTGCAGATTTTTGCCGTTCCACAAATCTCACATTTGCATCCAAATGTCCTTTGGCAGCAAGATGGTGCTCCTCCACACTGGGATAAAATTGTACGACTATCTAAATGAGGAATTGCCTGGCCACCTCGTTCTCCAGATTTACTCCCTTTTTATTTCTTGTGGGGATATGTGAAAGACAAGGATGGCAAACATTGAAGACACGAATCACGCAAGTAATCAACTCTATTCCGCAATCCATGTTAGCAAATACGTGGATTGAAATTGAGTATCGGTTAGATGTGGCTTGAGCCACAAAGCCTACATTGAAATATGGTAGTATGTAGTGACAAAACTGCTAATAAATTCTAATATATATTGTAATTATTTGTGTACAATTTTTATATTGTTTTTCGGTAGTGCCATCTATGCGTTAAATTATGATTTTTTTATGCCAAAATAAAAAACTTGATGTCATGTAAAGCAATTTTGTGAAAACCGCACTCATGACAATTGGTTGATTTTATATTAAATTTTGAAATGTGTCATGGACTTTTCGCCCACCCTGAAAATTCGTAATTTGTTTTCTCTTAAAAAATAGTTTCCAACTCGTATGACTTCTCTAATATTGAATAAATTTTGTGTTACTGCATTCATTAGGAAAGAACAGTTTTTGCTTTTCAAATCAGTACTGTCAAAATATATCACCCAAGAAAGTTAATTTAGTCCCACATGATATTCCTGAGCTGACATTTTCAACTTTTTTATGTAATATGAATAAAATCAAACTAAATGCAAAAGTAGAAACACATTAATTTGAAGCAAAAATTCAATGAAATTATATTTTAAATATTGACAAACATAATCAAGTATTTCATGGAGAAAACATGACTCTAATTGAATATGTCTAAGTAAATATAAATATTTACTGATTCTTTAAATCACTTAGCTCTTGTAAGCATTCAATAGCATCTGCTTCAGCAGAAGCATGTTTGCTCTTTTTTGCCAAGTTTAAAGCAGTTCTACAAGCTTTTTCTCCTCTTGGGATATCTCCTAGCTGCAAGTAAGTAGCTCCCAAATTGCAATAAAATGCAGGTAAATCATCAGATTCGTCACTATCTTGGGATCTTCTGATGGCTTTATTAAAATTTTCAATCGCCAACTCATACTCTCTCAATAAACTATATACACTACCAATGTCATTTAACAAAACTAAAGTTTGTGGATGAGATAAACCATTCACTCTCTCAGAAACATCCAGGGCTTTCTGAAAATTCTCCTTTGCATCTTTCAACTTTCCAGAAGCCAATAAATATCTTGCATACCAGTCTACACTCATTGCCCAGAGAAGAAACGTGTCCTTTTCCTGGTCTGTGAGAGAGTCAACATTTTGCAAGTCCAAGTTATCTAATTTACTTTGCTGAGTATTGATACAAAACCTAAAACCCTTTTCTGCCTTTTCCACTTCATTTCTATGACTATAAATAGAGGCAAGTTTCAGAGAGATTTCAACAATTGAATTGTCATCAAATGCTGTTCCAGTAGCTAGAAGTTCTTTTGTAACTTGTATGAAAAGTTTTTCAGCTTTGGTAAAGTCACCTTTCTCAAAGGCAACATTCGCTAAAAGGTCAAATATGTATCGTTGTGCTTGCATATCTTGTCTTTCTTGGGCTAATTTGAGTGCCAAATGCAATACATTTTCAGCCTTGTCATATTCTTTTTTCCTCATGCTTAAGATCCCAAGTTTTATAACAGATATCATAGGGTCCTCTTTTTCCGTTTCTTTTTTCAGACCAAGCCATGTCAGAATTCCAGCTAAGAAAAAATGTCTGTTGTTTGACCTAAAATAAAAAGAAGTTATATTTTATAAAAGTCAATAGTTAAAGTAATGAAACATGAGTGAACACATTTTTGCATAAACAAGAATTGTTATTTCCATTCAGAACTATTTAATAGAAATAGATCGAAATTGCAGGATTGGAAGAAAATGAGTTAGCAGACAGAATGCCCAAGATGGGTATTAAAATCAATACCAATCAGAAAGCACTTTCCACAAAAGTGATTAAAAGGCTTCTGTCCAGAACATTTGGGTGTTATGGCACAAGGGTTATATTTAGCCAAGCAGCAACATCAAGTAAATGGACACAAATAAGGAAAGTTTTGCTGACACAGAAGAGAAAAACATCTGAGGTAATCGAAAAAGCCACTTAAGAAATGGAACAAAACATGACAGGAAAACAAATCAAGAACAGAAGCACTGGTCCTTTTCAGATTTTGAACTATACATTATTGCATTGCAGCTTACTTAGAGAGAATTGGAATATACTCCTTTTAAAGTCATTTCTTACTTTACTATAGGATTTGGTTCATTTACCTTTTGAAACAAGATCATAATAAAACACAACTAAATAAAAAACAATTTAGAATAGTCTTACAATTACACACATGCATAATAAATTTGACATTTTAGTTTTATTGGTTTGACCGATGATGGTTGGTTGATTTGTTACTCATGGCGCAAGATACAAAAATGGTTTGATTGATGAAATAGTGAAAGGATCGAAAATAAAAAAATAGAATAGGCTGAACTATTTGGCTACTAAGTAAAAATAATTGTTTCATCTTAATCTAGATCTCATAAGGCATTAAATAGAGGTTACACAAACATTCTGTGCCAAGCAATCCAACAGAATAACAATTAAATAGTAGTACTCACTGATAGTAAAAATTCAAAAACTTTCAAAACCGTGACTAATCATGATTCAAGAACTTGGTTAATGTAAAAAATGCTTTGTCAATGTCAAAGATAGTCAATGGCCTTTTCGGTAGAGCAAGATGTCCACCATCATCAGGACAGAAGTCTGAAGAAACACAAGTTTAAATATGTATTTCTAAGAGAATGGTGTTGCAACAACTCACTTTTTTAACCGAGACCTTCCAGTCTGCATGTAAAGGTGGGGAAACACTAGCGTCATTCACTAGTAGGTTCGACAGCATAAAAATAGATAAGGCTCCTCTGATGTTTAACTCGAGAATAGAACTCGGAGATTGGATCAGGTTTCCTCATTTGAAATCAAACTGGTGAGAAAATTTCCAACAGTGTTGCGTGATGTCAGATTTGTTTATCTCCTTATTTTTAACACAAAACAGTGGTGACTTGATTAAATAAAAATTCAGCACCAAGTGACAACATTTGGAATTATTTGCTAAATGTATTAAAATTAGTTCATGATGAGATCTAATAAAAGCAACAAACCCAACAGAATAGCAATCAAGTAGTACTTATTACAAGTAAATTGAAACCCGAATGGATATTTTGTAACAGGCCACAAAGTGGCCTGTTGAGTAGAAATAGGTTTTAAGTTAGCCTATCCCCATAACCTACCAGCTGCAAAAGAAAAAACAGTTCTAAAAGTTATTAGTATAAGTATAATTTTTAACAGTGGCTTTTTATGGGAATGACGAAAAAGCACAATTATTGCATGCCTGCCAAAGTGGCCATTCCACGCAAAATGAGCAAATCGGCTGCGGCTGACATATCACCGATTTCAATGAAAATCAGTTTTTAAATAGGTCACATATAGTAATGACCAACTGCAAAATATTAGACTTCAGAAATCTATATTTTGTTAAGTATTGACATTTAAAGTTCCAGGTCACACAAATTTAGATTTTCTGGCACTAAAAGTGGCCTGTTTGCGATAATATATTTCAATAAGTTATTGACACAAATTTAAAATTTTTATATCGTTGCATTCTTCAGAAAAGGGTCTCAGGAAACGTCAGAATATAATTTAATGGCCTTCATTGCTGAATCTGAGGAATCGACGAAAATAGAAATTTCGCCAATTTGTTACAAATTTCAAATTGCTCTGGTATCTCTATAAATGGAACGACAATATTAAAAATTATTCTTAATGAAGAGCCTTTCCTAACAAATAACGTGACGTAATTTGGTGATTGTATTTCAACTCCTTTATAAGAAAAAACATTTAAAAGTAAAAATTATGGAAAAATACGATTTTTAATTTTTTTAAATGTATATTTCACTGTGAGGGAAAGCTCCAAGAACATCAAAACTTTTCAACATAGAAGAGCAATATGTCTATTATGTCCTGAAATTTTCATAATTGTAATTTGATTATTTTTGTCTCAGGAAAATTTTTAATTAGACGTAAATTTTACTTTTTTATCGCAGCTGATAATGAGTTATAACCTCCGATAATATAAAAAATGCGATATAAGAATGAAATATAACTATTATTATGGTACACGTGCAAAATTTCACATGAAATTTCTTTTTAAAGTCTTGCTTAATCCAAGGAGTGTTTCCATCAGTGAAATAATTAGGTGGAAAGTTAATTTTGTTAGAGAAGTCTTTTCGATTTGCTTTTTCTCTTGGAAATGTAAATATTAAATACTACTACTTGTGAATATTAAATGCGTTTTGTAAATATTAAGCATTATTAGTCAGAGAAACACTAATTTTGAGAGTAAAAAAATTAAACATCGTTGTTAAACTCGATTTTCCCAAATGTACATAACTCACGAATCCTTTTTAAATATGTATCAGAATTACTAGTGAAATAGGTATAGATTTCAAGATTCGGCAGCACTAGGAAAATTTCAATTTAAGCAATTTACGAAATTAAAGAGACCTTTATCAGATTGAAAGTTAATTTGAAGACACTCAAGCAAAGGTTTTAAATGTCTAAGCTTTTTTTAAAATTATGATTTGATGTCCTGCTCTTAAAATTTCCTTCAAAAGTTAAAAATAATTTGACACTTCATTGCTGATTTGGTTAAAATTCACCCTGCGGCCAGTTTTTCTGATTTTTGCTCATTTCACATGGAATGACCCAAAGATAATTGTGAGGTAGAGTTAAAAACATTTCACAAAAAAAGGAAATACTTTTGTGAATGATTTAATCAACATGCAAACATTTAGTTGTTCTCTTTTCTTGAGTTGTACACTGCTAGTCAATTTGATACTATAAAAGCAGCTTATTAAGAATTATGGTTTACTCATAGAATAGGTATTTTTACTTCTGATATAAATAAATCAGTAATCATTTTGAACATGATAAAGTTTAATGTTTTTAAAACATTGGGTACTTCTGCATTTGTTGTCAACATTCTGTCTTTCAAACAATACATGAAAATTATAAGGGTGTTTTCTACTGTAGTAGTTATTGGAGTATAATAAATGGATTAGAAATTCGATAAATCAACCAGATTTTATAGGTTTAGATAGATTTCAGAAAATATGTTTCATAGAATTGGGTTGGTTGTTGGGGTTTTATGGCGCAAGGGCCATATTTGACCATGCTGCACCAGACACAAGACATATATCTAGTAATAGACATACACACAATGAAAGTTTTACTAACACAGAAGATATACATCCAGGGTGGAATGCACCTGATAGGAATTGAACCTGTGCCACCTACAACTCGAAGGTTGTTAGCGCAGTGGACATATCCACTGAACCACGATGGCCCTTCATACAATTGGGTAACGCTGTTAAAATCCAAATATTATGCCCTAGTTGAAACTGAAGTTGATCCCGAGAAAGGAAAAATAATCCTAGCAAATATCATTTCTTTCAATATTGTTTAATATTGAATAACTGCTAAGAGCCTCTGTGATCACTTAACATTAAACACCAATTAGTACAAAAAGAAAAATTGTATCTTGTTTAAAGAGGGTAATGGTAATTAATAAATATCGCATTGGAGCAGGGTATGCCGATTTAAATCACAATGAAAATCATGATTCAAATCAAGTGATTTTTATTAAAAAATCATTGATTTAAATCAAAATTTTAAATTTCATTTTTCTTTCTATTATGTTTAATATTGAAAATGAAATAATTGAACAAGATGCATGTTATTTTATTCAAATAAGTTAAGAACTTCGCTAATACTGCGCTCACCTCAAAATTATATTGAAAATCATCCTCCCTTTGAAGACACTAAATAACAGTATTTGCTGATTGGGATCATAATTACCAGACAAGTATTTCCATCTTGAGCTATTGATCAATAGGTGTCACTTATAAGCCTCTCATCAATGTTGGTTTTGTTTTAAACATTCTGTGTGACTATAAATCGCATCGCACATAGCCAATTTTAAACCATTCACCATGTGATGAGTGAAAATGCTCGAAATATATTCACTCAAATTATTAAAATTGTGGTAACTTACTTTTTTAAGATGTTCTAGTTATTTATTTAGTATATTAGTCTGTTCATTAAACATAGACACAACGAAAAGATTTTCTGCAGTAGGATCTGGTGGGGTAAAATGGGTAGGTGGGTAGTCCATGCAAAAGCTACCTAATTAATTATAAACCCTATTTTGATGGAAAATAAAACACAACTATATATTTAAGTTCTTTAAAAAGTTTTTCAATCGAAAACATTTTACTGGTAACATCTAGAAGATCCTGATGGCCTCTTGTTTGTTTTGATCCAGTCATGTGGGTTGTAATTGTCTGAAAAACTTTCTATTTATGTATGCCTTTCTAAAACTATTACGTAACTTTTTGTTCTCCTGAGCTAGATAAAGGACTTGTTAACAGATTTCAATAAACAGGCAAGAAATTACAACATTATTTTTAATACTAGATTTTTTTAAATAAAGTGGGTAAAACTTTAGGCTTAGCGGCAACGTTGAAACTTGTTTTGGGGGTTCTTTTATACTAAAGATCAGCAAAAATGAAAAAGTATAAGTATTCCACAATACATATGTATAGTTATAATATTATGACTGCACCAATTACTAGTCGTGCCTTACAGCCCTTAGATGCTGAGGTTTCCATGCCACTGAAAATAACATGGAAAGGAATTTCAATATCATGGTACAGGGAAAACAACTTGCAAAATGTTTTTAAGGTCACATTTCTATGTCTATTGAAATGGTTATGTGAATCATTAAAATTGACCATGTTGTGAAAGAATTAAGGAAAGTAGTTATATACTGTAAATCGACAGGCTATGGAACACAGAATTTTATGGATAGATAAGGCATTAATTTTCCAGAATGAAGTTCAATATGTGTTGTAAGCTTGTCACAAAATGAAGGGAATTAAGCTTCACAGGAAATAATAACATAACTTTCAAGCAACTTATATGCCAGATAAAGTTACTTTTCACTGTTAAAAAACCTGAAATTAGCCATATCAACAACCCTCTCAACTCCTGTCTACTGATCTTAGAAATGATGCTCAGAATTCATTGAGAAAAAATAAAAGGGTTCAGAGAAAAATAGGTGAGGCATTAACAGAGGCTCTAGCATCCTAAAGCATTGATTTCAAGAAATATAAGATAGGCCTAGTAAACAGAAAAAGAAAAACTTGAAAACATCAGCTCAGGCTCTTACTGAAAAAAGTTATGAAATCAGCAGAAAATACTGAAGAACCATAGAGCAAAATTGACAGTAGCCATATTAAGCAAGGTTCTTGGGTAATATGTAGGTTAAAAAAATCAGTTCAACAATTCGTTGAGCAAGTAACAGAAGTCGGAAAAGATTAATTCTTTCTTAAAAAATCTAGAGTTAATTGATGGTATACTTTTTAGAAAAGGAGGATGTTGGCATAATAGATATTGGAAGCACATTTATTATACACACATCACCAAAAAACCTACATTTGATAATCATGGAGTTTTGATATGTATAATCTCTATCTTTCTCACAACTCATGATAACATAACGTTTTTATGAATTTTGAGTAATTCATGTTTTGTATTTTTGGGTTGAACTTTTGACTGTTATTTACAGTGAAATGAACACCCAAACATAGTTCAAGTACATCTTGAGCTACAGCGTTCATAAATATTGTTATATATTACAAGTTATGCATTTAGAAGGCCACTAAAATAGTAGCTCATTGAACTAGTTAATTTAATAGTAGCTCATTCAATAAAAATTACCCCATACCATGGGATAAAGTGGGTATAAAAATAGCCAATCAACTAAAAATATAGGTTTAAATGTGAAGAAAACATGCAGTATGTTCTTGAATAATGCAATATATATATAATACAAAGAAACCACTTTTTTAAAACTTGTCATTGCCAAATTCTACTTTGAAATTGAAAAGTTTTTTATACCCACTTTACCCCACCTGACCCTATCACAAAAGCATTCCAATTTTGCACATAAAAACTTTATAATTGGCACTGTTCTATTTACTCTATCATGTGATTTACTTTGCTAATTCCTATATCGCGTTTCAATCTTTCAAAAATTTACCCAGCTATATTTCCTAATACATTAATGTTTTACATAAAAATAATTATGTTTAAATAAATCAAAACTATCTGGAATCTACATTGTAATATATGTGTCTCATGTCCAACAAATTTAAACTTGTGTGGGCAAGGAATTAATTAAAATCATAAAAATCTGATTTAAATAAAATAAATCCTTTTTAGATTAAAAAAAATCATGATTTTTTTTCATACCCTGCACTGGAGCAACTCAACAGGCTATGTGGACAGTCAGGGATCAATCCCAAGGTAGGTAGGTATTTTAATTAACGTCACACTGGAGCAACACTACGAATCAATCCTAAGGAAAAACATTCGAGGTCAACACCATGTAATTTTGAATCATGTTCAGATGACGAGGTAAATACCTGAGCAGGCACCCCACTCTCAAACTTCCACACTACACCAATGTGAGAACACGAGATTTAACATGCACCAGCCCCCATGTCCATGAGTCTTTGGTTTCGAACACGCAACCTTACGATTGTAAATTCGTTATTTTTCCAACCGGGCTACCGCAGCTTTGTTTAAAGAGGGAAATCGCAATGTAAATGGATAGCAAATTGTTCATCAGGTTACCATCAAAAGATATTTTTATAGCAAAATTGTTGTTTCACAATATTTTTATCCTAAATACACTTTAAAATATTAAAGTTTAAATTTTTAAAGTTGAAAGCAGATGAAGTATTTTTTCATAAGGGGGCCATAATTTATGTGGATAATTCTGCATCCACTTCAATTTGCATTTTTTTGCCGAGAAAACATGACACAAACGGACTAACATCTTTCAGTGTAATACATATATACTATACCTATATGTTTTGTTTCTTGTATCAGTTAACTTTATGCTGAATACTGATGAATCTGGTCTTTTATATTTTAAGTATGTTTCTTGGCATTGCGCACACTTGCAATAAGAGTGATATGCTCGGTACTTCAATAAACATGACGATAAAATACGCCAGATATTACTACGCATACCCAACATTTTGAATTTTTCAGAGTATCAGCAGAGCAAATAAATACATCTTGCTGGGTAGGAATAGATTTAATTTTGAAGTAGATGTCTATATGATCCTTCAACGGAAAACATTGTTACTTGCATAACAGATTTGTTTATTTTTTCAGGCAACTGCAGTACAAGTACTAACGGTTTCAGTTACAAAAGACCAGTTAAAATAGAAAGGTGAAACCAAGGAATATGGTACGTAGTTAATTAACGATACACTGGATAATTAGAAGGACTATTGCAACGGTCCGGTATCAATTCCGAAGGGTAAGTTTGTAGGTAGATATTTTAATTAACATCGCACTGGAGCAACACAACGGGCTATTGACGACGGTCCGGGATCAATCCCTAAAGGAAAGATCCGAGAAAGACCAAGGACAACGCCTCGTAATTTTTGAACTATGGTCAGATGACGAGGTCAAGACCTGAGCTGGCACCCCACTCTCCAAACACCAACACCACGCCAATATGAGGAAATTTGAGGCCACATTTTTTTTCGTGCACCAGCCCCCATTCACGATGGTCTTTGAATGGATGGAACTCGTTGCCAACCGGTTGCTAATCTGCTACTCTTAGAACCTGGCTACCGTGGCCCTCAGAATTAGGGAAAACGCAATCCATGCAAGTGGGTGGGGGTATTTCAAATAACGTCACACTGGAGCAACACAATGGGCTATTGGTGACGGTCCGGGATCAATCCCAAAGGGAAAGATCCGAGGACAACACCACGTAATTTTGAACCACGGTCAGATGACGAACCCATGCAAGTGGAGCAGCACAAAGCGTGTTGGTTCACCCAAGTCTAAAATTTTTATGGTCATCGAAATAAAACATGAATGCCCATCTACATTTCAGAGTCCTGCAGACTCAAGTCTAGTGATTGCAAATTCGGTTTCGGGGTAACCGGGAAACCGACCCAAATTTCGAAACCGAAAAACCGGTTTAACTAATAAATGGAACAAAATAATAATTTTAAATACATAAGAGCTGAATAAATGAATTTTTAAAAGGTACACATCTTTACAAGTTCTTAATCCTTCCTTTAATAAATTCGGAAAAATATCCATGTTCCATATGTATCCATACGTACGTTCATCCGGAAAGAACCAGGGACCCGCTACCTGTCTCCAACATCCGAGAAAGAGACCACTATGGCAGCGGAGGTTTGATGGTTTGGGCAGGCATGTTGGATGAGTGCAGACCTCCATGTCTTTGACAGAGGTTCTGTGAGATATAGGGATGAGATCTTGGAGCCCCATGTTCGCTTTATCAGGAGTGCAGTTGGCTGATTTCATTTTTATGGACGACAACGCTCGTCCACATAGGGCTCATCTAGTCGACGAATATCTGGAAAGGGAGGATATCCACCAGATGGATTGGCCAGCCAGATCTCCAGATCTAAACCCTATAGAGTTAAAACCTCTATATCTACAGTGTATCTGAGACGCTCTTGGGAGGGCAATTGCAACTCGATACCAGAACCATTCAGGACCTGAAAACAACAACGTTGCTGGAGGAGTGGGACCGATTGCCATAAGACCTTATAAACTGCCTCATTTTTCCAATATTAATTCACTTCTTGAGAACTGTATATAACTGTAAGAGGAGACCATACCCATAATTAACCCTTTTTTGTGTCGATATTGTAACAATAGACAATGTATAGACAATGGAATCGAAATCACTGGACAGATTAATATAAAAGTTTTTTTTATTAATATATTGGTAAAAGATAAATGCAAATTTTAAATAAAAAATTATCCATTTCATAAACAGATTTAGATATTTTTTCTAAAATTAGTTCCACGGATGTGAAAGAGATTAAGTTTAAAGGTGAACCGCCACATCGTATGCTGGCGGCAAAAGATCTTCATACGGAGGAGGGTTTTGCGATTCTATAAAATACTGCGTTTCAGCTGCGGATTCGCTATGCAGAAACGGTGTCCCATTATTTGCAGTAGTGATGATTATTGCTATCCGAGGACGAGTGTTCATCCTTTGGCGACTTTCGGAATTCTAAAAGAAATAGTGAACTAATAAAATAGAAAATTTAAAAAAAATGAGATTTTATAAAATTGTATCAAAATATATATACAATAGTAAAATTTCAAACGTTGGTTAGGCTTTATGCCACAAGGGCCATATTTGGCCAAGCTGTGTAAGCACAAGACAAGCATCAAGTAATGGACATACACAGCGAAAGTTTTTACTGACATGCGAGAGAGAAATACACCCAGAGGGAACGATTGGTTTGTTGGGATTTTATGGCGCAAGGGCCATATTTGCCCAGAGGGAAAGAACTTGACAGGAATCGTACCTGCACCGAGTACAATTCGCATGTTGCTAGCGCAGTGGGTAAACCCACTGAGCAACGGCGGCCTCCACAACATCGGGTCGATGAAAAGATAAAACAAATCCGTAACCTAAGTCAATACAAAAGCGTATAACTGATTGAATTTTTATGGTACAAGGGCCAGGTTTGGCCAAGCTGTGTAAAAGCGTATGAAAGCCAGTATAAAGCGATAATAGCAATAATTAAAATGTAAAACGTCAAAAATGAAGGTAAATTAATATCAGACTGAAATCAGACTTGATCAGTTGGTAATATTTTCTACCTCGAAAGAGTTGGAAATCCATTTGTGAGTGATCACACGAAAAAAGAACCTTATGGGTCGAAATACACATTTTTTTTTATTCTAAATGTGTAAAAAAATGTGTGTAAAAATGTTTGTTTTAATACGAAACAAAACACATGCATTTTTTGAAAAATGAATTTTTGTAATATTTAGAATATCTAAATGTTCACCTCTAAAAGTGAGCATCTTTTTTTGTACTTTGTATCTTTTCACTTTGTATTCAATTTATTTTAAGGTAGGATGACCATATTTCCTTGAGACGAAGACGGGACATTGGTATGGCAAAAACGGGATTATACACTGCTGGCCACTCAAATTGCAACACCAAGAAAGACAAGAGATATCACAACAAAATTTATTTTGTAGATAACATGTTGACCAAGTATCAAATGATTAAATTTATAGACTTCTGTGAAGTGTGGTTCCTGCCAAAATCAGTAGCCAGAGTAGCCGCCATTGTTGGAGATCACCGCTGCCACACGCCTCGGCATTGATTCAAAGAGACTTTGGATGTGTTCTTGGGGTACAGCAGACCAAGCAGCTTCCACACGTTGCCAAAGTTGATCTGGTGTGGCAGCTGGGGATGTATTCTGGGTCAATCGTTGAGCAACCATGGACCACATGTTTTCTATCGGCGAGAGATCCGGAGAGCGAGCTGGCCAGGGAAGCAATTCAATCTGCCGATTGACGAAGAACCCTTGGACAATGCGTGCCACGTGTGGTCGCGCATTATCCTGTTGAAATATGGCTGTGGGCAAGCCCTGAAGGTAAGGAAGGACAACTGGCTCCAACACCTCGGAGATGTAGCGCTGGCTGTTTAAAGTACCGGCAATGCGTACTAGAGGAGTGCCAGAGTGATATCCAATACCGCCCCATACCATAATACCCGGTGCAGGACCAGTGTGGCGGTGCATAACGCAGCTGTTCAGCATCCTCTCTCCACGGTGTCTCCAGACTCGAATCCGACCATCGTGGTGTTGCAGACAGAAGCGTGACTCGTCAGTAAAGACAATTTCATTCCATTCTGCCGTCCACATCCTTCTTTCATCGCACCATTGGCGGCGGAAACGTCTGTGGTTCTGCGTCAAGGGTAGACGAAGCAATGGACGTCTTGCGGACAGACCACTCTGCTGTAAACGGCGTCGAATGGTACGCGCAGACTCTGGATGATGCGGTACAGACTGAATGTGCTGTGCTATGGTTCGTGATGTGGCTGAGCGATCCGTCACTGCCATACGCACAATATGCCTGTCATCACGTGAAGTGGTGCACTGAGGTGGATGCGATCGAACACGTCGGTCCGTCGTACCCTCCTGCATCCAACGATCACATATCCGCATTACAGTTGTTTGGTTTCGTCCAACACGACTACCGATTTCCCTGAAAGATAATCCACAATCTCGGTAGGCCACTATCCTTCCTCTGTCGAACTCGGATATTTGATCAAAAGATGATCGCTGTTTTCTACGAGGCATAATTGATCGTTTTTTTGAAAAAACCACAAGAAAAACCCAATTGCCGTACTTGAAATCGTCGAAATCTCCAAGCCTTAAATAGCGCTTTGAAGTGGCGCCACAGGCGCGCGTGATGTGCGTCTGCGCTGAAATTCTAATCATTTGCATATCTCACCTCCGCTAATGCATGTTGTAAATTTCATATTATTTGCATGCTTCCTTCAGGGTGTTGCATTTACGGTGGCCAGCAGTGTATAATATTCTGTATTCATGAAAGTGGTTCTTTCGTATGAGATAGTCATTAAAACTCGCCTTTTTGGGTTACCGTGCAAGTTGGGAGAGTGGGGTGCCAGCTCAGGTGTTCACCTAGTCATCTGACCGTGGTTCAAAATTACGAGGCGTTGTACTTAGATCTTTCCCTTCGGGATTGATCCCGGACCGTCTCCAATAACCCGTTACGTTGCTTCAGTGCGACGTTAATTAGATACTTACCTCTTTGGGAATCTCAAGAAGACTTAAATATTTAAAAAATGTGAAATTTTAATCGCCGGTATTGAATAATAAAGCCACCGGTTACCATAGAGACAAAACAAATTACTCTGGTATCCATGATATTGATGTACTTTATAGGTTATAAAATTATAATTTATTAATGACCATTATAGAATATTTATAGATTTTTATTAAAAACGGAACAAAAATGACCTTTTTATTAAAACGTCGGGTCGGCCGGGAAATAAGTACGCATTATACGAGTAAATATTTAAAGCTGAAAATAATGACTGCATAAGTGGACAACGATTTTACTACTAGAGTAGACAAATAAATAATTTATTACAAATAAAAACTTATTTAGAAAATACTTTTGAAATGGTATTTTAGTAAATCTCCCCTATAGTTAGGACACATTCAGAAATAAAATAATTTTAATATCTATACCCTTTCTGGCATTCTTCCTATGTTTCGTGGTGTTGATACGTTTGCTGCGGCGTTCACTGAAGCATTGGTCATTGCTCTAGTTGAGGTATTTGATTCTCCATGTTTAAATTTTGAAAAATCATCTCTGTAATGCATCACTGCTTGCAAAAAACCGTAGCAAACGCCCAAGATCATTATAACAAGGACTATGATACCAGTAATTAAGTTCCACCTACAAAGAAAAGTTGTTACACATTCAAACCAAATTTTATGATTTTTGACATTGTCAAGAAGTTTTATGCTGTTCTTTAGATTTCAAATTGATATAGCTAACTGAGAATCTGTTTTGCATGTATTAAAGAAATTGATAGTTTTGCCGCGCTGGTCAAGACAATATCTTCAAGTTCGTTGAGTTTTCATGTTACCGATTGTTATATTTTAGATACATCTAGGATGGGAATTTTGAATGTAAGCTAACAAACCAGACGGAAAATCGTTGTTTGGGTTTCTCATGGTGCAAGGGCCATATTTCGTCAAATTGGGCCAAACAAGTAAATGGACACACACAAACAAGATTAGTTTTACTGATACAGAGGAGCGAAACACTCAGGAAAAAATCGAACCAGAAAAAAAAAATTGAGACTTCCTCTTCCCAAATGCTCTCGCATGATAGGTATCGAGATTACCTTAAAATGTAGTTTAGCACCGTTTTGGCAACGTTCGGCATTTAATCTAATTGGC
Organism: Meta bourneti; assembly: GCA_933210815.1. Lineage (NCBI taxonomy): Eukaryota > Metazoa > Arthropoda > Arachnida > Araneae > Tetragnathidae > Meta > Meta bourneti. The sequence continues at coordinate 47,835,329 of OW119929.1, read as the reverse complement.
TCTGACCAATCAACTATAGTATATTAATTCGGAATTCATTCTTTGGAATTTCTATTGTAGACTTGCGGAAATCGCATTCGAAAAACAAGCCAAGTTCAAAATCACTAATGTCCAAAAGTTAAGCATAATTGCTGTTTATGTGAATATTTCAGAAAATCTACATCGGAATGGAAGGAAACGCGGTATGCGGGTGTAATAGGGTTATAAAAGAAAACAATACAAAACAAGGATAATAATGACTTATTATCCAAAGAAAAGGATTGAAAGAAAAAGGTTCACAATACGAGTATCGACTTTAGTGAAACAGAATGATTAAAACAATGTGATGTTGAAATTTAATACGGTGTGAGCCAATGGTAGCCACGCATGCTGTACAACGATTTCCCATACTTTCGATGAGGGTATGGATGAGTTGTGTGCTCAGAGTTCCAAGCCTCACGGAGAGCAGTTTTTAATTCCGGAACGGAGCTTGGTGGGTGGCGGAGGGCTGCAATGTCTCCCGAGCATATCCCACACATGTTCTATAGGATTCAGATCAGGAGAGTTGGCAGGTCACTGATGCGGTGGATATCTTCACTTTGAAGGAAGGCATTGACAATGGCTGCAGGATGAGGAGGCGTGTTATCATCCATGAATATGAAACCAGGACCGACAGCACCTCGAAACAGGGGAACAGTAAGCTCAAGGACTTCGTCTCTGTATCTTTGACCGGTATCAGATCCCGTGTCAAAGATGTGGAGGTCTGTGCGGCCGTCCAGCATGATACCTGCCTAAACCGACTCCCCCTGAAGGAAAACGATGTCTTTCCGTGATGTTTCCCAGGTGAAAACACTTTCCACGTTCTCTCCAGATCGTGGTACGACGAGAATCAGTTTGCAGACTAAATCTGGACTCGTCACTGAACATGACATTGCCCCACTGTCGACGACTAGACTGCCGTTCCAAACTCCACTGTAAACGCGCGCGTTTCTGTGCAGACGTCAGGGGGGGATGGAAACTGCTGGTCGTCTGGCAGAGACCAACGTGTCTGAGTCTCCTGTAAACAATTTGTCTTGAAACTATGATTCCTTTGGCGGATGTCAGGGCTGAACCCAGTTGTCTGGCAGAACTGTTCCTCCGAAGTCACGCAGTCATCGCCAAATATCGGTCTTGCTGAGCGGTTGTTATCCTTGGCCGACCTGGTACTGGTTGTCGGGTAACATCTCCAGTGGTTTCAAACCTCTGCCACAGTCTGGAGATCATACACTGAAGCACATTCAGAATTCGAGATGCTTCGGTTTGGAATCGGCCAGATTCCACCACTCCAATAATTCGTCCCTTCACAAACATGTCCCAGTTGGCATCTTTGACATCTTTCGTCTATATTGAATGTTAACAACGCTCACCACAGCAATTGCGAAATTTCTGCTAAACTGGCCATGCCGCTCGAGGTCGTTTTATACTCGTTCCGATGTGGCCGGTGCTTTGCGCATGTCGACGTAGACTGAACTGTTTTGCATATGCCCAATATTTTACCTTCGTCCCACGATTCTCCACAAGTGATTTTGAACCATCGTGTCCATATTTACTCCGATTTTTTTCGCATTTTACGAATTATGCTTAACTTTTGGACATGAGTGTACGTCCATGCACTACCACCCCTACATTTTGTTTGACAGGAAAACCTTTCATACGCAGCATCTAAATAACCGTCATTACAAAATTACTTATCTTGAGATACCGCCTTTTCGATTAGCATGGCAGAGAATTGGTGGATAAAAAGTTAACGAAAATATTTTGGATGGACTACATTTTAGATTTAGGCAAATAACCAATACAGTAAGTACATACGTCTAAAAACATTCTCTAAAAGGATTTTAACTAATATTTATTGTATTGCATCCAGAGTTAACCAAGGCTGATTGGAGGCAGGAGCAGACCCAAGAATAAATTAATGCAAAAGAAATCTTTCGACCTACAACTCCAGTAGGTATTGCGTTGACATATAGCAGGGACGCAGACTTTTTAAGACCAAGGGCGACATAGATTCACTATGATTTACGGGAGGACCGCCAAAAAAGATGAAAGTCATCTATCATAATTTATCTGAATTATATTTATCGGATATTATTACGAAGATAATAAAAAGTAAATACAGTAGTCTCCATTCAACGAACTTCCATTTAACGAAACTTTCTACAGAACCTTGACTTTGAACGACATTTACATGTTATTTACTCTCTATTACGAAAGATAATTTCTATATAACAAAGTTTTTTTCCGACAAAATATGTTTTTTTTTTTGTTTTTCTGCAACGTTTCGCGACTTCTCATTTGTCGAAGTTCCAACAAAATCAACCAAATCGGCTGCCGTGACCTCACGCACCTTGCTTTGTTACATCTATTACAAGGAATTCCCACAACAAAGGGAAGGGAATTGCTTCCTTCCTTATCTTTGAGGGGGGACCATATGGTACGGCAGGGAGGCGATGGAAACTATTCCACAGGGTAAAACTGGTTTTTGTTGTGGGCCTGACTGTGTAGGACACATGCGAATATGACTGATGAAGAAAAATTAAAACCACTAGTAATAAGCAAAAGTAAAACTCCCAGATGTTTTAAAGGCCCAAAATCTTTAGAGGTGGACTATCATTTCAATAAAAAATCATGGATGACTTCTAGAATTTTTTAAGAGTGGTTCTCAAAATGGGATAAACAGTTGGACAAACAGCGTCGCAAAATTACGTTACTTATAGGCAACTGTCCTGCACATCCACCAGACTGCTTCAAAATGCAAATTAAAGAACACAAAGGTTTTTTCTTCCGGTCAATACAGCTTCAAAACTTCAGCCATTGGATCAAGGCATTATCAAAAATCTTAAAGTTCATTATCGAAAAAGAATCTTCAAAAAGCTATTCTTGCCTTAGAGAGCAGCCAGTGCATAGACAATTGTATTAATTTAAGAATCACCATGTCAGATATGACGAAAGTTTGGCAGTGTGATGTGACTGCATCTACTATAAGGAACTGTTTTGTTAAAGCCGATTTCAAAAGTGATGCTGAATATGATGATGAATCCAAGTGCTTGGCAGATTTGAAAGAAAAATGGCAGTATCTGAAAGACATGGGAGCTGTTGAAGGTATAGGGCTGTCTAATTTTCTACACGTTGATGTTGCTACATTGTGATTGCTGAATATCCTACGGAGCATGACATATTGCAAAGTGTTAGGAAATGTAATGAATACACTACAGTGAGTGATGAAGATGATAATGAAGAGAGGTTATTAAAAAATCTTCACAAGAAATGCTATCAGCATTTGATACAATACGAAGGGGATTACAGTTTCAAGAAAATGTTACAGATGAAGTGTTTCAATCTTTACAAAAGTGTAAATTTTTTTTTATGAAAATTGTGTTCTTTATAATAAACCTGTACAAAACAAGATTACAGACTTTTTTACAATTTAGGATGTGTTAAAGTCAATAAAGTGGATAGGTAAGTTTCATTCTGTTTTTTTCTCGTTTTTATAACTTAATTTACAAATTTCTATTTAACGAATTTTCTTTATAACGAAGTTTTTAAGTGGAAAGATGAGACTTCGTTAAATAGAGACTCGACTGTAATTTAATTTGATGCGTGACATTGCATAGATTTAACAATTATTTTAATATTTTTTTCGATTTTTGTAGTAGCCAAGTGTAAAATTTATTTCAAATTTTTATTAGTCCAGTTTACTATTTTTCGATTTGTTAATACTCATGACTGGAAAAATTTGTTTACAAATATATGTTGACACAAAGAGGTTGAAATTATCTCTCGCTATCCTCTTCAAGAAACTGAGCTGTCGGTGATTAAGGGCACGGGATTTTATAAAATTAATTGTTGAAACCACAACTTTCATAACATGTTCATACCCTAGTTCAATCCTAGTTACTTTAACTTACCTATCGCATGACTTGTTAGAGTTAAAATAACACATGGTGAGACAGGTCGCGGTCTGCATCCCTGATCTAAAGGGACGCAAGATATATTCCATCACTAGTAAAAAATGATGTTCTTTGTTCTGTTACTTCAAAATGATCAAGTCTATTCGTGTCTCCAATACTGGTGTTTTCGAGAATCCTCCATTTCGAGTGTTAGAAATTATATTACGGCGTTGTGTTGATAGTTTCATGAGCTCGTTTTGAAATTTAGTGATTTGTTTAACCTAAGGATAATTTTATATACAAAGGACACTATCCGGAAAACACCAAGAGCAAATAGGACCATAATACTTTTATCGGGAAATAAAGTAGTTTCCAAAGAAAGATAATGATTTACCAGCTTGAATTGTCACTGACATATGTGTATTTTATCCAGAGTTAAGATATTTTTTTCTGAACATGTTAGTACACAAAATAACTCCTTTTAGGGAAACAATATTTTCTTTTTGTTTAAACGTTATTATAACTATCTTAATACAAATAATAAAAAGTAGCATTACCCTTGAAAAAGCATGTCTTTTTACAATGAAGCACAAACTTTGAAAGATAATCACCCAGTTTCTAAAAATAGAAATTGATGGTGCATAATTTGAATTAGTCGTGGTAATTTGAATTTTTGAACATTGAAATCAAATAGCTCATCAACACAGCAGAGGAAAATTAATACACCTTTCTCCGTAAGCCATCTGAATTTAAAATTTTATTTTGATTTGAGCAGATAAGGCCACTCATACGTTTTTCTTCACGAGTAACATTAAGTTCTAAAATTACGATCGGTTCATTTTATAAACAAGGGAGCACAACCATATACAGCCCGAAAAGTTCTTACAACTATTAACACTGGATTAGACTATAGAAATCATTTTAATCAGTTTCGTTTTATAAATTTTTTCTGAAAGGTAGATATAAGAATGGTCGGGTGGGGAAAAAAAGGTGAACATCGAATTCCAAGACGCAGACGGGGTATTATTTATGATGACAAAGCCAAGTTCCTTTTCCATAGGATTAGGGACCAGCGTTTTTGGACTAGTTAAGCACTCACCTCCAACTGGAGGTAACTGATCTTCAATGCTCAACGACGAGTCAAACTTAGATTGGATGTTGGGGTTCCAATTCCAAAGGGAAAGATCAGAGGACAACAGCACGTAATTTTGAATCACGATCAGATGACGAGGCAACATCTGAGCTGGCACCCCTCTTCAAATTTCCACATCACGCCAACATGAGGACATTTGAGGCCACGAAAAATTTAACGCGTACCAGCCCCCTTTGTACACGACGGTCTTTGGCTGGATTCGAACTCGCAACCCGGTTGCTAACCAGTTGACCTCCGGTTGCTAATCCGTTTCTCTTCCAACCGGGCTACCGCAGCCCGTTAGCCCGGTTGGAAGAGTAGAGGGTTGCGAGTTCGAAACTCGATCCAACGAAATACCACCGTGTACATGGGATTGGTGTATGTTGAATCTGTCGTGACCTCAAATGTCCTCTCGTTGGCGTGGCGTGGAAGTTTGGAGTAGGGCCAGGTGTTGTCTCGTCATCTGGCCATGATTCAAAATTACGAGTTGTCCTTTTCCCTTCGAAATTGATCCCGGACCGTCGCCAATAGCCCATTGTGTTGCTCCAGTGCCGACGTTAGTTCAACTACCTACCAGCATTTGAAGTTTGATTAACCGATTTCTAAAAAAGTCGGTGAGTTGCGAATTCGAAACTCGGTCCGACCATAGACTATCGTGTACACGGGGCTGTTGCAAGTTAAATATGTAATGGTCTCAAATGTTCTCACGTTGGCGTGGAAGTTCGGAGTGGGGTGCCAGATCAGGTGTTGATCTCGTTATCTGACCGAGATTCAAAGTTACAAGTTGTCCTCGGATTTCTCCTTCGGGATGGATCGTGGACCTTCGCTCCAGTGCGATGTTGATTATCTACCTAATAAAAAAATCGATTAAGACTACATATTGACCAGGAAGGCCACCAAATCAGTTAGCATTCCCCTGATTCCGATCAAAGCTTTGTAAAGTTTTCTCTAATGAGCTGTTTTTCTATAAACAGACGGAACGATGTTAGAACATATCCGCACCCCGCTGCAATACCAAACCTCACAAAATATGATGGGTAGTATGAGGGTTTGGTTGTTTTCGGATTTTATGGCGCAAGGTCATATTTGGCCAAGCTACACCGATCACCTAATGAAATAGACGGAGCATGTGCCCGCAACTTCCTGTTATTTCTTCCAGTTGCTCGGTTTGAAGATCTGTCATGTGGTTGTGGGTAAAAGCATGAATCCTAAATTATTGATTGGTTAAAGTGATTATCCACCGTGATCAACAACACTAGTCTACACTTCCATAGCCAATCGGCTAAGTCGATTTGTGATTTACTCTTCAGAGATGTTACGACAGCGACTCCGCCCACATGATCCGTCTATTTCATTAGAAGGTCGATGGGGCAGTCTATGTCGTAAGATCTCAGAAGGATAAATCACATGGTCTTACGAATAAACTTAGCCTATTGGTTATCAAAGCTCAGACTAGTGTTTCTAATCAAACTGGATAATCACTTTAATCAATGTGTCCCACATTAAGATTCATGCTTTTTCCAACCATGTGTCAGATTTTCAAACAAAGCAACCGAAAGAAATAGCATGAAGCTGCGCGCGCAGGCTCCATCTATTTCATTAGGTCAATGTTTCTTACAAAGGTTTTAGGTAAAGATGTAGAATCCGTGGCATATTTGTCGCCAAGCAATTTTTGTCGCCAAATCAAGATGGCGTCCAAAGCCAGTATGTTCGTTAGAAAAACACGAACTTTCCTACGCGAAAAACCTTTTGCATAGGGTTGCCATAGAGCTGGATCAAAACACAAGGTTACCATGTTTGGCGATAAATCGCTAGTGCCCCGGATTCGACATCTCCACCAGGTTTTAAATTTATGCAAGCGTTATTCAGAGTAGTGGCCGATGTAGAAATGTATTTCAAGTTGAATTCCCGTTGCATATAGTCTATCAACGATTTGTTTTTAGTAACATCGACATAGAAATCACCGATTAACATAATAGGTACACTGGTATCTAAAATTATATTGGGCGCAATTTTCCTGATATAGAATCTTTCAAAGTTAAATTCCAAGTCAATAACCATTGGTTCAGGCGACGGCTACTCGAAATACTCACGCCGGCGTTGACGCACTCAGTTCTCTTACTGTATACAATCTGCATCATTCGGCATTAGTCAATTTGGGCTTGATTCTTTTTTAATTTTCTTTTCCAAAGATATAAATTTCTTACATTTCTGTCCATATTTCCTTTGTAATTCCTTCGAGGTAATGAACATTTTCTTCAACTCAGCTTATAACTTTTACAATTTTTTTTATCGATTATTGCGAAATAATAATATTGTAGCTTGTTATTCTCTACAAATTGATACCAATTCCAACGTCCTTTGCCAATTCAAAGTTACAGCCCAAATACCACGCTGAATGGCCATTTTCAGTTTTCATAAGCAAGACCCTTACCGCTGCACACAATTTTAGATACGAACAAATCCTCTATCCACTAAAATCGTAAATCATTAGATTATCGTACCGAAATCATTAGATTATCATTTATAATTTACGAGATATAAGCCTGACATGTCTAATAATTTTTTGGTAGCTAATTTTTGGAGACCCCAATACCGAACCAAATTGGAAGACGAATCCACGTCGAAAAAGATTTTGATTTTCTGAATGATTATGAATGCCCCATCTTATGTCTATCTCCTGTAAGAGTTTCATAACTCAAATCGTGAAAATGTCAAATCTATGGCAACTAAATCTAGCATTCAGTGTTTTCTATGGCTTTAAAACGTCTCCAGTAAAAACTCACATTTGGGGTTCTGGCCCTTTTGCAGGAGTGCGATATATGAACGTTCTCAATGTGTACATTGGTGATTTGAGGATCCGTACAGGATGCGAGAGCATTCCGAGTGGCAAAAGTAAAATTTTCACATCCTGCCTGATTTGTTTGCACTGAAAATCCCTCGTAGAAAAATCGAGTATACTTAAAATTAAAAGAACATATTTTCGGAGACAGCTCAAGTCTTGCTTTGATTGATATCACATGTGTAACGAAAGTACAAGGAAAACGTAACGATTTCCCAGCTTATGACTAACTCTTGATGTTGTGAATGAAATCAAGAAACGTAGACGAAGATATTAGAGAAATTCACAATGTCAAATTAGTTCATGAGGAAATCTAAACTATTTCTGTAGATTTGCTGTGGATGAAAGTTTTCTGCAAAAAATTTTACAGAAATACTTTTTGGGACTTTTCTAAAGCAGATGTGCTTAAAATGAGTTTTCACGAATTCTCTTCCTATAGAAGTCTGAACAATTAAAATTATATAAGTTATGCCAATAACTAAAATTTTAATTTTTTAAATTAAAAAATTGCTATTTCTCGATTCAATTTTTTATCAAAAGTTGATGCATTTTTATCACTTGTATAGGGGGTAATTAGTTAACCGGATATACTCTATAAAAAGTTTTATTTTATATATTTATTCATTCATTCATACTACCAAACTCCAGTTAAAGACAGCTAAAGATTACTCCAGTTAAATGACTGCGAAAAAAGATCAAGTACAGAACATGCAACCGAAGACAAAACAGTACAATTATACAATGTAAACTACATTTAAGCACAAAACAAAATTATATACAACAATAACGAGGAAAACGTCAAACACTCAGTTTTCAAACGTTAGTTATAAAATTACTAAAATGTATTAAATCACAAAAGAAAATATCAAGGGTTGGGGTAAACTATTGATCGTTCTGACAAATTGGGCTATTGGTCGATTTTTCGAATTTTTGCTGGAAAAAAGTTTTTGAAAAATAATTCTATTGCGAGTATTTAAGAGGGCACACGGATATTCATGTCACTGAGTAGACTGGTACAATTTATTTTATTATGTAGTAAATTATAATAAAAATTTAAACACGAAAACAGGTCTACATTCTAGAGAGGACATTGTATTTGGATAGCAGAGAATAAGACAGTTGATTTTTACAAAACCCCAGATGATCGCAATCAAGACTTGGGAAAGGCGTTTTATTTATGCATTATACACATCTTACTATATGTAGAACTTCATAGAACACTACATGGTGAGACTTATGTAAAATTTCTTTGAGGATCAAGTTGATCACACTTGTTCCCTTGATTATTGCAGTGAAATTAACCTGTCTTTTCTGAATTCGGTTCTGATTTTGCGAAAAAGGTAAATTTATAAACAATTTAGAATCGATTCACTCATTCGTACTAAATCGGAAAATACTTTTTTTTATTTATGCGCGATAGAAAGTAAGTGATAATTGGAAGTGGGAGTAGTTGAATTAACATCGCATTTGACTAACACAACGGGTTGTTGGCGACGGTCCGGGATCAATCCCGAAGTGATAATTGTAAGTAACAAATTTCCTGAATGCACACTTAGAATCAAAAACAATTTTTCTTTCGACTAGCATGTCTCACTAAATTTTACAGGAATACAGTATACATTTATTCTTACATAACGCACTTATCAAATGTCCATCTTTTAATCAGACTGCACTTTTATAAGATTTATACTTATATGAAATAGAATATGGTAATTATAATTGAAATGTTCTCGTAGAAACTTAATGTATGATCGGTAAAAAGTAAGCTACTTATTGGTTGGTGTCTACGGTCTTTTGTTTTGCTATACTAGCGATAATTAGACCAAGATCTACAGCCTTAAGTGGATTCCGAACCATTACGAACATGCATGCCAAGCATGCTCTGGATAGTTAGTTGAATTAACGTCACACTGGACCAGCACAACGGGCTATTGGCAACGATACGGGATCAATCCCTTAGGGAAAGATCCGAGGACGCCTTGTAATTTTGAATCAGGTCAACACCTGAGCTGGCATCCCACTCTCCAAACTTCTACACCAAACTAACGACTAAATTCTGGAACAAAACTTTTTTTGGGCAGGGAGTTTTAAAGGTCAAATAATATACCCAGTATGCATCTTAGTAAAAATATTTTCAGATATTTTATTACATTGTTTTTGTAATACATTTAAGAATAGGTTATAATATTGTCACCAATTTCACAAACTAAGTTACTTTAGTTAATGAATTATGTAAATGAGCACTGATTTTCCTCGTGAAACCATATCGTATTCTTACACTATCTACATAATTTTTTTTCTACTATAACACAATTTTCTACTTAAAAGAAATCTAAGTACTTATCTAATAACGTTACAGTATATTTTCTAATTTGGTTTGTTGGCTATCCGAGAATTAATATTTTGCAATGAAAACAGATATCACTCGCCTTTTTTGAAATGAACATGAAATTTAGTTTTACACTCCACCAAATAGACAGCAAAATTAATTTTACAATTGACATGAGACTAGTTTGTCAAAATCCTTTTGAAATAATTTCGTACAAGTTGCGAGATCAACACTTACATGATTCTTGAACAATTCCAGAGAATAGAACTGATCAAATGCTAGAGTACGTATACTTAATTCATACAAATTGACTCTGAAAATACTCGATTGGAATAGTTTTTTACACGTCAAATTAGAAACACTAAAATGTAAAGTATCAATTAGATACGATTTAGCAAACAAAATATCGACAGCGATCCACCAGTGGACCGTGATTAATCTTCATACGTTTTTCAAGCTCTATGCTTCCACTGATTTAAAATTAAGTTGGTTGGTAGATAAGTATTTAATTAACGTCACACTGGAGTAACACAACGGGCTATTGGCGACGGTCCGGTATCAAATCCGAAGAGAAAGATCCGAGGACAACACCACGTAATTTTGAACCATGGTCTGATGACGAGGTCACACTTAAACTGGCACCCCACACTCCAAACTTCCACACCAAGCCAACGTGAGGGCATTTCAGGCCACCGCAGATTTAACGTGCACCAGCCCCCTTTGCACACGACGGTCTTTGGCTGGATTCGAACTCGCAATCCTCCGGTTGCTAATCCGTTATTCTCCCAACCGGGTCACCGCGGCTCCTTCAGTTGGTTGGATTTTATGGTGAGGTAGGTAAGTACATATTTTAATTGACGTCACACTGGAGCAACACAACGGGTTATTGGCGATGGTCCGGGATCAGTCCCAAAGGGAAAGATCCGAGGACAACACCACGTAATTTTGAACCACGGTCAGATGATGGGATTTTATGGTGAAAAGGCCATATTTGGCTATGCTGCGCCAAACACAAGGTAGGTAGGTAGTTAACGTCACATTGAGGCAGCACAACGGGCTATTGGCGACGGTTCGGGATCAATCTCGAAGGGAAAAGATCGAGGACATCAGTACGTAATTTTGAACCACGGTCAGATGACGAGGCAACACCAGAGCTGGCACCCCACTCTCCAAACTTCCACAACACGCCAACATAAGGACAGTTGAGGCCACGACAGATTTAAGATTTAACGTGCATCAGCCATCGTGCACACAACGGTCTTTGGTTGGACCGAGTTTCGAACTCGCAACCCTCAGGTTGTTAATCCGTTACTCTTCCAACTGGGCTACCGCAAAACACATGACAGATAATGTTAAGTAATGGACATACACACTCAAGAAAAGTTCCATTGATGCAGAAGAGAGAAATACACCAAGAGTAAGTTACAGGAATTGAACCTATGCCGCCTCCAACTTCCATAAAATTAGTTAGAAGATATCAAATAACAATAAAAAATAACAATCTTGTAATATAGGAACTATTGTATTTATATATTTTTATTCCGTATATTCGATTTATGCTGTTTAGATGATGGTTGGTTGATTGTTGACTTAACGTCACATTGGAGCAACACAGCAGGCTATTGGCGACGGTTTTGAATTCATCCCCAAGGGAAAGATCCGAGGATTGGATAGATATTGGAAAGATACGATATGAGATGGTAGGCAGGTAGTTGAGTGTGAATTAACGTCGCACTGGAATGACACAGCAGATTATTTGTAACGGTCCTGGATCAATCTCGAAGGGAAAGCGTTGTGTTGCTCCATTGTGACGTTAATTCAACTACCTACCTTACTACACAAGGCTTTAGACTGTCTAAAGAGCAGAGCAGTAGACGAGATATTTTCTGTTAAACAGTATACTATAGCCATTAAACTGAAACAAATAATTCACTTTTAGTGTTACTTCCAGAGGAAAGTCAGTACATTTCTCCCCTTATTGATTAAACTGACAAACTCAAAAAGTGAATGTCGTGCAAGAGCCAAAAGACTGAAAATCTGAGCATATTTGACTTGTCAATGTGAGATGTGTAGAATTAATCAGTATCGTTATAAAAACTTGCTGCATATTTCAATACCTTGGTAGAAAAAGGGCCAATATCCATTTAGCAAGTTTTTGATAACAGTTGATAAAATAATTTTTATTTCTTTAAGTTTTATGTGTACAAAAATTGCAGTCGAATGTTCCGATAGTTTTTTGTTGGAGTTTAATATAATTATTTGTATAAAAAAAAGACATATCTGATTTGAATGGTACGTAAACAAGTTATAATGCAACCATAATTGATTACTTAGTATCAGAAAGTTAATTCCGTTTATTTCAAATAAACATGTTTAAATTCGATATTCATAAAAAGTCATTCCTTTCTTTGATGATTTAATATACCTGTCCTATCTAAAGATCCTAAGAATGTTTTTCAATGAATTCAAAAATATATATACAGGGTGAGTCTAAATTGTTTTTACAAAATAAGAGGGGTGATAGTACCCATCCAGACGAGCTATAATAACCATGGAACATAGGGTCGCATTCCACTCTGAGAGGCAGAAAAGAGTAAAGCAATCCCCACTGCACTACCCCCCTCGTACACACCAGCAAAAATTTTCCGTGACCATCTGGGCAGGTATCCTTGGTGATAACGTGGTAGGCCCTTACATCTTGCCAGACCGTTTGACCGGCGCAACATACCGTATCTTCTTGGAACAAGTGCTTCCCAGTTTGTTGCAGGCTGTTTCGCTCTCCATCCAGAGAGACATGTGGTTAATGCACGATGGAGCCCCAGCACACTTTTCCAGCACGGTCCGGCACTTCTTGAATGCCACATATCCCGCACGATGGATCGGACGTGGCGGACCTGTGGCTTGGCCTCCTCGCTCATCGGACCTCAACCCACTGGACTTTTTCTTCTGGGGGCACAAGAAATTTTTAGTGTACCAGACGCCTGTGGACTCGGCTGAAGATCTCGTAGCGAGAATCGGTGTTGCCGCAGACAAAATTAACACAACACCAGGAATTTTCGAGAGGGTGCGCCAGTCATTCCTTCGCCGGTGTGAACTGTGCAACGACACGCGTGGCTGCCACTTTGAGCACTTGCTGTGAGTTTTTCTCTGATCAATAAATCAGATTGTGCAACTTTTGGTATCGTTCATTCGCTTTCCCAACACTGTTGTAAGTTCATGTTGAAATTCTAATTTTACTCATTTCTGCCTCTCAGATTGGAATGCGACCCTATGTTACATGGTAATTATTGCTCGTCTGGATGGGTACTATCACCCCTCTTATTTTGTAAAAACAATTTAGACTCACCCTGTATAAATACAAGAAATGAGAACAAACTGTATAGATCTATCTACTATTTTTAAAAACATTGTATAAGCTCAGGTATATTTAATTTGACACGTTCTCTAGAAATTTTGTTCTTGATCAGTTCTAAAATAGATGTATCTATTGAATTTTTGAAGCCTGTTGTCTTAATACGTTCCTAAAGTTTGCAAAAATATATTGTGATTCAAATGTTCCCACAAGGTCTATCTATGATCTGTTTGTTAGAATCATCTATTTGTTATGAATCTAGCTTGATAAGTAAACATGGCTAGCTTGATATTCTTTCTTTGAAGTACTTTTCTGGCACACTTAAAAACGGTTTTACTTTTTTAGTGTAATATATTTTTGCAAACTGTAGTGTTGAATGTAGAAATGGCTTCTTTTCGATATGCGTAAACCGTATTCAGTTGGATCAAAAGTGAAATCTATTTTACATTCAAAGCAAGCTAAATGGCTAATAACGAGTTTTTAGAAATAGTAATTTTTTATTACATCCTCGTAATCCGATTTTTTTACATAATAGTTTTTAACATGAGGAAAAGGTAAAATTGTTTGCTTTTCCAATAGCTTACATGTGTCCAGCACAAAGCATATTATTCACTGACAAATGCTTTTTGCTTTTCAATTAGGTAGCTTTTTCCGAGGGACCACGGTTGACTGAGAATTGTGAGTTTTCGTGTTTCAACATTTGCGAATTTTCTACAATTAGATATTTTGTTCGGAAATACCATTGCTTAAAGATGTTTGTAAGAGTTTTTCTTTAAGCATCCAATATGATTTCCTTCTGACTTTCTCGTGTTCCTGCAAAAAGTATAAAAATATCGTTATCATTGACTGTTGCCATTTATAGAACAAAACAACCAAGCCAAACATTTCTTAAGAAGTAAGCAAACATTTCTTAATTATATGCAATTTCATACTGAGCTTTCATCTTTTTCTACGGACCGATATCCGTGGTGATTTAAGGGAAGTTGGAATCCAAAGTTTTCGAAAATATAGATATTGAGATTTTTAAAGAATGATAGTCTATTCCATGTACTTTCAAAACATCACACACACACACACACACGCACGCACGCACGCACGCACGCACGCACACACACACACACAAAATTTTTTCGAACTCCTATCAGAAGTTTTGAAAAAACTAATAATAAATTCAATTAAATAAACTCACATTTTGAACATGAAACTCGATTCTTTTTCAAAATAAATATTTTCTTTCTTTACGTACCTTTTCAAACTACTTTAACCTTATAAATAATACCTTTTGAATATGCTCTAAAGACACCCCAGATTACACTGAAGTGATAATTTTGTCCTATTTAGGGTAATTATGTCTGTTACATTTTTAAGATCAAGGAACAAGATTTTTTTGATTTTCCAGTTAATTTTATATAAATATTTTTAATGTGTTATGCAATGTATTAAATCTTCACTTCAGTACATGTCTATTGACTATATGAGTAAACTGCACTGAATTTTCTTTCGTTAAATACTTATTAAAAGGACACTTACTTATTCAAGAAATATAATTTTTGTGATTTTTCTATTGATTTTATATAAATATTTTTTTAAATGTGTTGAAGAACTATATGAATTGAATTTTCAATCACATCAAATACGTATTAATGACGGACCTGCACTTATTTAAAGATTAATGTAACACAGACTGATTTGTTTCTCGGTACAAAATAGCGTTCTAGAAACTCAATTCCACCTAACGTAATATAATGTATCCTAGTAGGGTGACAGTAAAGAATACATAGAAGTCACTCCGTTTATGCATTGTAGCATTGTTTCGAATACGTTTTAGAAAACTTAGACGTGAAAAGGAATCCTTATATTGCGATTCCATACTTTTATCAAGCAGACATGTTCACCTCGTAAAGTAGCAATCCCTCTTCATCTTCAGATGGCTTCTGCTACGACGCAATGCAATTGAAGAATAGAAATGAGCATGGCAGAGAATTGAGAAGCATGCTCAAGAGGAGACATTTGTAATTACATTGTTCGAGAAGATACTTAAAATAAATTATTACCAATTGAAAATATATGGACTTCCTTTAAAATGTGTGGACTATCTTTTCGAAAAAAGACTAATTTCCAAAGGAATCTTTATCAGAATTTTTGTTCTGAATTCTTTTTGATTACACATTGTTTCTTAATAAAAGTAAATCTGCTCTAATCTTCCATTGAAATAGTATTACTTTCAATGGATGATCCATAATCATAAGACAGTTTGCATTAACTTTGTAAAATAAAACGAACGTAGACCTATTTTGAAACGAAAATGACCCAAACAATTTTTTAATCACTTTCGTAATCGCATGGAAAAGTTGTCTATTCTCTTCCTATACGAGTGCGTAAAATTTGAATGATGTAGAACATTCTCCATGGCCCATGAAGGATTAATCTTTATATGAGTTAGATACTGATACTTTAATGGAACCTTTAGTTTATTTCTTTTTAAAATAGTTCAATAGCTGTTTCATTATAAAAATATTATAGAGCGGAATTGTGTGTTGTATATTAAGTCTTGTCATTCCTTACCTAAAGACATTTATTTATTAGTTACACTGGTTTTTTTTAAATACGTTTTGACATTATTTTATGGGATTCGGATCTTGTATGAATGATGCCATACCAAATTCTTAACGGAAAACTGCTGAAGGAGTTTCTGTAGCACAACTTTCTTGAAACATTGAATGATGTAGAACGATATTTTAACTGTCCCACAAAGCTTAATTTCTCTTTACGAGTTAGAAATTAATACTTTGATGTTTAACTTTTGCAAATTTCACTTTTAAAATAGTTTAATAACTGCTTTAATAATACAATACAAAGCTCATAGCGTGGAACTGCTTGAATATCAAGTTCTACCCTTTCTGACCTTATGACATTTATTTGGTCGTTGTATATTATGTTATGCATTGCATTTAATATTATTTCAAGGAATTCTAATCTCGCTTGAATAATACCATATCTAGATTCTTAACCACAAACTGCTAAAGAAGCATCTGTACCTTTTATTATATACACTGCTGGCCACCGTAAATGCAACACCCTGAAGGAAGCATGCAAATAATATGAAATTTACAACACGCATTAGCGGAGGTGAGATATGCAAATGATTAGAATTTCAGCGCAGACGCACATCACGCGCGCCTGTGGCGCCACTTCAAAGCGCTATTTAAGGCTTGGAGATTTCGACGATTTCAAGTACGGCAATTGTGTTTTTCTTGTGGTTTTTTCAAAAAACCGATCAATTATGCCTCGTAGAAAACAGCGATCATCTTTTGATCAAGTATCCGAGTTCGACAGAGGAAGGATAGTGGCCTACCGAGATTGTGGATTATCTTTCAGGGAAATCGGTAGTCGTGTTGGACGAAACCAAACAACTGTAATGCGGATATGTGATCGTTGGATGCAGGAGGGTACGACGGACCGACGTGTTCGATCGCATCCACCTCAGTGCACCACTTCACGTGATGACAGGCATATTGTGCGTATGGCAGTGACGGATCGCTCAGCCACATCACGAACCGTAGAACAGCACATTCAGTCTGTACCGCATCATCCAGTGTCTGCGCGTACCATTCGACGCCGTTTACAGCAGAGTGGTCTGTCCGCAAGACGTCCATTGCTTCGTCTACCCTTGACGCAGAACCACAGACGTTTCCGCCGCCAATGGTGCGATGAAAGAAGGATGTGGACGGCAGAATGGAATGAAATTGTCTTTACTGACGAGTCACGCTTCTGTCTGCAACACCACGATGGTCGGATTCGAGTCTGGAGACACCGTGGAGAGAGGATGCTGAACAGCTGCGTTATACACCGCCACACTGGTCCTGCACCGGGTATTATGGTATGGGGCGGTATTGGATATCACTCTCGCACTCCTCTAGTACGCATTGCCGGTACTTTAAACAGCCAGCGCTACATCTCCGAGGTGTTGGAGCCAGTTGTCCTTCCTTACCTTCAGGGCTTGCCCACAGCCATATTTCAACAGGATAATGCGCGAACACACGTGGCACGCATTGTCCAAGGGTTCTTCGTCAATCGCCAGATTGAATTGCTTTCCTGGCCAGCTCGCTCTCCGGATCTTTCGCCGATAGAAAACATGTGGTCCATGGTTGCTCAACGATTGACCCAGAATACATCCCCAGCTGCCACACCAGATCAACTTTGGCAACGTGTGGAAGCTGCTTGGTCTGCTGTACCCCAAGAACACATCCAAAGTCTCTTTGAATCAATGCCGAGGCGTGTGGCAGCGGTGATCTCCAACAATGGCGGCTACTCTGGCTACTGATTTTGGCAGGAACCACACTTCACAGAAGTCTATAAATTTAATCATTTGATACTTGGTCAACATGTTATCTACAAAATAAATTTTGTTGTGATAACTCTTGTCTTTCTTGGTGTTGCAATTTGGGTGGCCAGCAGTGTATTTCAACTACTTGGGTATGGCCAGAAACAATTCGAAAAGTAAATATTTATTCTATTTTCATCGAAGGTTTGGAATTCACTTATTAAACGTTGAACAATTAATCGAATTACTTCGGAATCTATTTTAATCGCAGATATTATTTCAAGCTTCCCACAGTTTGGAATATTTTTACTGATAATTCCAGAAAATTCAAGTGATCCTCTTTGTCTTCAAAGATGATCAAAAAGATATAATGGAATCTCGCATCCATATAGTTGACAAATAATCTATTATAATGATCTTCCCTAATAGTCTTCTGGCAATCTTCGAATTCCACCATTCTAGCCAGTATTGGCAGTTTTGTTATCAGATCCAATGGCAATGTATATCGTATCGAAATATTGACTGAATACTCGACAAAACGTAATTTGGTGTTTGCAGCTGATTCCAGATGATGGATCCAATGCATTTGTCTCTGGTTCGTGAACTAGGAAACAATTTTGCTTTTCAATAACAATTTTCCTGATCTAGAACCCATAACATATGGAACCAAAATTTTGCCTTTTCGACCAATAAAACCTACCGGTCCTTCCTTTAAAATATTTTTTCGATGTTTCTGTCATTGGATTGTAATTTCTAGACTGTCTTTAACGCTTGTAATACCTGTTTGTAACACCATTACAATATCTTCTAAGACAGCACTAGGGGTAGACTCTTCCTTTTGGACAAACTAGGTCTTTTACATGCCGGGAACAAAAGAAATCAATCATTTATTTATTAATTTTTCTGTTGAATGTCAAACTTTTCGGTTTAATAACTTTTAGGCGGATTGACTTCTGAATTTATGTTTGGAAAATTTTAAACAGTAACTACGCCTACAATTTAGATACACGCATCTGCATGTTAAGAATTAAAGGCATCAAATAAAAAACTATTAAAAATCCGTTTGGTAAAAACTTTTTTAACTTTTTAATATTTCCTTTGTTTCTTCAACTGCTGGAAACGGGAAGACGGCAGCAATATCATGGGTTTCATTATTACGAATGATGACGTCATAATCGTCGTGTGTAAGATCAAACGGAATGAAGAATTCTGTTATGTATGTTAACCGTATTGTAACCCACATCCAATCGGAAAACAAAAGACTGGTTACTAGAAGAGTTGCGCCCCAATCCTATTTTGATAAAATGTGATTGACAGTATGTATTACGTTAAATATTTTAGTTTGTTTCAGTATACAATGGATAGAATTTTCCTGATTAAAAAATTTTCTAAAAATTATATGGAATGAAATTGTATCGATGTTTTGAAGTTTTACATCTCGCAACACCCCCCTCCGATCACGTGATGTAACAAAATTTCAAAACAAAATCGTAGACTTACGAAGAAATATAGGCTACATGTAAATTTGATATTTTTCGTTGTGCTTACAATATATTATTTGTTATTTGCATTTGGATATTTCTCTGGAAAGAAACAATTAAATAAATAAAAAGTAATAATATTTTGCTGAACCTGCAAAACCAAATTGATCTTTTTGAAAAGAGAAGCTAACTTGACGAGCCATGTAAAAGTACCATACTCTAGTTTTCCCGCATGATTTCAGTATGAAGATTGCAAGTGATTCATATAAAGTGTTTAGAATACAAGATAGAGTTTGGTCTGGGCAAACTTACTCTGTGCGCACTTACTATATGAGCGAAATCTGGGCAATCCGAGAAGCTCATCTTGGCGCTCCATAGAGACCACATCAAATGGGCTGCCATCGCGAAGAGTGTAATTTCGCCGAGGATGGTCTGAATTTCTTTCTCCACTTCAGATGGAGGCAGAGCACCCTCTATCACGAGCTGCTCAAGGTAGGCTTTGATGAAAGAGGTCTGCGAAAAGTAACGAAAAAGATTCAAAGCCCACATTTACTTTTTAGAAGTAAATGTGAAGTTAAACAATGTATATTCTGACATTAACCCTCCAAGTGGTTTCGAGAAGATATCTCGTCCATCAAGATCTGACCAATTTTTATATAATTTTGATATCTCGTCATCAATATATTGCCGATTGTTTGATCATCACGAGATCAAGATCTGGTGTTTTCCTTCTAATGACTAAATATCTCGTCTATCAATATCTGGTCTCTCTCAGTTTTGTTAATGGCAAGATACCTCGTAGAGGCAACCACCATGAGGGTTAATCTGTTTCGAAAGAAAACATCAAGACCAGACCGCCATATAGTAATACCATAAATCATATTCCGTTGTTAAAAAAATATTTTGTTACATCCACATTCTTATTTTATCATTGTTAATATTTTGAAAAATACGTTGAAGTTCGCAACTCGGTTTTTTGAAATCGTTTTAAGAGAAAAATAAAAATTGTGACATTTTTTAACTTAACGACGTTTTTGTAGGGGACGTCTTTAGCACTTTTAGAATCCATGCGATTAATATTTTTGATTTTAATTAGAAAAAGCAGAAAAAATTAAAAACTATTTCTGGTTATATTTTTGAAGGAGCTTAAAACGTTTTTACCATCTTTGTTTTACAAATGGATTGAAGTGATACTTTTGAAAGTTACATTTTTTGCTTCCTACTAACAGAGGTAAGAACTTGTGTAAGAAAACCCTTTCACTATCGTGATGTCTTTCGCTGCACTCTAGTGTATTCGATATTTTTTATAAATTTAAATTTTAAAATTTTTAGTCTTAAGCAATGTTCTCGAATTAAATATACTCGAAAATGTACCTTAATTATTGAAATGAAGTAATAAAGAATTTGTAACATCCTATAGTGCACTGAGCGATAATAGCAATAAAATGTCGTAGCCTGAACGATTAAGTTACTCCCTTATTAAAAATTAAAAAGACAATCGTTTAAAATTCATTAATAACTCTCGCAGCCTCGTCGCAACTAAACGTCTATGAAACGGCATTTATAAGTTAAACTACATTAGTTTGATAGTTTGAAAGTATATGATCATTAAGGTGAACAAACTTATTACATTTTATACATTGAATTGATTTATTAATTTCGTTATGTTCAAATTTACATTAATTTATGAAATGGATATAATTGCAGATTCATTTCCGCACGATGCTTCCTAGTTCCGACAACAGAGATACAGTTTTAGACCTTTTATTGTTACCCACGTTTGAAAATGAATGAGCATCGAAAGAAACTTAAAATTATATATGCTTCCAGAGTGAGGTATTTTAGACTGGTAGTGTTCTAGGAATTTGGAGCTATAAACTACCTGATGAAGAGCATGAGATTATAAAAGAGATGATGAATTATAAAAGAGATGAGATTTAACAGGTTAGATTGTGAGATTTGTGGTAGATGGAAGAGAGAAAAAGTTAAGAATTTATGTCATTCATGTCCTGGCAGTAAGCCAAATTTTGCCTCTAATCTATTGATAAAAAAAAGATACTCTGACATGAAATTTATAATGCATCAATTCTTGAAGGTGTGTCAGTCTCAAATCTACAGTTGGAAAGAAGGTAGACGACTTTCTTATTGCAAGCCCACTTGATCTTAGAGACACGTTTCACTGATACCTCTACAAATATTAGCACTTCTTTTGACATTAGTTATTATGGCAAAAGAAAAATAAATGATGACCCAAGATCTTCAAGTGATTATGCTAAACAAATCATTAGTACGAAATCTTGGTGCAATTTTATGCGCCCAGAGTTCAGTTTCTTTGAAAGGTGATTTGTCTCAGATGAGTGAATCCTTTTATAAGAGCTTCCATATAAAAGGATTCACTTTTGATCAATGAATTGAGTGAAGCAGTCTCTTATTTTAGCCTGACTTTTCACCACAATCATTTAAACGAGAACCATGACCTAAGATTGAGAAACCAACGGATTAAAATGGGATAAGAACCCGGTACGAGCAACCTTGTCTAGATTGGGATTCGAACATAGAGCCCGTTGCATTGAAAGTTTAAGCACTAACCACTTGACTGATTCAAAGTCACTGACTGCCTCAGGATAATGTGGTCCGTAAAGATGAATTTCTTCAATACCTTTTAAGTAAAACCATTTTTCAATAAGGATATTAAAATGTATAATTTCGTGACAAATTTTAAAACAAAACGTCAGCTCCTAGGAAATAATCGACATGCGTTGAAAACGAAGATTTTCTTTGGACGAATATATGCTTTTAGTGAAATTTTATTATTTTTGAAATTACAAACTATGATACACTTGAAATCATACTTTGATGACTTATCCAACGACATGGATATTTTTATAACGGACCTTCAGTGAATAACTAACTCCTAAACTGCCTTTGTTATAACTGGATCTTCTCAGAAAAAAACTGCACGTACAGAATTTCTAAGATATTTTAAAAAATGATAACCATTTATTGAATTTGTAGCAGAGTGGTGGAAAGACCTCGTAACTTCAACGAATCAAATAGTATTTCAATTTTCAGACTCGTTGCAGAGCTATATATACTACTGTATTGTAAGCTAATTTTTGTAGAGATGGCTAATTCCTCACAAATTTAAAGATAACTGTAGTTGAATTTTAAAGGCTGGGATTCTTCTAAACTTGGTTGACTCAGTGGAGTTTGTCCACTGAACTAGCAACCTGCGAGTTGTGGGCAGCGCAAGTTTGATTCTAGTGACTTATCCTGGATGAATTTTTCTCTTCCGTGTCAGTAAACCTTTCCTTGTGCGTCCATTTACTTCATGTTCTGTCTTGAGTTTGGTGCAGCTGGTCCAAAATTAGTCCATGCGCCATAAAACCCAATCAACCATTTTCTTAAACATGGACAGGGGTTTATGTATTCTAAATATGAGATAGTCTTAATCGAATGCTACACATCACTATATTTTCTTCGTCAAAACATGGAAATTTAAAATAAATACTGAGCTCTCAACTATTGATAAAGAAATGTTTTAATTTCTCACCTGCTCTTCCTTGGTGGGGAATTTTTCAAAATCATGTGTGAAAAAGGGAAATTCTCCTGTACTGTAGTCGAAGCACCATTCACAAAATTGATTAGCTAAGTCGAAACTTCTGTTTTGAAATAAAATAAAATAGCTAATATATAAATGGTGCAGATTTTTGTAAACAAATTATTTTAAATGTAAGTAACACTACGCACATGAACAAATATAAGAATGAAAAGACAATAAAAATGTTTAAAAAACTTAATGTAAAGTGAACATTAAACATTAACAAAAATTAATGTAATGAATATCTTGCTTATTTTATTGCAATTTACAGATATTTTTATGATTACTAGGCATAAATTTAATTAAAGTTATCATGAAATTCATTTTGGTAAACCTTAGAAATGGATCTGGTCATTTGAAGCTGAATAAAAGTTACTTAAATAATTATTTGAATCGATTTAATGGCTCGAATGCTTTCTACAATACTTTTGTGTTTCAGTAAGCTTTGTAACGGGAGTTGGAATCAAAACTTTCAGAAATATTGATTTTAAGATTATTTGTGCTCTTTTGAATGATGTTTTACACAGTTTTCTTTTTAATTGTTGTTTGATGTACTAAAATATAAATAAAACTAATAATAAACGAAATTAAGTTACTTAAATTTTGAACTTTAAACTCGATTTTTCTTAAGCGAACATCTATACTTTTCTAAAAGTCTACATTAATCTAGTAAGTACAACCTTTCCAACAGGTTCTACAAACATCATAGATTAGACTGACGTGACCGTTTTGTTGTTTCATCATCGTTCTCTTCATGCCAAGGCGCAAGTAGGCGCATGAAGCCTTCAGTCTTTCCTCCATATCTTCCTGTCTAGAGCAGCATCTCTAACTAGATCCACCATGTTATACTTAGAGTGATTAGTTTTTACAATGTTTAAAAACAAAAGTATTTTTATGATTTTCCGGTTAATTTCATTTAAATATTTTTTATGCAAATGTCTAAATCCTCATACCTTCCTATCTTAATTGTGTTATCCTCTATATCTTCCTGTCTAGAGTTGCATCTCTAGCTTCAACCCAGCTTCACCATGTTATGTTTAGAGTGATTATTTATTAAAAATTTTTAAAAACAAAAGTACTTTTAAGATTTTCCAGTTAATTTCTTTTGAATTTTTTTATGCAAATGTCTAAATCCTCATTTTAGTACATAAGTAAATGTCCATTGAGTACACAGAAAAATTCAAATCTGTGTCTAGTATATTTTGAGAATAGGTACATAAAAATTAGGTGATTGAACATTGTCGATGCATTTGGTATTACAAGAAAAGCACACACTACCTGTAATTATAAGTTCCAAATTCAAAATCGATCAATATAAGCTCTGGTTTTTCACTATGTACAGAATCTTGTCTAAGTAAAATATTACCTATAAAAGAAATAAGTTATTGAATGAACAAGAATAAGCTAATTAATTCATGTTTCAGTAGTTCAGGAACTGAGTTGAGGTGATAAAATGAACAAGAATAGGATAATATTAATGTTTTAGTTCAGAAACCAAGCTGAGTTTAGGGTTTTATTCTATTAAGGTACATGTAATATCAAATCTGTTTATTTTATTACTTAAAACATATCTAAACTAGAATGCCTGCACATAGAAAATGCTCTGAAATTTCTACTTATATCAATTGATGACAATGTCGTTACCCACTTTTCATGCCTTATTTAAATCCGTTTATAATCGATATAAGAATTGATATACACATTTCATACTTAAGTTGCAATTCAGAAAGAAATTGCAACTTGTGCAAAATTATTCATAAAAGAAGTAAACTCGTGTTTGGTGAGAATCTCGGTTAAAAACTGAGATGCACATATTATATTTATGGTCTTTTTGTTTTCTCGTTTCTAAGTATCCCCTCTTAATCACATCAATAATTATTATAAATTACCTCCATGGAGATCATTGTGACAATACACAACAGGTGACTTCGTTTTCTTCATTTCTTGTCTGAAAAATGAAGGAAAATAATTAAAACTCTGAAAAAAGTGTTGCCAGTAACCAGTCTGATAATGGCATAGGAAGATTAATTATCTTCGAGTGACTTAGAGTACAAAATTGTTAGTATATAATTTGGTCGCGAAAACGTTTTTCCATTTTAAAATATGCAAAATTCACTACGTTCCTATTCTAATTTAAGAATTATTTCTAGATGATTAAAATTTACTGCACTTTTTCCTTTCGCATGGTGTACTATTTATTAGTTTTTAAGGAACATTGTTTTAATTTTAGGTATGCTATACGGAGATTTGGGAAAAATCTTACCTTATAATTACA
Organism: Meta bourneti; assembly: GCA_933210815.1. NCBI lineage: Eukaryota > Metazoa > Arthropoda > Arachnida > Araneae > Tetragnathidae > Meta > Meta bourneti. The sequence goes on along the minus strand of OW119929.1, from coordinate 47,810,085 downwards.
GTAATACAATGATAATTATTTTATAAATAAAGTAATGACATAATTTGCATTTTAAAATATGCAAACCATCATAAAAATTTAGTACACTCCTATTCTAATTTGAACATTATTTTTATACCAGAGTAGATAATTAAAAATTATTGTACTTTTACTTACTCTGGTGTACTATTTATTCGTTTTTAAGGAACATCGTTTTAATTTTAGATATGCTGTACGGAAGTTTGGGGTATATCTTACAGTTTTTACGAAAAACTTTAGAAAGCTGTTTTAAGTGCAAATAGCTAAAGGTATAAAATGCATGTAATAATTGAAAGCATTTGAGAGAAGGAAAGATGGACGATCAACTTACGTTAAAAACTTTATTTCTTCTTCGTACATTTCTTTTAATTCGAAGATTTTATTTGTTTTCTGTGATAAGTTTTCTACAATTCTTAGCCACCTTTAAAATAAGATAACTACCATTAATATTAAGCATTTGTAACAATAACCTTGAAAGAATGGAGATAATTATTTATAATTATTATAACACAATTATATTAATTATACATTCCGTAAATACATATTTTTACAAATTTTGTTTTTCCTTAAAAAGTTATAGGAGGGGCTATGTCCTCTCCGTTCCTACTTAAGTTACATAACTGACTAATTTAATAGCAATGATATCTTATAAAATACTGCTTAAATGGACATAATCTATTTATATATGCTTTAAATAATTTTTATCTAATAAAATACAGCTTTAAATAATTTTTATCTAATAAAATCTCTTACGTGGCGAGAAAAAGAGGCCTCATTTTACTTGTCAGTAGCGTATTGTAAGTCCGGCCATTCATCCCCGGCATGCTAATTTCAGACAGTTTAGTATCGTATTACTGATGTTGGAGCAATGTATGCCTTGCCTAACATTGATAATTGGGGATGCCGAGTTTTGTATCAAAAGCAAAATAGAAGCTTATCCTTAGCTTATACAACCATATCAACTCATTTCGTCGATGTTCCTTTTCCACAAAAACGAATAATTTTAGTCATACAAAATCATGTTAACCTTAAGTTGGAAAGGAGCCCAAAAGGCGCAATTGCACCCAATCTTGGAAACTCTGTATGGATGATCCAAACGCTGTCTTGGAGATTGATGGCAGTCTTACAAAGACAGGAAAATGAGGAAAGAATGATAGACCATGCGCAAAGACCAACTGCGTGTTTTATCTCGACTGGATGTTAACATCCACGTTGGTAGACACGAAGGGTCGGTGCTGAAGGTACCCATTACGCATACACAAACATCATTTAAAAAGTCATTCGAAGCTGAAAGAATCGGGCATCCGTATACTCTGGTTGTCTTTATGTGGTGAAAATCAAGGACGTTAAAATAGAAACTGATGTCTCACTCAACTTTGCTTTAAAAAATCGCTATTTTTGCATCAGGTTTATAGATATTTTTGCCACCGAATTTTATGTATTTTTATCAGAAGCCGGGCTTCTGGGCTTACATAGACACTACCTCACTGTTACTTGCATGGCAACGACTAGATCTAGCATCATGTGATTCCACTGGCAAATCAAATCGGCCGATGGGAAATACACAGTATTCAAATGTATACACAGTGTTAATAGGATTCTAATTAGGTAAACTTAAATTTGTCAAACTTTAAACATTAAGTTGGTATTATATTCGAAAAGGACGAATGCGTAACCAACTATTTAATTAATCATCAGAGGAAAGCTGTGAAAGGTAAAAAGAGGGAACAAAACCTCTAATTCAGAAAGTCGTTACTTATTACTTCTGGTCTAGCCGTCAGCTAGACCAGCGGTTCTTAACCTATGGGTCGCGACCCAAAATTGGGTCGCGAAGCATATTTCTTGGGTCGCGCTGAGTCGAACCAAAAAAGTTAGTAATACACCAAATAATAAGTAATACCAACACCTCCTAGAAGAGTTATTCCCTAATACAATGTTTCGGTTTTACCGCTCTTCGCGAATGGCCTTCCGGAAGTGACGTCCAATTCCTGTCCTGAGGCTTTCTCTTCTAGGAGGTGTTGGTAATACGCACGCCATTGCTTTGCGTGCGCGCAGACTCAGTAAGCTCTCTGTCAAAAACTAGTTTCTGCGTATTGTGTTGTGAATAACAGTGAAACGTGAAACGTGTAATAACAGTGAAACGTGAATACAAGCATTTTAGAAACAAATTTTGTCTTATTATTAATAGTGGAGTGATCAAGCTGCAGTGTGTATTGTAAAATTGTAATCACCCTAATAATGGCAAAACGTGAATACAAGGAAGCATTTTTAGAATTAGGTTTTACTTGCATTTATGATCGAGGAGTGAACAAGCCGCAATGCGTGTTGTGCAGTGAAATATTAAGTAATGAATCGATGAAACCGAACAAACTTAAAAGACATTTTGATACAAAACATAAAAATTTTTCCTTTGAGGGAAAAGATCGTACTTTTTTCGAAAGAAAAGAAGCCCATTTAAAAAGACAGCGTTTGGATGCACCAAGTAGTAGTGGTTTTATAAATTCTGCGAAACAAGCTACACTTGCTTCTTTTCATGTGGCTTGGCATATTGCAAGACAAAAGAAACCCCATAATATTGCTGAAAAACTTATAAAACCTGCTGCCATTGACATGGCACGTATCATGTGCGGAGATGAAAGTTCAAAGAAATTACAAAAGATACCATTATCAAATGATACAATTCGTTTACGAATTAATGATATGTCATTTGATATTAAGAATCAACTTATTTCTGCTATAAAAATTGCTGGTTTATTTAGTATTCAACTGGATGAAACGACAGATGTAAGTAAAGATGCTCAACTCATGGTTTACGTGCGGTATCCAGGTTTAACAGATATACAGGAGGACATTTTATTTTGCAAACCAATGTCAACAACAACTAGAGGTGAAGATATTTTTCTTATGGTCGATTCGTTTTTTAAAGAAGAAGGATTAAATTGGAATCAGTGTTTCAGTATTTGCACCGACGGTGCAGCTGCCATGACAGCATCTCAAAAGGGATGTTCGACAAGAGCAAAACAAATGAATCCACAAATTATATCGATTCATTGTTTGTTACATAGACAAAATCTTGCTTCAAAAAAATTATCACCCGAATTATGTATCGTTTTGGATGAAATTGTTGCGGTAGTCAATTTTATCAAATCAAGAGCTCTTAACTGTAGAATTTTCCGCGAACTGTGTTTCGAATTTGGTGCAGAATACGAACATTTATTATATTATTCTGAAGTTAGATGGCTGTCCCGGGGCAAAGTTGTTCAAAGAGTATTATCATTACGGACAGAAGTCGAATTATTTTTGAGAGAAAAGAAACACCCATTAGCATCTAAATTCTCCGAGTTGAAGTGGATTACTCAAGTTGCTTATTTGTCAGATATTTTATTTGAAATAAATAATCTAAATACGTCTATGCAAGGACGTAATATTACTATTATTGAATTAACTGAAAAAATTACATGTTTTAAAAATAAACTCAAATTATGGAGAAATAAGGTTGAAGTAAAGAAACTTGCTTCATTCCCGACTCTTAATTTATTTGTTGAAGACAATAATATTGATATCACAGATTTTGAAATACAGAAAATTATTATTAATCATTTAGAAAAACTAATAGCAGACTTTGATCGATATTTCCCTGCAGACGATGTTTTCAAATATAATTGGGTTCGAATGCCATTTAATTTTGATGTAAGTGATTTGCATGAGGAATTTGTTAATATTAATCAATTTCAAGAACAATTAATAGAAATACAAAGTGACCAAGCATTTCGATACAATTTCTACAAAAACACTGAATCTTTATGTGCTTTCTGGTTAAAATTAAAAACCGAAAAGCCAATAATTGTTAAAGAAGCCCTAAAAGTATTATTGCCCTTTTCAACAACATATATGTGTGAGGCTGGTTTTTCGGCTCTGTGTGTAATCAAAAACAATTACCGGAACAAGTTAAATCCTGAAATAGATATAAGGTGCTCCTTGACAAGCATTCAACCGAGGTTTGAAGATCTTTCAAAATGTATTCAAGCACAAGGTTCTCATTAAAACTGTATGACTTGCATTTAAAATTTAAAAGACTTAACATATGTATTGATATTTCTTTTTTTTTTAGGAATAAGTTAAAATGTCAATTATTTTCAAAAAGTTATAAATATATTTTAATTTGGTCAATAAAAATTATTAAAAACACTTGATTATTAATTAAATTTTCCTTGGATCGAAAAGTACTTTTGTTTATCTTTATTATTAAAAAAATAAATAAAAAATTTGTAAGTTAAAAAAAATCATCATCGTAGGATTGAAGATTTTTTAAAAATACGATCTAAAATAAAGCAATGAAAAAATTTTGACTTTTTTTTGGGTCGCGACATGAACATATTTCTCAAATTTGGGTCGCGGCTTAAAAAGGTTAAGAACCACTGAGCTAGACTAAGCTCAACAAGTCATTCGTCCTCAAAGAAATTATCTCATCAGAATTCTGGAATGTCTGAAGAGTTTATTCCAATACAGAAAAGATTGTAATTGTTAGAGGCGTATTCCCCTCGCACTTAGAACAAACAGGAAAATACTTTTCCAGTCAGGAATTCCACGCTCACTTCGAAATCTAGATAAGACTGTTTGAGTCCCTCTTTCCTCTTTGTAAAACAAGTTTACGGGCTTTGGTTTAAGGTTTGTAAAACAAGTTTACGTCCCACTTTCTTCTTTGTAAAACAAGTTTACAAAATGCCGGGTACCAGTCGTGATTGTGAGGAATTCACCACATTGTATTAAAATTTTTGTTTTGGAGAACTCATGCTAAGTAAGATAATCAGGCACCCACCCAAAGAGCATCTGAAGAACCCTCCTTGTTCAGTCTCTTATGTCAATGCGACAATTTAGAGAGTATTTCTGCAAAATAACCGGATTTCCCGATTTTTGTAATGAATTTGATTTAGCTGATAAGAAAATTTGAAAGTTATAAAAACTTTATCTTCAAACATCAAGGGATAGAATGTCGAAACGACTTTTACCTCCATAGGCTTCTCTTGGGATCGGGTCATACTGTTTTCTGGATATATGTTCAGTATTTCGGATCATGAATTAGTTTCTTATTCAATTATATTTCTTAAATTGAAAACGTTCGACCGAATATCGTTCTATGAGCAAATTACAACGATTAGACAACGATTACTACAGTTAGTTCCCAATGAATCCGCTAGATGGTGTTGTAGGTAAGCATCTAAAATAATGATATTCCGCACCCTGGTGTAGAATAACGGTCTATGCGGTAACACCCGCCTCCCTCTACAGCCTGTCTCGTATTTGTTTGTGGGGAAGGTTACGAAATGCTAAACCTCACGCTTCTTGTGGTTTGGTCCTGAAATTCTTTCTTTCACGTTAAGATATTTCACGATCATGGAATGAAGTTTTCTCAATGTGAATAAATATTTTATTCACTGTAATATTTAATTACTGTAAAATTAGTGATACTTAGCACAGATTGTTATTCTGCCGAACTCTTAAATAGATACTCTTAACAAAATATTTGTAAAATGTTTTGATGCTCGCGCTCGAACCAGTTAAAGTATTGGCTCCTTGCGCGAACCAATGAAAATTGCTTTGCAATCTTTGAGAGTTGGTGAACTGTAGAAAGTTGGGGTGGAGCCTCCTAGTTATTAATAATCAATAAGCTAAAATAATATTTTAGAAGGAAAATTTAGCCTAAATGGAATATAACTTTGTTTCAATTATTAAACCTATCACATAATCTCACACATAGATTAAAATTTCTGCATGAGGGACTTCACAATTCCTTCGTTTTCATAATTTAACCCAGTCACTTTAAAATCAGAATTCTGAAAAGCGAATGTTTTTTCACTGTCAACAGAGTGGTGATGCAGAAGGATTGAGATTCATTTATAAAAATATACTCACTTTTTCATGCTTTCATATAAGAAATCAGGTACTTTTCGTACGGGGAGATTTAAAGCATGGATTTTGCCGAATTCTCTGGCAATAATTTTATACAGCTTCCTGTAATCCTTTGTCTTCAGACTCCTTGACTGTTTTAAATGACGAAGGGAATAAATATATCAGATCAAGTTTTATTTTAAATTAAACAAAGGATACATCAAAAAGGATACACACAAAATAAACATCACAATAAAATTAATTTATACGTATGTTCTTGATATTCATTTGCACAAAATGCTCTATAGCTATACAGTACTTTTGTTTGAGATCATTTATGATTGTAATGAATAATATACGTTTGATAAAACATCTCTATATATCACGCAGTTTTGAGATTTACGGATACAAGTTATGAATCAATCAGCAAAAACTTTAAGTCTATCAATTTAGTGGCAGTTTTTTAAGAGTTCCTTCAGCGCGAAAAGGCCAGCTCTCCATTTATGTTTGGCCATTATGTCTCCATACCAAAATTTAAGGTCCGATTTTTCATCCGATGTCGAAATTTGAAGTTTCTGTGCCCAAATGGACCAGAAACAAATAAAATTTATGATGAACGGAAGGAAGAAGTGGATGGCACGGTTTGGAAAAATGTGTACCTAGTTATGAAGTTGAAAAATACAGTTGTAATGTAAAGAGAAATAAATTTCCTTCAATTTGATACAACTTTCATTACTTTATTTTGTAAAAACTTGTTTCATACGATAGGAGACCTTACTTATCAACAAACCATCGTACATTTAATCTGACATTATAAGCAGGTACAAAATGCTTGTGCTTTAAAAAGCAAAATTTTAAAAGTTTAAAAATTTAGCAAAGACGCACATAGTGATCTAATTTTCATCGATTAAACTTATACCTTTATTTTTTGTGCAATATAGATTCGAAGAACTGTATTTAGAGCATATATTTTTGAGTACAACACTACACTTGAGGTTCTTACTCATTCACAGGAATACAAATGCAAGCGATCAATCAAAAAAACTTTGAGAGCGTTTGATCATTTTAAACAAATCAATGCTTAAAAACAAAAGCTTGATGTGCAGTGCACAGAAACTTCTGAACACAATATTTCAAAACAAATATCTCATACAAATAAGAATTTTTTGTATCATTTTTAATAAACTCAAAATCTTTGCAAAATCGATTTGTTTTTAACTGTTTAGTCATGACCATGAAATGGAAAGTCTTCATAATATCATTTTTATGTATCCCCTCCTTCTCTTCGCACATCGATGATAAAATTGTAAAAACTTACTGGAATGAATTCCTCTAATCTCCCCCCGGGAAAGACGCCGTATAAATCAGGTCCTAATTTCCTTTCAGCCAAGAGCATGAAGGTAACGGCTTCGGTCACTATGACGTTCGTTTCATCCTGGACAGGCCCATAAATCCGCAAAAGCACATCTCTGGGCAGTTGGGGCTCCTTGACCACCACATTTTCTGGGAGAGCGCAATGATATAAGGAATTTGAAAGTCCGCCACTAGAAAGACATTAATAATAAATTTTTTAAATATTTCATGTAAAAAAATATCGTATAGACAAATTCAAAACAACAAAAGTTTTGTGACTGAGACACTTGATACATTTTACTGTTTATTCCTAATTGTAAACACTATATCCATTCTTACAATCGTGATTTTTGCAGTTCCACCGGGAACTGTTACCTTAGGTCTGCTTATAAAAGGGTTATTTTAAATGAAAAATCTAAGTCAACTTAGATTTCAAAAATTGTACCTATAGAATCTGTTGACAGAGGTAGGTATTTAATAAACGTTGCACTCGAGCAACACAACGGGCTATTGGCTATATTTTCTATATTCGATAAGCAGTCCGGAATCAATCCCGATGGGAAAGATCCGAGGAGAGTTGAACCACGGCTTGATGATGAGATCAACACCTGAGCTGGCATCGCACACTCCAAATTTCCACACCACGCTAATGTGATGACATTTGAGGCCCGACAGAATCTGTTGACGGACCCCTCTTACTTGCTTTCCCTTGTATGTTGCTTACTTCGTATAAATATTTCAGCTTGTAACAGAATAAAAAGTGTTGATTCAAAAATCTGCTGTCATCTTCATGAAATAAAACAACTAAGCAAACATGGAAGTATTTAAATTTTAAAAAACGAAACAAGTGTGAAGCACATTTTAAATTTTATACCATAAAATCCTTGTAGATGAAATACAGTTTAAGAATTTTATCTAGAGATATCTGACCCTACGGAAACAAAGGCGCATTTGTGAGAAAGGTATTTCTATACACCCGTGACTCAACAGCTTGAGACTATAAACTTTTCCATATTCGATAAGCATTCCTTCAGTAATGCTTCATTACTTTAATTTACATTCTTCGTGTAAAGTAATAAATCTTTATTAAAATTGATCATGCAAACTATATATATCTATGTAGAAATATTATATTCACGTTACATAGGCCGCATTCGTAAACAACTCTCTGAAAATAGTGCAAGCCAGAAAATAATCCGTCCCGTTGCCTCCGTTTCACCAGTTGTGAAGTTGCATTTACGAACGATTAGGTTCTTTTTAGTCTCATCGCAAACATTTTACTTCGTTTCGCCATGTAATTGGCAATTTTTTTTTGTAAATTCCATCTGAAAATGAGTCTAAACCACACACGCGCGCTTAGCAACATTCGCATCTACCTCCTCGGATGGCAATTCCTGAACTGACAAAACCTAGCACAATCTCAGTTCGTTTCAAACGATTTTTTTTCGTTTTCAGTGACTTATGAAACGGCTAGTTTTTCACACTAGAAAAGCTGAGAGACTTTTGAACGCTCGGTTCGAATAATTCGTACAACCGGTGCGATTTATTCGCGTTTACGAACGAGATCACACTTTTCCCCATATTCCTGCAAGAATATTAATTTTCCTGTCATTCATACGCATGTTAACAATTACGAAGTATTTGCTTTTCATTTGCCGGTGTCAAGTACAATCAGTAATGGTAAAAGGTATTTAAGCAGGGGTATTTTCTGATACCTCTAAGTAAATGATTTGGCATATTTTTCTTGATTGCAGTTTTGTTATGTTTTAATCCGTTATTTAAAAGTCTAGCAACACAATCTCTATGGATGAGCTAAATCTATGCTATTTGAAAGCAAATCTGAGTAGGAAATGCATATTCCATCTCAGCGCGTCATGGAGTATAATATAAAAGATATCATTAAAAGACGTTTAAAAACAAAACAAGTATTACTGAACCAATCTGCGTCGGTGTCTTTTGTAAATAAACTAAAATTAAAAATTAAATATTCCTTTTATTTCTAGCAATCTCGTATCTAAAGTCTCTTACTTAAATCTCGTATTAAAAATATACCGATCTTTTTTCTGAATTTAGTGACATTACAGCACATATCATCCCTTGTTTAGTATGGATTAAATAGCTAGTTAGGTAGTTAGTTAATTAACGTCGCGCTGGAGCAACACAACGGGCTATTATGGATCAAATAGGAATTGTCCAAATCAAGCATCCTAGACACATATTCTTCATAACGGGGCCGCTCATGGGGATACAATGACATAGAACACTGCTTCTTTTCTCTTTTGGTCAAAAGTGCTCTTTGACATTTTTCTTATGAAATTTGATGGCAAATTTTTATGATTAAAAAATAGTAATACTTTTGGTTAAGTCTTGAATTTAATCCACAGAATTATGACTTTTCAAGAGTGAATCCATTGTAGTTTGGAATAATCTTATCTATTGCTTTTGTCACATTCGAGATTTTGGGCATTACTTTAAGTGGCATAAAGTTGTTAGGAAAGAGAATAAATTTACTTGCAAGGTAAATTATTTTCATTTGCTTGTAACATCAATTCACAGAAATCGATGCTTGAGTTTGGGAGGTTTGATTCAAACTCTAGCAGTGGCATTGGCAAGGGTAGTTATAGGGGTCGTGACACCCTCCCATAGTCTGATAGATAAAACAAAATGTGTAAGACTGAATGCTTATTTATAGAATGTATAGTATATTTCTGCTTCTATCTTTTACAAAAACGACGATTAAGTTAAGCAGGTGAATTAACTTCTCACAGAAGCAACAAAATGGGTTTTAGGTGATGGTCCGGGATCAATCCCGAAGAGAAATATCCGAGGACAACACCTCGTAATTTTAAACTACGGTCAGATGACGAGATCAACACCTGAACTGGCACCCCACTCTCCAAACTTCCATACCACGCCAACGTGAGGACATGTGAGGCCACCTATCAAGGGTTTATTGTCTTAATCAGTGATATTTGCTGCAGTGGTAGTCAATAATAATATAAATTTTTTTATTTTAAAAGTACAATTTACGTACTTATGAAACCGCATACTACGTTGTGTCTAAAACCTTATCGAGGTTGTCTAAAGTAACTTGGAAAGCATCATGTAACACTGTTATGTGATAAAGTACTTTCTTATCTCCTCTTTTAGAACTGTCCAGACGTTGAAAGATAAAAGATAACCATATAAATATACTTAATACATTGCCTTTCTTAATGTTGTTAAGATAACAAAATTCCGTAATAGTCCACAAACATGCATATCTTTATGGAGAGTCAAAAAGCATTTTGCACAAAATATTTGGCACGTCTTGTGTGTCTGAGGTTTTACAACCGCAGTTAAAGACGAAAGGAAATTTTTTCGAAAAATGCAGCATCCCATAAGATATTATCACACTTTAGAATATCACATTTTATTTTCGAGTCGAAAGGTGTATGCTATAAAACTTATAGAATGTTTACACAAATTTAATAATCAAAACTTAATTACACAATCAGAAATTAGTCATTTTCTAGTAAAAGGAAAGGTTATTCTATTGTAAATAACTTTTACACTTATTTCTATGCGATTGCAAAAAATGCCTTGCAAAAACTACTTGCGAATGTGTAAAAGAAATGCATGCAATGGATGTTTGGAAAATGATGAAAAATCATTGAAATATTGTAGAACCTATATAGTACTATTATAAAATAACCATATATACTAAATAATTATAATAGTGAAAAATTGAAAATGTTAATGAAATTCCTATATCTCAACCCAGTTAATAGAGTCGCAGATTAGCAACCGGACTCTTGCGAGTTTGAAACTCGATATCCAACCACAGACCGTCGTGTATATGGGGACTGGTGCACTTTAAATCTGTCGTGGCCTCAAATGTCCTCAAGTTGGCGCGGTGTGGATGTTTGGAGAGTTGGCGTGGGCCAGTTCAGGTGTTGATCTCGTCATTAGAACGTTGTTCAAAATTACGAGGTGTACTTTAATTTTCCCTTCGGGATTGATCTCGGACCTTCACCAATAACCAGTTGTGTCGCTCTAGTGAAATGTTAATTCAGCTACCTACCATTTACTATAATGATACGCAATAATATTGTACCAATGTGAACATCTAAGAAAATAAAGTATTATTTTCAAATAATCTAATTTTAAAATGCCATCTAAGTATTAGAATTATTCAAATAGATACTCTTTTATAGATATGTTACAAGTGAAATCAAGCAGCTGTTTTTCAAATATTATGTTTAATACGTTTGTCTTAGATGCATTGCAGACTATTGTGATTTCTTCGTCAGGAGATTTCAATGCTTTGTGCTAGGTGTATTGCTTGTTTATGAATGCTTCGGAAACGTTTATTTGATTCCAACCAAACATGGAAGTGCACATATCGACTTCATGTGTAACCTCTTACTGAAAACTTGCTTGAAATAAATCTAGTGAGTGAGAAAATTTGAAATAAGGTGGAATATACAGAACAGGAACACGTCGAATCATTTTTTACCTATTCCATTGCTGATTTTATTGAATATATAGGAATAACAAATACCCGAATTAAATATACGAATGCAGTTTTAAAATAAACTTGAAAATCAATGAAAAATCACTCAATATACAAAAGACTAATTGGGTTTTTATGTAGCAAGGATCATATTTGGCTAGGCTGTGTGAAACAGCGTCGAGTAATGGACATATATACAATGAAAGATTTTTACTGGCAGAGAAGAGAAATACTCTCACGGTAAGAAGTTGCTAGAATAGAACTTGCGCTGCTTATAACTCGCAGGTTGCAAGCGCAGTGGGCAAACACAGGACAAAAGGATATAAAAGGACACTAGACGACTGACTAAAGTGATAATGTGAAACTTAGAACTAAAAAGTTTATAGTGAATAATGGAATCTACGAAACACTCGTAAAATAAAAGTATGTTTCTCTGGGTTTTATTATCACCAGAACTGAGAATTCTTGCTCACACATATAGTATATTGATAAAGGTAAAATGTTTGTTTTCCTTACTTGGTTAGGATATTTCGTCTAGGCGAAATAAAAACAACCCCCGTTGCCCTATTCTTGACAAATTTAACGTTGAACTTCATCCAGGGATTATTAAATATATTATACAATATCAATATTTTTCGTTTATTCCCACAATCTCGCTCTGGCATAAGCTCTTAAGTGCCGCAACACACTGATTGATTATCACCCTGTTTTAGTAAAATATTTGTGCACAAATTAAGATGTTAAATCTAATTCAAATCAGCAGCCCCTTCGCATAGCATCTTAAATGAAGTTTCCTAATTGGAATCTATAGCTGGCAGTTTTGTTAATCACATTTATTACCTTGTTTAAATCCATTTATAATGAATAAAAACGCCGATATGCACATTCCATAGCTCCAAGAAAAATAAAATTAATCAAAAATATAAATAACATTTCGTGTATCTTACTGTTAATTCCTATTCCCAATAAAAAGCATGACAAAAAGTTCACCCCCAGTCATATTATCGCAATTATGTTCCGAACATCCACTTCAACTGCATTTCATTCACTTATTGAAATCTCTTAATTGGGAATAGTAACATAAGAGTGAATTTTAGAAACAAAATACTTAAGACGAATAATTTTTAAAATGCATTTAAGCTATCAAGTACGCAGTAGTTGACGTCAGTGATACAGAAGTTTTTTACATACAGTCACCTGATGGTCAAGAAAACTAATTATATATAATCCATACTATTAGATACTCAAACGGATAATGTAATCACATACATGATAACTTTAAATTCAGGAATATCCATTCCAATTTCAACTCAAAATATTGTCCAAAACAACTGCTGACTTTTAATGAAGATAGCATGCTTTAGTAAAATTATTTGGAATTGCAATGAAATATTAATGAAGATAGCACATACTTTGATCAGTCCAATTCTTCGAAGAAGACTTTTTTAAATTAAATTTTAAAAGAATGTTTTAAAATTGCGTTGAAGCAAAAATATTTCGCTTTCTAGAATACGCCATCGAGACCTACACAAGAGAGGGTAACAGCAATCATATCTTTGTTACGGGACTTATTTGAGCCCGTTCCGTACAGTCGATTCGTGGCATTCTCTGAAAAGCATGCAATATCTTACCTCACAGGCGAAAATTGAAACTGAGACAGAGTTATGTCTCTCCAAGGACCACCCAGGAAATCTTGGCATATTTGAAAAGCCTCTCTTTTCATATCTTTGGTTTCCGTAGAAGCTCCCGTCATATTAGTCCTTTTAATAACAAGCACAACCGTGTCTCGAAACGACTTCAACGATTCGAAGTCTCTAGAAGTCCTTAACTGCCCAATCTCTCACAAATTCTGTGGTGTTTGAGATCTGATTCATATCATAGCTACTCTATCTCGTGGCGTAAGTAGATACGAGGAGATTGAGATACTTAGCTTGGAGTAATAGGAGTGGAAGAGATAACAGGAAGCGCGTTTATTGACTCAATGAGACGAGTTATCAGAGAAGTGACGAAAAGTTTTCGTTAAAATAGTTTGGGATCATCCTTGAAGACCTCATTGAAGAAATTTAATGTGCCTCGAACTGAATTCTCAGTTTTAAAAGACAGACCTAGAGAGGAACTTCCCGCCTGCATTGCTCACAGCAAAGCATTAATTGGTTCACCCCATTATCCTGTAATACAACTTTATTTCATGATTACAGGGCTGCTAACTCTGATTTCGTGGTGTCTTCTATGCACATGAAATGCAATGGTCATAAAATAAGAATTGGCAAAAACAGAAGCAATAGACCATGAATTTGTCAAATGTTCTCTGTAAAAGTTCTCTCCGGCGTAGGAAAGTAGAATATGCTCCAATGTCTCTTCTTCCATTGTGCAAAGAAGGTATTTGTCTGAGTCCACTAGATAGAACTGGTTCAAATAAGCTTGAGTAACTATATGATCAATTCTGGCAATAAATTCCTTAGGGCCATGGTAGCCCAGTTGCAAGAGTAATGAATTAGGAACCGGAGGGTTGCTAGTTCGAAGCTCGGTCCAGCCAAAGACCTTCGTGTACGCAGGGGCTGGTACAATCTGTCGTGGCTTCAAATGTTCTCACGTTGGCGTGGTGTGGAAGATTGGATAGTGGGGTGACAGTTCAGGTGTTGACATCGTCATTTGACCGTGGTTCAAAATTAAGAGGTGTTGTCCTTGGTCTTTCCCTTCGGGATTGATCCCGTACCATCACAATAGCTGGTTGTGTCGTTCCAGTGCGAAGTTAATTGCCTACCTACCTTATCTTGTTGACTATGATAAGTTAATAAATTTATATGTATAAACTGGTTACCCGAGAAGAATTAAAACTTCTGAGAAATTCAGGATGTCCCAAAGGTCAGACTTTTAGAAAATTCATTAAAAACAGAAAAACTAGATATTAGGAAATGGCAATGGTGGGCGTATAGTAAAATACGTCTTCCACATCAGGAGCACAAAAAAAATCACTAGTGAAAACTCAACTCACGACAAACACGGCATTTGTCAATTTTTGTTTCCTAAAACCTCACTCTGACCTAGCCACGGGCACAATTTAGGTCAATTTGGGTTTAAATATTCCAATAGTGAGTTTGCGTATTTAGGAATTTAGGGAAGTTTTCATCATATAATTTAAGATTTGAATGTTTTAATCCAAAGTTTTGTCGAAATTCTTCATAGACTAACTTAATATAAAGCTTAGCATGTTTCATTTGGCTTAAACACTGAAGTATACTTAAAGCTTTTTTCTTTGATATAAATACCTTAATATAAAGTGATTTCTAGGGTATTTCGTTACATACTGCAAATAACAGCACTATATTTTGCAAATTCATCTTGTAAACTCCAAACCTAACAGCTACTGTGAAAAATATCGAAGTCACAGAATGTTATATCCATGTGATCTCCCCTTATAGTTAATGCCCTCAATCCTGTGCAATCATTCTTTAATGTTTCTTTCATTTCCCAATACATAGACATAGTCTCTAGGAGTTAAGAACTTCCCGTTTACTTTTCATAAAGTTCATAAGTCAAAACTAATTGAAATTTCGATAAACAGTCAACTAAAACAGTTACTTTAACTTTCCGAATTACTATCCACTACAATGTAGAAGACAGATGATACTTTTCATATTACTAGTTAATCAAAATATTTTCTTAGCCATTTAAAGAGCTTAAATGATAACGACTGCCAATCTCTTGGTTTGAATAATTGTGTTTGTAAGATAAATTTATCTTGGGGATTTGAGTACATTTACAACGGTATACATTAGTCATCACATGCATTGGCAAGTAAATTTGTTTAGTAAAACATATTTTACCAATTGTAAAAATAAAAAATAGCGACAATATTCACTGCTTAGATTATCATATAAACTTCTTTGCTCAATTATCAGCTTTAAAATGTTTCATATATACTTCTTACCATCCATATCCATATTGAATTAAACTTTTAGGGAATTAGAATTGAAGTGCGTTACTACACTGCTGGCCACCGTAAATGCAACACCCTGAAGGAAGCATGCAAATAATATGAAATTTACAACATGCATTAGCGGAGGTGAGATATGCAAATGATTAGAATTTCAGCGCAGACGCACATCACGCGCGCCTGTGGCGCCACTTCAAAGCGCTATTTAAGGCTTGGAGATTTCGACGATTTCAAGTACGGCAATTGTGTTTTTCTTGTGGTTTTTTCAAAAAAACTATCAATTATGCCTCGTAGAAAACAGCGATCATCTTTTGATCAAGTATCCGAGTTCGACAGAGGAAGGATAGTGGCCTACCGAGATTGTGGATTATCTTTCAGGGAAATCGGTAGTCGTGTTGGACGAAACCAAACAACTGTAATGCGGATATGTGATCGTTGGATGCAGGAGGGTACGACGGACCGACGTGTTCGATCGCATCCACCTCAGTGCACCACTTCACGTGATGACAGGCATATTGTGCGTATGGCAGTGACGGATCGCTCAGCCACATCACGAACCGTAGAACAGCACATTCAGTCTGTACCGCATCATCCAGTGTCTGCGCGTACCATTCGACGCCGTTTACAGCAGAGTGGTCTGTCCGCAAGACGTCCATTGCTTCGTCTACCCTTGACGCAGAACCACAGACGTTTCCGCCGCCAATGGTGCGATGAAAGAAGGATGTGGAATGAAATTGTCTTTACTGACGAGTCACGCTTCTGTCTGCAACACCACGATGGTCGGATTCGAGTCTGGAGACACCGTGGAGAGAGGATGCTGAACAGCTGCGTTATGCACCGCCACACTGGTCCTGCACCGGGTATTATGGTATGGGGCGGTATTGGATATCACTCTCGCACTCCTCTACTACGCATTGCCGGTACTTTAAACAGCCAGCGCTACATCTCCGAGGTGTTGGAGCCAGTTGTCCTTCCTTACCTTCAGGGCTTGCCCACAGCCATATTTCAACAGGATAATGCGCGACCACACGTGGCACGCATTGTCCAAGGGTTCTTCGTCAATCGGCAGATTGAATTGCTTCCCTGGCCAGCTCGCTCTCCGGATCTTTCGCCGATAGAAAACATGTGGTCCATGGTTGCTCAACGATTGACCCAGAATACATCCCCAGCTGCCACACCAGATCAACTTTGGCAACGTGTGGAAGCTGCTTGGTCTGCTGTACCCCAAGAACACATCCAAAGTCTCTTTGAATCAATGCCGAGGCGTGTGGCAGCGGTGATCTCCAACAATGGCGGCTACTCTGGCTACTGATTTTGGCAGGAACCACACTTCACAGAAGTCTATAAATTTAATCATTTGATACTTGGTCAACATGTTATCTACAAAATAAATTTTGTTGTGATATCTCTTGTCTTTATTGGTGTTGCAATTTGGGTGGCCAGCAGTGTACATTCTTATTCATTGAAATAAACACCATGAAAAAACATCAAATGCGGCTGAACTTTTCAAGACCGAATGACCACATCAGAAAGAAAAGACTGGAACCTGCAGATCATGACATTAACGAATCGTACTGCGACATACTTTACATTGGCGTAAAGGACTAACTATACGTATATATTTATCAGTCTGAACTTTTGATTGTATCGCATCAATTCTAATAAAGGCAATCAAGTGTTGGTGAAATAATTTTGTACTTTATTTGACACACCATTACAAATGGCTAACAATGTAGCATAAGTCTGAATAGTTAGAAATACGAGTCGTTTTCAGTAAAGCTAAATGTAGATTGGGCTAATGTCCTGTACGTAATCCGCATTTTATAACCGAAAGTAAAATCCTCGTCTTTCTGTGGTTTGTTTACGCTAAAAATATCTTAGAACAGAAATGAGAGTCTGTGAGTCTGCTATGTCAGTCTGCTCTGGTATTTCATAGCGTGACTTATAACATCACAGAGATGAACTACTAGTTCATTTAGGATTTAGGAGGTGCACGAAATTTAATCTTTTATAATTTAGACAGGTTTCGAATATAGCTAAAGATATCTAAAATAAATAAACAGTAGGAACTTCTAAGTTTGAGGTATGCCCAAGACTGGTAAGATTATAAACTGATTAATGGTAGTTATATTAGCGATTTGTGACACTCTTGCGATTCTAATTACAGTACAAGAACTACTTAAATTAAAAGCTCCCGAGTCATCTGTAGATCTTTATTGCAAATACAATTACAATTAAAACAACTTTCGAAGGAAAGTTACCGGAAATGAAGTTTCGTATTCGTTCTTTCTGGAAGTAAGGAAATCCCTTTTTTTCTGCGTTATAATAATTGTGGAAAACAGAAGAATTGGATGAACTTATTGAGATAGAATAAAGGTAATGTGATGAAATTTTAGAACATTATAAGTTCATTGAAAGGTTTAAATCAAACGACTATGGGTAGAAGTTTCATTCTCTGGTCTAAAATAAGATAAGGAGGGGTAAAAAGGGGGAAAGCCGCACATTCTACGTCAAGATAACTTTTCTGAGTGAGTGTTCCAAATTCCAATTGAACGAGATACTCCATCAGCACTTTGGACAAAGTGATAGGATGATGGCTGTTTGAAACAATGGTCGTGACGACGTCAGCACTCGTGAGTCTACCAAGGAAACACTTCTTTTAGAAACAAAAAATAGTATTTTTTGTAATGCCCCGAGAGAATTGAAGTAAATTGTTTCCGTTTTTTACAGGTCTATCATAGATGTATTGCCATGGTGGCATTAAAACTGATAAAACCCAATGGAAAACTCTAGGAAAAATCGAGGGCCCCCGATAGTATAGGTCTCTAATTTTCAGAATATATCATGACATATCTTCCATGTCAGGGCAAAAGGGGTTAAGTCTGATTTTTGATGGGTCCAAAGGAATCATTAATTTAAAAAATAATATAATGTGCTTAAAATCGAAACTAAATGAAACTACGAATCCAAATTTCAATTCATGAATACCATGGCATGCTTCTTTTTCTTCCTGAATATTTGTAGGAAAGAGTGAAATATCAACTTAAGATTCTGAGAAGCAGCCATTTTGACTTAACCCTTTTTGTCCTGACACGGAAGATATAATGTACTATGAATGTGGATTCACTGGTTGTCAGTGCATCAAATCCCACATCGATGAAGCTTATTTATAATTTAGAAAAGCTTCCAAACTCCTCTAAAATATCAACTAACAACCGTTTTGTCTAAATGTCTTATAATAATTTTTGTAAACAGAATTTCGTTTTTTTTTTCATAAGCTCGTTATTGCATGATTACAATTAATTAAACACTCGTGGCGTTGAATCATACTTACAATATTTATATCTGAGACATTCTGGAACTTGATCCAACCAAAGATCTTCGTGTATATGAGGCTGGAGTATGTTAAATCTATGTGGCCTCAAATGTTCTCACATTGGTGTGGTGTGGAAGTTTGGAGAGTGGGATTCCAGCTCAGGTGTGATATCGTCATCTGACCTTGGTTAAAAATTACGAGGTGTTGTCCTTGAATTTTTCCTTTCGGGATTAATCCTGGATCGTCGCCAATAGTACGTTGTGTTGTTCCAGTGCGACGTTAATTTAACAGCCAACCAACCTGAGACACATTCTGGCCACGCATTCTCATCCTCTAGTAGAAAGTTGGTTTTCCTTTCCACAGGGACTGTTGTCCCGTGCACGCGCCAAAACTTCGATCTCCCCATAAATTCATAAATTATTTTTTAACATTCTTAAAATAAATTTAAATTATTTTATTAAAATAGATTTATCTTCCTTTTTACCACGTAAAGAATTAACTATTTATTATCAAATGGTGAAACAAACAATATTGAATTTTCTCTCTTCTGCTGATACAATCATCTCATGCTTACATATCTATGAATCGAGTTGACAGTGACAAAAGTTTCTTCCAGAAGCATAGTAATATTTACGTAAAGCTTCGAGTGTTTAAGAAATTAAGAATACATGACTTTTCTTAATCCATTACATGACATTACATTAATAAAGCAAAGTACAAATTATTAATAAAGCAAAGCAAAGTGCGAGTGTACAAAATTTAATTATAATTTTATTTATCTTCTCTATATGTCGATCTTTCTAAATTTGTTCAATATATGCAAATGTCTTCATGTTTTTAATATTGGTAGGGTATTTTTCTTACAAGCAAAGATATTTTTAAATTAAAAAAATTAATGTTGCTTCCAGATATGATATTAAAAATGCTTTTTTCATGTTTAATTAAAGTAATTCAAAAATCCATTGTTTCTATGCTCCAAGAGCATACTTTCTAAGTTATATATATATATATATATATTATTTTCTAGTATATAAATAATTGTTTCCATAGCAATTATTTCTATTAACAAAATGCTTTGTTTATACTTAACTATTATTTGATGATACTCATAAGCAAAGACAGCATCAGGCACAAAAATCAAGACATAACTATGCCTAAAACATTTTAATAACCTTCTATACGATACTTTTTACAAACAAATAAGCACATATTTATACAATTTTAAGACAATTTTAAATGATTACTTTTCGTAATCTATAGCTAGTACAAGCTTACTGAAATATAAATAAAATCATACTATAACCAGAAAATATCAATCACGAAATTATAATAAATATTTTATAGAGCTACTTATTTATGCGCATTACAATACAAGCATACGATACGAATGAAATTGAATGGTGAAATAGAATGATTGACTCTCAATAGATGTCACCACGATCAATCCTCTCTTGAGAAGAAAGTTCTTGAAATGTGAAAATTTCCAGAAGTGTAATAAAATAGTTTCTTTTATTTACAGTAAATAGTCGTAAATATATTATCTTTGAGATATGAAAATTCTAAAACTTAATAAATAATTTTTTTTGCATAAGGCGTTCATTTGGTTAACATTTAATAGTCATAAACATGGTTTGCCTAAGTGGGGGGGGGGGATTAGATCACTTTCTGAGGGACCCAAAAAATATTCAAAAACCTTATTAAATAACCCTTGGTACTTTTCCGGCCATACCATTAAATTTCGGTGCCAATGTGGCGCATTTTTGCTTATATCTTGGCGTGATTTGTTTCTATACCAGCTTTTTGTTTTTTTGGCATCATTTTAGCTTGTTCTTTTGTTAGTGCAATGGATTTCATGATTTGGGATTTGCCAAGAGATGAACAAGCGGCAACACTATTTCTTCAATAACGAAACATTTTTCACAGAGAAAGATTGTGTTCGAATAACCTCCTAATGAAATTAAAATATGATTCGAAGTCGAAATGGTTATTTAGCCTTCGTTCATGCCGGGATGAAAAAGGTGTCCGAACTGAAACGTGGGTGACTGGATCAAGCATTTTTTTCTCTACTGCCTTATGATTCATTTATTTATGGTGTCAAAAGTAAACGTCTATTGAATTCTGTGAATTACAGTTTCAAATGAATCACAACACAACCGTAGATTGGAATAATTATATGCAAGAAGTATGTGCAAATTCTTTGTTATCTCATCCTAACGTTAAAATGGGTGGAAGTCATAAAATTGTTGAAATTGACGAAATCTTATTTACGAAAAAAATCACTCAGAGCGTGATCTTCCCCCAGATAGCGCCAAAAAATAAGCAAAATTGAGACAAATTGGCTCCGAAATTTACTGGTATGGCTATAACGAAAAAGTACCTAACCCTTTTTTAAATTTAGCAGTTTTAGCTGTTGGCAGTAGGAAAGAGTTTAAAAATAAAAATATTCGTTTAAGTATGTTGCTAAATAATTTCGGGATAAAATTAATGCATATTTTCCCAACCCCATTCATAAGGAAGCCTTATTTTGGGAATCGATGGAATCGGTTCGGGATTGACCTGGTCATAAAAAATATATTATCTTTGTGAAATTTGAATCTTAAAAGAAAAAATTGCAGTAAACACAAAACAATCATTTGTAAAATAGTTTGCAAGGTTCAGTTTATGAAACAATATCTTTTGACTAAGAGTACTGATGTAAACGTTAGAAAATTCCTGATATACTTTATGAACAAAAAAAGTTATGAGCACACATCTTTTAAGAAATTATTGGCTTGTAAATCTAGATAAGTCTCACACTGATAAGTCTAGTACTGACATTACTGACATCTAAGTCTCACTGTCACAAGAGCGTAATCGCACTCAAAATTGTAAATTTTCTTCGGAGTAAATAAAAATATAGAACATACGATAATGAAAATGTTTGACAATATAATCAGAAATAATGAAATGAATATAATTCTCTTATGCCATAAACGAGATGTGCATTTCCCCAATATTTCTCTAATGTCAGTTTTTTGTACAATTTTAGACTAAAATAAGATTTGACAATATCAACAATATTGATACGACATGCCAAAGGGGTAAATAAAATGAGGGAATTAAATGGGGGAATAAAATGCAGTAAAATAATTGATAATATCACATTCCCTTTTCTGGAATAGTAGTTTACGTAATAACAAAATGACACCAGTAGTAAAATGAATGTCGCATATCCGCTACTTCGCATAAAAACGTTGAATTGTACAAAATAAATTAGTTTTAACTTATTATAATTGCATATTTCAGACGCATATATTAGTATGATATAAATAATCTTCATAAAGTAAACTGAATATGTGGGGAACATACAATTTCTAATTATCAAAGTATATCCGTTCATGAAACATTTACTTTGTAAATGGTAACAATAAAGAAAAACAGTAAATAAGAACAGTCATTGTAACGCATTTTAATTGTGTTTTTCACTGTGCCCTTTTATAAGCCTACAATATTTACATGAAGAAAATCATCACTAGATGTCCATGCAATTTTATTTATTTTCTAAAAAACAAAACGAATGCTTAGAATAGTTTCCAAAATTATCTCATATGTGAAAGTAAGAAAAATCTTTTGAATTGGCAAAAAATGATAATGAGGCAATGAGCCTGTTGATCTTGTAGAAATTATCATGTGTATCTGCTTTTCTTTTCACATGACGCTTAAAAACAGCTGCTTTGAAGGCCATTTAGAGAAAAATATAAGGAATTTTAAAGAAACTTGTGTAAAACATTTTAAAAAATACATATACTCTTCAGAAACCAAAGGTGCTTAAAAATTAAACCACTAGATTTTACCCTTACAAGAAGTCTTTAAATGCCTAACTAAACTACATTTGTAACTATATTTCTTAGAGCAATTCTTACAACTAAAGTTCTTTTCCTTTGTGTGTGTCACCATGTGACCTTTCAAGTGATATTTCCTTTTGCAAGAAAAGGAACACATTGTGCACTTGAAAAGACGGTCCCCCGTATGGGTAACTCTGTGAGCTATGAATGCTGTGATCAATTTAGAACTGTATGAGCAATTGGCACATACGAATGGAGGACCGCTGTAATGCTTTTTCATGTGCTCATAGTATTCACGATTGTACGTGGACTGAAAATGGCATAAATTGCACGAATAGCAAACGTTTTTCGAGTGTATTTTCTCAACGTGTTTCTGAAGACGGTCATTCCGTGGTGTCTGGTAAGAACACTGAAGGCATTTGAAGGACTTGTCGCTGTATCTAGGGGCAGGTTTTTGTTTCACTTTGATGCAGCTATGGACTGTGTTAAAACCAGCACTCGCATAATCATTGTTGCAGCCAGTGGAATTTTCCGAGTGCTGTGTTCTAATGTGCTTCTCCAACCGATCATATCTATTTGTGTCATAAGAGCACTGTATGCAAAAATAAGGCTTCCGTTTTAATTCAGCAAAGGATTTTTGCACCTCGTAGGAAGAGAAAGCCGCCTTCGTCGGTTTTCTTCTCTGAGGTTTGATTGGTCGTGGACCGTTGTTGACGCTGTTCAACGAATGAATTTCAGCAATGTGTTCACTTAAGCTCCCCCTCGTGTTTGTTGTATACTGACATAGAGTACACCTGTAGTTTTCCATACTCAAAGTTAAAGATGGTTCAACCATTTGGAAATAGTTCTCATTTTCGCATTTTGGGAAAAAATCCTCAGTTTTGATCTGCAGGGGCTCTTGTTTAAAGAAATCTTTCAGGTCGTCCAGCGAAAATTCAAGTCGTGCGTTACGCTCCATATTTAGCATCAGCTCATCAGGAGAGGTTATCATCCTTTCCACCAAACCAGTCCTTTCAAAAAAAATTTCAGGGGTGCCGCTGTTGGATGGTTCGTCCAGAGGAGAAGTAAACATTACAGCGTCGCTAAAATCGATGTAATCGTCATTAGGTACTCCTGCTAGAATGTCCTCTTTTTCCGTCTTTATGGCACTTGGAGGCAAAAGACAGCACATCTCGTCTGAATTCTCAAGTTCCAAATCTTTGAAATTTGCCTCTAATGTAGATCGAATCCATTCTTCTTCCTGAGCGTACAAATCTACCCGTTCCTCCTTGATTGGTTGAAAAGTAATTCCAGTTACTTGCATAAGATCTTGATTCCAGTTCTGTTGTGGCAGTTCACTGGAGGTGTATCCTGAATCAACAAAGTTCGTGGGATATGATCTCATAAATGAATAGGCCATTCTAGAACTGCTCTGAAATAATAAAAGAAATTAACATCTTTATAAGATCATGCTACTTTTGAATTGCCTTATTTTGATGAGATTTGACATTCAATTATAGTCTTCTTTATAAAGCTTTGTTGTTTTTGTTAAGTTATAAAGAAAAACCAAACTTTTTCAACATTGATATAATAAAGATATATGCTGTTTAAGATGTATATAATCAAATCAGTACAATTCTCAGTATCGTTAAGAAATGATTCTGATGTTTAATTATATCTTAAATTGACTAATGAAACTTTAATGAAATGCTAATCTTGACATTAGGCCAGTAGTATCGGGGTCACTTTACCGCCTCTTTCAAGATGGCGGCCGTTTGTTTACATTTTGGTGAAGGAACCAGATTTCGTTGGTTTGTTAAGGAGAGGGTGATGCCTTGAGGGGGTGACGTAATTATAATGATCGCGTCGTTTTGTCGGAGTTGTGTTGCCATGGTGATGAATGACTGGTATTGCCATCTGGAAGAGAAATTCGAAACCCTATTATTTTTAATTAAAAAGGAATTTCTTGGATTCGAACCCGGGCCACAGAATCCGAAGTTAAGTGCGCTAACACTGAACCATTGGAGAGTTAGCTGTGTGTGATGAATTAATGTAGTGTTCGATTTCTCTCTTTTGAAATTGTATTTTTTCTTAATATTAGGGGAGGTATTTCAATTAACGTCACACTGGAGCAACACAACGGGCTATTGGTAACGGTCCGGGATCAATCCCAAAGGGAAAGATCCGAGGACAACACCACGTAATTTTGAACCACGGTCAGATGACGAGGCAACACCTGAGCTGGCACCCCATTCTCCAAACTTCCACACTACGCCAATGTGAGGACATTTGAGGCCACGACAGATTTAACGTGCAGGCTGATCGTGAAGGCTGGACATATTTCCATCGATTGGAAAACGAATTAACGTACTTAAAGAAAGAGAAAACTACTATAGAAATTTACGGTAAAAATGTACTGTGCCTCGGCAACTTGTAGCATACGGAGACGTAGGAATAAGCTATGCCTTTAGCGGATCTTGTATTGCAGCCAAGCCTTGGTCTCCTTTACTATTGGAAATAAAAGCAGAAGTGGAACAAATAATTGGTGCAAGATTTAATTTTGTGTTGGTGAACCGTTATAAAGATGGCAAGGACTGTATAGGTGCCCATAAAGACAACGAGAAGAACTTGGATCTTAATGCACCCATAGCGTCTGTTTCACTTGGACAGAAAAGGTAATTTGTGTTTTCTAGAAAGAACTACAATTCTTTAAAAATTGTTCTGGAAAATGGAAGCTTGCTTGTGATGAAGTATCCAACAAACCAATTTTGGTTACACAACTTGCCCCGTGGGAATGCATTATGCCCTAGAATAAACTCAACGTTTCGTAAAATTTTTGTATAAAGCAGCGATAAACCACTTATGTGCCCATTTATGTTATATATGGGTGTCCCAAATTCGATGCACTATGTGCTGTAAGTAGCAACAAAAAGATCCAAAAACTATCATGTGGTCATCGCAAAAATAATTTGCATTGCCCCAAAGCTGAGGGTATGGCATTTAATAATTGGCTCGTCGGAAATATGTTTCTCTTAAAAAATGCAAGTATATAAAAAATAAGTTCTTTTTTACTACAATATATTATTTTTGTAAAATATATGAATCATAATGTTTTTCTGTTAAAAAGTGTTCTAATTTACTTTGTTTCCATCTGACTTCCTTCAATCTGTTTAAGAAGTGTCTGTTTTTTATGGCAGAGTTGTTTTAAGAATACATAGAATTCAGGTATAATCCAATATTTCAATAATATTTGTTCATTTTAAAATTAATACTAATACTTAAAATTTTCAGTTATTATTTAATTTTACTCATGTGTAAAACTATCAGAGGTGTGCGTAAAAATTTAGATTATGCATTAAATATCAAGAAAATGGCAAAAAATTAATTTGCTTAGCAGCACAGATGTGTATACATTATTTTTAAAACAGAAAACCCACATGCTATCCATTTAACGTAGTAATGAATTAGATGTAAAATTAAGAGAACAATATGAAGTATCTTGTAAAATACTTCATAGCTTCGTACAGTATTGGTATTTTGCTCTACAATTTAAACTGCACAATATGCACAAGGTTTTCATATAAATAAAAGGAAGTTCATATTTAGTAAAATGTGTGGTTTGCAAAAGCATTAAAGAAAAAGAACATTTAATTTAGAACTTAGTAAAGAATAAACTATTTTCAACTATTTTTATTATAAACTAACTTCAAATGTGCAAGGAAACATGGTATGGGTCTTGCAAAGTTTCAAATTAATGTATAAAATATTTTTACTCTTACAGGTTTTTATAATTATTTTTTACTATGCATAAAACACACTTTAAGAATCAAACTTTTAAAAATGTCTTAATTGTAAAATTAAAAAATTAAAAGCAAATTTGCATTTAAATGTTTAATAATATCTGATTTATATGTTTCAATTGTAAAACGTTTTTAAGAATCTTCAGTATTAAAATATGCGTAATAGTATCTTATATATAATTAAGAGTAAAAGCATCTAACTTTTAAAATATAAATCCTTATATTTCATCCAAAAAACAATTTGTAAATCTGTATAATAAAAATTAAATCATTAAAATTTAGGAGGATTTGTTTAAAGTAAAAAAATATGCAAGGAAAGATTAATTAAAAAATAACATTTGGTTTAGAATTTATATGATAAATGATTTCAATACAATTATAACTTATTCAAAATGTGCACGTACATAGTACGGGTCTTGTAAAGTTTCAAAAAATTTACTCTTACTTAAGTGTACAATACTTAAAACAATATTTCTGCAATAAAAATATGTGCTATAACATCTAACGTATAATTAATTTTTGAGTAAAAGCATCTAACTTAAGAAACAAATCTTTGTAGCAAAGAAAAATTTCATTTCAAATCTTGCATTTTAAAAGACAATTTATAAAACTATGTAATAAAAAACAAATAATCCAAAATACAGGATATGTGGTAAGACACGCAAAAAAGTTTATTTAAAAAACAAGATGTAAGCATTTATAAAAATACTATTCAGAAGGCAAAAATCAATTGCAACGTTGTCCAAATATCGTCTAGTGTACGACACTGAGTTCTAGTTCGGGGGCACATAAGTGGTTTATCGCTGCTTTATACAAAAATTTTACGAAACGTTAAGTTTATTCTAGGGCATAATGCATTCCCACGGGGCAAGCTGTGAAATCAAAATTGGTTTGTTGGATACTTCATCACAAGCAAGCTTCCATTTTCCAGAACAATTTTTAAAGAATTGTAGTTCTTTCTAGAAAACACAAATTATCTTTTCTGTCCAAGTGAAACAGACGCTATGGGTGCATTAAGATCCAAGTCCTTCTCGTTGTCTTTATGGGCACCTATACAGTCCTTGCCATCTTTATAACGGTTCACCAACACAAAATTAAATCTTATACCAATTATTTGTTCCACTTCTGCTTTTATTTCCTATAGTAAAGGAGACCAAGGCTTGGATGCAATACAAGATCCGATAAAGGCATAGCTTATTCCTACATCTCCGTATGCTACAAGTTGCCGAGGCACAGTACATTTTTTACCGTAAATTTCTATAGTAGTTTCCTCTTTCTTTAAGTACGTTAATTCGTTTTCCAATTGATGGAAATATGCCCAGCCTTCACGATCTGTAAACAATTTACCATACTCATAACATTAAGAATCTTTACAATATTTCTGCAAACATATTCATAGTTTTTTGTCTGCACGCATTTCCTTTGCAGGTCTCATGTCATTAGAATCCATGATTTAAAAACAGTAAAGGGCAGAAACCCCCCCAAAAACGAAACAATGCAATTCAAAGACCCAAGAAATACATATAAGTTCATGCTCCAACTATGCTTTTAGAATCCTCTTATTTATCAAATAGTTTTTCAGTTTCTATCGTTATCTGTGACTCCGTGTTTAACTCCGTTCCTTCTATTATCTTAATTAACCTACACGTGCAAAACAATCCTTAGTCATATTCTCACAAGTTCCAGAAGCTTCTAGACGTTCAATCTTATACGTTACCATCACAAACCTTTGGTAGAATGTATTTGTCTAAGATTGCATCTAATCAATAAAACAATCTCCCACATTTGTCAAACACATGCCTTAGTGATATTGTCCCAAGTTCCAGAGGCTTCCAATAATATCAATCTTATAAGTTTCCTTGCCATCGCTTATAATATGCATACTATAAATGGTTAGTTGCCTCCTACTTACCTAAAAATGTAATGTTTCATATACCGTTATGCATTTGTGACGTATTCAGATCTCAGACCTTCCTTCGAGTTGCAGTAATGATTTCCCTACAAAACATGTCCTTCCTTACACATGCACATTTTCTTTAAGAACCTGCCTTATATAATATATAAATTTATTAAAATATAAAAAAGTTTTCCGTATTATAAATTCTATCTTATATGCAGTGTTCATACTATCGGTTGACCTCAATTACTTCTGTTCCGAGTTCCAACGTTAGCGTATTATTTTAAAATAATCTTTTATTTTATTCCAAATGTTTTCATACATTTATCCTCGCATCATGAAAAAAGCTAAATTAAAGAATATTTTTTTGCTAATTTATTCCATCACTACATAGAGGTACCCCCAGTCAATTTAAAAAATATAATTAGAAAATAAAAATTTTAACCTATGCACTACATCATGATACTATTATATAAATATAGAATAATTCTTTTAAAAATCAACCCCTAGATAGCTGTACCTGTCTTTTAACAAAACTAGAAACTTAATTTATGCAAGAGATCAAAAATATATTTAAATCTAAAAGTAATAAATTCCTTTAAAACTAATTGTTACTTCTTCCACCACTAGATGACTGTACCAGTCATTTAGCCTATAATTTAAGAAAGCCTCAGTAGATCCCTTATATTTTATATATTATAGTATTTTCACTAAAGTGCGTTTACTTTTTAAGACCTTTCCAAATTCATTGATGAAAATGTTTTAAAATAATCAGAATAATTTTTAAATGATGAGGATTGTTTGTATCTTAAAACTGTTCTTATTCAATTTCGGCATGCTTATTATAATTTATGAAATATTGATTGAACAATACCTGAAATATAGATCCAAAACTATATGTGAATACTAATTTCGGAGTTTAATATCCTGTACAAAATCACGTTTCTCTGGATATTGGAAAATGTATATAATACACCATAAGTTCAGAAAAGTAAATAAAAATGAACTTTAAACACATTAAAAAGTAAAATCCCCAAAAAAAGAGTTTAAATCTTAATCCATGGCTTATTGAATTTAAATTGAAAACTTGTAAATAAATATAATCAAGCTTTAAAATGGCACATTTCAAAAGTAGTCCATAGTTATACTTTTGATATTTTAGATATACATACACATATTACAGCTATACCACGATAGAACAGCTTTATTTAATTAAGATTTGACTTTCAATCATGATTAATCAATGTTAATTTTGTTACATAATCAAGATAAATAAAAAAATTTGAAAAGACAATAGACATTTTTTAAAATTTAATGTTAAAATAGAATTAATTAACGTCAGTAAATGTTTAATAACTTTAATCTAACAGGAAAGGAAGAAAATTGCTTATTACCTTTTGGAACTGTCCTACTGAGAACGACGGGTACAAGTAATCGTAAGCAGCTTGCTGAAATGGAGAATTATCAATAAGGGGATGTAACTAGGTGCATATTGACAGTGTTCACATAACAATAAGAAAATAGGTACAGCTCACATCCGCTTCAGTTTTTTTTCGTCCGATTCCTGATTTATTTGTCTAGTCATTATAATAGCGTCTGGAAAAGGGAGAATTATTCTGGGAATATATTTCCGTGAAAGTACTAGGAAAGTAACACCAGGGAATCAAATTTCATGAGAAAGTGTGTGATATGTTATTTCTGATCACTTAGAAGTGTGAGATACATTGGGTAACTTCTAATTAGGTTTCCGATCAGAGTTAGGACTGCAGATCTACACAGAAAATATGCTATACGTTGTGAAAAATGCTTTAAGATTTTTGAAATATAGCTTAATATGTAGTTAAGGATGAAAATATATCCTCTTCCCTCTTATTATCATCCAGAGACTATAATTTTTTAATTGCTATTATAATAATAGCAACGTCTATTATTTCAATAAAAATAAACTACACTTGAAGATGAATATAAAACTATACTTACAAAACGGTTAAGGCTAATGAAAATATAAATGATAACTTAAGAATTCAGCTTAATGTATGGTGTTTGATTCAGGAAGGTAGAAGTGAAATTTATATCGCATAGGAGCAACACAACGGGCTATTGGCGACGGTCTGGGATCAATCCTGAATGGAAAGATCTGAGTGTTTGGTTCAAGATCTTAAAACTATGTGGTTCTGGGTTAGAACCCTGCATAGCTTGCAGTTAAAATGTAGGCTGTTAATATTTCTGAGATTTCTGACTATGAAAATGAAGTATTTCGAATCGGGTAACTGGAGAAATAAGTATTACATCTAACTTCAACAAGGATTTTTTAACGCTAAATTGCTTAAATTATGGAATACATCGCCTTTGGAGATTGTTATATTTAATTCAAATCAATAGTTATAACTTTTTTTTCAATTCGAAATTTACTTTACATGCTCTTTATTTTCCTCATAGTGAACAATGCCCAAAATCTACTAATTTAAGCAGAAAAACTTCTTCAGAATGTTTCAATACCTTATGGACATTGTTGCAAGTTAAAGCCGATCCATTAGATCTCATTTCTGATCATTTCCTCAAATGTAGGAATCTCATAACAAACAATAAAAATTCACCAGCTTAGGAATGCTGAAAAGTTCTTGTTATATCTAATAAGTCATTATAACAACAATCTGTACATGAAGAATCTAATGCTATGTTCTTATCTCTAAACATAGATTGTAGAGTACCATTAAATCCATTGGTCATTATCGACGCTATTTCGTTTTCACTTTAAAAAATGTACAAATAGCATTTTTACATTTTTGCTTGCATTGGGGACAAATACATCAAGATAAATAACATACGTGCAAAGAAATCTTTTTAACTTATCAAAATTTTAGTGTTCAGATACATAGAGATAGTTGTTTCAGTCTTCTTAGAATGTAGTTTTTAAAATATAAGAAATATAATGGTCATGCTAATCAAAATTTTTTCTTTTTAACATGAAAAATATATAAAGCAGTACTAGCTAGTACTTCTCTATAATACTAACAGGATTACCCTGCGTTGATCGGATTGAATTCGTTAAACTTTGATTGAAGTGAAGAAATCACTTTTCTCTATCATAGAAAAATGAAAATATAGAAAAAAAATAAGTGAGCGGAAAATAATTTTTTTAAACTCCATATTGGTATTTTACAGCTTCTGCAATTTATTTTGAACGATATACCTATGCTTGTTTTATCCATCCATATAATCAATTTCACATACATCGCACTACAGAGTAAGAAAACTAAAAAATGATAGTGAGATGACTATTACAGAAGTCGATTTTGAGTTTGGGTGTGATTGTAAAGCCCTTTTTATTTATTTCATGTAAAAATGACAAACTTACAGCGTATCATTGCAGCCCAATTTTCCTATAAATATTTTTTGACTTTTATATTTTTTTGATATTTTATGAAAGGCTGACAAATCATATTGATACGATATTCATGATCAATATATTGTAACGTCTTGGCCCACGGGTAGCTGAGACTAGTTACCATTCAAAATATCCGTTTCTAGACTAATGTAATTTATTTACAACTTTGTACAATTAGTCGGTAAAAGGAATGAAGAGTTTATTTAAGATTAGTTCGTTGGTAAGTCCAAAGTTCTATCGAGGCGCTTCTTATGGCTGCTGGCGAGCCTCTCACAATTCGCTCGGAGGAGTCTAATTCACGGCTACGGTGAGCCTTTTCTCAACAAAAATACTCAGATGAGTATAGAGTCAAGGCAGGATATCTCAGTCTTTCCAGATCGGATCAGATCAATCTCCACTAGTAGGATGAGCAGTTGCACAGATCTCTCGGAGGCTTCTCCTTCACGGCTACGGACGAGCCTTTCTCAATAAAATACTCAGGTGAGTATAGAATCCCAAGGTGGGATAAATCAGCCTTGTCAGTTCTGGTGAACTTTAGATCTCGGTGAAGTCTCCACTACTCGGGCGAGTAGTGACACAGGTTTCTCGGAGGGGTCTCCTTCACGGCTACAGGTGAGCCTTTCTCAATAAAATACTCAGGTGAGTATAGAATCCCAAGATGGTATAAATCGGCCTTTTCTAGCTCGGATAAGCTGTCCCGAAAGATGGCAATCTTTCGTTGTCAGTGAATGGGTGTTCACTCCTATCTCCAAAACGGTCTCTCTGCTGACCGCCTCTCTCTCTCTCTGCTGTTCCCGTTCCAATCTCCCCAAGCTCTCCCAGCTCTCTCTGCTCTTCTGTCTGCCCCTCACCTCAAGATCTCAAAAACTCTATATATATTGGGTGCTTCTCGACTCCTCCTTTTCGTTTCGGGTCCGCCTTTTAGTCGGTGCAGGTTGGCTGTTGAAAATCTAACCATCTTCGGACCTTCCCGAATGGCTCTCGCACGTTGGCCTCTCCCCTTGGCTTTTACGACGGACTTCGGCGGACTTGAAAGGGGACCATAAAACCTTTTCGGCAATGGTCATCGTAATTCATCTCCGTCCTTTTTGTCTCGAAATGTCATAGAAAGCGACAAAAAGGCGCCTGCCCTTTGTTTCGAAGCCACCAACGATTTCCGACCCCTGCTGGTTGGCTGTAGTTAAAAAATCGTTAAAAGGATGTTTCGGGGTGGTCGCTTCGGTGTGGTATTTACCTTTTGACTCTTGATCCGCCGGTAAGATTGTCCGTTTCTCTAGCCACCGTTACAATATTTTCAAACAAATACATTTTTTTCTTGAAAATTCCATTCCGCTCCGCATGTGAAATAACAGTTTATTTTAAAATTAAATGTTTTCAGTTCAAATGAAATAAAAATTTATCTATTACAATTTTTAAAAAACGGAGGGTCAGTGTTTTTTAAAAAAGAAAATTTCTTTTAAAACTAATAATTTTTTTGAAAATTCCATTCCGCATGTGAAATGTTTATTTTAAAATTAAATGTCTTCAGTACAGACGAAACAAAGTTTATCGATTACAATTTTTTAAAAACGGAAAGTCAATTTTACAGCGTTTTTAAGAAAGAAAATCAATGTTTTCAACGAAGGTTTGAGATAGTAAAGTTGCATAAGAATAGCTTTAACTCGTGAAGTGAAAAATCTTGATCTGTCACTTAAAACAAAAGTTTTCAACTTTTCGAAAGTCTAAGTTAGAATATTGTAAAGCCATGATATTATTCCAAGTTCATCTGTTTATTTAAAATTCGCTTTGCTCCAACTGACATTCAGTTTTAAATTGATTTTTTGTGGCACTTTTTGTTTTTAATTCAGAGATCTGGTATCTAAATGGAAACTACGTACCTATGCAGAATGATAGATGTTTTCTTGACTATTAAGTACAATTTTCAATACATTGCAATTATATAATTTGAAATTTGAAAAACAAATGTAAGTTTTATTGATTTTGAAATTGCCTTGTAATGGAAATCTACGTCAAAATTTAAAAAAAATCTTTCAATTACCACGTATGGTTACATGTCTTATTTTATTGTTAACTGTCTTATTTTAAAACTTTATGCTAGCGTTACCCTCTTTTCGAAGAAAAATATTATCGTCTTATTTAAAAGGTTTGGTTTCGTTCGCTTGAATTATTTTTATGAAACCGGAATTCTACAAATCATGTATTGAATCAATGACTTTAATGGAAAGTTTGTCGCAAAATACATATGCCGTCAAGAAATAAACCCATATCTCTTGTGATATTTTGTACAAAATAATTCGTTATAAAATTTTAAATGATACATAAATTTTGGCATTGCCAGATACCAAGTAGCAAAATAACATTTTTATTATCAGTGAATTTTATGCTTGCGCTTTTCGCATTAAATAAATTCGTTTCTTTACAAAATGCAAGTTACGCACAAAATTAATTATTTTTAATCATTATTATTCAAATATTCATAAATTATTGATACATTGGAAAGAAATAAAAAAGTATTGAAATTTAAATTCTTTAAGTATAATCTTTAAGAACAAATTGTTTTTCCAGCAATACTGATAAAAGAATATTATCAGTATTGCTGGATTTTTTATTCGTTTGATGTTTCTTCGTACGAAAGAGTTTCATACCGCAATCGTAATAATACTCAATGTTATTCTTTTGGGGATTCGAATTATTTTATACCCCTCTGCACACCTTCATAAATTGAACGGGTTTAATATGTAGCCTATGTTACCCGCAAAGTTCTAATGAATAAGTGTACCAAATGTGATGTGGATTGAGCAAACGGTGTAGATTTATATAGAGAACAGACAGACGCCAACTATGCTTTATGTATATAGATAAATGTAAAAAAAATTTGGTAGATTGTGCCGAGGACATAAACCGTAGTTTTGACAGAAATACTTGGATCTTATGTTGAATTGAGGAATGAATGGAAGACATAGGAAGTTGAACGATTGTTTATTGTGAATATTCAATAATTCATTTACAGTTTGAATGATTAAAATACAGTTTGATATTAAAATTGAAGGATAATTTTATTGAATAAAGACCTGTGACTGTAGCGTTGTTCGGTAGCTTTTGAATGACGCCCCTTACACAATCTTCACTCCACGGAATCCTATGTTACTATGGCCCAAAGCTCGCCCAGTACCGTAGATATTCGACATATTGCGGATCCCCTCCCCGCTCTCAGTGTGTCTGCGCACTCGGTCAACTGTCATGTCAAGTACGGATATCCTTTGTCTACGTGACGCTATATTTATCTTCTGACTGTTCCAAAATAGTAGTAAAACAAGACAAAATAGTAGTAACGCTTTTTTGTAACGCTCAACTTTTCAGGCATGTCTGCAGTACTGTCCGGTTTTAGTGAAATATTCACGTCAAAAATATTATTGTCATTCACTAAAATCGTCTTATTTTGTGATAAAAACGTAAACGACATGTGTCTGTATCAGACATTATAAATTAACTCTCCTGTGATATGATTACTTTTCTACTTTTATTCTCTAAAATGTGTAACGAAATACAGCTGTAAATATTTTTAATTCTCTGAGGTTCGATTTGATTTGAATTGATGCCACAAAATTTTTGAACTTAAAGAATTTTCAATTGAATCGGAGCTGAAAATTTTTAATGTGCTTACAGTTATTTTTCGAATTTTATCTCTCGCTAGACCTTTTACGCAATTTAATCAAATCTCTTTTAGTATTGTATCTTTATAGCTAACTTTCTGAACACAATCTTCTAATGCAAAAACCGTAGGTTATAAATCACTACGGAAAAGTATTGTTTGAATTTATTATTACTGGTTTATTAGTTTTAGGTAAATGCTGAATTACGTATGTCCATATCAAAGGAACCATTTTCTTCAATGCGAAATAAATTTTAACCAAATTACTTTTTGATAATAGAATGTTTAACGCTTCTGGTAGTTGGCTCGACGATGTATCTCGTCATTAGCAAAATTGACCAGATCTTGAGGAACGAGATATTTCGTCATAAGAAAAAAAATTACCAGATCCTGATCTCGACAACAGCAAATATCGACAATATCTTGATGACGAGGTATAGCGTCATTAGCAAAATTGGTCAGAACTTAATGGACGAGGTACCTAATCCAAATCACTTGAAGGGATAAAAGAGATTTCGTTTATGATTAATTCTAGTATCAAGAGACCTAGTGTAGAAGTACAATGTATAATGTCTTGTTATATTGCATCTCGATATATCCCTCATTCAGTTATATCGTTCATTTTTACTTGTCCTCCGATGAATTTTAAGTTTGCGAACAGCAGAGGAAATATCAATCTGTTTCTTTAGATTGAGAGTTCCTCAGCACTTGTTTCAACCAATTACCTTAGTCTTTTTCCGTGGGCCCGTTTCTCAGAATGTGAAACCTCATAGGGGCATCTACAGACTTTGTCAATTTAGAGGAGTTAAGGATCTTCAACAGTCAGACTCCGAAGTAGCAGGTAGGTAGGTAGTTAATTAACGTCACACTGGAGTAGCACAACGGGCTATTGGTGACGTTTCGGGATCAAACCCGAAGGGAAAGATCGAGGACAACACTAGGTAATTTTGAACCACGGTCAGATAACGAGGTCACACCTGAGCTGGCATCTCACTCTTCAAACTTCCACACCACGCCAACGAGAGGACATTTGAGGCCACGGCAGTATTTAACATGCACCAGCCCCCTTTTCACACGACGGTCTTTGGTTGGATTTGAACTCTCAACCCTCTGGTTGCTAATCCGTTACTCTGCCAATCGGGCTACCATGGCCCAAAAGGTTGCACTTTTTCTGTTTTTAGTAAAATATTTCTTGGCATTCACTATATCGCAAACTTATTTTGTCCTCCAAGAAGCGCGGTTTATTGAAGTGTTACTGTATTGCTTTTGCACTGCGTCCCATTCTACCTTCCAAGTGGTTTCAACGAAATATCTTGTCCATCAAGATCTGACCAATTTCGCTAATGACGAGATATTTCGTCGGCAAGATATTGCCGAATATAAGATGAGGATGATGAGATCTTTTCAGTTTTTGATGATGACGAGATCAAGGGTCAGTTTTCTTCTAATTACAAGATCTCTTTTCCATCAAGATCTGGTCAGTTTTGCTAATGATGAGATTCTTAGTTGAGACAACAACCAGGGGGAAGTTATCGACTAAATAAGTACATCGTTATACACTACCTGACATTGAAAATGCAACACCAAGAAGGAGTTGGCAGAAAGTGATGAAATTTGGCAAACAGAGAGAGACAGCAACGAGCAATAAGTGATCTTTATTGCAACATTATACACCTTGCCACTGAGCAGCAAGAACGTCTGATCAATAGGTTGTAGGACCACCGCGAGTGACAATACAAGCAGCAACACGTCTAGGTACAGACGCAATGAGCATGCGGATGGTGTCCTGAGGGATGGCTGCCCATTCCCTGTCAACCATTTGCCAGAGTTCGTCTTCTGAAGGTGCCGGTGGCAACGCATGCAAGCGACGTCCAATGACGTCCCATAAATGTTCGATAGGTGAGAGGTCAGGGGAGACAGCTGGCCAGGGAAGTACCTGGGTACCTTGCAGGGCATGTTGGCTGATGCATGCCGTGTGCGGCCGGGCGTTATCCTGCTGGAAAATGGCATTGGGCACCCCCTGAAGGAAAGGTAGTGTCACCGGCTGCAGCACGTCATCCACATATCATTGGGGTGTCATAGTGCCCTGAATGCGGACCAGAGGTGACCTGCTATCGTAGGCGATGGCGCCCCAAACCACTATACCGAGTTGTCTCGCGGTATGGCGTTCCACAGATGCAGCCGGATTGGCCCTGTCACTACGTCGGCGCCAGACTCGTACACGGCGACTGTCATTGCTAAAACAGAAGCGTGACTCGTCTGAGAACACCACCCTGTGCCATTCCGTCGTCCACGTGGCTCTATCCCGACACCATTGCAAACGGAGACGTCTGTGCTGTTGGGTCAATGGTAGTCGTCTCAACGGGCGCCATGAGTGCAGGCCGCCAGCGATCAATCGGCGGCTAATGGTCCTGGACGATATGGGAGCATCAAGGGTGTCCTGCACATGCTGCAAAAGGGCGACAGACGTGGCTTGCGGGGCCGCCGATGCTTGCCGGCAGATGCTTCGGTCCACGCGTGCTGACGTCACTCTGGCTGCACCAGAACCCCTCAAACGTGCCACATTCCCTTGGTCTAACCATCTATGCCCCAACCGGTGCACCGTGGACGCGTGTAGGTGGGTATCTGCTGAGATTTGGCTTATGGACCAACCTGCCCTTCTGAGGCCAATCACCATACCCCTCGTGAAGTCGTCTGTTTGCTGGAACTGTCTTGATTGGCGGCGTCCTGGAATTCTCCGATACTAGACGTTTCCTCTGAGACACAAAAACAAATTGCAACTTGATTTACGTGGCAAACAGAGCGGCGCGAAACTGACCACTTTTGCAGGTTCCTTCCCTGGTTTTTCACTCGCCATGCGCGGGACAGCTGCGTAGTTTGCATCATTTACATATCTCGGTGAGCTGCGTCTACACTGCAAATTTCATCCAGTTCTGCGCACTCCTTCTGGGTGTTGCATTTTCAATGTCAGGTAGTGTATATTGGGAGAAAGAATACTAGGAAACATTTTATTGGTCATGGTCAAAACTGGTAAGGAGTCATGATGTTGTAGGCTGAAGCTTGTAGAACGTATATATGCGTGTACGCCCCTCAGAGGACGAGATTTGGATTTTTACCTTTCGGGATGGATCCTGGACCGTCGGCAATAGATCGTTGTGTTGCTCCATTGCGACGTTAGTTAACTACTTACTTACCTCACAGGGCGAGAATTTTGTTTTTATTTCTAACCGTCCTTTTGAAGAAATTAAAGGAAGCATCGGAGGTTGTATTTTTCGTGCTTTCTACCTTCACTTCTTGGCTTAGGGGGTTTAGCCACTCTGCTAACAGCCTCTAAACTGTAGGGGGCGCATGTAAAATTCCTATAATTACCCTGGTTGAATTTCCAAATACAGTAGCTGAAAAGTGCAGCGTTAAATAAACATGCCCACTGATGGAGCTTCAATGTATGATAAGATAAAAAAAACAACCACTTTAACATGTATTTTAAATGACCCCAGCATTGGTTAACGCATGGGCATACTGGGCAGTTGCCATTGGGTTCACTATTCAAGGACGGACTCCTTTTTTCTTGTGAGTATCAATTTTAAGTCACTTATAAAATAATTAATCTAATTCCAAAGATCTTCCAATTCTACTAAGAACCTAGAATTGTATTTTTCCGAATGGAAATGCTGTAACTACCCTGAATGTATTTCTCTCCTGTGTCAGTAAAAGCTTTCCTTGTGAACGATTTGTTTGATGCAATAGACATCACTTATCTCATCTTCTGGCCCTTGCGCCAAAAAACTGTATTCAATTCATCCTATAAGTAGGTAGTTGAATTAACGTAACATTGCAGCAACACAACGGGCTATTGGAGACGGCCCGGGATCAATCCCGAAGCGAAAGATCCGAGGACAATACCTCGTAATTTTGAACCATGGTCAGATGGCGAGGTCAACAGCTGAGCTAGCACCCCATTATCCAATTTCCACACCACGACATATTTAACGTCTACCAGCCCCCAAGTACAAGACGGTCTCTGGTTGGATCGAGTTTCGAACTCTCAGACCTCCTGTTGCTAATCCGCTAATCTTCCAACCGGGCTACCACGGCTCCGAAATGGACCGGGATCATTCCATTGAAATTAAAGAAACTGGCTCGAAAAAATATCAATTACTACAGCACAGATTTACTTTTGCTTCCTAATATTACTTTTTAAATAGGTAGGTAGGTAGCTAATCGAAGTCGCATTAGAGCAACAGAAACCGGGATCAAACCGGAAAGAATAGTTCTGAGGATAATACCTCGTAATTTTGAACCAGGTCAGTTGACGAAGTCGCACCTGAGCCGGCGCTCTATTCTCCTTACTTCCGCACCACACCAGAGTGAAAATATTTGAGGTCATGACAGATTTAACGTGCAGCATCTCCCATATACGTGATGGTCTTTGATTGGTTCGAGTACCGTGGCCCAAGAACGCGTGAGAACCACAATTCCTGGAATGGTATTGCGCAAATTAAAAACCCTTTTCAGTTTTCGTTTCGAATACGCTTACCAGTTCCGGGAGATGGCATTCCACAATATATTTTGATCCATCCCAATCTTTTTCTTCGTACAGGTATGCTAAGAATTCCTGTAATTGTTTGGTAGTTCTGATTTTTTTATAATTATTATTTTCCGGGAGTTAAAATGAAGAACGAACCCCAATATAATTCGTGTTGTTTCCTTTTTAGACGTTAATGACCTTTTGTACCTTATAGAAAGAGATATAAATAAGCTCCCCATCTTAACATAATGTTCATTATAAAAAAAATCTAAGCTTTTTTTCCGAAAAACTATATTTTAAGGGGGGGGGGGTATGGTACTCAAAAAATCCCGAAATATCGCAATATTTTTTTATTGTTTAAAAAAAACATTCAGAATTTTCTGTTTTCAATGACACTAAATTCATCTTGCTACGTTAAATAGAACCGATTATATTGCAATGTTAAAAATTGAAGTACTGAAGTTGTCACCAGCCATGCCCATTTTCGTCTGCCCCCTACTATAACATAAACAAACGAAAGTTAAACCTCTACATATCTATTTCTCTCAGTTGAAAATAATTTCTTTTGTAGGAGGAGAGAAGCGAAGTAAAATATATTAGATAACACTTATTAGTATCTTTTGGATTGCTTATTTTGAATGTAAATTGGATATTTGATGTGAAAAATTTGACGTTTCGATTTCGAAAACGGCTATTGTTGAATATGCTGTTAAATATATTTTGTTGTTAATAGATCTATATTTTATGTTATAATATATTATGATCCAACAGCAGCAATTTTAATATTTTTCTCTGTATGTAAAAATTTTGATGAAATTTTTTACCCTTTTTCAATTTTTAAAATTTATTTTTTTGTACATATAACATTCTGTTAAAATTTAAACTTGGAATATGCTTCTTGTGTGTGAAAGATTACTGAAAAAAAAATCTCAGATGAATATCTTCATAAACAGCTATTTTGCATAATTTTAAAATTTTAATGCCTTTTTCTCATAGAAGTGATTTTTTGATATTTTTATAAATTTAAATTGATATCAGTCAAATTCTACTTCACGGATATGAATGAAATTTAGAACAATTGTTATATATATATCTTTCTTTAATTTGTCTTCAGCAATTGCTGAAATATGTGTTTGTTTTTTTATTATGATTTTTGAAAACAATATTTGTGGTACAAAATCACGTTTTTTACATTATTTTTTATTAATTTTTTCTGACATATTTACAAAAACTGTGAAGACAATTTATATCTTACATATTTTATGTTAAAAAATGTTCAAATTAAAATTTTAGCCAAATTATTTTTCTGCTTATATCAAAAAGAAAACTTTTCAAATTTTTGAAATTTTAATTTTTTTAAATTAATTGTTTTTAATTTTTAAAATTTTGAATTCACATTTTGTATACAATACTTAAAATCTACCTGAATACCAAAAATTATAACTATAACTTCAAAATTGCAGATTTCAGCAATTTGGGTACTATACCCCCCATAAAATGTTAGCTGGCTTACATACAACGTCAAGTAACGAATATACACATGCAATGTGAGAGTTACAGACACTTTGGATTGGTCGGGTCTTATAGCGCAAAGGCCATATTTGACCAAAATGTATCAAGAAAAGTCCAGAAAATGGACACACGCACACAATGAAAGCTTTATTGACAGAAAAAAAAATATATCCAGGAAAGAAATTAACTTGGCAAGAATCGAACCTGCGTCGCCTACAACTCGTAGGTTGCTAGCGCTGTGGAAAAACCCACTAAACCTCGGCGATTCCACTAGTTAACCCATCCTAGTGGTTGTCTTGACGACATATTTCGCCATTATCAAAACTTACCAGATCTTGATGGACAAGAATCTCTTCATTAGAAGAAAACTGGCTATTCATGATCTCGTCATTACTAAAAATTCGGTAATATTTTGATGACGAGATATATTGTCACTAGCAAAATTGGTCAGATCTTGACAGACGAGATATCTCGTTAAATTCACTTGGAGGGTTAATAGGAAAGTAAGATTCAAGTTAATACTACGAGTTGGAGCGTGTGAATTCGTGTTCGCGATTCGATGTTCAAATTTACTTTCATGTTCGTATTTATCGTTTGCGCAACTTTCTCGCGCAAATTGGATTCTAACTTCAACCGAATTTGATATTCTGATTGGGAAAGCGATAAAGTTGTCAGAATAGTCAGAATCAGTCAGTTCAACGGTTGGTGCCATGTAAATATGTGATTGTAATAAATGTTTTGTCTTTAAATGCAGTTTTAATTCCAATGTACTTACTTCTACATGCACAATTTAGCAATACAGTCCACTTAAGAACTTTGAAAGGACACTTGGTTCCTTGAATAATATAGAAGGCGGAAACACTATGGTATTTGTTAATGAATTCTTTGTAGCTTAATTTGAATACTAGCT
Organism: Meta bourneti; assembly: GCA_933210815.1. NCBI lineage: Eukaryota > Metazoa > Arthropoda > Arachnida > Araneae > Tetragnathidae > Meta > Meta bourneti. Next base: position 47,767,587 of record OW119929.1, on the reverse strand, counting down.
TCAAATTTACTATAAAGGATTACATTTCAAAAATTGTTCAAAGTAAGCATCATAATAATTTGCAATACAAATGATATCGATTAAAAGTTTATTTGAAGTAATGGCGTTTAATTAAAACTGTGATGGATCGAATGGACCGTTCTTAAAATAAAATTGTACAATTGTTTTAAGAACGGTTCATTAACTTCTCTTTCTACTTTTATCACTTATTTAAAGATTTTCCTCGGATCTTTCCCTTTGGGATTGATCCCGGACCGTCACTGATAGACCGATGTGTTGCTCCCGTGTGACGTTAATTAAAATACCTACCTGCCTTAAAGATTTTCCACCAATTAAAAGGCATAGATAAGTTATGCAGCTTATGAGGTTTTCCTGTTATTCAGAAGACGCAATTGTTTTGGTAACCTTTTTCTAATTTATGCAATTTGGCATGTTACTAGAATTCAATTTCAGCATATCGCTTATGTTAAACATTTATACCAAACATTGCCGAAACGGAGATAAACCAAATTAGTTCTTGTATGAAAGTAATTTTCTTTTCTCGTGTAGTTTGTTTATGTTTACACTGAAACACCCTCTCACAAATCTTAGATAGATTTTAGTGTAAAATATCATCAGTTTAGATCAGAAACTCATTAGCTGACAACAACGTTTTTGCAGTACAGCTTTTTATAAACTGCTTGGTTTACGTAGGAAAGTAGGTAGTTAATTAACATCACACTGGAGCAACACAATGGGCTATTGGCGACGGTCAGGAATCCATCCCGAAGGGTAGGTATGTAGGTAGTTAATTAACGTCGCACTGAACAACACAACGGGCTATTGGTGACGGTCCGGGATCAATCCCGAAAGGAAAGATCCAAGGACAATGCCTCGTAATTTTGAACCACCCATCCTGAAGGGAAAGATCCAAGGATAAATCCTTCGTAATTTTGAACCATGGTCAGATGATTGATAGTGTGTAGGTAAAAATAAAATAAGAATTTTTTTTCTATCATGTGAACTGATTACCATAAGACTATTTCTCATCATCATTAAGCTAAGTATTTAGTATCTCCGATAAAATGTCACTTAATAAGTTTCTGCTGTAGCCGAGAATATGAGAAAATACGTAGAAAACAAATTTGAAAAATTTATTAAAAATTAAGAATCTTAATTTGTCAGATCATGCTTGAAAATTCTGCTTCATTAACTATAACAATGGCTGTTAAACAGAAAGTTAAACCTAAATTCAAAGAGGCTTCTTAAGTTATACGTTATAAGCATGGTACTAAATATGTAATGTTGCTCTTCCGGTTTTTGTTTTAGAAATCTAGAATTATTCGTAAACCCTGACTGAAATCTAAGGGACTTCTGAAGTTACCAATGTTTTGGGGTATCATTAGAGATTGAAGATATTTTCTTTTTTTATATAAAAAGACACATAAATACATAAAAAAGACATAAAAAGACACTTAAGAACTCACCTAATTAATGGTACTTGGGGTTTATGCAAGCTTTTTAATCTAAACGTACATATAAAAATCAAGAAACACTATTACAAAAATAAGGTGGAAATGTTAATCCAAATCTTACCAAAATACCTTCCCAAAACACTGGGTACTCTGAATCAAGATGAATTTGCTTTCACTTTTCAAATGGTAAAAAAATTATGAATAAAAATCGCAGATCTGCCTTGCAATCATAAGTAGATTGTTTCTGAGTTAAATTTACTCACTTGTATTTCTCATAGTAATTAAATAGAAAGAACATTCGCTGAGTATCCGTGAATCACTTGATAACAGAAATGTGAAGACATACATACATTACTGAACAATATAACAGTAGAAAATATGGAACATTAACCGGATTAAATTCTTCAGAAATTTGTTATTGAACTCTGAGTTAAATTAGGCTATATATGACAAAAATTAGTTCGTTGAAAAACGGTAAGTAAATTCCATTAATATATCCCGTTAATAGGTAGGTAGGTAGTTTAATTTAAGTCGCACTAGAGCAACATAACGAGCTATTGGCGGCGCGCACAAATAGGATATCAGCTCTTTATTAAGGAAATAAAGCATAACGATAATATACTTCAATTTTCTGATTTCACTAATATTTTTTAAATCCATTCTATTGGTGATACTTTTGTAATGGATGGGTATTTAGGAATATTTTTTAACAGAAAACTCTAATGTATTGACAACTTTTAAATGTTTAAAGACATTTTTAGTCTCCAAAATATGACATTGTATAAAATCATAATTTAATCTAGCAGTTTTATTATTTTTATTTTTTAATTAAAATGATAATATTAATCACTGTAAGTTCTAAAACCTTGTGAAAATAAAATTGATTTGTTGAAAATAATTGTTTTTGGAAATTTTTGCTCAAATAATTAATATTTCCTAGTGTCCCGACAACGCATATTTCCAAAGCTCAAAAAGTAGTCAGATGGTCAAATTTACATAAAAGATATCAATTCAGTCTGGATGAATGTCATTTATGTCAGTTTAATACAAGAAGGTTACGTGAATTACAAGCATGGTTTACGTAATAAGCACATACGAGTCTGCTGTGGGAATGTCTGTTCCCGTCGTGGGAAAGTCTGCAAAAGCGAAGAAATTAATTTTCTGCATGATTTTGTTGAATTCTACCTCATAAAACTCTTTATCTTTTTTGTTTAGAATAGATTATCGTATTTTATTACGGTTTTAACATTTGCTATGCTATTTAGATCTTGTGAAGTTTAATATATGTATATATATATATATATATATATATATATATATATATATATATATATATATATATATATATATATATATATATATATATATATATATATATCAGAAATTATTTACCAATGCTCTGTATTCTCATTTCCTTATTCAAATTCAAAATTTCAATTATTGCTATAAGATTATTAATGATATTTCTGATTTTTAATACATAGTTCAAAAATAATAAATGTATCATGAATTTAAGGTAAAGTTTCAATTCTTTTAGCTCGGTTTTTCATTTAAATAGTCTATTCTAGCAACTACAATTAAATACCCGATGTGTTGCTCTAGTGCGACGTTAATTTAACTACCTATCTGCCTATCAATTAAATAGCTAATGGCTTATTTTTGTATTACCTGCACAACGTATGATTTTTATACTTATGTACATTCTTGTTTGGTTGGGTTTTATGTCGCAAGCGCCATGTTATTTTAATAATTATTTGACTATTTTAACGCGACAGGCTAAAATTGAGTTTTCATGATAAAATTTTAAATCGTAATTTTAACTATATCCTTATTAAATTAATGAAAATAGTAAGAAACGTGGAGATGGTTGAATAGTTTTCTGACCCATTGTGGATACAAACTGTATACTTTTGAAATATATTTTTGTGGGGAAATAAAAAATGCGCTTTTTTCCGAATTCAAGATCAGAGGTCAAATTTGAATGACATTGAACATAAAAATATCCTAGTGTGTTTTTGTATCATTATAAAAATTATGCATTTATTTACAAAATAAGCAAGATTAGAAAAAAGACCAAAGATACAGGTGCATATGATTATTGTTTACATGATTTATTTGGGATTTTTTCACTATTCGTGTCCTAACTTAAAACTTCCCCAAAATAAAGACAAACCTTTAATACATATTAAAAAATTAAGTATGCATTTTTTTTCAAAATTCAAGATCAAATAAAATACAAGAAAGGTTATACATTTATCAAAAATTAGCCTAAGTCAAGAGCCATGTAGGTCAAAAGAAAAGGTCGTGGATATAGAATCGTGGAAAAATATCCTGATTTCCTTTATGTAAAAGATAATAAAAATTTAAAGTATTGTGAGTTTTATAATAGAAATTTTCCCCTATCTAGTTAGCCGTGGTATAACCTTGGGATTATGAATTCTCCATGATTATAACCAACCGCTCTGCATATCTATGCTGCCATTCACCAATAGAAATAATTCTAACATATTTCATGTTAATAGTATGTTTAAAAAGGTTTAGCTCCACCAAAATAGCTATTGACCATTAATTTTTCACATGTGTTTTATCTTTATTAGTCGTATCAAAGCTCTTAAATGTTTACTACTATTAGGTGTACTCATAAATAATGTCGTTTTTTATCGTAAGATGTAAATTTAGTATATTATATTAAAAAGTGGTATTCAATCAACTATGTAGTCATCATAGTTTTCTATGATCTTCCCATCTGGTTATCAAGTTTTCTATCCCAGCTTTAAAAAATTCTGGGGTTTCGGAGTCAAAATACTCAACCAATGCGTTTCTGACCTCTTCATAAGAATTGAATTTTTTCCCAGCAAAGAAGTTCTATAAGGATCAGAAAAGATGATAATCAGATAGGAAAGGTCAGGTGAGTATGGAGGATGGGGAGAACTTCCCACCCGAGTTCCCTAATTTTTTGTTGAGTGATCCTCGCAACATGTGGTCTCGAGTTATCAGTTTGGAGGACAGCACCTTTCCTGTTGATCAAAACAGAATGTTTTCGTGCAATGCGTGTTTTCAATCGATCAAGTTGACCACAATAAATGCCTGTAGTGACAATTTATCCGACATTAAGCAACTCAAAGTAAACCACAAAATGAATGTTTCACCAAACACATAGAAGAATCCTGCTTCCATGGATATTGGGCTTTGGAATTTTTCACTGTGGTCCTCCAGTGGAAAGCCAATGCTTTTTTTACTACTGGGTTATAGAGAACACATTTCTCGTCTCTCGTAATGATGCAGACAAAAAACGATTCTTTTTATGGCGGTTTATGAGCAAGTTGAATATGGAGGACCTTTGCAGTTTGTTCTCATCACTGAGCATATGAGGTACCCACACACTGGCATGCTGAAACTTCCCAATGGATTTCAAGTGCCGTTGAACTGTTGACAAGAAGCAATCATCCTTTTTGAAATGTCTTCAATTGTTTGGCGAGGATTCTCTTCTACAATAGCCCGCAAAGCGTCTGTCTTCATCAAATTGAACTCAACGGCCACTTCTTGGGGCATCTCCAAGGTCAAAATTTCTGCTACAAAATATGTTGAATCATCGTTGGCACTTGCGAACGTTTAAATAATATGTATTATTGCATTGATATTCGCAGTTGCCATAGTTGCGTAATGACACCAATGCCTAATATGAGCTTCTCCGGGTTATCGTTATTTATTTAATAACACTGAAAAATCTCAGCTGAAAGCACAACATGTATACACTTGAACAATAAAAACTGGAATGAGCTCAATATTATAGCAACCCTTAGAAACACGCGAAAAGTATATGCCCACAAAAACGGCATTACCTTATGGGTACCTCTAATAGTTTGACTAAGGTTTCGTCTATCTACTAATTTTCATGTTAATCAATGTTAGAAAATTCTATCGAAGAATTTCATGTCGAAGGTGAATTATAATTAACCAATGAAAGGCACAAATATGAAAATCGTCTTCGTTCGTCGAAAAAATGTTTGTGGTAGTCTTCGGTTCTAAGTAAGTACAAAGGCAAAACCAATCAGAAGAAATTAATTGAATTTCGATAAAAGTATGTATTCGATTTTGTTCGGATTTGTCGAGGAGTCGAAATATTTAAAAATGCGAAGGAAGAAAATGTAAAGGTTCATTTGAAGGGGGAAAAGAGGAACACAGCAAAGTATAACAGAAAAAATGGAAATTATAAATAAATAATAATCAAAGTATATACAATAAACATCGGTTGATGCTTTAATGATTTGTTGCAAAATACTTCTATGAAGATATAAATGTCATTACTAGGAATTCAAAATAAAATGTACGAATTTTGATGAAAAAATGTTTATGGTAATTAATTAACGTCCCACTGGAGCAACACAACGGGCTATTGTTTACAGGAAAATATCATCTGCCATCAGTCTAACGGCGTTTTCGAACTTGGAACTCCTTTTGTTTTCGTTCAATTATTTAGTATTTGCACAGTTCCGCACGTTGCATCATTATTGCTAAATGCATTTTCCAAATCAGTTTTTCAAAGAAACATTAGGATTATCCTTGAAAGTTTTCCGGTGGTCTGAATTATTTTCAGCATTTTGACTATATGCTGAGAAATATGAAATAAGAATTTCTTCGGGTAACTAGACTGCTTTGAATAACAGTCCCTCAGAGACAACAATGACCTTTGTTAGCAAACTCTGCGGTCAATATAATTTTCTATTTGCTACCTTTCCGGAGCTTTCCAAAGTTTCATTTCCTACTCGACATTCCAGGTGCTTCAAGCATACAAGCAAAAGGGATGCAAACCAATTTCGAGATTTGTTCCCCTTTCAAAACAAGACGTTCAACAAGGCTTCAGTGCATTTAATTTATCGGGTTAGTTGGTTGTTAACAGACGGGAGGTTTCATGGCAATACATTGTTTCATCCTCCTAATATGCTTCTATTAGCCGTCTTATCAGCATCAAAAAGAGGCTCTACAAGTGTTTATGGTGGGGTTGCCATCACTTGGCGAGCAATCGGATCTTCACATAGATCCGATTTTCACGCTTATTTCGAGAGTAAAAGGTGCGTCTGCAGCTATTTATGGATAAAGAAAATATTGATTCATGGTGTCTCCGTGTTTTTCATTGCTATCCATATTTCATCATCTGTCATTCTGTTTTTCGCTACACTGTCTAGCTTTTTCCTGCCATAGAAAGACTACTATTCATAAGAGTAAATCTAGTTAAGAAATTAGTTTTGAAAATAGCGATGAGGTAAAATTAAATTTTAATCATCCTTTTAAAATCTATCACAATATACGGATTGCACAACTCAAAAGCAAAGATTTTCAGTCTTTTATCATCTCATGGCACACATAAACTAACTACTAAAATTCTGCTGCACACCAAAAAATATATTATTTCATTTGCCGATCTGACAAAAAGTTGTTTGATTCACAAAAAGTAATAATAGTAACTACCTACCCGCTCCAAATCGGCTGTTTAGTAGAAAAAAATTTTGAAACAAATTATGATACTTTATCATGAAAAATAATTTCCAAAATTATTTATACGGGATTACTTAAAATTATTTGGAACATACTTGTCAAAAGTTAAAAACTAAATGGTTGAAATAAAATAAATCTTTCACAATTAAAACTCTTTCACTGTCCTTAAGGCACACAGGTTGCAAATCCCTGAGCAGAAGCATAACCTTAGTCTTCTGTCGCTGTAACTGTTCAAGGGTTGATACTTCTCTTTTTTTCTCTGTAATAAGAAAAAGATACGTCAGCTTATTAATCTTCCGTAATCATTTAATATTCATTACTTTGATCGAGTGAAGAGTCTAGAAATTTATAAATCAAATGAAAGACTATCCTATTAGGAAGGGGACGCAGTAACCCGGTAGGAAGAGTAGCGGATTAGAAGCAGAGGGTTGCGAGATCGAAACTCGATCTAATCAAAGACCATCGTGTATGTAGGGGCTGGTCTACGTCAAATTTGACTTGGCCTCAATTGGCCTCCCGTTGTGGTTTGGAAGTTTGGAGAGTGAGGTTTCATCTCAGGTGTTGATCTCGTCATCTGACCGTGGCTCAAAATTACAAGGGGTTGTCCTCGGGTCTTTCCCTTCGGAGTTGATCCCGGACCGTCGCCAATAGTCGGTTGTGTTGCTCTAGTGTGACGTAAATTCAACTACCTACCATGATTTAACTCTCGGATTATATCCCGGAAGTGCCACTCTTGAAATACTCGTGGCGTTTAAAATTAAATTTGACGTTAGTTTAATGAGATCATATTGAAAACAGGTAACGCTAAAAATAGTAAATAAAAGATTTACATGTAGCATGTGACCACATTTGATAGGAATAGACTCTAGGAAATTAAAGATTGGAAAGACTAGGCCAGAACTGAAATTTTCATCTGAAAATGTGCTTGCCACCACCACAGGGGCGTACCTACGAAGGGGCTGTGGGTACTTAAGCCCTCCCCAGATCGTATAAATAGCAAAATAGTATATCCTTATTTAATTCATTGATTGATTGTTAAAAAATCCTGTGAAAAAGCGTTTGGATATTTTCTCCTTAATATACGTATATTCATTGCTTTAGCCCACTTAGAAAGTGCTCCATTTCTTATTTACTGGAGTTTCATAAAACAATTGAAATTTTGAATAATTCATTAAAACATTGGCACCTTTTCTCTTCAATACAGCTTCTTTTCGTCTTGGAATAGTCACTTCAAAACTGATCTTTGGATAAAACACTAAAACTAGTCTTTAGGTAACTAGTCTATATTTCAGACATTTTAAAATTTTTAAATCACCTCCTAAATGAAGAGCTTACGATAAAATGGAGCCCCTCCCCAAAAAATTTGTATCCTGGGTGCGCCCCTGCACGCCACGTGCTAATTATACAGAGTGATTCGAAATTTTTTCGATAAACTTTACAGGGTGATAGGGTGCGTCAAATTAAATACTTTAAGTCAAAGAATGTATGTCCACAACTGTTGTGTGTTTGGAGGGCTAGAGGGCGCTGTTTGGCGCGTTTGCAAATTGTTATTTTTTCTAAACTTCGTCATTTGCAACGTCGCACTTGATGAATCATTATAGTAATTCTGAGATAGCTGGTGTACATCTAACGTATGGGTCTGCCAATGGAAAAGGAAGAGCTGCTCAAAGAATGTACCGTGAACGTCCCAAAAAGGTGAGTGCTGAATCGTCAAACAATTGAACGTTTGCATGGCCGGTAATAAACATTCACGTCAGCAGGCATGATGCGGGTCGTCCGAGAAGTTAGAGCACTACAGAGATGTGTAATGAATAACTTTTTATTTGCTCAGATTTCTCTCAACCTCGAGAAGACAGTCTTTACTCATTTGATTGTTAGGTTTGGAACTAAATTTAAGTCATTACAGTTATGATTTATGAGTTCGTTTCCGCTGCTATTCTCCAAATTGTTTTATTATCACAGAAAAATACTTTATCATCATATCACATTGCTAACCTCAAAGACCTTATCCACATCAATCAAAGAGAGGGATTAAACCTGTTCTGTCTAATTAGACATTAGTACAGTTCAGCTTTATGTACTTTCCAGAATCTGATTTTAACCCTCCTGGTGGTTGTCTGGACGAGGCATCTCTCGTCATAAGCAAAACTGACCAGATCTTGATGGACGAAATACATCGACATTGGAAGAAAACTGACCAAATTTTGATCTCGTCATCATAAAAAGCATTGGTAGTATTAGATGACGAGATATCTCGTCATTAGCAAAATTGGTTAGATCTTGATAGAATAGATATCTCGTCGAAACCACTTGGAGGATTAACCTAGCTCAATTTGACTAACAGTTGTTCTCTCATTTCAGTTATCTCTTTACTTTATAATGAATTTTTTCGTATTGATTGTTTCTACAACAGATAAGCTGTAAAAATTTCATCAAAAAGTCTGCTTTTGTAAACAATAATTGCCATATGTAGTTGGCAATTAAATCTGTTGTCAGGTGTCAATCTGATTTGCCCAGTTTTCTGTAGAAACGTATTTGTCTTTCCCTGTAAGTCTAGATGAAATTTAAAAGCTGGCAAAATATTGCATTCTGATATGTAGTTTAGGGTGAAAGAGGTGTGGCTATATTGTATTCTAAAGAAATTGCTGTTTTCCACACGTAATAAAATTTAAAATACTGAAAAATGTATACATCCCGATTTTACCTTTTCTTAATTTTTCAGGAATTTTGCCATCTGATCAAAGAAATATCTATATACTTTAGAGGGCGACTAAATTTCTTTCTTTTCCATACTACCGGTGACCCCCTACGCGAGGGTTTAAATATTCATTTGGTTTAAATATTAATTTCTTAGATTTCCTCACATATGTTCGGTAAGTAGGTAGCTAATTACTGTCTCACTGAAATACGCAACGGGCTATTGGCGACTGTCTGGGATCAATCTCTAATGGAAAGACCCAAGGACAATGTCTCGTAATTTTGAACCACGGTCAGATGACGAAGACAACACCTGAGCTGGCATTCCACTCTCCAAACTTCCACACCACGCCAACGTGAAGAAATTTGAGGCCACTGCAGAATTAACGTACACTAGCCCCCGTGTACACGACGATCTTTGGCTGGACCTAGTTTCGAACTTGAAATCATCCGGTTGCTAATCCGTTGCTCTTCCATCTGGGCTACCGCGGCCCGCACGCAGGTTCGGAAGTCAGAGCAAGATCGCCAAACCAGCGCCAAGTCTGTCCTGCAAACCTTCGCCTCGCGAAGCCGGCAAAATGCCGTGACCCGAGACGCTGCCTCAATGCCACTAATGCCCGTCGCTGATCGTATTAGGAGCAGCTGCACTTGTCCGGCTTGTAGCGAATAATAAGTAATATTGCTTCGAGTCTCTCCTTTTACCTCCTCCCTCGTTCACATCGTGTGGAATTTTTCTACCAAAACACTTTCACACGAGAAAAGCATCTTTCAGTATGTGCGGCTCTCCAAACCTAGAAAATCTATTTGACATTAGAATTTCGACGATCTTGTCGAAGGTGTGACGAAGTAGAGTGATAAGTGTTCTCGGATAAAATAATTCCAACATCCCAGTGATGGTTGTGGGTGGCATACTGGGCGTGTACTTTCACGTAGTTAGAAAAAATGGAGGTGACTGAGACAAGCTCAGTGTTCTCTTTACTTTAAATAAACATATCCAGCAATAAATTTTCCCAATATTATAAATTTTGTACTCATTTGGTCTGTGTGGATTCTTTTTGCGATTGTAATGAAAGGTTAGGTTGGGTAGTTGAATTTACGTCCCACTGGAGCAACACAACGGGATATTGGCGACGGTCAGGGATCAATCCTGAAGGCAAAGATCCGAGTAATTTGGATCCGCGGGCAGATGACGAGGTCGACATCTCAGCTGGCACCCCACTCTCCAGGCTTCCACAACACCTCATGTACGTGACGGTCTTTGACTTGATCGAATTTGAACCCTAAAGAGTGAGTTTAACCTTTAGAAAAATTTTATTGGAATTTTCCTTAACATAGAATCTTTTGGAAAGGGTCTGCTCCTTTTATTACAATAGAATCCTTTGGGAAAATTCTATTGTTCTTTTCTGTAGAATAGAATTTTTCTGAAAGATTATCTTGCTCTCTCTCTTCTTTCTTTATAATAAAATCATTTGGAAAGATTTATTGCTCCTTTACTTACAATAGAATCCTTTATAGAGATTCTATTGCTTACATTCTTTATTTCAAAAGAATTCCTTAGAAAGATTGCATTGTCAAGAAGGTCGAAATTGGTTAGAAGTCATGGAGAAAAACTATAGGATAGAAGATGGATATACGTGTGAACCCCTCAGAAGGTTAAACAAGGCCCGTGGGATCATCGGATTTCTTGAATCCAAGAAATGTAACGGAAGATAACTTCTCTGGCCATCCTCTCTTTTCGACGGTTTAGTCCCTCCTAATCTCTCAAGTCCATTCCATCTCTGGCGCCCCCCGCCCGGTCGAGTCCCAAGTCCATAGAGGAGTGCAGGTGGTAGATCATAGAGTCCATTAGGGGTGCAGATGGCTTATCTGGACAGGGAGGAATAGGTGACCTTGAACTATGGTACAAGGGGGAAATGTCATCAAACTTTTGAGTAGATTATCTATTCAGATTTTTAAGCTCAAGGACTTTTAGTTCCTTTCGAGCGGAATGAAAATTATCGCGTAATCAAACAAGGTAACGGTCCCAAAACTCAACTGAAATTATTCAGAAAGTATCTGTAAATACTTGTGTTTACTTCTGATAAAAGTCAATGTGAGATTATCTCATCACAATAAAGGGAAGAATTGCGTTTTTTATAAGCTGTCCTATTTTGGACCATGAACCATATATCAACTATTCATATCTTGTTTCTCGGTATTCACATCATTTTTTCATGTCACTTTTAAAGTGTTGATGCTACCTGCGAGTATGAGACATCCATGTTTGCGAAGAAAAATTTAAATCATAAATTTATCTTCCATATTGAATGATTAATTCAATACATTATTAATTAATTTAAAAATTTACATTAGTCAAAGAATATTACAAATATATTCAATATGGATTCATAATATAACATCTCATTGCCGAGTACCTGGTATAGTGGTCGTAGCGTTTGCCGACCACCCATTACGTCTCAGGTTCGAATCTCGGTTTGAAAGTTCATAGAAGCTGGACTGTCACTATTAGGAGCACGACGACTTACATACTGAATCCTCACAAATATCCTCCAGTAAGACTGAAGAGGTCAGTAGTAAGTAAGAAAAAATATTTTATTCGTATAAAGACATGAAAATAAGAAGCCAACACTTTCTAGGGCTACGCCACTAGCAGAATGAATAACCATATAATATATACAAAATAAGATAAGTTTGCGAAAATGCATTTTCTTTTGTGCTAAATTTAAGCAAAGTTCTAATACTGAAATTCGATCTATTTAATTCGGTACCAAACCGCTAGTATCATCTTTTTTGTGTTTATCGTTCCCCCGACACCATCAGTGGGATTTGACATTAATGAACACCCCTGTCTCCCGCACCCTGTCCGACAATTGCACTGAACCCTGCTCCCCGCATCCGACGACAATGCCTCGGGGCGTGTACGTATAATAGAGCGCGAATTTAAAAGAGCAGCTTGCAGTGGATCCTAATCCGGAAGCGACGAAACGGAGGTCGGACAGCCTGGGTGGGCCCCGCGGCCGCAGATTAAGTGGCAATCGAAGGACCCCGTAATCTGTGCTTACACATGCACATGACACAAATCAGCTTAGGACGGAAACAGTCCGGGTTGCAGCAGGGACTAGCGACGCCTTTTGGCCCGATTCGGTTTCGCCTGCGATGGGTCTTTTTCATCCATGTAGATACATCAATCTCAGTGTGCGTCCATCGACACAATCTGTGGATCCGGCCAGGGCAGGATATCGATCGCGGTCCACCAGTGGACCGTCAAGAAATTTAGGGGAAACCAAGTGAATTAACCCTTTGAAGGACTAAAAAAGTGTTTTTAACTTTTACGGGTGAACACCTCTTACCAAGATGTATGAGAAAGAGTGCAACTTTGTATACAAAAAAGTACTTCATGGTAGAGATAGGTCATACTGCTATACACTGAAATACCAGATAAACTAGTACACTAGTCTAATACTTGGTGGACCTTACATGGGAGAGTAAAACTGTATAAATACGATGGGGCATGGATTCCACAAGCTTACGGAAGTATTCTGCAGGCATTGATCACCATATGTCCTGCAGAGCGGTATGCAATTCTGTTGTATTCCGAGGTGTGTAGATCTTCTGTGTCCGCAACCAATGACGTTCACCTGATGCTGAAACCTCTTTTTACACGATTCCTTTAACTTTAATTCTTTAGAAAAGCACAGGGATATTTTGTTTAACTTATTTCTTCAAACTTTTGAAATATTATGTTGACTTTCCAGAATTGCTATTCAACATAGAATTTCATACTAATAGTCGCATAAGGATCCAGAGTTTTATTTAAAATTCTTTTTTTTTTTCGTTTCAACTACATTAAGAATGCTTTTAATTTATTTTATGATATATATATATAATAGCTATTCTGATTATTTTGATATAATTCATACTTCATCATTATTGTTCAATAGAATAAGTTTGATTGTTTTGTAAAACTGATATCTGTGTATTTTCAGTTCTCTGCTGTTAATCAGTGATACTATAAGTGGATTCTGTAGAATCACTGAGTAAATAAATAAAACATTTTTTTCCAAAACAGACGAGAAACCGCTAATAGTATTTGTCGAGACGCAGCGTGGTGATTCGAGTCTCATTTACCTTGGAGATAAAAACTATTTACCTTTTGGATGATCAGAATATCAGTTCGATTGTATTAAATAATTGTAAATAAGCATTTTGGTTGGCATACATGGAGACGAACGCTTGTTAAAAAATTTTAACATTTATTAGGGGAACTAAAGACGATACAAAATTACAAAGAACAACCATCAATTCTCTCTTTTTCGCTCCATCTCCTATTCTTCTAAATTCCAAATTAATTTTTTTATCACATTCCATATGTTTACAGTTTGCGCGTGAGCAATAAAAATACATTCACAGTATCATCGTTTGCGCGTTCATAATAAATATAATAATTCTCGGATCGCTGCACGCGAGCAATAAAAATTAAATTATCGGATCGCTTGCCACGCGCGTAATAAAAATTAAATTATCGGACGTTTGCATGCCCTCACAGCATTTTTGCGAATTGAGAAACAATTCTACAATGAAAGGAGCAACAGGAACTCGATTCAATTTCACTTTTCCGTCGCCAACAAAATAGCTAAAACTTTTCAAGTGGGAAACCTCACCTTCCTCCGAAATTGCCGGCTTATCCATTTAGTCCAAACACCCAGTCCCTCACCACACCGAATATTCCTTCCCCTCATTCATCCATTCCACCCTACCATCTCGGTCCGGCTTCTCAATACCCCCTCATCCGTGAATTTTAATCACTGCCTCAAACGTCGGGGAAAGCTGATTCCTTTTTAAACGGCTTTCTGATTTAGGCGGTTGGTAGCGACATTTAACAGATGATCGGCTTATTTGTACCAAAAAGCACCGGCATTTATTTACACAGATGTCAGCTCAGACCAGGGCGAAACATCCTGGTGTCACTGCTTTAAGACTTTTCACCGTGTGAAAACTGCGCGCGTTTAAGCCCTCAGATTCTTTTCTTTTAATTCCTGACTGCAGAGGGCTTTTCTCCTTGGGCTTTGTTTTCATTTATTTTGGGTAAACCGGGATTAGACATCATAGTTTTTGAATATCCACGTACGCGGACCATTTTCGTGCCCTTCCACTGACTGTTTCGTCTGAAGACGTCTGCTGAGTCCTCCTTAAGCCTTTTAAAACATGATGTAACTAACGGAGATGAGGATTACGGCTTTGGGATCTTGCGTCTATTTCGGCAAACACGGGATGCTTAATCTGAACACGTATATGCTCAAATGACGCGTTGCAAGTGCTTATTTGAGTGAAATTGATCCGACTTACTCCAAGATGTTACTTTTTAAGCAGTAAGCTATTGGAGAAACTCTACCTCATTTTTTGTACATCCAAGAGAAAGTTCAGCTCGGTTATTGTCCTTAATTTGATGCAAGATAACTTGCCTATACACTAAAAGAGTAATTGCGTTGGTTCTGTAATGTATAACTTACTCAAATAAACAATGCTATTTCACATTTATTGGAAAGCTTATAGCAGTATCTCAGAGGCAATTAGAATAGAAAAGTTGCGTTTAAGTCTTTAATAGTAATTTTTTTGGTTTGATCTGGTTTTAAAGATTTTGGGATTTAAATTCTTAGAAAGAGACTTTATAAACCAAAACTTTTTCTTTTCATTAACCAGTCTTTACACCACATGTTACGTTTTATCTTTCGCATTTTTTTCTTATACATCAAGACAAAGCAGCAAGAGCAAGTGCATCGTCGTCCAAACTCGACATTTTGAAAGGATAAATTGGCGCTTGTTCAAGTATACTTGTATCGTGTGGTGGCAAAGGGAAATTGTGTTGGCTTGTACAAAAAGATTGATCATCCATGCTTGTCAAGCTTGCAGTTACATGTGTAGTCACCTTAAGCTATCCTTCAATCGTATCCATCAGGTTGCAACCCCTACTTTAATCACTTTTCACAAATACTTTTAAAATTAAGCGTCAGCACTTTCCCACCAAACGCACTTGCCCCACCTCTATATTTTACTCTGTTGAATTTTATTGAACTGATTTTGAGTGTTCGCGTTTTTGGAAACAAAGCAAGAAAATATATTTACATTAAGACCAATCTTAAAATAATTTTACAGTATTGAAGAAAATATTAGAAGTCGACGGGGAGCACTTTTTGAAAATACTCTCAGATAATGAAAGGTACTTTTTCAAGTATATTTCATTTACGGCGCTTGACCAAGACCATTTCCAGTACCAAATTCCTTTCGATACCTACAAGGAATTCAATTATCTACTACTCTGTTCAGTGATCATAAGTATGCGAGCATTGTTGACAAACTCGGGGCTTATCGTCACAACCTTGCCTCCAAAAGTCTGTACATTTTTAAACCACTCCTTTCCATTGATGGCTTCCAGAGGTTTCCGAAGATTGGGGCGGCATGTGAAAGGAGGCTCAATTAAAAACATCATAGAAATCTGCCCTGACCCCACACAGAAATCTCCACGCGGTTAATCTGTATCTCATGACAAAAACGCCTCCGTACAGACCGCCCCACAATGGAATCCTTCAGCACTATTGTCAGCGTACACAACCCACCCAGGTAGGTCTGGGTGGTGACAAAGCGGGTACGCTGGTTTTTATGAAAGCGCCTCGAAAGCTGACAGGATTAGTCTTCATTCGGTGGCCACGTAAAATGACGATCATTCGTTGTTGACTTTTTGTTTTACAAGTCCTCCCAGCCATCTGGCCCGAAAGTCTTTTTGCGGTAATCTTTCGGGTCCGGGACCTCCCCAGCGACAGAAGCCGTATTACCATCACAAAACTTGTTTTCTGCTCGAGTTCTTCCGTTTTGTAGTCACTAAATGAACAGCTCAATCCCTATTTTGCTTCTGCTTCTTCTTTTCGGGGGTGCTTTGTGGCTTTTTTTCCCAGTGTGTGTCCTCCCCTCCTTCGTTCCCTCCATCCAAACCGTTCGGGAGGATTCTTAGCTAAGCGATCGCATGCAAAAACGTCATAATCCTCTTATTTCACTTTTCCTTTCGTGATGAACAGAAGTAAGCCTTCAAATCTAAATGAAAAAAATATTTATTGAATTTTAAGACGGATGTGATTATGTAATATTTTTATTTCTGCTTCGAAGAATCTTGGTATGTTTGATATTTTGACTACATTTAATCCTTACTCATTGTGTGTGGTACATTAAAGAAATATTCCTCTCAGCACTGCTAATGCTAGTACTAATTTTTTTGTAGATATTGTGGCGGATATAATCCATGATAAAATTTAATTTTGCAATTGAATCGCTTATTTAAAAAGATGACATGTCCTCATTTCTAAAAACGTGATAAACTCCACTTATTTTTATAAATTTGAGTTATTTTTAAAAAGATTTGAATAATACATTTCATTCAAAATTACATTTCTTACAATGTGACTAAGTGACAAAGCAATCGAATTTGTTTTGTAAGAGCAAAGTTACAAAGCTCATAAGAGCATTTGTCAAATACCAGTAGTAATATTTTCAATAGTCAAACTTTGGGTTCAACATTTAGAATAGATAAAAGACAGATTTAGAATTCTCTGCAGCAGACTGTTGAATACTTCATCAAGATTCCTCCAGCGCTTTCCTCCAGCACTGTTCCTCTGAATCGGTGGAAAGTTAACGGTTACTTTTTACAATTTCAGCTTTATGGAAACAATTTAATGTAACACATTTGCATGCAATCAACTGGAAACTGGTTGAGATACTGGGGAGGCCAGTTTCAAATATTGGAATTGTGCTTTCTTTCTGTTCAAAATGAAGAAACATTCTAAGGGGTAAAGCTACACTGCTGTCCATCGAAAATGCAATACCATGAAAGAAGCATTCAATAAATAATCTTGAAATTTGCATATGGAAGGATTTGAAAATGATTAGCAAGTATATGAAAATCATGAGCGTCAGTAACCCTCCCTGTAAGCAGTATAAGAAAGGAGGACAGAGAACCGGTTTTTTAACTATTGGAGGTGTTTTCTCTCTGTTTCTGTGTATGGTAAGCATAAGCATGTCTTGGGAAAAATACGGTTATCATACTAGCCGTTTCTGAGTTTGACAGAGTAAGAATTGCGACTTATCAAGACTGTAGATTATCCTTCCGAGAAATAGGTGCTCGTGTTGGGACGAAATCAAACCACAGTGATGCGAATTTGGAATAGGTGGGTGCAGGAGGGACGGACTGACGATGCGAATGATGGCAGCAGCCTCGTCACATCACGGAGACGACAGACACAACCGGTGTGTTGCACTACAGCCTGTGTGTTGCACTACAATTTGTGTCAGCACGTACAATTCGATGTCGTCCGCAGCAACAGGGAATTTTTAAGGTATCCATTGCCACGATGACCTTTGACTCTACACCACAAGTGCTGCTACAATGGATTATTTTCCACTTTTTCATGACAAAAATGATGCACATGCCTCTTTATAGTGAAGTCCTGAATTCTTTCCTCGTGAAGCAAAAAATAATCTTAAAGCAACTAACCTTCTTACCAGGAGAACCTCTAACTTACTGGACACAACTGTTTTAACACAAGCACAAAGATAACCTTCCTCTCTTCAATGAAGTCCGTCACGTCGGCCTGTTCTTTCGTTCTTATTTATTATTACTTATTCAGAGGAATCATGGAAAATAAGTCTAATAAAATGCTGCTTCCTAAAAGAAAAATTGTAGATAAAATAAATTTGCAAGGGTTCCCACTGGAGAATAACTGGTTCTCTCTCTCTCTCTCTTGTCGTAATCATCTGATCAGGACTGCAGGTTCTCGGCAAACCACTTATAAGGACCAGAATTCATCGGAGATCATTCAACACAATCCGAAATGTTTCTGATTGATGAGCCAACTGGGTTCATTTGTGAATCATCTCATCCTTATCTACCTTCCGGGATAAAGAAAATCCCCATCCAGAACACTGGGTGGGATGGCAGGGTGTACATGTTCACGTATGCCAAAATCTATGGTCACCGAAATGAAGCATAGATGCCCATCAGGGCCGTTCCTCCTGTCCTCTTTGTAAACCTCAGCAAGACGCCCTCTTTTCTCAAAAACATTTTATTTCCTAAAAGAGCGCCCTTCATCAAATATCTATCCAGAAAATAATTTTGATGGCCCAGTCTTGTTTCTCCCGGTTTCCTACTTGTAATGATATATAAGAATTCCGTTTAATAAATTTTTAGACTTTTCAAATTACTTGCGAATTCAGACGTATATTTTTCCTGTATCGTAGGAAACTTCACTTTTCCCTGATGTAACTCTGATAGAGCCAATGATCCTAAACCACATTTTTTAAAGTATTACATTATTTCATTAAAGAGGTATTTTTATTATGCCACTCAAGATAATTGCACACAGACTTATTGCAACTTCCCTGAAGAATCGGTAATTGAGTTTTGTACATCATTCATCGTTACAAAACGTAATGTATGGTCAGTTGTAATAGCGTTCGGAAATAGGGAAAAAAGGGCGAAGTGAAACGGCTAATTCGATAAGTGCACGAGGGTAAGAACAGTAAGCATGATCGCTTAGACGAGAGGCTAGACAAAAACCACTTTTTATCTCGTCACAGAACAGTTTGCTCTAAAAGGATCAAAATCGGCTTTTTCACAACTATGGCTTCGTTCTCAATCCTCTTTACAGCAAACGTATTGCCTCCTTTTCCATTTACATAAACAGATTTTGTGACAGAAATCTTTGCTGCGTCGTTTTTTTTTTTTTCAATTCCTGATCCTTTTCCTTTCAAATACACGAGACAGAAAAAGTAAATAGAAATATCGTAACGAAATATTTGAATTACAGATACAACTATTACATAATACAGTTGTGGAAATTTATTTGTCAATTGTAGCACCACGGGCCATGAACTGATAAAGAAATTGCTATTATAAATAAAAATATTTATACTCTTAGAATGGATACTGAGATGAATATCTTTATATTCTTGCGTCTTATTAGAAATATACTTCCAACTACCTGTAAGGCCTGTTGCAATAAAGCCGAGTCCACACCGGCCAGGGTTGTTCTGATGGCGAACCGCGTAATGTTGTACAACTTCGAACACGCGCCAACGCGATCCGGTACATCAAAGGAAAGTGTTTGTGCACTGTATTTGGGGGGGGGGGACGACATTTCAGTTCATTCGCGCACACCGTACGATCCGGTTCGTATTCACTCTGCTGATATCATTATTTCGTTCAGTAGTATGGGGGTCACTCTACCGCCTTTTCCAAGATGGCCGCCGTTTGATAAGGAGTTGACTGCTGATAAGGTGTTGGGGAGGATTGCTGATAAGGGGCTTTGAGGTGGTGACGTCGTTGTAATTTGGTGGGGGGAATGAGAAACCACATGTTTTGGAATTAAAAAGGAATTTCGTGGATTCGAACTGGGATCTGTAGTGCAGTGTGTTATACGTTAGGTTGTAAGAGCTGCTATGGGTGGTGAATTAATGTAGTGTTTGCTTTTTTTCTTAATACTAGGAATACGTTATGGGACTTGGTTTTATTTGATGATTTTTTTTATTTTCCAATTAGTTGTAAGTGTGTTGGACTCGTAGAACCATCTAGTGATTTTAAAAGGTTAACGAATTTATTTTTGTCATTCATTCTGGGAAGGTGCTATGTTTAGAAAATGGTTTGAACAATTGTGGTGGGGTTTAATAATTCTTTTAAAAGACATGTCAGCCAGGTGGAAGAAGTAACAAAAAAGATTTATTTTCTAGCTGCAGCGTGATACTTTAGACTGGAGAATTTTTTTTTTTAAAGAAAATTATGAGGGTGGATTTGAACTCATCAAAAGGTAATCGCGGCCGCCCGTTTTACACAAGCACTTTAACCGTTCGATCACCTACTTTGTATAATACTAGCTCTTGAAGTTACATCTTAAGGCAGTGAAAGTATGTTTTCTTTATTGAGCCCTTATGAATATGAACATAAAACCCATAAAGTTGAATTTATAAACCTTAGCTATATAACAAGTTTATTACCAAGATTTTAAAGTCTGCGAATTATATGTAATGACAGAATCTAGAACTCTCTGGAACTTGTGACAATATGACTAAGGATTTATGTGTAGGTTAATTAAGATAACAGAAGGAGTTAAACACATAGTCACCGATAGGATACAAGCTTAAGTAAATGAGAAAGCTTTTAAACGCATTGCTATTTAGGAGAATGGTGTTGTTTTTCTGATTGTGAGAAAAGCAAATGAAACTACATCATGCCAATGAATCACATATGACATGCCCGAACTGGAACTTTCTATAGGGGTTTTAGCTATGAAATAGTGACGAAGGGATTATCTTAATACTCTAACGTTGGAACTCGGAACATAAGTAATTGAGGCCAACCAATATATGCGAAGATTTTAAGCGTATGAACACTACATGTAAGATAGAATTTATAATACGGAAACCTTTTTTATATTTTAATGAATTTATATACAACATGAGCTTGAAGAAAATGTGAATGTTTAAGGGTGAATGTTTTGTAGGGAAAATTATTATTATTACAATTTGAGGGGAGGACTTTGAGATATGAATAGGATACACAGGCATAACGGTGTATGAAACATTACATTTATAAGAAGTAACTATCCAAAAGAAGAGTGACACAGTACATTTTTTACCATAAATTTCAATAGTAGTTTCCTCTTTCTTTAAGTACGTTAATTCGTTTTCCAATCGACAAAAATATGCCCAGCCTTCACGATCTGTAAACAGTTTACCATACTCATAACATAAAGAATCTTTACAATATTTCTGCAAACACAGTTCTTTGTCTGCACGCATTTTCTTTGCAGGTCTAATGTCCTTAGAATCCATGATTTATTTAAAAACAGAAAAAAAAGGGGCAGTAAAACCCCAAAACAAGATGCAAAGTAATTCAAAGACAAAAGATGCTCCAACTATGCTTTAAAAATCCTCTTATTATCAAATAGTTTCTATCGTTATCTGTGACTCAGTGTTTAACTCCGTTCCTTCTGTTATCTTAAATAACTTACACGTGCAAAAACAATCCTTAGTCATATTCTTACAAGTTCCAGAGGCTTCTAGACTTTCAATCTGATACTTTACCATCACAAACCTTTGGTAGAATATATTTGCCTAAGATTGCATCTAATCAATAAAACAATTTCCCACATTTGTAATATATACAAGCCTTAGTCATATTGTCCCAAGTTCCAGAGGCTTCTAATAATATCAATCTTATACGGTTCCTTGCCATCGCTTATAATATGTATACTATAAATCTTTGGTTAGTTACTTCTTATTTACAAAGAAGTGGTGAGTTGCATTAACTTTGCTTGAAATTTCGGTTTATCGGCTTTTATTATTATCAAATCTAGAATCATATAATCTCTTGGTAGATTCTAGATTTGATAATAATAAAAGCCGATAAACCGAAATTTCAAGCAAAGTTAATGCAACTCACCACTTGATTCAATTTTTTGCAGAGATAAAGTCGTTCTACGTCATATGATTCTAGAGTTGATAACAATAAAAACCGATAAACTGAAATTTCAAGCAACGTTAATGAACTCGCCTTTATCTCTTGGTTAAGTTGAAGCTTTATTGAAAACGTGTACCTCAAAGTTCTGAAAATGATGCGTTTTACAAATCGACCCAAAGTGTGTGAAAGAATGTATTTCAACGATCAGGTGTTTCCAAGGGAAAGCTTAAGTTTGACGATGCAATCACTTCCTGACAATGTGTTTCACCTTGGTGACTATTTATTCGTGCTAATCAATAACTTCAACGGTTCCACACGTGTCCACATACGTAAATTTGCTTTGCATGAAAACAATGTCTTGAAACCAACGAAGGACTGTGTTTCCCTGCATCCAAAAACATGGTACATTCTAATGCAAAAGTTGAGCACATTTTTCGCTTTTGCAACTGCCTCCAACGTTAAAGTTATAGAAAAAGAAGTCTGCCTTTCTAAAGTGTTTGATGTGGGGGAAATGCACTTAGTTTTACAACGTGTATTTCAGAAAAGAAATTATACTTTTCAGTTCTCGCCCAACTGTGTGTTTATGAATTCTGATCAGTATTTTAAACTGTGTGAAATCTACGGCAATGTGTTAGATGTATTGAAGATATCGCTTTTGACGTATTTGTTGCCATATTATGTGAAACTGGAAATCAAAAAATGTTTTCCTGGTGAAAGTTACAAACCTTACTGCAGTGATACCATTAAATCTGATTGTTGGAGAGAAGTCATAGCTTCTCTCTGCAAGTGCCTAAAGGATATTGTGTCAAAAAATATAAATATTCTTTTTGACTGTTTAGGTTGTAAGAATGAAATTGTCAATCAATCTGTACATAAATGTATGACGATGAGCGTTGACGAACGCTTTTGCGAATTTTTCGCCCTTGCTTTATGTGTTGTTAACTGGAAAGAGTTTGCTATTAATTTTGTAAGACAGAGCAATAAACTGTTAAACTTTTATTACATAATAATGGAGGAAAATGTTTTTGAGAATTTGAATACCACAGATATTTTCAATACTGTTAGAGAGATGTATGTAAAAGACCTGTAAGATATGTTGTTACAAATATATATATAAACTGTTGATTCTTTTTTCAATAAATGATTTTTTTTCTTCAATTCAGTGTTTTCAAAAAATATTCTACGCAACAAATATACTAATTTTGTATGACAATGTTTATTCAACAACAAAAAAAAGGCAAAGGTAAAAAATTATAAGAAAATATTTTTAAAAATGTTTTTTTTTAATTTGGTGTTTACTATTCTAGATGGTTACTTTTCCTTTCTTTTTGTTTTAAGATTTAAAAGTACGAAAGGTTTAATTTAGAAAATAAACAATACACCAAGATGATTGATAAGTACTAAAAATAATAGCTAGATGAATATTTATTTCAAGCGTTCTTTTTCTTGCATTAAAGTACATTTACACATTTTTCCTAAAGCATTTAGTAACTCCTTTTTTAAGGCATTTTAAAATTCCTCTTTAGTAAATAGGTTTAACATGTAATGAACAAACAAATAATAATAAAAATAGTCAATATAATTATAAGGGGTAAAAAGGTCTTTCCTACAAGATTTTTTCCACAAGTCCTTGATAAAAGTCTTATGCTTTTTAGAAAAGTCTTAAACTTCCTTATTAGTCTTTTTTGCTGTAGTACGAGTGTTAATTTCATGACATTCAACTCAAAACCACCCTTTTACAATTCTTCCACACTGTGTTCAATAAATCACTTGAAATTGCATCTACTACATGTACTAATAAGTAGACTGTTTAGTAACAAATGTACGTTTTAATTTTACGTAAAATATTGGTTCGGCACATAGGACACGTTGAGAGACTCTTCGTACATCTCATGCATGTAACCAAATGACCGCAAGGCTGTAAAGTAGCATCCATTTCCGATTCCATGCAAATTTTACAAAGTCGTTCGTCCTTGTCATTGTATGAGCAGTAAAGTTTTACATCAGGTTTTATAAAAACATTGGCATTATTGTTTGTTTCATCCAACACCTGTACAATTTCATCTATGGGTGTTCCTTTTAATCTAGGGTCAACAATCGGTCCTTGTTGGGCTACCAAACATTTTGGATAAAACTTTATGTGTTCGTGTCTGACTATATCCTCCTTTTGCCAATTTTCAAGCCCTCCTCCACACCAATAACACCTAACCCCGTCCGAGACACCCGTATAATACAATCCATTTTCGGCCAAGTCCCTAATGTCAACATCTGTGCGTGGCCAATCTCTAAACGTAGATAGGCGTTTATTGAGCATAGACATGCTTGGAACTTTAGGCTTCAAATTTGCATACTGATTACTCATTTTCCTTAAAATTATATTATGCTCTGTTACTCTTAAGTGTAAAATTATAGTACAGATTGTGTTGAAAAGTTTATCTTCGTCATTTTTTTTTAAATCTGATACTTGTCTAAGATACTAGTGGTAGAGTAAAAAGAAAAATCACATGCACATTTAAGTATATCCTTTCGTTAAAATCTTCTTGCATTACAACACACAATTTTACTTGGCGCATTATCACAAGCACATGTTTTCTGAGTACATTCTTCACTTATGCGCTCATAGTTACTCACAAAAGATAAGACTAAGATAAATTTTAACTTTATTGATTAGTAAGTGTATGGTGTTATTCACTGATTAGTAAGTGTATATAGTCCAGTTCTTCGTGCCTCTAGTTTACAATTCTTTTTCCAAGAACAGCTAGCACATTTCAATAGCAATGTTTAATATTTGTGCAATTGTGGATTTTGACGGATTTCAGACTCAAGAGGGTTTCTTAGTACGTGAATACGGATACATCGCCATAAAATCGCAAGTAGCTTCAAGTATTCGTTTTAACTTATCGCCTTATAAGCATAAACTGAGTGCAAAAGATAAAAAAACTGTTCGATATGTTGAAAATTACATATGTGGTCTCCCTTTCTGTCCCGTGGCATGGGAAAGTGTGTCTCCTTTAGAAAGTTTAGACTCTAAGCTTTTAGAATTGTACGAACAGACCAAGAGTGCCACTCAGTACCTAGTTGCTTACAAAGGTGGTTGTGTGGAAAAGAAACGCCTAGATGCATTGAATATTCCGAATATCAACTTGGAACAATACGGGTGTCCCAAATTCGATGTACTATGTGCACTAAGTAGCAACAAAAAGATCCAAAAACTATCATGTGGTCATCACAAAAATAATTTGCATTGCCCCAAAGCTGAGGTGATGGCATTTAATAATTGGCTCGTCGTAAACATGTGTCTCTTAAAAAATGCAAGTATGTAAAAATAAGTTCTTTTTTACTACAATGTATTAGTTTTGTAAAATATATGAATCAATGTTTTTTTCTATTAAAAAGTGTTCTAATTTACTTTGTTTCCATGTGACTTCCTTCAATCTGTTTAAGAAGTGTCTCTGTTTTTTCTTGCATTGTTGTTTTGAGAATACATAGAATTCAGATTTAATCCAATATGTCAGCAATATTTGTTCATTTTAAAATTCACACTAATATTTAAAATTTCAGTTATTATTTAATTTTACTCATGTGTAAAACTATCAGCGGTGTGCGTAAATATTTAGATTATGCATTAAATATCAAGAAAAGGCAGAAGTTAATTTGCTTAGCAGTACAGATGTGCACACATTATTTTTAAAAACAGAAAACTCACATGCTATCCACTTTAACGTAGTAATGAATTAGATGTAAATTAAGAGAACAATATGAAATATCTTGTAAAATACTTTATAGCTTCGTACAGTATTGGAATTTTGCTCTGCAATTTAAACTGCACAATATGCATAAGGTTTTCAAATAAAAGGAAGTTCATATTTAGTAAAATGTGTGGTTTGCAAAAGCATAAAAGAAAAAGGACATTTAATTTAGAACTTCAAGGACAAATGGTTTTAATAAACTATTTTTCACGACTTCAAATGTGCAAGGAAACATGGTATGGGTCTTGCAAAGTTTCAAATTAATGTATAAAATATTTTTACTCTTACAGGTTTTTATAATTATTTTTTACTATGCATAAAACACACTTTAAGAATCAAACTTTTAAAAATGTCTTAATTGTAAAATTAAAAATAAAAAGCAAATTGCATTTAAATGTTTGTAATAATATTTAAAGTATATATATTTTTTCAATTGTTAAACGTTTTTTTAAAAATCTTCAATGTAATAATAATATGTGTAATAGTATCTAATATATAATTAAGAGTAAAAGCATCTAATTTTTAAAAATATAAATCCTTATATTTCAACCAAAAACAGTTTGTAAATCTGTATAATAAAAATTAAATCACTAAAATTTAGGAAGATTTATTTTAAAAAATATGCAAGGAAAGATTAATTAAAAAATAACAGTTGGTTTGGATTTTATAGCATAAATGATTTCAATACAATTACAACTTATTCAAAATGTGTACGTTCATAGTACGGGTCTTGTAAAGTTTTCAAAAGTTTACTCTTACTTAAGTGTGTACAATACTTAAAACAAAATTTCTGCATTGAAAATATGTGCTATAACATCTAATGTATAATTAATTTTTGAGTAAAAACATCTAACTTAAAAACATAAATCTTTATAGCAAAGAAAAATTTCATTTCAGATCTTGCATTTTAAAAACAATTTATAAAATTATGTAATAAAAAAGTCCTAAATACAGTATATGTGGTAAGACACGCTAAAAAATTTATTTAAAACCAACAAGATATAAGCATTTATAAAAATACTATTCAGAAAGGCAAAGATCAGTTGCAACGTTGTCCAAATATCGTCTAGTGCACAACACTGAGTTTTAGTTCGGGGGCACATAAGTGGTTTATCGCTGCTTTATACAAGAATTTTACGAAACGTTAAGTTTATTCTAGGGCATAATGCATTCCCACGGGGCAAGCTGTGAAACCAAAATTGGTTTGTTGGATACTTCATCACAAGCAAGCTTCCATTTTCCAGAACAATTTTTAGAGAATTGTAGTTCTTTCTAGAAAACACAAATTGCCTTTTCTGTCCAAATGAAACAGACGCTATGGGTGCATTAAGATCCAAGTCCTTCTCATTGTCTTTATGGGCACCTATACAGTCCTTACCATCTTTATAACGGTTCACCAACACAAAATTAAATCTTGTGCCAATTATTCGTTCCACTTCTGCCTTTATTTCCAATAGTAAAGGAGACCAAGGCTTGGCTGCAATACAAGATCCGCTAAAGGCATAGCTTATTCCTACGTCTCCGTATGCTACAAGTTGCCGAGGCACAGTACATTTTTTACCATAAATTTCAATAGTAGTTTCCTCTTTCTTTAAGTACGTTAATTCGTTTTCCAATCGACAAAAATATGCCCAGCCTTCACGATCTGTAAACAGTTTACCATACTCATAACATAAAGAATCTTTACAATATTTCTGCAAACACAGTTCTTTGTCTGCACGCATTTTCTTTGCAGGTCTAATGTCCTTAGAATCCATGATTTATTTAAAAACAGAAAAAAAAGGGGCAGTAAAACCCCAAAACAAGATGCAAAGTAATTCAAAGACAAAAGATGCTCCAACTATGCTTTAAAAATCCTCTTATTATCAAATAGTTTCTATCGTTATCTGTGACTCAGTGTTTAACTCCGTTCCTTCTGTTATCTTAAATAACTTACACGTGCAAAAACAATCCTTAGTCATATTCTTACAAGTTCCAGAGGCTTCTAGACTTTCAATCTGATACTTTACCATCACAAACCTTTGGTAGAATATATTTGCCTAAGATTGCATCTAATCAATAAAACAATTTCCCACATTTGTAATATATACAAGCCTTAGTCATATTGTCCCAAGTTCCAGAGGCTTCTAATAATATCAATCTTATACGGTTCCTTGCCATCGCTTATAATATGTATACTATAAATCTTTGGTTAGTTACTTCTTATTTACCTAAAAATGTAATGTTTCATACACCGTTATGCCTGTGTGTCCTATTCATATCTCAAAGTCCTCCCCTCAAATTGTAATAATAATAATTTTCCCTACAAAACATTCACCCTTAAACATTCACATTTTCTTCAAGCTCATGTTGTATATAAATTCATTAAAATATAAAAAAGTTTTCCGTATTATAAATTCTATCTTACATGTAGTGTTCATACGCTTAAAATCTTCGCATATATTGGTTGGCCTCAATTACTTATGTTCCGAGTTCCAACGTTAGAGTATTAAGATAATCCCTTCGTCACTATTTCATAGCTAAAACCCCTATAGAAAGTTCCAGTTCGGGCATGTCATATGTGATTCATTGGCATGATGTAGTTTCATTTGCTTTTCTCACAATCAGAAAAACAACACCATTCTCCTAAATAGCAATGCGTTTAAAAGCTTTCTCATTTACTTAAGCTTGTATCCTATCGGTGACTACGTGTTTAACTCCTTCTGTTATCTTAATTAACCTACACATAAATCCTTAGTCATATTGTCACAAGTTCCAGAGAGTTCTAGATTCTGTCATTACATATAATTCGCAGACTTTAAAATCTTGGTAATAAACTTGTTATATAGCTAAGGTTTATAAATTCAACTTTATGGGTTTTATGTTCATATTCATAAGGGCTCAATAAAGAAAACATACTTTCACTGCCTTAAGATGTAACTTCAAGAGCTAGTATTATACAAAGTAGGTGATCGAACGGTTAAAGTGCTTGTGTAAAACGGGCGGCCGCGATTACCTTTTGATGAGTTCAAATCCACCCTCATAATTTTCTTTAAAAAAAAAAATTCTCCAGTCTAAAGTATCACGCTGCAGCTAGAAAATAAATCTTTTTTGTTACTTCTTCCACCTGGCTGACATGTCTTTTAAAAGAATTATTAAACCCCACCACAATTGTTCAAACCATTTTCTAAACATAGCACCTTCCCAGAATGAATGACAAAAATAAATTCGTTAACCTTTTAAAATCACTAGATGGTTCTACGAGTCCAACACACTTACAACTAATTGGAAAATAAAAAAAATCATCAAATAAAACCAAGTCCCATAACGTATTCCTAGTATTAAGAAAAAAAGCAAACACTACATTAATTCACCACCCATAGCAGCTCTTACAACCTAACGTATAACACACTGCACTACAGATCCCAGTTCGAATCCACGAAATTCCTTTTTAATTCCAAAATATGTGGTTTCTCATTCCCCCCACCAAATTACAACGACGTCACCACCTCAAAGCCCCTTATCAGCAATCCTCCCCAACACCTTATCAGCAGTCAACTCCTTATCAAACGGCGGCCATCTTGGAAAAGGCGGTAGAGTGACCCCCATACTACTTCGTTCGTTCGTTTAATAATAAAACCCATTCTTAGCCGAACCACTAGGCACGTTTCAACACAGTCAAAGCACGATTTTGTGCTTTCTCCCTTTTCGTACGGGAAATTTTCTCGTCCCCAATCTGGAAAGATGGTTTTTCTGCGACATCGGTTTTACCTTTTTCTGATTCGTAGTTTTTAGATTCTGGTCCCTAGATAACATACAATCGGGGTTTCGATATTGCTTGTGTGTGTGCTTATTATATTGGACCATGTTGCTACATGGACCAAACACTCCATCAATTCAAGGCGCCATCAGATTTCGTTTCTTTCCCCCTTTCTCTTTAATAAATCGTCAATGACAATATACGCAGCACTCGCGATTGTGCGCCGACTTTGTAAAGAACGGGACATTTAATTTGTTTTAAACAATAGGTTTTCAGTTTAATTTCGTATACACAACCTCCAGCACGCACGCGAGCACAATGGAACAAGCTGAGCACGAGCCGTCCCACCACAGACACCTCGCTCCGTGGTTCGTCCTCCTCGGTTCCGCGCGGTTTTGCGCTGTTTCGTGCAACGAAGAACAGAACATTTTGCACGGCGCAGTTCTGCACGGCCGGTGTGGACTCGGCTTAAGAATACAACATGCTCTAGAAATCTCTTATTACTATTCCAGTGTTTATTATTATCTTTTGTGAAGGAATCATAGAAATTCGGAAATGTAATACAATTCAAAGTATTCACAGAATGTAAGTCAATAAATATCACAATAAAAAATATGTCTATATCTCATTAATAATTTCATAAAAACTCGGAATTGAATTTAACTCAGCTCAAAACTACATTTCCTATTAATAGTTCTCAATAGAATTAAAAATTAAACACTGATGATATACGATTTCAATTCAATAAGTAATCTGTTTCAATGAGGTGTTTTGTTTTACATATTATTTAATTGTATTTGTGTATGTCCTTTTTCATAAATTTCATCGGTTAAGAGCAGAAACTTATTCTGACATTTTTTCGGAGACAGTAAATCCTTATTTTCATGACGATATTTTATTCTGTTTGAAAAATACACTATCATAATATTTATAAATTTCATTTCTTGACATAAAAACGAATAGTTAATCTTTAAACTGCATTACTATAGAATTTTTTTTGTCAGTTAATAAAGTTTCTATATATATATATATATATATATATATATATATATATATATATATATATATATATATATATATATATTGTAACACGACGATTCAGCTGACTTCAGTTGTTCCAGAAGTACTTTTTAATACCCTCTATAATCGCTATTTTTTTCGAGTTCCCAGTCTTAGTTTTATTAAGTCAACATCGTTCTATTGCATTAAATTGTCAATAGGAAAAGTGATGATTGGATAAACGAAACGGAATTTAAAAATGAATTTATTAACTATGAGATGTCTGTTAGTGTATATTTGTTATCAATGTGCAACAATTAATTTCGCCTTTCTTTTAATACTAACATATATTTTTCCCAAATTGCTTCCACAATTTCTTTCTTTTCGATGTCTTTTTACAACGAATAAAATTATAAATGAGACCTGGAGCTAAAATTTCTGTATTAAATAATGAAAAGCTTAAATGTGTTTATACTTGAGATTCGTTTTTAATTTAGGAAAGCGGAGTATGCAGGGAATTAAAACAAATTATGTTTGATTGGGTTTCATGGCGCAAGGGCCATATTACCACCAAAGAACGTTAAGGAAATGGACATACACACAAGGAAAGAATTATTGACGCAGAAAAGAGAAATAGGACCAGAGATCAATCGAACCATCACCGCCTTAAATTCACCGGTTGCTTGAGCAGTGAGCAAACCCACTGATCCACGACGATCCCAACAAATCGAGCATAAACATAAAATAAAAGCTTGACATGCAGATTCCTTTGAAAATACTTCATTGTATATTGGGGAAATTAATTCATTTTAATTAAAGATAGAAACAAGTTTATAATCTTACCATAGCGTCAGAGCAGTGTTTGGTGAACTCTTGAAGTGAAATCAGATAACGATGAAGTTTAAATATGTAATGTATTATGATAAAAATAAATACTCAAAAAAATGGAGGAACATTAAAATTTTTATTGCTTTTTTAAATTATAAATTTGATGGACTGTTTTTAATTTCTTTTCATGTAATAAAAATTATATACATGATTATACGACTATGCTCCTCTAGTTGTTAAATCAAATTTTCATGAGCCAGTTTCTGAAATTTCAAAAAAAGAAAGTTTTATTGCAGTTTGGTTATAAAATATCGTGGTACTATCGTAGGTTTAGTTGATTCTTACTCATGGAGATTTGGAGTACTAAAGCTATATTGAATATGGCCCTTTTCCCAAGGAAATTAGTTTCCCATGGCTTGTATAATACTTTCTCTGTTTTGACCTCTAACATAAGAAAGAATAGTATAGAATAAGGAATTCTATTTCGTTTTTTTCAACAATGACAATATTTTGGTCAAAATACTGAAGTCCACAGTCCATTCGTCTTGTAATTAGATCCGTATCTGAAATGACTCTATTTCAGTTACTGAAAGAAGCACTGAGAGTCTTCAGGACAGCGTTTTTGAGCAATTTATTAGCCTTTTGATTTATGCAGGAATTTTCATAAAATCTGAATCTCCTGTGGTCTCATCCAACAGATGTGAAATTAGGCTGATCCTCCGTTTCCATCGACGTTATCAGAAGTTTGTTTCCAGAGACTATATTTTAAAAGTCATCCGATCCTGTGTTGTGGACATTTCAAGATGTTACTTCACATGCGATTCTATTCTTCCCAAAAATGTCGAATTCATCATCTCCGTTGATATCTGTGGCAGTTTTTGTGGCTGGTGCGTCAACAGCTTGGTCCAATACGTTTTTATCGATGGAATATTTGTGTGAACTGGGTGTCGCAGCTTATGCAGTAAGTAGAGCCCTTTCTGCCATCTCGTATTCGATGGTACGCAGACGAAAGGTCCGAATTCTTTGGGATGTTCAGCATTCCACTCTGCAAGGTAGTCACGTTCCACATAGGGTTACTCTTCTTTCTGTTTTTTGACTTACTTTTTAGCCTGTTTCTTTTTGTTTCGCTTTTCTCGAACTTCTTTCTGGAATAACAAGTCGGTATTTATTAATTTTTCATAAATTTTTCGGTAAAACTGCATTACGTATTTAAAACCAACTGTTTGAAGGAAAACGTAATGTTAATAGAACCAAAATACATACAAATAAGTAATTTAAGGATGAGATAAGGAATAGATCACACACACACTTACATTTGTTTCCCGAACCAATCGAACATCTTGAAAAGTGAATAAAACGTCTATAAAAATGACGTAAATAGCACTAAAAAGTACTGTTTGTTTAAAACGTCTGAAAAATGAGGTAAATAGAAGTGAAAATAGTGTTTGTAAATAAAACGTAGGTGAAAATGACGTAAACAGCACTGAGAACTACTGTTTATAAATAAATTGCTGCGAAAGATTCTTCTACAACAGAAAGTTCCTTTAATCAAACGTATATTAATCACACTTGATCAAAGTTTTAAAAGGCGCTAGTTAGTAGTTTGACAGACATAACATGAATGACGCAATCTTTTTAAAACAGTATTGTTTACATACAACAATGTTTGGGTAATAATGAAATAGAAATTTCGATGTTCATGTAACAAACTTATCACTATTATACTCAAAATAACTTCATTGTTTACGAAAATGGAAGGGGTTTCGTTGCGTGTATTTCTATTGTTGTAGCTAGGAAGTTTGATGCAGAATTCAGTATTAATTATACAATATATAATATTTCAATTGATTATTTGCTTTAATATTTAAAGGTTCATACGTCATTAAAGCTCCATAAACAATTGTTATTTTTTATAATTTTACGATACATGATCGGATTTGTTTTACATTATACACTGCTGGCCACCGTAAATGCAACACCCTGAAGGAAGCATGCAAATAATATGAAATTTACAACATGCATTAGCGGAGGTGAGATATGCAAATGATTAGAATTTCAGCGCAGACGCACATCACGCGCGCCTGTGGCGCCACTTCAAAGCGCTATTTAAGGCTTGGAGATTTCGACGATTTCAAGTACGGCAATTGTGTTTTTCTTGTGGTTTTTTCAAAAAAACTATCAATTATGCCTCGTAGAAAACAGCGATCATCTTTTGATCAAGTATCCGAGTTCGACAGAGGAAGGATAGTGGCCTACCGAGATTGTGGATTATCTTTCAGGGAAATCGGTAGTCGTGTTGGACGAAACCAAACAACTGTAATGCGGATATGTGATCGTTGGATGCAGGAGGGTACGACGGACCGACGTGTTCGATCGCATCCACCTCAGTGCACCACTTCACGTGATGACAGGCATATTGTGCGTATGGCAGTGACGGATCGCTCAGCCACATCACGAACCATAGCACAGCACATTCAGTCTGTACCGCATCATCCAGTGTCTGCGCGTACCATTCGACGCCGTTTACAGCAGAGTGGTCTGTCCGCAAGACGTCCATTGCTTCGTCTACCCTTGACGCAGAACCACAGACGTTTCCGCCGCCAATGGTGCGATGAAAGAAGGATGTGGAATGAAATTGTCTTTACTGACGAGTCACGCTTCTGTCTGCAACACCACGATGGTCGGATTCGAGTCTGGAGACACCGTGGAGAGAGGATGCTGAACAGCTGCGTTATGCACCGCCACACTGGTCCTGCACCGGGTATTATGGTATGGGGCGGTATTGGATATCACTCTCGCACTCCTCTACTACGCATTGCCGGTACTTTAAACAGCCAGCGCTACATCTCCGAGGTGTTGGAGCCAGTTGTCCTTCCTTACCTTCAGGGCTTGCCCACAGCCATATTTCAACAGGATAATGCGCGACCACACGTGGCACGCATTGTCCAAGGGTTCTTCGTCAATCGCCAGATTGAATTGCTTCCCTGGCCAGCTCGCTCTCCGGATCTTTCGCCGATAGAAAACATGTTGTCCATGGTTGCTCAACGATTGACCCAGAATACATCCCCAGCTGCCACACCAGATCAACTTTGGCAACGTGTGGAAGCTGCTTGGTCTGCTGTACCCCAAGAACACATCCAAAGTCTCTTTGAATCAATGCCGAGGCGTGTGGCAGCGGTGATCTCCAACAATGGCGGCTACTCTGGCTACTGATTTTGGCAGGAATCACACTTCACAGAAGTCTATAAATTTAATCATTTGATACTTGGTCAACATGTTATCTACAAAATAAATTTTGTTGTGATATCTCTTGTCTTTCTTGGTGTTGCAATTTGGGTGGCCAGCAGTGTATTTTTAGACCCATATAATTCCTTTTCAAAGTCTATTTAAAGTTGATAACATGAATGAAATAAATAAAACAAATTGAGCATTAATACCATGATGAACTTAATAATCAGGTTAAAATTTCGTAGAAGTTTTCCTCTACAAGCCAGTCAGGTGTGACCTCTTCATCTGACCGTGGTGGTATTCTCGGATCTTTCCCTTCGGGTTTGATCCCGGACCCGTCACCAATAGCCCGTCGTGTTGCTCCAGTGCGACGTTAATTAAATTACCTACCTACATCTAAAAGGCAGTAAATTCTCCGAAGACAATTTTTTTGCTATTCAAGAAAAACTGTGAGAAATTAAACTTTTCCAGGCCTATCCAGTCATGAATATGTATGTCTTTTACAGGGCTGCCACATTCAAAGCATTATGAAATAGCATTAATGGCATAATGTTTTTTAAATGTTAGCAAAACAAGTATCCTCCTAAACCCTATTTTAGTTGCTCACATACAAAATTTATCGGATAAAGCACAAAATGTGCGAATAAAGTATGAAACAGACGGAGATCTCGCCAAGAAATTTAAGTCTTAAAAATTAAAATATATATAATATATATAGGCAGTGTCAGAGAGTCACTACTGCTGAGGTTTTTGGAGGAAAACATCTTACCCAGGCGGTGTTGTCCGGGTGGGGTGTTTGTAGTGTTGTTAAGACAGAAATGAGCACAACGAACTTATATATCTTTTATTTTATTTATTTCTCACAATGCTGACTAATTTGTAAAAATTGGTTGAAGACAGGACAATGGTACGAGTCCTGTCTTCAACCATATGTAAGACTTACATGCTACACTTATACCTCTAGAGAACGTTAAGGCTATCGTGGTGTTCCTTAAAGTTGTGAAATCAGTTAGATTCGTAACGCCCCGGCGATCGCTGCGTCTCGTCTCATTGGTTGCCGTCATGTATGGAGTCACCTACAGTCTTTGAACTGTCTGCCTACACCGTAGTAGATGGATGGAAACGACAACTCCTCTGCATAGACATCGTATATGATGCTCAGAGGAATCGAGAGTTGGCCAGGAGCGATGTCTAAACAGTGTTCCTCATTCCAAAGCATGGTGTGTTATCTGGTGTGTATTATTTCTGAGGCGGCTACGATGTCAGTGTTCAGCGGCTCGATGTCTATGCCCATGTCGTCCTTCGCCTCACTGCGCCGTTTGAAACGTCTCAAACACGAGACCAATCCATTCTTATGTTGTGGGACTTTGTGCAACGGCTGTTCGACTAAGTGTGATCAAGCTTTCAATACAGATTTCTTAACGTAGCCTCTCAAGTATGCTGACTTGAGGATTATAATTTCATGTTAACATTAATCGCTTGATGTCGTTCAAGTGTCTTGGAATTTGCTTGACCACTTCTTCTACATCGCAGGGCACGTTGATCACTTGACCCACAATACCGTAGTTGCCGTCATAACGAAGACGCCTGATCTGCATAAACGGTAGTTGTGGAGATATTAGACATTCGCTGAGTGGATCCAGCCGTGGCAAGTGTGTTGGTTTCGGTGCATAACTGAAGTCGTTACTCTTACTCAATGTTGGCACTTTTCCTTTCTCTACTGATATACAGCAATTTGAGCACAACATAAACTGTTGAACGTCTTCATCTGTGAATTCCTGTTGCACGAGTTACAATATAGCTGCATCGGGCCGTTTTAGATAATTTTGGAATCATATGCAATCACAAACTCCACAAACAAAATCCAACTTGTTGCCATAGAACGACTTTTCAAAGTGCTCCGTCGTCAGACGCCAATGGGTTATAAACGCTAAATCTCGATTCTCAAACGTCTCATCTGCTTTTATTTCGTCGCATTCCATCGGTTCTATCTCAATGTGAGCATCCATTGTGTGTGAACTCGCTTCAGGCTTTGCGGCGTCCTCGCGACTGGTGACGCCTCAACTTGTTGATGCTGCCTCATCTCCCGCATTCGTTCGAGTTTAAAAAGTGTTTATGACCTTTTCGATGGCACTAAATTTCCATAATCGTTCGAATACTCGAGTTTAGGTAAACTTCACTCAGTATTGCTAACACCCACTTTGTAACTAAAACTTTTGCAGGACAAAAAAAAGGTGCGAAAACAGAAGTATCGTTAACTAATGTATCAGATAAAAGGTAAAGTAGATGTCCGATCTAATATTTAACGCAAAAATAGAAATCGGGGATTGCGTTCTGACCAATGGTAGCTGTATAGTCCTCCCGAAATGACCACAGACCCTATTTTGAACACAATATAGTTTATATACTGTATTTTAATGTTTTTATATATTTCACTAAAATTTGTGCTACTTTTTACATGTTTATTGTAGTTATGAAATCAAATTTACATACATTGTTTTCCTCTTCGGGAGCCGAGGGTATTATTCAAACAAGCATAGGTGGAAGTAAATCATGGAAACTAACTGATTTCTTAACTTTCCTCAAATATTGATCAAGCAGGTACGAAACATAGGTAATAGGCAAACTATTCAATTCGATTTGAAAAGCAATTAGGGAAGTAAGTCAGATTTACAAGAGTTCCGTGGTCTGACTGGACATAGTGAATAAGGCTAGCTGCATTTAATTGGTAAGTTGGGCTTGATAACAATGAGAAGATTTTGGATAGAGTTTAGATGGCTTCGATATTTTAATCACAAAAGCGTCTGCATTCAAACAGCATTGTGAAATACCATGATTTGATTTCTAAATATGACCTGTATGAATAATGTTTACAAATGTCGAGGTATAAGAAACATATGGTTTCTATCTCATATCGATGGATGATTGGTTAGGAAGTGAATAATTTGAAATAGAGCAGATTTTAAGGTGAATTAATATCCGCAAAGCTGAAGTGTAAGAGATTGGGGACTAAAATGGAACAAAAAGATGCGTAAAGTTTTTAAAAATGGTAAGCTAAAGGAAAGTTTATCATAGTGGATCACTCTTCAAGAACCATAATTTAAAACGTGTAAACTTGTATAACTGAAACAGTTATTACATATAATAGAATGAAACCCCATTCGACAAAGCTCCCTCTTTGTTAATAAAGATATACAATTATGTGGAGAATTTTTTTATTTAAAATAAAGGTTTAGAATTTGGTGAATTTAATATCAAGAAAAGATAATTAGTCTCTAAAGAATGCTGTGTCCATTTTGAGAACGACGGATTCAATTTACATTTAGGACACATCAAAATCGAGATCTGAAGATCATAATGTTATACCAACTTCTTGCCAGAACCATATATTTAAAAATACCCTATTTTAGACTTTTCATTTATAATGATAACATTAAAAGTTCATATGTACAGATGCGTTAATGTCATAAACAACAAAATTGTAACAGATTTTTTCAAATTTAAAACAATTTCAAAATATTATGTATTATATTTTATCTCAGTTGCAGAATGTTATTTCTACTTGCTTAGTAAAAATATAGTCTAATGAAAATTGAATGAAGATGCTATTTCACCTTTGACCCTTGAGGGTCCGACTCTTGAATTTGTTGACCAATTTAAGTACCTTGGTGTTTTCCTGGGCAGAAAACTCAAATGGAAAAGCATATTGAATATGCTTCCAATAAATGCGATAAACTCCTCACTGGCCTGTATCGTATTGTCAAAAATACATTTGGAGTAGGCTATGAGGTTTTAAAAGTTATGTATAAACAAGGTATTGTGCCTTTCATATTTTATGCATCTCGGATCTGAGGACGGGCTTTGAAGACTAAGACCAACCGACGGAGGTTGAGGAAGATTCAACGGAGAATCCTGCGTATTGTCAGAGGTTATAGAACTTTAAGTTATGAAGCAACCTTTACTATAGCTGGAGTTCCACCTTTAGACTTGGAAATTGTGTAAAAATGTGTTATATGCCTCGATTTTAAATGATTTTTCGATGGTCTGTGTTGATGGAAAATTGCCTCTTTGCGACATCCCTCATCCGGCTGTTTTAGAACCAATTCATCTAATTAAGTACGAGAAAAATGTGGAGAAGCTTTTTCAGAAAGTCTGTTTACGGACGATAGTAAGATGAACAAAGTTGGCCTTGCTTTTGTTTTATTTGAAGACAATTTCGAATGCGGCTTTATACACATCGTATCCGGAATGAATGCACTATCTTTCAAGCAGAATTGCTTTGTATTAATCTCGCAGTTAAGTGGTTTAAAGAAAATGGAAATTTTTGTTCAAAGTACCTTATTTGTAGCGATTCTCTTTCCTCTACATTTACTGAAGAATATTGCAAGCACAGAAAAATTAGTTGTTGAAACGCTATTAACTATTAGTTCTCTTAAAAATAGAATAATTGAGATTTTCTTTGCCTATGTGCGTGAACACTGGGATTTACGGGAATGAAAGAGCTGATTTTCTAGCCAAAGACGCTTTGAATTTAGCAATTGATGTAAATGTTAACATTCCTAAGTATTACTTGAAAGCCTCATGTTATGACAAGCTTGTTGCTAAGTGGAACGAAGAGTATGTCTCGACTGAGAAAACTGACCACACCAAAAAATGTTTCCTATTCAGTATAGATTGAACTCAGAATTACTTTTCTTCACAAACTTCAAAATTGCACAATTTTATCTGGCCATGGAAATTTTGCTAAATATCTATATAGGTTTCATCTTCGGACTAATGATATGTGCGAGTGTTCTAAAAAGCAGCCATAAGATGTGAAGCATTTGCTTTTTAGTTGTCCTGCATTTGAAAAAATAATGTGCCTTCAAAATGACTTGAGAAAATTATGTAAAACATGGCCAGTGAAATTCAATGTTTTTATTAAATCTAATCTGCTTTTCTACTCATTTGTCAAGTTCATAAAATCTTGTAATTTTGGTTAAATTGTTTTCCACTGTTTCTTTGTTAAATCAACTTACTTCTGTAAGCCCCGTGTTGTACTTCTGTGGTGCACGGGGAGTTTGCTTTTGTTCAATAAAAAAAATGTTGTTGTCACTAACCCCTTGAAGGTATAATCTATATCACTAGTTCTCAACCTTAGTGAAACAGTGGTTCGATAAATTCTTTTTTTTATAAGACGTGGACCGGGAGCAACAAATTTACGCGTAGATACTTTTACAATATTTTAAAGTTCATACATTAAGTTAACATAAGTATTATCATAAGTCATTATAATCATAAAGAGTATAAGTACACTTATGTAAACGGTGTGGCATGTTGATAAATACAAACTATATTTAAATTAGTTATCAATCACTGAACCAATAAAATCTCGTAGCATATTGTAGTTTCCTCTGGCCCATATCATTAAACTAATTTATACTGACTTTCAATGACATATCCCATTCTGACCACCAACAATTTACAATATTAGCTGTCCGGCGTTAGTTTATTAATTCTAGGATAAATTGAAGTGATATCCAAAGAGAGCCTGGTACCGGACTGTTGCCCAGCGGTTAAAAGTTACAAGTTCCTGTTTCATTTTAAGCACAATCATGGCAGAAAACGCAGTTTCACAAAGATATGTGATAAAAGTCTCATTGAATTTCACAATTCATTGACACATTCACGAAAATTATTCTTCCCACAATATTTTTATTATAAAATATTTATTCATAAAAAATGCCTGGAAAACTAAAATGACAAATTCTAGAACCTCGCACAGCCCGTTATAACTAATGCCAGAGCCCGGTACCGGACTGTTGCCCAGCGGTTGAAATATTAATCTAGACCAAGTCCAAAAGACCATGTTTTACAAGTCGCACAGCGACCAACTCCCGTTCATCCAAGAACTGTCCCACAGAGACACCGATGCAATCTAAAATATGGAAATCCCTATGACATGAACCATCTTTAATGAATGTGGTGTATGGATTAGATAATGCGTAAGACACAAAATTTATCATCTTATTCACAATTTATTAATAACATGCAAATACACTTTAGTAAAAATAATACATTTAAAACATTTTTCTATAGCTAAACATTTATTGACAAAAGTTACATGTTGATATACAATTGACTAAGATCCTGCTCTGAAATGTTAATTGCAACTTTTAAAGAGACTGGATCATTTTTAATGATGAAATCACATGGACCTGTGCGAATCAGAAACCTTCAGATACATAGATTACTATACCATAGGAAAAGTTGTAATTGTTTCGTTTTAAATAGATTAAATGAATTTATGTTCATGAAACATCCGCTTACAGGGGATACATATTTAAAAGTGAGAACTGTTTGTTCATTGTTCAGTTCTTAATATTTATAGACTAGGGGAAGATTTTGCTATCAAATAAACAGCTTATAAAAGATTCCTTAAACATTCTTACTACAATCCATTCTATTTTTACTTCTACTGTCTTCCATTGTTTAAAGTCTGGAATTATGAAAGACACTTAATATTTTGGAACGATCTAATAACTCAAATATGCATCATCTCGATGTTTTAAGCTTCTTTTAATTACTCTTATGCGTTTCAGAGAAAATAAACTTCATGATTTACTGTCAAAACATTAAAATTAATATTAACAATACTTAAAATCTTAATTTCATGCATATTTCACCTCAACAAATTAATACGTTGTAATGTTCAGAAACGGCAAAAAAGATTATAATGCAATCAAACGGATGAACTAAATAAAATATTCCATATTAACAAAAGCTTTTATGAGCTTGATTTGACATAATAAAAAGAAAATATTCAAAATTTGTAACATTTGAATCACATAAGCTCTAATTCTGCTCACTATCTATCGTAAAATGTGTTTTTATGTTATGTTGGTTGTTCCACACAAAAAAATGCATCTTTATTCTTGCTCCTCAGGGATAGAAACTTTGCTTCCTTATTCTTGCTCCACAAAAGAAACTGCATCTGATTTTTAATTCTTTTTGAAAAATTCAAGACGTTTTCCTGAACTCATGCTTCGTTGGCCGATACAAACCTAAGAGAATGTTGATCAACATTTAGATAACTTTGAAAACTCAATGGTCACTTTTAAGTGAGTTTTCCCGCAAGGTCTGAATCCTCTTATAAATAGAAATCTTCCAAGTGAATCCCAAGGTATCGCTTGAGATGGAAGTTTTGCGGTGATTCCCACCGCTATCCTGCTTTGACCAAGCCTTTGGCAGTCCGCGTAAATGACGTTTTCGCTTCAGCACGAATAAGTACATACGTCAAGGGCTCAAAAGATTCGGAGGATCACCTGTTCTGTAATCAGACTGGAGAGTGGGGTTGAGCTTCGTCAGCATGTCCACTGGTGAGGGTCGACTGTCGTCGTCCACGTGCCTTTGGTGATGACTTCGATCATCTTGGATCCGCCTGTGCCTTTCCTGTTCCTCACGCTGCTGTTTTCGCCATTTTGCTCTACGATTTTTAAACCATACCTGAAAAATAAAATTTTAATTTAATTTCTACTTTTAAAATATTAGGAAATTTAAAGAACAATGGAACATGCGAGATTCCTCAGCTCCTAGCTGATGCCTTAGAAAACACACCAGTCGCACTCGAATTTGTGATTGACAAGAATTTAGAGGCTGTCGTTTCAGACACTAGTCATATAAGATCACTCTATTTCATATATTACTAAGGGCATAGAGCCTATCAAACGTATCATAAGTGCAAGCTGACCAGGTTATTCTCAGTCATATCCCTTTTTATAGTGACTTAGGCATAGGTGATCATCAGAGCCCAGGTATGGTCTCAGATTTATTGGCGTATGGATTCATGGACTTGTTCTACCTAGCACTAGACCAAAAGGTATGACTCAACAAGTTATCACAATG
Organism: Meta bourneti; assembly: GCA_933210815.1. Classification (NCBI taxonomy): domain Eukaryota; kingdom Metazoa; phylum Arthropoda; class Arachnida; order Araneae; family Tetragnathidae; genus Meta; species Meta bourneti. The sequence goes on along the minus strand of OW119929.1, from coordinate 47,725,014 downwards.
TAATACGACGAAAGAAAAGTATTCCCTCTGTCCCAAAATAATTATCGATGCGCACTTTTGTTTCTAATAATAATAGCTTTTCTTCAATTTTCATGGAAATTGTACCAACGAGAATAACATTTGTTAACGGAACAAGGACAACCTAATAATGCCACTCGATCGTCATTTTTAATTGGGAACAGATTGGTAAAAAATCGAAATAAGGAACGTTTTTAAAGTGCACCCGATGGACAAATGGAAAAGTTAGAAAATGTTTTCCCAACATTGCAAACATGTATGGAAAATGTAATGATGTCAACTGGAAGCAATGCCTATAAATTTGTACACATTAAGAAAGAAAAATTGAGGAGTGAAAATAGCCTTCCAAGTAATATTAATTATAATTCTGAGGAAATATTAAAAGTTAGACACTAATTTAGTACGTAATATTTAACTATATTAGAAAAATAAACTTTAAAATTTGCAATTAAATCTTTTTTTCTCGTCTTACAAATATGACAAATGTTTCGGAACAAACTTCAAGTTCTACACTCATTTTTTGTTACAGAGGAAGTAAAACATTTTCCCAGAAAGATCGTTTATTTGAAAGATACTATTTTTCTTTTGGCGTAGTACGAATAATAAAGATTATTTTTTAAGACTTAGAACACAGAAATGAATGACCGAAAGTGAGTGATAATGCTTGATTATAAACTGCTTTATTTACTCTTTATATGATGTAAGGAGTGATGATATGAGATATGCACAAGTGGCGGTTAGAGCTATAGCATAAGTGGTGTTCAGAGGTAGAATGCTCGTCTGCCACGCGGGCGGGTTCGACTTCCGGACGACGCGCCTTCATTCTAGCGATTTATTTAAAATAAAGTAAATGCATTTATGTGGGTTTGATTATAAAACACTCATTTCTCAAATTACATCCTAATCAAGGGTACCCATACACATCTAGAGAAAAGTGACACAAAACCCAATACCAGAAAATGTAAACTAAGTAAATATGAATTCTATTAAACTCCAAAAACCTTGGAAATCAAATCAGGAAATACGTTACACTTTTTTATCAGCATATGACGGAATTCTATAAATTTCAAATTGAGAAGTAAAACACGCCCTTAAAGATTTTCAATCGACTCTAAAATTGACTTTTTTGAGTTGTGCCGTTTCTCGAGATATTTCGCTCGATAATGCTTAATAAAACGAAAAGGAGACATTCGCTCTCGGTTAATTAACTTTGAATTTTCATTCTGTTTTTGGAACCATCGAGATTAATCGAATTGATCCTCTTTCACGGGTTCCATCACCCTCGTAAATAGCTTGCTCCTACTCGAACGCCCCCCGAATGGAATTGCATTCTTCGGATTCCGGGGGGTGGGTACGAGCGAACCACTGGACGGGAGAATGGAGATGTCAGGAGCATTTGCGGGTTCATCCGGTATTGGGAAGCGCCCCACCTCCACCAATAATCACCCGGGTGGGCATTATCACATAAGTTAGGCGGAGCTGACAACAAAACCTCCTTCAAATCCACCAAATGCTGCTATCTATATTCCTCTCCGGTCCCCGACTGGGATGACTCCCTCGAATTGCCGCCATGTTGGATCACACGTTCCTCAAATAGTGCAGGTGGTCCTTCTAATAGCGTCACGCTGGCGTGGTGTGGAAATTTGGAGAGTGGGATGTCGGCTAAGGTGTTGTCCTCGTCTTCTGACCGTGGTTCTAGGAGGTGTTATCCTCAGATCTTTCCCTTCGGGATGGATCCCGGACCGTCACCAATGGCCCGTTGTGGGTCAGTGCAACTTTAATTCAACTGCACCTACCTTTTAAATATTGTAAGCTGCACAGGTTCGATTCCTGTAATTTAACCTGGGTACAACCTCTTCTGTGTCAGTAAAACTTTCGTTACATGAGTATATTCATTACTTGAGAAGAAAGAGGTACTTTACAAGTACAGATGTCGGCGACAAGTAAAATCTTTAATAAATAAATAAAATTTGTCATCAAGTGCGCCAATGTAACTACACTTCTTCAAGCATACTCTTTAAAAAATAGGATACGGTCAGTTTCTATGACAACGAACAGGGGCGGACTTTGTGTCTGAAACAGTTCTCATGCTAGACGGGTAGTTGAATTAGCGTTGCGCTGAAGCAACATAATGGGTTATTGGCAACGGTCCGAGATCCATCCCGAAGGGAAAGATCCGAGGACAACTCCTCGTAATTTTCAACTACGGTCAGATGACGAGGTCAACACCTGAGCTGGCACCCCACTCTCCAAACGTCCACACCACTCCAACGTGTGTTGTCCTCGAATTTTCCCTTCGGAATTGATCTCGGACCGACGCCAATAGCCCGTTATGTTGCTCCACGAAGCTAATTCACCACCCGCTAATAATGAGGATAAATGGACAAACAGATTTGCTCGTTGACTACGAATACTCGTTAAAAAAAGAATAGGAAAAAGCGACGAGTTAGTTCATTTGGTTCTGGATAAAAAGAAGTTGGTTGAATTGCCATCTTGGAGAAATCATTGGGGCATCCATGTGAAAACCCATTTATTTAATTTTTATGTGTTTGCAGGACCTTTCCTGAGTGGTGTGCAGGACGTGCGCGCAGTCAGAAATAATAGGGAGAACGAAAGGGTATGCCTCCAACTTTAAATTAACACAGGTCCAGCAATACATTTTCCGATATTATACTTCTTTGCAGATTCTTTTTTCGATTGTAGTAAATGATACTCATGAATCTGGAATATTTTGTTCTTTGTATTAGAATATACGATAAGCACTTATCAAAGGCAGGAATGTATTCAGAGGAAGAGTCCTAGGGCTCTATACGTGTCTGGAATTAAAAAAAAGCTACCAGAAATATATCCTGACGCTAGCTATATCAGGTAGGTAAGCATTTTAATTAATGTCGCACTGGAACAACACAATGGGTTATTGGCGACGCTCCGGGATCAATCCCAAAAGGAAGGATCGAGGACAACACCACGTAATTTTGAATCACGGTTAGATGACGAGATAAATACCTGAGCTGGCACCTCACTCTCCAAACTTGCATACCACTCCAACGTGAGGACATGAGGCCACGACAGATTAAACGTGCACCAGCCCCCACGTACACGACGGTCTTTTGTTAGGTCGAGTTTCACACTCGCAACCTTCCGGTTGCTAATCCGATACTCCTCCAACCGGGCTATCGTGGTATCTGATGGTAGACGGACAGTACGTCGTGAACAAAGATGGCGGACGGGACACGGCGAGTGCAGCGTGATCGTGTCTCCCTTCTGCGGTGTCCGCTTTTCCTTTTATGATGATGCTGATGATCGCAGAGCGAGACAATGGGAAGACGGAAGGCAAATCGAGAGAGGCGGGGGGCCGCCTGTCACGACCAGGTGCCGATCCACTTCAAGCGCGGCTCGGCCGACTTTAATTTTCTCTCCCACTTCAAAGTCTATTTTGCGGGCCTCATCGTCCAGGTTTTATAATGATAATAATAATACCCTTTGCTGTGCTTTTTCCACGCGCCCCTCATAAAAGAGGATCCGCGGGACTCTGAAAAAGAGCTTTCCCGTGCTTATAAATTTCTGATTTCGGAGGGAAAAGAACGATCATCGCCGGGGTTTTCTTTGGGGCCAGCCTTCGCAGGAAAGCCGTTTTAAGTGTTAATTAAATTCTCTCCTCCCCGCGTTTTGTAGCCGCTTTTTGTCCCGGACGGGAAGTGGGCAAGGAGTGCAAAATAAATTGGGCTGTCAAAACTTTCCGTGCGCATTGTGCTTCCGTTCGCATCGATGAATAAACGAGAATCTGCAAATTAGCTCTTTGGATAGAGGAATGCTAATTTTAGATTGCTTTTCTTGACTGCGTTAAATTAGTTTTGTGCTTCTCAAATCCCGGAAATTTCTACTGTATCATTTATGACTGCCAATTCAGCACTGGATGGGACCCTGTGCTTCGTAGGAGAAAAATACTTTCAAAACTATAGTACGGTTCCCGGGAGAAGGCAGTCGACCTTGGGTCAGTTGATTTCTGAATAGCGAAGGCGCGTTAAGAGATCGCAAAAGCAAGAATGGCAATTGCCTTCGATGGTTCTTCTCCCCCGTTAAATCGTTATCACTGCAAAAACGAACGATGAACTTAGAAGCACAATCTGCGCAAAAGATACCAGGTGGAAGCGCTTTGATTACACTCCACCTATCACCTAATTTAATAACTCCACATGACAAAACTGCCAACTCGATGGAGTCGGAGTACAGACCGGCTTCCACGAGTTGGCAAACCTAGTCCGTGGTTTTGCAAGAGTATTAGTTAAAATAGGGGACTGATGGTAATGAAAAACAAATCGCTTCCACAATGGCGGCTTAAGCGCGGATTCTAGGTTCATCGTTCGGTGCCGAAAGCAATGGCAGCAATTAAGCGCGGTTCTAGGTTCATCGTTCGGTGCCGAAAGCAATGGCAGCAATTAAGCGCGGTTCTAGGTTCATCGTTCGGTGCCGAAAGCAATGGCAGCAATTAAGCGCGGTTCTAGGTTCATCGTTCGGTGCCGAAAGCAATGGCAGCAATTAAGCGCGGTTCTAGGTTCATCGTTCGGTGCCGAAAGCAATGGCAGCAATTAAGCGCGGTTCTAGGTTCATCGTTCGGTGCCGAAAGCAATGGCAGCAATTAAGCGCGGTTCTAGGTTCAATGTTCGGTGCCGAAAGCAATGGCAGCAATTAAGCGCGGTTCTAGGTTCATCGTTCGGTGCCGAAAGCAATGGCAGCAATTAAGCGCGGTTCTAGGTTCATCGTTCGGTGCCGAAAGCAATGGCAGCAATTAAGCGCGGTTCTAGGTTCAACGTTCGGTGCCGAAAGCAATGGCGGCAATTAAGCGCGGTTCTAGGTTCATCGTTCCGTGCCGAAAGCAATGGCAGTGATAATGCATTGGCAGGGGGAAAAACCATGGAAATTGCCATTCATGTTTTCACGTACGACAGGTTCTAAAGAGCTTTCACACGTTTTCAAAAATCGACTGAACCAAGACCGACTACTTTCTCGTCGGAGCCGCTCTATAATGAGAGGGATTTTCAGTGTAAACAAACAAACCAGAGGGAAAGCGAAGATTTCACTTCCACTACCCACATGCTCACGTATGATACACATCGGGATTACCTTAAAATCTAGTTCATCGCCGCTTTGAAGATGACTGGCGTCTAATCTAATTGTACTTACTAATTAACTTCATATATCAATTTGGAATTTATTCTTTCGAGTTTTTATTGACCACGTGCTGAAATCATATTCGAAAAACAAACCAAATGACGTCACGTTCGGAATACGTTCAGGAAACACGTTCTGACACAGAAACACTACCACAACCGACATTTAGTTTGACAAGGAAAACTTCTCATGGTTGAAAACACACAGCACCAAAAGTATTGAAGTACTTTTAAATAGAATAAAATATTTCTTCATTCGAATTTGACTCGTGCCTGTCATGAGTGCAATTTGTAGTACAGTATAGAACCATAAATCTAATCCCGATATTGGCTAACTTTTTGAAATTTTATAAGAAATAATCTAAATGACGCAGAAATTAGGGTATCAAAATTATTGCATTAATTTATTTAAATCAGTCAACCAATCGGTCTAGTGATCAGGGTGCTGGCTTCTAGATAGAAATGTTCCTGGTTCGAATCTGGGGTATGGTAATTTTCCGTCTAAAATGAATATGTGGCCTTTATAAACGGTTGTTCCTAGATTGTGTGATATGTGTGTGAGGAGAAACGCGTAAATCGCCCGTTGTGCATGAGAGTAAAGCAAAGTGATTCACAAATCTGACCTAGTAGTTCCCCTAATGAGTAATATTCAATTGGGCCCCCTGGTGTTAGAAAAAATATATTTGAATAATTCCTTTGGTGCCAATCTTATTATCTAATCCATAATTAAAAAATATAAGTTATAGTCATTTAACTTCGAATTACTTTCACTACAACCTGAAAGGCCGCTTCACAAAAATTTTTGATTTTGGATGCTATTCTGCTGCAGTTCATAACAATGTGTCTATTTTTGAATACGAATATAGAAGACTACCTCTCTCTCTCTCTTGTAAAACATACCACACATACCTATTTTCCCTACAGGATTAACTTAAGGTTAGATTTAACTTAATTTTACAATAACAGAATTAAACAGAATCAGAAAATTGCACTGAAAATGAGGGTATATATTTTACAAAATAAGGTAAATAATGATTCAATCCTATCTCTGGACAGAAAACTTCCATTTAGCAACAACAGCAAAGAGAACTTTCACGTGATGCCTTCCTTCTAAGGTCATCTCAGTTTCAGCGCAACGGATTAACACATACTAACGTCTACAGTTAGAATCCCATGTCAGAGTAAAAATTCACATATTATTAATGAGAGTATAGGGGAACAGAGATATTAAAATCCATGCTTGTATTGGATTTCAATGGGTTTAATCGGTGCGTTAGCAACCTGTGAATTGTAGGCGGCGCAGGTTCGATTCCTCCCAGGGTGTATTTTCACTTCTGTGTTAGTAAAGCTTTCCTCGCGCATATGCTCATTTACTTGACATTGTTTGGTGCAACGTGGTCAAATATGGGCCTTAAGAGAAAGAACTTACGAAAAAGGGCAAATAATGACCTCGTACCTCTAAAGTCACGACAGTCCATATCCACCCCAGGTAAAGTGATATTGACACTCTCATTTCCCTATCACTATCTCCGATAAGTACTGTAACTACTCAATGAGCAATAATACCAAATATCAAAATTACATAACATGAGGCGTTTTGGACGCAGAGGCAGTATAAACTTAATGACACCCTATGTCATTTAGCGATACTATTACAATTTTAAATAAATATGAAAATATTCTAATCAGGTTCCCTCTTCCAATTGGTATATAAAATGTGTACGGGGAAATTTCATGCAAACCTTAAATGTCTGAACTATAAAAAAAATTCTTTGTCTATCTCAACGTTTAATGGTAGGATGGGATTGGGTTTTATCTGACGCAACGGTCAACTTTGGCTAATCTGCATCGGAATATTTTAATGTGAGACGATTTTAAGACATGCAGGCTTCAACAGGTCTTTCAACGTAATAAACGTCCTTTATTGAATGTTGCATAATGTTCTTCCCTTTGGTATAAAAAATATTGAATTGCTGCGAAATAAAAGGAACAAGATTTCAGAATTTTAATGTCCAAATAGAAGAATGGTCATTGAAAATATTAACGTGCAGCAGAACATAAAATCCACTTCAGGCTGGCCCTAATAAATACTTAGTTGAAATAATGTAAAGAGTGGTTTAGACTTGTGATCATTTTCTCAAGATAAAATAAAAAATACGGTAACTGCCCTTGTGTATATTCTTAAGATTTAAATTTATTTTGTTTTCCTATATTGGTGGAAAGAAATAATCTATTTTAACGAAATAAATTTTTTAAAAATAAAAAAGCATTTCTATGAAAATATTTTGTATTGTGTATTCACATAAGCATCATCTCACTTCGTTAGATATTAGAATATATCTGAATACAAAACTTAAGCCTTTTTATTTCGGAAAAAACACTACACGGGGGAAATGTGACGATTTATGTAAAAACGCAATCATACTCTTTGCTCCTTAGGACAAAAAAAATTTAAGTTACTCTTAGAATTAAAAGTTCTTAAGTACATTGAAATGAGATTTATAAAACTGAAGTTTAAAATTCTACTTTAAAATTTGCATTTTTTGCCATATAATTACTCTAAAAATACTAAAAACAATGGAATGCGAAAACGCTGAATTAACATATTCTTAATCCACCTTATTTAGTCTGATACAATGAATACGTGAAAAGTATTAAAGTAATAGAAAATCCACCTACTTTAAATTAGATTTTCGTAAACCCAAGAAAGCCGTGCCCAAGTCTAATTCACACTCATGTGGCAGAAAATGACCGTAGAGCGACAAACCAACTATCAAGAGACCGTTTTATCAAAGAGGTTTCTTTATGTTTAACATTTAATTTAAAAATATCTGTTTCGGGAGTTCAATTTTAAAAACAAATTTTCAAAAAACATGCCTTTCGACCAATATCTGGTTTTCGTATGAAAATACTTTTCACGAGTTTTATAAGTTATTTCTTGGTGTATATGCGGGATTTAACTAAGTTTTTAAATGTTTTTCAAGATTGTTTTGTATTGACTGTAGACATCGTCTACTTTTTAAAGTGCTTATAAAACATTTTGACTGTTCGCATTAACTATTTCGCTTTTTCTGAAGCACAAAAAGGAAATAATCTTTAATGTACTTTTTGTGATGTTTGCTTAAAAGTACTTTTTGTGATGTTTGCTTAAAAGTACGATATAATTTTATCCCATTTATCGAATATTTGGATGACACCAAACGTACCCCAATTATTCGATCGGTCAGAATACTTTTTTAATTCTTTATCTTTATCACTATAAAGTTCTAACGCGTCATTATATCCATTTTCTCTTAATATTTTTATATTTCCATTGATTATTATTTTATTTTGCACTTGGCGCAGCTCGTTCGTTTTTGACCTTGCGCCATATAAAACTCTAAATCAAATCCATATTCCAATTATTCGATTTTCATTAGTTTTTCAAGAAATACATTCTAAATCTTGTTTCAAATATAATGGCCAATAAAAAGTGGTAATAATTTAAAAATAAAAGAGATTATAATTTTATTTAACACTTTTATCCCGAGTGGTATATGGTATGCTCCACCAATATTTAAATTACCTAAACGGTTTATTCAGTTTTCAATATAATTTTGTTCTAACAAAATACTTTTGACTTTTAGGTTACCATTTCTTACTTGATGGTAAATAATGATCCATATATAGTATACCATACTTCCAGCCTACCTCAGCAAATAATTCCATTTTTATAGCAAAAATCTCTATTCTGACGTCAAAATAGCTAGAATATGCCATATTTAATATGATAAACATATATTCATGGCGAAAGGATTAAATAAATAGTTTTTATGCAGTGCCGAATTTCTAAATAGGTTAAGGCTGAAGAATATAGCTAAAAATTTAAACGCTGGCAAAATTTGAAAATATGTTCATCGAAAAAAACAAACGTTACTAACTATTAATTAAAAATATTTTTAGAATGTACAAGAATTACAAATTAGCTCATTGCGGTAACGTCTAATACAAGCAACAAAATAAGTAATTTATCAGATGAACATTTTCTGACAAGATTGTAAATAGGAGAAATATGGCCTAATAGGGCGGCAAGAAACTGGGTACTGCCCTGATTTCATGAACTTAAATCCAATCGAAATCAATTTAAATGAAAAAGTAAAAACCTCTAAGAAAGTATGAAACTATTTTGCTGCTGTGTGTGTTTTTGCAAAGTATGGGTAGGGCTATGCCAAACACACGTACTCAGAAAATAATTTAGAGTTGGCCGTCTTCTCTTACCGCTTACATATTTCAATCGAAGTGCCCTAATAAGCGAAGCGTTTAATGAGTTTTTAGACTGTTTTTAACACGCTGACTACCATGGTGTTCTTGAGTAAACTTATCTCAGACGTCAACTAAGCTTTTGCGCAATAACTTAACTTTTCAGTTTAAAAATTTTTAATGAGTTTTTTAATAGTTTTATTTTTACATGCACTATAAAAGTATTACATGTATAGATAGGATAAATTATTAACAGTGACACAATTTTATAAAAAAATATTGTGAAATAAAGTTCTTAAATGTAGAGAAATAATTATCAATAAGGAGTAGATTGTATTGGAGCGTCCAAGAGTCCCCAAGAGAAGCAGCAAGTTGAAAGAGAAATATTTCATGATTAAGTAATGAACAATGAAATAGGACGCAATCGATGTCTTGAACAGAAGAGTTGTTACAATTACAGAATGGTGAATCGATAAGGTAGAAGCGATGAAAGTAGTGATTGATTCTAGCATGACCGGGGGAAAAATTTGTTAGAGTTTGTCGCATTGTTTAAAGATTTTTTAAGATGTATTTGTATGGATAGACAGAATTTTTTTGTAATTTGGCCTTTATCAGTTGTGGATCAGATTTGTTGCCAAGATATTAATGAATTATTATAGTTTTTCTTTTTGATGTGATTTTGGAAGGCTGTCAAAATAGATGGGTACATCTGATTTTGCTGCATGCTTGGCAAATTTATCAACCAATACACTTTTAGAAATACCAGTATCGCCTCTAATCCACTTTATATTAAAATTTTCCAATTTGATCGTTACCAGATGTTTCGAATGTTTTCAATTATTGGGCATACCACCCACAGAAAAAAAGTCCGACCGAATGAAGTAAGTACACAATACAAGAACCATGAATCACGATATTTTTGTCCTGTGTCCGGAAATTCCAGCTTTGTATGCGGAAAATTTGTTGAAAATTTGTTTTAAGTTGTATCATGAATAAACATATTATTTATGTGTTAAAACGATATTATTTTCACTAAATACAAGTTATTTTGTATTACTTTTGTGATTAAATATTCTATTTCGTGAAAGCCATGACTATTTTTATACTTATTTCAGACGCCCATTATCTACAAAAATCTACGAATATCTCGATTTTGGAAGTGGTGGAAAGGCTTCAAATTACGAGATAACACGTAGAAGGCAGCCAGCGTATCAGGACGCTTTTTTTACCGGTGTGATAAACGAAACAAACTTCGATTTACTCTAAATAAACTAACATCAGCATATTGTGTCGCGTAGAAATAATTAAAAATTCGAACGAAAACTTAAGGGTTTATTTGGAGGAAAGAGAAACACGTCAAAGCATAACAAAAGTAAGGATTTACATAAGTATATAATAATTAAAGGATAATAAACATTGTTTGATGTTTTAAGATTGGTTACAAGAACCTCTAGAAAGTACTATGATGCCATTTCCAAAAATACAAAATGAAATGTTCAAATTTTAATGAAAAAATAGTAATTGAAAAATCTCGCACACCATCAGTCTAATGGCATTTTTGTACTCGGAACTATCTCGTTTTTTCAGTTATTTATTGTCTGCACAGTTCCAGCACGTGGCAAAATATTTGTGATTGTTTTTAACATCAAAAATTAGTAGCCCCCTGTATCCTGGGCTACGTTTCTCCGAAAGAGACGATCCAACCAGTGGCATTATTAAATCTTTAATCATGCATTACTTTCGGTTAGATGAGCGACTTACCTCAACTCTTTCTTCTTTGAGGTCCACCCTCAGGGCCAGTTCCTCCCTGAGCAGGACGTCCGGGTAGTGCGTCTTTTCGAAAGCGGCCTCGAGCTGCTCCAGTTGCTCCTCTGTGAAGATGGTGCGGTGCCGCCTCTTGCGCCGGTGACTCCCCACCTGGTGGGAGCCCGGACCGCCCAGGAAGACGGGAGCTGAAGCCAGGTACGGCGAGATCATGCTGGTATAGCCTGCAACACAACAAGGTGATATAAAGAACACCCGCTGGTATCTCTGCTATGTCTGTAGTGAGGCATAAGGCATGGGACATCATTGTTGCGAAATACAGGGTGATTCACTCCGGACTTTAACCAAAAAGGTGCTATGATTTTGAAAGGGAAAACATTTCAAGTGAAATTTGAATACAAAGAGCCTTACCTCTTCACAATCACATCGATATCATAGAAGCTGCTGAAAATGTCCGCCATTGGCATTTAAACAGAGACCAACACGTCGCTGCATAATCTAAAATGCCCATTATGGTATTTATTGATTCAATTTCCTGGTTATGTTGCTTTTTAACTGCAGAATAGTCCTAAGCTTATTGCCGTACACAGTACTTATCAGATGACCCCATAAGAAATGTTTTCCCTTTTCAAAATGATAATACTTTTTGGGAAGGGAGGGTGTAATGTCCCGAGTGATTCACCCTGAAGATATGTATAAAAATGCAAATACTTAATTCTTATGAAAAAAAATCAGTGGTGATCGGAAGAAACTATCACTAATTTAACCAGTCTGGGAAGTCAGAACTGGTTTATGAACATTTCAATAAATACACTCATGCTCATAAATTAAGGATATTTGAGAATCACAGAAAAAGTGCACTAGAGCAAGATGGAATAGAACCACACATCTCTTATGGAATAACGTGCTTGTGTTTCAAGCTGAAGTAAGCAACACGATCGCTCTGAAAGTACGTCATAAGGAACAGAGCAGTCTGTGGAGTGTATAAAAGGAATCGTTGTTGTGACGATGTGTAGTTCACAATTGGTGTGTAAGCTTGAGATTGCCATAGATGAATAGCTATGACTCAGAGGACACACATGGGCGATTTTTTACGTGATAGAGTTATCGGTCGTTTGGAATATGGCCACATGTAGATGGAAGTATCCCAGGAACTGGGAATCGCAGTGTCATATCGAGGCTGTGGCAGCGGTTCCAAGAGGATGGAAACGAAAGTAGACGCTTCAGCACAACGCCGCAAGACGACCGGTAATTGGATATAACTGCCAAAAGAAGCGGACAGAGTGCAGCAGCATACCTGTCCCGACAGCTGTCGGCATCCACGGGTACCACAGTTTCGAGGCATACCGTGTACAGACGGTTTGGAGAGTATGGCCTATGTGCCCGCAGGCCTGTCAGATGTGTTCCACTCACAGCAGCTCACTATCGGTGCTGATTAGCCTTGTGCAGAGAACATGCTAACTGGACACCAGCACAGTGGACCTGTGTGTTGTTTACTGACGAATCCAGGTTTTCCCTGCAATCTAACTCACGTCGTATCTTAATATGGAAAGCACCAGGGACCCATTACAACCAAGAAAATGTCATTGAACACCACCGTTACGGTGTCGCTGGACTTCTGGTTTGGGGTGGAATTATCCTGGGTTCTCGAACAGTTCTCCATGTCCAAAGCGGAACCATGACAAGCAAGATTTATCGGGATATCATTCTGCAACAACACGTTCGTCTGTTCAGGGGTGCAATGAGCGCAGATTTTCTCTTTATGGATGACAACGCCCGTCCTCACCGTGCAACCATCGTGGACGAATGCCTTGAAGAAGAGGATATCACCCGTTTAGAATGGCCGGCTTTCTCTCCCGATTTGAACCCGATTGAGCATGCATGGGAAATACTCGGGTGACGGGTTGCAGCACGTCATCCACCTCCTAGGTTTATTCCGGTATTTCGCATAGCATTGATTCAAGAGTGGGATGCCTACCCCATGACCAGCTGGATAATTTGGTGCTCAGCATGACCAGACGTTGTACTGACTGTCTTGCAGCACATGACAAACATATAGCCTATTAACCTTCATACAAACCGTATGCTGTTAGTTTTTCTACACGAGACTATTTTTCATTTGCTCCAGGAAGTATTTCCCTTATTTTATTGGGTACTGTGGTACATGTACTATTTTTTGTTTTGTACCTTTTTGTACTAAACAGGCTTTATGTTTACAACAATTTTGTTGTGCTTTTTAGGCTTAATTTGTACAAACTGTTACTATCCTTAATTTATGAGCATGAGTGCAAATAAGGATATAAATTTTTTCGGTCTAGAATGTGGGTGCACCCATGTCGACAAAACTAACTATTACTAATTTAACCAGTCTGACAAGTCAGAAATGATTTAAGAGTAGTTCAAGAGGGTGCGTCCATGGCTCTAGTTCGATGGAGACGAAATGATTTTGTTCGAAGTTTTATAAAATAAAACTCACGCAACCGGTATACATTGGAAACTTAAGACCTTGTTCGAAATCCAATTGCAGTCGACAATCCTTTTTGCCAATTCCAAGAGACCAAGAAAAGGTTCGTAGGAATAGGAAGTTCGTCATAAGATAATTAAAATGCGTTCTGTATTTGCATGAGACGATAAAAGTCCGCAAAATTTTGTGGGTTCGTTAAAACGCTTGTTGACTGAACTATGAATATTTGCAAGGCTTTAAATGGGTTACATTGCACTACAGCTAGCACTTTTAGTTTTGAGGTGCAAGCAAACTTCACGGGAAATATTTCTACCTTTAAGGCAACAAGACTGCTTCTCGAAAACTTTAAAAGCCCTTTTAAAGTAACCAAACATACTTTTAAAAAGAAATGTCTTAAAAACCGAATTTCATAATGAACAGTTTTGATGCTGCTTGCTTACTGTTTGATCATTTTGTAGTTTAGAAAATTAACAAACATTCACTGTTACAAAAAGTATCGAAATTATTTTAGTAGAGTCAAAAATGTTATATGTTCAGAAAAACAAGTAGAGTCCGGTTTTATGCGGGTACCCCAAACATAGACACAATTCACGTGAAAATAGCATTTCGAAATGAACTAAACACACGTCATAGATCATATCGAAAACATAAAAGGCTGAAATTCTTTTTCGTTTTATCGCGATCAATTGATAGGTCTTGCAAGCTTATGAGCGCTTATATTCTGTAGTACTTACTTTTCTGTAACACGAAGGAGAAACATACATTATAGCGACATTTATTTAATAGTAGTTTCAGACATGGTTCATATCATCTATATTTTGACTATATGAATACATAATTTATTATATACATCACATAATAATACATATTTATATTTTATATTATTATATTAATATAAAAGCTTGAGAAGGGTTTAGAATTTATCAATAGACAAAACGCAACCATGAATACATAAGTGAAAAGAAATTTGAAATTTTTTTTACTCACAAAGCGAAAAGGGTCGAGATTAAAATGGATCTTTCATATGTGCTTTTCTATAAAGTAACCCGTTGAGGATTTTCAAGTATTCGATATTAAACTGCTTGAATTAGGTTCCTAGAGACTTTAAATAGCAAACAAATATGAATTAAAAAAAATTATGTATTTAATTTTAAATTTTTATTTATATTATAAATATAACAAACTTTTAAAGACTTTGTAAATCATTTTATTTAAATCGTTAGAGCACAGTAGGAAAGAGAAGAAATAAGAGAAAATGTTATGTTTATACCTGAAAAACGAGAAAAGTTAAAAACTCAAATTATATCGGTCGCTAATGACACTTTAATGCGAAAGAGAAATTATTTCACGACGATAAAATTTCCGACTATTAAAATTAATTTCATACGTTGAGATGCTATACTATCGTGGAATGAGTCTTTCATTATACAGGAAATGTAATTTATTTTATTAAGTTTAAATTACAAATTTGCATAAATGTTTTAAAGAAAACTTCAAGAAAAACTATTGGGTTTTTTTGTTAGAAAACACCAAAAATCCTTCTTGAAGGAAACCTTAGCGAGCGATTTTCAAGTATTAGTTTCTCAACTCGAATGTCGCGCATATCAACATATTTAATCTCCTTTTTTAATCAATTGTCTACTCTATATCCGAAAATAGGATAAATAGCGCCATGGTTTAGACGAAAATGTTTCGGAATAATCAACTCCTTTCTTTCATAGTGAAATTGGTCTGCGTGTAGCAAAAATTGAATGTAGAGTTTTATCAATTCATCACGTGAAAGCTCCTATTTAATATTGTAGACCATTCTTATATCAATCTTAACGTAGTCAAAACATTTGCATGAATAGAAACTAATATTCTATTCACAGGAGCTAATGGGGCATTTTTAACAAGAAGTTTGCATAACGAAGAGAAAAGTAAATAAAACTAAACTAAGTATTTCTCTTATGAAGTCAGTTTTTAATAAACTTGGAGTTCCTCCGAGTTCTGGAGATCTTAGAGCACAATTCAATGAAACACTCGTCCATTTCCTTACAAAATTTCTTTCTCTATTGCCAAATAGTTTTACGAATCTAAAATGATGCTTAAATTGTACATAAGACACTTTAAGTTGCTAATTTTTTTAATATGCATAACGGACAAGGATCTTGTGCAAGACGGAAATTTATTATTTATACTTTATCTAATTACAGTGCATTCATAATAATGTATGTAAAAACATCCTCACAAATGCATGCACTTATTTAATTCAAAAACTAACTATACAGTTTATATATTCACTCTCTTTACATATAAATAATGAAATAAATGTGTTTTGTATAATGCCTAATTCTGAAAATTACAAAGAATATTACACTCATTTAATAATTTTAATAACACACTAACTCATGATACAATTTATGCAGTCGGCCGATACACTTCAGAAAGGTAAATTGGTTATATTAATAACTTTTGATACTTGTATGCCATCTATAACTTATAAGCGGACACATTTTTTGATCTGATATAATCCTCAATCATTCTCAGGATTTTATCAAACTATACCCAAACTGCGATCTTAAATTTTATCATTTGTTGGTTAAACGTATTTGAAATTAAACCATTCGAGCAACTAAACACAGAGCGAATTTATTTGGCGAGATACAGTTAGATTTTGCTAAACAAAAATCCCTCTAAAAATAAGATATCGAGACCGGATTGATAATCTATTATTTTACAGAAGGGGGAAATTGAGGAAATCAAGAATAACTAATAAAATAAATAGAAAGTATAGGAACACTTCGAATACAATCTCGGAGTATATAGTTGAATAATCCTAATTCATACACTTTGAAAGCTATGCAAAACAAATGTTAAGGAAAGTAATACGAGATTAAACAAGGATTCTTAACTCTCCGTAGTCCCCAACTCATCTTATTATTTTGATGGAATAAAAATATAATTTGAGAAAAATTAAGTGGTTTAAAAACATAAGAAAGGAATAAAGAACGATTGCAAGATCAAAAGCGGAAATATATGCATCATTACTGAAATCGTACTTTATAATTACTAGATCAAACAGAGCCTTTAATTTTGCGTTCTGTAAAAGTGTTTTTTCTGCATTATCGGGCTCAAGGTAAGGAAGTAATTTTCGCCGGAGAGATTATTTTATTCGTCTCGCTGCAGAAAGAAAAATACGCTCTTATTTTAAGCCTATCGTTTCGAGACATAAGCATCGAATTATTACTTAAAATATACCAAAATAATCTCAAGCTAAGGATCGAAATTACATACGGTACTTAATATCACGATTTTAAAGAAATATGTTGTCAGCATCTCCAATATAAATTGTATACGTTAAATTTGTAAAAATGGCCCAAAAACCATATATTTTTTTAAAGAAATATTAAATGTTACTAAAATATTATTTCATAATTCACATTTATAATAGTTATTTATGTATTCCATTTCTAACGTAATGTGTTGAAACAAGTAGCGTTAAAATATGAATTTACAGCTTTATCCAAGGATGCAAAAATTCATATAGTTTTAAAATATGCCTCACCATTTAAAGATTACTATTTTAAACCAACCAATTATTTTGCTCACTTTACCAAGAAAATTCTGCTTTTTGATATTTGGCAGCTATGAAAGAAGTTTCTCCTTTCAAAATTCTATAAAAGGGACACATTAAATGCAGCCCGATTTTAAGTTATAAATACATTTCTGTTCAGATAAACTTACGGCAAAATAGTATTTTAAGATAGCTTCTAAAATAATATCGCGAGAGTTTTATGAGTACCCTATTTCTAAATGTTGAGCACTTCAAGTTCTTTAATCAAATCGCATACACACCACATGAAAAACATATCCACTTTACCTTTAAAGTTAATTTAAACATTAATTTTTAATAACTGACAACATCGAAAAATAAATTGTATACCAACGAAATGAGGAAATAGTTATGAAAACATAGCCACGATCATCCAGATGCAAATAAACCGGAATACAATTCATCAAACAAAATTTCAGCACATAATTTATGTTCATGTAAGAAATCGTGGAATTTCAGGCCATATATAAAGAAGAGTAACAATCTGTTTAATTCCAAATGATACGTAGAAAATATCACTGTAGATATTGAGTAAGGAAATAACTGCCGTAAAATCTAGAATAAGTCTTCCAAGTACGCGTATTGTTTTCTTGTATTTGTTATAATTTAAACCATTATCTATGTAAATATTTATCGTAAGTGTAACGGTTCCATTCAATTTTTAATACAACTCTGCTTATAATAATCAAAATTAAATTTATTTTACGTGGCTAGGGTTCATTTTGTCGAGGCAAGCACTATATGCCAAATAAAAGTCATTTCTAAATTATATTTAAAACATATTTTAAAGTAGAAATTTCATCCATCTCAGTTTAATATTCAAAATGCAAAGGAAGTCTATAACAAAATAAATTTTTGCAAACTATTTTCATACTTTGGAGCAAAGCACAACAGACTGGAGAAGCAGACAAAGTAACTGGAGAGGCATGTAATATAATCATAACAAAAGTAAACGCGAGAGGAATTACGCTAAATGCTTCAAAAAACCAAATACGTAGAATTTAAATCTATTAAACACAGTAAGTTCATTACTATTTATATTAATAATCTATTTTAAGGATGTTATCTATACATGTTTCGATCTCTTCACGATTTGCTTTAATCTTTGGATACGAAGCAACTCTCCCATTCTTTCTACCCTCGTGAAGAATGAAAATGTTTTAAACTAACACAGTTGGCGTGGTGCATACCTCTACTCACGCTTGAAAAAATTATGAAATTTATTGAAAAAAATTTTCTTTCTCGAATTTATAAATTTTATGCCATAAGAAATTATTTTGTTGTTTGATAACTAATGAAAGCAAAAGTAAGAAGCATTATTTTTAACATGCGTGCATTTGTCCTTAATTCCACACATTTGTATTTAATGAAGCTATTACTGTGACATAACTCGTATTTTACAGAGAAAATGTTATGCATAAAACCTTTTCACTTTTATTCAGCTTTAATCTTTTAGTATTATACCTATTTTAGCCTTTCTCTTTTTCTACGTTCCGTTTAAACCCTCTCATACTCGTATTAATATTAAAGTCTCAGCGATAATTGTCACCTCTCTTGCCAGATAATACACGATCGCGATATGAAATCCATATGATAATATGATCGATTCTCTACAATATACATATCGTGTAAAAATAGGTTCTTTCTGGTCATAACCACCATAATGTGAGGATCTCAGAGACAAGAGTTTGTTGTAACAGGGAGTGGAAACACAATTCCGATGTTCGAACCACGACTGAAAAACTGATTTTTTTTATTAAAATAATATATTTATTTAAAACTTATTCCTGGTATGTGTTTAAGCACGATGTGTAAATATTTGTTTCCTTTTTCTATAAACTTAGTTTGGGGAAGAGATGGAGGTGGTGTGGAAAATTAGCTCGTCAATTTAATCCTGTTTGGGACCGTAGAAGAAAAGAAAAATTGGTCAATATACTGTGGTAGCCAAATAATTAATCACTCATCTTGCAACGCATGCATTCCTCGCATGTTACAAAAGTATTGCCGTATATCTAAATAGGCCGAATAAAATATAGCTCAGAGCTACAAATCTGAAGATATTTAAGCACGAAAAGAGAAAAACTGTTAAATATTCGGTTAAAATATCGATATGCTTTCACAAATGCATTACTGTTACATGACGCGAAAAAACATTTGCATTTGTTATTTGGTAATGATCACGCAACACATTAAACTAAACTTTTCAACACTTTAAAGTAACTAAAGTAAATTTAAATCAAAACCAATGGGTGAGTAGTTGGAAATTGCTATTTAAAAACTGAATTTTTAAGTTGTACTGTCAAGTATTACCTTCATAACAAATGAAAAAGTTATCACATGGATCCTTAGAGGAAAAGTGCGAAAAGTGAAATGGGAGAAAAATACAAGGGCATAATACAAATTATTATAAGTTAATACAAATTTAATAATAATTTTAGAGTTTATGAGAGCTAAATACAAAACAAAATGCATTTATTCGACGCTATAACAAAGATGTTAAGTCGCAATAATATTCGTGTGAACTTAGTGAAACTTGCTGCTGAATTTAAAGAAATGTTTCCCAAATTATATTAAGTGCAACCATGTAATAGGAAAGTACTTTCAAAAGAACTGGATTGTTCTGACGTTTTATTTCATTTGATTTGGCTGATCGGAAAACTTGAAACGTTATTAAAAAATTATCAACTAAAGGAATAAAACATTGCTGAGATTTTTACCTCCATGGACTTCTCCATGGAACGGGGCAAACTGTTCCTGGATGTATGGTCAGATAATCCACCACAAGTCAAGTGTATCTTGAAGTCCTAAAGGTGTGATTTATACGTTCTTTCTACACTTATTAAATTATATCCGCCAAATCAAATACTTTTTATTGAAAAATAACTGTCAAATCTTTTTATGTTTCATTATGAATAAGGCGAGCATGGTTCGAGTAGCAAACCAATGAATATTAGCACTCTTCCGGTTTTGGTAAGAAAGGGCGTAGCCCCTAATATATTTTAAAATGTACTAAAATTACAGATTTGTTCATAGTGATGACAGTTAACAAAATTAATTGGCGTAACATAATAGGTCATTCAGTAGGTAAGCAAGGCCTGCCAATACATCATGACATATCTTTCATTTGAAATCAGATAGGAAACAGGTCCGGCAAATGTTATCTTAGTCTACAGGCTAAAGTCCGGCCCGACGAAAGCAATAAAAGCGACTCACCGCAAAGATCTGCGCCAGCGTAGTGGTAGTGCAGGGGTGCTGTGGCAGCAGCCCACACAGGTCCGGAGGGTCCGGCGGGCGGCAGTCCGACTCCCGTGACGGTGGACAGGCGGCCGGACGCTGAGCTGGAGTCCCGCGACAGGATGCTGTCGATGGAGAAGGGGGTCGGTCGCTGTGAACTCGGCGGCGCCTGGGGGTAAGCCTTGAAAAGGTCCGTCACCAGGCAGCAGGGGTACGGACTGTGGAAGGATGGGTAACCCGGCAACATGTCTAGTAACTTGTCTCTGATGTCACTCACGACTTCAAATAGTAATTACGCATTACGTGGACGAATCAAACGGTGTATTGTACTCGCACGTTAAATGGTTGTAGTAGTTTTCAATTAGCAAACGTTTACTGCGGCACGCAACTGTACTACTAAAGCTCAGTAGGCAGATAATTGGGACCACTAAAGCTCAAAGTAAACTGATTAAATTTTAAGAGTCGTAGGAACATAAAGGTATAATGTGTTCAACAACCTATGCAAGATGTGCAAAAAGTTTTGCTAATGTTGACAGTGCAATTATCATTATGCGTTAGTGTGCCTAAATCGGTTAAACCTTTATGGTCTTCATTGAGGATAGGATGCTAGTTTCGTAATCAACTTACTGCAGAGCAATAATTTATACCATTTTAAAAGGATTTGTTAAGGCACATCGAGCGCTTTCCAGATAGATTAATATCTGTGTTTTACTGTAATTAGCTTAAAGTATCTTTACAAAATGTTCTTTGGTTCCAATGGGTTATCTTTTCTCAAAAACTATCTTCAAAGGATTAAGATAAAAAGGTCTTCCCAGAAGGGGAAAAAGTAGCAACACACACAAACATCCGTGGTGTCTTCCAAATCAGCATGTGATGCGAGCGTTTAAAAACAGGTGGGCCCGCACACAGCAAAAACAACTTCACAGGAGAGCGATGGTCGGGATATCCAGAGAGGAGGAATTTTTTTCACAGACTGCGTTCGAATCGTTCGGACAGACGATTAGCGCTATGTGAGAACACAAATCGTGATCCCCGTAATCCGAGCTTTACCTGCAGCCTAGGGAGATGGCGAAAGCTCCGCGGTGCTAATAAACCGATTAGGCCGCCACCCGCTCTCCCCGGTCACCGATTGGCAGGATATTCCGCACTTCCTGGATTCCCCGCGCGCCATTGGAGGAGAGTCCCGTGGGAAGCCCCGCCTCGGGCGAAAGCGGACTTGGACTTTCGAGATTTTGATTCGCGGCGAAATCCGCTGAATATCCAATCGATTTCAACGGAAATTGAAATTCCTGGGGTTCTTTTTGGTTTTTGACTCACCTTTCGTAAGTTGGAACAAGTCTGGTTTGATTTTGTTTCCCGTTTGGCAAGATTTGCAAACTCGCGTGATTTTGAAAGGATGCTACGCGAATAAGAATCCATGGTTGAGTTTTATGGCGCAAGAGCCATATTTGGCCAATCTGCGCCAAATAACGTAAAGCAAATAGACATGTAGAGTGACACCTTGGAGAAGGCAAATAGCCCGTTGTATTGCTCCAGTGCGACGTTGATTAACTACCTACCAACCTAGGAGAAGGCAGTCGACCTTGGATGACTTGATTTCTGAATAATGTGAAAGCGTGTTAGGAAAAGGCTGCCATACGCAAAAGCATGAATGGAATCGGCGTGGCTATTTAAAAAATGGTTCTATGCTTTCGCGATTCAAGGTTGGCGAAAAATCATTGCCAAGGACAATTCTCATTCAATAAAATAGGAAATTTCTCGACCACTCAAGAAGCCAGACTATTCTCACCTTGCTACGCTCCACGAGTTAGTCCTACTACATGGATTATTTTATTGTTACATTTTTAAAGAACTTCTCTCTAAACAAAATCTACATTTATGTTTTCTAAGTTAGTTTTTAATCAGCAATGTTAATTATAAAATAAACGAAAAAGTACGAATAGCAACTTTTATAAATTTTGGTGGAGGTAAGTATAGGTAGGCCGGTAGTTGAATTTACGTCGCAATGGGCAACACAACCGGCTATTTATATTTTGGGGAAATCGATTCAAAAGGAATTTCGTTATATATGGCCATGAAAAATTCCAGCCTTTTCCCCCGATAGAGAGAAATTAGTCATTTTGTTGTAAAAAAAAATGGCCAAATAGCAAATATTAAATTTGTTAAGGTAAAAAAAACTAACGGAAGGAGAGAGATGAAATTTTTTTGTTTACATTCTCGTTTAAAAGTCGTTTATGATTCCTTCGAGAAAATCGTCGGTATGGGCACCGGGGACGTCGGTCGTCGAAAATCAGCTGATCTCATAAAATTCAAATTTTTGAATAAACAAAGGCGTAATATGTAAGACATATCAACACAGCGCAGTGTTAAAACAGAACAAACTATACTAAACTACAATGCTTATGTTATCAGCACTCAGTCACTTGTGACGTAACAGCACCGGGTCATGATCAGGAGGCAGTCCTTCTCTCTAGTTGACCTTGCAAGTAATGTATCAGCATACTTTTATATTCTCCAGCGAATCAAGAATAAACATGAAAATTAATAGTTAGAGAATACGATATGAGTGGACTTGATTAAGCAGTCTGTTCTTTTGAAAATCATGATTCGAATGTTTTTTCGTGTGCTATATTGTACCATTTGTTGGACAGATTAACCAAATTAAGAAATCTCTAATTGGTTTCGTTTTGTCGCTCTACGGTCATTTTTAGCCCCAGAGGATTAATTAGGCTGGGTAAGTAGGTGGGTATGTAATTAGCGTCGCACTGGAATTTCATAACGGGCTAATGGCTACGGTCCGGGATCAATCCCGAAGGGATAAATCCGAGGACAACCCCTCGTAATTTTGAACCACGATCAGATGACGAGTTCAACACATGCACCCCCACTGTCCAAACTTCTACACCACACCAACGTGAGGACATTTGAGGCCACGATAGATTTAACGCGCACTAGTTCCCGCGTACACGACGGTCTTTGGTTGGACCGAGTTTCAAAATCACAACCCTCAGGTTGCAAATCCATCATTTTTCCAAATGGGCTACCGCGGCCCAATTAGACTGGGACTGGGGATTAAAAACGATTAGGAACCATCCATTCCATGACCGGATTCGAAATCCGAGGCCGTTGAATCGAGGGCGAAATGGCTAACGATTCGGCAGCCAGATCGGTACAAACCCATTAATTACTTGTATGCAACCTTTAGAATTCATTTCCGAAGTGCTCTTCCCCCGTTGAAATTGAGAAAATATTTGGTTCTGTATGTTTATAATGGACTAGTGGTCGCCCAGTGGTCGAAATTCGACCATAATTCATTTAATTTTTAAGTTCGAACGTTAATAAGGTTCTTTTGTCAAAGAGTATACCTCTATATTCATTGGATATAATTTTTTTAAACTTTGTTCTATTACGTAAGCTGCGAGCATGTACAAATACGTCATAGGAAAAATGCGGTATAGCTTGGTTAAGCCATATCTAAAAAACAATAACGCGTTGTTTGACATTTCCTTGGGGTTTTTTATTGCTATACTGGCCACAGGTTTCGCCAAGGCTACAGTTAATTTGCCTATCTTTTTCATATTATATAAAATTTAAATAAAAAATAAATCCAAAAAATGAAATAAGGAATACGTGCTTCGTATTTTTTTTTATGTATTTTTTATTGAAACAAAAAAAACCGGGTGGTTAAAAAAATAAATGTTGTCCATTGAACTTGAAATAGTTCGACAAAGAATTTAATGATTCAAAACTTCTGTGTAGACGATGTTTTTTGTAAAAACTCTTTCATCGTTTGCTAAATGCCCTTGACCGTTATATTCTGAAATATAAAATCGCAAACCATCGAATGATCGAACTCTACTTGCTGCGACGTACAATTGACCATATGTAAAAACTGGCTGCTTCAATAAAATTCCAATTTTTTCGAATGTTTGTCCTTGAGACTTATTTATTGTCATCGCAAATGCAGGTATAATTAGAAATTGAGTTCTTTGAAAGTTAAATGGTAAAATAGTTCCGGAATATGTTAAATTTATACGTGGAATCAAAATTCTCTTATTGCGTGCGGTTCCAGTTAAAACTTCGCAACCAATAGTATTACGATGCATAAATTTGATGCGCATTCTTGTTCCATTGACTAATGCTTCCTTTGTATTTAAGTTTCTGATCAGCAAAACGATGCAATTAACTTTCAATACTAACTTATGTGGTGGCAAATTATGCCAAATCTCATACTCCTCCGTGCGCGCAATGTGCTTAAAAAGGGGTACAAAGTTTTTCTTCACGTATTAATATATAGATGCTTAAAAAGGGGTACAAAGTTTATTTCTTCACGTATTAATATATAGATAATCAAGCCTATTTTGTATTATTAGCTATTTGAGAAATAGTTGTTCTCATCGGGTTGAGGTTTAACAAGCCCGTCACAAGAAACCGTAGGCATAAGACAAATCAGTTGTAGCAGTTCAGAGACGGCCCTCCAAATATTTTTCAGGCCCGCAGTCCAGATATGACACCCCAAATATTTTTATCAGGCCCGTAGTCCATATACAGTCCCCAAATTATTTTTATCGAGCCCACAGTCCAAAAACGATCCTCCAAATGTTTTTCAGGTTCGTAGTCTAGATACAGCCCTTCGAATATTTTTTATCATTACGTTTTTTGGACTAGATAGTCATCCAAATATTTTTATCAGGTCCGCACTCCAGATACAGTCCTCCAAATATGCTTTATCGGGTCTTAAGACAAACTTATGGCGCTACCGATAAGTTTACCCGGCCAGCACACTAGATATGTCCCTACGGACAAGTTTACCCAGCCCCATCTAGATATTATTAATTTTTATATTTACTTCTAACGTCGCTTAATTGTACTCACTGGCTTTAAATGCGATTAGGTTGGACGTGAAAATTTTTCTTAATGTTTAACGTAGTGTATTTGAAATTTTACTTTTAAAGCACTTCATCACTTTTTAAATATTTTAGTACATCTCTTCAACATAAACATTATTTACATAAATTATCAATATATATCTACGTAAAATATAAATGATATATGCGCATATTTTAGTGTTTTATTCAGAAACTAATAAAAATGAAACCAAATTTAGGTCAATTAAGTTTTTCCAAGTATGGTTTTAAGTGCATATTACAAACCAACATGTTAAACATATAATTTGCCTCGATACGTTGATATAAGTTTCGATAAATATTTTATAGACACTAAAATTGCCGTTTTCACAAATATCTTCTCAAAGTAGAAAGCTGATATGTTGTTGATTGCAATTTCTTAAAATTTCTCGATAAGCTAAATCAATTTTAATAAAACCTCAAGATAATCGGTTATTTCGGAAGAACTTTTCCCCTCATCAGGGCAACAATTGGTGTAATTTTATAATTCCTTTCAATCCAGGCGGCGAGCTCCAGTTCACACAATTCATGTTCTTGACTTTCAAGTCTTCATTATAGCGTGAATACTTTCTAAGTTAACTTTTCCTATTCTCTTTTGGACTTTCACGACTTTCCTCTAAGAATTCAACAGCTAATTAATCACTAATTCGTTCGTTATAAGTGTAATATAATGAGTGAGCCCCTCAAAGGGTTAAACCCGGTGAAAAAAGATTTACAGGCACTCCTCACTTAACGACCGCTCCGACCAACTTTCCACTGCGGTGAATCCCTCCAGTCTGAGTCTCGGGAATCCCATTTCATAATCTTGGGACGTTTTCACACACTAACCCTGAATGCCAAAAGGGTATGCGAATGTTGAACGGTTGGCGAAAGTGAAACAGCGTATGAACGAAATTTTACGATGCTATCGTGAAATTTACGAAAAAAAGACAAAGCAGATCACACCAACATTTTTCTTGAAAGCTACACCCGTGGTCAAATAGGAAGCGCAAGGCGCAAAGCGACACGCGCAGGCCAATCAGAGCGTTTTCATCGCTCGCGCCAGCACTTCTGATTGATCTGAGCGTGTCGCTTTGGATTCCTATTCGACCACGGCTTTACCCCTGCAAGTACTTCCATTTCTTTGCTATTATCTCCCTTACCCGGGTCCTCTAGAGCACCTGATAACTTCGATGACACTAATGACCCCGAACCACACTTTGAAGGATTCGTTGACTAAAACATTAATTTGAATGCCTTTTTTCTATGAACGAACTTTAATTGTTTTGGTACACCATTTTTATAATTTTTGTTGATTGTACACTGCTGGCCACCCAAATTGCAACACCAAGAAAGACAAGAGATATCACAACAAAATTTATTTTGTAGATAACATGTTGACCAAGTATCAAATGATTAAATTTATAGACTTCTGTGAAGTGTGGTTCCTGCCAAAATCAGTAGCCAGAGTAGCCGCCATTGTTGGAGATCACCGCTGCCACACGCCTCGGCATTGATTCAAAGAGACTTTGGATGTGTTCTTGGGGTACAGCAGACCAAGCAGCTTCCACACGTTGCCAAAGTTGATCTGGTGTGGCAGCTGGGGATGTATTCTGGGTCAATCGTTGAGCAACCATGGACCACATGTTTTCTATCGGCGAAAGATCCGGAGAGCGAGCTGGCCAGGGAAGCAATTCAATCTGGCGATTGACGAAGAACCCTTGGACAATGCGTGCTACGTGTGGTCGCGCATTATCCTGTTGAAATATGGCTGTGGGCAAGCCCTGAAGGTAAGGAAGGACAACTGGCTCCAACACCTCGGAGATGTAGCGCTGGCTGTTTAAAGTACCGGCAATGCGTACTAGAGGAGTGCGAGAGTGATATCCAATACCGCCCCATACCATAATACCCGGTGCAGGACCAGTGTGGCGGTGCATAACGCAGCTGTTCAGCATCCTCTCTCCACGGTGTCTCCAGACTCGAATCCGACCATCGTGGTGTTGCAGACAGAAGCGTGACTCGTCAGTAAAGACAATTTCATTCCACATCCTTCTTTCATCGCACCATTGGCGGCGGAAACGTCTGTGGTTCTGCGTCAAGGGTAGACGAAGCAATGGACGTCTTGCGGACAGACCACTCTGCTGTAAACGGCGTCGAATAGTACGCGCAGACACTGGATGATGCGGTACAGACTGAATATGCTGTGCTATGGTTCGTGATGTGGCTGAGCGATCCGTCACTGCCATACGCACAATATGCCTGTCATCACGTGAAGTGGTGCACTGAGGTGGATGCGATCGAACACGTCGGTCCGTCGTACCCTCCTGCATCCAACGATCACATATCCGCATTACAGTTGTTTGGTTTCGTCCAACACGACTACCGATTTCCCTGAAAGATAATCCACAATCTCGGTAGGCCACTATCCTTCCTCTGTCGAACTCGGATACTTGATCAAAAGATGATCGCTGTTTTCTACGAGGCATAATTGATCGTTTTTTTGAAAAAACCACAAGAAAAACACAATTGCCGTACTTGAAATCGTCGAAATCTCCAAGCCTTAAATAGCGCTTTGAAGTGGCGCCACAGGCGCGCGTGATGTGCGTCTGCGCTGAAATTCTAATCATTTGCATATCTCACCTCCGCTAATGCATGTTGTAAATTTCATATTATTTGCATGCTTCCTTCAGGGTGTTGCATTTACGGTGGCCAGCAGTGTATATTTGTTCTGCAGCAATGCAAATGAAAACAAAGTTATCAACTGGAGTCCTTTTAGATATTTTTTTATTCCGAATAAATAAAAACAATTGGTTCCTCGCTTATCGAACAATTCGCTTAACGACATAGTCGTGGGAACGGAATTTGATCGTAAAGTGCGAAGTACCTGACTTCATATCGTCAGAGATATCATTTGCCAGCGGAATTAAGTGACGTTTGATCGTTGCCAAATGGGCAACACAAATAAAGCCTTATTTCGACGTCATGTGGTCGGGTTTTTTACGTCGGCTAAGGGCCAGATCTGAACAAGCTGCGACAAGCAATCGGCGACACGTGAGGTTTGATTTGTCCCTCTGCGGTCATTTTCTGGGATCTATGGCTTAAAGGCGCTCTAACTAGTAGCAAATAATTCTACTTGCAGCTGCGCAGTAAATAGTAGTAGCTCTAGTAAAATTAATAATTTTATGAATAGCTGATCAAAGTTTGAGTAACAATGATTCCTTCAGATAAGCGAGAATACAAAATGTTTATGCAAATGCGCTTTATTTTATGTTCTCATTGGGCTCGAAGATTTAAACTTTGATTTTCAAAATGCTTTCTTTGGTAGTCAGGTTCCGGCGAGTTGGCATTTGAATCATGTAGTTACGAGTCTATTCGCTAAAATAGGGGGTATGCTAATGTGAAACAATGCGTTTCCCCGATTGGCATCTTTAGAGCAAATTCTGGTTCCGAATTCATCAGTCAGTGTCGGAAATGATATCAGTGGTTTTGATTTGGCAAAATCACTTATGGTGATCACCAAACATGATTTTACACACGGCTGTTATGGCAGCCCTTTTCCCTGACTACCCTTACCACCTTTATAGAAACGGACCTATCTACGGTCATCTGCTTTCTCACTAGTCGCACTATATGACGAAAAAATAGTTTTGTTTGATATTAGTTTATTTCTTTTGATTTTATTACATCACACGAACACTATTGTAACATTTTTTTCAATTTCGTAGTACTATTCGTTGTTTAGAAGAATTAATTTGTATTTTTACACTGAAAAATGATGGGATGACCCGACTTTTTGAAACAGCTTTTCCATCAGTTAGTGTACTATGATAGGAAAGCTGTTTCAAAAAGCCTGAGTTTAAAATCTTGTTTCATGTCGAACTCTTAAATATTCCTTCGGCGGATCCCTAGTCGTTCTTTGCAGAAAAGAATAGTTTATAATTATTCTCGTGTGTAAAATCATTACTTAGTGTTAGACATAGAAAATTAACATTGTTGAGAAAAAGAAAAGTTAAAGGGATTGAAATGACTTTCAGTGAGAAATAACAGTAAGATATAGTTTAAATAAATTCAAAATAACTTTGAATGCCTTCCTTTCTAGGTTCTGAATTCAAACATCTCCGAGAAAAACTTTAAATTACGAGTAAAGATCTTAAAAATTAAAAATTGTCTGATTGCTGGAAAGTGAAACATCGCGCACGCTATTAAAGATGAGGCCAAATAATTTTAAAATCAAATCCTTCACCAGCTAAAATAAACAAACACAGCTAAAAATAACTTCCAGAATTTTTATTCATTCCAACTATTTCCCAATACATCTTAACTCG
Source organism: Meta bourneti (assembly GCA_933210815.1). Classification (NCBI taxonomy): domain Eukaryota; kingdom Metazoa; phylum Arthropoda; class Arachnida; order Araneae; family Tetragnathidae; genus Meta; species Meta bourneti. The sequence goes on along the minus strand of OW119929.1, from coordinate 47,695,318 downwards.
GTTGAGCCATTCTTTCCAATAGCGTAACATTTTACCTTCATCAATCATAAATGTTGTAGCAGGGTCTCCATTTTCATAAGCAACAACTAGTAATCCTTTGTTTGCCTACAAAACAGCACACGCTATATATAAATACATATAAACCATAATTTATCACGATAACATTTAAAAACTCTTAGCTTTGATCTAAAAGGAAGCAATTCCTTAGGTGTTCAACTAATGAAAGTTAATGCACTACACAGGAACTTACTACTACATTATAGATAATGAAATAAGAATCAGATTGTAAGACAAAAATCGTAGGCAAATATTATAATAGAGAGAACGGAATGGTTAGTTACACACACATTTCAGTCACAACAGGAAAATTCTTGATCGAAACTTCCAAAATCGTTTGATCATCTTTGGAAGAATATTTAACAATAGGTCCAAACTCTGATGGTCGTAAAAGCAGGAGAAATTTTGTTTAACTCAAAATTTAAAAAAAAAGTACATTTCTGAAGCCAGTTTCAGTGCTGTGGTATTGGTTGTGATAATCAAGAACGTTTTAAAAGCGAAAAAAATCCGAAGGGTAGTTAACCCAGTGGCTTTCAACGAGCAGTACTTGATACATTTTATTGCACTGAGTATATGAAAATTCATCGCATGGAATACATGGTTTTTCTTTAAAGCTAAATACACAGAACACTTGTGTTTTGGTAACCTCTTTAGTAACTTGTGCCGTGATTTGGCATATTACTCGAATGCAGCGCGTCACGAATAATAGATTAATGCCAAACATTGTCGAAACGGTGTCGACGAATCAAATTTAAAAAAAAAAAACAGAATTTTCTTCTCCAGTAATTTATTGAAAACCCTCTCAGAGGAGTGGGAAAGGGAGGAGTTCAAAGTCCCCCCCCCCCCCCATTGATATAAAATCATATTTTTCTTTTTCATGCCCGAATCGTATCTCTTTTAAAGCGAAATTTTAAATTTCCTTCCTTTAAACAATCAAGATAAATCTGATGAAGTTTAAAACTGACAAAAATTCCAACGAAGTTGCGGATTTTTGTCTCACCCAGTTTTTTCCATACGCAAGCAAATGAGTGGAATATGAAGGGCAATCTTTCAGGAATGTGAGCGAGTCATCCGCAGTGTTCACTCGCTCATAATCCTAAAAGATGCATTTACCCTTATGCCGCATTTTAATTACAATAAAGTAGTCAATTAATTATAATCACTTTATATCAATAACACTGATAAAATTTTCACAAAAGTTTAGCTTCAGAAATAAAGTAGCCATTTCTCATTAATTTCTAGGTGCTAAGCACGAATATGACAATGAAAATGCTAAATTGGTTTCTTAGTAATTCAAATTAGCCTACTGACATTAAGCAGTAAAGATAAGTGTCCACCTCTGCTGACCACATCACTTTGTCACTTAACTCAAAAGCAATCTCTAGAGAAAATCCAACATGCACTTAACCAATATCATAGTTTTCGACCTTGACTTTTTAACTAACAGCCAAACGAAAAGGGTCTAAGCTTATTTTTCACCTCTCTGAAGTTGGTTGTCGACAACGGTTGGTATAAAGTCGTTGGGTTCGAGGTTAACGAAAGTCGTTTGATGGTAATTGCCATAGCCGTCTCACACTGAATTACTTTTTCAATTTCATCAATACCAACTTAAGTCCTGATACCGATTAACATAAAAAGTTAAAAGCATGTTGTAGAATGGGACCGTTTCGTAAACGACAGATTTGTCTAACGCCGGTCAGCCAATTGGTTAAAGTAATCGATTTCTAATAGACGGAGCATGTGAGCGTGGCTTCCTGTTATTTACCCCGACCGCTCAGTTCGAAGATCTCCAAGTGAGTAATATAATATTGGAAGAAAGCACGAATTCTAAAACAGAACTAATTGACAAGCCATTCAACATAAGTGTACGCTTCGATAACCAATCGGCCTACGTCAATTCCCAAGACCTAAAATTTTGAGATCTTAAGACAAGCGACGGAGTTTATATGCTCCGTCTATTTCGTTAGAATAGTAGATCCTCTTGGTGTTAAAATCATTAGTACCATCCATTCGCCACTGAGGAACTCGAAGATCTGAGGACTACAAAAACCCTTTAATTTTCCGTTTAGTGTAGGCAGAATGTTTCAGTCAGTTACTTGAACACTGTTCCTGTTCAATTCATGTCTTCTACAAAGTGTTTCGCCAGACTGACTTTGATATGCAGGGTTTATAGGAGGGTTCTGTGTGGTCAGTGCTGGGGGTGCAGCATATTCTTTTCACCGAATTCCTTCAGATTCCCTCGGAAAATAGTCTGCTCCTATAATGCAAGGCTTTTCTTGGATGTTCCATTGACATCGAAACGAAGTTATTCTAATTTTTTCTGAAGATTTCATTGCTGAAGTCTTGATCACAGTGAACTTGATTTGCTCTTGAGCAGCTCTAAATCATGAACAAAATCGTTCAGTGTTTTTCTTGTGGGGTTCTGTGTAGTAGTGAGCAGGATTTTTGGGTTCCTATTTAGTTTAGTTTAAAGCACTCCATTTCCAATCTCTTAAAATATTTTTGCGATTGGGACGTCTTGAATAAAATTGCAAATTTTAGACCACCTGAAAACCCCTAATTTTGGGGTTGCAACCTATAAAATCCTAAAACGGCTTTAGTGCCTAAAAAGTCCTAAAATGACTCGAAAAGTACAAAAGCCTTTATGTTTTATTATTCGATTTCAAATGTATTTTGAGCATGATTTTCTTCTAAAATAATCCTATATGGAACAGTAACTACTATATCTATCATTTCAATAATTTATTTGTTTATTCAATAACTGCAAGACAAAGGGTTTTATTATTTAGAACTGTCATAATGTGTCTACTCCAATGAATTGAAGTTTATTTTTGCTTATTATCAATCTATTTTTGATAAAAATAAATTATCCTGATTAAAACAGGCAGTTAAATTTTTTCAATGGGCTTTTGTTTAACCGCCTTGTGACATCACAAACACAAATCATAATAAGCAAATTAGGTTTCATGATGCCAAATAATTTAGGGCACTTCTCGTTTTTTGCAGAAACAATTGAGAATTATTTCAGACGTATGATACATTCACAATTCATAATAAGTACTCTGGGTAGAGATGCAGTATCCAATTTAATCCTAGCATACAGTATGGTCTGCAAATTTATGTAATTTTTAAATCCTACAATTTTAATTAGTGTTCCGTCATCTACCATTGAAATATGCCTTTTTTTCGGTCCACCATAACCATTTGGCAGTGACGTGGTTACAAAATTAAAGGTCATGCCATTAACTACGAATTCACCCAGCATTCAAAGGAAAACTATAAAAAGATTGGTTCCCACAATTGGTGCCCAAATTATTGATGTTATTTGATGAAAATGATTCCGACACTAGTGTTCGAAGGCAAAAAATTAAAATTCTGTTTTTCATTTTATCAATTCTACCACTGTATTAGAGGCTCTTCAATAGGGAATACTGTGGCTGTTTGTTACACTTGTCGCTTAGTAGTGACAACTACAAAATAAGGAGCTTAAGTGCCTTTGATTAATGTGATAGAACAAATGCATCAGGACGAATAGACATGCTATTGTCCACTTCTGTAACCTTGTTAATATCTCTAGAAACAAGTCATAGAAATAAGTCAATTGTGTGATTACTGGGATTCTGCAAAATTAGAAACAGCAAATGATATTACCAGTACATTGCCATTCTACCACAATGAAAGGCTTATTACATGAAATACTTTTGAAGGCATGTATGCAACATCTTAGTCATAGATCAAGCATTCCAAATTTTTGACTTGGAAATGTCACTTTCGGCAACTGAAAACAAATGTATTGCATCCCACTATGATGAAATGTTTTGAAATTTATTGAATTATTTCAGTTTTATTTGTATTTTGTCTACAACTTTTCATTGGGCAGACTACGAAGGCGTATTTTTGAAATCAGAGCCAAGAAAAATGTTCAGTCACATTCATGTTCAGCACATTAAAATCAGAAATGGACATTTTTCACTCAGAAACAATTTTATTGCTGTCCAGGGAAATCTGAACAATACTTCATGGAAAATTAACATTTACTTAATTCATTTTCTTAAATTAGGAATTATTTTGGATGGTTTGACATGAAACTATTTCATAGTTTTCTTTGTAATGTTTTAGTTGATATGCTTGTCAGTCATGTATATACCAATTAAATAAAGGCAGAATAACATTTGGGTTTTCATGCTCCTTTCCCCATATTATTGTTTTATCAGCAATTCTTACAAGTTTCATTCTTAGAATTGCTACAAGTTTCAAGCCCCCACTGGGTGTGATTAGCCTCGTAAGGGTGGCAACTGAACTTTGTGTTCTGTTGACCCTTCTGTACAAAAATCTTTGTCCCACGTCGATTCAATCTACTGAAATGGAAATTGGTTTGCCGTTATTTCATGAATTGACTAAAGAGGATTATTTATGAGGTAACAATAATGAACTGAACCTTTGTTATCTGCATATCATTCATAGGAGCCCAAAATTCATGAATGCAATTCAATAGGAAATAACCTCTATAAATTCATACGCACAAAATATGCAGTCTTCATATGGTTGGTTAAGTTTCATAGTGCAAGGGCCATATTTGGCACAGCTGCAACAGCAGTCTTCTGATTAACTTGAGCAGGATCTCCATAATTTTCGATGGCAACACCCAACTTTGATGCCAAATTTCTTATCAATATCCAAATTTAACCTTGGACACTGTTTTCAAGTCCTTTATTTAGGTCCTTAAAAATTATGAGCATTTATTTTTAATAACCTAATGTTAAATTATTTTACCACACTAATGGGTCATTCCATGTGAAATGAGCAAAAATCAGAAAAAACCTGTGGCCATAGGATGACGGACTTTCATGAAATTTGCTACAGGGGTATAGTTTATGCATAAATAACGATATCCAAAATATTTTGGAAATTTCAGGTATTTTAAGGACTTGCAACTTTGAAGAGCAGTTGTGAAATCGCTTGATGTTGCATGTTAGACGATTTCTTTCTCAAAAACTACTTAATGTAGACAACAATATTTCGTATTTTTGTAATCTATAAAGAATTTTCTTTTTATTTATTTGGAAACAACAATTTTAAACATCATATTTAAGATAAAAATTAGTAGCAAAAAATGGAAAATAGTCGATTTTGATAAAAATTAAAAAGGTTTCTATGGGCTAAAGGAAATTAAATGCATCGCTGAAATTCATACCAGATACAGTGCTAGGTATGATAAAACTACTGCTGAAGTTTGGAAGTCGGCTTTTATTTTCTTCATCTTCCCAACAGCAAAGGAAAATCATAAAATGACGGTTTTCCACTTAAAATAAGCAAACAAAATCAGATAAAGGAAAGCTGGCAAAAACTATATTTCGGAATAATATAATCTAATATGTCTATTACTTGTAAAAAATAAGGATTGTATTTTGAGTCTCAAAGCAACAGTAAGAAAATTAGTAATATGCAAAAACACGTTCTTGCCCATCGATCAATTGGCACCTGAAAGTTTCGGTGCCAAACGACTATTTGGATAGGCCTGACAGATTACCATATTCCATCAATATTGTAATAACTGGCAATGTTTATTATCGCCAATCATAGCATTTTCTTCCTATTCTAAGTATATTACTCATTTCAAATGACAACAATGAAATGAAAATAATGAAACCATAAATCAACAATGAAATACCAAATTATTTTTAATTTTTAAAGTAAACTATAAAAGCAGGATATCAAATCACAATTAAAAAAGCTTAAGCATTTAGAACTTTTACTTGGTTGTCTCCTTTCAAATTAACTTTCACTCTGATAAAGGTCTCTTGTTCAATTTTGTAGTTGCTTAAATTGAAATTTCTTCTAGTGCTGCCGAATTCTTGAAATCTTTACTTATTTCACTAGTGATTGTGATAAATATGGAACAAGGATTCATGAGTTATGTACATTTGGGAGAATCGGGTATAACAATGACATTTAAATTCTTTTTACTGTCAAAATTAGTGTTTACCTGTCTAATAATGCTTAATATTTATAAAACGCATTTAATATTCACAGGTAATAGTATTTAATACTTATGTTTCCTAAGGTAAAAGCTTTCCCTCAGTCAAATATTCATTTAAAAAAATTGAATTGTATTTTTCCATAATTTTACTTTTAAATGTTTTTTTCTTTATAAAGGAGTAGAAATACAATCACCAAATTATGCCACGCTATTTGTTAGGAAAAGTTTTTATTAAGAATGATTTTTAATACTGTCTTTCCATTTCTAGGTACCAGAGCAATTTGAAATTTGTAGATTGGCAAAATTTCCATTTTTGTCGATCTCTCAGATTCAGCAATGGCAGCTATTAAATTATATTCTGACATTTCCTAAGAGACCTTTTCTGAAGAATGTAATAATATAAAAGTTTTAATTTGCGCCCATAACTTATTGAATTATAGGATAGCAAACAGGGCACTTTTAGTGCTAGAAAATCTAAATTTGTGTGACCTTGAACTTTAAATGTCAATAATTAATAAAATTTAATTTCTGAAACCTAATATTTTGAAGTTGCTCATTACTACATGTGTCCTATTTAAAAACTGATTTTCATAAAATTAGGTGATATGTCAGCCAGACGATTTGCTCATTTTGCATGGAATGACCCTATGCATCTTTCGAAATAATCCAGTTAAATTAGCCCTTGTGTAGAAAAAAATAATCATACAGCAACATACCAAAATAATCTTCCTAGCTTGCTGATATTTTTTAACATTAACTACTATTAAAAACACAAATTTCTAAGTAATGTTTCATTTTTTAATTTAGAATGTAATATGAATTATGAAATTTATATTTTAATTTATATATTTAATTATATATTATATTAATTTATATATTTAATTATACTTTAATTTATTTTATTAATTTATATTTGTAAAATGCATAATAGTAACCTTGATATATCTTGTTGGAAATCAATTCAAAAGGACTGTATTGCGAAGCATATAATTTCAGCTCTTTACTTATGATAGTTTTTCAAATTGGTCATACAGATAATAGAAATGATGAAATTAAGAAGAGCAAAGAAATATAACTTCATAATTAAAATTACATTATAAAACTATTTACAAAAGAACAATATTAATTAAAATTTTATTTTGTTGTTTACATGGTTGGTTGGTTTATTTGGGTTTTATGGTGTAAAGTCCAATAATGGACAAGCTGTGCTGTTGTTTACATGGAAAATAGAACAATTGTGAAAAGCTAAGTTTGTAAAAGATAATTTTTTATCAAATCACATAAAGTTTTTGTAAATTCATATTGCATACTACAAATTATTTTTAAAGAGAAACATTACTTAAATTTTATTTTCATTCTTTAGTATATTATTCACATACAAGTGTAATATGTATTTGTTTTTATCGTGTTAGCATGTAATATGATAAAACAATTAAGCATGATAAAATTATTTTGGAAGATGCTGCTCTGTAATGTTTTGAAATATTATATATATAATTTCATATTAAAAATAAACTTAAAAAACAAACATTATATAACAAGATGTTGTTGGAGTTCTTTAATAGCAACACGAGAATATCAGATAGAAAGATATAAATAAGTCTCCAAACTTGAAGTGCTCATCATCCATAAACAGACCAAATGACTTGAAAATCAAATTACATTTTGATAGATTCGAAACTTGTCATCAAAATCGAGTGTTCCTATTGAAAATTATGAAGTGTGTGTGCAATTTGATTTGAAGAGTTTTCCTATAAATTGTTTATCGCACAATGATTAATTTCACAGAAGGCAGGTAAGGTTTTCTCTTTTATGCAACTTAAGCATAGTTAAGCAACTCTTAGCATTCTGATAATTAAATAAAAATTAATTACTATAATGCAATACTGTAACTAATACAGCAGCATCCTAGTGTAAAGGGTTAAAATGTATGATTACGATGATTTTAATATTCAATTTTCATATAACTTTAATATTCAAAAAAGTTTTCAGAGGCTTCAATGATTTTTTCAAGATAGCACCATGCATTTCTTTGTATTTACCATATATCGGATAGTAACATTTTACATGGTACCATAATCAAGATGGCATAATTAAGTTTTAGTTTATTTATCTTGTTCGTTTAACAATTTTCTCAAAACATGGATTTACTTAACTTAAGCATAGTTAAGCAACTCTTAGCATTCTGATAATTAAATAAAAATTAATTACTATAATGCAATACTGTAACTAATACAGCGGCATCCTAGTGTAAAGGGTTAAAATGTATGATTACGATGATTTTAATATTCAATTTTCATATAACTTTAATATTCAAAAAAGTTTTCAGAGGCTTCAATGATTTTTTCAAGATAGCACTATGCATTTCTTTGTATTTACCATATATCGGATAGTAACATTTTACATGGTACCATAATCAAGATGGTATAATTAAGTTTTAGTTTATTTATCTTGTTCGTTTAACAATTTTCTCAAAACATGGATTTACTTAACTTAAGCATAGTTAAGCAACTCTTAGCATTCTGATAATTAAATAAAAATTAATTACTATAATGCAATACTGTAACTAATACAGCGGCATCCTAGTGTAAAGGGTTAAAATGTATGATTACGATGATTTTAATATTCAATTTTCATATAACTTTAATATTCAAAAAAGTTTTCAGAGGCTTCAATGATTTTTTCAAGATAGCACTATGCATTTCTTTGTATTTACCATATATCAGATAGTAACATTTTACATGGTACCATAATCAAGATGGCATAATTAAGTTTTAGTTTATTTATCTTGTTCGTTTAACAATTTTCTCAAAACATGGATTTACTTACCAAATATTGAAATCTTGGATCAAAATTCAAAGCACCTACATATGCAGCAACCTGAAGGGGATTATCAAAGGTGCTACTTAGACTAGTTTTAGTTTTCTTTGATGTTTTCCATTCTATAACAACCAATTGATCTCTGCAAAAAAGTAAATGAAAAAACTTTAAAATCAAAATTTTTGATAAATGTTTCTGTCACTGCTCACATTATCTATTTCTTTACCTAATCTAATTTAATTTTTAGACAAAAGCCTTCCAACATTTTTCTAAATATAAGTAGAATGTGTAAATCTAAATAAATATCGCATAGCAAAATGAATAAGCACAGAAATGAATGGTTTATGAGAGAAAATAAACATAATTTAGAAAAATAATTGAAAACTTTACAACTGTCATAAATTAAAAAATTGTCTTTCAAAGAGCCTTTTTAAAATTATGCTAATAGCTAAGAGAATATTTGAATAAGTTTTAAGTAAACAGATCTACTTAGGAAGTCGGAGGTGGTATGGACAAATGAAACTAGGAAAACATTTCACATTCATTGATGAATTAACACTTTGTAAAATAACTATTTAAAATTATCAAGACAAATAAATACAGACAGTAACTATTATCTGTTAAATTTATTGCATTCACTTTAATGCATGTTTAGAAAATAAAAATTCAATAAAACAAGCAGGGTATGCATATTTAAATCAATTTATTTTTACTTTTAAAAATTATAATTTAAATCAAATTTTAAGTCATGTAGGAATGCCAATGACAACCCCAACAATTATATCTCTTTTAGCTCACTGAAAGCAAATGTCACTCACAAATCTTTTGATCAGCAGAGGCTAAACTTTATACATACGGGGCTAGTCCATACATTGCAGAGTGTTTTCAGTTCATTTTGTCATACTCTTCTCCATGGAAAGATTGGATATACTTTAATTTAGTATGCTACAATCGAACACTGAGTGCCCCTCACTTCCTAGCACTTCCCTAATAAATCCCCATGAAGAAATACAACTGAGTAGAAATAAAGAGCCTCTTAATATTTGCAAAAAGTAAAATAATTATAAAGTATGCCCAAAATAATGAAAATTCAAGTGAAAGTAGATGAGTTTTTTATTTCCTCTTTGAGAAATCATTGTATTCCAGGAATGGGGGAAACTCGTTTAGATTCCAGTGTTTGTGTAGAAGACAAAAAAGCCATTCATAAAGTTATCTTTCCACAACTATTTCTGTATTCGTAGAAAAAATATTTTTAACAAAACACTGTAACTAAACTCATAGTTTTTACACTTAAATCAAGTTGTCTAATGAAATAACCAGAAAATTAAAATTTAATCATGATTTATAAAATTTAAAATTAAATTTTTCTCTCCCCCGAAGTAATATAATAAATAATTATCTCTAAGAATTCTGAATTAAACTGTTTGCTTTTTAATTTAGAATTCTTTAAATTATCATGAAGTATAATTTTAAGTATGGATTTGTATCATGAAAAACAATTCAAATGAAAGAATAAAAGCAACATCCAGACCTAAAAATAATGTTAATTGCTTTAATCTTTCAAAAATTTGACCTGCTAGATATATATATATATATATAATGTACATATATGTGTATATATATGTACATATATATACATGTACATACATATATATGTACATATATATATACATGTACATACATATATATATATTTTTTTTAACATAATTCAATTCTGTTTAGAAACCCCACCAATTTGCATGTATCATATCCAACAGGTTTAAACATAGGGTCAGTGAATTGACCTTTAGACTATGGGCACTACAACAGTTGTATCATGAGATTTTTCCTTCCTACAGCATCTCGGTACAGACGCTGTACCGAAGATTTTATCCCCCTTTTAAGTGACCATTGACATCGATCACCATTTGCGAGCTGTCAGGCAACTGGCCCTTAAGAGGGTCGGTCCTTTTGTTCGAGGCTCATCCCTGTCGATCATAGTATGAAATCTTTGGGAAAAGGAAAGTTGTGCCACTAATATCTCTGTCAAGCCAAACACTATGCCAAGATGAGAGGGCATTTTTTGGAGTGGTTTCTCAACGAGCGTTATGCTTAAAACGATTCAGTATCTGAAATTGTTACACAAGGTAACTTTGGCTTTATCCATTTGCTTTAAAATCAGAACATACAATTCCATTATATACTCATCAAAAATATCTTTTTAAAGGCTGTACGACTATACAACAATGCTCCCATTAGTATTTATAACTAACATAATTTTATGTATTATTCTTTTCATGAACAAATTTGCAACAATAACCTTTGATACCTGATTTATAAGTAACTTTTTCTGTAATTTTCTATTAAATAGCCAATAAGAATAAGGTTAGAGAATTGGTTTTTACTTTAATAATTTAAACATTGAACACAATCCATTGGAAAGAAATTGCTGTTTTTAACAAAGTTTGTATACAAACTTAATAAAATAATTCATGAATATTTTCGCACATGAATTCAAAACTCTTGTTTGTGAATAGAATTTATTTTTATGCTTTTATGAATGTCATATATAAGATAAATATAGTTATGATTAAAATGGACAGTTTACGTAGTTATGGTATAAGTTACAGTAATTAATCATATATTTTCTTTTAAATTTAAATGGAAGGCGTTGCTAATTTGAAATATGTGAGAAAAACAGAAGATTGAGGTTATTAGGAATTCTAACAATTTAAAATATTTGAATGATTCAGATCCAGTTTGTAGGTTGTTTACAGGACCACTACAAAAGTTCTCCTAGTTTATGACTATTGTATTATATAGCATAACAGTATTTGGGCTCCACTCTCATTCACTTTTCAATATTCTCAACATCATTGATTGATCACACGAGTCAATTCCATTGACATCTTGCTGATTCAGAATCGCTTTTAACATTCTCATCTATCCAAAAGGATAGATTATTAACATGACCTCACCTTGGACAGCCATCATCTTCACTTGAAAGGTCATCATAACTTGAAGTAAATTTTAAAAGAATTGCGTCCATTTTTGTGTAACTCAAAATTATATTGCGTAACGTATTATTACTCAAAACTATTTCTTTTTCGCTTACTCATCTCCAAATTTAAACTAAAGTTAAATTCTGTTTCTAAAATTAAATGTGCAATCGATTATAATAGCGCAAGGAAAATTTAAGAATTATTATTAACTGTACAACTGACTAATATGACAGATCTGTAGCAAAGAACTAACAGAATACGAAGGTTGTACTAAAATCTAGAAAGGAGTAAAAAGGACCTTATATGGTTTCTTTTCAAAGTTTTTAGCTGCTTCTCACAATTCTTTTATGCAAAACGATAGCCTGTTCAAGAGTGATAAATTGAAATGAAAAAATGCAGTTTGTTATCAAAGATAAGTATACTATTCTGGCATTTGATTCTTTGGAAACCTAAAGGAACACTTGTAACCTGAAGTAAGCAGTTATGGGTTTCTCAGAAATAAGAGGAATGAATCTACTAGTTTCACACGCTTTGTCCAATATATTTATTCCTATAAAAAAGTGGGAAGCTGTTGAAAATTTCGCCAAAAATTATCCTGTGAGTCGCACATATCTGTATTCTGACCATCGCAATGGCAATTGCATTTCTTCTTAATTGATGACATCTGGGTATGTGGGAGATGATATATCTTCCTTTATCATTGGTAGAATGACTTAAAACATACTGCACAGGAATCTGACTTGAGGGGCACAAATGGTTCTCACGCTGACCACCGAAGGAGTTTTCCCTAGTTATTGTCAGAGCACCACTCTTGAAGGAATGTTTATAGTACTTTTATTTCTTATCATCACTTAGTTTTGAAATATTTCGATTGTTAGAAATATTTTCGATCTTCCTGCTTTCAGTCGATCTAATTAACTTTAGTGTTGCAAGTGATCGCAGAGAATCAAATCAAATCAACCTGCTTTCTGTACTAAATATTACTCAGTAGTTAGTTGATATTCTGCTTATTCGCAATAGCGGCAGAGTTATACTCAAGCTGTTTTCATAAATGTAGACTTTCAGTTTTTAGTGACTAATGGTGATAATCACTATACATATTCAAAATTTTCCACTAACTTTAAATATTTTACTTTACATAATGCCAACTTTGCATTGGTTGATTTTTACCTGATTTGCACAAGAGTATGTCGAAGAACGAGAAATTTTTAAATTTCTAAGTACAAGTTTACTAATATCAAAATTGCTGCATTTATGTTATTTTAATGTTGGTTGGTTTCGGGTCTTATGGCGCAAGGACCATATTTGGCCACGCTGCACCAAGCACAAGACAGACCACAATGAGGGAGGAAGAAAAAGCAGAAGGGTAGGCGAGGGTAAAAGTGAAAGGGAGGAAAGATCACTCGGGTACCTCAGGTTTGTGATGTCCGTACACACCTAAATAAGATGTGCCTGTGAAGGCGTTATTTTAATGCAAAAGAAGAATCCACTTTTCATGAATTTAACATAATGATAGAATGTAACCATGTTTTTTCATTAGCCAAAAATTATTCAAACTGTTCCAATAATTTATTTTTACATTTGGATTGTACCTAAACATTTAATATTTTAGGTGGAACCATGCTCTCCAAATTATTTTAATTTAAAAAGATGATTTTTCAATCATCTTTAAAACCATATGCAAAAATAAACGATGAAACTGTCGGTCAATATTCATAAAGAAAGTGTGTACATCTTTTTTGTGACAAAATCTTTATTGCAAAAGAAGTGATTTTCTAAAATCCAATGGAAACTTGAGCGCTATAAGAATACTAAAATTAGATCAAAATGTTGGAGACTGGTGTGCATGAAACTCACTTGATAAGGAAATTTGCAGTCATTTTATATATCTTCTCTCGTCTGACTGAATTCTAAAACTGATTTTTAAAGTGAATTAAAACCTTTACAACATCTATTAGAATAACAACCAATTACTTTCCCTGCATGTACAATTTTCAATAAATTTCAAAACAAGGATTCAAAGGAGTTCCATTCAGTTAAAAAAGCATTTTGAAAGCACAGTAGTAAGAGCTTTTTCTCGTAAGATATTGAGCCTATTAAATACCACCGGTCAAGCAAACATTGTCTTTCATTATTTAATCATTCTTAACAAATTCATAAAATAATAAAATTTTAAACATGTGCAATAAAATAATACTCCTAAAGAGAACGAAACATAAGTGCACTCCTTATGTGCTTTTTACGTTTTAATTATTTAAATAGAAAATATCTGTCATTTAGATTTGTTTTGTAATGTAAACACTTTACAACCAATTATATTTTACCTTAAAATATGAATATTATGAACGATAATTTAAAAGATCACCAAATATACAAAATCACACTGACAATTTTAGAAATTAACTATCGAAATCTTGCATTTGATTTTTAAAAATGACTGTGAAATCAAAATCTGTCATTGAAATACTAATAAAATAAGTAAAACAAATGAAGTATGCATTTGCTATTATCCAGACTTCCATAAACAAATTTTAATCCAAACCTCAGAGTTCCTTGTGCAAAGCATCAAGTGGGGTTTAAAAGAGAGTAAATGGTTGAAAAGTAACAAACCCAAGAGCAGTGATTCAAAAATGTAGCAATCATTCCCCCAATTTCCATTGAGCGGCATAGGGACAACACTATGAAAGGAAAGCGAGCTAGGTGGTCAGTTATAAAAGTCATTCACCACTCTCTCGCCCAAGTTCTGTCGGGGAAGGAAGTCAGGAGAAATCTGCCGTTCTGAGACACGGGTTACAAAATTTGGACGCTGTAGTCTAAAGGTTAAAATTAAAATTTTAACATTTAAATTTAAAAAATTTATTTAAATCAATTAGATTGATTTCTATTTTTTAATCACAATTTTTTATACCCTGAAGCCAAGAGCAGAGAAAGAACATAGGTTTAAATGTTTCAATGTGGCCAACTGGGACTATAGTAGGATACATAAGTATATATATCCCACCAAGACAACTATAGTCCCAGTTTTGAGGAACATTAAAGTACTCATAGTAAGAATGAAGAAATGAAGAATGTTTATAATTCAGTTAACTTAAGTTTTGAGGAATATTCATAGCAAATTAAAGCATTGTTAAAAATACAAATTGCTACAATTGTTTACTTTGAAAATAATGTTTATTCTCATAATAAAAATGTTTTAATTGAAGCAGAAAATTGAAAAATATAGGTATGGCTTTTTCAGACATTTTGTTGGTTTATTGGCAATTTTTAGTAGGGAAATAAAAAATGCAATGAATAAATAACACAATGAAATGATTAAATTAAATATGTATGTTAACTTTTGCTCCTAGTTCAATGCAAGAATATTCAACTTTCATTTCAGTGAATAATAAATTAGAGTTTTTTTCCTATGAATTGTAGAACCATAAATAAGAAAAATTATCACTGCACAAGTAGAAAACTTTCAATAAAAAAATTATCTTATCATATAAGAGAATGGTAAACAGTAAAAATATTTACTTATATTTAGCAAAGCAATCAACAACTCCTTTGTAACGCAAAAAAGGATGTGAAATTCGTTCTTCCATCAGTTTAATGTCGCTAACACGAGGAAAAACATATCTTAAACTCTTCCAGTGCCCCTTTATTGCTTCTTTAATATTCAGCTCAGCTTCAGGTGTTGATGTTAGAAAATTGTTGATGCATTCATGAAAAGAAGCTCCATTTGCTAAGATTTCTAGACAGAGAAAAAAATATTATAATCAAACTACATCTTAAGACAGAACTTTAACCCTCCTGGTGGTGTTTTCGACAAGGTATCCTATCATTGGCCAAACTGACCAGATCTTGTTGGACAAGATATCTCATTAGAAGAAAACACGATCATTAGAAAAAACTGACCAGATCTTGATTCTATTATCATAAAAAAAATTGGGGGTATCTTGATAACGAGACATCTTGTCATTATCAAAATTGGTCAGATCTTGATGGACGAGATATCTCGTCAAAACCATTTGGAGGGTTAAAATTAATGTAACACAAAATATCTACAAAGAGTGCACCTGTTGTTACACGAAAAGTGGTTCCTGAAAGGCTAGATGTTGAATATACATTTTTATAGTTACTAATTCCATATTTTCAACTCAACAAAATAAAATTGTAAAATGTTTAGTCATCTTTTAGTCTGTTTCAAAGTACGAACAAGTCTTTTTAAGAGTTAGAATGAATGATTGCACTTAAATAATGAGCGATTCATGCATTAAAAAACAGATGTCATCTTGTTTCGGTTTTATAGAATGGTTCAACCCTAACATAATTTCTTTTAATTATGGTTAACATTTTAAGGGCATATAAAAATACAACAGCATCTTCTAACCTCATAATTATAATCTAGTTAAACAAGAAATTAAATTCAATGCTCACTAACAGGGTCGGTTAAAATTGAAAACAAGTTATTTTTATTTTTAAAAATCATGACTAAAATAAAATTTTAAATTTTCTTTTTTTTCTAAAAGTTTAACAATAGTGAAAATTAAATAACCTCGGACAGGACACATGTTGTTTTAAACAAATAAGTTAAAATTTACTTCTACTTAATATACACTATTGTTTGTGAAATTTGCAACACCATGAAAGAATCATGCAAATTAAACAAAACTTGCAGGAAATGCAAATGATTATAATTACAAAGGATTCCCTTGTAATTCTAATCATTACAAAGGCATGCAAGGATTCCCTTGACGCTGAACCTCAGGCTACAATGGGCTCATCAACACAGCCAATGGCGTGCCGATTGGCAACAAGTCGTCTTCTCAGATGAGTCCCGCTACAATCTGGACTATAACGATGGACGCGTACTCGTCAGACGCTACAGAGGTGAATGCCTTCTCCCGGAGTGTCTTATTCAGCAAGACAATGCCCGTCCACATGTTGCTCAGAATGTACAAGCCTTCTTCAGTGCACGACAGGTTCCGCTTCTTCCATGGCCAGCACGTTCCCCGGATATGTCGCCCATTGAGCATGTCTGGGATTACATTGGACGGCGACTGGCTCATACCGCTTGCCGGGCAGAGTACGGCTGAACTTTGGCATCAGAGGCCATCTGGAATGCCATTCCTCAGCATGACATTCAGAATCTATGATTCGATGCCATGACCTGTACACCACAGTAGTGCATAATACTCCAAGAATAATCCTTTTGTAACTGAAAATTATTGGCTTCCATACTTTGAGGAACTCAAGAGATAATAGCATTTGTTTGGATAGTAGTGCCAATTTGGTGATATTATTGGATGTCCTAAGTAACACACCGGCCAATTTCTGGTAGTCATGGTACAGGTTACAAGATTGAAAAGTTCCTAGTTTGAATCCAGGGTAAGGCATGGATGTTTGTCCATCTGGAGTGAATGTGTGGTCTTTCTAAACAGGTTGTGCCTTCAATATATAGTACGTATGGGAGGCATAACATGAATCCACTCCTGCTGTGTACCAGGGTAACTCCAAGTGGTTTACAATTGTAGTGCAACAATGACTAATATTCAATTGTCAAGGGATTGAAAAAGAAGTAATACACCACTTGCTTCATACGAGGTTTGTTAAAAAATATCCTACCTTTATTCATAAAAAATACTCATATTCAGATACAACAATCTTACATTAATCTCCTTCAAAGTAGTCCCCTTTGGCTGCCACACACTTCTCCCAACGGTTCTGCCACTGTCGGAAGCAGCGCAGGAACGTCTCTTTCGAGATGGCGCGCAGTTGGTCTGTTGCATTCTGCATGTCTTCTCTGGACTGAAATCTGGTCCCTTTCAGGGGCATTTTCAGCTTGGGGAAAAGCCAGAAGTCACACAGAGCCATGTCGGGAGAGTAAGGAGCCTGATGAAGCACAGGTGTGCTGTGTTTGGCCAGGAAACTATCAAATGTGAAGGTGCGTTATCATGATAGAGCTGCCAATTACCCATAGGTCAGGCCGTTTGCGTCTCACAGCGTCATGAAGGCGACGCAGAACCTCTTGGTGATGGTTGTGCAGTGTAGTGCGTACTTGTGATGAATCATGCCACTGGAGAAAAAGAAGACGGTCAGCATGACTTCGACATTGCTGCGGACCTGCCTTGCTTTTTTGGCCTCGGCGATGTTGGATGATTCCATTGTGATGACTGCCACTTGGTTTCTGGGTCATACCCATAAACCCAGGACTCATCGCCAGTGATCACTGTGCTGAGGAAGTTGGGATCACTGTTCAGTCTATAGCATGTCCTGTGCGATCTCCAAACGGAGTTGCTTCTGCTCGATCATTAGCAGCTTTGGCTTGAACTTCACTGAAATTCTCCTGAAGCCCACATCCTCAGCAAAATGGAATGAAAGGATCCAATGCTGATGCTCGCCTTGTCTGCAAGTTCTCTGATCATGATTAGATGATCCTGCATCACCAGTGTCCTCACTTGACGATCTCATTCAATGACGATCTCATGGATGTTGAGGGCCTACCAGAACGTGCTTCACTCTCCACTGATGTGCAGCCATCTTTGAAGCAGTTGTACCAAACCTTTATTGCTTCCATTAATCCTTTATTATCCATTGCTTCATCCCCGAAGGCTTGGATTGCTGATTGTTTCCACTTGGGAATCGCCAAGCTTTACACAAAATTTAATGCAGTAGCAATGTTCAAGTTTTTCTATCATTGTCAAAAATGAAAATCCGACAGTACTCATTGGTGGTCTGCCGGAGATTAACAGTTTCAGCAGGCAGGAAAAATTTCAAGCATGTGCATTAGTATCACCTACATACGTGCACCAAACCACGCCTCCCTAGCTTCATTTGTTTACGCATGAAAAATTATGATTGGATATTTTTTTAACAAACCTTGTATGTGTTTCGGAACTCGATTCTGTATCTATTGATCATTACCAATATTTATAAAAAATTTTCCTCACATTGGTGGGGGTTGGACCCCCGACCATAAAAATATTAGAACGCAAGGGGTTAGAGTTCCTAGGATTTTGCACCCCTTCATATAAAGCAACCTACTGAGTGAGATCGAATCACCCTGCATATTTGGTTACTCGTATTATCTGTATACAAATCATACTTATTTCTCTTATTTGGGGGTCCTGACCTTCAGCCATAAAAATTTTAAGGGGGTTGGCCCCTAGAACTTGGCACACATGGTGTAAGTGGGTTTTTAAACAAATTATTTGGTTACTCATTAGTGGTATATACTACCACATTTGGTAAAAATCAAAAGGTTTGGGCCCCTAGGAAGTGGATGCCCATTTTGGATGACAACTGGCCAACAAGTATTTCTCTTTTTTCACTGAAACCAAGTTATTGAAATCTGTTTATCAGCAGACATTGAGTTTTATATATAGGGTAATTGTGCAGTGGTTATGGTTAATTTTGGTATACTCATCCCAAGGAAGGATTGGATGTACTAGAACTAATGCCCTTTCAAAAGGGAAGCACACAAAAGGGGTTGATATTTTAATCTAATTCACAAAAGAGAAAGAAGCAGTACCGTAATGTCTGTCTACCATAAGAACTGCTATGTCTAAGTAGTGGCAGTCATTATAGGAACAGGACTTGTAGATTTTGAGTAGGGATGACTATGGTCGAAGTCTAAATTTTATCTTGTTTTTCGTGAATGTTGGCATCAGAAAAAGATGGTTTGCCATTCCTCTTCTCAATAGTAAATAAAAATCAGGGCAAATATTGTTTTAATTTGTCATTAAGTGCACCAATGTGAAAAAAATCTTGAATGCAATTTTTCAAGCATATACTATGGAAAATAAGATAAACCCATTTCTACGGCAAGTCAGATTTGATGATGGAAATAGTTTTCGTGGTTGACAGAAGGTACCCATATTATATGTATCATTTAGTTACAAGAGATGACACAATACAAATCATTGTTTTCTAACATAGTAGTGCATGAATAATGAAAAGAAGGTTCACATTGCTTAATAAAACATGATATTGAATCAACTGCTTTACAGGTACTCCTCACTTAATAACCTACCAGTTTAATGACCTCTCGGACTTAAGATCAGCTCTCCAACATGGAAAATCCCCTTTCACAGTCCGAGTCTCGGGAAATCCCTTTCTAAATCGAAGGCCATTTTCATACACACCAGCAAGGCCAGAGCCTAATACAGGCTCTGACAATACCAGTAATGTAATCAAATGGAGGATTGCATACGTAACATGGTAAGGCTACTGCCAACGTTGAACTTCACGAACTGGGCGTCGGAATATTATCATTACATGTTGTGTGGGTGATGCTATCTTACCCTGCACCTGTAATTTTTTGTTATAATTATTCCGCGGCACCAAATTTATAGACCGCTCCTTAAAACTAACCAATTATTCACACAATTTCCTTTGGTTGGTTGGGGTTTTATCGTGCAAGGGTCATATTTGGCCATGCTGTGCCAGACACAAGACATACAATATCAAGTAATTGACACACACAATGAAAGTTTTACTGACACAGGAGAGAAAAATACACCCAAGGAGGAATTCACCTGATAGGAATCGAACCTGCACCACCTACAACTCAAAGGTTGCTAGTGCAGTGGGCATACCCACTGAGCAACGAAGGCCCCCAATTTCCTTTGGATCAGAATAAATAAAACTTTTAAGCTCCTCTCGTATCGATAAATTCATTTACTGATCTAATCATAGGAAAGGAACTTTGCTGTTAAGTGAGGAGTTCCTGTATATAAATACATTAAAGTGCAAAGAAATTACATGAAAACACACCTGCATGATACTTTTGAAAACCTTCTTCACCAAGCTCATTTATCATTTTTTGCTTCCATCTTATCAGATTTTCTGCACTCTCTTTTGGCATAGTTTTTTCCAAAATTACAGATACACTTGGTTGGTAATTGCTTAATGTTTCTAATT
The DNA here is from genome assembly GCA_933210815.1 of Meta bourneti. Lineage (NCBI taxonomy): Eukaryota > Metazoa > Arthropoda > Arachnida > Araneae > Tetragnathidae > Meta > Meta bourneti. Next base: position 47,674,576 of record OW119929.1, on the reverse strand, counting down.
CTTTTCTTAGGAAGTTTAACTCATTTATTTTAAGTTCTCTGGTTTTTTCACAAGAATTTGATTTATTCATTAAAGGAAAATTTAACAGCATGTTAAAAACACTTTCATTTTTCAAATCATGTACTTGAAACTTTTCTAAATGAGATCTCTTAGCATCCAACTCAGGTTTCACAGGTGGTTCAAGAATTGGAATTAAAGTTTTGTGCTGAATGATTTTATTTGATTCATGACTTTTTTTCCTTTCATAAGAGTCTCCTGTTAGCAGAGGACCAAATAAATGTTTATTTTCCCAATTTAATCTTTTTATTACAGCTGATGCAACTTTACTTTCTAATATCACAGAATCAGCTAAATTAGATGGATAACTTCTTTTGATGGCAACAATTTTTTTCTTCACTGTAGTTGAGGTGGGATTTTGCACTTTCTTGGATTTTTCAGAGTTGCATGCATTTGAAGTTTTTAATGACCTCATCCAACATCTTACGTTGGCTTCTCTCCACACCATATTGTGTAATGAACACATTGTATGCATGTTTAATTTTCTAATTCAGAGCCGAAAAAATATTTCCTTTGCCCAAAAATGAACAAAGAATCAAATTTAAAATAATCACATTGTAATTAAATATATTCTGCAAAACATAATTCACATGAAGGAAAAAAATTATGATTGAATCACACTGAAAATTCTGTTTTGAAATGTCTTTTGTTGGACTTATTTTTGAATATTAAGATAATCATATTGTGACACGAGTGATTAATTCAAAAATTCAACCAAAAATATGTTTTGTTTTGATTTTGCTTTGAGATTGTTGCCAATTTCAAAAACGTATTTCATTTATTTGAAGTGATATGTGAGTTTCTATTGTTTTAATGTGTTGCTCCAGTGTGACGTTAATTGAAATAATAAAATAATAAATAAAATAAATAATAAAATAATAAACTATTGTTTTAAAGAATAAATCATTTTGTAAGGTTCTAAAAGTTGCATTTCTGCACACTTTAATCATCCTCAAAAATATAGAAATCATGATTTTTAAGAAATTAGTATCAGTGAAGTCTTGAAAGTAAATTAGAACAATTTTTCTAGAAAGTTTTAGGGTATTTGGGTATTTCAATTAACGTCACACTGGAGCAACACAATGGGCTATTGGTGACGGTCCGGGATCAATCCCAAAGGGAAAGATCCGAGGACAACACCACGTAATTTTGAACCACGGTCAGATGACGAGGCAACACCTGAGCTGGCACCCCACTCTCCAAACTTCCACACCACGCCAACGTGAGGACATTTGAGGCCACGACAGATTTAACGTGCACCAGCCCCCTTTGTACACGACGGTGTTTGGCTGGATTCGAACTCGCAACCCTTCGGTTGCTAGTTCGTTACTCTTCCAACCGGGCCACCGCGGCCCTAGAAAGTTTTAAGAGCCGTAAATTCAAGTATCAAACGCATGTGTTTTGGTTAATAACTGTGACTGAAACTGGACGCTGAAAATTGAAAAGAAATTGTTTATAGTGTATAATTTTAACATGTGTTCTCTTGCAAATTTTCGTAGAATACGATAATTTTCAATATTTTAAAAATGCATTCCGTTCAGTTCAGCAATTTGTCTGGAAGTGATGGATCAGTTCTGCTCGCAACTGGTAAAAACATTTTCATTAGTGCAAAGATATTTCTTTTGTTTTCGATGATCAAATAATTCAGTACCCATCAAATGCAGTTTTACGGTTGTGGATTTTTATTTTTCAATCTTGAACTTAGTTCAGATCATAACTTTGTTTTGATGCTTTATCATTTCCACAGGTATGCATTCAGAAAGTTCGTTTTATAAGGTGCTTTGGTGCTGTTTTCTAAGTTAAACAGCTAATTTAAGTATGAAATGAAGGAATATTAAGAAAATCTTTTAGTCAGTTGTAAACCAGAAGTTCATTACCCAGTTTTTCAGAATGGCACTGCAATTAGATATTTGCAGGGTGTGAAAAGAAATCGCGATTTCTTTTTAAATCGGATATTTATGATTTTAATTCGTTCCCCTGTAGTTTAAACTTGTTTGACATGAAACATGCAAATCTCGATGTAGTTTCTAGATAGTATAGATTTACATTAAACATTAATATGTATGATTGCTTAGGAAATATAGCAAGCAAATATTTGAAGATTAAAATTATTCTTGGGGCCCTTTTGTCGCTTTTATTCTATCGTTTGAATGGAACAGCTGCAGTATAGACCCCCCAATCCATTTGGCGACTTTTTTTGTCGCCAACCCTGATGTTACTTGGCGACATTTTTTAACAGACGTATTACAAAAAAAATGTACATAAGTTGAATATAAGTTATTCTAATCTTTTAACAGATTTCACTGTAAATGAGGGTTTCCTGTTTAAACGGGGCTGCCAGTCGTGAACTGAACCCTCAGTCGCACCCCATTCGATTTTTTTGTAAAATGGAAAATGAAATTTCAAAGCAACCATTATAGAAACCCTGGCGTTTTTTTATGTGCAAAGAAATTGCACAATCGCCATAATAAATAATGTAAATCTTGATTATATTAATAATGTAAATCTTGATTACAGTTATCACAGTCAATATATAAGTCTGGGTTAAATATGTCTATATATACATAGCGTAGGGACGCTGTAGGGTTGCTAGAATGGAGTGGAAAAAAGTGGGGGTTACCAAAAACAACAAATCGTAATTGAAGGTTGGCGACAAAAAAAAGTCTCCAAATGGATTGGGAGGTCTATACTGCAGCTGTTCCGAAATTATTCTTCCTACAAATACAGTAGTAGCCGTTTGGTAGGATGGCTTTTTTGTCTTCTACACAAACACTAACATCTAAATGAGTTTCCCCAATTTAAAGGAGGTATCTAATATTCAATGTTTTTGCAAAGATATAAGGAGATTTACGAGTGACACTTGTTTCCAGTGAGTAAAAATAGAAATATGTGTTGGTCAGTTGTCATTAACATCCCAACACAGGCACCAACTCCTATGGGTTTAAACCCCTTGGGCCTCCTCAAATGAGAGGAAAATATTTTTAATGAGTAACCAAATAAGCTTTTCATAAACAAATAGTGTGGCATAATTTTGTGATTTCGTAAGTATTCCACACATAAATACTTCTTTCTTATCCCAGTGTAAAAGCAAACAAATTACACTAAGTCATTGAATCTGCAAAAAAAGTTTTTGGGCAATGGCAGATGGGTCCTTAAAAATGTCTTCATGTATGGCTCCAATGCAATTCAGGATGTGCGAGGAAGAGGCTGGTAAAAAGCTGCATTTTGTACAAGTGGGAAAGGATTTCTGGCCATCAATGAATATCATCTTTTTCAAGTGGCCACATCAGAACCTGGCAAGCATAGAGAAAGTTTTCCGGGGCAAATTTAAGGCAAGCAGCTCTCCTGGTATTCCACTGAGGTACCAGTGATGAAAGGGTACTGGAGATGATCTACATGATTTCTTTTTAAATACGGACAGGTGATCATCCTCTGGGAGCAAGATGGTACTTTCTCTTGTGCCAAGTTGTTTATTTGCTCCAGTTTTTGCCAATAAGTCAGCTCTCTCTGCCCTGATGCCAACATGTGATGGGATCCATTGAAAATTTATTTTAGAATTTTCATTGAAACTTAATATTAGAAGGGCTATTTTTTCAAAAGAGGGTCAAAACTGGTGAAGCATGTTTTATTGCTAGGATTGCTGCCTTGAATTGCTATTGTGAATATTAAATACATTTTGTAAATATTAAGCATTTTACAGGTAAATATTAATTTTGAGAGTAAAAAAGAATTTAAACATCATTGTTATACACGATTCTTCCAAATGTACATAACTCGTGAATTCTTGTTCCATATGAAATAAGTAAAGATTTCAAGAATTCGCCAGCACTAGGAGAAATTTTAATTTAAGCAACTACAAAATTAAGCAAGATACCTTTATCAGATTGAAAGTGAATGATGTCCTGCTTTTATAGTTTGCTTCAAAAGTTAAAAATAATGTATTTCATTGTTGTCATTTGAAACGAATAATATGCATAGAATGGGTAGGAAATGCTATGATTGGCGATAATAAACATTGCCAGTTACGGCGATACAGATGGAATATGGTAACCCTTCATAGGCCTATCAGAATAGTCTTTTGGCAACAAAACTTTCAGTCGCCAATTGAACGAAGTGCAAGAACGTATTGCTTCACTTTATCAATTTTGTTACTGTTGTTTTGAGACTAAAAATGCAATTCTGAATATTTTTTTACAAGTAATAGACACGTTAAACTATATTCTTCCAAGATATAGTTTTCGTCAGAGCTTTCCTTCATTTGATTTTCTTTTCCTATTTTAAGTGGAAAATCGTCATTTTATAATTTTCCTTTGCTGTTTGGAAGATAAAGGCAATAAAAGCCGACTTCCAAACTTCAGCAATAGTTTTTTCATACCTAGCACTGTAACTGGCATGAATTTCAACAATGCCTTCAAATTTCTTTAGCCCATAGAAACCTTGTTAATTCTATCAAAATCGATAATTTCCCATTTTTCGCTACTAATTTTTATCTTAAATATGATGCTTAATATTGTTGTTTCCAAAGAGATAAAAAGAAAATTCTTCATGGATTACAAAAATATGAAATATATTTGTCTATGTTAATTAGTTTTTGAGGAAGATCTAACATGCAACATCAGGCGATTTCACAACTGCTCTACAAAATTGCAAGTCATTAAAATGCCTGAAGTTTCCAAAATATTTTGGATATTATTATTTATGCATAAACTAAACCCCTGTAGCAAATTTCATGAAAATCTGTCACCCTACAGCCACAGGTTTTTCTGATTTTTTTCCTCATTTCACATGGAATGACCCCCCCCCCCCCATCTGATAATTGAGTATGTTAACAAAATAGATTATGGAGTAAAGCAAAAAACTATTTTAATGATAATGATGATTTTTTTTATTGCAAGCTCAAAATTTCACTCAATTGGCATGTTCTGAAGGAGTGTTATTACACTTATTCTATGCTGTTCATAAAGAAAAGCTTCATTTTCTTGTATGTTATTTATGAACCTTTTGTGTGTGTGCTTGAATACAACTTTGAAATACTTATCGACGCTCCGAGAAAATTTGAAAAATAGGCATATTTGATTTCGATTTGTATATATATTTTCATGTCATGTCTCATTTGTTACTTACAAATAACTCTTTTCACAGAAAAGTACTTTTGCAAGTTAAATATTATTGAGAAGTACAAATATTTTCATGAATTTTGTTGCAAGTTCCTTTCATTTTCTATTGGTGACATGGCCCTCAGAGGCAAATCTCTTAGGTGTGTACAGGCTTTGTGGGCCCGAAGTACTCTAGTTTTGTCGTGTGTTTGGCATAACTTGGCCAAGTATGGTCCTCGCACCATAAAACCCCAAAACAACCAACCAACCATCTATTAGTGACATGATTTTTTTCTCAAAAACAGATCTTTTAATTGCTTTATATAAAAATAAAGAAAATCTCTACCTTTTATTCATCTATAATAAATACAAATTGCAAACATTTCTGAAATTTGTCTGATTTTTGATTAATTTTATTCGAAAATTTATAATATGGTGTTAGTGGGATCTCGGCAACCTTATTTATCTAGGTCCAAAAAATTTCATGCCACCGGTTATGAGTTAAAATCAAATTAATCTTAAGCCACTCAAGAACCAGATGGGAAAACATTCATATCCATGGCATTTGTTCTATTTTCTCTGTCATGTGATTAAGTTTGCTTACTTCTATATCACTTTTTGATCTTTCAAAAGTTTACCCTGCTATGTTTCTCCTCCCTGGGTGTATTTCTTCTGTGTCACTAAAATTTGATTGTGTGCGTGTCTATTACTTGATGTTTGTATGTCTTGTGTATAACGCAGTAGCAAATATGGCCCTTGCTCCTTAAAACCAACCCTGTTATATTTCTTGATACATTTGTTATAAATATTAATGTTTCGCATAAATCAAAACTGGAGAAATCATGTTTTTTTCATACCCTGATTTAAATCAAGCTGATTTAAATTGGCAAACCCTGAATGTGCATTTTGTAGATTTGTCTGGTAGACGTGGTGTGCAAAATGAAAGCTTTTTTAGTTTTGATTCCTTTGCTACTATAACCAGTGCTTTACTACTAGTAAAATGCTACTATAACTTTGTACTGTCTAAGCCTTGGTAATTTCTATAACAGTTTGCAAATTGTTAGAGTTTAGGAAGCTTTTTCATAATATTGCACCTGCATATATAATGCTTTGGTAAAAATTCAAGAACACTACCGGCCTATTGCCAACTAAAACTGTTGTCACCAAGCGGATATTTGAATAAGCATTGTGAAGGATTTCTATATTCTAAAATTATCACCATATGGCAGTGGAAAAGTATTGCCAATTGGTGATGTGTTACCATGTTCTGTAGTTTAGCCAATGATTTGAAATAATGAATTTATGGATCTTCTTGGAACAATAAAATCTTATAGGTGATACTGTGGTTCAAGCTGCAGTTTACGGACCTACAGAAATCAAAGCTAGTAAAGAGTTGTGTGATAAAGCAGTTGTTGAAGTAACATTCAAACAGAAATTTGGTCAATCAGGTATGTTTTGATTTTTTTTATACAATCGAATTCTTTTGTTGTAACTCAAAAGATTTTTTATGAATAAGTATTTTTAGAGTTATTTATTTAAAAAAATTTTACTATGTAGGAAACAGGGTTGGGAAATACTTGTAATTGTTTGTACTGTATAAGCATTTTCTAGCTAGTTCATTAACACAGAAAAACCACAAATCACCTACTTTTGAGTAAAATTTGTACAAAATCCTTTAAAACTAGATGATTCAAAAAATAATTTGATAGTCAAAATGGGGGGTGAAAATACGCATTGCCACTTATGATCCAATCCCATGTTTGAAATTTTCATCTTTGAATGTAGAAAAATTTCGGGGATTTTTACGAGTTTTAAAATCAAGATGCCATTTTCCTTGTGTATTTAATATCAGTTTGACTTTGCTTGGAATTGAATAATATTTTAGATCAATATTTGTATTTTTCTTTGAAATATTGATTGAATTTTTAATGGTGTGATATCAATTTACTTACATATGTTAGATTCATATTGTATATTTTTGATGTAGAAATGCTTAGTTAAAAACAATATAATTGTGATGCCCAGCCTGCCCTAGAGGGTACATCTGCGCTGATCTCATCTCCGACCACTGCGCAGCCGTACAGCGCATTGGAGGAACGTAGAGCCAAAAGCAACGCAGAAGTAAGACGACAGAGCTACGAGTAGGACGGTGCGTTGTTGACGGGCGGTGAGCACCGATGGAGTTTGCGATGTCGATGATGTCTGTGCTGTGCACTTATCAGAACATTGTTTAACTTTAATTGTCTTGGCCAAATTCTTTGTAAATATTCATTAATTTCATTAAACTTAATTATTCTTTAAAACGTTTCATCATTATCAATTGACCACAAACCAGCACCCCCACATAATTGTGTTTAGACCTTGAAATTCTTGCTTTCAAATTTGAGATTTTACAAAATTAAAGCAGTATTCTGTCTGTCAAATGGAAACATTCATATATGTCTGAGTAGAAATTATACACACCATTATGGTACTAACGAGCCAGACAGTTTAATTGTTTGCTGATGTTGATGCAGTATTTCTTATCTATATTTTTTTGTGAAAGGTATCAATAATAATAAAAATTTGGTAACTGAGGTATTTTTTAAAATATCTGAACTAAGAATTCATTACTGAAATTTTGTTTTCAGATAGTAAAGATAGGCAGGTGGAGTTTTTCATTCGGAATGCAGTCGAGTCTGTAATACTAACAGCTTTACATCCTCGCACACTTATAAATATTATCATTCAAGAAATACAAGATGCTGGAAATGTAATGTCTATTATTTGAAATTATGTTTTTTATCTTATGTTATTGTTTGTTTGTTCTATTACCAATTATTCTAATACAATTTTAGAAATGTTATATTTATTACTAAAATATAAATTAGAGTGGAGTTCGGGGGTGATAAAATTTATTCTAACTAAATAAAAAGCAATTTACTTGGGAAATGTTTTTCTGGCATTTTCTTTTTGTAGAAATGTTCAGAAAGAAAATCAGATATTTTTCTAATTATTCTCAATTCTGATATATTCCATCTGAAATATATTTCATTGACAATTACTTATACATCGCTCAGTCTTCCTTTACTGCCAAAAAGTCTTTGCTCCTTGGCTCTACCTCATAAGAACAAGCCTAAATTATTTTCAGGAATGGAACAAAAAGGAATTTTTGTGATAATTAATGCTAATAAGTAGAGATTAGCTTGAATTATGAAAAGTGAAACGTGTAAAATGGAATCTGAACATAGCAGGTCCTTGGTCAACTACATAGTTGGAAAAGGAGAGGCAAACAAAAATGAACAGAGATATGATAGTTCATGTATGAAAAGTATAAAAATCTATTTGTAAATAAGTTTGATATTCTAGAAGTTAAAATAGTTGCTGCTCATTTTTTATAAGATTCCCATGATTAAACGTGCACCTTCTCCAACCAGTATTGCGTCTAAATTATCTTTTCCATTTTGGGGGATATTTGTCTGTAGAATCAGCAATTATATTATTGACAAACTTACAGCTTCTGCTAACATTCTTATTAATTCAATATTCCAACTCAACAGAACTTTAGAAGCATTGTACTGTTTATGATAACAAAATTTAGGGTTTTACACAACATTTTATCTAACAAGTCATGAAGTTTAAGCATGCTAAAAATATAGACATAACTTTGTCCATGTATCAAGGAATGAATTCTTTAAATATAGCTTCCAAAACTACCCTTTTAAGAATTTATTTCAAAACAGCTTTTCAGAGTAATTAACATTTTATCCATTTTTTTTTTCAATTAAAAAGTTGAAAAAATATCTTGTAATATTTAAAACTAACATGTTCTTTGTTAATAGATTAGAAATCCCATAATTAAAAATTTATTATGTATAAACTTTTCTCTTGCTTTATTGTTTCTTTTAATGAAGTTTTCTTTTTAGTTGTTAGCATGCAGTGTAAATGCTGCATGTCTGGCCTTATTAGATGCTGGAGTCCCTATGCAAGGAACTGTAGCTGCATCTTCAATAGCTTTCATTGAAGGGAAATTAGTTCCTTTTCCATCAGCAAAGGATATAAAAGTGAATCCTTTTAATCTACTTTTTGAATCTAATGGAAAACAGTTAAAATATATTAAATTTTATACTTGTGCCAGAGTATGCTGATTAATCTAATTATTTTTCAGATCATTAAATCTAATTTTTCATTGGAATTAAATAATGTAATTGAAATGCCTGAAATAGGATATACAAAATTTGTCTTTAAGTTTAAAAGAATTCTAATCACCCCACCCCAAAATGACCCTTTTCAATTGAAAATCTTTTGCTTCCATTCTTTGATATTCATAAAATTTATTGCAAAAGCAAGTCCTTTTTATGATTTTCTCTTTGGAAAACAATACCCCAAATGTCTCCTTCAGAATGGTGGAAATCCAATTGAATGGATGGTTCTGGAGTTCGGGTTATAGCAGATAAAGCCATAAAGCAAATGCTACTTTACTGCATCTATGGAAAGGCTATTTTCTACTTAAGATGTAGTACACTCCAAACTTCTAAACTAGTTAGGCGAGGGAGAAATATTATTTTTTGGTTACAAAACCATACTTACTGTGCTTTTACTAATTTTTAAAATCAAATTATGCATACTCTTATTTATGTTTACTTTGATTAATGTTCCTCTTCTCTTCCTTAAATTTATGAATTCCAACATTTTAATGTGTGGCAGGTCACTTAAAAATAATATATACAGGGTGAGTCTAAATTGTTTTTCCAAAATAAGAGGGGTGATAGTACCCATCCAGACGAGCAATAATTACCATAGAATATAGGGTCGTTTTCCACTCTGAGAGGCAAAAAAAGAGTAAAGTCAAAACGCGTCGAGCATGCACGATGGAGCCCCAGCACACTTTTCCAGCACTTCTTGAATGCCACATATCCCACACGATGGATCGGACGTGGCAGACCTGTGGCTTGACCTCCTCGCTCACTGGAGGAGTTTCCATCATACCAAACCACAAAAGTTGACATTTTTCAAATTTGCTGTAAAATGAACTAAATCTTTACAGTTCTAAAGATCTAAGAAAATTTTCTGTGATTTCTCTTCAAGTGATTTAGTACATTTTAAACCATAGCTACATACTATCAGCATCATTTAAAAGATTATAGGTATGCTTTCAGAACCAAAACAAATGTCACATTCATGAGGGGATTCTCTACAAATGTTTTCTTCCTTTTTTATTTGCTAGGGCCGCAGTGGCCCGGTTAGAAGAGTAACGGACCAGCAACCGAAGAGTTGTGAGTTCGAATCCAGCTAAACACTGTCATGTACAAAGGGGGCTGGTGCATGTTAAATCTGTTGTGGCCTCAAATGCCAACTCAGGTGTTGCCTTGTCATCTGACTGTGGTTCAAAATTATGTGGTGTTGTCCTTGTGAATTTTTCCCTTTGGGATTGAAGCCGGACCGTCACCAATAGCCCATTGTGTTGCTCCAGTGTGACATTAATTGAAATACCCCCTTTTTATTTGCTAGAATTGTATGTAAAAATTTAAAGAATTGGCAAATCTTGAATTTATGGAAAGGTCCTTGCATATCAAAACAAAAACTACTAATGAGATTTCAATATATTGATCACATATTCCAAAATTGGTTTTTGTATTATTAAATGCTTTAATATTGGTTATGTACAATGCTGTTGCTTTTGATGAGCAAAAAATATTAACAAATGTTTAGTCCTTTCTGAACTAAAAATATACCTGATTTTGCACTGTCAATCTATGCTAAAGATAGGTTACAGGAAATTTTTAAATGCATTTTGTTGTTTTCGAAACCAACAAGTTTGAAAAACATTTTAATTAGAAACTGCACACAAGCAATTCAGAAATGTATTGAATTAAGCAGGATTGTTCTAAATGCAAGTTAGTTTCCTTCAAAATTACATTTTTCTTAAGAATTACTGTATTCTAATACTGAATGCCTGAGATGTTTTAAACTAAGTATTTGTATTAATTTTAATTACAGATTCTCTTATCAAACTTATTCAAAAATTACAAGCCAGTTTATATACGAATTGAATATTGGCGATGCACTTTGTTGATGTTTTAACCTGTCATCTAATTTCAAGAATGGACTCGCTCAAAACCACATGACTCAACTGCTAACTTGCCAGATTTTGACTATACCAATAGTATATTTAAGTAAATATGGTAGTACAACACAGTACACAATGAAAAACTTAACAGTGGTTGGTTGGCTTGTCGCTTTACAATCACTTTTTGCATTACAAAGGCTATTAGATAAAATGCTGAATGGCAAAACTTCAGTCTGCAAAAATTGCAGATCAAAGTTTGACAGTCATGTTTGAGAAATTAAAGTATACCATGCCAAATACACTACAATTTTATATATGTGTATGTGTGTATTTTTAAGGAAATAGACTCTGCCTATTGAGGAATAATTTTTCTTTCATTCACTTAAGTTTTTATGTACATAGGAGGACATCTGTATTAATTTTATTGTTTATTTTTTCTACAGCTAGCACAAAGATTGAGTACAATATGTATTGAAAATCCAGGTAAAAGTATTGTAGAAATTCAGAACCCTGCTTTTATATCAACAGATGAATTAAGAAAAACTATAGAAGTGGCCAAGAAAAGTGCAGATGATTTATTTCAGTTTTACAGGACTTCAGGTACTAAACGGTATAAAAAAGATGTTGGAAAGAATTGATAAATATTGTATTGATTTTGTAAATAAATTTTTTATTTGTCTTGAAAATAATGTACTTTTTAATTTAATATTTTGTCTTTAAAAAGCTAGAGCTTTTAAAACTATGCAACAGTGTGTGCTGCATTTTTTAAATATATAAAGCATCTGGTGTTACTTGTTCCTTTTGCTTTCATATTGATTTAAAGCAGACCTGCACATAGCATCTGCAAGACTTTCTTAATTACTTATTTATCTATTGAATCCAAAGTATCATTTCTCACATTTCATATCTTATTTCAATCCATTTATAATGAATTTGGTATCCAAATTTCATAAATGGATTTCATTCCTCTAAATGAAATAAAATTATCCAAAAAATATTTCGTTTACTTTTACTGATGTTAATTCTTTTTTCCAATAAAATGCACAACTAAAAGGCTACTTTTTCCTACAAATTTTCAACCTTGACAGCTTGTAATTCTGATTTGGAAGAGTGAAAAATTAGTTTTCAAGCAGAGTTCAATGGTTAGCGTCATGTAAATAAGCAGTTTCCACTTGGTTGTCAACTCTGATGTTTGTATAATCTGGATTCCTTTATATTTTTAATTTAAGAATAAGTTCCTTTTTAAATGTGTTTTAATTCACAAAAAGGAAAAGCTTATGCAAATGAGGATTGAGAAAAAAATTTCAATAAGTACACAAAAGCTAATGGCTAGAACTGACATTGGTGTTCGGTTGGAAAATTCATACGACTGCTACAATTTTAACAAGAAAATTTTTCAACATTTATGCATCATGTATGCAAATTAGTATTTTTCTATTTGTTGTATTTTATTACAAGAGCAAGTATACTAAATGTTGCCTTATTTTGTATTAATTCTGGATTTATAATTTTCATGGTTTTTTAAGTAACTTCCTATTTTTTTATTACTTAATTTTTCCAGTCTGGGCAATTTTTACTGTTTGTATTTATTTAAGAAAGCTGTTTCAGAGACTACCTGCATTGGAAAAAGCATACAGCAGTGGAATATTGAAATTTTGTTTGATAATGGTTGAATTATGTTCCGGGAATAGTTATTTCTCTAAAAGAGCATTCAGCCGAGAAAGCTGCAAAACTAAAAATATGATTATACATATTGTTTACATATTTAGCTTGTAACCCTTAATTGAATATTTTATTTCAAAAACCCATCAACAGACAATTTTGAAACAGTACACTTAGCTGGTTTCTGAAATAAACGATTAAAATGTCAGATTTATTGAAAAAGGTTTACATTTTTACGGAAAACATTCCTAAAAGTCACTTGACTGATTCCTGGACCATCAGGTGTGACACCTCTGCATTGTGGTTTTTTGGCATGTGGATTACTTTCAGGAACAAGGTAGCTTGCATAATCATGTATATAGAATACTTAGAACAATTTAGGCTGAGTTTGCATATAGAATACGTAGAACTCTACTTTTGCAGAAGTGACATAATTAACAAATAAAGATTTTTATTTGCAAAGGAAAGGGGGTGTACCGGTCGATCTTGCGTTCCCACATCTGAAATTCAGATCTCCCTCTACTGCAAAATAAGTTGTCAACACCTAAATAATCTTGGGCCCTCCATGAGAAGAATGCAGACGGGCCACCCCCAGGAAACACTTGTTTACAGTTCTGTGGAAACCCAGGCCAGAAGGACATTAAATCTGTCCTTGGGGTTGGAAGCTGTGGTGTGGTTCTCATGACCTTCCGTTGCAGATGGCGTGGAAACACCGGGATTAACATTCCAAGACAGACGAACTATCCCCTCAAAAGATGAGAGCAGAGGAAACTGAAACCACGAAAGGAGCAGTCGCATCCTTCAGACTCAGATTTTGGCGAGCCTCCTGGCTTGGCAGATTCGATGATTAATCTTAACAATATGTAAATAATCTTCAAATTTCTCTATTCTAAATAAATATTTTATTGTGCTGTAAACAGTCTTATGCCTAATTAGAGACCGGAAACGTTGCAGGGGAGATATTTACAGGTTAAACATCGTTTTTCAATCATTCCAATTTATTGTTACATTGGGTAATCATTAGGCATGGCCGTGCGCTACCCTTTTCTCGCGTCATTCTTCTACAACTGTCTCTGGAATCTGGGAAAATCCTCCGTCGCCAGTATGGCTGAACTTCGCAGCGCTTCTTCATTTCCTCATACACAGGAAGCGGAATCTGGATTGCTTGATCTTTAAAACATTTCCTACATGTATTACTGAATTTCTTGTAGTTCAAATATGTCACACAATGTTTAAGACGCAATTAACTTTTATGTTTAAATGTTTGTTTTAAAATAAAATAATTATAACCGAATTCTATGTGCCATTGAAAATCAATGATCTCACTACAGATACAGACAGGTGTCACCCTCCTGAGACTGATCACACCCAGTGGGGGCTTGAAACGTGTAGCAATTCTAAGAATGAAACTTGTAAGAAAAAGGTAAAGAGCATGAAAACCCAAATGTTATTCTGCCTTTATTTAATTGGTACATACATGACTGACAAGCATATCAACTAAAACATTACGAAGGAAACTATGAAGTAGTTTCATATCCAACCATCCAAAGTAATTCCTAATTTAAGAAAATGAATTAATAAATATTAATTTTCCATGAAGTATTGTTCAGATTTCCCTGGACAGCAATAAAATTGTTTCTGAGTGAAAAATGTCCAATTCTGATTTTAATGTGCTGAACATGAATGTGACTGAACATTTTTCTTGGCTCTGATTTCAAAAATACACCTTCGTAGTCTGCCCAATGAAAAGTTGTAGACAAAATACAAATAAAACTGGAATAATTCAATAAATTTCAAAACATTGCATCATGGTGGGATGCAATACTTTTGTTTTCAGTTGCCAAAAGTGACATTTCCAAGTCAAAAATTTGGAATGCTTGATCTATGACTAAGATGTCACATACATGCCGTCAAAAGTATTTCATGTAATAAGCCTTTCATTGTGGTAGAATGGCAATGTACTGGTAATATAATTTGCTGTTTCTAATTTTGCAGAATCCCAGTAATCACACAATTGACTGTTATTTCTATGACTTGTTTCTAGAGATATTAACAGTTACAGAAGTGGACAATAGCATGTCTATTCGTCCTGATGCATATGTTCTATCACATTAATCAAAGGCACTTTAGCTCCTTATTTTGTAGTTGTCACTACTAAGCGACAAGTGTAACAAACAGCCACAGTATTCCCTATTGAAGAGCCTCTAATACAGTGGTAGAATTGATAAATTGAAAAACAGAATTTTAATTTTTTGCCTTCGAACACTAGTGTCAGAATCATTTTCATCAAAAAACATCAATAATTTGGGCACCAATCTTTTTATAGTTTTACTTTGAATGCTGGGTGAATTCGTAGTTATTGGCATGACCTTTAATTTTTGTAACCACGTCACTGCCAAATGGTTATGATGGACCGAAAAAAAAGGCATATTTCAATGGTAGGCGACGGAACACTAATTGAAATTGTTGGATTTTAAAAATTACATAAATTTGCCGACCATACTGTATGCTAGGATTAAATTGGATACTGCATCTTTACCCAGAGTACTTGTTCTGAATTGTGAATGTATTATACGTCTGAAATAATTCTCAATTGCTTCTGCAGAAAACGAGAAGTGCCCTAAATTATTTGGCATCATGAAACCTGAATATGACTACAAGAGGCGAATTGACGCCTACTTGTGAAGGAGCACCTAGTGGTGATCAGCCGCTACTCCTACAAGGACACTTACATCCATGCGCTTACAAACCGGGATTCGAATTAGCAACCTACTGGGTGTCAGAAAAGTGACCACTAAACCAGACGGCATTGTGAAGTGTTATTTGGTGTAATTGTCAGTTCCATCTAGCATTGTTGCACGTTAGTTCCAAATAAATTCCGTTGACTTCGAATTTAGTAAAATTTAGGGATTTTGTTTGGTTATGTATTGATTTTGATTTAAGAGGCTACTTGAACATTACAGATAATTTCTGTGTAAATAAAATAATTTATTAATAGGTACTATTGCTGATTAAAACTGTATTTTAACGTAAATTTTTGCAGTGGTAGGTATCAAAAAATATTCATAAAATAATATTAGAGGTGATATTTTTTGTTGTAACCTAAAACAATGTTAAAAACCTGAAACAGTTGAAAACATCTAATTGAAGATTTTTAGCACCTAAAAATCTGGGGCCTAGTGATTACAAACATGTTTAGGTAAACCATTGCACTGCAAAATAGTAAACCTTTAATATTTATGACCACTTTAAGTTAAACAAGATTTTCTAAATAATTGTTGGTTATAAGTAAGCCCCAGATTTTTAGATTTTAAAATCTTAGATTAGGTTTTTCAACTTGTTTTACTTTTTTAAATACATATTTTAAGTTTTTATAGGCTTACAAAAATATCACTTTATCGTAATCTTAAGTAACGTCCTTTTTTATTTGATATAATTTCAACTTTTAAACCAAGTACTCGGTTTTTTTTAACCAACATTGCAAAAAATTTTCCATTTGTCAAAGATCTAGAGGAATGACAACCAATTGTACGATTTTAATTTGATAATTAATTTTCTAAAAATAACTAAACGTGCTTAAAAACAAGTTCAGAATTTACGATAACAGTTAGGGTTTATCTTTTTTCCTTTCGAAATGGAGCGGGACTGAGCGAATACTAGTATTGACATTGTTAATTAAATAAAACTTCGAATTCAATATCTGAAATACAAGACAGAATTCTCTTAGACTCAGCAAATTCGTCTCTGTTCAGCCCTGTTCTTGTGATTGGCGAAAAGGTATCTTTTTAACTACCCTTTAATGTTTAGGTTAAACTACAAAAATCTAATTTAGCCCTCGTTTAGCAAAATTTGATCGTAGAGCGATAAACCCAACCAAACTTTATATAAACGAAAGTGTTTGTTACATATTTTTACATGACATTGTACAATCACATGCACTGATAATTTTTCATTGTTAAAGCCCTTGCGATCTTAAAATAGAATTCGTTTCAGTCCTGAAAAAACGTGTTTAACGGAACATGATGTCGGGGTCGTTTTCCAAGCAGAACTCGGAACACTCAATTATTTAAAAGTCAATTCTTGCTAGGACAGCCTCTAACTTCCTAGATTCAGCTATACCAATCAGTCCACACACAGAGACGTAACTAGACGGGGCATCTGCGCCGGATTGGGGGGGGCGCTAAATTGGCTGAGTATTTACGTATAAGAAATGAAGAGGAAAAACTTATTAGTAGACTACAAAAACTATAAAAGGAGCTAAATGCCGAGTGTGTAAAGAAATAGCAGGAAAGCTTAACCTAGATCCTCTTTTTAAAGTAGAAGCGGAGGTTTGATGAGAAGGGCGAAGTTGAAAGCTATGAATTCTCAGAAGAAAAAAGTTCAGATTATTGATTATACAAATAATAGATCGGATTCTGAATGAACTGAGGCAAAGGTTTCAAGTCATTCAAAACATGAAGTTTATTTGGTTTCCTCAATGGAACTCGGTTTGAAACAATGAATGGGGAAGAATTGAAGAACTAGGCACTTGAGTTAGCTACCACATAAAAAGAAGACTTATACAAGGACTAGCTGGCGATAGAAGTGGAGAGTTTAAAGTATTATGCCTTGGATTTAAGCCCTAATATGAAAACGGCTATCTTGTACTAAAAATGAAATTGCTGCAAATTAATCTATTTACCTATGAAATCAAGCATTTACCATCTAAGTTTAATAAAAAAATTTGGACTAGTGGAATTAATGTGTGGTGGCGAAATCAGGTGTTGTCGGGGAGGGTTTTCGTTTGGTTGGTCGGTGGGAGGGGGCGCCAAGGCGAGTTCTTGCCCCGGGTGGAAACTAGCTTAGTTATATCTCTGTCCACACACAAGGCATTCCTTTTGCTCCAACAATCAAATCTCTCTTCAGTCAAAGGGAATGATATCCCCCACTCGTGTAATAGAAGGTAGGAATTGTAGTGCTTTTATGAAAGCATTACTATTTGAAGGGTCATCAAGAGTCTTGCAGCAGTGATGGCTACTACCCTCTCTTCTGGAAGCAACTAAAATACACTTTTAATATCCACATGGTGATTGGCATAATACAATGACAACCACGTTCCCCATCAGTAATAAGTTCCGGCGGAAGAACCTCACGAAAACTTGCCACGATTTGGTGCTTTTCAAAATAATTTTTTTTTACTATAAGTATAAAAGCATTGGACGTAGGCGTCTTGTCCTCAACTATGCAGTGAAGACCATGAGCTATTCAAATGGTATTTGGTATTTTCAATTAACGTCACACTGGAGCAACACAACGGGCTATTGGTGACGGTCCGGGATCAATCCCAGAGGGAAAGTCCGAGGACAACACCACGTAATTTTGAACCGCGGTCAGATGACGATCAAATGACATGTAGCATTTTCTGATAAAATGCCATGAGACATTATCCAGCCTTTAGTAGACTTCACTGTCGGTCACAAGCAGCCTAAGCATGTCATTTCTGTTCCACGATTCAAAAAACAGTATACAAAAAATTCCTACAACCCTAATTGTCAGGGAATTCAAGGACCAACAAACTTGATCTTTTTGCTCGGCCGCGGTGGCCCGGTTGGAAGAGTAACGAACTAGCAACCGAAGGGTTGCGAGTTCGAATCCAGCCAAACACCGTCGTGTACAAAGGGGGCTGGTGCACGTTAAATCTGTCGTGGCCTCAAATGTCCTCACGTTGGCGTGGTGTGGAAGTTTGGAGAGTGGGGTGCCAGCTCAGGTGTTGCCTCGTCATCTGACCGTGGTTCAAAATTACGTGGTGTTGTCCTCGGATCTTTCCCTTTGGGATTGATCCCGGACCGTCACCAATAGCCCATTGTGTTGCTCCAGTGTGACGTTAATTGAAATACCCAATACCCGATCTTTTTGCTCAGTTGCAGCATTACATTTTTGATTGACGTTTTCAGATTTTTTTTAAATAAACATTGATTTTAATAATGGCGATTTTACATTATTCCATTGATTTGAATCATTCACAGAAATTTCATTACATTAACTGGACATCGTACATTAGAAAATTTAGCTCGCGTTCTGATATTTGTGATTCTCTAACTCAGCTGTTTCAATGGCTAGATTGAAATTATGGAACTTATTTTTAATAAACTATTTCTTTTTCGTTGTACTTAGTCTTTTCTGGGAAGGAAAACACCTGTCACAACTAAATTCACGACACATTGCTTCTTTGTGTTCGACGTGATGCACTATCCAATTCTTCGTAACTTGCAGTTTCTTAATTCGGTAAAGTGTCAGATTTCTTGGTGTATTAGTTTGTCATATCACTGTTGGCTTATGACCGCTTATATACTTCTGAAAAAATCTGATTTTTAAATGCTTTTTATTAATTTTTAAGATAAAGAACTCATAGCTTCCAAAGAGGATTTAGTAGTGTTTACGTTTCTGACGAATATGGATGGAATTGCTCATCTTACTCTTAAGATTAACTATTGCCCTGAAATTTACTTAATTTTTGAGTAAAATTATTTTAAGTTTAATTAAAATAAAACTATTCAGTTAGGTATTCCCTGCTTCTTTCTATAGGAGAAATGTAACTTTGCGATGTCTAGCATCTACTTTAATAATTAAGGTCTGGATATGTATTCCAAGCTTTCCTGTAGCTCTTCAATAATACAATAAAGTATAACTAATATTACATTTTCTTCAAATATAAAAGGTACGTTACAAGCTTCTCACATGCTCAGCAGAAAATAACTGCTAGTCCGTAGTAAAATTCTTTTACCTTGAATCCAACTTTTCAGCACTGCTTCCAGAATTCCGAACTTCTGTCATCTTCAAATTGAGTTGTCTTCGAAATATTAGATAAAAAATTCGCATTTAATTTGTTAACTACAACAAATATTTAAAAATGGAATGAAAATAATGATACAGAACCCGAAACAGATTGTGAGCTGTTTTAAGTCGCAATGGGGTATTGCATTTATGAAATTAACTGGAAAAAGGTTTTTAGGTTCCAAAGTATAACTAATAAAAGTCCTAAGCCCCGAATAAGATATTTTAGGTGTTATAAAATTTACATTTTATTCAGGATTTCAAAAATGTAAGATTTGAAATGGAGGACTCAAAATTAAATAGGAAACCTAAGAACCAAGGGTTCTTAGTTATAAGCAACTCTTCCTTAATTTTCATTTTGAAACTTTCCTTAGCCTTAATATTTGAAATTTACTAATTTGTCCTGAAATGTGTTACTTCTGCAATTTTCAAGATACATGTTAATTTGAATATAAAAAGCTAGTAAATCGTTTATAGGGGAAGGTGTTGTACCATGGTAAGTTTATATTGTGCTGCCTCCTTTTGTGTAAGTAGCAAAATAACATTGTAGTTTACCATTTGCCCACCAGAGTACCTTCTCACAAAGATTGGCACTCCACAGATGCTTGTGTTGAACAACTAATTGAAATATGTTCTTTGGTAAGTAAATATTTTGGATTTTTCATTTTGATTCTTGTATTTTCACTGATAATTGTATTTTTTAGGGTTGGTAAAGTTAGTTAAAAATCTTTCTACTCAATCATGATACGATACTACTTTATAGACTATTTTATTTGTAAAGGCAACCAGTTGTACCTCAGGTAAAAATGTTGTACCTTGGGATGTCCCAAGGTACAACAGTTATTTTGTCCTTTGATACAACAGTTTGGGTTTACAAATTTTGAGAAAGAGAGGAAGGGGATCATGCATCAGTGAAAGTGATTGGAAAAAGAAAACAGTTAAATTATGTGGTGCAAATTGTGAAAAAGGAAAACTTTATGAGGTTAAGTATCTTTTTAAAACAAGCAAAATACATTTGTTTTACAAAATTAAACAATCTATGAAATCGATGAATGTGACGCAATCTGCAAACTACAATTCCCATCAACTGCAGGAAGTTCAGAGCGACCGAAAAATTTGAAGTTAATTTCAATGCCTATGTTCAATAATTTTACTAAACAGTTGATCTCGGTTTGGAATTTTTTAAATCTCAAGGTTAGTTAATTTAACGGCTTTATTCTCGATTTCTAACATTGTATTATTAAAAAGAGGCTAATGTAATTTTCAGAATCATTATTTACTATTATAAATATTGAAACTGCAATTTTAAATAAATACGGAATTTAGTATGTATGGAATTGACTTATTTAACCTACTTTAAACAATCTAAAGGTAACATGTATCCTAAGGTACAACACCATGTTGAAGTTTGGGACATATGCAGATTAACAAAACAATTTATTAAACAGTTTGTGTTCTAGGTACAAATAAACAAAAAAAGTTAAATTCTTTCTCAAAAGTAACAAACTGCAGCTACATTATTTGTTTAAAACTGTCCCAAGGTACAATACCTTCCCCTACCTCCAGCATTTTATATTTTTCAATGACAAGCAAACTGCAGGGGGATTTCAAAATACAACAGAAATTGTAAAAGATGCTTTGCATTGTGTTGATAGCTAATGCTGAAAAATTGTGTTCGATCTATTGTGAAAAGTGCTATCTGATGTAATTATCAGTTCAATCTGGCATTGTAAAACAAAGTCCACATCAATTCTGTTGATTTCTTAATTTAGTAAAATGCTTTTTTTCACTTTGGTTATTTACTGCTTAAATAAGGTTAATTACTGCTTAAATAAGGTTAATTACATGTAACTAAGCTTCTAAAAAAATTATTACTCAGTACTATTGCTGTTTAAAACAGCACTGTATTTTACCATAATTTTTCACAATGTCTCCTAAGTATCACTAAAAAATTGTTGCAAACTTATTACCTCAAGCTATTATTTTGGTTACAACCTATAACATAAGTTGAAAAATCAAATTCAAGATTTTTAGCTCCGAAAAATCCAGGCCTAATGATAAGTATAAAGTGGGCAATAATGACTAATGACACAATTATGCTACCCCAATGTGAATTAATGGTTCAGCAACATTACTAAAGTAACTTGGACAGTGATTCAAGCAGTACCTCCAACAACTTCTGAGCAAATGGTCTTAAAGGTTGTAATACAAATAGAAACTGAAAAAAACTTAACCGAGATTTGTAAACCCTTTTTTTGGTCATGTTAAATCTGAAGACACCAATCCACATACTTAATGCAAAATGGAAAAGAGTAATGACCGAAACTAAATTAAGTTGAGACAATTAGGAATTAGACAGAATGTGAACATGAATGAACAATTTTTAACTTCAATTTACCAATTTTACAAAAACCAATGAAATAAAACAAATGAATGGCATTTTTAATTTATTATAAATTTTTACATCATGCCCTTTTCGACTTAAAGTAATCGTTCAGTACATCATGAGCTTGAGTTTCTTTTCCATAATCCTGTAAGAAAAATAGAGCATTAATTATTTCAACAATACAGCATGTATCAAGAACTGAGAAAACATAAATCTTGATCTAGATTTTCTCGATGCTTTTAATTTACAAATTTTTGTAAACTTCGATTTTGCAGGAACATTGACAATAAAATTTAATTTACTAACTCCTGCTTTTAAACATTAAAGTTTATGAAAAATGAAGTTTATAATGGAAAATCTACAAAAAATTTGTCAAGGACTTGAAGATCATTTCAGTGTTTAATAGTGCTTAGGGAAACATTAAAAATAAACGATAATCTTAGAACATTTTTAATAAGCAATGAATTTATAAGATTCCTATTTACCATTTTTATTTTAATCTCAGCAAACAGCTACAGCTTCTTAAATGTATTGCATTTAAATTTTTAAAAGAAAAAGTGTAACATTGCCCAAGACTCAAAATTTTATAGGTAAAGAATTTTCCAAGTTTAAGAGTAATACAAATAAATATTGGTACAAAGATGCTTGAAAAAAAAAATGAAATGTAAGGCTGCATCTACAAATATAAAACGAATATTTTAGAAACTCGTAATTTCTGTCAAAAAAATGCCTACGAATAATTATTACCACAAAACAATTAAAAGTGCCAAATTAATGATGCTGTCAAATATGGCTTTAAGAAAGCAGATTAAAGC
The DNA here is from genome assembly GCA_933210815.1 of Meta bourneti. Taxonomy (NCBI): domain Eukaryota; kingdom Metazoa; phylum Arthropoda; class Arachnida; order Araneae; family Tetragnathidae; genus Meta; species Meta bourneti. Next base: position 47,651,698 of record OW119929.1, on the reverse strand, counting down.
AGGAAAGTGAAGCTGCCTAGTTTGTAAGGGGGATTTTTGAAAATGAAACTGAGTAACCTTTTACCCAACCCCTGAAAGGGTTAAAACAAGTAATGAACAAGACAAGAATTGAGTACTTTTTCGAGTACAAGTTTAATAATACTTTACTGTTTCGACTACACCAGGGTAGTGGTTTGGGTTTGGCACTGGTTTGTAACATAGTCAAACACGGTTCGAACACAATGGAAGAGGAAAACGGTGGATTGTTGTATAATTACGTATTCCACAAACAATAACTTTGAACAAGACAATCAAATCTATTTCGCTAAAATATATTTATCAAAATGTTTTTAAAAAGAACTATTTTTTCACAAAAACTCAAATTTATCTAATTTGAATTTCTGATTTTTTTTATCACTTATATTTTCTGCAATTGTATATTTTTTAAAGCCCTAATCATGCTTTTACAAATGATTTTCAAGTTTTTTAATTCTCATATTGGATTAATTTGATTTTCTATCATATTTTGCAGAAATCATTCATTTTCATTAACTTGTAAAATAAGTGTTTTTTGTTCCGTTGAAAAACAATAATCACTTTTAATAAGTAATGCGGCCAGAATTTTATCCCGGGAAGAGGCTTTAAGATAAAAATGAAAATGTTATTGTTTGTAGTAGAAAAAGGTTATTCTTGGTAGCCAGGATATGAAATTCGAAAGGATTTCTGCAAGCTTGTCATAAAAAGTGAGACATCTTTGTCGATCTAAGTACAATAGTGACTATAATGGTTGCTCTGTATATATTTAAAAATTAAGTTAAATAATCAAATCTTGTTCTAGGAAATTCAGTTTTTATTTTTGCAACCAGTGTTTGAAGCACACAAGTAGACATAATATGGTTGAGTCAAAGAATGTTCATAATCATGCTTCATTTTAACACCTTAAAAGAGAACATTAATTCATGCTGTAGCAATTATTTTAACTTAAGAACCTTTTTTACAGGAAGGAAAAAAAGCATTTACAATATTTTTAACGTCAGAAGCCAAAAAAATACAATTAAATTCAAATTGAAAAATAATCTGACTTAAATTTCCGAAAATGAAAGGTAACCAAAAATGTAATAAACTCCTGATAATTGCATATTCCTGTTTGCTAATAATACACAAGCACTTTTAAGATACTGAAATTGCATCCACAAAATTTTAAATCCGGTAATCTAATAATCAGTGAATTTTTTTGACATTTATAGTACATATAACCTACTCTTTCTAAATAAAACATTCACATGATTCTGCAAATACTCATGTGTAATTTCAAGACATGTAAAATTAAAAGTAAATTCAAGAACATCAAAATCAATGAAATATAACATAAACTAGCAATATGGATGCAATTCAACTTCACTACTTAGTATTCTGATACCAAAGTATTCATCCTAAGAGAAAGAATTGACTACAAGAGTACTTTTGTATTTGAATACACCCATCTCTAAAGTTTACTTTGTCCAATAATGTTAAAAACAAAAATTATTTCGATCATTATCGGCTGTAGAACTGAGCAAACTTTTCATCAGAGGACAAATAAATGAAAGTTTATGCTTTGTATAAACCAATTTGATAACATTACAGCACTGAGTATATTGCTTTTTGGACGAAAAAAGACATTTTTATTGGATGGTAGACCAGGAAAATTTTAAAAAGTTGAGAGGTATGGCCTAGGGTTAGAAGAGAAAAAAGCGAAGAGTTGCATTCAGATATTAAAAAAAGGCACTTTTAAGAATCCAACCTTTAAGGTCAGTACAATTTTAATTATTTAATGGTATTCTTGGATTTGATATGAGGCAGAACTGTTGCTTACCACCACAACGACACAACTGCAACCAACAACCTTCCTGGCTTTGCCTTCTTTATCAAATGTGCATAGACCAGCCCATTCACCTAATTTTTTATTGCTGTCAACCTAGGAGAAAAATGAATAAAATTATACTTTTAAGACATCTTCCAAACTCTTGGTTAAAAGAAAACTACAGGGAAGTGTCTTTCTTGTAATAAATAATAAAACAAGACAAATAGAACATTCTATCAAACATAAGGTAATTCCAACATTGATTCGATTATTGCTAAACACATAAAACACGACACAAATTTATGGGTATATTTATGTTAAAGGAATATAATAAAGGGCTAGACTCATTTTCAATTATTTAACTACCTAACATATATTTGACAATTCCTTTGCTTGGTACACATTAATAAAAAAAAATAAAGAGAATTTAAAAAATTTTCCATAATCTATCAAATTTGCAGATACATTTTAAAATAAGAAAAATGAAGCACAGTGGAATCTTGAATAAACCTGAAACTCTAACACGGGACATAGCAACACAAAACAGGCCTGTAGGAAGAACAGAAAAAATTTGCTGTTGATTCATAAAACAAGGTCTTGGGTTGATAGGCAGCATTTTGCATGCTAAACTAGACAAGTCAAGGAGTAAGTTTAGTATTTCGGCTTGAATCCAGACACTCAGTTAACACTAGAATGGACTTAGGTGTCATTTATACCAGAGAGCGTTAACTGCTCACCATTTGCACTTTGTTAGATTTTGACAATTTCTTTGACTTTTTAACAGAGTAACCACAGCCAAAGCACTTACAAAATAATAACAAAAATTCTCATCTTAAACCAGATATAAAATGAAGCAGTTAAAACAAATATACTAATTAAGTATGAAACAGACATTGCAAAATTCCTCCACAAAATTTAAATTATGATTAAAAACCCTAAATATTTTCCTACTATGCAATTTGAATTTCTAAGTCCGAATTAGCAGAAGGATACCATGCAAAACGAGCAAATTGGCTGCAGCTGACATATCAGATTTTATTGAAAATCAGCTTTTAACAGTTGACAAATAGTAATCAGCAACTGTAAAATATTTGGTTTCAGAAATGTATATTTTAAATAGCATTAAAAGTTCAAGGCCACACAAATGATGATTCAATACTAAAAGCAACTTGTTGTGACTCTACATGGTGAAAATAAAACTTTTTAATGGTTTGCATTTCAGAAAGAAACATGGTACCAATAGAAATCAGTAATTTTTTTAAAAAAAGCAAATGACTGAGAAAGATAAATCTGACAACAGCAAAGATTCATGCTTTTCTTTAACCCATTAAGGGCCGTAGTTCAACCATGTTTATTTGAAAAATATTGAATGTTCTAGTCTTTAGAAGGGTGCTGTATGAATTTTTGTAATTATTATTTTTTTAATGCTTTGAATCTATTTTTATATTATATCTGCTGAGTAAAAGAATAACTTATTTACAATGGTCATGGTTTTAAAGCCATATAAATGTGTTCCAAAAAAGGGCCATTGGCCGTTAATGGGATAAAAAGATTAAAATTGGCAGAAACTGCCAAAAAATTGTTTATTATCTTTGTAGTGGCAGTGTTATGTATCTCAAAGGATCCAGCACACCAAAACATTTATGTATTCTATAGAAACATATTTATTTTACAACAAAAAACATATTACATGAAATTATAGCAACAAGGATTACACGCCCCACAGACAACCAACCTAGCATGCCGGACTCAGGTTAATCTCCTCCCTCTTAATCAAGTAAGAATGGTATACACTCTAGAGAGGGGCTAATACTAGTCATATTAAAAGTAAATAAGATGTGTATAATATATATTTGATACAGGACAAAATCTGCATCTTGTGTGTTACCAAGAAATATAACCTTTTCTTTTGTTTCCTGAATTTCACCACTGCTTTATACGTTTCTGAGTTTGACAATGGATTTACAGTTTTTTTTAGGCATACATCTTTCAGTTTATGGAAATATTGTAAAATAAGAGAGCCAGCTGTTCTAGTTTTAATTGTAGCATGGATAATCAAGGTTCTACTGTGTCTCAAGCACTAAAATATCATCCAAATGTGAATTCGGTCAATCTGACTTAAAAAAAACCAACAATATAACTACATTTTAAACTGAAGTTAAAGATCAAGTTACCTTGACACACTAGATCTTCACAAATCTAAATTTTAGTGCTATTTTGCCTAAAAACACATTAAAAAACAAAATAATCCATATATCATCTCAGAAGCATGTTCTAAACAAAATGCTCAGAATTGAATTTAATACTAATTGAAGGAGCACAATACACAGCTACATTTAAAACCAAACAGTCGGTTATAAATCCTTACATCATCTTATATTACTATAAGGCTTTAGGTTCTAGATTTTAAGCTTATTAAAAAGGGTGCTTAATCCCCTGTTAAGCAATCAGACAAGGAAATCCTCACATCATCTCAGTAGAGGGAGCCACATTGTCATCACTGAAATTTTAATCTTCAATATATATATTTAATACTAATTAAATAAAACTACTCAAATAACTTAATTTAAAAGTTGCTGAGAAATAAATCCTCAGTCCCCTCAATAAAGGAAGCCATGTTGTTATCGCTCAATTCTTCAAGTTCAGAATTAAATACTAACTAAATAAAGGATGCTACCATAAATACATTTAAAAACTAAGTCAGACTAGGAATTCCTCATTTCATCTCAGTAGAGGGAGCCATATTGTCATCACTGAAAATTTAATCTTTAAATGCTAATTAAATAAAACTACTCAATATCTTATGCTTGGAGATCCTCATCAATCAAAACTAAAGATTGATTAAGCAGAAATATTATGTGTACATTTAAAAATTAACAGTCAGACTAGGAATTCTTCATGTCATCTCAGTAGAGCCATACTATCACTGAAAATATAATCTTCAATATTTAATACTAATTAAATAAAACTATACAGTAACTAAAAAGTAGCTAAGAAATCCTCAGTCACCCCAATAAAGGAAACTGCTTCTTACAGCTTAGAATGAAATGCTGACTAAATAAAGGGTACTACCCCCCCATGGATCAATTTAAAATTGATAGTCAGACTAGGAATTCCTCATGTCATCTCAGCAGAGGGAGCCATATCGTCATCATTGAAATTTTAATCACCTAAATTTAATGCTAATTAAATAAAACTACGAGGGGTATTCCAAAAGTAAGGGACATTTGGTCATTAAATAAAAAATGCTTTCTAAATCACCTTGGTTTTAATGAGTTTTCTTTTACTTGTTTACTTTTCTACATAATCTACGTTCAATTCCAAGCAATTTGTGTATCTGGGTATGAGTTTTCTTATTCCCTCTGAGTAAGTCTGCTACCTGGGAGTTGCACTATTTCTTCACCGCCGTTTTCAGACTTTTGCTATCATCGAATTGTTGTCCACCTAGCCAATTTTTTAAGGGCAGGAACAAGTGATAGTCACTGGATGCGAGGTCAGGACTGCAGGGAAGGTGGTCGAAAAGTTCCCAGCCGTATTCTTGAATGTTTTCAATAGTGCGGGCAGCTGTGTGAGGGCGCGCATTGTCATGAAGAAGGACGATTCCGGAAGACAGCATCCCAAGTCGGTGGTTTTGAATGGCACGTTTGAGCTTTGCGAGTGTTTCACGGTACACAGCTGCTGTGATTGTTGTACCGAGTGAAATCCACGAGAAGAACGCCTTTTTGATCCCAACAGACAGTCGCCATAATTTTCCGATTTGAGAACGTTCACTTAAACTTCTTTGGTTTGGGGAACCCAAATAAAACCACTGCATGGATTGTTTCAATTCTTCATTGTCCTAATGAACCCACGTTTCATTGCCAGTCACCACATGCGAAAAGAATCTATCTCCATCTCGTCAGTATGGACCAAAAAGGTTTGTCCATATGCCATCCCCTTGTTTTTGTGTCCGTCAGTGAGCATATTTGGCACCCATATGGCACAAACTTTGTGATAACCCAACTTTTCCGTGACAACTCTGAACACGGTAATTCGAGAAATGTTGGAAAATTCTTCGGCAAGACTGCTGATCATGAAGCACCAATCAGCATGGACTTTTTCATCCGTTTGAACACTGGGTATCTTCCACTTCGCTCTTCGTCGTGCACGTTTGTATGGCTCCTTTTGAATTCTTGACACCCCTCACTTACTGTTCCTTCACTCATAACACCAGGTCCATAGATCTCACTCAATTCACTGTGAATCTGAGTTGCATTAACACCTTATGCGTTTAGAAAACGAATAACCGAATGCACTTTACAACTCGCGGGATGCCTTATTTTCAATGTCTTGCTACACTGTGCCAAATATAAACAACTGACAGTCGCCAGACCGGCCAGTTGGTGCCTGATGAACCAATAGAGGGCACTGGGAGAGCGAAACTCCAATCAGTGCTGCCAATGGCTTTTTATTAGCTAACGGCCCTTACTTTTGGAATACTCCTAGTATTCAATAACTACATTTTTTAAATGTTAAGATTATGCTTGGAAACCTACATAAAAGAAAGTGTCTGTGCGGGGTCCAGACGAATCTATTGCACTTACAGCCATGAAATTCAGCACAGAGGTAGTCTTAAAGGTGACTGAATGTCCCACTCAAAGCCCGAATTTTAAAATTTAATCTAGAATTTTTTTAGTATTTTGTGCAGCACACCGATCTGACAGATACTTATCGCACATGCTATCTCTTCACTAAAAACACCCTTCCTCACCTTGAAATGACGGCATAGTGGGTTAAGTGATGCACCGAAGTTGCGGTTAGTGTTTGGGAGGGAGACCCGAGTTCAAACCCGGCCGATGGATAATTTTTATTTTTCGCCTCTATATTTTTAAAAAATAGTAAATATACTCTAATCCTTCCAATTTTTTTTTTTACTTTACTTTCTCTTTTTGAATTCGACACAATTTTTAAAAATTTAATTGATTTTATGCAGCTTTTTCAATTCAGAAACTGGTTTCTCTGTATTGTCATTGCTTTGTTCTTTTTCGTACCACCAATGAAAAGCAAACAACTGAAACTCCACCCCTACATGTTTAACTCAAAGTGCCAAGTTCCTACCATCAAGAAATTTTCTGCAATTCAGTTAATAAATTACACGAAATAAAGTAACAGTGTTTATTACCATTTAATTTGGTTTTGATTTCGCCGACATTGCGATTCATTTAGGTTGTTTGTCGGAATCAGTGAGGCGACATAACAAGACTTTTTAAAGTATAGCGTTGTATTTAAAGATTGAATCACATTTTTATTTCAGTAGTGGTTTTTTTCATAGCTTACTTTTGAATTTGTATAATTTCTGTATTTGTATAACATAAATCTATCGACACTACATGTGACACAGATGAGGCTGTGAACTACACAAGAGTTTTTGAACACATTGGAGCCATCTGGAGTAACCTCGCACATATTACAGCTAGAAATTGGGACACCGATTATGCTTCTCAGAAGTCTGCATCTACCTTCACTCCGCAATGGAACAGACTTAAGAAATTAATGCTGAATATTCTTGAAGCCACCATCATGACTGGACATGACGCATTCATTCCTAGGATCCCAATCATCCCTTTAGATCTCCCATTACAATTTAAACGACTTCAGATCCCTGTTCGTTTAAGTTTTGCCATGAGCATCAACACGGTACAAGGACAATCGCTGAAAGTTGTAGGACTTGATCTCATTAAACTGTGTTTCTCCCACGGTCAACTGTATGTGGGTTGTTCAAGAGTTGGAAAACTCAAGAATCTTTGCGTCCTACCTCCAAATGGAAGAACATTCAATATAGTGTATCATGAAGCTTTCTAAGCAAAAATCAGTGAGGTGGAAGGAATGAAGTGACATGCCCGTGTCATGTCGGGCAGCAGAGGGACTCAATTCTTAAAATTATTGTTTTTCTTCTTTAAGTTTTCAGAATCAGTGAGGACAAACAAGAATGATGTCACGGGCAATGCAGTGCAAGTACTGCTAGTCTTCAATACTGCTAGTCTTCAATATGACTAAGATGAAGAAAACTGCATGACAGCAATGCTGTCATCACTCAGTTTTTAAAGCTCAGAATTAAATACTGGCTAAGTAAAAGGTGCTACATAGATATAATGTAAAAACTAATAATTTGGATTAGTAAATCCTCACGTCATCTTAGCAGAGGGATACATGGTATCCTTACACTCAGGGTGTTTAATGTCGCTCCAAAGTCAATTCAATGAAATTAAGTTAAGAATCACTAGAAATTAATAAAATCAGACAAGATATTCTCCAATTTTCTCAGAAAAGAGAAACCATACTGCCATCACTGTTTTACATCTTATGAAATTGTACAAGAAAATTATTCAAAAAAGAAACAAGATTGGATATTATGAAATCACTCTATTTAGTTGTTATTCAATCTTGAACAAAATGTTACTGCACAAGCATACCGACTTTCTTTAAACTCCATTTATAATTGAAACGTGAGGTTAAACAAACATCTAAAAACATAATACAAGGCCAAAATTCAGACATAGTGCATCTTTTTACTGAAATTAAGTAACGACTTGTTAAGTTGTGCCAACAAACAGCTATGAACCTAAATGTCAATAGGCGTCTAGCCAATTTTGGCTATTTTCATCATATAATAGAAGTGACCACAGCAATTGTGGTTGGCAGATAAAACACATGATGCTAAGGACATTTGGCATGTTTTTTCCTTGCTGACCAAAATGGTCGCCAAGAGCCAAAACATTGCGCATTTGCCTTGATTAAATACTAAATTTGATTAATTAACACAACATATAATTAAAAATAAAACAACATATAGTATATATATATATTAATATCTTAAAACGTAACATAAAATAAACACAAAATATAAATCTTGATTAAAAATATAAGACATTTTGATTAAAAACAGATCTGGATTAAAAATATGTAAATCTCTGCTAAATAATAAAACATTTAAATTACAAAATTCAAAACAGCCACACAAATGTGAAAAAAATCAAATATCGGCAGAAATTTTTAAAAGATCGTATTAAACCGTAATTTTGAATTCCTCCCAGTTAACTTTCCTTATTATTTCAAAAAATTTTGGGAAAACAGTCAATTTGCTGCTCATTGCATGATTTTTTAAACATAGTACGCCAAATAGAATTCAAAATCTATTTGCCAATTGTGAGTAGGCAAGCCATTTCAGAAGTGAGAGGGTTGCCAGAAACCACATAAATCCAAGAAAAACGCTAAAAACAACACCAAAAATGTCCTATGCTACCACTGTACCCAGAGCACCTGTGAAACAGTTGATTTAGTAGTATAAATTCTTAAATAACATTAGTAGCCTTATCACAAAACTTACTTTAGTAGAAGTCTTAGTTACCCACTGCAACTACATAGTTAGCGAAGGGTCTAAAAAAACTGTGAAGTGAAAAAAAGTTTGGCGTTCTAAATGTTTACATTTACCAAAGTTTTGATACCATTGGAGAACACTGACAGGCAAGTTACGTAGGACAGTAGGTCACTGACAAAATTATTTATAACCAGAATATTTATTTCATATTTTGAAGCAAACTACCTATCGTTCACAGAACTCCATAATGCTAATATTAAAAAAATTACATATACCTACAAATGTCACTAAGGCAGGTATGCAATGCACTTAATTATAAGTATTGTTTCTATTTCCAAGAATCTAGAATGGACATATTTGAATGGTATGGTGGAGTTTCTGTAGAATAGCCAATTAAGGCCAAACTGCGCCAAATTAGACGGTGAAAGTGAGGATCTGTAACTTGGAAGTTCTCGCAAGGTATACATGTATTTCAGCAGACTACAATATGCAACACAAAATGGACAAAAGAACTTTAGAGGCACATGGATCAGATAACTATGCATTTCACTTACTTTTAGTAGGTTTATCTGATGTTCAGCACAAAGTGCTTCCACAAGCTTTACGTACAATGGCTCATCGCAATTAGTAGCCAAAACACAAAGCAGAGCTTGCCGTTTGTCCAGAGATTTCGCTGCTTCATGTAAACCTCTTGATAGCCTTCCATGTGTCAGAGATGTCTTTAAAACCTCTTGAAGGGCGGTATAAACATCCATTTCCCCACTAGCGGTGGTGTCTCTGATAAACATAAGATTAATATCAAATGAATTATAAACGTCAGAATTTTAATGCGAGAACAAGAATGTCAAACAATTATCTAACACGAATTTCAACGATTACTACAGAATGCTTTCAACACAGAACAAATTTCAAAAAGTATTTGAATATTTTAGATACTTCGAGAAATGCATGGGAGCGCGAAAACATCAACAAGAAATAAAACTTACACTTCGATATCCGACATCTTGTTTGTTGATATTTGTCACCCCTGAAAATAAATGTATGAAAAATTTTAATAAAGAGCAACAAATTATTCAAGTGTATATTATGCACTGGATTCAGATAGATTTAAAAACCATCAAAACTCACACTTTCAAATAAGCTGAAAGATCTAATGCGAGCACGGATACAATACAGTTAAATACACGCAACCGTACCCGTGTTCGACGACAGATGGGCACAACATGAGTTGTAGTATTGAAGCATAAAAGTAACCATTAAACCTTTTCAAAATCCAAACAAGGACTAGCTCATGGAGAGACCAACGTCTGTGCGTCACCTATGTGCAAATCGTCAGCCTTTTGTGATTATTTGAGAAATTTCCTTGTCGCAGCGACTGAAAAACTAAGCAATAATTTCTCGCCAACGGCTACCTTGCAAACCTCGAATCGCCAAAGCATAGGGTTATTTTTTCCTTTTGTTTGACATCCGCAGAACGTGAATGGATGTGAGCTCTAGACTAGCGTCTGTGTGTCACCTTCTAACCAAAAACAATGCTCACAGTTTGTGGTTTATATTTTCAGTGTTCTTTCCTAAAGTGCTTTGCTGTTCTGAATGTTTTGGGCACTCCAAAACTAAACCTAAACTTAAAGAATAAAGTATAAATACTTGGAAATACAAATATGTCTTTTGAAAACTTGATGCAACTATTATGAGGAGACTCGTTCATGTGGATTTCACATTGAAGGCATTTTTTCAAAATATCTTTTGCCTGTGGCAAACTTAGCTACCACTACAAAAATTAACGAACTATATAATAGTATATATATTAGTGTAACCCAACTTTACCATGGAGTACTTTTTGGTAGACGAAAATTGCACTGTTTCACACTAGCTTGCTATAAATTGGTGACCAAAGGAAGTGATGAACGCACTAACTTTATAAACTTCGATAGATGGTCCACAATGAATAGTTGAATTGCCAATGCGATGCTAATCACTTTCAACAACCGTCTGAGGCTCTGTGATAGCAGACACTGCTCATATTCCTATCACGGCTTCACTCCATTCGTTGCTTCTTAGCCTTCTCTTCACAAGGCGACTCGCACTCGGCTGCTAAAGGCAACACAGGAGTATGATCACTCATGCGAAAGTACACCCGTGATCTTAATACAGTTCCCCACGGCCCAACGTAAATGGCAATCACTCAACTAGTGGAGACATCTATCGAACTCAGCAACCGCTAAATTCTGGAAGGGGAATATTGTGGCAAACTTAGCTACCACAACAAAAATTAACGAACGATACAAAACTATATATCAGTGTAACCCAACTCAATCATGGAGTACTCTTTGGTAGACGAAAGTTGCACTGTTTCACACTAGCTTGATAAATGCCAATCTTTGATATACATCCAGAATATATGGGAAAATAACCTCATTAATTTATTTTTCACACACTATGGGACCATGGCATTTAAAAAACATGACCTTAAAGGTTTCGTAGATAAATTTTGGTAACTAGCAGCATTTTAGTGAGTAGCGAGCGGTGAGAGTGAGAAAAATCAGATTTCTGAGTCAGTAAAATAAAAAAATGTTATCTTAAAATTGTCACTAGAACATAAAACTTTGCAGAAACATTCTTCGGTGTATAAAGTATAATTTGAGACACAAAAAATCGACATGTTGATGGGTTTTTTTTTAATGCCGAGTCTCTTCAAAAACTTAAATTTCCGAGAGGGGGTCCAACACAGTGGTAGATCACCCACTTGGCGTAAGCCTAAAGATGTTTCTTATAGAGGGTATAATAGGAAAATGTAGCAAAATAAATTCTCAACAAATAGAAAAGGTTAAAGAAAAGTAGAACTTTGACAGGAGTTCGGTTACTTTTACTTTTGCCGTAAATCTAGAATACAACGTCATTGGGCCTTGTTTGGAATGTAGGGAACAACAGGAATGAAAGGTTTAGAAGTTATAGGATTAATTAATTCAATTGTAATTTATTATAAATTATTGTATTTGAATTATTTAATTACTTATATTGACACTTTTCTTTTAAAATAGTTATAATCAACCATTAAGAATAAGAATTAAAGTAATTCCTTCCGCGCGTATCATCAAATATAAAAATTGTTTGTTGAAAAATTTCAAAACAACTTACATAAAAAGATAATTCCATTGCATTCGAAATAATTCTAGCGGTACCACAATATTCAGTGTATATTAACTACTGTTTAAAACAGTGATTCTCAACCTTTTTTTGTCGCGGCACACTTTTAACGATTTCAAAATTTGGCGGCACACAAAGAAAAATATAAGTTTAAAAGTTATTTACTTACCTATAATACACTGTGTAAAATAGTTTATGATAATAATTGTGAATGTAAAATAAAATAATATAATATGTACTACAAAAACAACAGTACGTTTATTAAGGGATTAATTACAAGGTAATAATAAGAATACTTTTAATGAGAAATTTGAGCTTGATGTTTTTTGATAATTTCTGTTAGTAAAAAGAGAAACTAAAACTATTCTCATACTTTAGAGCTGAGTCCAATGACTAATGCAAGAATTGGCCAAAAGAACAATTTTAATTAACATTAAGCACAAGACAAAACAATTACAAGAATAAACAAACATAAAAAGTTACATCTCGGGGAACAAAACTTCAGCGCGTCAGTTCTACGCTCGCCTTGGGAAACAACTAAAGAAAAATGATTCATTCTCTTTCGCGGAGAGTGTGTCACGTGGTCCGCCATCGCCAATCAAGGCGCATATCGCTGAGACACACGTTAAGGGGCTGATGCGCTACAACCTCCCCCTCTGGCTCCGACGACGTCCCGACGAGGAGTCAGCATTACGTGCTTTAGGAGGGCGTCCTCTCTTTCTTAATGGGACCACAGGAGTACTGTCAGTAGCTTTACATTCCTTGAGAGCTGAAGAGTGATAAACTCCTATAGGCGTGGTCGGATTTTTGGGATCTGCAATTTCATAAGTTGTAGGTGACCGTTGTGTGAGCACCACGTAAGGTCCGTCACGTCGAGGCATGAATTTGGCAGTCCTTTTCTTTTCTGCGTTACTCACAGGGTGCATGGTGACCCAAACGTGATCACCAGTATTGATCCGATGTTCTATAAAAGGGGTAGGTTCTCCCCCTAGCTTGAAGGTAGACTCAAATTTTTCTAACAAACCATTCATCTTTCTGCGCTGATCAGACATTAAATGTTCTCCTTCATCAGAACGCAGTGAGCTTGGTGATATAGCTTGGCTGTATGAGAGTTGCTGGTTGCAACTTGAACGTTCATCTTCATGAGAATTTCCTTTGTTGCTACAGTTGTCGACAGGCTGTTGACTCTTTACTGGTGGGTCTTCAACAGATAGCAGATATTTTGCAGGGATATCTTTCTTGAAACCAATCTTCCGACAGGGATTGTCAGAGAAATGCCAATTTTTGTTCTTCATGTCTAGAACAATTTCGGACTTTTCCAAAAAGTCGGTTCCTAGTAGAGTACGATTCTTTTTGCATTTGGTAATGCCAGTAAATTCAGCGAGACTGATTTTCCTTCAATCTGTATTGTCACCATGGCGGTGCAAGCCTCTTCACTTGTTTGACAGCCATTTGCCAAAGTCATTGTTACTACTTCTCTTTGGAACTCTACTCCTCTCTTTTTTAATTGGTGGTACATGATCTCTCCAGCGACTGTTCTGCTGGCACCACTATCAACACAAACCCTGGCTCTTACTCCCGATATACAGATATCTATTAGCGCTAACGGGGATGCATCGGAGTGACAGGTATACATGCGGATAGAGTTCGCTTGGAATGGCTCCCTTCTTGTCGATGACGAACAGTTTTTGCATTTTGATTTGATGAATCCTGGTGCTCCACATCCGTAGCACGATATTTCTTTCTTCTCTTCAATACCCCTTGGTGTAATTCTGCCTTGTGAAAAGGAGTCCCTCCTACTTTGACTGAGGACCCCGGGATCCCGCCTACTGTTACTGGGAATCCCTGGCAGACTTTGTCTATTATCTCTTTGTTCCAATTGTGATTGTTGGGTTCTATAGTAATTTCGTTTTTGGAACACGGGTTTTGTTTCTTGTTGCTTCGGTGGAAGCTTCGGGTTGACAGTACGTAAGTTGTCGTAACTGTCCATCTTCTCCACTAGGTCACTTGGGGTGACCCATTCTCTCCATGCGTCCAAGAAATGGTTCTTAACCTCTGAAGGAACACGTTTCTTCATTTGATCCAGGATCATGAGGTCTTTCAATTTCTCAAAATCCGTTATGTTCAATTCTGCTAGCCATGCTTCAAAATAGCTACGCAGTTCAAAATGGAAGTCCTTCCATGTGCTCTCAGGACTTTTCTTGTGAGTTGCGAAGAGCTGTCGCATTCTCTCAGCACTTAATTTAAATCTCTGAAGCAGCATTGTTCTAATGTGATCAAAATCATGAGACTTCTGTTCTGGTTCTCTGGCGATGAGTTGTGCCACGCTATTAGGTAATAGGCCCAGGAGATAGGCAACCCAGTTATGTCTCCCTACTTTAAGAACTTTCATCTGTCGTTCGAATAACTGAAGAAACAATGTCATATCACCATCATTCGGATCAAAATCAGGTAGCAACTTTTTCAAGTTAAAGTTGGGTTGATGGTCTGCAGACAGATGATTAAAACCAGAGACCTGCTCCAATTTCTGCGATTCTACCTGCAGACGGAGTCTTTCCAACTCGTACGCTCTTTCCCGTTCTATTCTTTCATTTTCCCGTTCTATTCTTTCACTTTCCCGTTCTATTCTTTCCTTTTCCTCGGCCTTTTCCCGTTCTATTCTTTCCTTTTCCTCAGCCTTTTCCCGTTCTATTCTTTCATTTTCACGTGCTATTCTTTCTTTTTCTTCTGCTTTCTCTTTTGCACGGTTTTCGCTTATAGACAGAAGCAGATTTTTCGTGAAGTCTTCATCATAACTTTCATCTCCAGTGATAAATCTTTTTATATCAACTACTCTAGCATCAGCAGGTATTTCGATGCCGAGTTCATTCGCCAACTCTATCAGATCACATTTAAGAGCTCTTGCCAAATAAGACATCTTTAGGTTACGAAGTGTACAAATAATTTTGAAAACGAAAGTAAACAAGTTCAGTAAATTTTTTTTTAATATATCCCACAGTTTGTTTTCAAGAAAAAAATTAAATTAATAATGACCACTTCTTATAGGTACTACTTGTTTAGCATTGTTAAACAAATTACTTTTAAAACATAAACATTTGTCCAATAACACTTAAACACATATTATTTATGAACATTAAATTCCAAAACACTTTTCAATATTCAAAACCAACACATTAGATAACATTCCACTCGTGAGTTAGTCTTATTTCAATAATACCTCAAAAGAAATAATAAATTTTCGTAATATTTCAAAATTCCAAAAGAATACCAATGCTTAAACAAAATGAATCCATATTTCCTAATATCTAATCCTTAAAGGCATAATATAAACACATTTCTGCGCACGTTGCACTTGTTTCATACATAGATTAACAAAACCAATAACTCTCAAAAGGAAATCGCACAATGTAGCTCAAACACAAAATAAAGAAAAAAATCGCTTTAAACATCTAGAAAGGTTTTTTTTTTAATGCAGCTGGCAGAAAACAGACCTTGAATCTATTGAGTTATGACTCATGAACATGACCGAATCAGAATGCGATCGGTTCTTGCACTTTTGAAACGAAATAACGCTGTAGCTTTCGTTTTTGAACACAATTAATTCACACCACTTATTAATTTTACAAAGTAGCTTATTACAAAATGAATACACATAACGTATTTTCAAAAAAACTTAATCTAGCAATACACTTAATCAAAACAATACTACTTTGCACTTTTACTTTAAGAACAAAACTTTTCATAAAACACAAATACTTTGCACTTGTGAACCAGAGGAATAATAACATTTAAAGAAGTAATTTCACATATTTTAAACAAGAATACTGTTTGAACACAAAACGAAACTTCAAAATTCTGTTGCTGGACACGGGTTGGCCAAATCGAAAGTACTGCTAGACAAGAATGATTTTAAACAAATTAAAATAAACTTATCTCATTCTTCATCACCACTTGGGGATACGAGCATAAGGATGATCCGTGGAAGGGATTTCCACCTATATTCAATAGGATACACCTGGGATGAGGCTTCCTAAAATAGTGAGTTCGACGCCGCTGCAGAACACTAAAACCATGGCTTTTCCTACCAGTTTGCTAACTCGGGATGAGTTTGTAAACATCAATGAAACACAGGGTGTGTTTTTCTTTCAATACCAACAGTGTTGGACCTAGATTCCTGAACAAAAAAACGAGTTGTTCCCAAAGGCTTTAATTCGGGCCACAAGATTGGGCGTCAATTTTAGAGCTGAGTCCAATGACTAATGCAAGAATTGGCCAAAAGAACAATTTTAATTAACATTAAGCACAAGACAAAACAATTACAAGAATAAACAAACATAAAAAGTTACATCTCGGGGAACAAAACTTCAGCGCGTCAGTTCTACGCTCGCCTTGGGAAACAACTAGAGAAAAATGATTCATTCTCTTTCGCGGAGAGTGTGTCACGTGGTCCGCCATCGCCAATCAAGGCGCATATCGCTGAGACACACGTTAAGGGGCTGATGCGCTACAATACTTCTTTTTCACTTCCTTTATACATTATTTGATTGAGGGGTGGAGGTGGGGATACTGGGAACACTTGAAATTTCTTCACGTTGGGGCGAATATTTCACTTATGAAAGATCACAGTTATCGAAGATAAAAACAGTTAAAAATATGGTATTTAACTGTAAAAACAACAGTTTTCTTTTACAGTGTACTTTTCTTTAATTTAAACAAACTTTACTCGTAATAAAAAAAGCATTATAATTTTTACTATATACATTTCTAAAATTTGGCGGCACACTCTAAGAATTTGGCGGCACACAAAAGTGCCGCGGCACAGTGGTTGAGAATCACTGGTTTAAAACATTAGTAATTTTTCCAAATATCTGATAACCTTCGAATCCATTTGTGTTTATAACACACAAAATGTTTAGTTAATTATTTTCTATTTATCAGAGTTACTACTGAAAATGTGTGTACAAATAACATTAAAACAAGTTTATTCTTTAAATTAAAAAAAGGAACAATTGTGTAAAAGTTTTTTGGTTATTTTTATAAATGCACAAATTCTTACAACATTGTTCTGAAGTACAATTTAGAAAAATTAGCAATTATTACCTCGTACCAAACATATTCTTAACAAAAAGGTATATAGTATTTAATGGTGGAAGGTAGTTAATTGACGTTGCACTCAAGCACCCCAACGGGGTATTGGCAACGGTCCGGAATCAATCACGATGGGAAAGATCCAAGGACACCGCCTCGTAATTTTGAATCATGGTTAGATGACGAGAACAACACCTAAGCTGGCGCCCCACTCTCCAAACTTCCATACCACGACAGGACATTCGAGGCCACGGCAGATTTAACGTGCACCAACTCCCATGTACACGACGGTATTTGGCTGGACCTAGTTTCGAACTCGCAACCCTCCGGTTACTAATCCGTTGCTCTTCCAAATGGGCTTCCGCAGCCCCAGAATTTAATCGGAAAATAGGAGTGTCGGCTAAGTGTTATTCAAACCTAAGAAATCGATTTTAGGTAAGAATAAAATTATTGTAATATACCATAAATCATTTGAATTTTTTTCGATATTCTCATAAGTAGGGCTAAAATGAAATTCTTATCTAATTATTGTTAAGATTTTTAAAACTAAAGCAATTGAAAAAGATGCCTTCGAAATTATTTGTAATGCGTTCTTCGAATAAAATAGTGAAATATTTGTGTATAAATCATGTAAGGTAACATTTTCTAGTCTGTCAAATGGGAGCGAAAATGCAGCGCCCGAGGCGGGAAATTAGGGTGTCTTCAGGGTAATCATATTAGGCAAGTTATCGTACTTTGCAACTGTCACATTTCACTAGTTATCGCTTTCTTGGCAAATGCTTTGGCGAATTTTTTGGCTTTGGTTTCTTTGAGACATTTTCTCACTGAAGTCATTAGTGAGTCATCTTTTCCCCGTCTTTCGAAGAATTGCCGTTGAATAGAATTATCTGGAAATCTTCTACAAGGGGAGTGGGGACGCCATCTTAACAAAGGGTGGTGCATCATTTATAAACATCTTCATTTTTTGTAAAATTGTGTGTGTACATGTTTTGAAAATTAAAAATCAATTTTATTTTTGAGATTTCTTTACCATTTGGAATTTAAGAAACTGCGAAGCTATCCAATTTTGCAATTGAGGTGTACACAAAATGCTGACTCTCCTCCTGATTGAGCAAATCACAAAATACAAATACACTTTACTCAGAATAAATTGCTGATAGAACTTTGGCTTAATTTTGATTGTTAGGTATTCAAAAACTTTCCTGATTGAAACTTGCGATATGTCAAATTTACATGAAGGGAAAAGCACTAAAAATAGTATTTTTTGCAAGAACCAGTGACAGTATATTTTGTCATGAGTAAGAAAACAGGAATGTTTCGAGCATTTGCAAGATTTTATCACTGATAAAAAGAAATTTTAATCTAGTAGCTACTGGGTATATATATGGTGTACACACAATCAAAATCTGAACTTTTTCATGGCCTCTACTCAGTTCTGACATAAAAAAATTGGATCACTTTGTTTTGCGAATTAAGGAAATATTTAAGTTTAAAATGATAAATCCACTTTTACTATTTATTTTTTAAGGCAATTTAATACGCTTTTACAGTTTATTACATACCTATTACATTTTTCATTGCAATTAATAACTATGGATCTATTTCAATTTGGGGACTCTTGAAACATATTTTACTGAAGAGTGAAAGTAAAATTATACCACTATACTAAAAGTTGAATTTATCAAAATGTTTAGTTATATCATTAAAAATGTGGTCACTTTGTTTTGAGTAATAAAGAAATGTCAGTTCAAAGTTATGAAAAACTTTCTTCGCTTTATTTCTTTTTAAGGACAATTCATTATCTTTTTCCTGTTTATTACTTGTTTAACACCTTTTTGAAGTTTATTAAATGACGATAGATCTTGTTGAATGTTGTAGACTTTAATTTGAAAAGAAAACATTGTAGTGGTAAATCTCGTAAGGTGCTTGCTTTTGTAAAGAAAATGTAAAGGGCGTCTATTTATTGTAGGCAATTCAAATTGATGTTGTTTCAACGGACTTCTTGAAATACGTTTTCCCTATGATAAGATGATAAACCATACACAACACAGAATCTTCGTTTTGTATCTGTAGAATACATCTACGTAAAGTGTCTCATAGTGGCTCAGGAAGTTGGTAAATCGATTCTCAAACCCTCCTAAGATCAAGAAAGCAAGCTCAAGAAAACTTTTAGTCTCCCTAATACATGATTTTGGTAAATATAGAAAAATGAATTTTTTCACAACTATAAATTCTGATTCCTCTTAACGTTGGTTCTATATAACAGAACAAAACTGGTTAAACTGAATTGATGAATGAGCAATGACAATATCAACGTTTTGAGGCAAAACAATAAAGTGATCAAATTTTAGTAAGATGTTACAGAGAAGCCCTTAGTACAGATTTAGATTTTTTTTCAACGTACTCCACGAGCATCAACTAAAGAAACGGAATTTGAAAATTCCCCATTTTTAGTGGACAAATCTTGGAAAGGCTTGAAAGGATCAAAACACACTCCTGTTTTCTTATTCTGGACAAAATCTGTCACAATGGTTCTATATAACAGAACAAAACTGGTTAAACTGAATTGATGAATGAGCAATGACAATATCAAATGTGTTGCTCAAATATTGCATAGTATTATAGCATTAGCTGGTCATATAATAAATTGCAAATATTATTAATTATAATTAGTCATAAATTTTGAAATTAGTCATAGATAAATTTAGCATAAAATAGCTAAATTTAATGTATCAAAAGTTGGGTTTTATTTCATAAACATTTTCCATAAATATAACTAATTGAGATAGTAATTTTTCAGACTGAAATGTGTCAAACCTCTTGATTGAAAAATGTACTAGGAGTTCGGATAATTAGCTTTTACGACGTTTTAAATTTATTCGAATTTTTTGACAAATTCCCAGATACAATTTTCAGTGCCTACATAGAATAATTTTATAAATATCTATTTTCAAAACTTGAGAAGAAATTTTTTTAATAATTTAAATGTCTGGCATTTACCTTATAAAATAAGTTATATTATATCTAATCTATATAAAAAATATATAAAGCTTATATTCTTAGTCTATATAAAAAGCATATATTCTTGGACAGGGCGACGGGCAATGGGGTCCTGAGCTGACCTCGAAAGCGTTGGAATCGGCTTTTTAAAATGTTTTCAAGATAAAATACTATAAAAATTCATGGATTTCTTTAACATAGTTATTGAATTATGAAAATAATTGTTGTTTATTATACTTCGCATAGAAAATTGTATGTATTTAACCAACAATAAATATTTGTTGAAAAACCCTCGTAAAATTACTTCTGTACTAAAACTGAGGTGTAACAATTTTAACACTATGTCTGTTTTTCAGTTCATAGTCAGGATGAAAATTTAATATATTATACAAAAACTTAGCGAACCAATATCTTTTTTAAAATATAATAAAGTTTAGATATTCATTTTGCATAAAAAGTTGTATTTCTAAGTTGGTTCAAAGTACAAAATAAAAAATACTTTTTAATGTAATAAGTCCAAATCTTCAATTAGCATAAAAATTCAATCTCTCTTTTGTACCTCCAAAAATAATTCCTGACTACATTAATGGTTTATTAAGTGTGAACTATGAAACGAACAGCACTTCCAAAACCGGGGGGTGGGTAGTTGAATCTTGAAGGGAAAGATCCGAGGTCAATACCTCGTAATTTTAAACCACGGTCAGATGACGAGGCAACACCTGGCTAGCACACTACTCTCCAAACATCCACACCACGTCAACGTGAGGACATTTGAGGTTACGACAGATTTAACACACACCAGCACCCACGTACACGACGGTCTTTGGTTAGACCGAGTTTCGAACTCAACCCTCCTATTGCTAATCCGCTACTCTTCCAACCGGGCTACCACTGCCCACCAAAAATCGGAGTCACGTAATCAATTCATATAAGCTATATATAGGATATTTTCACGAATACTCTCAAAGCTTGAAATAAAAATGCTCTTTCTTGCCGACTTATTAACTTAGTATACAATTTACTAACGTTGTCAATGTAAAGGGTGTGCTTCGTGACTCTTGACAAGATGAGCAATGCTGGATTCAAAATTAGTAAGTTTCAGACTTAAAGCGCCACTGTAACTAGAGCGACTCATGTTCATTTCATTACACCACGGAATTCTATATATAGCTTATTTCTTTGTTCTATTAAAATGGAATTAACATGGCTGAAACCAGCTTCAACCATTGTTCGGAAATGCAAGCAAAAGTTTTGGATATTTTTCTACAACATTCATATTCTTCCAAAAGTAACTTAAAAGTCTTTTTTTTTTTAAAGCGTCTTAGCTTCAAGATCAACTGACAATTCGATAAGTTCATCTTGTTTGTTACATTCGACGTTTTCAATATCTGCAGAAAATGGAATGATAACCCAATCTGGAATGTGCATGTTTTCAAAATCTGCAAAGCGCATTTTAAAATCATCGCTCAAATTTTGAAGATATTTTTGTATACTTCTAAGTCTTCCTCTTTTACTTTTAATTGTCGAAGATTCGAAAAGTTCTGAAAATCTTTTCGTAACAATGATGATTTAAATAAGACTAATTTAGCTTGGAAATCTAAAAGAATCGTCCAAGCTTGAATAATCGTGATAGCTTTATCTTGTAAACGGGCCGGTATGTCATTAAATTTTGAAAATAAGGCAGCCAAGTAGAAAATATGAACCGAATTAATATTACCCATACAATGATGTTTTCTATTTTTCTATCGCCCCTGGGGGTCTATATCGACCACTGGTTAGGAGTATCAGCACAGTACGAATATTTCGTACATATGATAACAAAAATGACTATCTGACCCATTGAGAAGAAAGACATTTTTGAGTTATCAGTCCCTTCCTCTAAGAAATTTGGGAGCGGTCCGACGAAAGCAGCAAAAAGTAAAATTTAAAAAAGTTTTCTTTCTTGCTGGAAATATGAAAAATGCTTATTTGTACAATATTTTTCCGTTGTGAGGCCCATCTGTATAAAACATCCTTGTCGCACGTCTAGTGGGTAATTCATCACTAGAATTGTAAAGATGATTTTTCAACTTGAATTGCATGTTTCACCTCTTTCTTGAACATTGGTAATAGACGAAAAAAATATTTCTCCTAAAAGGATCTTTAAAATTTGTTGGCGGACCACACAAAATCATTCTCTTTTGAAGATGCACATGGGCTTTATTCATTCAGCTTTCATAAAATTATAGATGCCATCGAAATCTTAGCTTTGGAGTAATATCTAATTATGTCTTCAATTTTTTTTTCTATGGGAATTATCCCCTTGATAGGAATCCGATATACTGGCTCATTTGCAAGGGATGGAAGATAAATTCAATGGGAAAGCATCGTCTTATAATGTTTGGTCCACCATATTTTCAGATCAATAACACCTTTTCCTTATCCTCTCAAACAGAAGACTTAATAAAAGTGCCACATTTTTCGACAGTGGAGATGCGAACAATTTTTTTAACGGCGAAATCGCGGTCACACGGTAGAAACGAATGACTTCGGGAAACTAATGCAGAGCACATACTAACAAGGGTATGGTCTGTACTTTGTGCCCCGCACCCGTCTGAGAAAATGTGCAAATGCTTGATCGATTCCAATGATTGATTTAAAAACAAATTTGACTCAAGTTTAATTTGTTTTTCAATCATTCAGTATTCTGTACTTTTTACTTTACAAGGTTCACCGTTCGTTACCATTACCTTGCTCACCGAGCAACATATTTCGTAAATATGCATATCACGGCTTAGAGCAGAAACTCATTAACTGACAAAAATATGTTACCATAAAGCTGTTTAAAGGCTAACTATTAGTTTTAGGTAAGAAAATAAGAATTACGGACATTTTGATAGTGTTATATATCTTTTAAACATATTTCAATATGACCATGCATTTCTCATCATCAGGAAAATAAGCATTTAGTGTCCTCGAAAGAATGAAGGTAATGAGTTTCTGCTCTAAGCTGACGGTGTGGATTATATTATTAATGAAAGTTGTCGAATACAGAAACTCACATAATTTCAGATGCCATTTTTATTTTATTCGGAAAGTAATTTTACAAATTAAGCGAACAAGACCTGAATGGAAGCTTATGAACGGAATATGGAATCAGACCGTCTTTCATGAGTAAATTTGTTATTAGACATAATCCACAGATTTTACTTCAGTGTTTATAGGAGCTTAAGTTCGAAAACCCCAAATATATTTTATTTAATTTATTGAGCTGTTTTTAACACATTTCTGACTTCCCAGGTTGGTTACATTAGGAATAAATCAACTGGGCTCAAAAGTAATGATCAGAACGAACGTCTGGTTCTGATCATTACCTTTCCGAGAAGACAGAAACACTCAACACATACATAATATGATGGACACAGCTGAGATATATGTTTTGAATCTGTATCAAGGTTATTTTCGTCAAGAGCCATACTTTATTTTTCACAATCGTATGCATTATAAAAGAGTAACTGAACTACTAGGCTCTGCTCGGATTGAATAGTTTGTAATTCATCGTAATATTAGTTATTCCTATGGGGATCTCGAAGAATTTCTAGCACTCTCTCTACAGAACTAGGACAAAGAGAACGGGGGTTAATATATAGCCTGTGCTACGTGCAGTAGTCAAAGAATTAGTGTACCAAATTTGTTGGGAATTGGTTGAATTATGATAGTAGATACTGAATGCTATTCCTATTTGGATCACGAATTGCTTTTAGCCTCCTCTCCAGACCTAAGACAAATAGAACGGTGGTTTATAGCCTATGTTTTCCTCAGGATTCTAAAGAATGAATGCACCGAATTTGGTGTGAATTGGTCTGGAAGTGATCGTAAAAATACTCAATGTTATTCCTATGAGGATTTCGAATTGTTTTTAGTCCCCTCTGCACAACTAAGAGAAATATTTTACACAATTCAACAAAAGTAATGCTCAAGCTCCCGAAAAATTTCACTATCCTTTGTAATTCTTGATAACCAGAACTAAACAAGTGAATTAGAATGAATGAGCGGAGTCTATCTGAAAAGGGAATATTTCCTTATCCAGACACACGAATTCCTGACCCTTGGTTGAAAAAGTTCTGGGTTCGATTCTTGATCTGAGAAAGAATGTATCTATTGGTTTGCAATCCACATTAAGTCGTAGGTTCCAGTCTAATTAGCCTTCATTTAGGAAAAGATTACTATAGAGCGACCAAACAAAAGTAAACCCAAACCCAGGTACATAATCAGAAAACAATTTCGGAATAACTAGGTCTTCCCTCTCCCGTATCCTCAATCCAATAGAATTGAGCTAACATTAGATGAGCATTGCATTTAATAATTTTTCGAATGCCTAAATCTAAATAATCTAGTACTTTAGAGCTGAATCCAATGACTAATGCAAGAATTGGCCAAAAGAGCAATTTTAATTAACACTAAGCACGACAAAACAATTACAAGAATAAACAAACATAAAAAGTAACATCTCGGGGGAACAAAACTTCAGCGCGTCAGTTCTACGCTCGCCTTGGGAAACAACTAGAGAAAAATGGTTCATTCTCTTTCGCGGAGAGTGTGTCACGTGGTCCGCCATCGCCAATCAAGGCGCATATCGCTGAGATACACGTTAAGGGGCTGATGCGTTACAACCTCCCCCTCTGGCTCCGACGACGTCCCGACGAGGAGTCAGCATTACGTGCTTTAGGAGGGCGTCCTCTCTTTCTAAGTGGGACCACAGGAGTACTGTCAGTAGCTTTACATGCCTTGAGAGCTGAAGAGTGATAAACTCCTATAGGTGTGGTCGGATTTTTGGGATCTGCAATTTCATAAGTTGTAGGTGACCGTTGAGTGAGCACCACGTAAGGTCCGTCACGTCGAGGCATGAATTTGGCAGTCCTTTTCTTTTCTGCGTTACTCACAGGGTGCATGGTGACCCAAACGTGATCACCAGGACTGAAGGTAGGTCCTGCTTGTCTGCGCCGATCAGCGTAAACTTTTCGCTGATCCTGTTTTCTTTCGATCAAGAGTTGTACCCGTTTACAATTTTCCGCAAATCTTTTTAGGTAAGGAGTGATCTCCGGTATAAAATTTTCATTTGACGCAATTTCTCGAATGTCCCGATGTACGTCGTCTACAGTTCTAAGTTCTCTGCCGAACTGAAGAAAAGAAGCACTTTGCCCAGTTGAAGAACACTTTACAGTATTCATGGCAAAACGGATCACTGGTAGCTTTTCATGCCATGACGTATGGTCATTTCCTACGAGGATCGCTAAGCGAGGCTTCAAGTCCCTATTTTTTCTTTCAACGGGGTTTGCTTGAGGATGATATACAGGTATCAGTTCTTGCTTAACACCAAGAATCTCACAAACAGCTTGCATTGTGTGACTTACAAATTGAGTGCCATTGTCGCTTATAACGCTTCTCGGAAGTCCGAATCTTAAAAAGACTTCCTCAACGAGAGTGACAGCACACTCCTTGGCAGATGCGTTGCAGAGAGAAAACAGTTCGACCCATCTTGTACAGCAGTCTTCGACAATGAAGATCCAGCGTTTACCGTCACTTGTTTCCGGAAGGGGACCGAATAAATCAATAGCAAGTGTTTCAAACCGTTGATTGTAGACAGGTGTTCTAAGAAGTCCAGTAGGTTTCTGGTTTGAAGCTTTGTATCTTGCACAGTCTTCACAATTTTTTATGTATTCTGATATGAATTTTCGCATACCAGTCCAGTAATATCTTTGTGCAATACGATGATACGTACCCTCTTCACCGTAGTGTCCCGCGGTAGGAGCATCGTGGTATTCTTCAAGGATGTGGTTTCGTTCATGTGTTGGGACAACCAACTGAGCTTCCTCCGAGTCAGAGTCAGGAGCGTATCGGTATAATATTCCTTTGTTCATTAAAAAACCACGCTCTGTCCAATTAGCATAATCTTCTGTCTTTTGGGTTGATTCGAAACTGTCTATTATCTTCTTTAAACTTTCATCTTTAAGCTGTGACTCACGCATGTCTTTCGGACTTCTGTTTGGCATGTTGACCACAACGAGAGTATTAACCTCACAGTCAGGAACACCCTCGTTTTCACAGACTGGTCGGGAAAGCATATCGGCTATAACATTAGATTTGCCGGAAATATACTGCACTTTTACGTTGTAGGATTGGATTTCAAGAGCCCATCTTGCAAGGCGTCCGGTAGGGGACTTTAAACTTAGCAACCATCTTAGAGGCTGATGGTCGGAGGCTACTGTGACCTCGGCTCCTTCCAAATATCCACGGAACTCCCTTAAAGCCCAAACGACAGCAAGGGCTTCCCTTCTATTTGAATAATTGCGCTCCGCTTGACTAAGTAGTCTGCTTGCATACTCTATTGGATGTTCCTTTGATCCCTCTCCCTGAAGAAGCACAGCACCCAAAGCATAACTACTGGCATCAGTTCGTAGCGTATAGGGTTTAGTTCCATCTGCTTGCTTTAACACAGGAGATGTGACAAGGCAAGTTTTAAGGGTTTCAAATGCCTGTTGTTGGTCGAATCCCCATTCCCATGGCTTCTTCTTTTTTGTCAATTCACTGAGAGGACGTGAAATGTCAGCAAAATTTTGAATATATCTACGAAACCATGAACATGTTTGCAGAAAGGATTGCACTTCTTTCACATTTTTGGGTGATGGGATGTTCCGGACAGAAGAGACCTTTTCTGGATCCACTTCAACTCCTTCTGGCGTGATCCAAAAACCCAAATACTTCACTCGAGAAGACACAAAGTGACACTTTTCTCGGTTGGCTCTAAGCTTAAAGAGTAACAATCGTTCAAAGATAGCCTGGAGATCCAAGAGATGCTTCTCGAATGACTCTGACAGTACGATTATATCATCTAGGTAAGTGAGAGTCAATACATCATCAAGACCGTTTCGGAAACGATCAATTAACCTCTGGAATGTTGCGGGAGCGTTCCGTAATCCGAACGGCATTCTCAAGAAACGGTATGTTCCAAATGGACACACAAAAGCCGTCTTATCTTGATCATCAGGATGGACCTTAACTTGGTGGTAACCGGATCGAAGATCGATCGTGGACATATAAGCAGTTGGCTTTGCTTCATTTAGGAGATCGTCCATTCTAGGTAGTGGGTAAGTATCAGCAACCGTGACAGCATTAAGCTTTCTGTAATCTATGCAGACACGCATCGCACCATTGGGTTTCGGGATGAGAACCACTGGAGACGCATAAGGGGACTCACATTCTTCAATTATTCCCTCTGCTAAAAGCTTGTCCAATTCTTGTTTTAAGATTTCTTTCTTAGCAGGATTCATCCGGTAGGGTGGCACCGCTACTGGAACGTGATCACCGGTATTGATCCGATGTTCTATAAAAGGGGTAGGCTCTCCCCCAAACTTGAAGGTAGACTCAAATTTTTCCAACAAACCATTCATCTTTCTGCGCTGATCGGACGTTAAATGTTCTCCTTCATCAGAACGCAGTGAGCTTGGTGATATAGCTTGGCTGTATGAGAGTTGCTGGTTGCAACTTGAACGTTCATCTTCTTCATGAAAATTTCCTTTGTTGCTACAGTTGTCGACAGGCTGTTGACTCTTTACTGGTGGGTCTTCAACAGATAGCAGATATTTTACAGGGATATCTTTCTTGAAACCAATCTTCCGACAGGGATTGTCAGAGAAATGCCAATTTTTGTTCTTCATGTCTAGAACAATTCCGGACTTTTCCAAAAAGTCGGTTCCTAGTAGAGTACGATTCTTTTTTGCATTTGGTAATGCCAGTAAATTCAGCGAGACTGATTTTCCTTCAATCTCTATTTTCACCATGGCGGTGCAAGCCTCTTCAGTTGTTTGACAACCATTTGCCAAAGTCATTGTTACTACTTCTCTTTGGAACTCTACTCCTCTCTTTTTTAACTGGTGGTACAGGATCTCTCCAGCGACTGTTCTGCTGGCACCACTATCAACACAAACCCTGGCTCTTACTCCCGATATACAGATATCTATTAGCGCTAACGGGGATGCATCGGAGTCACAGGTATACATGCGGATAGAGTTCGCTTGGAATGGCTCCCTTCTTGTCGATGACGAACAGTTTTTGCATTTTGATTTGATGGTTCCTGGTGCTCCACATCCGTAGCACGATATTTCTTTCTTCTCTTCAATACCCCTTGGTGTAATTCTGCCGTGTGAAAAGGAGTCCCTCCTACTTTGACTGAGGACCCCGGGATCCCGCCTACTGTTACTGGGAATCCCTGGCAGACTTTGTCTATTATCTCTTTGTTCCAATTGTGATTGTTGGGTTCTATAGTAATTTCTTTTTTGGAACACGGGTTTTGTTTCATGTTGCTTCGGGTTGACAGTACGTAAGTTGTCGTAACTGTCCATCTTCTCCACTAGGTCACTTGGGGTGACCCATTCTCTCCATGCGTCCAAGAAATGGTTCTTAACCTCTGAAGGAACACGTTTCTTCATTTGATCCAGGATCATGAGGTCTTTCAATTTCTCAAAATCCGTTATGTTCAATTCTGCTAGCCATGCTTCAAAATAGCTACGCAGTTCAAAATGGAAGTCCTTCCAAGTGCTCTCAGGACTTTTCTTGTGAGTTGCGAAGAGCTGTCGCATTCTCTCAGCACTTAATTTAAATCTCTGAAGCAGCATTGTTCTAATGTGATCAAAATCATGAGCCTTCTGTTCTGGTTCTCTGGCGATGAGTTGTGCCACGCTATTAGGTAATAGGCCCAGGAGATAGGCAACCCAGTTATGTCTCCCTACTTTAAGAACTTTCATCTGTCGCTCGAATAACTGAAGAAACAATGTCATATCACCATCATTCGGATCAAAATCAGGTAGCAACTTTTTCAAGTTAAAGTTGGGTTGATGGTCTGCAGACAGAGGATTAAAACCAGAGACCTGCTCCAATTTCTGTGATTCTACCTGCAGACGGAGTCTTTCCAACTCGTACGCTCTTTCCCGTTCTATTCTTTCATTTTCCCGTTCTATTCTTTCACTTTCCCGTTCTATTCTTTCCTTTTCCTCAGCCTTTTCCCGTTCTATTCTTTCATTTTCACGTGCTATTCTTTCTTTTTCTTCTGCTTTCTCTTTTGCACGGTTTTCGCTTATAGACAGAAGCAGATTTTTCGTGAAGTCTTCATCATAACTTTCATCTCCAGTGATAAATCTTTTTATATCAACTACTCTAGCATCAGCAGGTATTTCGATGCCGAGTTCATTCGCCAACTCTATCAGGTCACATTTAAGAGCTCTTGCCAAATAAGACATCTTTAGGTTACGAAGTGTACAAATAATTTTGAATACGAAAGTAAACAAGTTCAGCAAAAAAATTTTTTTTTAAATAGATCCCACACAGTTTGGTTTTCAAGAAAAAAAAATTAAATTAATGACCACTTCTTATAGGTACTACTTGTTTAGCATTGTTAAACAAATTACTTTTAAAACATTAACATTTGTCCAATAACACTTAAACACATGTTATTTATGAATATTAAATTCCAAAACACTTTTAAATATTCAAAACCAAAACATTAGATAACATTCCACTCGTGAGTTAGTCTTATTTCAATAATACTTCAAAAGAAATGATAAATTCTCGTAATATTTCAAAATTCAAAAAGAAACACCAATGCTTAAACAGAATGAAATCCATATTTCCTAATATCTAATCCTTAAAGGCATAATATAAACACATTTCTGCGCACGTTGCACTTGTTTCATACATAGATTAACAAAACCAATAACTCTCAAAAGGAAATCGCACAATGTAGCTCAAACACAAAATAAAGAAAAAAATCGCTTTAAACATCAAGAAAGGTTTTCTTTTTATTTAATGCAGCTGGCAGAAAACAGACCTTGAATCTATTGAGTTATGACTCATGAACATGACCGAATCAGAATGCGATCGGTTCTTGCACTTTTAAAACGAAATAACGCTGTAGCTTTCGTTTTTTGAACACAATTAATTCACACCACTTATTAATTTTACAAAGTAGCTTATTACAAAATGAATACACATAACGTATATTCAAAAAACTTATTCTAGCAGTACACTTAATCAAAACAATACTACTTTGCACTTTTACTTTAAGAACAAAACTTTTCATAAAACACAAATACTTTGCACTTGTGAACCAAAGGAATAATAACACTTAAAGAAGTGATTTCACACTATTTTTAAACAATACTGTTTGAACACAAAACGAAACTTCAAAATTCTGTTGCTGGACACGGGTTGGCCAAATCGAAAGTACTGCTAGACAAGAATGATTTTAAACAAATTAAAATAAACTTATCTCATTCTTCATCACCACTTGGGGATACGAGCATAAGGATGATCCGTGGAAGGGATTTCCACCTATATTCAATAGGATACACCTGGGATGAGGCTTCCTAAAATAGTGAATTCGACGCCGCTGCAGAACACTAAAACCATGGCTTTTCCTACCAGTATGCTAACTCGGGATGAGTTTCTAAACATCAATGAAACACAGGGTGTGTTTTTCTTTCAATACCAACAGTATTGGACCTAGATTCCTGAACAAAAAACGAGTTGTTCCCAAAGGTTTTAATTCGGGCCACAAGATTGGGCGTCAATTTTAGAGCTGAGTCCAATGACTAATGCAAGAATTGTCCAAAAGAGCAATTTTAATTAACACTAAGCACAAGACAAAACAATTACAAGAATAAACAAACAATAAAAGGAAACATCTCGGGGGAACAAAACTTCAGCGTGTCAGTTCTACGCTCGCCTTGGGAAACAACTAGAGAAAAATGGTTCATTCTCTTTCGCGGAGAGTGTGTCACGTGGTCCGCCATCGCCAATCAATCCGCATATCGCTGAGATACACGTTAAGGGGCTGATGCGTTACAGTACTGAGTTAAGGTATCGAGTTGGCAATTTATCATTGTAATGAAGATATAAACCGAAGTATTCCCCTCTCACACAAAAAGTGTGATGTTTTCGTGGATTATGCAAGGTACTCAGAAATAGGAATTGTATTTAGTGTTTTTGAATCATTAATATCTTAACAAAATTAAAGGCTACGACATAATTTTTTTCATACTGAAAGAAAACGTTTTCCTTTCACAATAAATTGCTTTTATCTAAAAAAGGTACGATTTTGCTTTAAAGCGGCAACATTTTTGCTCTAGGGATTTTAAAAGTGAGAATATTTTGCCATATCCCTGATATAAATCATGTATCTGGAATTCGTCATTTGAATCAAAACTGTAGAAGCATTTTCTTCACCACTCATGGCGTCTACGATAGAAGAGGTTAAAGATTATTCCTTCTCTATAGGCCCCTTCGATTCGAAAAACTTCGGTGCGAGAATGAGGTATTTTTCCCACACTAGAAAAACCAGCTATGCCAAAGGGGATGTCCGAGGCTGTCTTGATAAAAAAGGCCGCATCCAGACCCTTATGTCTCCCCCACATACGACACTTTTCTGAGAAATCTTCCACACCCCCATCGATTGGTGCGAATGTCTTTTCCATTGACTCCCCACTGAGAAAAACTCGTTAATCTCAATGAAAACCAGACTGCGGACATTGCCTTTGGCAAATTTTCGAATGCTGCTAAGACCACTGAATGGATGGGGGGGGGCAGAGGGCTCAAACCCCCCAGGCGAGGAAAACATTAAGCCCGCTTTGTATGCGTACATCCTGCATCCCTTGTAGATTTTCAATTATAAGCAGGTATTTTCAACTTTCATCCTTTAGTTTTCAGACGCTTATCATTTACTTTTCCTCTCAAAGGATAAAATTACCTGAGTGCAGCTAGAATTTCTAAAATGTAAAATTAAAAAAAAATTGTTTCCTGAAATTCTGGTAAACTCGAATAACTTATTTTTAAAAAATTGCGTTTGGTATGTTTGGGGAAGTTTATAAAATGTTTTCCTTTGAGGAAGTTTCTCCAGTACATTTTGGGTCGTTTTTAGAAAAGCTGTGGAAATACTACTGCGATTTTTTAAAATTATAGTAAAATAAAAGTTCTGAAAAGCTGAGCCTAACAGTATATAAAGTCTAAAATTAAATCTTACTCATGACTGAGAAAAAATCACAACCTTTGCAACACTAAGAATATATTTCAATTCTAACGAGTTTATTGCGTCTTTCCAATGTTGCCTTCTATAATCTACTGATTATCTTATTATTGATGCCATATAAAATGGTCACCAAAAACAAACATTATCTAGTTATTTACAGCAGAATACTGGATGATCATGAGACATCAAATTGCAGCATTATTTTAACTTTCCATATTCAGTTGGATTCAAACAAAATGCAAATTCAAGCTAGAAAAGAAAACCAGTATTTCTATTTGCATGCAAAGATAAATTTCAATACAATGATAGAAACCTCTTGAGTTGCATCCTGAAAAAGAAAAATTAATTCTGTGTCCTCTTACATAAAAATACGATAGAAACTTTGAGTTGCATCCTGAAAAAGAAAAATTAATTCTGTTTCTTTTTACATAAAGTACAATGATACAAACATCTTGAGTAGCATTCTGGAAACAAAAATTAATAATTTCTTTCGATACACTGGTTTATATTTACCCTCAAGTAGTTACCATGCTTTTGACCTATATAAATCTCAAGGGTATATCTTGAAATGGCTACATCTCGAATTTCCCACTAAAATCTTAGCAGTAGCTAGAGTCTTGTGAATATGTGAGGTTACTTTAGAATCATCCTGTATTTATTTGCTACTTATCTAAAATATTTCTTGACAATTTAATTAAACAATCTTGATCTTTCATTACATCTTATAATCTTGACAATGCAAAATGATTGCAGTAAATCTTCAAAACCTGTAGCTGTCTTGTCTTCTCAACATTTAATAAAACTAATTTATTGCTACATGGATAGTCAGTAGCTACACAGTTTCAAAAATAAATTTCCTAAAGTCAAAAGTATTCAATTCCTTTCTAACATCTAAATTCTTAACAATCTGATGTACAAAGTATGATACAAAGACACCACAACTAGTGCTATCTGTCTGGTTAAAGTGAGGAGGGCATGAAATTAACCAATCTTCATGAAGATTTAAAGCTTTACAGTTCTGATTTTTCCAAAATTGAATGGAATCTTTGTAATTTTCAGCAGAAGTTGTACCCAGGGGATCATAGAAATCAATTTTTTTCTCTTGAATTTTTCCAACCAGTAGAACCCAATGATAATTTTTATTTAAAGGTATAAATAAATATTCACTAAGAGCAAATTGCACTCCAGCCAATCGATTCAATATTTCATTAGTGTTACTGATATAATTCGTTTCAAAGCACCTGGCAGCCAAGGAATTAGTACCATAAAGGATCTTACTTAAAAATCCATCAATAACACTGTCATAAAGCCAGCCACATTTGAAATCAGATGCTGCAATTGTTAAGGTCAAAATTTCTTCGTTTGGAATATAGAGATCAAGAGATTTAATTTCTAGCAAGCTAATGGAAATGTCATCAGTGTAGACTATGGGCTTAGTAATATTGTTTAAATCAAGTTTCGGAGTAAAAGTTTTGTAATTTTCAGTAGTATTTTCATTATTAAATGCTTTTTGACATAATAAGCTATTGTCTTTATTTAAATAACTCTTGAGTCAAATCTAGAAAATTGTCCTGCATGGCTTTTTTTTTGAGTAAATGCAGGATAATTACCTGCTTTGCGTTTGGAAGCTTTAGTGGCTGTTGTTTTAAAGAAGCTTTGGTGTGTCAACTTCTGATTTGGAGATATAGGTACAAATGGCATTTTATTACTAAACTCTTCCAAAGTCTTTGATTTAACTACACCTTTGCAATCAGATACAAGATTTTTTAACGTTTTGGTAATGTTAGGCAATAACACTTTTTTAACAGTTGGATCATGAATAAGAGCAAGTAGCTCAGACATTAAATTTCTGCATGACCTCAAGCTTGTCTTCAACAAAATGTGGCATAGCATCTGGAGAAATCTTGGGTTTTGCCACTAATTATAACAAGGAACAAATTTCCATCTTTTCAATAGAATTATCACTTATAGACAAAGCCTCTCTACAGGAAATTGAATGAATTTTATGGATATGCTTGCAAAATGGGTTTTTATCAGGACAATTACAAATATACAAGTGACTGCAGACTTAAACATTTCCCATCTAAGCACTTTAAAAAACAATGATCTTCTTGAGGACATGCTTTGTAAATCTGCTCTACGATGTATTCAGTGTGATCATTAGATGCAGATTTTATTATCCATGATTGACAATTTATTTCAAGTATGTGATGATCAGGAATTTTCATTACTGATAAATGTCGTCTTTGATAAGTTGGTGGATATATGCTCTTTGGGCAGTTAGTTAAAATATTATACTTGTGGGTCATAAATATATCTTCTTCCATTTGTAAGAGGGTTTCAATCAGCTGATCTAATCGCCTGTTAAATTTTCGACGAAAATTTAACAGGCTTATTTAACGACTTATTTACAATGAACATGTATTGTGAAATGATTCACAATACATGTTCATTTCAGTGAAGGCATGGGGAAAATTCCTATAAGCCATTGCCCAAAGACTTGCTCTGCTGTAATAATATTCTTCAAAAAATTCAATAAATGAGGGTGCAATGGTCTGAAACTTCTGCAAAAAATTGTCCATCATTGTTTGAAACTTAATTGAATTTCTTTCTTCAAGCAATGTAGAGCACAATATAACTCTTCTTTCAATTTACAATTGGAAACTTTGGCCAACAATTGACGCTGCCAAGCTCTTAAAATATGCCACTTACATAATAAATGAGGAATATTTTCACCAAATACTTTTTTGAATACAGGCCCTGTTACATGGTCATAATCTGTCATTACACAATTGACTTTCCAATCAGGAATTACTATTTTAATGCTCTTAAACAAATGGTACAATGTATACTGGTCTAGATGGTTTACAATGAAGTGGGCTACAGGGTATCCAGAACCAAATTCATCTGGAACAATCAAATTTAATAAATAAAAACCATATATTGATTGGTTTGATGTGTCGAATCAATACAAAACACCCTAGTGCTTCCTTCAATCATCAAACTTTTTTGTTCTCTAGTTTGTAAACCAAGAGCAAGACTCATGAGATGAGGGCAGCTTATCAATACCTTTGGGTCCATATACAGTAGGCTGCCCTTGTGGTTTATATATAAGTATGGGATTATAAGACTCTTTGCTGAGTTTTTCAACTGCAGCAGCTACTGAAAGGGCGTCATTATCATTGGGGTATAAAAATGATTTTATTTTGTTTCATATAGTAATTTATTGTTTTTCGAGATACGAATGACTTCTTCACATTGAAGCAATCTGTTATTTCGTGATCCTGTTCCATCTCGTAAAATGGCTTGAATTTTGGAAGTTGATATTCCCAATATCAACATAAGCTTTAATTGATCTCAATTACTTTTTCTCAAAGGTTGAAATTTAGTGTTATCAAAATTTAATTCATGATTGTGTCCAGGGAAAAAACTGACTTTAACTTGATCCACTTCTTCACATACAGATATTCTTGATGGACAGTTGCAGTTAGGAAGCATATGCTTCAAATTTTTTCTTTGTTCAAGACGTTGAATTTCAGACTCAGATGAATAAAACTGACATACATAATAATGGTAAGTTTTACCAGTAACACATTTACTTCCAGATTTTTTTAAAAGTAACTAAGTTTTGGAGCTTTCTTCATCTAACCATGCCTGAAACTGCTCCATAGAATCAAACTGGTATTCCTGTAATTTTATGTTACTGTCATGGACATCAACTATATGTTTATCACGTACACTTTTCGAATGGAAAGCTTTATAACATTCAGGAAAGACACAAGGTTAATATCCATCACTATTATTATCAGAAATTTGGCAAATTCTTTGATGCCTAAA
Organism: Meta bourneti; assembly: GCA_933210815.1. Lineage (NCBI taxonomy): Eukaryota > Metazoa > Arthropoda > Arachnida > Araneae > Tetragnathidae > Meta > Meta bourneti. The sequence goes on along the minus strand of OW119929.1, from coordinate 47,615,389 downwards.
TAGACTACCTCGATGTTTATATACCTTTTGGCACTTATTACAAACAAATTCTGCAGGTTTGGAAACTTTAGATTTGCAAGTTTTGGAAAAATTAATAGATCATAGAATACTTCCCTCATTATCATTGATTCACCATATCGTCACAACTACCACCACCACATCTCTTGTACTCCACAGGCTTTGATTTTTGTTCACTCGTTGGAGAAGCAGAGATGCAATCATTATGGCCCTCACAACTGGTCTTAGGAGAGTCAGATTGAAGTTTAGGATGTCTATGGGAAAAATAACATTATTTTTATATACTGTGATGATTCATTGCATTTTTTAAAAAATACAGGTTGTGATTCATGTATTTTCCAAGAGAAATTTCATTTCTGAATTCCAGAAAAAGAAAGAATCCTTACCTCTTAATTTGTGGCTGCTTAACTCTTTGTCTGTTTCTCCTTCGACAAAACAGTGATTCAGCAATCGTTACCCTCGTTAGTAATGGAGTAGTTGGATAGATGAGGCTTTGGATGTCTAAGTGAAAATAAAAAGAATTGGCTTTTAATACGCCGGAACTGTTAGTCATATATTTCAAATACTAGTTGTGATTAATATTTTTTTGAAAAATAAACTTCAGTTCTTATAAAAGTCCTCAAATTTTTAGAAGCATCCATGAAGGCGGAACAGCTGCAGTATAGACCCCCCCCCTCCATTTGGCGACTTTATACGTCGCCAACCCTCGATTGCAATTGATGTTTTTTCCACTCCATTCTAGCAACCCTACAGGTTGTACCGTTTCAATCTTATTGGAATTTCATCTTATTTTTTAGTTAGTATTTTTATTTGTTAGTCATGTCTGTTCAAACTACTGTTTTTCAAAGTTTCAAGAGTTAGTTGGGAGTAAATTTAATTTTAAATTTACTAATATGAGACATACTTTTGGTAGGCCTGGCTAATCGAATTTTTCTTATACATTTGTGCCAGGAAAAAAATGGTGTTGGATTTTTGGATGGAGGCACGCTTGATTGCTAATAAGATGATTTGTTCCAAGTACAATTCTGAAATGAAGCTTAAACCGATATTCAACATATGTAAATTTTTTTTGTAATACGTCTGTTAAAAAATGTCGCCAAGTAACGTCAAGGTTGGCGACGTATAAAGTCGACAAATGGGGGGGGGGGGTCTATACTGCAGCTGTTCCATGAAGGCTATCACAGGTGTTATTGGTAACTACATTTGACATAATCAAGTTATAATTCCAGAAAAGGAGAGCATTCTTACCTCTTAATTTGTGGCTGCTTAACTCTTTGCCTGTTTCTCCTTCGGCAAAACAGCGATTCAGCCATCGTTATCCTCGTTAGTAATAGAGTAGTTGGATGGTTGAGGTTTGGGATGTCTAAGTGAAAATAAAAAGAATTGGCTTTTAATACGCTGGAACTGTTAGTTATATATTTCAAATACCTAGTTGTGATTAATATTTTTTTGAAAAATAAACTTCAGATCTTAGAAAAAGTTATTCTTGCTTTTTGTTTTGAGACTGCCCAATCCTGGAATGCCGTTGACGCTTTGACAAAACAGCGATCCTGCCTCCAGAGTTCTTACTACTGAAAGTTGGACTAAGACGTCTAGTGAAAATAAGGGAACTTGTTAGCCAAGCCTCAACAAAAGCTTGAATATGGAAACAACGTTACACATTTAAAAGTAATATTTGATGTACAACATAATGGATATTAATACCTGCATTGAACAGAACCTTTGGTAACAATAGCAGAATACAGTTCAACAGCCTTAGTCTCAGGGGGAACTACAGGTTGATTCGAACTCTCAGTTGAAGAATCGAGAGAGGGAAACTGAGCAGGTAGGTCGTGGAAAACCTGCTGCTTTTCTACATCACAAGCTTGAATGCTCGCCAGAGCTTCCTTTAGCATTGCAATAAAGAGTTGTGCTAGTTGAAGGTTTCCTTTCCTGTGTGTGTGTGTGTCTATATGAAGGCCATCCCTTGCCATACAACCTTTCCAAGTGACTTGGGATCTACAAAAAGAAACATTTTCCTTCTTTTGGCAGTAGGAAAACAGCCGTTGGTTTAGAAGATAATTTTTTTGATTAATTTTCTGAAGAAAAGGTCTCATTACAGCTTGTTCTTCAAGGGAGAGGTATTTATCCTGATCCCGAGACAATAAAGCTGAAATCACAATACATGTCTCTTGATTTCGGTTTAAAATAGTTTGAAACAGGTCCTCAAATTTTGAGAAGCATCCATCAAGGCTATCGTAGGTGTTATTGGTACCTACATGCAACAGAATCAAGTCATAATGATTCGGATCAGATTTACTGTACGGTCACCCTTGGCGCGATTTTTTCCACATTGGCGATAAATTATTTTATATGGCAACCCCATCCGACCCGACAAGGAATTGCAGCAACCCTATTGGACTTTGGAAAAGGTTGGTTTTTCGGAAGGAAAGAGCGCTTTTTTTTTTTAACGAACGCATATTTTTTAACAAAATATCGATGTTTTGCGTTCTATGATTGGTAACCGTTTTAAAATTTGAATTCTTTTTGTGTTGATGTCTTAGCTTTTTAGAAGGATTGTAATTGGTTACCGCTTAACCGGGTCGCAACGGAATATATCACCGGGTCGCAACGGAATATATTAGCAAAACCGGAGAGCTTGAAGGTGATTGATTTATTATTGCCCTATTCAAAAGGTTGTTCGCGTAGGAAAGTCCGCGTTTTTTTTTAAGAACATCCACAGGATTAATTAGACCGTAAGTTTTATTTATTTTTACTTATTATTGCTTATTTGTGTATTCCTCATTTATTATTACCCTATACAAAAGGTTGTTCGCGTAGGAGAGTCCGCGTTTTTTTTAAGAACATCCACAGGATTATTTACACCGTTATTATATTTTTTACTTATTATTGAGTATTTGTGCATTCCTCATTTATTATTGCCCTATACAAAAGGTTGTTCGCGTAGGAAAGTCCGCGGTTTTTTAAGACTATCCACAGGATTAATTAGACCGTTATTTTTTTTTACTTATTTGTGCATTCCTCATTTATTATTGCCCTATACAAAAGGTTGTTCGCGTACGAAAGTCCGCGTTTTTTTAAGAACATCCACAGGATTAATTAGACTGTTATTTTTATTTTTTACTTATTGCTTATTTGTGCATTCCTCATTTATTATTGCCCTATACAAAAGGTTCGCGTAGGAAAGTCCCCGTTTTTTTTTAAGAACATCCACAGGATTAATTAGACCGTTATTTTAATTTTTTTTACTTATTATTGCTTGTTTGAGCATTCCTCATTTATTATTGCCCTATAAGGATACAAAAGGTTGTTCGCGTAGGAAAGTCCGCGGTTTTTTTAAGAACATCCTGGCTTTGGACGCCATCTTGATTTGGCTACAAACATGTCTCGGATTCTACATCTTTACCCATTTTTCACTACGCTGTTTTCTTTAAATCTCGCTCGTGCAAGAAGTCGCCATTTTGGCGACTTTTGGCGAGATTTTGAAAAAGTCGCCAAGGGTGACCGTACAGTAAATGTTTACCAATGATTCTTTAAATATGAAATCTTTTCACGTTCAATGGTGATTCCTGGAAAAGCTAGAACATGTATTACACTACCTTGTAATTGCGATGGTAAATACTGATTTAAATATTTAACCATAGAATCGCCAGAAATTAAAACCTTCATGGTTGTACTTTACAATTATTAGATAATTTACAGACAGGAAAAGTAATTAAAAAAATAGAAACTGGTCACAGAAAACAATCAAACAAATAACACTACAGCACAAATGCAATAATTAAATTTTTAAAATGCAAAATGAACTCTTAAAACATTCAACAAATAGTAAAAATCATGAAAACAAATGGAAATACAACAAATCAATGGGAATACAAAAAAGCGCTAAACAAACAGTAAAAAATGTTTGAGAACTGACAAACGCAGTAAGTACAAAAATGTATATCAAAAACAAAATAACTTTCAAAATAACGAAATATGCAAGAAAAAGGATAAGCGATTCCAAACACGCTTCGCAATACCAAGGAGAGTAATCAAAACCACTGACAGCACTGATATCAAGCAAGGTTACACTGAGCAACTGGCGTGATTGACCACTGCAACGCATTCCAAAATCAAAATTGGCTGAAATCGTATTGGCTTCTACGCCAGAAAGGTTTTCGAGCCTAGACGGCGAAATCTATAGCAACCTCCGAAAATCTAGAGTAACCCAGTGCTGCATTTTCGCTCCCAAAAGTAACTTTCAACATTTTCACGTTCTCAGCTCCTTCCCCAGGAAATTAGGAAAGTTACTTTTAAATTTGAAAACTTCTGCCTTCTAGCATGTGTTTAAATTTCTTTATTGCGGAATAAAGTGCAAATAGTTCACGGTCATATGTTGACCACTTTTGTTGACTTCTGTTCAGTTTCATAGAGAAAAATGCAATGGGTTCCCACTGATTGTGAGAAAGTTGCTGCAAAGTGCCTCCGACGGCAAAGTCTGAAGCGTCTACCCAAACGCTAAGTTGTGCCCCGGGAATAGGGTGTCTTAAAAGAGTTGTCAGAGCAATAGCTTGTTTGGCAGCATTGAAGGATTGTTCAGCATTCTCGTTCCATTTTATTTGTTCGGAAGAATTTCGAACACTAGAGCGAGATTTCTTTTTGTTTTTGTGTCCTTCTAAAAATTGTACTAAAGGGGCAAGTATGTGAGCAGCTTTAGGTATGAAAATTCTATAAAAGTTATACATGCCTAAGAATCTACGGAGCTGAGTTAAAGTTGTGGGTTGGGGAAATTCCATTATGCATCGGACTCTATCGGGAAGAGGTTCTATTCCCTTTTCGGAAAGTTTAAATCCCAAAAACTCTATACTAGGTCTACCGAAAGTACATTTTGAAACATTGATACAAAGACCGTACTCCTGAAATTTTGAAAATAAAGCTTCAAGTTGTTCTAAGTGTTCTTTATCATCTTTTGATGCAATCAATATGTCGTCGACAAAAGCATAAACGCCGGTTAAATCGCGAGTAACTTCATCAATAAATCTTTGGAAAGTTGCAGAGGCATTACACAATCCAAATTGCATTCTCGTACTTTCGAATAATCCAAACGGGCTACATATTGCTGTTTTGTGAATATCGTCAGGGTGTATTGGAATTTGATGATAAGCTTTAATAAGGTCGACATGGCTAAAAATTTTGGAACCGTGCAATTCTGAAGTAAAATCAGCAATATGTGGGATTGGGTATTTTTCTTTAACAGTTTGTGCATTTAATGCCCTATAATCGGCCACAGGCCTCCATTCCAATGTTCCTTTTTTAGGAACCATATGAAGTGGTGATGCATAATTGCTCTTTGAAGGTCGTAAATGACCAAGCATCATCATATTTTGGAATTCAGTTTTGGCGATTTTCAAGCGATCTGGTGCTAATCTTCTAGGTTTTGCAACAACAGGTGAACCTACAGTTGTGATGTAATGGACAGTATTATGCTTAACCGGTTGATTAGGATCCGGCAATTTAGAAATCGATGGAAATTTATTTAGAATGTTGTGATAAACAGAATCTCCAGTTATTGTTTTTACTGAATGAATATCAGCATTTTTCATTTGCCCAATTGTCTGAAATTTTGTTTTTAAATCTCTTATACATTTATTTCGGAGATCGGGTACCAATTCAAAATAATGGAGGAAATCTGCTCCGAGAATTGGTGTGTTTACATTTGCAATTAAAAATGTCCAAGTAAAAATTCTCCGTAATTTAAAGTTTAAAGAAAGGGTTTTTTGTCCATATACCTTAATAATTGAAGAGTTAGCAGCGGAAAGTGTCTGTTGACAAGAATTTCGTTTTTGAAAATTATTTGCAGGAAGCAAAGATACGTCGCTACCCGTATCGACCAGGAAGGATACGTTAGTTGTCTGGTCTCGAATGAACAGGCGACGCGAGATTTGTGGCAAAGAATAGGTCGCCTCTATTCTTCGCGATTCTCGTTTCCCTGATAAAAACAGGGTTGGACACATTTGTCAGCCCTACATTTATCACCAAAACGACGGTGATACCGATGAACGCCTGGAATTACTCCTAGTTCTGTTTCCTCGGTACGGGGAGCGACCTCGCGAAAACGAAAGTTGATCGATTCTTTTGTTCAACTTCTCAATTTCACGGAAAAATTTTTCCTCATTTGAATTACGCTCTTCACGTGAAACAGCACAATTCTCCATTGGAGAAGGAGTAACTTCCAGAATGCGATCAGAAATTTCAGCAGCCTTATCTAATTTTAGGTCAGTAACGGCGGCTAATATAGACTGAACAGAAGTCGGCAAACGTTGTAAGAATAGTTCCAACATTAAATTTTCTGGGACGTTATGAGATTCAGCGCGACGTTTCATATTTCGCAACAACTCGGAGGGTTTCCTAGATCCTAATTCCTCTCCTGACAAAAGTTGTCTGATTTCCTGTTGCGAAGATTCGCCGGAACGAGCTATCAGTTCTGTTTTCAATTTAGTGTACGGATCAACAGAGTCGGGTTTTACAAGTACATCACGAATAAGTGAGGCAATTTCAGGTGGTATATGAGAAACAATATAATTATATTTTGTCATAGACTCTGTAATAGGTTTAGGAGCCGCCAAAGCGAAAGTACTTTCGCACATGATAAACCATAAGGCGGGATCCGATCTATTAAAAACAGGAATTGGAACTGCACTGACCTCAGACATAGTGCAAGGGAATATTCAAGATATCCAAATTGCAAGTAAAAACAAAACAGAAAAGTAACCCAGAGATAAAAAAGTTCGATCTTACTCCGTTCGCCTTTCTTCTAATAGCCGGCGTGTCTTAATCCGAGAGATATTCCGTTATTGCGTAACGCGTATCTAATCCTCGGCGCTAGAGAAAGTTGAAAATGAGCTGTCCAAGCGAAACTACTTCACAAATCTATGTAGCTCTCACGCATTGAAATTCTTCATAAGAATCACTGTATATTCTCACCGGGTCACCATTATGGTGTATTTACGTGCTTCGTTAACAGTGAATATATTCAATCATAATTCAACTCCATTCATTGTAAGATAAACCAATTTTTTTATTTCCATCCTTTACATTAATTCATAAGCGCGCACTCTTCTCTCCGTACTTTCTTGCAACCCCACTACACATACCAGGGTTGCTATATTTTTAAAGGCGCGTACATTCTCGCTCTCTTGGCGATTCACTACAAGCGCTCTTTTGTATTCCCATTGATTTGTTGTATTTCCATTTGTTTTCATGATTTTTACTATTTGTTGAATGCTTTAAAAGTTTATTTTGCATTTTTAAACTGAATGATTGCATTTGTGTTGTAGTCTTATTTGTTTGATTGTTTTCTGTGAGACCAGTTTCTATTTTTTTAATTACTTTTCTTGTCTGTAAATTATCTAATAATTGTAAAGTATAACTATGAAGGTTTTAATTACTGGCGATTCTATGGTTAAGTATTTAGATCAGTATTTATCATCGCAATTACATGGTAGTGTAATACATGTTCTAGCTTTTCCAGGAATCACCATTGAACGTTTAACGGAAAAGATTTCATCTTTAAAGAATCATTATGACTTGATTCTGTTGCATGTAGGTACCAATAACACCTACGATAGCCTTGATGGATGCTTCTCAAAATTTGAGGACCTGCTTCAAACTATTTTAAACCGAAATCAAGAGACACGTATTGTGATTTCAGCTTTATTGTCTCGGGATCAGGATAAATACCTCTCCCTTGAAGAACAAGCTGTAATGAGACCTTTTCTTCAGAAAATTAATCAAAAAAATTATCTTCTAAACCAACTGCTATTTTCCTACTGCCAAAAGGAGCTTTTTGTAGATCCCAAGTCACTTGGAAAGGTTGTATGGCAAGGGATGGCCTTCATTTAAACAGGAAAGGGAACCTTCAACTAGCGCAACTCTTTATTGCAATGCTAAAGGAAGCTCTGGCGAGCATTCAAGCTTGTGATGTAGAAAAGCAACAGGTTTTCCACGACCTACCTGCTCAGTTTCCCTCTCTCAATTCTACAACTGAGAGTTCGAATCAACCTGTAGTTCCCCCTGAGACTAAGGCTGTTGAACTGTATTCTGCTATTGTTACCAAAGGTTCTGTTCAATGCAGGTATTAATATCCATTATGTTGTACATCAAATATCACTTTTAAATGTGTAACGTTGTTTCCATATTCAAGCTTTAGTTGAGGCTTGGCTAACAAGTTCCCTTATTTTCACTAGATGTCCTAGTCCAACTTTCAGCAGTAAGAACTCTGGAGGGAGAATCGCTGTTTTGTCAAAGCGTCAACAGCATCCCAGGATTGAGCAGTCTCAAAACAAAAAGTAAGAATAACTTTTTCTAAGATCGGAAGTTTATTTTTCAAAAAATATTAATCACAACTAGTATTTGAAATACATAACTAACAGTTGCAGCGTATTAAAAGCCAATTATTTTTATTTTCACTTAGACATCCCAAACCTCAACTATCCAACTACTCTATTACTAACACGGATAATGATGGCTGGATCACTGTTTTGCCGAAGGAGAAAGAGGCGAAGAATTAAACAGCCACAAATTAAGAGGTAAGGATGCTTTCTTTTTCTGGAATTATGACTTGATTATGTTAAATGTAGGTACTGTAGTGAATCGCCAAGAGAGCGAGAATGTACGCGCCTTTAAAAATATAGCAACCCTAGTATGTGTAGGGGGGTTGCAAGAAAGTACGGAGAGAAGAGTGCGCGCTTATGAATTAATGTAAAGGATGGAAATAAAAAAATTGGTTTATCTTACAATGAATGGAGTTGAATTATGATTGAATATATTCACTGTTAACGAAGCACGTAAATATACCATAATGGTGACCCGGTGAGAATATACAGTGATTCTTATGAAGAATTTCAATGCGTGAGAGCTACATAGATTTGTGAAGTAGTTTCGCTTGGACAGCTCATTTTCAACTTTCTCTAGCGCCGAGGATTAGATACCCGTTACGCAATAACGGAATATCTCTCGGATTAAGACACGCCGGCTATTAGAAGAAAGGCGAACGGGGTAAGATCGAACTTTTTTATCTCTGGGTTACTTTTCTGTTTTGTTTTTACTTGCAATTTGGATATCTTGAATATTCCCTTGCACTATGTCTGAGGTCAGTGCAGTTCAAATTCCTGTTTTTAATAGATCGGATCCCGCCTTATGGTTTATCATGTGCGAAAGTACTTTCGCTTTGGCGGCTCCTAAACCTATTACAGAGTCTATGACAAAATATAATTATATTGTTTCTCATATACCACCTGAAATTGCCTCACTTATTCGTGATGTACTTGTAAAACCCGACTCTGTTGATCCGTACACTAAATTGAAAACAGAACTGATAGCTCGTTCCGGCGAATCTTCGCAACAGGAAATCAGACAACTTTTGTCAGGAGAGGAATTAGGATCTAGGAAACCCTCCGAGTTGTTGCGAAATATGAAACGTCGCGCTGAATCTCATAACGTCCCAGAAAATTTAATGTTGGAACTATTCTTACAACGTTTGCCGACTTCTGTTCAGTCTATATTAGCCGCCGTTACTGACCTCAAATTAGATAAGGCTGCTGAAATTTCTGATCGCATTCTGGAAGTTACTCCTTCTCCAATGGCGAATTGTGCTGTTTCACGTGAAGAGCATAATTCAAATGAGGAAAAATTTTTCCGTGAAATTGAGAAGTTGAACAAAAGAATCGATCAACTTTCGTTTCCGCGAGGTCGCTCCCCGTACCGAGGAAACAGAACTAGGAGTAATTCCAGGCGTTCATCGGTTTGTTGGTATCACCGTCGTTTTGGTGATAAATGTAGGGCCGACAAATGTGTCCAACCCTGTTTTTTTCAGGGAAACGAGAATCGCGAAGAATAGAGGCGACCTATTCTTTGCCACAAATCTCGCGTCGCCTGTTCATTCGAGACCAGACAACTAACGTATCCTTCCTGGTCGATACGGGTAGCGACGTATCTTTGCTTCCTGCAAATAATTTTCAAAAACGAAATTCTTGTCAACAGACACTTTCAGCTGCTAACTCTTCAATTATTAAGGTATATGGACAAAAAACCCTTTCTTTAAACTTTAAATTACGGAGAATTTTTACTTGGACATTTTTAATTGCAAATGTAAACACACCAATTCTCGGAGCAGATTTCCTCCATTATTTTGAATTGGTACCCGATCTCCGAAATAAATGTATAAGAGATTTAAAAACAAAATTTCAGACAATTGGGCAAATGAAAAATGCTGATATTCATTCAGTAAAAACAATAACTGGAGATTCTGTTTATCACAACCTTTTAAATAAATTTCCATCGATTTCTAAATTGCCGGATCCTAATCAACCGGTTAAGCATAATACTGTCCATTACATCACAACTGTAGGTTCACCTGTTGTTGCAAAACCTAGAAGATTAGCACCAGATCGCTTGAAAATCGCCAAAACTGAATTCCAAAATATGATGATGCTTGGTCATTTACGACCTTCAAAGAGCAATTATGCATCACCACTTCATATGGTTCCTAAAAAAGGAACATTGGAATGGAGGCCTGTGGGCGATTATAGGGCATTAAATGCACAAACTGTTAAAGAAAAATACCCAATCCCACATATTGCTGATTTTACTTCAGAATTGCACGGTTCCAAAATTTTTAGCCATGTCGACCTTATTAAAGCTTATCATCAAATTCCAATACACCCTGACGATATTCACAAAACAGCGATATGTAGCCCGTTTGGATTATTCGAAAGTACGAGAATGCAATTTGGATTGTGTAATGCCTCTGCAACTTTCCAAAGATTTATTGATGAAGTTACTCGCGATTTAACCGGTGTTTATGCTTTTGTCGACGACATATTGATTGCATCAAAAGATGATAACGAACACTTAGAACAACTTGAAGCTTTATTTTCAAAATTTCAGGAGTACGGTCTTTGTATCAATGTTTCAAAATGTACTTTCGGTAGACCTAGTATAGAGTTTTTGGGATTTAAACTTTCCGAAAAGGGAATAGAACCTCTTCCCGATAGAGTCCGATGCATAATGGAATTTCCCCAACCCACAACTTTAACTCAGCTCCGTAGATTCTTAGGCATGTATAACTTTTATAGAATTTTCATACCTAAAGCTGCTCACATACTTGCCCCTTTAGTACAATTTTTAGAAGGACACAAAAACAAAAAGAAATCTCGCTCTAGTGTTCGAAATTCTTCCGAACAAATAAAATGGAACGAGAATGCTGAACAATCCTTCAATGCTGCCAAACAAGCTATTGCTCTGACAACTCTTTTAAGACACCCTATTCCCGGGGCACAACTTAGCGTTTGGGTAGACGCTTCAGACTTTGCCGTCGGAGGCACTTTGCAGCAACTTTCTCACAATCAGTGGGAACCCATTGCATTTTTCTCTATGAAACTGAACAGAAGTCAACAAAAGTGGTCAACATATGACCGTGAACTATTTGCAATTTATTCCGCAATAAAGAAATTTAAACACATGCTAGAAGGCAGAAGTTTTCAAATTTACACAGACCAAAAACCATTAATTTACGCCTTTAAGCAAAAATCTGATAAATGTTCACCTCGGCAATTACGCCATTTAGACTTAATTTCACAATATTCCACAGACATCAGGCATGTGCAAGGTTCTAAAAATTCTGTCGCAGATGCACTTTCAAGAATCGAAATTGATTCGATTACAAAATCTCCAAATTTGAATTTTAAAGATTTTGCAGAAAAGCAGAAAAGTGATTCAGAGGTACAGAAGTATCTTCAAAACAATGACTCATCTCTGACTTTGGAATATAAACCATGCCATTCATCTGACTGTGATTTACTTTGTGATACATCAACTAGTTCACCTCGACCTTTCGTACCTGAATGCTTTCGAAAGCTCATATTTGAGCATCTACACAATATTTCTCATCCAGGAATTGCAGCTACCACAAAGCTGATATCCTCCCGATATGTGTGGCCCAATATGAAACGTCAAATCAAGTGCTGGGTACGCTCCTGCGAACCCTGTCAGAGATCAAAAGTCCAACGCCACACGAAAGCACCACTAGGAACTTTCGCACTTCCTGATGCACGTTTCTCGCAAATTCACTTAGACATTGTAGGTCCTTTACCCCCATCTGATGGTCACGTCTATCTTCTGACACTCATCGACAGATTTACCAGATGGCCTGAGGCCATACCCATACCTGATACGACAACTACTACCATTTGCAAAGCAATATTCACCACTTGGATTAGTCGCTTTGGATGCCCATTATTTATAACCACAGATCAAGGATCTCAAATGAGATCAAATTTGTATCAAGAATTTGCAAACATGTTAGGCACGAATAGAATAAAAACGACTACATACCACCCAATTGCAAACGGCCTCATCGAACGTTTTCATAGACATCTTAAAGCATCTATCAAAGCACATGAAAACGATAGATGGACTGATATCATTCCCATCGTACTTTTAGGTATCCGTACCGCGGTTAAGGAAGATATCAAAGCAACTTGTGCTGAACTTGTCTATGGCAAAACATTAACATTGCCTGCAGACATGTTAGAAATCCCAGACCACAAACAAATCGTTGATACCTCCTTTGTGACTCAACTCAAAGAGCGGATGCGGACTCTTAATCCCATTGCTACTTCACGACACGGTGAAAGTCCAGTTTTTGTGCATCCATCTCTCACAGCATGTACGCACATTTTCTTACGAGTTGATTCAAACAAACCACCCTTGAGTCAGCCTTACACCGGTCCTCACAAGGTAATAAACAGAACCAATAAAACAATTACCATTGAACTGAAAGGAAAGAAATCGACTGTCTCTTTGGATCGAGTTAAACCCGCTTTTCTTCTTGGAGAGGATAATGTTCCTATCAAACGTCAATCCACTGTTACAGAGACACTTCCTACAAAGTCAATATCTCTTGCAAAACCATCTGTTTCCAAAGAAACTATTAAGAAACCAACAACCACGACACGAACTGGTCGTCGTGTACATTTTCCACAGAGATATACTGCCTATATTTAACTGTTAATTTACATCATATTTCTTTCTATTTTCTGTATGTCAAATTACATGTGTTACCTTATATTTATATATATATATATATTTAAGTTATATTGTTCGTTCCATCGTACCCTCTGTCACTGGGGGGATACTCTGTAGTGAATCGCCAAGAGAGCGAGAATGTACGCGCCTTTAAAAATATAGCAACCCTAGTATGTGTAGGGGGGTTGCAAGAAAGTACGGAGAGAAGAGTGCGCGCTTATGAATTAATGTAAAGGATGGAAATAAAAAAATTGGTTTATCTTACAATGAATGGAGTTGAATTATGATTGAATATATTCACTGTTAACGAAGCACGTAAATATACCATAGTACCAATAACACCTACTATAGCCTTCACGGATGCTTCTCAAAATTTGAGGACCTGTTGCAAACCATTTTAAACCCAAATCAAGAGACATGCATTGTGATTTCAGCTTTGTTGTCTTGGGATCAGGATAAATACCTCTCCCCTGAAGAATAAGCTGTAATGAGACCTTTACTTCAGAAATAAAAAATAACTTTTTCTAAGAACTGAAGTTTATTTTTCAAAAAAATATTAATCACAACTAGGGGGGGGGGGGTATTTGAAATATATGACTAATAGTTCCAGCATAATAAAAGCCAATTCTTTTTATTTTCACTTAGACATCCAAAGCCTCAACTACTCCATTACTAACGAGGATAACGATGGCTGGATCACTGTTTTGCCGAAGGAGAAACAGAGACGAAGAGTTAAGCAGCCACAAATTAAGAGGTAAGGATTCTTTCTTTTTCTGGAATTCAGAAATGAAATTTCTCTTCAAAAATACATGAATCACAACCTGTATTTTTAAAAAATGCAATGAATCATCACAGTATATAAAAATGTTATTTTTCCCATAGACATCCTAAACTTCAATCTGACTCTCCTAAGACCAGTTGTGAGGGCCATAATGGTTGCATCTCTGTTTCCCCAACGAGTGAACAAAAATCAAAGCCTCTGGAGTACAAGAGATGTGGTGGTGGTAGCTGTGACGATATGGTGAATAGTAAAGATAATGAGGGAAGTGGTCTATGTTCTATTAATTTTTCCAAAACTGCAAATCTAAAGTTTCCAAATCTGCAGAATTTGTTTGTAATAAGTGCCAAAAGGTATATAAACATCAAGGTAGTCTATTTAGGCATCGAAGAATTTGCCAAATTTCTGATAATAATAGTGATGGATATTATCCTTGTGTCTTTCCTGAATGTGATAAAGCTTTCCATTCGAAAAGTGTACATGATAAGCATATAGTTGATGTCCATGACAGTAACATAAAATTACAGGAATACCAGTTTGATTCTATGGAGCAGTTTCAGGCATGGTTAGATGAAGAAAGCTCCAAAACTTACAGTTACTTTAAAAAAAATCTGGAAGTAAATGTGTTGCTGGTAAAACTTACCATTATTATGTATGTCAGTTTTATTCATCTGAGTCTGAAATTCAACGTCTTGAACAAAGAAAAAATTTAAAGCATAATATGCTTCCTAACTGCAACTGTCCATCAAGAATATCTGTATATGAAGAAGTGGATCAAGTTAAAGTCAGTTTTTTCCCTGGACACAATCATGAATTAAATTTTGATAACACTAAATTTCAACCTTTGAGACAAAGTTATCGAGATCAAATTAAAGCTTATGTGGAATTGGGAATATCAACTTCCAAAATTCAAGCCATTTTACGAGATGGAACAGGATCACGAAATAACAGATTGCTTCAATGTGAAGACGTCATTCGTATCTCGAAAAACAATAAATTACTATATGAAACAAAATAAAATCATTTTTATACCCCAATGATAATGACGCCCTTTCAGTAGCTGCTGTAGTTGAAAAACTCAGCAAAGAGTCTTATAATCCCATACTTATATATAAACCACAAGGGCAGCCTACTGTATATGGACCCAAATAAACTGCCCCCATCTCATGAGTCTTTTGCTCTTGGTTTACAAACTAGAGAACAAAAAAGTTTGATGATTGAAGGAAGCACTAGGGTGTTGTGTATTGATTCGACACATCAAACCAATCAATATATGGTTTTTATTTATTAAATTTGATTGTTCCAGATGAATTTGGTTCTGGATACCCTGTAGCCCACTTCATTGTAAACCATCTAGACCAGGATACATTGTACCATTTGTTTAAGAGCATTAAAATAGTAATTCCTGATTTGAAAGTCAATTGTGTAATGACAGATGATGACCATGTAACAGGGCCTGTATTCAAAAAAGTATTTGGTGAAAATATTCCTCATTTATTATGTAAGTGGCATATTTTAAGAGCTTGGCAGCGTCAATTGTTGGCCAAAGTTTCCAATTGTAAATTGAAAGAAGAGTTATATTGTGCTCTATTAACATTGCTTGAAGAAAGAAATTCAATTAAGTTTCAAACAATGATGGACAATTTTTTGCAGAAGTTTCAGACAATTGCACCATCATTTATTGAGTATTTTGAAGAATATTATTACAGCAGAGCAAGTCTTTGGGCAATGGCTTATAGGAATTTTCCCCATGCCTTCACTGAAACGAACATGTTTTGTGAATCATTTCACAACAAACTTAAAACGACTTATTTACAACGAAAATTTAACAGGCGATTAGATCAGCTGATTGAAACCCTCTTACAAATTGAAGAAGATATATTTATGACCCACAAGTATAATATTTTAACTAACTGCCCAAAGAGCATATATATCCACCAACTTATCAAAGACAACATTTATCAGCAATGAAAATTCCTGATCATCACGTACTTGAAATAAATTGTCAATCATGGATAATAAAATCTGCATCTAATGATCACACAGAATACATCGTAGAGCAGATTTACAAAGCATGTCCTCAAGAAGATCATTGTTTTTTAAAGTGCTTAGATGGGAAATGTTTAAGTCTATGCAGTCACTTGTATATTTGTAATTGTCCTGATAAAAACCCATTATGCAAGCATATCCATAAAATTCATTCAATTTCCTGTAGAGAGGCTTTGTCTATAAGTGATAATTCTATCGAAAAGATTGAAATTTGCTCCTCGTTAAAATTAGTGGCAAAACCCAAGATTTCTCCAGATGCTATGCCACATTTTGTTGAAGACAAGCTTGAGTCATGCAGAAATTTAATGTCTGAGCTATTTGCTCTTATTCATGATCCAACTGTTAAAAAAGTGTTATTGCCTAACATTACCAAAACGTTAAAAAATCTTGTATCTGAATGCAAGGGTGCAGTTAAATCAAAGACTTTGGAAGAGTTTTGTAATAAAATGCCATTTGTACCTATATCTCCAAATCAGAAGTTGACACACCAAAGCTTCTTTAAAACAACAGCCACTAAAGCTTCCAAACGCAAAGCAGGTAATTATCCTACATTTACTAAAAAAAAAGCCATGCAAGACAATTTGCTAGATTTGACTCAGAGTTATTTAAATAAAGACAATAGCTTATTATGTCAAAAAGCATTTAATAATGAAAATACTACTGAAAATTACAAAACTTTTACTCCGAAACTTGATTTAAACAATATGACTAAGCCCATATTCTACACTGATGACATTTCCATTAGCTTGCTAGAAATTAAATCTCTTGATCCCTATATTCCAAACGAAGAAATTTTGACCTTAACAATTGCAGCATCTGATTTCAAATGTGGCTGGCTTTATGACAGTGTTATTGATGGATTTTTAAGTAAGATCCTTTATGGTACTAATTCCTTGGCTGCCAGGTGCTTTGAAACGAATTATATCAGTAACACTAATGAAATATTGAATCGATTGGCTGGAGTGCAATTTGCTCTTAGTGAATATTTATTTATACCTTTAAATAAAAATTATCATTGGGTTCTACTGGTTGGAAAAATTCAAGAGAAAAAATTTGATTTCTATGATCCCCTGGGTACAACTTCTGCTGAAAATTACAAAGATTCCATTCAATTTTGGAAAAATCAGAACTGTAAAGCTTTAAATCTTCATGAAGATTGGTTAATTTCATGCCCTCCTTACTTTAACCAGACAGATAGCACTAGTTGTGGTGTCTTTGTATCATACTTTGTACATCAGATTGTTAAGAATTTAGATGTTAGAAAGGAATTGAATACTTTTGACTTTAGGAAATTTATTTTTGAAACTGTGTAGCTACTGACTATCCATGTAGCAATAAATTAGTTTTATTAAATGTTGAGAAGACAAGACAGCTACAGGTTTTGAAGATTTACTGCAATCATTTTGCATTATATTATGTATATAATATAATGCAAAATTATATTATAAGATGTAATGAAAGATCAAGATTGTTTAATTAAATTGTCAAGAAATATTTTAGATAAGTAGCAAATAAATACAGGATGATTCTAAAGTAACCTCACATATTCACAAGACTCTAGCTACTGCTAAGATTTTAGTGGGAATTTTGAGATGTAGCCATTTCAAAATATACCCTTGCGATTTATGTAGGTCAAAAGCATGGTAACTACTTGAGGGTAAATATAAACCAGTGTATCGAAAGAAATGATTAATTTTTGTTTCCAGAGTGCTACTCAAGAGGTTTGTATCATTGTACTTTTATGTAAAAAGAAACAGAATTAATTTTTCTTTTTCAGGATGCAACTCAGAGGTTTTATCATTGTATTTTTATGTAAAAAGAAAAATTAATTTTTCTTTTTCAGGATGCAACTCAAGGTTTCTATCATTGTATTTTTATGTAAGAGGACACGGAATTAATTTTTCTTTTTCAGGATGCAACTCTAGGTTTTATTATTGTATTTTTATGTAAAAACAAGCAATTTTACTTTTCAGGATGCAACTCAAGATTTCTATCATTGTATTTGTATGTATGAGAACACAGAATTAATTTTTCTTTTTTAGGATACAACTCAAGAGGTTTCTATCATTGTATTGAAATTGATCTTTGCATGCAAATAGAAATACTTGTTTTCTTTTCTAGCTCGAATTTGCATTTTGTTTGAATCTAACTGAATATGGAAAGCTAAAATAATGCTGCAATTTGATGTCTCTTGATCATCCAGTATTCTGCTGTAAATAACTAGATGATGTTTGTTTTTGGTGACCATTTTATATGGCATCAATAATAAATTTCTTTTAGTTAAGATAATCAGTAGATTATAGAAGTGCAACATTGGAAAGATGCAATAAACTCGTTAGAATTGAAATATATTCTTAGTGTTGCAAAGTTGTGATTTTTTCTCAGTCATGAGTAAGATTTAATTGTAGACTTTATATGGTGTTAGGCTCAGCTTTTCAGAACTTTTATTTTACTATAATTTTAAAAAATCGCAGTGGTATTTCCACAGCTTTTCTGAAAATGACCCAAAATATACTAGAGAAACTTCCTCAAAGAAAACATTTTATAAACTTCCCCAAACATACCAAACGCAATTTTTTAAAAATAAGTTATCCGAGTTTACCAGAATTTCAGGAAACAATTTTTTTTAATTTTACATTTTAGAAATTCTAGCTGCACTCGGGTAATTTTATCCTCTGCAAGGAAAAGTAAATGATAAGCGTCTGAAAAATAAAGGATGAAAGTTGAAAGTACCTGTTTATAATTGAAAATCTACAAGGTGATACAAGGCAAGGAGGGATGCAGGATGTACGCAAAGCGGGCTTAATGTTTTCCTCGCCTGGGGGTTGAGCCCTCTGCCCCCCCCCCCATCCATTCAGTGGTCTTAGCAGCATGCGAAAATTTGGCAAAAGAAATGTCCGCAGTCTCTGGTTTTCATTGAGATTAACGAGTTTTTCTCAGTAGGGAGTCAATAGAAAAGACATTCCATGGGGAGTGGAATAAAGACCATATATAATTATTCGATCGTATTCTCTTTTACGGCGCAAATTTTTTTTTCAATGAGTAGCAACTTGGCTGGTCACTTAAATTACGCAGACCATCAACACAATAAGAATCTGGATTACTGGAAAACATAATGACTAAATCCATCCATCACACTGACAGGTCATTTAACTAAGGAAACAACACAGCAGGAATCTTCTGATCAGTGAAACCTTTCTCAATAAGATGGGGTATGTAAGATTTCTTAGAAAAGTGTTGTATGTGGGGGAGACATAAGGGTCTCAATGCGACCTTTTTTTATCAAGACAGCCTCGGACATCGCCTTTGGCTATATAGCTGGTTTTTCTAGTGTGGAAAAAATACCTCATTCTCGCACCGAAGGGGACTATAGAGAAGGAATAATCTTTAACCTCTTCTGTCGTAGACGCCATGAGTGGTGAAGAAAATGTGGAGGTTGCTTCTACAGTTTTGATTCAAATAACAAATTCCAGATACATGATATATATCCGGGATATGACAAAATATTCTCACTTTTAAAATCCCTAGAGTAAAAATGTTGCCGTTTTAAAGCAAACTCGTACCATTTTTAGATAAAAGCAATTTATTGTGCAAGGAAAACGTTTTCTTTCAGTATGAAAAGATATTAATGATTCAAAAACACTAAATACAATTCCTATTTCTGGGTACCTTGCATAATCCACGAACACATCACACTTTTTGTGTGAGAGGGGAATACTTTGGTTTATATCTTTATTACAATGATAAATTGCCAACTCGATAACTTAACTCAGTACTAGATTATTTAGATTTAGGCATTCGAAAAATTATTAAATGCAGTGCTCATAGAATGTTAGCTAAATTCTATTGGATTGAGGAAACGGTAGAGGGAAGACCTAGTTATTCCGAAATTGTTTTCTGATTATGTACCTGGGTTTGGGTTTACTTTTGGTTGGTCGCTCTATAGTAATTTTTTCCTAAATGAAGGCTAATTAGACTGGAACCTACGACTTAAAGTGGATTGCAAACCAATAGATATATTCTTTCTCAGATAAAGAATCGAACCCAAAGCTTTTTCAACCAAGGGTCAGGAATTCGTGTGTCTGGATAAGGAAATATTCCCGTTTCAGATAGACTCCGCTCATTCATTCTAATTCACTCGTTTAGTTCTAGGTTATCCAGAATTACAAAGGATAGTGAAATTTTTCGGGAGCTTGAGAATTACTTTTGTTGAATTGTGTAAAATTCAGTGCGGTTGTTTGACATTCCGGAAAGTTTAGTTAACTCATATTAACATGTCAGTTGTTTAAGCTTTATTTTGTGAAGTTCCATGAACATAAGTCCAATCTCATTTAAAAGTGAGACTGAACTAAATAATTAATAAAAATTAAAAATAAGGCATGGGTAACCTCAATGTCGAAAATAAAAGTTATGCACAATCAGGAAAATAAAATGTATTAAACCTGAACCTATAAACTTAATATGAATCAAGTTACAAATAGTAAGATCTCGATAACTTTTTAATCTATGTTACCGGCAAAGTTTGAAACGCCGGCACTGTATAGAATACCTAGGCATTTTATAGAATGCCCGGCGTTTTTAGGCAAAGTATGAAATCTGAGAATTATTATATACTTTCCCTAGGCATTCTATAGAATGACAAATGCTATTTAGGCAAAGTATGAAAAAAGGTCATGATAAGACTTATTTAAAAACCGTTCATTCCTCAAAAATACAAATGTTATTGAAGTTTGATGAAGTACGTGAAATAACTCAGTGTCCGTGACGTAATACTGTACAGTACTGACGCCTTCTTTAACAGGATAAATGAGTTTACTTTTGTTTTCCACAAACATCATAGCGATCCAGCAACCAATAGGCCCGTGGTTCCTTCTTAGTAGTCATTTTGGCTTTTTTTACATCATTATTAACTTCTGGTAAGTAGTTTCGGTTAAGAACGAACTGTTTTTTGCAGCATTAACTCGAAGCTTAGACAGTTCATCTTCGAATCGTCGTTGCATGTCTATTGACTGTGACTCCTTCTCCAGCACTATATCTTGCTCTTCCATTTTCATACAGCACAGTATAAAACTAATTTTTTGTTGAACAAATTTAAGTAAAATCGCGTATTTTGACACTCCCGAACAAAGCGCAAAATGCAAATGTGTGACCGCGATTTCGCCGTTAAAAAAATTGTTCGCATCTCCACTGTCGACAAATGTGCCACTTTTATTAAGTCTTCTGTTTGAGGTGATAAGGAAAAGTTGCTTTGATCTGCAAATATGGTGGCCCAAACATTATAAGACGATGCTTTCCCATTGAATTTATCTTCCATCCCTTACAAATGAGCCAGCATATCGAATTCCTATCAAGGGGATAATTCCCCTAGAAAAAAATTGAAGACATAATTAGATATTACTCCAAAGCTAAGATTTCGATGGCATCTATAATTTTATGAAAGCTGAATGAATAAAGCCCATGTGCATCTTCAAAAGAGAATGATTTTGTGTGGTCCGCCAACAAATTTTAAAGATCCTTTTCGGAAAAATATTTTTTTCGTCTATTACCAATGTTCAAGAAAGAGGTGAAACATGCAATTCAAGTTGAAAAATCATCTTTACAATTCTAGTGATGAATTACCCACTAGACGTGCGACAAGGATGTTTTATACAGATGGGCCTCACAACGGAAAAATATTGTATAAATAAGCATTTTTCATATTTCCAGCAAGAAAGAAAACTTTTTTAAATTTTACTTTTTGCTGCTTTCGTCGGACCGCTCCCAAATTTCTAAGAGGAAGGTACTGATAACTCAAAAATGTCTTTCTTCTCAATGGATCAGATAGTCATTTTTGTTAACATATGTACGAAATATTCGTACTGTGCTCATACTCCTAACCAGTGGTCGATATAGACCCCAGGGGCGATAGAAAAAATAGAAAACATCATTGTATGGGTAATATTAATTCGGTTCATATTTTCTACTTGGCTACCTTATTTTCAAAATTTAATGACATACCGACCCGTTTACAAGATAAACTATCACGATTATTCAAGCTTGGACGATTCTTTTAGATTTCCAAGCTAAATTAACCTTATTTAAATCATCATTGTTACGAAAAGATTTTCAGAACTTTTCGAATCTACGGCAATTAAAAGTAAAAGAGGAAGACTTAGAAGTATACAAAAATATCTTCAAAATTTGAGCGATGATTTTAAAATGCGCTTTGCAGATTTTGAAAACATGCACATTCCAGATTGGGTTATCATTCCATTTTCTGCAGATATTGAAAACATCGAATGTAACAAACAAGATGAACTTATCGAATTGTCAGTTGATCTTGAAGCTAAGACGCTCTAAAAAAAAAAGACTTTTAAGTTACTTTTGGAAGAATATGAATGTTGTAGAAAAATATCCAAAACTTTTGCTTGCATTTCCGAACAATGGTTGAAGCTGGTTTCAGCCATGTTAATTCCATTTTAATAGAACAAAGAAATAAGCTATATATAGAATTCCGTGGTGTAATGAAATGAACATGAGTCGCTCTAGTTACAGTGGCGCTTTAAGTCTGAAACTTACTAATTTTGAATCCAGCATTGCTCATCTTGTCAAGAGTCACGAAGCACACCCTTTACATTGACAACGTTAGTAAATTGTATACTAAGTTAATAAGTCGGCAAGAAAGAGCATTTTTATTTCAAGCTTTGAGAGTATTCGTGAAAATATCCTATATATAGCTTATATGAATTGATTACGTGACTCCGATTTTTGGTGGGCAGTGGTAGCCCGGTTGGAAGAGTAGCGGATTAGCAATAGGAGGGTTGAGTTCGAAACTCGGTCTAACCAAAGACCGTCGTGTACGTGGGTGCTGGTGTGTGTTAAATCTGTCGTAACCTCAAATGTCCTCACGTTGACGTGGTGTGGATGTTTGGAGAGTAGTGTGCTAGCCAGGTGTTGCCTCGTCATCTGACCGTGGTTTAAAATTACGAGGTATTGACCTCGGATCTTTCCCTTCAAGATTCAACTACCCACCCCCCGGTTTTGGAAGTGCTGTTCGTTTCATAGTTCACACTTAATAAACCATTAATGTAGTCAGGAATTATTTTTGGAGGTACAAAAGAGAGATTGAATTTTTATGCTAATTGAAGATTTGGACTTATTACATTAAAAAGTATTTTTTATTTTGTACTTTGAACCAACTTAGAATTAATACTTAAACTTAGAATTAGAACTTAATACTTTTTCTGACTCAACTACGAAGATACATTCTTAACACAGTGATATTTAAAAGGAACACATAAATACATTTCGAAAAATCACAGATCAAAACTCAAGGTTAATCAACACGAATAAAATGAGCCATAGCATAAAATGAGTCACACTGGTTTTCTTTTTCGGAATGAATCCGGTACACAAGTAAAAGAAATATTCTTACTGCTTGAAGAATCAATTTTTCAATGATATCACAATTTTTAAGAGTAATCAAATTAAATTTAACTTAACATGTTTTCAAAATAGCATTGGATGTGCATTTATACGAGATATGCATGGATTGCAAAATGCTTAACTGGTCATGCTACTTTACAAAACTAAGTAATAAGCTACTCGATCTACTTCCGTTTTCGAAATCATAACATAACATAATAATAAGGATAGCACTGGGTGTGCTTCATAATAAAATATGCCTGGTTGGCAAGATAATAAAATGCTTTAACGTAATTCACATATACTTATCAATGATAAGATAATGAATGGAAAGTAGCATAATATAAATCAACAAGATTACGGATATTAAAATAAAATACATAAATGTACTTATCTAAAAATCAGACTTTATATCACATCAAATAACCTGGGTACCTGGATGGTGTATATTGCAATTCTTCAGACAGGGGAGTCTAAAAATTAAAGTGAGTTAGGACAAAGAGGAAGAGAAGGAAAACATGGCCGCGGGTTGGGCGCCAATTATAACACAAGGCTAGCTCTCTCAGGCAATTAAGTTTATTCTTACTAACAAAAGACATTACATTTTTACAAACACGAACACTAAACATTTGACATTAATTAGAAACAATCGTTATATGGGCACTGTATCATAATATTTAAGTTTAAAAGATTCTCGAGGAAGAAGGGACAACTGTTCTCCCTCACTACTTTGTCCTAACTGACGGGTCTCATTCAGATTCACGCAGGGGAGCTGTTCTGCGCCTGCGCGTCTTTAAAGTCTTAGATGGCGTGGTATTAATGTCCGCGCTACAATCTCCCCCTCTGGTTG
This sequence comes from Meta bourneti, assembly GCA_933210815.1. NCBI lineage: Eukaryota > Metazoa > Arthropoda > Arachnida > Araneae > Tetragnathidae > Meta > Meta bourneti. The sequence continues at coordinate 47,591,222 of OW119929.1, read as the reverse complement.
CGAAAGCGTCCCGATGAGGAACCAGAACAGTTTTGTTTGCCAGGGCGGCGTGGCGGACAGCTCTGTTGAGGTGATCGCACTCCAGAACGTGAAGAGGTAGTTTTAGTCTTTGGTGGACGTCCTCGTTTCTTTAGTGGAGCCACCGGCTGAGTGTCTCTGCTCTGAGCAGGAGTTAGTGCAGATATATGGTATGTTCCAAGAGGTTCTTCGAGAGATTCGAGTCTTGAGACTACGTATGTTGTCGGCGATTTCTGTGTTAGGATGATATATGGACCATCCCTTTTTGGAACAAACTTGGCAGTATGCTTTGAGTGAGCCTTGCTAACAGGATGTAGGGTAATCCATACTTTATCTCCAGGAGAGAAGTACAACGGTCGTCTGCGACGATCAAACTGTTGTTTTCTTTGATCTTGCTTCTTCTCGATCCTATCTCTGATTTCGGTGGAGAGTTTCGAAAAACGTTTTAAGTATGGCGTTATCTCCGGAACGAAGTTGTCGTTTTCGATAACAGACGTTAAATTATTCATTACATCATAGATGGTACGTAGTTCTCGGCCAAAATGTAGAAAGGCAGGAGTAAATCCTGTAGTTTCACATTTATGAGTATTCATTGCAAAGCGAATACACGGAAGTTTTGTTTCCCAGCTATCGTGTTCGTTGCCCACGAGAATAGCCAATCGTGGTTTAAGATCTCGATTCTTGCGTTCTACTGGGTTTGCTTGAGGGTGATAAACAGGCGTGAGACATTGGTCGATTTTAAGGATGAAACATACTTGTTGTAAGACAGAACTTATAAATTGTGGTCCATTGTCACTTATCATTCGTCTGGGAATGCCATATCTAAGAAATATTTCTTCCACGAGTGTGATGGCACACTCTTTAGCAGTAGCTGATTCGAGAGCAAAGAGCTCTATCCATCTGGTAGCACAATCTTCAACTATAAATATCCAACGTTTATTAGTAGCCCCTTCGGGCAAGGGTCCGAACAAGTCAATTGATAGAGTATCGAACCTTTGTGACTGGACAGGGGTTCTTAACAGTCCTGCGGGTTTCAAATTGGTTGATTTATATCGGGCACATTCTGGGCATTTCTTCACATAGTCAGCAATGGAAGACCGCATTCCTGACCAATAATAACGTTGTGTGAGTCGGTGATAGGTTCCTTCTTCACCATAGTGGCCAGCAGTAGGAGCATCGTGGTACTGCTTTAAAACGTCACTTATTTCATGGGAAGGAACAACAAGTTGTGCCTCCTCGGTGTCGGCATCTGGAACGTAACGATATAGTACTCCTTGATTCATTACAAATCCTCGCTCAGTCCAATTGGCAAAATTTTCATCCTTCTGGGAAGACGCAAAACTTTCAACAATCTGACGCAGGTTGTCATCTTTCAATTGGGACTCACGTACTTCTTTAGTACTTTTAGAAGGTAGGTCTGCTGCGAAGAAGTGATCAACTTCACACTTGTCACTTTGACTTTCGGCAAAGGGTCTTGACAGCATGTCCGCTATGACATTGGATTTTCCAGGTGTGTAGCAGATCTTAAGATTGAACTCTTGTATTTGGAGAGCCCACCGAGCTAGTCGACCGGAAGGGGACTTCAAGCTCATCAACCATCGTAAAGGCTGGTGGTCTGATGCTACAGTGATCTTAGCACCTTCTATATATCCACGAAATTTCTGAAGAGTCCACACCACAGCTAGTGCTTCTCTTTCAGTTATGCTGTAATTCTTTTCTGCTGCGGTCAGAAGACGGCTGGCATATTCAATGGGGTGTTCATCTGGAACTTCACCTTGAGAGAGTACAGCTCCCACAGCAAAACTGCTCGCATCCGTCCGAAGCATGTACGGTTTGGCAGGATCACATTGCTTCAAAACAGGAGGGGAAATTAGCAACTGTTTCAAGGTGTTCAAAGCCTTTTGTTCCTCTTGTTCCCAATGCCAAAGACTGGTCTTCTTGGTAAGATTGCTAAGGGGTCTAGCAACATTAGAGAAATTCGGAATGAAGCGTCTGTACCAGCTACATGTTTGTAGAAAAGACTGCACTTGCTTCACATTTTTGGGTTCAGGCATAGCCTGGATGGCGGATGTCTTCTCAGGATCGACTTGTATACCATCTGAAGTTATGAAGTGTCCCAAATATTTAACTTTTGAGCATGCAAAATTGCACTTTTCGCGATTTGCTCGCAAGTTGTAATGCATCAGTCTTTGGAAGACTTTTTTCAGATCTTCTATGTGCTCTTCAAAGGTCTGAGATAGTACAATAATATCGTCCAGGTAGGACAGGATACTCACATCTTTCAGACCATTTTTGAAGGCATCAATCAATCTTTGGAAAGTTGCTGGTGCATTCTTTAGTCCAAAGGGCATGCGCACAAAACGGTAGGTTCCAAAAGGACATGTAAAAGCAGTTTTGTTTCTGTCAGCAACAGAAACGTTCACTTGGTGATATCCGGCTTTTAAATCAATGGTGCTCATGTACTGCGTGTGTTTGGCAGTGTGGAGAAGATCGTCTATCCTTGGTAAGGGATATGCATCAGTTTTGGTGATAGAATTCAGCTTCCTGTAATCGACGCAAAGTTCCATTCGGTTTGGGGACCAAAACAACAGGAGCAGCATACGGTGATTCACAAGGTTCGATGATACCTTCATGTAGAAGTCTGTTAATCTCAGCTTCTAGAATTTCTCTTCTGGCTGGAGAAACTCTATATGGAGGAACAGCAACAGGTGGTCTGTTTTGTGTGTCAATATGGTGTTCGATATAGGGTGTAGGATCTCCCCCTAGTTTGAACAATTCTTCAAATTCCTTTAATACAACACTGAGAGTGGTTCTCTGCTGTGTGGTAAGCATGGTTCCCTCATTTTCTCGTAAGGATTCAGCTTTTACTTCAGAAACGTATTCCGAGTGTGGAGACTGAGGTACGTGAATGTCCTTTTCGAAAGGGTATTTTCTGTAAGGGCTATCAGAAAAATACCATTTGTGGCTCTTAAGGTCAAGAACCAGGCCTGCATTATGTAAGAAGTCAAGTCCTAGCAATGTTCTGTTTCCTTTGGTGTCAGGCAAAACTATAAAAGAGGTTAAAATTTTTCTATTTTTTATCTGGACATTCACCTGGGTGGTGAGGACTTCAGCAACAGAAGATCGTCCATTAGCAAACATCAAGTTGATCGATTCTTTTTCAAACTTCGCACCTTGTTTCTGAAGAATTTTGGACAAACCCTCTCCAGCAATGGAGCGTGTGGCTCCGGAATCGGCACAGACAATTCCATTAACTTGGTTGATTCGGACAGGAAGGAAAGCAACCAAAGTAGAAGGTGACTCGGAGGTCGTAACAGCACTGAATTCGGTTCTGCCCTTTGCAGGAGCACAGGTTGGACATTTGGGCTTGGTTACGCCAGGTGTGCCACAACCATAACAGTGGATAGTAGATGTTTCTTTCGGTTTTGTATTCTCAAATTTCTTTTCATGGAACTCTTTTTTGGGATGCAAGTATCTTTCCGTTCTTTCTACAGGTTTGAAGAATGATTTTCTTTTATTTGTAATAATTCCTTCTTTCTTGAAGTTATTTCGGTGATTCTCGAAGGAATCCAACTTTTCCACAGGCGAACAGAGGTATCCCCATTCATCTATATGGTGGTCTTTAAAGTCAGAAGGACATTTCTTCTTAATTTGGTCCGTTATTACTAGGTCTTTAAGTTTTTCGAACGTATCCACATTAACTTCTTTGATCCAACTTTCAAAATAAGTTCTGAGTTCAAAATAGTAATCCCTCCAAGTGGATTCAGCACTCTTGTGAGTCGCAAAGAGTTGTCGAAAGCGTTCAGCACTCATCTTAAATCTTTTTAGGAGAATATCTTTAACGTATTCATAGTCTTGAGCTCTGTCATCAGGTTCACGTGCGATGATTTTAGTAATTTCACTTGGTAAAACAGCAATTAAGTAAGGTACCCACTGTACTTCCGGAACTTTTAGAAATTTCACTTGTCTTTCAAATAGGTGTAAGAAAATAGAGATATCATCAGTGTCGGGATTGAAGTTAGGAATTAACTTATGCAGTTCAAATCTTGGGTGTTCAACATCTGGAACGCTTGCTGACACGTTATTTTTGGCAACGAGTTGAGATTCTGCTTCTAATTGAAGTTTTTCTAATTCAAAGTCTCTCTCTTTTTCGATTCGTTTTATTTCAGCCGCTCTATCTGTCGCCAGTCTTTCTAATTCAGCTGTTTTTTCTTTATCAACCCGTTCCTCGATAACAGTTGATAGCATATTTTTTACAAGTTCCTCTTCGAAGTCTTCGGATTTAGTTATAAGGTTCTTAAGATCTATAATTTTTAAGTCATCAGTAATGTCCAGTCCCATTTCCTTAGCCAAATTTCTGAGATCTTCTTTTCTACCTTTCCCCAGAAACGCCATGATTATTTATTTATTGAGACCAAATGCAAAGTTTTGACTTTAAGTTATTTTATAAACATTCAGTTATAATGACACATTTATATAAATAGTGTTCAAATTCCACAGTATTTAAATCAATTTTCAGAGTTTACCAAGATATTAATAAAATACTAAATACTAAGTGAAATCCACAGATAAAATATCCGCAGTTCAACCCAGTAAGAAGTGAAACCGAAACTGAATATTAATGTTTATAAACAATCCCAAATGTAATACTTTTTCTGACTCAACTACGAAGATACATTCTTAACACAGTGATATTTAAAAGGAACACATAAATACATTTCGAAAAATCACAGATCAAAACTCAAGGTTAATCAACACGAATAAAATGAGCCATAGCATAAAATGAGTCACACTGGTTTTCTTTTTCGGAATGAATCCGGTACACAAGTAAAAGAAATATTCTTACTGCTTGAAGAATCAATTTTTCAATGATATCACAATTTTTAAGAGTAATCAAATTAAATTTAACTTAACATGTTTTCAAAATAGCATTGGATGTGCATTTATACGAGATATGCATGGATTGCAAAATGCTTAACTGGTCATGCTACTTTACAAAACTAAGTAATAAGCTACTCGATCTACTTCCGTTTTCGAAATCATAACATAACATAATAATAAGGATAGCACTGGGTGTGCTTCATAATAAAATATGCCTGGTTGGCAAGATAATAAAATGCTTTAACGTAATTCACATATACTTATCAATGATAAGATAATGAATGGAAAGTAGCATAATATAAATCAACAAGATTACGGATATTAAAATAAAATACATAAATGTACTTATCTAAAAATCAGACTTTATATCACATCAAATAACCTGGGTACCTGGATGGTGTATATTGCAATTCTTCAGACAGGGGAGTCTAAAAATTAAAGTGAGTTAGGACAAAGAGGAAGAGAAGGAAAACATGGCCGCGGGTTGGGCGCCATGTTTTCATGCTAGACACAAGGCTAGCTCTCTCAGGCAATTAAGTTTATTCTTACTAACAAAAGACATTACATTTTTACAAACACGAACACTAAACATTTGACATTAATTAGAAACAATCGTTATATGGGCACTGTATCATAATATTTAAGTTTAAAAGATTCTCGAGGAAGAAGGGACAACTGTTCTCCCTCACTACTTTGTCCTAACTGACGGGTCTCATTCAGATTCACGCAGGGGAGCTGTTCTGCGCCTGCGCGTCTTTAAAGTCTTAGATGGCGTGGTATTAATGTCCGCGCTACAAAATGAATATCTGAACTTTACTATATTTTAAAAAAGATATTGGTTCGCTAAATTTTTGTATAATATAATATATCAAATTTAGTCCTGTCTATGAATTGAAAAAAAAAAAGACATACAGTGTTAAAATTGTTACACCTCAGTTGTTTTAGTACAGAAATGATTTTACGAGGGTTTTTCAACAAATATTTATTGTTGGTTAAACACATACAATTTTCTATGCGAAGTACAATAAACAACAATTATTTTCATAATTCAATAACTATGTTAAAGAAATCCATGAATTTTTATAGTATTTTATCCTGAAAACATTTTAAAAAGCCGATTCCAACGCTTTTGAAGTCAGCTCAGGACCCCATTGCCCGTCCCCCTGGCCAAGAATATATGCTTTTTATATATTTATTTTATATATTCTTTTTATATAGATGAGATATAATATAACTTATTTTATAAGGTAAATGCCAGACATTTAAATTATTAAAAAAATTTCTTCTCAAGTTTTGAAAATCGATATTTATAAAATTATTCTATGTAGGCACTGAAAATTGTATCTGGGAATTTGTCAAAAAATTCGAATAAATTTAAAACGTCGTAAAAGCTAATTATCCGAACCCCTAGTACATTTTTCAATGAATGGAGGTTTGACACATTTCAGTCTGAAAAATGACTATCTCCTTAATTAGTTATATTTATGGAAAATGTTTATGAAATAAAACCCAACTTTTGATACATTAAATTTAGCTATTTTATGCTAAATTTATCTATGCTTAATTTCGAAATTTATGACTAATTATAATTAATAATATTTGAAATTTATTATATGATCAGCTAATGCTATAATACTATGCAATATTTGAGCAACACATTTGATATTGTCATTGCTCATTCATCAATTCAGTTTAACCAGTTTTGTTCTGCTATATAGAACCATTGTGACAGATTTTGTCCAAAATAAGAAAACAGGAGTGTGTTTTGATCCTTTCAAGCCTTTCCAAGATTTGTCCACTAAAAATGGGAAATTTTGAAATTCCATCTTTTTAGTGGATGCTCGTGGAGTACGTTGAAAAATCTAAATTTGTACTAAGGGCTTCTCTGTAACATCTTACTAAAATTTGATCACTTTATTGTTTTGCCTAAAAAAGTTTAAGAGGAATCAGAATTTATAGTTGTGAAAAAATTCATTTTTCTATATTTACCAAAATTATGTATTAGGGAGACTAAAAGTTTTCTTGCGCTTGCTTTCTTGATCTTAGGAGGGTTTGAGGAGAATCGATTTACAACTCCCTGAACCACAATGAGACACTTTATGTAGATGTATTCTACCGATACAAAATGATGATTCTGTGTTGTGTATGGTTTATCATCTTAGCAAAGGGAAAACGTATTTCAAGAAGTCTGTTGAAGCAACATCAATTTGAATTGCCTACAATAAATAGACGCCCTTTACATTTTCTTTACAAAAGCAAGCAGCTCACGAGATTTACCTCTACAATGTTTTCTTTTCAAATTAAAGTCTACAACATTCAACAAGATCTATCGTCATTTAATAAACTTCAAAAAGGTGTTAAACAAGTAATAAACAGGAAAAGGATAATGAATTGTCCTTAAAAAGAAATAAAGCGAATGAAGTTTTACATAACTTTGAATTGACATTTCTTTATTACTCAAAACAAAGTGACCACATTTTTAATGATATAACTAAACATTTTGATAAATTCAACTTTTAGTATAGTGGTATAATTTTACTTTCACTCTTCAGTAAAATATTTTTCAAGAGACCCAAAATTGAAATAGATCCATAGTTATTAATTGCAATGAAAAATGTAATAGGTATGTAATAAACTGTAAAAGCGTATTAAATTGCCTTTAAAAATAAATAGTAAAAGTGGATTTATCATTTTAAACTTAAATATTTCCTTAATTCGCAAAACAAAGTGATCAAATTTTTTATGTCAGAACTGAATAGAAGCCATAAAAAATTCAGATTTGGGTTGTGTGTAAGCCATATATATACAGTAACTACTAGATTAAAATTTCTCTTTTTATCAGTGACAAAATCTTGCAAAGGCTCGAAACATTCCTGTTTTCTTACTCATGACAAAATCTTCTACTGTCACTGGTTCTTGCAAAAAAGATTATTTTAGTGCTTTTCCCTTCATGTAAATTTGTCTTTGAAATGAAAGACAAATCGCAAGTTTCAATCAGGAAAGTTTTTGAATACCTAATAATCAAAATTAAGCCAAAGTTCTATCAGGCGAAGTGAGTTTGTATTTTGTGATTTGCTCAATCAGGAGGGGAGTCAGCATTTTGTGTACTCCTCAATTGCAAAAATGGAGAGCTTCGCAGTTTCTTAAATTCCAAATGGTAAAGAAATCTCAAAAATAAAATTGATTTTTAATTTTCACATGTACACACACAATTTTACAAAAAATGAAGATGTTTATAAATGATGCACCACCCTTTGTTAAGATGGCGTCCCCACTCCCCTTGTAGAAGATTTCCAGATAATTCTATTCAACGGCAATTCTTCGAAAGACGGGGAAAAGATGACTCACTAATGACTTCAGTGAGAAAATGTCTCAAAGAAGCCAAAGCCAAAAAATGCGCCAAAGCACTTGCCAAGAAAGCGATAACTAGTGAAATGTGACAGTTGCAAAGTGCGATAACTTGCCAAATGTGATTAACCTGAACACACCCTAATTACCCACCTCGGGTGCTGCATTTTCGCTCCCATTTGACAGACTAGTTGATTTTGATGCAGCCCACACATATCCCAATAAAATTTGATAAAACCTTTTCATTTCATTTGCAGCGATTATAAGTGTGAAAGAATATACCAAACATGCTACTCTTAAATTATTTGTCAACGAAATATCTTAGAATTAATTAGTATTTTATCTTGTACTATAAAAATGAAATTACTACAAATTAATTTATTTACCTTTGAAATCCAGCATTTGCCATCTAAGTTGAATTAAAAGAATTTGGACTAGTGGAATTAATGTGTGGTGGGGCGATATCAGATGCTGTCGGGGAGGGTTTTGGTTAGGTTGGTTGGTGGGGGGCGCCAAGGCGAGTTCTTGCCCCGGGTGGAAACTAGCTTGTTACGTCTCTGGTCCTGGGCGGGGAGCTAGGTGTTTGCCACATAAATTTAATCAAGCAGCTTGACATAACTTGATCCAGTGCAGGCATTCCTTGGCATCCCGACTTTCTAGTACAACTTTATTTTACAAACCAGTGGTAAATCTTGAGAGTCTGGTATAATAGTGATTCTAATCAGACGAGGAAGGTATCAGATATTTTAGAGTCATTAGAACTAAATCATGAGCAAAGCAGCTGTCAGCCCTGGATTACTTAAGTTCTAAGTGTGCCAGTCAATCTGGGAGGATTATTTCATGGAAATTTATTTCATTTTTGGTATTTTAAATTCGTTAGATATAAGATGAACAAAATATATTAATAAAATAAAAGGATTTGTTCTGCAAAATTTGGATTCAGTCAAAAAGTCGGACTTAACCTAAAAGGCCAGATTCCCCACTCTTGCTCTAGACCAGTGGTTCCTACGGACCCCTAGGGGTCCTTGGAACCGCTGAAGGGGTCCATGGCAAATTAAAATTAATTTGGGGGTGCGTCGACAACGTCAGGGGGTCCACGAAAGGTTTAAAAAAGTAAAATAATTGTGACCCATTTTCATTATGAAAGTTAAAAATAAATAGCAATAAATAAATTGGTTGCCATTTTTACATCCTGAGTAAAATATAAGTAAAGAAAGGTACATAAAGTACAAGTAATGTGTTGTGTTGAGCAACTCACCGGTTTCGCAAGATTCGAATAAAAGAATTTATTGATATTAAAACATTGATATATTTACAAGTTAGCTGGAGACTACAAAATATGAACAGCCAATTTCATTTCACTACATATTGTGTACTGCCCTTGTCAGAGTTCTTGTGATTACAGAATCGTGAAATCGTCAGACACGCAAAGGAACTTGGGCGCCTGCCAGCGGAAAGAGTAATTTATTACTTACGCTTTCTTTATACTCAACTGCAAACGATATTCGACATAATGACAAGTATGGCACGGTGGGAACCGGGACGATCGCGGCCGCCTACCTATCTATGAAGGTTTGAACAGGAACGGAATCTCGCCGCTACAGGACAATTTTCTTTCATGCAATCAATAACTTGTCTAAAATATGGCATTATAAGAGTCGTGCATCGAATTAACAATTTAATTCTGTTTAAAATGTGATGTGAAGTGCATGCAACAAATTTTCCTAGTTTTGAACAAAAGCAGTATCATTTTTTTTATTGCTACAAAGATAGCGTAGGTTGCGTAAGTATTTTTGAATACATTTAATATCTTGTACACTAAATTTATTTAAACAAAGTTATACTTTTGTTAAAGTTAATTTATTTTTTTAAGTTTTATTATATAATATTTATCAATATTATATTTTATTATTTATTTATTTGATAATTTAATTTTCTTGAAAGATAATTTCAAGCGACCAAAAGGAAAATTTAAATTCTGTTTTATGTAGTAACACATTTTAATTATTCAAGTCTCGTAAATAAATGGCCAGTCATAAATACATAGTAAAATATACGTACCTATACACAATATGTGATACTTAAATTTTTACCCTTATATCTTAAATTTGTGCCCTTTTTTACCAGTATGAGAAAAATGATAAAATGCAGACAATATAGTATTGAATATTTAAAATGTGACTTTATTCCATTACCAGGAAATAGTACTCTACCTATGTGCCTTCTATGCAATAAAACTTTGTCAAACGAATCAATGAAACCTTCTAAGCTTAAGGAACATTTGACAAAAGCCCATAGCGACCAAAAAGATAGATTGAACTTTTTTTAAACAGTCAAAGAAAAATATTTGCAAACAGCGTCATTGCACCAACTCTTCGCGACAACATTTAAGCGAGATGACGATGGACTCTGCGTGCTTCTTTTAACATTTCTTTACTGATTGCTAAGCCCGGAAAGCCGCACACCATTGGTGAAGAATTTATTTTACCGCTGTGAGGTAATACGCACCGTGCTGCATAACCAGCTTCCGATATTATAAGAATTCCACTGAGTAATAATACAGTACAAAGGATTGACGAAATGGCTCAGGACGTAGAAAATTCTTTGTGGGTACTTAAAAACATCTGAATTCTCTATACAGCTTGATGAGTCAACTTTGCCAGGAAACAAAGCTTTACTTTTAGCTTATGAGATTTGTAAAAGAAAAAATTTCCCAAATGTTTGGAAACTGATATGAAAGGTGAAACAATATTTAATGAATGCTTGCATGGCTCACTAGATTATGTCATTAGAGCAGTTAATAAAATCAAAAGGAATGCCTTAAATGAGATCATTTGCTCAACTTTGTTTGGAAAATGAAAATTATAATCGTTTACTACTTGACACGGAAGTTCGTTGGTTATTTAAAGATGCATGTTTGGACCAATTTTATGCTTTGATTCAGTGTTGGAACTCCTGGAAAGCAAAGACAATGATTTGCGTCTCAATTTAATTAATTAAAAAAATGACAACTTATATGACTGACTTATTTGCCAAATTTAACGAAACCAATTTGAAATTAATAAAAACTAAAAGTATATCTGCGTTTGTTGCAAAATTTTTTCTGTACAAACAAAACTTGGGGAGAGGAGAATGCTGTTTCCAAATCTTTTAAAATTGCAAAAACGAGATGAAGAATTACTTACTTATTGTCAACACTTAAAGGCTCTTCATTCTGACCACAAAGATTTGAAGCCATTCTTCACTTGGGCATTCCCGATAGGGTGTTGAGCCCTTTTGCAAGTAGACCCACAAACTCAGATGAATCCATACTAATACAGGAGCAACTTATTTAATTATCCACAAATGAGGAGCTGAAACCAATGTTTGAACAAGGATACCAAATTCTGGTTACGAAAATAGATGCCAATTTTATATCCTGCATTATGGGCCATTGTACAGAAGCTGTTGATTGCTTTCCCGTCTTCCTATTTAGTAGAACGTGGATTCAGTGCAGTTACGAGCCTCATCACGAAAAAATGAAACCGACTGCAAATTCGTGCTTGTGGAGACTTACGAATGTTACTCACAGACATCGAGCCGAACATAAATAATCTCATATCTCATCAGGTTCACCAATCTCATTGAAAAATAATGTTTTTGTATTTTAAAACAAAAGTTATAATTTTAATAAATACTACTTTAAGTATCACAAAATGTTTTATTTATATCTTATTTTTACATCGCCATTCAAGGCAAAGTTAAATTTGTAATTTTGCTATTGTGCAGTTATTTCACTGGGGGTTCATAGTCAGGTTTTTGCTATGAGAAGGGGTCCGTGGGCATAAGTTTGGGAACCACTGCTCTAGACCTATCAATCAAATGAGACTGAATTGGGAAAAAAAATAATCTATTAAAATATTAATTAAAAACATGTAATGATTAACTGAAAATCTAGCATGTCATAAATATAATCATTCAAATTATGTAAGATAAAATAGGAATTTGTAACAAAATTTACTCTAATATATTTAAAAAGTAGCCAATATTAGCTTCACAAGCTATTTTGAACTTTTAAGATGTTCATCTCAAAACAGGCTACTATAGTGTCTACTTGGAGTTATTTATAGAGAAAGGAACCCCTTACGTATCATTTTACATACAATAAACCATAACATACTATCATAGAAATTTGAATATACACTTTGAGCAATGTTGGTGTTTTTACTCGAATCCATAAAAGTTGATTTTTTTTTACCCGTATATATATATTTTCTTCAGGGTATGAAAAAAAACATAGGATTTTTTAAAATTTAAATATGATTTTTATGATTTGAATTCCTTGCCCATACAAGTTTAAATTTGTTGGACATGAAATGCAAATCAGTGTAGTTTTTAGATGATTTTGATTTATGTTAAACAATATATATGATATACACTGAAGAGCCAAAACATTATGACTACCTACTCAATAACGCGTTGCACCTCCTTTGGCCTGCAAAACAGCTGCAACTCGCCTGGGCATAGATGCCACAAGTTCTTGGTACATGACTGGAGACAGGTTGTACCAAATGTCTAAGCAGCGGTCACGCAAAGATACACACGAGATATTCGGACATGGTGGTGTTTGAGCTCTGAGCTGCCGCTCCATGACATCCCAAATGTGCTCTATCTGATTAATATTCGGCGAGTTAGGTGGCCAGGACATTAAGTGGAATTCATCAGTATGCTCCTCGAACCACTCCAACACAATCCGAGCCTTGTGACATGGGGCATTGTCCTGCTGGAAGATTCCATTTCCAGTTGGGAAGACAGATGCCATGTAAGGGTGCAACTGATCCGCAATGATGTTCAGATAGTTCATGGTCTGTTCTACCATGACTACGGGTCCCAGAGTCGCCCATGAAAACGTCCCCCAAAGCATAATACCGCCACCACCAGCCTGTATATGACCTACTGTACAAGAGGGGAGCAACTGTTCGCCTGGCAGACAGCGTACCCTGACACGACCATTGACGTGATGAATGAGAAATCTGGATTCATCTGACCAGGCAACTCTCATCCATGGTCCAGTCTCGATGTTCCCGGGCCAACTCTAGGCGTAGTTGACGATGACGCTTGGTCAACAGAGGCACATGAGTGGGACGTCTGCTGCACAGTCCCATATCCAACAGTGTCCGCTGACCTGCATTGTATTGGGCTGTCAGCTGAACCACTGTCTCGCGCTGATTTTGCTTTACCAAGCGGGACAGTCTCCGGCGTCCTTTTTCTTTGATGATGCGTGGACGACCAACACCTTGGCGTCTACTGCTGGTGTCACCGTCATTTATCCACTTTGCATGAATACTAACGGCAGATCATGAACACCCTACCAGTCGTGCAGTTTCGGTGATACTCGTTCTTAGTCTTTGGGCCATTACGATCTGCCCTCTATCAAATTCGCTTAGATCAGCAGCCTTTCCCATCACTCGCATAAGTAAGTGCAAGAATGATTACTTACCTTCTCCAGCAGCAGTTAAATACCATTCTCACTTAATCACGTGCCCTCCAGACGAGTTCATTGAAAAATGTGGGGATGGTCATAATGTTTTGGCTCGTCAGTGTATATAAACAATATACAATGATGTATAACATTAATGTATTAGGAAATATAGCTGAGTAAATTTTTGAAAGATTAAAATTCGACATAGGAATTAGAAAAGTGAATCACATGATAGAGTAAATAAAACTAGCCAGATGGGAAAACATTGCCAAGCATAAGCAATGTTTTCCCATCTGGTTCTTGAGCAGCTTAGATTAGTTATATTTTAACCCATAACCAGTGAAGTGAAATTTTTAGACTTGTATAAATAAGGTTGTGGGATCCCCACCAACACCATATAAATTTTTGTATAAAATTATTCAATCATACAAATTTCAGATTTTTTTGCATTTTATATTTATCATACATGAATAAAATGTATAGAATTTCTTTAATTATTTTGATAAAACAATTAATTGGTTCATGTCACCAATAGAAAATACAGTAAAAGGAACTTGCATCGTGAAAACATTCCTACATCTCATTAATATTTAGCTGCAAAAACAACTTATTTGTGAAAAAATTGTTATCTGTAAGTAAACAATAAAAAAATTAGACAATACATGAATTTGAAACAAAATGCCTATTTTTTCAAATTTTCTGAGCATTGACTAGTATTTCTTTGGAATATTCCAAGAAAACAAAAAGGGTTTATACACGACATACAAGAAAATGAAGCTTTTCTCTATGAACAGCATAAAACAAACATAATAGCATCCCCCAGGTAAATTCAGTGGAATTCTGAGCTTGCAATAAAAAATTCATCATTGCATCACCATAATCATTCTGCTGCATAATGGTTCTGCTGCAATCCATTATCGATTTTCTCCACATACTCAATTATCAGATGAGTGAATTAACTTTTACTTTCCAATTTGAATTCCATGAATATAGAATAGTTATGCAATGAATTCCAAGGGATCAATGCTTAAAATTTAAATGAAAATTAACCACCAAAAAACAAAATTAAAATTGCCCAGATTAAGTATGTGCAAAATTGAATGCTACAGAAAACCTTTTTGCTGTGTTTAACAGTCTTACAAGCATTTTTTCGAGAACGCATTGCAACACTAAATAAATAACTAGAATATCTTAATAAATAGAAGTTGCCATGATTTTAATAATTTGAGTGAGTATATTTTAAGCATCTTCACCCATCATATGGAGAAGAATGGTTCAAAATAGGCCATGTGCGATTTAGTTACATGGAATGTTTAAAAGCAAAACCCATGCTGATGAACAGGCTTATGAGTGACACCTGTTGGTCAATGGCCCAAGAGGGAAATACATAGTTGCCTGGTTACTATGAACCCTATCAAAAAAAGGTTATTTAGTGTCTTTTAGGGAAGGATAATTTTCAGTATAATTGTTGAGGTGAACTCAGTACAAGCAAAGTTCTTAACTTATTTGAAAATAACCTGCATCTTGTTCAGTTATTTCATTTTCGATATTATCAAATATAATACAGAAAGGAAATTTAAAATTTTGATTTAAATCAATATTTTTAATAAAAATCACTTGATTTAAATCGGCATATCCTGATTTCATTTAGTCCCTTATTAATGTTGTTTAATCCCTTGTTACACTTTGAGCAATGTTGGTGTTTTTATTTGAACCATAAAAGTTGATTTTTGCCAGTTTCCTTTAGTCCCTTGTGAACGGTCATTTTCTTAAAAAGGAATAATTTGGATGTCTTGATAATTAATATAAATTTGGAAAAGGATAATCGATAACTTCTAGAAAAACCAGATCAGTGACTTCAGCATTCCAACTTATTCTGAGGTCAGTTGCTTCATTAACGTGATACGATGCAATACCCAGATTACAAATTCAATGGATTTAAAGACAAACATGAAAATAGTTGTGTATGCAAACTTTTTCACTTGAATATAATTGAGGCTGGAGACACATGTTAAAAAAAATTTAAATTTGTTGTTTATATATACAAATTCTTTTTAATAAACATAATGGCAAGTTCAATAACTTATGCCCCAATTTATGAATGTACTTAAATTTTTACATGTGCACACATTAAATTTTTTACACGAATGTGTATAAATACTGGCTGTTTTTTCATTACTGTTATCTACTAATATAAAACGCTAATAAAATAAAATTATTTATTGACTAAAAATCTGATGTTTCCTGTGATTATATACAAATTGCAGTAGAGATCACGTGTACAATGTAATCTATCAGCATTATTCATCTGTCTGTTTAGTAGACAACTACTGTGATTGCTGTTGTTCTTCATCTGTTGATGAGTGTTGTTCGGCTGTAACTGCTTGAATCTGTACTGTAGCAGTACCACCACCTGGTGTTTGCGTTAAGAACACAGGCGTGCCTGAAGTAGCAACTTGGCCAGATGCTTGGGCTACTTGTTGAATCTGGTAGACAGCCTAGAGAAATAATATAAAAGATTCAGATAAATTTAAACTAAGTTTTTATTCAAACATTTAAATATACATGGCTCTAAAAACAGGGAGAAAAAAGAAATCCAAGAATGTATGAAAATAAACGTGATGATGAGAGGGAAAATTCATGAAAATAAACACTAAATATAATTGTTAGATTAAAAAACAAATATATAACACCAACAAATTTATAAACATAGTTTTGTTTTGTATCTTACATTTTTACCACGCTATGTTGTGCATGCTGACTTTTACGATAAATAGGATGTAAATTTGATCTAATTAGCCCTTGTACACCCAAGAGTGACAAATCAAACTTACAATAGTTCAATCTCAACATATACAATTAGTTTCATACACTTGGTCTAGCTTATCTAGATCAAGTGGGATATAAATCAGAATATATTACATTGCAGACATGCATTTTTTATCACATTATGAACTTTTCTTATAGTAGCAAAACATATTTAGGAATCTAATCTTTTAAATTTTCTTTTCTCATTAAAATAGTTTCATGCTGAAATATCTTAAAAATGTACTGATAAAGTACATTTTCATACGTAAGTGTAAGTAAATTAATGTGAAATAAATTTCTTCATAAGAAATATAACCATTTTCCAGATTTGATAGTGCTATAAACAAGCTTTTTGATATTTAAAAATAATTTTTCCTAACAGAATAATTTCTAAGAAAAATAGTGAAAGTCACTTAGCTATTTTTCTGGAGATTTGATGAGTATTTATTTTTTCCTGGCGATAAAATATGTACTATTAGAAATATGTGAACAGTTATTTTTTGGATGGTTACTTGAACTGCACTTTTAAAAATCTTGGAAAAGGTTACATTGAAAATAAAGTAATTTTTGAATTATAGAGGAACTTACTGACAGATAATCCAATAGAGTATGTGTACATAAACCATAAACATTTCTAGAAACTTACCAAACAAATCTCAAAAGTTGCATTTAATTTTTGGTGATTGAGCATCACAAAACAGTGTAGTGACAGACTTCACATGTTTTTGATAATCATTCACAATTTATGTTCTTTTCCCTCAAATACAGTTTCGAAGTAGAAAACTACATACATGTTACATTTTCATTATTTATTGACACAGAAAATTAAGTGTTATTTGTTTTAGTTTTAGGAACTGGTAGTCTTATGCATACCCACGAAAGTGTTAAAAATGAAAACCAACATTTTCTTTTGGTGGTTAGGTAGTTTCTAAAAACGAAGACAGTACTTTATTTTTAAATTTTGAGCTATAAATATCTTCCAAACCAACCTGAGCCTGCTGCTGTGTAAGTTGCTGATTAGCTTGCTGAAACACAGACCCCTGATGGAGAACAAAACAAACATGCAAACAGACTATGCAGTAGAATAAGCAGACAAATACAAGACAACAAAACATGTTAGAAAACAGAAAAACATTTATAAAAGGAAAAAAAAAACATTTAAAGCGAGAAAACAGTTTTTAGTTCTATTTTGTAAAAGTGCCATCCAAGCTATAATCCACATCATACTTAATGCAAAACAATTTAAAACAGATACTAGAAGAATCAAAACTGAAGCAAGCAAGCAACTGAATGTAATAAAGGGGCATGCAGTTATAACTACTTTTTATCAAGTACAATTATATATTCTCCACATTAAACATAACCCCCTATCCTTGTGTCCAAAATTAAAGCAGAAGCAAACCTATACATAATTGGATTATAAAGAAAATGCAATGGAATTTGGTATTGAGTTTCATTGTTAGATGACTCATTAAACGTGAGGGAAATGTTAGCACTATTAAGAATGAGATATTTCTCAGAAATAACACATGTATAATCAACAAGCAGCACAACTCCAGATTTCACAATTTATGTGGTTGATATGAATATTAACTCCTAGGGCAATAATTTTCTCTAACTACTTGATAAGGAAAAAGAACCAAGAACTCAATATCAATTAAGATAATGAGAATATTTTTTCTAGCCACAAAGGGGTATGTGTGAAATTAGCTAGTTTGGAATAAGTCACAACTAGTTCACACTAGTTGCAGCTCAGTTAACTGCAAACCCTTTATTAAAATTCTTTAACACATCTGAATGGAAATTATTAGCAAACCTCTACTGATCTTATAATTCAATGTTTGTCTGGCACTTTTTGACTAGTGATTGCTCGCATTGCTTAAAATAACACGAATTTGAGTGACAAATTATGTCAATAGTTTACATTTTTTCAAAATCAAAATTGTATGCCAAGCGGAATTTTGATAAAAAGTGCTTGTACCATTGTAAGAGGAAATGTTTAGTTAGTTCAATAATGACAGCAATCATTATTGAACTAAAGTATTATTTGAGATTGAAAAATGGTAGTGCCCAACATACAATACACATTTAGGTACCTTCATAATACTCAATATGCCATTTCATTGCATTGTTTTCACAAAAAGCAGAATTTATGTATAATAAATCTTTGTTCTTTATGTTATTACAGAATATTGTCATGCATGCTCTTGTCTTTCTAAAATTATCTGCTCTTACATGTTAATATGTGAAAATTTCATCATTTCCAACACTGTCACCATATGCATAGTTTTATTGTATTCACTAGAAGTAAAAGTATCCATTAGGAAACTTACCTGACCAAACTGTTGCTGATCATGAGAATTAACCCCATTCCATACACCCTCTGCACTCACTTGAGTAGCAGCCTGCTGGTTGACTGCATTTTGTTGAACAGGTGCTGCATGTATTATGATAGGTTGATTTGTATTTTGACTTTGCATCTGCATGCGAATCAGCTGCAGCTGACTGGGATTGAGTTGAATCTAGAATTGAAATCATACACTAAAATCAATTACCAAGAAATATAAAGTGTAAAAATTACACAATATTTTAAACTGAATGCCTAAACAAACAACAATTAGACTTACTGGTATTTGTTGTATTTCTCCATTACTATTGAGAAACTGCTGGACTATCTGTATACTTCCTCCAGCTTGATTTACTTGATTTGCTAGAGGCTGTTGCAGCTGCAATACTTGTTGAGCAGATGCCTATAGATGGATCAGAGCATATATAATACAGATTTATAGTAAGTAAATTAATAATTTATGATTTAGAAGTTTACTTGTTACTGAAAAGTATGATTTGTGCAATTGTATGTGAACACACACATTTGACACAATATTTCATCTACTGAATACTGACTTTTTACACAAAAATTATATATTAAGTACAGTGTGTTAGCACTAAGTTGAATAATTAATCTGATTACTTTTCATGATGATGGTATAAAAATGTGCATTTGAAAAAGTTATTTCATACAGTAAATGTAAATTCATAAGAATTCTTAGAACGTTTTTCTTAATCCACAATATCAATCATACCATAGGAAATGACTACTCTTTCTTTCTATAATATTTTGAGAACAGTAAGGATAGGTTCGTTTTATAGAGAACCCCAGCGTTTAAATAAATTACCCGACGTTGCCCAGTTTAATAGGTTAAACGTCGATTGAAAGCGGTCCAAAAAATCACTTTTCCGTCAGAAAATGCAAATATAGAGGAAAAATAAGCGAGCAAAATAATTTTTAAAACAGATTTTTATAGCTCTTCTACAATTTACTTTAGACCCATTTCACTTACTATAGGTAAGACAAACCTACAAAACTGATACTGAGATGACTATATATAAAAGTCCATTTTGAGTTTTGGAATGATTGTGAATGCCCTTTAAGTTAATTTTCTTTAAAAAAATTGACATATATCATATTATTATAGTCAGGCACCAGGAATGCGAATTTTGGAATTCCACCATCATTATGAAAGGCTGACAAATCATATTGATGCCATGTGATCAACGTTTCAAGCAATTACACTTTATGCTTGAAAATTCCATCCCACATTTTACAGACAGGATACATAAACGATATGATACTGAGCGATTTTCAGTGCAACTGACCCATCTGCATGATTGCATCATACTCTAAGATTCTAAAAAACCTCCAAGGTCATCTTGAGAGGCGACTCCTGTAGATGTTAACTTTGACGTCATCTGCACAGCCAGACTGGGGGAGAGCGCCCTAGCAATACTCATTGTTATTCCTATGGGGATTTCAAATTGTTTTTAGCCCCTACGACAAATAGAAAGGTGGTTAATTTCTTGCCAACATTATCCGTAGGGTTCTACAGTATGTGTACCAAATTTGGTGTGGATTGATCAAACGGTGTAGATTTATATAGAGAAAATACAGACAGACACCAACTCTGCTTTATATATAGATGTAACCTGAATTAAACAGTTGTAAAGATGCTGTTTTCAAGTTTATTATTTTACAATTATTCAAAGCTCATAAAATATAATCGAACTAACTGTACCAGATGCAAGCATTCACAACTGTAAACAAGTTTCCTTTTTCAAACTTCTCTCAGGACTAATAAAAAAATATAATTGTTGATATCATTTAGGAATTAACCTGAAAAATCTGCATCTAGACAATCTATAGACAGATACCCTTTCCCTCATGCTTATAATTTAAACAAAAGAGAACTGAATGAAAACTTGTTATTATCAAGAAATGGAATATACTTAATGTCTAGATTTAGCATAAAATACTGCAATCAATGATTACAAACTCAATGAAGCTCTGTATCTAAATTTACAAAGGGATCAACTGTGCATGATGAATTACCTTCTTTAAGAAAATATTTTACATTTTAGGCAAACTAAAACTAGTTAACAATTTGAACTAAAGTAACAATTTTAAGTAAAATTGATTAAACTTTCTATAAGCTTTTTACTTGAATTGAAATTTAGATGTTATTACTATTATTAGCAAAAGGTACACAAGAGAGTAATTATATGAACTTATTCTCATCTGTAAAATTAGTTCATAATAAAATAGGAAAGCATCTTCTACAATGACTAGAATAAAAAAATTGCAAGACTTTTAACTTTATAACAGATTACCTGTTGATTATTCTGAACTTGAACTTGTACTTGAGCAGCTTGAGTTGATTGCTGAGTAGCTTCTTGAGGTACCTGAGAATATAATTTAAAATGTTGGGTTACATATTTCTTTACGAAGTTAATGTAAGTATATTTGCCACGTAGGAAATTGTTTTACACCTTTTTCGTTTTCATCTAAAAACTCTTCATATCAACATAAAAACAATCAAGAAAAATTATTGACAGCCAACATTTATCCTTGTTGTTCAGTAGAAAAATGTGATTTTTTTGTAATATCCAATATTAGATTTATTTTTTATCAATACTAGTAATGATTTGGATCTCAGTTTCAAAAAATAGTTGTATTCAATGTTTATAGTTTCTAAGAGCTGATCATTTGATTATTCAACAGTAGGTATTTTGTGTAAAACAAATTAAATTTTAATAGTTTTTACTAGTGTTATCTATTGATAGTGTGGCAGTTGATGTGTATGTAGGGTTTACTATAATTTCCTTTCAATCTGATACAATTTTTTTCACAGGTTTTGGGTATGTAAAGTGTTACCTGATATTTAAAATGAATACATATGCATTGTTTTTAACCTAAAAATAACAAATAAAATTTGGGGTTTTGGATAACAAACCAAATAGCTTTTTGTAAAATATGCTGAAATGTGTAAGTAAGATGTTTAGGTATAACAAAACCTTCATCTGAGGTTAAAATATGAAGTGGAGATTACATATCACTCTAGTAAGATGTATTTTTATGCATGACTTTAAAACTAACAAAATTAAACTATTAAAACAATCCGGTTTAAAACATTTGTAACTCTCTCACAAGTTTATACTGCAATCATTCCAACCAAAGCTAATAACAAATGAGGATTTAAAAACATTTTTCCATGCAAACAAAACATCTAAATAATAAAAGCCTTTAAAAGTCAGTTTGAGATAAAATCGTTTTTGATGGTAATTTTAAGTCTAATAATTATTCTAAAATTTAGTTTTATACAAAAATATTTAGCATCTTAGAAAATAAATCATTCTTGATAACTGAATAATAGAATATGAAAGATGCTATATCCAGAACACAGCATCTATTCAGTCAGTACTTTTTCTGCAGATCTTTTAAAATTATCATTAACAGAAATAGTATACCACTCTGAAAGTTTCATATAAAACTTAGTACATGGTCATTGAAATTAATTTGTGATTACAAAATTTTGAAAAGCATAAAAAACCTGTTTGATATAAGGAGTTTTAGAGGTTACAATATTATCCACTAGAGATAGAGGAAGCTGAACTTTGATACTAAGAATGGACTATCTGATGACATGATTACGAAACATTGATCCAAGTTGCATGTAAGATCTTGATAAGATCTTGTGTACAACTAACAAATAGAAAATTTCATACATTTACAGTGATTCAATCTAGATTACTATCTAAACTGTGAGTCATGTTAGAATCTGTTTTCTTTACTCAAATAATTTGCTATTTTTACTTCCCATTTGTCAGCTGGACAAGTTTTTGAAGCAACTCCTATTTTGAACTGATTTTGAAATTTTATCCACTTGATTTTAAAATTTTAATAGCAATCAAACTTTAAGAGAAATTTTTTGCATAACATGCATTTGTAAATAATTTCGAATAAATAATCCCCTGTAGAAGTTCAGATATGAAGGAAGTCTTAAGTACCAAATGTCAAAAAAGAAAACATTCACATTTAGTCTTTGAAAACACTGCAATTTCAGTGACTAATGACAGGGTATAAAAGACTGCAATTTCTTTTAAACTTTAATATACAAATAAGTTAATACTTAAACTTGCTCATCTGTACCTCATACTGAGGTTCACATTTCAGCAATACTTCAAATATTTGAATTTGGTAATTTTTATCGAAAAATAATTCAAAGGGAATAAACTTACAGCCTGAACTTGTAACACTGATGGAACAGAAAATGTTGGTGAAGCTGTTTGAACTGATAATGGTTGAGTACTAGCAGTTATCTGTTGTACAGCAGCTGATGCAGGAACAAGTTGAATCTAAAAAAATTGGAAAATATATGTTATACACCAAAGTTTTAATATATAAACCCTCAGCGCACACACAGCATAAAGAGTATATTTTATTTAAATCTCTACTTAAGATATTTCAAAAGACAGAATATTTTTGAAAAGGCATTAAATAAGTAATTGATATTAAGTATGCCTTTTAACTGGATAGCCAGTTCTATAATTTTTTAACACAACTTCAAGTGTAAAATACATATGTATATCTGCCAACTTTGAAAAACAGGCACAAGTAAAAAATTTTACATGTAAAACTTCAGAATTTAGAGATCTTGTGTATATTCATTTGGTCAAAAGAGTACATTTTGTCAGCTGCATATTGTTATTCACATACTTCATAACTCCAACTCAGTACAAATCATGAACACAATATTTTTAAATCTGATGCAATAAAGCTTAGAGTAGCAGTAGCCATCTTGACTTCCTCCTGTGTGTACAATCATAATTGTTTTATCTACAATTTGGGCATACATTGTTACAACTGAAAGTGAAACAAATATGATCCTACTATCATGATTGCTTATGTTTTTCATTAATAAGATAAAATGGCTGACAATAGGGTTGTTACAGCAGTTGTAGAAATTGTAAGCATAATACATAAAAGTTGGCAGGTACACACATGTATAACCATGAATGAATTGTATCTTCTATTTCTTAGCTTTGCAGAAAATACAAATAAAAATAAAACAAAATAGTATTGTTGATATTAAAAATCAAAGAAATTGGAAATTCAGTACATTTTTAGGTTGAAGTTTTTAAAGATGCCAAAGTCTAATCTAAAACGAAACAGATTGCAAAAGTTTGCTCATTACCTGTTGAGGCTGAGCTTGTTGAATTTGTGTCTGCTGCCCTTGTTGAGCAACACCTGGTGATTGCTGCTGTTGCAGAGCAGCTTGGTGTTGTTGTGCTAGTTGAAAGTAATACTGAACTTGATCTGGATGCATTGTTGCAGTTCGAACATTTTCTTCTTGCCGTTTAGGAGGCTTCAATTCTTCTCGAGGGACAATGTCAATAAGAAAATCAAATTGATCGTACTTGGTAATTGCCATAGCAATATCATTCCTCTGAAAAAGAAAATGTAAGTTGTCTGGAATTCTACACAATGAAATTGTTGTCAATAATATCAGAATACTTAATAATTAACTCAATAATCAAAGAATTGCGAATATACAATTAATCCAAAAACAATTTACACAATTTTCCGAAAATTTTCAAAATGCCTAATGATACCCAGAAAATGGAAAAGGACATGATCATGTTATGCTCAACGAAATCCAATGAACCTGAACTTACTTGTAAAGTTCGACGTTTGTTGTCTTCTGTATGAACCCAAGCTCTAAGTGATAATTCTGTGATGAATAACTCTGCAGCTTTAGCAAACAAAACAGGAGCCTCTGCACTTATCATCTAAATTAGTATTTGAAAAAACACATTTATATTTTTAAAAAAATAAGCAGAATGTTACAAAATCAGTTGATTAATTTTCTTGCTGCATATACGATTCATATATTTTTAAAAAACTCTTAAACTAAAAGAAAGCTTTTGATGTAGTAATTAAGCATTGCATTCTAGTGTCTATATTAGCAATCACTAAACAGTGCAGGTGTAACTTCGATTGAATTAATAGGGACAATTCAAGCATAGTCAATTATGCATGATGCAGGCCCAAAATTTACTAGTTGGTACCAGAGAAGATTTTTAAAAATTAAACCGATTTTTATGAATACTGCTTTCACACAATAAAATAGGATACGATTATTCAATGCTACAAGTTTAAAACGAAAATGCTTACCTTTACATCATCATCCAGTTTCATTATTTTCTTAATTCGAGCTAAAGGCAATTCCTGACTTTTAAAATCATTCTAAAAAAGAATATAAGATATTTAAAATAAGCAATTTAGAATGAGAGCTTTACATTGTTCATTAGAATTTTTGTGTATGCATGGATACTAAAATTACTATTTCAATTTGCACATATTTGATTTTTAGTCATCAAATATTGGTAGTGAATAAAGTGAACTGACTTTGAAACTGAACTTCATTCATCATAAAGTGACTACTGAATGTGCTCTCAAACAGAATACTCTCTTGTGGTCAAGTATTATGCAAACCAGTGATAATTCTGGCTGCACTTAGTTGGACTCTTTCCAATTGATATAGATTGGTAATTGAGGCAGCCTAATAAACTTGGACTCCAAATTCCAATATGGGATGAATTAAGGATGTGTATGTTGTCTGTCCCAAGAATTATAATGTAACATTTGCAATGAGACAAATTTTAAAATCATGGGCCTCCTTTTACTCTTGAGATAATATTTTCAATATGCTTGCAACTAGTTGTCTCTGGGTCCAAAGATGAATCCCAGGTACTTAGAATGCTTATCGCATTTTAAAAACTCACCCTTGGGTCATTCCATGCAAATTGGCTATGGCTGACATGATTCTAATGGAATTCAGAATAACATGGTGTGATGTAGTGGTTAAATGTAAACACCAAAGCAGTTTGAGTGAGGCCAATTCACAATTCCTACAAATTGAACACAAGACCTTTATCAGATTGAGATGGAAAAGATAATTAAGTAAAAGTTGTTGCAATGTCTATGATGCATTCATTTATGTTTAAGCTGTAATAGAAATTTGATGTTTTACTTTCGTAATCCTTGCTTTGCAGCTTGTATGTTTCTGGACATTGTTCCATAAAACCCCAAAATCCAGTCCAATTTCATAATTTTCCTTTGCTATTTTGAAGGTGAAGGAGATAAAGGGACTTGCAAACTTCAGCAATAATTTCTAACAAACTGGTAAGAATTTCAATGCCTTTAAATTGCTTCAGTGCATAGAAATATTAAAATTTTGCCAAAATTGACAACTTTTCAGATTTAATATGGTCCTTTAAAATTATTATTTCCAAATAGATAAAAGGAAAAATTTCAAAGATGACAAAAATATAAAATATTTTTTGTCTACGTTTATTTTTGGAAAACAGATCTTCAAATATGCAACATTAAGTAATTTCACTACTCTTCATAGTAGTAAGCCCTTAAAATGCCTGAAACTTTCAAAATATTAATTTTTACCCAAAATATTTTGGATATATACGCATAAACTAAACCCCTGTACCAAGTTTCATGAAAATGTAGCCACACTGCCAGATTTTTTCTTATTTTTAACATGGAATGACCCCTTTGAGTTAGATATTATACAAGGTGCTTATTTGTGGTAAACAGCCTAGTTATGGATTTTTAAGAATTAAAGCTTGACTTGATTTTCAGCAAAAATCAGAATTAGATTTGTTGATACCTGACTTGGCAGCCGCGATACTTTTCCAAAGAATGTTGTCCACCGCAATAATTAAAGGAAGTTTCTAGTATGATTCTGTCAAGCAAAATCAGGGTGGGGCCAAGAACTGACCCTTGGAGTATACCATGTCCCAGCCTAAACCTCTTGGAGTGACTTGCGATACTTTATTCATATGTACCTGCCCTTTAAAAATTCCAAGCCAAGGCCTTTCTTTTCATTAATTTTATAGTCACTAAATAATTTTTTAGTTTATTTTTCAAGACCTATCAAAGGCCTTAGAGATCCAGTGATATGGAAATTGTACGATTGATGGGTTTTTTGTTTAGGCATCTCACATTCTGATTAAAGAATAAAACCTGATACATTTTATTACACCTGAACCAAGCTATTAACCAACAAATGTGAAATTCTCAAGATAAAGCTTCTTTAAAATTTTATATAAACTAGTTAGAGGAATAGGCCTGTAATTAAAAGGTGACATTTCCTCCTTACTTCTCGAGGAAAATGAGCAGGGTGCTTTTTGTCAGTTTACCTCTATTCTAAGGTTGAAAACTTTAATGCAGAAATTCCAAGCCAGCTGAACATGGTCTGTCTACTTAAAATTTTAGCATAAAACCTAACATTTTTTTTCAAAAAAATTTACTGAAAACATGTTCACAACATATTTGGGTACTTAAATCTAACAAATATAATAGAGTAAAAATACAAACCTGAACCAATCCTCGTATTTCTTCCATCTCTCTTTCCCAGAACACATCCAGGACTTGCTGTGCTTCATTATTACCATGTGAAGCATTACTAGATTGACTAAAGTTTTCTTGAGACATCTTAAATACTTAAATCTGTAATAAAAAAAATAACTTGAGAGCTTTTGTTTTTGGATGAGCCTTTCAGTTAACTGTTTAATTGAGACTAGATTATTTTACTGTATTTAAGTAAATGCCCTAAACATATTTCAGGTAAATATAAGGGTTAACATGGAGTGAGCAACAAATCATACTTTCCCCATAAAGCTTCTTTTCATTATTTAGTGACAGCAGTTATGCAATATAGCTCATATATAATCTGATACTTTCACATGTTTTCTAAAGAACCAACTAGAAAGCACAAAGCCCAATCTTTTAGTTAAGCATTTACACTTTTACGTTAATACACCAGTCACAATTCGATGCTGCAACATCACAAGTGGGCAAATACCATTTAGATAAGCATTAAAAGTACACTATAGCTTGTCATATTATAACACTGCACTGTTAATTTGTCTTGCATATTATGTCTTTGTTTCCTTAAGGATAAAAATTTGAATTTTTGTGATAGACAATGTCTATTTTGTACATATCACCAATTTTCAATAATATATGGACAAATTCAGGGTATCTGAGTAGATTGATAAGCGTTACTAGTTGTGAAAATCAATGATGGGAATTGTGAGAAAACCCAAGTAAAAGGAACAGGAAAATCATTTATATTTTGCTTTTTGCAATCACAATATCAAAAACCGTAGAAATTACTGCACCAGTTGGAAGATAAATTAGAAAGATTTGGTTTAGAGTATCTGGTACACAATTTTATTAACGAGTTTTGTAATTGATATTGCCAATGTCAAAAGGAATAAGTTAATTTTTGATCCATAAAAACAGTACACACATTTTTCTTTTAAACTAAATTTCACATAACCTAAAATTCATGTTTGGGAAATTATTTTGAAAGTACATTAAAACTCAAAAACACTAAAATAACAACAATACACTTTATTATTCTGACATATAAAAATCTTTAGAGAACAAATAAACACAATTAAGCTAATTTACAGTAATAGTCACCGGTCTTTACAGGAGAAATTCAGAAATATATATTTTCATAAATATTTCCATGTCCTCATAAAATAATGAAGTTTCCAAAATGAATTGGAGTATAGGAACATAAACATTTTGTTTCAATTGCTAACTTTGTGTCAGAAATAAATTTTTATTATGATGGTTAAGTGAAGAACTTTACAAATAAATACTTCCAAAAACAGACACTTTTGCTTTGCATTCTAAGTTGACTCAATATGTTAATCATTAGCTTTTGTAAAAATAGAAACCTTAGGTAGATATTCATTTCAATGAAATACAAATTATGTGTGAACACAGTAGGTAGGTAGTTGAATTTTCGGCGCACTGGAGCAACACAAAGGGCTATTGGCAACAATTCAGGATTCATCCTGAAGGGAAAGATCCAAGAATGTCTCATAATTTTGAACTAGGGTCAAATGACGATGTTTGAACAGGGATTTACGTTTCAAATTTTTCATTGATAAAATTTTACCAGTTTTATTTAACAAGTTAATTCAAGAGTTCATTTTTATTTTTTAATTCTTAATATAGAAATTTCCCCAAGATGTATTAACAAAAATTTGCTTTCTGCAATTTAAAAAACACACTGGTCACTTGTATAACTTAAGTTATTTTTGCAACACTCATTACTTGTTTTTTAATATTAAAAAGTAGTACAATTAAGCAAAGATTCTTAGGACAAAATATACTGCAGAGATTAGACATAAAATGTTTGGTTTGTCACTAGTAATTTTTGCTATGCAAGGACTAATTAAATTAGACTAGGATAACAGAAACTCCAATTGAAATATTAGTTTATGCAATCTAAACGAATGTAGCACCTCCCTCCACCAAAAAATAATGCATTTGATTCATTGCAAGTTAATGAACTTTTAGATTTCTAAATACATCCCTTACAAAAAGAGTAATATAAAAAGGATTCTTTGTGTTTTAAAATAAGCTCTTAATTCAACAGGCATAAATGCCAATCATGGGCATTTATGATTGTTCTAATTCTTGTAAATTCTACAAGTGAAATTAAACCAGAAGTGAAGTTATTGTAAACCCTACTATATTAAGCATACAACACAAGTACAGTTTTGAGTGATATAATAAAGATATTATTTATTACAACCTAAAACAGAAGTATCCTGCTTCAAGGAAAAAAATTAATATTTTCTACCTATGTAAATGAACTATATTTTTGAAGCTCTGGTCATTTCAACACTAAATAGCACAAATATTTTTTATACTGTGTAAGCAATTATTACAAAATTAATAAACAAGCACATAGGACATAAGTAAATCATAGTGTTTACCAATTTGAGCTTACTTTCAATATTTGATTTTTCAGTACTTATTTTACAAGCATTTTATATATTTACAAAATATTATAACCTGAATCAATGAGACATTTTTCTAGAACAAATCAAATTTTGACAGAGCAGGACTTTCATCTGCGAATTCGTTTAAACATTTTCAAATACTTGCTGTTTTATAAAATCTTGAAATCATTCTTTTCCCTAATAGACAAAGCATACCCTTTAATTTCTTCACATACAATTAACCATAAAACAATGCAAATATTTCTGACACATTTAAACAAAATATGCAACTGGCAGTCTAACACAGAATGTGAAACCACATAAAACAGTATTGAATTTCAGGATTTTGGAAATTAAAATACAAATGAAAATGCCTAAAACCTTCTAAATGCATACAACTTGTTTTGAGTATTCAATTGAATTACGAAGCCATACATTTTTAATGTTGCTTAAGACTTAAGTGTTATAAGTAATGCATTCATAACTCACTTATCGCATTAAAATAGCACAAAACAGTTATACAAATCCATTTTCTCATGCTTAAAAACATTTTGGATCTTGAGCAACCAAATCTTTTTTTGATTTGCAGCAAAAATGGACGAAATTATTTAATCAAGCATCGACACAATCACCATTCTTTTAAACTGTTTAAAATTCATAATTTGATAAAATATAACCAGTTGACAGTTGAAACCCCCAAATTATTTCAAGTTTTTATATACCGAGATTCAAGATTTATATATCGAGAGTGATAACTGTATTTTTATATATAATCAAGATTTAAATTATTATTTTTTATGGCGAATGCGCAATTTCTTTGCAGATAAAAAAACGCCAGGGTTTCTATAATGGTTTGCTTTGAAATTTCGTTTTCCATTTTACAAAAAAATCGAATGGAGTGCGACTGAGGATTCAGTTCACGACTGGCAGCCCCGTTTAAACAGGAAACTTTCATTTACAGTGAAATCTGTTTATAAAATTAGAATAAATTTATTCAACTTATTTACAGTTTTTTCATAATACGTCTGTTAAAAAACGTTGCCAAGTAACGTCAGGGTTGGCGACAAAAAAAGTCGCCAAATGGACTGGGGGTCTATACTGCAGCTGTTCCAATAATTTAGACTGTCATCAAATAGCGAGATTTCGATACTACATCCTAGATATGTAGATTTGAGAAGGTTTGGTTGTCTTGGGGGTTTTATGGCACAAGGGCCATATTTGGCCATGCTGCACCAGATACAAGACATACAATATCAAGTAATAGACACACACAATTAAAGAGATTAGAGGACTGAAATTACTTTTGCCATTTTCTATTACTGATAAGTCGAAATTAAATTCTTAAGGAGTTAGAAAAGTCAATAATATGTAACAAACCAGATTCAGAAAGATGTATAAATTTAAAAATTGCAACATGTATGGAAAGATCCAAGCAAATGTACAAGACTTAAATTTAAATACTCAATAGCAGTGAATTTTAAGATACACATGGAGAATTAATATGCAATAATGAATAGAACCAAAGCTTTTTGTTGAATTGTTTTACCAGTTAATATTCTTATAATAAATACTTCAATCCAAGTTTAGAAATGTCATTCATTCATGGGTGTATTTCTCTTCTGTACCAGTAAAACTTTCCTTGTGTGTATAGTGTAGCTATGAGAAGGCAGTCGACCTCAGGTCTGTCGATTAAAACTGCTATTGCAACTGGTGTGAAAGCTTGTTACAAGGGCAATGCCAAAAACATGAATGGGAATCGCTGTTTTCTCTGTGCCAACTCACCATAACTGCTATTGCCTTCGGTCATTAAACTTAGAACCAAAAGCTGCATTAAAGACACCAATAGTAGAAGTGCTTTGGAGGAAAAGTCTGGCTTTGAATGAGTATTCTTTAAATTAGGTGATAGGTTAGAACATAAACAAACTTGAAGTATGCAAATAGTACTTTTGGGCAGATTGAAGTTGCTGTCTTTTCACAATCTGCTAAATTAGTTAAATGGACAGTCATGACAAACATTCCAAAGGGCACTGGCCAAATTCCGCCCATTGGCACTTTAATGGATGATTCACAGTGAATAGTTGGTGTTATTGGGTATATAGGTCAAAACAACACTTTTACAAGATCATAGGTTGTGAAAGTTGACTTATTTATAAACACTTAGGGGGTATTTCAATTAACGTCACACTGGAGCAACACAATGGGCTATTGGTGACGGTCCGGGATCAATCCCAAAGGGAAAGATTATAAACACTTAGGAGAAGAATAAAAGTGTTTTTAGACATCAATGCAAATGAACTCATCCCTATAATTTGAAATATTGCTTAAAAAATAAATACCAGTGAGAATTGTACATGGGAAAGTCTCGTGTTATTTTTTTTACTTCAGATGACTTTAAATCACACTACTTCCAAAATGATGGCTTAAGTTACAAGTAAGGTGCACATACATGCATTTTTAAAATGCAATTTCTTGATTTTAAACTGAGCTATTGTATACAAACTTAGAAATATATGTTAAGCTTCATTACAAGTAGCCAACTCAAGACTAATTATAATTGTTCCTTAGAAAAAAAGTCAAGTTGGGATTGCTTTCATAAATGTAATTACACATAACTTGAATGGCATTTTTGGCATCAAGTTATCACAAAGCATTCTGTCGAACATAAATCCCACACCAAACCGAAACACTATTCCTTGGCATGCAACATTTCACAAAATATAAAAATTTAGCAGCCATAAAAAAATTATTATACAGTTAAACTTAAAGCAGTGCTAGTTTTCATAAAGATGTAAAAATGTTGCAAGTTTTGATACATTTAGAAAGAATATATCAAATTTTGAGAACATACAATGAGATATTTATTCTGCTGTATTACACGAGAAATAAACTAATTTATATCTTGGACTGGAATGCACTGAGCTGTATTACAACACACAACACAACATCTGAAATAAATTGTGCACATTTAACATTAGCTTATAAAATTTGATTTCAAAGGTAACAATTTTGAGAAACACAACACATTATCATCATCAGAAAAATACTTGTTTCTTTAGTCAGTTAAAAGCTTAAGTAGTGATATTGTTTACTTTTTGATTCTCACATATCCTCTGATTTACATGTGTCAGGTTCAAAACTTAAAAGGTCAACTCGGGGCTGATAATACAGCATGAGAGGAGGTTTCTTAAATCGCCACCTTGTCACATAGATAAACTTAAGGGTATGGTCTTTCCCCAAAATTTCATCGTTACACAATATATCTACACAACCATATTTCTCCAAGTCTGAGAAAAGTTTTTTGGCAATAAGCTTCTTAACATGATTAACGGTTGTGCGAGAGGAACAACAAATATATTTTTTAGTGAGTGGCTTCATTTCTTTTGTGTTTGTTTCTAGCTGAATACATAGACGATCCTCTGAGAGGGCTTCCACAATTTTGCCCTGGCACTCAGCAACTTCCATTTGCTTTCCCTTCATGATGAGAGCTTGATTCTTTTCATATGGTATACTCTTAATTTGGCAGAAAATCTTCTCTTTGAGCACTTCCCGGCACTGCAAATTGGGCACTAACTTGTATACAATATCTTGCATTTTACGATCAAGCCTAATGCCGTGCAACGGATTGCTGCGATGGATGAGAACATCGCATTTAGGGCAAGTGTTGCCTTCTTTCGAGTCCAAGCGCTTGACAATACAACTCTTGCAAAAAGTGTGCAAACATTCTGTAATAGCAGTTGCGTCAATCAAATAGCCTTTACAGAGGAAACACGAAATGTAAGGATTTAAAGACTTGATGGAGACGTTACTATCCATTATAAAGTCAAACGTCGATCAATGAATCAGTTTAGCATGCAAGTTCATCTCGAAACTATATCACTAGGATATATATTACAACATGCTGATCGCATGCTTGACAAGCTGCAAACAAGACTGATGTAGGACATAAATGGGGCACATTTGTATTGCTCTCGGAACGGTCAGTCTTCAAGAAGCCTAAGCATGAAACAAATTCAGGGTTCACTTCATTTTTAAGTTGAGCACATATTAATCCAATTCGATATTTTTGATTTATACAAGAAAATATTTGGTCATCAGTAAAACACACCCACAGTAAGCCAATCAAAGAGACCTAAAGCACCGAATGTATTGTACAATGACGACGCAGAACCAAGTTTTCTAGCAATGGACGCCAACCGGATTGGATATTTCTGACCAACGAATGGCGAGGAACCTTCATCCAACCAATGACCGCTTAATCACACAAAATGCCGCTTAATCATAAACAAGCTTGATAAAGAAAAAAAAATTAAACTTAGATTAAGAAATATTTTATTTACTCACGTGTCGCAGAGATATTCTTCATCGATGAGTGAATTGCCGCTGTTTTTCACATCACTGTTAGGACTAATTCAGCATGGAGGACAACTCAAAATTCTTCAAGCTTGAATTGAAACGCTATGAAATACCACTGAAAACAGTCGCGCACTCAGCGCCCTCTATTGAATGAAGCTGTTATTTTGTGACATGTGGATTTCGTATTTTAAAACTAGTGCAAAATGTGTGCAATGGTAGGTAGGAAAACAAAATATGGCTGTGGAAATGTTTTCCGATTGATCAATTTTCTTCATTCCTTTAAAGGATAAACATATTCTTAACAATCAAAGAAAAAGGTTAGAAAATTGGGTACTTTTTCGTTGAGTGGGTGTTGCACGTTGTAAGATTTTCTTCACAGAATAAGCAGTTAGCATGTTGTAAAGGAGCAACAGCAGACAAAAAAGCTTCCCTAAAATAGATGAAAATTTGTAGTAATTTAACTTCATTTTATATAATACATATTTAATCTAAAACAATAAGAGGCTGGAACATGAGTAATGAACTCGGTTTGTAAGCTGAGCCGTCAATTCGCCCCTTGTACTGAATGGACAGAGGTCGGATTTGGAGGAAAAACAACTCAAATATTGTGGGTGAAGCAATGTGATTCTCTTTCGAATTTCGTTGTTTCCTACTTTAAAAAACTTCCAGAACATTCCTTTTTAAAATTCTAATTATTCAAGGAAGTCGTTTTTATTTTAAAATTGTTTTTTCAGTTACCCGATGTGGAAAAATTATTTCACAATTTTAGTTCATGTCAAATGTTCTAGTGCAATCAATAACACTTAAAACTTTTCAAAATGTTTTCTTTGAGTTTGTAAGTATGAAATGGAAATGTTCCTTCAAAGGGTAATGAAACTTAAGATATTAAAATCTAATGAGAAAATGCAAAAACAATTTAATATTATTTGTTGTTTTCCTTAAATTATTTCCTGGGTATTAAAATAATACACTCGAGTCTTTCTAACTAATAAAAGAGTTATGAGTTAGTACTAAATATTTAAAAACAGTTTAATAAAGTTGATAAAAATAAGGCACCAAACACATTCAAATTATATTTTTTATTGATCAAAGCCATAATTGAACAACAACATTTAATTACAATAAGACACATTTTGAAGAACACATATTAAGCATCATTGCACATATACAAATAAGAAAATTTTTATAAAAATGAATTATATACACAGAACTGGGTGTTGACAATACAATGAAATATAAAACATAAAACAATTTAATATTTAGTCTTCTTTTGGCAAACAATTATGTACAGAGGTTTTAAAAATGAAGCAATGATTGTACTAAGTTTTATCAAGAAAGTATTTTTTACAAATATATATATGTACAGACCACATATAACCAGGACATATTTTAAAAACATTAAAATGTAGTTTCAAAAGCATACGTAGTAAAAGGGATTTAATGTTCAATACTGGAGCTAATTCAGCACAAGAGCAAATTTTATATAAAAATGTAGGAATAAAATATTTACACTTCTTCAGAAATTCAGGAAATACAGTGTGGTTAAAGATATAGGGGCCTTAAAATAAAAAGTTGTTATTCTTTGTGAAAGCAGTCAAAGCACACAACTACATCTCTCATTCCAATTGAAAATATGAATCAAGATGACTTTTAATAAAACATGTTCGTGCAAATTTCTTACTGTATTTCAATAGCAATAAAACTTTTTACAGAGAAACAGATCAGAAAAATTTCATGCACAAGAGATATATTTATATTAAAATTGATGTAAATTCAATTAAATTTGAAAAATTCTACAATTTTTTTTAAACAAAATCCTTTTTAATGTAATTCAAAATATTTAATTTGCATGAAATCTTGAATACCAACAAGTTTTATTTGGCATAAGCTTGTACTGAAAAATACATTTATATATATACATATTCACCACAAACCCTAACAGGTTTTTAAAAATGTAAAATACAATTGACAATGAAAGACAGATAAGAAAAATCATTATCCTAAAGTTGAATATCTACTTCATGTACATAAAAAACTATTTGGCATGCATGTGTTCGTGTTGTACATCTACAACTTCACTAAAACTAATAAAACAGTATGTTTTATATCAGTTGTACCTTTCGTTTGATTGGAATCAAATTTGATTACTGTATACTTAAATTAATACTGAACTACATCTGGCATAATAAAAACAGTAAAATTTAAAAAAATTATAAAACAAATTATAGAATCTATGCATAATGCACCTGTAATAAGTTTTTCAGTGACTCCCAACGAATCACATAATTTTATGAAATATATTTTCTTTTTCTCACAGCACCAAGTTTTAGAAACCTCTTGAAAAATATGCATTCTTATTTCTATAAATTTGACAAGGTTTATTTAATGCTTGAATTTTTTCCATGGTAAAATGTCTTTTAATCTTTCAACTGTACATGTTAATGTACTGTATTGTGTTAAATATCTGACATATTAACCTTCATGCTATGGTTGGTACAGCAGTTGTACCATCATAGTATAACAGTCAGCCATAACATAAAAATTAAGTTATCAAAATAAAGTCCTATTAATTGACTATAAAGCTTTTTTTGCCAGAATGTAGTTCCAGAACCTCTTTAAAAAAGGACACATATTAGAGAGCATTTCAGAGCCTCTATTCAACAAAATTTTGGTTTATTAAAATATTTACAAAAAATACAGTCAGAGTGAAGAGAAAAGTGATGAATGACACATTTCACAAACATTTTTTTCCATTCGATATAACTACAAAAATTTTTTGACGTTATAGATAATGTTTAATTATACCTTATATGAAATTTACATGAAAATATTGGGAATATAAATAAAAAATATGCAGTTAAAAGTATTTCTTATCATAGATGAACGAATCTGACTTTTTCAAACACCTGTATTGCTTCAGATTCTAGGATGCATTGCACCTCAGTCCCCCTATGGCCTTGCATTCCAGAATCTATATTTTTACAAAAAATAACACTGGAAATAAGCATGCATTATAATTGTTAATTTCAAATAAAAATAAACAAGTTTCAGGTTTAAATACAGAAAGTAATGAAATAGACTCAGATAGTTCAGGTCAAATCTGAGAATTCTAATTATACAAAAATATAGAATTTTACACACCCATTTCATTCAAGGTATTTTTATTATCTGGAGAAGAAATTGTAAAGTTTCATCATTTAGATTATAATGTTGAAGTAATTTTTATTCATTATAACGAACTTCAACGCTTACTTAATTGGATGATGGAATGAATTCAAACACCAAATTTATATATATTAAGTGCCTATTCAATAAGTCGACCATGGTATTTATACATCAGTAAACACAAATAGTCTTAAGATAAAAATTTTCATGCATGTAATTGTATGTTCAATACATTTATCATAACATAAAATGTATTTAATAAATATTTAAACAATTTTCAGATAAAACATACAATGATCAAATAAATAAGAGAAAAGAATATCATACAATTATGAGAAAAATTTAGATATTTACAGAGTAAATGCATGCTAAGATTTCCAGTAGATGACCCTTTAAAGATAATATATAAAGTATAAAGTAATATTATTTCAGCACACCTTAAAAAAAACATTAATTTTTCAAATTAAAGGAATTCAATGACTCAATTGAATATATTCAAAATAAGAATTGTACTTTAAAAATATAAAATGCGCATTGAATGTGAATAAGGATAAAAATGCATGACAAATTCCCAAGTACTAATTTTCTTTTTAAAAATAAGCATAGCCAGGTACATGAATAATATTACCACTTAGAGTTAAACTAAACATTTTGTTGAGGAATAAGAGGAACCACACATGAAAAAAGCTGCTATTTCTCTCAAGAAACGATAAATAATAGTTAACTTTACAAATGAAGGGGAAATTAAACATTTTTAGTGGACTTGGCGAAATAATATATTTATCTGTATTAAATAGAAGTATTATGGTTTACAGTATTAATATTTAAATTACTGAATAATTTGAAGCAGATTGCCCATAAAAATGACAAGGCGCAGTGAATTTTTCTTATAACAAAATACCTAAGTGTAGAAATTCAGGCATATAAATTATAAAGCATATGTATAAGCAAAACAAAGTATAATTATTTTCAGCAAAATTATTTGCTGACACACAACTAGTAAAAACCCATTCTTATGAAGTTAGAATACACTAATAAATCCCTACAATGGTAGTAGGCTTACAAAATAATCCACACCGATTCACTTAATTTAAAAGTTCCTATTAGAGAAAAAATGCTAATCTGGTATAAAAAAATTCATGATTATAAAATCATGAATTTTTACACATCTTTTATTTATACATAAATAACATAATAGAATTTTGAAAACAGTAAAACAGGTAATTTAAAGAAAAGGACAAATATGCAGAAGCAGATATTAGTGATACAACAGAATAGCATTCTAAATGCAAAAATAAAAACTTAAGAATAATCAATAGCCACTAATCGATTTGATACATAGAAATGGACAACATTTCATATTCCAATTCAACAAAGAGAAAAAAAATTTATTCTAAAGACTTGATTAGATAGTTAAATGTAAATGATTACATAGACTTGATTGATATGAGTACATTTTGTACATTTTAGAGTCATCGCATACAGATAGTTTTGACGAAAGCAAATAGAGTTGATTCTTGAATCATAATGGAAGCTAAATAATAACAATTAATAAATATATCACAACAGATTCTCTTGCTTTGGAATCCCTTTAAGATGTCAACCACCCATTTGTAGCAGATCTAAAAGAAAAAATAAACAATAATTAATGAATTCATTAACTAAATTTAAAGTTTGAATGTTAGTATCTACTGAAAAAATTCAGCTAAATATTTAAAAAGCATGATAGTTTATGCAGCCTTTTTCTCAAGTTTATTGATCAATTTAAACATGTTTTATAATATTTAAAAAGCCTGTGGCTAAATAATGATTTTTATACAATAGAGTAAAGGTACAAAAGTGGTAAATTCTAGATAACCTGACCAACATATTATTCATTTGAATTCATTAAGGAAACAAATTCCTTACCAGACCCTAAGCATTCTATAAGGTTACCATTTCTTTCTAATTTTAATAAGTTTTAAAACAATTGGAAGAGTTCTTTCTTGTAACAATGTCCAATTTTCTTCTTGAAGCAGTAATAAGAAAAGGATATTTCATTTAAGATATACAAGTGAATAATTTTAAATGTTAGAAGATTAGTATGCTAAGGGAAAGAATTATTGCAATATTGCTGAGGTATTTTACTTTTTTGTGGAGGAATCATAATTAGCCATTTTAGTTTCTTCATTTTATTTTGTATACCTTTGTACATTTTTATCTTCATAATTTTACTGAAATTCTTATGTGAGTTGTTTGTTTATATCAGTGTTTGTCACAATAGTGATTGAAACAGCTCATAAACATTGTTTCTGTTTGGAATGTTTGCCAAGCTGCAATGCAAGAGATTGCAATGTTTTATTTGTATTATCACATGATTTTTTTTGTCAATTTAAAATGCCCTCATTTTGTTTTGATTTCTTCATTTGGTTAATAGAGTATAGGTGTTTTTACATTATAAAATCACCTGAGAATCAACTGAAATTTGTAATTCGAATAAACATTTTCCAATGGAAAAAAATTAAACATCATAATTTAATTATGAAGCAGCTATGAGAAATAAGTGGATGCTAATTTTCATGAGCAGCTGATCAATGGTGCACCTAAGGGGTGGATGATGGGTTTCAGCCACTCCAAAACAATAGAAAAATTAAATTAGTTTATCTTCATTTTCTTTAGATGTTTTACCACAGGAAAAAGGAACATAAATCTTGTAGTGAGTGGAAAGTACACCCCAAGTCACCCTCCAGCTTCGGTGCAGTATATTTCCACACTTTTCATTAAAAGGGAGTAGCGACAAAATTGGTGTTAGGATGGGTTGGTTGATTGGTGGTATTCAGAAGAAAATAAAGGGTGATAAACAGAAAGTAACATGTGTCATATGTATTCTTTAAGAAATCAGTGCTTGTTTCCAACTATATACAATGCTTAATGTCCTCTGTCTTAAGTAAATATGGATGGCAATCTGTAAAATTCCCAGAAGGAATTTTGAGTTTCTCTATCATCATAAAATATGTGTATGAATTTCACATGCACAAATCAAAGTTCTATATTGTAATTTTTTTAAAACCCATCCATTTT
The DNA here is from genome assembly GCA_933210815.1 of Meta bourneti. Classification (NCBI taxonomy): domain Eukaryota; kingdom Metazoa; phylum Arthropoda; class Arachnida; order Araneae; family Tetragnathidae; genus Meta; species Meta bourneti. Next base: position 47,550,967 of record OW119929.1, on the reverse strand, counting down.
CTTGCTCTACACAGGAAGATTTTAAAATCAGGGTATTGTTTGTAAAGTTTGAGGGGAAGAGAATTATACTTCAACAACCCATAATGACATAATTATGACCACTTTTCAGCCCCACCCAAAGAAAACTTCTGGGTGCGTTCCTGCAACTGACATTTAGACTTGATTGGATCTTATTAGTTGTTAACATAATACTTACGTGGGAACATTAAAGTCCTGCAAAGCTTGTTTTATAGATGACAAAACAGCTTTATTTTCTTCTCGACAGCTCTCGGCACAAAGCGATTGCAAGCGATTTAAGTAAATATCAAGATTTTCACGAGTTGGTCTTTCATCAAAATTAGGAAGTCGAACATGGTCCAAAAATGAAATAAAATTATTTCTCAATGCTTCATAATATTCCGACAAGTTGAGATTCTTCTGAGCAAGAGATTGATTGTCCTACAATAAGAAAATTCCTCAATTATAAGAATAATAAAACCAATGCTTGCATGAATAAGAACCAGAAAACAATTCACTACAAGTTTTAGAAACAAATGTAAATCTATAAGAAAAATGTTATTTCAAAATATTTGCAATTTATTTCGAAGAAGCGTTTAATATTTTCCAAAGGAAAGTTTTTTTAGTTGTTAATCATATAATTAAATTTGTCCAAATTAAAATCAGGTCTACATAATACTGCATGACTAATGAATAATGATATTACATAATATATGAATGAATAATTAGGACTACATAATGAATGATAAACAATGTCTTTTACATATTTGTTATACAGATAATTTTAAAAAACAATGAATGTTATAACTAGTGTTCTTTCATCAGTCACAAACATTTCACCTTTTCCAATAAAAATGTGGCATTTTTGATACTGAAATCAAAATTGGCAGCTATGAGGTTAAAAGTAGGGTGACTTACTCTTTCTGTTATACGAACATGTTGCTCCATTTGTGAAATATCAGTTCGTAATTTTATCATTTCAGACTCAACTTTAGCATTATATTCTTGCAACTCTAAAATTTCTTCTTCCAAGATACGAATATCTTCATCATTATCAACATCTCCTAAAATATCATAAAATCCAAACATCAAATAACATTTATATAATTAATAAGCAATATAAACATGATCTTAATGATTGCTTTAATTCTATCAAGTGGTATTTAAGTAAACACATGTTGATGCTTTGTGATTGTATTTGTCTAAGGTAAGAGTACTCAGTTAGTCTGAATTATTTTTCATTGAATATACTAACTGTGAAATTCACATCACTTTTCCTCACAAAGGAGCACCATGGATCTAGGGGATTCAGAAACTAGGGTACCCTTTGGACATGAGAAGAGAAGAAAAAAGCAGCGAGACAAACAGTCTAGGAAAAGACCAGGACATCAAGGTGTCCTGGGCTGTTTCCTGGCAAGGTTGAATCGAGGTGTGTTCCATTGCATGGAGATGATTGTATCATTTTAAGGGTTTGATATCCAGGTTCATGCCAGACAGTGGTACAAGGTGTGCCTCATGCAGAGGTGTGTAATTTTTTAGAGTTTGAAACCCAGATTACCTTGGGACTGCGATGTCTATATGGTCCATTATATTCACTTAATCAATGATTTAAGGCAAGATCGCATTCCTCTCCACATTCACCACAGTAATATCTAGTGTACCACTTAACAAGATCTGACACTAAGTATAAAACTTTGTATAAAATATAAATCTTCAGTTAAGCTAGGATTGAAAATTAATGTTTATATTTAATTGAGTTATATCTATAGACACAATTGATGTTAATAGTTATAGTTTCTGAGAACACGTTACAATGAGAAATCTTTACTCATTCTTTGAAATGACAATACAATGACAGAATTCTTTGGCCCAATGATCTGAGATACGGTCAACTTTTCTAAGTGTCAAATGGAAACTTCATTTAAAAGAATGGTTTTATTTTAACTTCATTGGCACTTGAGATTTCTAGTTGGGACTTCCCTTTTTATCTCAGAACTACTTTATCAGTCACCAAAAAACATTACCACAATTGTTATCAACTACATGCAAAATGTTTAGAGATAATCTAAATTAAGTTTGTAGCGCAGACATTAATACCACGCCATCTAAGACTTTAGACGCGCAGGCGCAGAACAGCTCCCCTGCGTGAATCTGAATGAGACCCGTCAGTTAGGACAAAGTAGTGAGGGAGAACAGTTGTCCCTTCTTCCTCGAGAATCTTTTAAACTTAAATATTATGATACAGTGCCCATATAACGATTGTTTCTAATTAATGTCAAATGTTTAGTGTTCGTGTTTGTAAAAATGTAATGTCTTTTGTTAGTAAGAATAAACTTAATTGCCTGAGAGAGCTAGCCTTGTGTAATAAGTTTACAATAATACGAGTAATTTCCTTTTCAATTGCTATTAGTATTGCTATTGAGGTATTTATTCATTTTAAACTTAATGAAAGGAAAGGAACTAATTCTCTTCTTCATATTTAAAACATAACATCTTAAAATATCTGTTGTATTCAAAGCCATATTGATTTAGTATAACAATTGATCAAGATGGTTCAAATGAAGAGCAGATTAACAGCTAATTCTCTGTTCCAGATATAAATACTGCATGCATGTAATCAAATAAGAATTGTAGGAAAAGAAATCAAATATTTCACCTCCTTTAATAAAAATTTTAGTCTAAGATCAGTAAAAATGCAAATGGAAATACTACGAAAAAGAAAAACATTAATATTGTAAACAATTGCTGAATGAACATTATGTAGTCAACAAATACATTACATTTTGTAAATATACAAAAATGTGATCTATTGTACTAAAAGTAATTAATTTCACATTTTGTTATATATATGATACTTGATCATTTACATAAAATTTAAAAATGTGTATTTAATGCTTATTCCTAAGAAGGGTTATCAGGATGTTTAGCGGTGTCTAAAACAGCACAACAGTTTTTATCATTGTGTTTGGATCATAGTCAGTCTTTATAACTTCCTACAATTTTAATTTTTTTTTTGAACAATAAGTCTTGCAAGTCTTTTTTTTAACAATAAGTCTTAAAACTACAAGTTGGAATAATTTCAAACTTGCAGTTTTGAAAGTTAAACTAAACTCTCAGCATGTATGTTACCCGATTCAGCAGATTAACCTGTGAAAATTTCAAATTTATTTTTTAAGAGTATTTTGTAGTTTAAATTTGTAAAGAAAATTAAACGGATTTCAGGAATGAAAAATATTTTGCAAATCTTATAAGCTAAATGGCTGATAAATTCAAAATTCACTCTCCAAAAATTTTAATAACTAAACCAGATTTCTTCAGAGAATTTGGTGTTAAATTCAGGCATTTCAAAATCATGTAAAGCATCTATGGAGAGGCTTAATACCTTCCAGACTTGAAAAAGTAAAAATATCTTCGATTTGTTTTATACAAATTAAAAATGCATGAGATGCCTGACATTTCCCACTAGCTTCAATCAATAAATATTTCTCCATTAACTTTGGATTCCAATTTACAAAAGTGCCACATCTCTTACTACACTGGTTGGATGAAGTATATAAGCATTTTGAAAATACAGTGAAACCTTGATAAGTCGTCACTCAAGGGACCAAGAAATTTTGATGACTTAAGCAGAGTAACCACAGAAGACACTGAATATGCATTACTGTAATGATCATGCAATTAATTAATTTAATTTATAACAACACTCATAAAAATTAGGTAAATGATAAAAAAAGATAACTTTACCACTCTTGATCTTTATTGGAACATTCTTTACTAGTCTAATTGACTGAAACACCTGCCAGTACAATTAACTTTTTCCTAAAGAGAATCAGGGCCAGTCCCCATTTTGACTTCATTTCGTTTGCCATCAGACACGAACCTTGTATGTTTAAAGACCTTTCCACAGTGGCGAGTTATCCAGGGCAACATTTCAATTTAAGAAGAGTAAATAAGGGTTTAGTTACAGTGCCATTTATGAGAGCTAGATGGGATTGAAGACAATCAATAACTTATCGAGTGACGACTTATCAAGATGACTTTTGAAGTTTTACTGTAGTTTATACAGTGTCCTTAAAGTTTCCGTACTCCAACTTTAAAAAAATCCTTTTTGCTCGTGTTTTTTTTAATTATTGAATTTTATCGTCTGCTTATAATTTTATGGATTCTTTAATTTTTATCGTTTGGTTTTCTTCTCGCTCAAGTTGTGTGATAATAAAGTTCCATGTCATTTTGTTCTTCATTGCAAAATGAGTTTATCACACATTCAGAGAATTGCGCTGCTTGAGGCTTATTTTGAATGTAAATGATATGAAAGATGTAAAGAATTTTGGCGACGTAAATATCCAGATGAAGTAATACCGAGTAAGATACGCTATATCAACTCGTTCGGCGATTTCGTGAGACAGTTTCAGTGGAAGACAAACACAGGAGTGGAAGACTGAAAGTCGTTACACAAGACTTTGTGCAAGAAACTCAACGAAGGATATTGCAATCTCCTCATCAATTCGTGAGGCTTTTATCGCAACAAATGGACACATCACGTGGATCGACAAATAAGGCTTTAAGAGATTTGCATTTTCGTGCTTATCATGTAAAAATGTTACAGGAACCAAACACACAGGACAATGAGAAGTGGCTTTATTATTGTCGATGGTTCCAGAGATTTATTTGCAACATCAACATTTTGGATGAAACATTTTTCTCCGATGAGGCATGGTTTCATTTAAGCGGTTATCTGAACGCGCAAAACTCCAGCATTTGGGCGACAACAAATCCCCATTAATTAATGCAAAAACCTTTACATTCTCAAAAAATTGGCGTTTGGTGTGCCGCATCATGCAAAAGGATTGTTAGACCTGTTTTTCGAATCAACTGTTGATGGCACTGTATACAAAGAACTTATCCAACAATTTGTTGCATTAGAAGTGAATGAACGAGATTCTTGGTTCCAACAAGATGGTGCAACCTGCCATACAAGTTATGAAACATGGGCATGGTTCAAGATTTTTTTGTCGATCAACTCATCTCAAGAAATCTTTGGCCACCTCGTTCCCCTGTTCTGAGCATCCCTGACTTTTTTCTGTGGGGATATTTAAGGAACAAAGTTTATGAAGATAATCCCCAAACAATAGATGATCTGAAAATTGCCATTACTCAAAGGATACAAGAAATCACTCCCAGCATCTTTAAATGCGTTTCTAAAAATATGCGCAAACGACTTCTGCTTTGCCTCCAAGAAAGGGGCGGAGATTTTGAACATTTATTATAAATGTGAGTTCAAATTTTTTCCTACGTTATGTTAAAAGTGCTTTTCACCATTAGCATAAAAATAATTGTTTTAAAGTTTGTTGTTTTTGTATACTAAATTCACGAATTGTCAGTACGGGAACTTTCAGGACACTACTTTTTATTATGAGTTGGGCCACTTTTCATTTTCAATACATCTTTATACCTTGGAGTAAAGCAACCCTACAACTCTTTTAGTAGTAAGCTCTAAGACTATTCCACAATTCAAAATCATTATCTACATTTATTGTTTGTTTGGGTTGACATTCTAATAATTTGAAATTAGGGCCCCCACAAAAAGTAGTGTGTGTATTCACAAAAATAATCAATACCAATGTAATAATCCCATAGAGATTGATATCCTAGATGCGACTGTGAAAGCATCAAATTTCTATCAATGCTATGTATGAAATGGAGTATTATTTAACTATTTTTAAGATAACGATTTTATATAGATGAGTTAATAAAAGGGATACCATTACCATTTTTTTCTGATTCTTCAGTAGACAACCTTTGTCTCTTGACAGGTTGAAAAATTTTTGCAGCCTTTGATCCTACTGGAAAACTTATGTAATTTCCACTATTGACAGGACTACCATCATTGGAGGATGAGGATCTAATAAACATGGAAAATATGTCATTATCTAATAAAATTAGTCATTACACAAAATACTAGTTATTGCTTAAATTAACCACTAAATATTATTTGTGATAAATGAACTTCGGAAAAATAATACTAACTTTCAGATTGTTAAGAAAATTGGAATAATTTTTGAGAATTCATGTAGTTATATTCTTAGAAGTCAATTTTATCTATCAGTCAACGAAAAGGGAAAATATGAAAAATGCAAATTATGCAGTTTTAAAACTGCTGCAGGGATGGATGGATACAGAATGGAGTGGTTTGGGATACCATCAACACTACTTCTGTATAATATACTAGCATCTAATACATTGATGCGATGCAGAGGCCTGCTTTGTTAGTGTATTTTTAGGGTAGAGCAGAACCCATTTTAATGTACAGTACAATTTGAAGTTGATGGGACCAGCAAAAATGTTCGAATTAAAGTTTTTATGGATACCAGGATTTTGGAAATTAATATCAAGTAATTAATAGAGCATTTACACATTAAAAAAATCAATAAGGCATTAAAAAATAAGAATAACTTAAGAGTGATTCTTATTTTTAAATACATGTATTTTCTATAGGGAAAAAATACATGTATTTAATTCAACATTAACATAAAATGACTTGACATAAAAGAAGTGTCTTAATTACAGGGTTTTTGTCTCGCTTATATATAACATATTTTAAAATTTGTTTTGTTTGTAACCTTAGTTAATGTTTTGCAAACACCCTGTTTTTAAGACAGACCATTATGACAATAAAGATGAAATTTCTTCAATTCACAATCCATAATAATTACAAAAATTAAGAGACACACAAGACGAAAATCACTATATTGCATCTCAAGCCACTGATAAGAGTGCAAAGGGGGGTTTTGGAGATTAGAGACCAGATTAAGCTATGTTTTCAATTTACCTATAGTCATACTAATGTATCTGCTATATGTACATGATATAGTATTTGTGCTTTGAAAAATATTGTAAAATAAAAGTTCATAAGGTTCACTATGCATACTAGTGTTTTAATTGCTATTTGATGTTTTGAAGATTAGGATAAAGTACAGAATCTCCTACTTTCACATGTACAAGTACATCATAAAGGTACCATGTAGTGTACATTACATTTTATTAAATATTGGCATTGTCTTACTTTAATACATTTATTTTAACATATTTATTAGTTTTATGAATAGATATAGATCAACATAATCTAGCTTCATGTCAGGTCATGAAACATTGGTCATTGATACAGGGTGCTACAGAAATATGAAAGTAGGCTCAAGGACAATTTTAATATTTCGGATGTTGCATTATTGTACTGTTATGATGCTTATACTATTCATACTTGTTGTCTATATCATAACACTTGTAAAAGAGGATGATCAGCATCAACAGAAATTTGTCTAACTTGAGGCATTTGTAAAGCTAAAAAGTTATGCAGAAATATTATTTCTAGGCTTCCTGAAATATTCAGGTGGGTTTTTGCTGCAGGTTTATGTGCTTGAAACAAAATTTGGAATGCTTTGTTCCTAAAATCAGTGGGAAAAGGATGACTCTAGAGCAGAGGTTCTCAAACTTTTTCAGTCACGGAGCACCTTTGAAATTGGAAATTCAACGAGGAGCACTAAATTTTATCTCACAGCTATATACTCTATTTAGTAAATAGAACGACAAAATAGCATTGACAATATAAGGTAGTTTCGTCATTTAAGCTTGCAGGACATTAGATTTCACCGTTTAATTTTTTTTCTGCACTAATTTCCCATTGCAGACAGAAAACACACACTGCAAATCCACAATTTGTTATTTTATTAATTTGGCATTATTACATTTGTTACAAATTTTTACTTGGTTTTGTGAAACAGAAATTTAATGAGAAGGATGAGGCTGTTTTGATTTGCACAATGAGATTATATCTGGCTGAATTAAAAATAATGAATTACATATAATGAACTTTATAATTTGTCGGTTCTCGACTGAATGTTGACTAAAATGCAACTGATTTGAGAAGTGAGTAAACCACCAGTTTTGTATGCAAAAAAAAATTTCCGATAATTCTGGAAAGGTGTCAAAGCTTCTAATTGTTTCTGCAAACGCAGAGACAGTGAGTCCAGCGTCTGTCTGGCTCCATGTTGTCTGGTTCTGTGTTGTCTGGTGTTGCCCTTTGATGTAAATTTGTTTTGTCGACTGACGGATGAGAAACTGACATATTGAATGCCGACTACCTTTTTATATAGTCAATGTTTCATCTGATCAGTGATAAATGATTTATACTCGATTTTTTTTCTTACACACCGAGAGCGCAAAAGGTCATAATATTCAGATATTTTTGTCCCATTTTTTTCGTAAAAGATATTTTTAATTTTAAACTTTAAAATATGTTTAATAAAAATATTTTTAATTTTAAACATGTCCTACCTTTTCGCGGAGCACAGGGAATTGTTTTGCGGAGCACAGTTTGAGAAACGCTGCTCTAGAGCATGATTTTCAAAACTACACTGAATTAAAGGTCACATCCAAAAAGTTTAGAGGTGATTATAACACTTTTTAATAAAAGGTGTTGCAAGAAGTATTTGGTGGAAAAATAAATGTACTCACGCATTTGGTTCTATTTTAATTGGCCGTCCATCAAATGCCATAACTTCATATCTTACTTTGCCTTTATTAGCTATAGGACAGCCTGAAGCACTAAAATAATAGACACATTTATAAATCATACAGATATACTTCATAATTTATTACTGTAGTAAAATTAAATGATTGATTCCTATCAGATAACTTTGAGAGCAAAATAAATATATAAAATTAAAGCTTAGAAAGATGATCTTCATATAAAAATGCTTCAGAAATTAAACCCAACCCAGATTTCTGAAACCATATTGAACTGCAAAAATGTATTGTGTTTACTTGTGTAAAAGCTACTCATGGAAATAGTGCATATTTGAAAAACTGACATTAAACAAAATCTGTGAAAGCCACAGTAAGTTTGTTATTTTTTCTAAAATGTTTTAGATCAACAAGGCACCAAGGCTTTTTACCTTAAGTAATACATGAGGGTTATATTAATAAATTATAATCTCACATTTCAATGTAATGGGGAGTATTTTAATTCATCTGTTTTTCATATAGGATGTTTGTAAGATGCACCTTTGTGTTATTTTTTCTGATTCTGAAGCAATTTGAAGTCTGCTAAATTTGTGACTACAAAGTTCTAAATAAAAAAATAATAAAGAACAAATTGATTGGCAAACAAAGGAATATAAATTATACAAATTATCCTAATTTGCAATTAATGCATTAAATTCTAATTTAAAGAAAAAGGAAATAATGTTTGCAATGTTGTTACTCTCATTATTCAAATTTAAATGCAGAAGAGAAAGAATACTATTTATATTATGCAATAGCCATTAAGTAGATATAACAAAGAAAAACACCAGTAAAATTTTTGAGATAGAAAATAAAGATGCACATATCATGCAAATAAGGGAGAGTATAAAGAAAGGCATATTGAATTTATACAAAAGGAAAGATGACAAAACATACACATCAGAAAATTAAGACATTTTTAACAACATATAAGAAACACTAACAAAGACAAACATTTGAACATTAGGAAAATGCTAAAAAAGTTTCCTTCTTATAATTTAACCTAAAGTTTAAGATACTTGCCAACACCAATTAAATATTTAGTCATGAAAAATCACCATATCTATATTGCGAAAGTTTCCATCAACAATAAACATATAAGGGGTAGTCATGGTAATTATTTTGCATACCATTTTAATACATAGAAAAACAAGCAAGGAAAGAGAATTCTGATTCTATATTATGATACTATACAAAATATTTATGACTCGTGGTTTAAATTTACCAAATTGTGTATTTGAAAACTACTATCAGTTAGAGATTGGTGTTATGTACAAAAATCATTAGAAGAGTTTCAGCAAACTGGTTATGAAATAATTTAGTCAACATTTTGCAAGTTTCAGTGATTTTCAGAAAATACATGGTATGAATTAATGTACTTATAATTGAGTTTTAATCTTTATTTCATAAGATTGTTATTATTTTTGAAGAATGAAGACTAAGTACAAAACCGGCTTAAAATTCAGTGGGTCAAAAATTAAAAAACCTTTGTTACAGCACTGAAAAATTAAATTTGAAATACTACTGTTATTAAATGCAAAAATATGAGTGCAGTAAATTCAAATGGACCTAGATACTCTTTAAACAGCGTTTAAAGAAAGCATAAGTAATATTCTGCTCTAATCTATTAATGATATGATTGATTTCAATCATATCATTAAAAAATTACTAACTTACTTATACATTCACTGACAATTGCTTTGTTAGTATACATGTTTTAGCTTTAAGCATGTTCTTGTCAAAAATATCTGCTCAAGTGTTTGATCAGTTGTCTCCAGATTGTTTACCATTGTATCGGTCTGCTTATAGTTCAGTAATTTTGAGAACCTGATGCTTGAGATAGATACAGTGCTTCTAAGGTGTGGCACAGTCCCCTTTCCCAGCCAGTGGAGGCTATCATGGGTTATTAGGGCAGGCACCAGAACACATAGGTCGATGAGTGAGGGCGCAATTCGTGTTGTGAGAACTAACACGTGCCTAGCACAGCAAACTGCAGGCAGTAAGAGAGATCCTTGCATGAAAACTGCTCCTGTCATGCACAATATTAACTATTGGGCAAACATGCTGCTGGCTCTATTCTATTTGCATTGTTTGGTGATCGATTATTTCACCTGATTAAACCAACTGGGATGGGCCCTGAACTGGAGGGACTTTTATACAGGCTTGCATTCGCAATACGTGGAAAAGAAACCAGTAGAACCTTCCATACCTGGGTGGGCAGTGACATTGCGTATGCCCAGGTAAACACTAATGTGCTGTGCGAATGTAATTATCCTACACATATCAGCTGTGCAAAATTTCCACAGTACTTGATATTTTCTTAAACTTGGTTGGATTCTAATGCTATATATATAACAAATACCACAAAACAAATGTTATAATCTCCATCATTTCCATGGTTATCAAAAATCCATTTATAAAAATTATACTATGGAGTTGATAGGTACATGTAATGCCCTATAATCAAGTAAAGAAAATCAGGTCAATTATTTGTGATTGGGTTTTATTCTTTCAGATAGTCCCAAATAAACCACAATCTTGATTAATGAAAGCATCAATCAACCCGAGTCAGTTTAAATTCCTTTCTGAAAAATTCAATTTTGATACTTTTCCAGTGTAACATGCAGAAAATGATATGGAAACAAACACTATGCATAGTATCATAATTATAAGAACAGAAAATCTCTAAATAGTTCCTAGAAACCATAAACAGTAATTATTTTTGAGTCTTTACAAAATGCTTTGGCATCAAACAGTGTTTTTTTTTTCTATTTTTCAAGTATCTTAAATACTTTTAAAACCATACTTAGCTATTAATGGATATTAGGTTTGAAGTAACTAAAATCCTGAATATATGAAGAAATATTGTAATTTTCATTTATAATTTGTTTGAAAGCAGGCAAAGAAAACTTAAAATACAGGAAAACTATTTTTATGATTAAAATTAATAAAAATTTATCTTAAAGCTACATCTAAATTACTTTTTAAATACTTAGTAATTTGAATTGGATGTCAGGTTTGAATATCCCACTGAAATATCTCATATCCACAATGTATACAAATCCATCAGCATTTCAGGCAGAAAAAGCTGCCATTGCGAAACAAACTGATTATTTTACAATTGTGCAAAAAAGTGATCTATGAAATTAATAAACAGTGATTAAAAAAATTACAATCTATTTTCATAAATATCCTGGTTTGATTGTAATGTGATTCATACATAATCTTTAAAACAGAATTAAAATTTAATTAAATTAATAACAAATCAATTTAATTTCCCACAAAGGAATTATAATTGTTAAAAGTTGAAATTAAAAGTGATTACATTTTATAATGTTCAAGGACTCTGAAGTTACAATTTTAACTGTTATAAGAGCTTATTTTTAAATGATATGCACCTAATAATTTAAAAATATTCTCAAAAGAAAATCAATACTTTTTATAATTTTTGACTAAAAATACAAATGATTTTATCGAAGTCATTGGCATGCTTCTTTTAAGATATTATAATGGATCTAAGTAAATGAAGACATTTTTTTTCAATCTTTAAAAGCATGTGTATGTTGATTTATTGAATGATGTAAATCTTTAGCTTCCAAAGAATTCTTAAGAAAAGCAAACACTATTTTTTCTTTATGACTATTAAAAACTCATAAAATCTGCAAAATTAAATAGCATCTTTTAATGTAAACTACTTGGGTTTCTAAAATAAGTAGAAAATGGCGTTTTTTATGCTGTGAGTAATAGCATTTGATGCAATTTGCTATAAAATTAGTTTCAGCAAAGACAGTGTCTTACACTCTGAATTACTAACTTAAAATAAACACTCAACCTAAAATAAATTTTAAAAGAAAAAAACGTATTAAAGTCTAAATTGGAGTAAAGTATACTAGGAAAAACAAAAACTTTAAATACAAATAGCATAACTGTTAGGAAAATAAAACATAAGGAAAATGTATTACTTATGTTTTATAATAGTCCAGGCAGGAAGAGGATGAATACAAGTATGTATATATCCCAACATTCAGTTCAACCCAACCATTATGAAATGATTCACTATTATCTTGATAAAATATGGATTATGTTTGATTATTTTTCATTCAAAATGAATGAAGTTCTAGTTTAAACTTTTCTTTCAAATATTGTTCAACCAGTTTTTTAATGTGCCAGTCACTAATTATATTTGGACTGTATATATGAAAAATAAATGGAAGGGTCAAGTATGTTTGATAAAGAACAACGAGTTTTGAATGCCATCTAGGAAGACAACAAATACAATCAACTCAAAGCTTCAAAACTTAATCACATGCTTAATTTTAAATATATTTCAGAACTAGTTAAAGACCAACAGAAATGAGTTATTGGAAAAATTGTATGCAATTTTAATTAATAAGATATTTAGAATCGACGAACTCTCAAAATGACATTTTAATCTGTTATCAAAACCTACAACTTTTATAGTAGAAATATTGTAGAATTTTAAGATTTTTAAACTAGGGAGAGGGATAAAATAATAGAATAGGTGTTCTCATTCTTAAAAACTTTCTTAGTGACATAATTGGATTTTTAAGAATAAAATGGCTGTCTTTTATGTACATGATACATATGTTGAGTTAAAACAGAAAAAAATTTGGCAAAATATTTGCAGAAATCATGAGGCAAACGTTTTTGGTAAAATTAAGGTGGTGTACTGAAGACTTCATGGATATAACACACACCTTAAAACGGATTACAATCATATATGCATTTCGAAAAATTATATAAACATAATAAAAACAGGAGCATGGTTATAGAAAATAAATGAAAGCCTATGAGGTGAAATAAGGTATATATTTAGTAATTTAGTTGAAATTTTTTGGCAGTTTCTTGCAAAGAAATTCAAGTGCTTAAATATCTTATAAATATGCATGCAAGAACATGAGCTCACAAGAAGTTCATTCTAACGTTTTGATTTGTAATAAATAAAAAATTGATTTCTATGTCTTTAAAATGAGAAATCTAAACATAATTAAATTTAGTACATTGTATTTGCTGAGAAATCATGCAATTATTTCCTCTTAATTTGGAATATTTATTTGGGAAAGCAATTTTCTAAAAATTGGAAAATATGAGTAGCCAAGAGAGTAACTGCATTGCATTGATTGTATCAGTAGAAAAGAAAAAATAAATTAAATTATAAAAACAAAAAGGAAATTCATTAGTTTTTCAAAGAAAAACCAAATCAAGTAAAAATATTCAATATAAAACCTCAATCAAGGTAGAAGACAAGGAAATAATTTCAGAGAAAAATATAGAAAACCAATTCTTTGCTGAAATTGAAGATCTGAAAGGAACCTTAGAGCACAGTGTACACTATTGGTGTTTGCTTCACTGCTTGATACCAAAGGTGAAATAAAAATACATTTAAGGGATTAAGGAAGAAAAAAAGTGTAAAGTGTCTGGAACATTTAATAGAACACCGTGTAGGAACATAAAACATGCGAGCAAAACATGAAAAAGATTTGAAAATAAGATGCAAGATAAAATGGAAAGACAGGAAACATCATGAGCCAATTTTTATTAGAAATACCTTCGATGGGACTGAAATTTTCTTGTAATATGTCCACTACCATCACATCCAGGGACAGGGCAGCTAGGTAGGGAATGGTAGAGTTTATAGCGATCAGCAAGCAATTACTGCAAGTAATCTTAAAGGCAGCTTTAACTTTGGATTCTTCTTTGCAACATTCATTTTTGAATGATTTCGATCATAGTAACGGATTTTATAATTTTGTACGTACAATCTTTTTGCTAGTAGAATTTGTTTTGACAACAGCAATGAGTGAAAATAAATTAGATTGTGATAATTTTAAATCTGAAACCTAATTAATAAATAACACATTTTCAGAATGGCAAAGCACCACATTTAATTGAATGAAATGACTTCAGCAGAAAACAAATATTGCTACATAACACACATTAACAATATAAAAAAGCAGTAAACCTCTTTAGCATTGCAAAACTGTTTGCACAATAATCATACAAAATAATATTAGCCAGAGGAAGGGAAAAGATAGGAATATTTCAACAGGCTATTTCATATATTTTTAGTGAAGAAGGCATATGCAATCATGACAGCAACACAAAATTGAAAACAAACATTTCATAAAACCACAGTAAAGTTTAGTTTAAAAACAGCAGACAATGACTTCAAATTAAAAGTAACATTTCAAAACAATTAGGTAGAACTTTTGGAATAAAAAATACAAGCTTTCCATTTTCAAAAGCAAACAGAACGCAGATTAGCTTTGTGCCAGCACATGTATAAAAGCACCCCAAATTTTTTTTATGTGTACATTTTGTATGCATAATTACCCAAACATTTAATACGTTAGTTATATATTAAAATTGAGCAAACATCAGTGAAACTGAAAACATACAGCTTTAATATTGTACCGGAGCTTCGAAATAAATTTTTGAGGCCAATTTCCGAATTAAATACATAAATAAAGCACCGACTTAATTTTTCATAGCCTAGCAACTCTTCTTGAGCATGGAGTGACATACAAATATATATATATATAAATAAAATCGAAAATACTCCAGACAAAATTCAGATGTTTTCATCCTGACTTGAATTAGTAGATAATTAACGTCACACTGGAGCAAAATAATGGGCTATGAAGAATTTGTATCTGATTTAAAAATAAGCAAAAATTTAAAGATTTAATCCAATAGCTTAATTCAAAAGAAAATCGCTCAAATAGAAGTAAAAATAAAAAAGTGAACATTCTCATTTTCAAAACCAAGTTACGACCAGAATCAAGGCTAAGTCTTGCCAGCAAAGTCTTGGTGTTAAAAATCAAGTTACGGAAGCGACGAGCAAAATTCGGTAGGTAGGTATTTTAATTAACGTCGCACTGGAGCAACACAACGGGCTATTAGCAAAATTCGGTATCAGACATTTGCTGTCAAGTTAATGTCTGATACCGAATGGGCCTCGGTAGCTCGGTTGGAAGTGCAACGGATTAGTAACCGGAGTGTTGCGAGTTCAAATCCAGCCAAAGACCATCGCGTACAAAGTGGGCTGGTGCACATTAAATCTGTCGTGGCCTCAAATGTTGGTGTGGAAGTTTGAAGAGTGGGGTGCCAGCTCAGGTGTTGCCTCGTCATCTGACCGTGGTTCAAAATTACGTGGTGTTGTCAGCGATCTTTCCCTTTGGGATTGATCCTGGACCATCACCAATAGCCCGTTGTGTTGCTCCAGTGTGACGTTAATTGAAATACCTACCTACCTGTCAAGTTAAATATAGGTGGCGGCTATGTTTCTGCTGCGGTACGTGTTTCCTGTACGTAATCTGAATGGGACGTCAGTTGGCTTGTTTTTTGAATACGATTTCAGAACTGCTAATAAAATTTCCAAAGAACGAATTCGGAATTCGTATATTATTGGTCAGCACTGATAGGATTAAAATCTTCAAACACTGCTAAAACAGTGATAAACAACATTTTAAAGTAACCCCGATATGTAACACGTCAAAGCATTTGGATAACAGAAACAAAATCTCAGACCGTTTGGTTTGTTCGTTTGCATTGAAAATCCTTTTCGTAGTTTATGAAAGAATCCAATCTCAATTCCCTATGACAAAATTTGTCTTCCTTTTGAGCTTAGGACACCTTTTAATTTAAGAGCATTTTTTTGTCAAACTTAATATTGGTGGTGGTAGTGTTTCTGTGGCAGAACTTGTTTCCTGCACATATTTCGAACGTTGTCACTTGGTTTGTTTTCCGAATATGATTTCAGCACTTCACCAATAAAAATCCCAAAGAATAAATTCTGAACTGTTTAATGCCAATTAGATTGAATGTCAAACGTTGCCACAAATGGCAATAAACTACATTTTAAGGTGCCCCCGATATGTATCATACGGGAGCATTTGGGTGTCGTAAGTAAAATCTTCGCTTTCCGTCAGGTTTGCTTTCTTCTGAAAATCACTCTCACATGCAAAGTTTGCGTTGTTGATAAAAAATTCCACACCTGTAGATGCCAATGGATACCAGAAATCAGTTTAAAGATATTTACGAACTTTTTTAAATTTCAACTTTTAAGACTATCATTAAGTTTGGAAGCTTTTCTCAGCGATAATTTCGTTTATTTATCTCTTGTTGAAGGAAATACAAAGCTGCAATTCCCTTAATAACGTATGAAATAAAACATTTAATATTTTTTGTTTTGCTCTTTAGATATTATTGCTGTCCTACGATTTATGGGCCCCGGGAGCCCAGTTCGCAGAGTCGTGGATTAGCAACCGGAGGGTTGGGAGTTCCAAACTCGATCCAACCCAAGGAACATCGTGTATGTGGTGGCTGCATGACGTTAAATCTGTCATGTTCTCAAATATCCTCACGTTGGCGTGGTGTGGAAGTTTGGAGAGTGGGGTGCCAGCTCAGGTGTTTGACCTCGTCATCTCGTCGTGACGTGGTTCAAAATTATGAGGTGTTGTACTCGGATCTTTCTCTTCGGGATTAATCCCGGACCGTCACCAATAACTCGTGTGTTGCATCTGTGAGACGTAAATTCAACTGCTTACCACCGGTTTACAATGACGACTTTTAATTAACCTGTGAAAATTCGTCATTTATGAGAGGATTTAAGCGTGTTTCCTATATATATTCACTTAGGTAACGAGAAGTAAAATCATCGTCTTTCAGTGATTTATTTACACTGAAAATCCCTTTCATAGGATGAAAACTTAATATAAAAAAATATTTGCGACTTTTAAAAACAATTGAGTCTATTAGAATTCTTTTTGTCTTAAGACAACAAGGTTAATTCTAGGTTATCCCTTAATTATTTTTCTTAGAATGTTGAATTTTTTATAAGGAATATCTTAACTCTTAAATACAAGAAGATTTGTATTTGTGTATTCGAATTAAAATTGGAAATGGTTGACGAAGACAAATTTTGTAGAATAAAGCTTTCTCACTTAGAATTGAACTTGCAGTTTTCGAGGTGAAAATTTCATGAGCTGAGGAAATTGACTAGCATATTTTACTATACTTATCATTTTTTGGATATACTATGGAAGAAACGGTATCGGAGGAACAATTCTTTCAATCAAAATAAGTCGGGTCGAGCAAACAGTGAGTGATCCAATGTTTACTTACCGCAATGGCTCTGTTTCCATTTTATCTATCGGAAGAAATTTCTTCGATTTGTTAGCTCGCGGACATCCGGATCGACTTCGATGTGACGAGTAATTGCCGGTTATGTGTCCAGATCCATCGCATCCTGGAGTCGGGCATCTATTTAACAAAAGACAACGCATGATTTTATTCAAAATGCTCGTGGATCCTGCTATCTGGTTTTTAATATTAATGTCTGAACACGCAAGGAAGTCGATTTTGAGATTACTCTTGTGTTTGAATTTAAACTTTACGCTCAATTCAGAAAGAGTCAGATGTAATTGGTGGTTAAGGGTATGTCTCACTTGTTTAACGCTTCGAAACAGTTTCATTCAACTCATCTTATTAAAATTATCAGAAAAATAAAAATAATATACTTTGAAGCAGTTTAAGTTATCTTCAAACAGTTTGAAAATTAGTATCGGTTCATCCCTTTCTACGAGGGTCTCCCTACCTGATTTAATAACATCTTCGGACTTTCTATCGATTCGTAACATTCTCAAAAATAAACGAATACGAAAATAAGCGAAAACGAAAGATTCTTAATAATTTTGTTATTGTAAAGAAAAATCACCAAATATGTCCCTATTCTTGTACCTAAGCGAGCAGTTTTAATGTGTAACAAACAAAGCTGAAAGAATTTATGTATGCATCTCTTATGGGGCTCAGGAAAAATCCTCTGTATTTATGTTTTGGCAGACTTCATAAAACGTCTTGATTACGCTACTCCGCAAGTTAATCATATCTGCTGATCAAAAGTAACCGAACTTTTGTAAAACTCAAGAACACGGTACCGGTCCCTAGCCGAATAGGAGACTACGATTTTTGTCGTCAAACTGCTATTTGCCAGGCCAGTGAAACTCAATGTTTTTGTTGGATCTAATCTGCTTTTCTTCTCATTTGTCAAGTTCATCAAATCTTGTAATTTTAGTTACATTTTATATTCCTCTGTTTCTTTGATAAATCAACTTACTTCTGTAAGCCCAGTGTTGTATTTCTTTGGTGCACGGGAGTTTGCTTTTATTCAATAAAAAACCCTTCTATTTGGATAGACCGTCTTATTGGATACCTGTCACTGGAACACAAATAATAGTATGTGTTGCAAACCTACGACAAGTTATTATATTCCAAAAGTATCACCAATTGGTGATGGTACCGTGTTTTTGAGTTCAACTCAAACTTTTTCAACGGACTTTAAAGGTAACAATTATGATGAGTGGTTTTAAATCTGCACTTAAAAATGAATTTAATTCGTGCTGTAGAGTATTATAAGCATAAGGACCAAAGACGTAATAACTGTATGTAAATCAGTAGAGGAAAGCTTCGAAAGGAAAAGAAAACAGAAAGAAGTCAACTTTAAAGCAAAACGTGTCGCTAGACACGATTGATGAAGATATTGAAAATGCCTGATGGGAAAATTCTTCCACAATTACCACATTTGAAGTTTTAATGCATTCAATGGATTATAAAATTATTAGCAATACATTATGGAGTAACACGTTGCTATGAGTTTTATCTTTGTAGGTTTCAAAATCGAGACAACTCCTCGATCGGGCTATTTTTGGTTAGATAGTTGAATCTATCACTAGCTCAGATCTAATTGTACGAGTCTAATTGCATCTTAACAGACGTTCCAATAACTTATGAGTTCCTTTCTACATTAATTTTAATGAGCCTAAATTAATTTTAATTTAACAAAATAACCAAAAAATGGTTTGATGTCTCATGGACACATATCTCACATTCTAGAGAACGAAGTGAACAAATAGAATTGCGGGGTTGGCGAGGGATAGCGAGCAGAGTCGAAATTTCTTAGTATTCAAAATAATTTTCATAAAACGTAAGTGAGTTCAGTCTTGTGTGGTGTTATCTTGCTGAATAGGAATGTTCCTAAAATGACTACGTTTCAAGCTGGAGCCATATTTGGTGATGTATATGTATGTATTCAGTCACTAGAAGTTTAATAGAAGTATACAGAACTGTTATATATAGGTATATGTCTATTTTCCTAACCCGCATACTTCTTAGATAGTTCATTATTTAACGAATCAAAAAGCATTGAAACAGGAAAAGTAAATTTTCCAAGAATTTTGAAGTAAGTAATTGAGTAGTTTGCTTTGGGAAACTTACTTAAGATCTTGATGCTGGGCTTGCAAGTTGCAACGATCAGCATGAGGACAGCCCGATAAACTGTAAGAAAAACACTTTTGATAGTTGAATTTTAGTTTATAAATCAACTTAAATTTTAACTTTCGTTATTTACTTTAAATTACAGAGAAAGGTCATCGATATTGACAACTGTTTTTCGAATTTATTTTATAATACAAAGTTATATGTGACTACAATAACAATCCTAGATTGTTCCTCTAGTGTATTAGGGGACATATTGGGTGATATTTGAAAAATAATAAAATTCTCCACGGTAGCCAATATTCACGGTAATTTAATATCCACTTTAGCCAATAACATGAACGATTGTGTAAATTATGTACTCAAAATATTCATCGTGATAGAATGGATAATTCCATAAAAGAATAAGACAGGTACTTTGAGGCCGGAAATAACAAAAAATATTATATATTTTTCTTTGAAAAAAGTTCATCATGGCGGTAATGTGGATACATTATCCATTTAGGGATATCAAAACATTAGGGTTTAGCTGAATGGGGACAGCAGGAATTAACAAAAAACGTTTTGAAGGTAAAGGAGCTATTATTTTAGTGTGCGGAAACTGATACTCGAGGTATGAAGAGGTTAATGTTAATATAAAACTTCCCAATCTTCTTGGTGGCAAAAATGCTCTTAAATTAAATTTTAGCTATCAAAATTGAACGTAATATAAATTTGTTAAAAATTCAATGTATGATAAATGACTCCAAAAATTTTCTGCAAGTTTCGGTATTGGGTAAAATGATTCATTCGTTAGCAATTTATAGTTCGATAGTTTGGGAAATCTATAAGCAAATACGGTATTATTAATTGTAATTATTAATAGACTCAACGAAGTAATGAAATTAGAATGAAGAATATTTTAGAAGTAGGAACTAAAATTAAATATTGCTTGAGCGCATAAGATTCTTTGGGAGTTGTTGAGTAGTTTTCCATTCAATTATGTCGTTTCACTCTGCTCGCTTTGCTTTTGCATCTCACCTTCTGTGCGTAGCATAATTTCCAGATACGTGACCCATTCCATCACATCCAGGTGTAGGACAATGGACGGGTTCTCGGCTCTCTCGTATCTTGACAGCAGTCAGAGCGTTTTTCAGCAGTTTGGGCGAAGAAACTCTAAAGAAAAGTATTATTGGAGAAATTTTTAGTTATTTATTAGACATTTATCTATTTAATTATTAATGAACCAGAATGTCTGTAATCATAAAAAAAATATTGGTAGAAGGGAAAGGAAAATGACTTTCGTCATAGTTATCGATTATTTCTGAACCTTGTAAATCAAATTGTATTATAATGAATAATTTAAGATGTAAAAGTTTCAGTGTTTTCTAGGAAAAAATTCAAGCACGTTGTGGCATTTTTGACAGAGACGCAACGAATCGGAATGTTCTGAGTCCGAGAATGTCATGGTGAAATAAAGGTTGCAAAGGCGATTATCTCGTTTTGGAAAGGAGACTGATTGTCCGGCCACACCATGCGACAAAATATGCACCATGCGCATGCCGTTTCAGTACAGAAAAAAATGACGGTGAGCATGAATTTTCCAGTATTTAGTATCTCAGGACTGATGTTGGACCAATGTATGGTTTGCCATTGAGAAAGATTTTTCCAGTTAAATTGTGCCAGGATTACATCTCCACGGATAGTATCGGGCGACTTACGGTCGTTCGCCTGTGTCAAAAATAGGTCCCAATTGAAATAGTTCTATCGTTAAAAATTCTTGGTGAACAGTAATCGGATTAGCATATTCGTAAACAGCATAGAGGCCAACTTGCATATTGCGCAATACATCGTGAACGTGGCACTTTCCTCCCTCTCTTTGGATAGAGCAAATGATGCAATATTTCTGGGTGTGCCGACGCGATTGATTCAGTCTATATCGGCAACCATGAGCTCAACACGATTGTACATGCCATCTTTTTAAAGGTCTCAACGATATCTATTCAAGTATCATTTGGTAATAGTTTGAAATGAACATTTAAAAAAGTCATAGTCCTAAGTTCTAAATTCATGGGCTCAATCAGAACTGAGATTGTTGTTTTCCGACGATAACAAAGAAATTGGTTTTGACTTGCAGCTTCCGTAATTAATTTTTGTTTTGTGCCAAGTGCATTTTTTTGCGATGTCTTCAATAAATGACTGGACGCTACTTGCTAAGAAAATATTCTTGAAAAGATGTCACTACATTCAATCATGTAGCTATGGACAATGGCGAATTAAAAAATACATATGCGAATGTCACTTCTAGGATTTAGACATTTTGTTAAATATTTCGGAAAGTTATTCTTTTAAATGATTTTAAACTGAAATCTTGAAAATGTCTTGTGTCGGTTACTTGTTTAAAGGCAGGATGGGAAATTGACACTTCAAGATCTTAATTATCTTCGAATCGCGTACTAAAGAAACCAACCTACGAACTCCATGTAATAGACGTTTCATTCAATTTTGATGTTTGAAATATTAATGCACCTATGTTTGAAACTAAACAGACTTTCTGAATGGCCATGCATTGTAAAAAGTTCTAACCAGGCAAAGGATAACTAGAGATTTTGAAAAATACCTTTCTTTCTCGCAAGTGTAATCATGTGACGGTGTAACTAGAGTGAGCTGACGTGTGTTACCACAGGCAGTGATGCATGGATTGGATGAATTCGTGGTTGGTGTCAGCACTGCTGTCACAGACAATGTGAGACATGCTGGAGCTGGCAAGTTATTCGAAGCTGTAGAAGCTACAGGACTCCTGAAAAACAGCATGTAGAAATGTTTTGAAATCTCTTTCGAAAAATCTAACTTTTAGATTTTAATAAAATTAAAAAAAACTTGAAAAACCAGTGGTTCTGAACATTTTTGCGCCATTCATACTTTTCACCATTAATTACAATATAATTCTTCTCTTCTAAAATTATCTGTCTAAATAAAACATAATTATTAGGTTAGGATTTTTATGATCTAAAAATTACGAGGAAATGTCATTTATGATCTCAAAAACAAAATATGCCCCTAAACAAAAAATGGCCATAAAAGTATTCTCTGTATGACAAGAAAGTAATCTTAAAATGCAGTCGAACTTTTAACCGTTTCCCTACCGAACGGAAAATCTTTATTTTGCTAATAAAAAATGTACACCAAGTAAGAAAAATAATGCAAAGTTTTTTTAGGGCTGTAAAACTGAGACTTAATAACTGAATTTCGAAAACGAGCTAAGCTATCAGCTAATAGTTTTTTCCAAGTAAACCACTTTCCAAGTAAATAAAGCATATCGGTGTGTGGGGAGTTCAGAAATAAAATCAAGCTAATTTAACTTCCCCAGTGAGCATTCGTTTTGTTTATGTTGAAACACGAATTTTAATGCATATGATCGACATATAAAGCAAAATTCGTCCTTCAAGTATATATGTACATGAAATATTAGATTGCTGAATATGTAGCTAATAATTCACGGTCGTATGTTCACATTGTTAAGGTGAAAGTTTTTCGTGGAAAATCCTAGTAGCTTTTGACCATCTAATGAAACCTCGTACAAAATCACTACAATCTGTGAATAGAGCAAGCTTAATTTCAGCAGAAGGATGGTTCAGCAATATTGCATTTGCCATAGCGTTTTTAGTGTTTGAAAAACTAGCTTCCAATTCTGAATTTTCTGTAGGTGAGGCCTTTTGATTCCTATAATTACCCTGTATATATTTCTCCCTTCGATGTTAGTTAAATCTTTCCTTGTGTGTATTTTCATTTAGTGAAGGTAAAAACATTGCTTGGCCAGATCTGGTCCTTGCACCAAAGTTTTCAAGCTTGCTTCAAAGTTTTTTAGTTACGAGGTTAAGAGGTAGTTAGTTGAACTAAACTATCCCCTTTCACTTCTGCTGAAAAAACACAGAAACACATTTTCAATAAACTACGTCACTTTGACCTGTCCATTAACCATCTGATGGAATAAACGAAGATGTGTGTACAGAATTTGTTATTTCTTCCGATCGTTCGATTTAAAGATCTCCGGGTGAAAGTCACTTGGTATTGAACGCACGAATTCTTATGCAGGACTAATTGACGAACGTGATGAAAAACAATAGTTTCCGTTTGGATAGTCAATCTGACCAAGTCGCTTCCCAAGCCCACGGGACTTATATTTCTAAGATCTTGAGAGAACGATTCCAACCGCATACTCCGCTCATTAGATGGTCAATGATTTTTACACTACGTCACTTGAACCGGTCTCCTAAAATTTCACCACGAGAAAAGATTTTTCAGATAGAGATCAAAAATAGGGTTTGAAAGTTAAAAATTTTTTTAAGATGAAAGACAACATTCTCTGAGTTCTTTTTTACTAGACACGAATTTAAGAAGGGGTATTTATAGCCACCAAACTCAAAATCGACTTTTGTAGTAATAACTTAGTGTTACTTTTCGTAGGTTTGTTATACAACAGAGGTGCGATGCATGCATGTATACGATTTGCGTTCAAAGTAAGTAGTAAAAGTTATAAAAATGTCGAAAAGAAGTTAAAAAATTATTTTTCTGTCACTCAGTTAATGTTGGCAATTTTCAATGAAAGAGATGATTATCCTGATCACTTTTTCAATCTACAGTTAATCAATTTAACCCGATTAAGGTCGGTTATTTCTGCTAGTACTAATATAATTCCCTTATTGAGGTTAGCATATGCCTCACCTGAGTAGAGGCGTTGATTGTTGGGTCTGCTGTGCTTGTGGGTGGGAGGTAGCGGTCACAACCAGCGTTTGTGCTAAGGAAGCTAAAATAGTCGGAACGTGTGAAGTGGCTAATGAAGCTATCGTGAATGATGACGCAGATGAAGAATGCAAGCTCACAGAAGAAAGAGGAATATTGGCAGTTGGTGTGGAAGACAATACCTATGGAAATAAACACACGTTGAGATAAAAATATAAATACAATAAAGAGGTGTTCAATATACATTCTACCAGTTCAAAACTTTTCTGAGCCTAAAAAACTAAAACAGCTATTGGTTTCAAACGTTTATTAATGAATAATTAAAGATAAGGGGAGTTGAAAAGGCCTTGTTTTTCTTTCAAAATTGACTTTCAGTTTTATTTTTATCGATAAAATTAAAAAGAAATGCTTATTTTAAAGTTGAAACGTATTCAGAGACGTAACTAGGCTAGTTTCCACCCGGGGCAAGAACTCGCCTTGGCGCCCCCCCCCCCCCCACCGACCAACCAAACCCAAACCCTACCCGACAACCCCTGATATCGCCACCACACATTAATTCCACTAGTCCAATTTTTTTTATTAAATTTAGATGGTAAATGCTTGATTTCAAAGGTAAATGGATTAATTTGTAGTAATTTCATTTATAGTACAAGATAAAATACCTAATTAATTCTAAGATATTTCATTGAAAAATAATCTAAGAGTAGCATGTTTGGTATATTCTTTCATAATTATAATTGCTGCAAATGAAATGAAAAGATTTTATCAAATGATATCGGGATATGTGTGGGCTGCATCAAAATCAACAGACTGTTGCTTTAGAATAGGATATTTAATTATGATAAATACAGAAGCTGTTCAGACATTTTTGAATGATTTTGATGAGCTGTAAAAAATTGTATGCTACGAAATAATTTTATTTTCGCAGCAGTTAAATAGTTAAAGTATAACTTATCGTCTGCTAACTCAGAGTTTTGTTTACTTTCAAAATGGTGCTTTTAAATAAGCAATGGATGGAAGGCTATGTTTCCGATCTTTCCGAGGAGAATTATGCTTATTCAATTATTCAAAAACGCTGTAAAAGTCATGTTTTTTCTATATCTAAAGGTACTATAAGTAATATTATTAATGAGATAGGAATAAACACGTAAAAGTGGAAAAATACTTCCAAATACGTATCCAAAAAAGAAAATAATTTCTGAGAATATTTGTAAGGTAAGATCTTTAATTTTAAAAGAGAATCCGCCAAGTCAAAGGACTATTACTAAGTCATTAAAAGTTCAATTTCAACTGTAAATAAAATAATTAATAGTGATTTGAATCTTAAAAAGGCCAAAAAATACAATGTTCATCGTCTATCTCCACGACATATTGCAGAAAGCAGAACTCGCTGCAGAATTCTGTATGAGAAGCATTTAGCTGGAGAAAGATGGAAAAATGTTGTGACAATAGACGAGGCGTGGTGTATTTAAAAGATTGCAATAAAGTACAATTTATTATAAAAGAGGAGAAAAATCTTAAAACGTGGTTCAACTTGGTAACTTTAACGTGAGAACTTTCTCTAAGAGATTTATGATTGTCACCGGTTTTGCATATAATGGAAAATTAAAAGTAAAAAGGAGAGGGGAATTTAAAAATCAACTCCCACATATTATCAAGACCCTATTTTATCCCCAATATTAAAAAAAGAAATACTATATCTTTACCCAAAGTGCCAACAATCAGTAGAACTGCATCAGGATAAAGCAAGCAGCCACACATCTAAATCCACTATTAAATTCGTGGAAAAAAACGGAACAAGAAACTGGTATCAAGTCAATAAATACCCTTTACTGATATTCCTGCTAAATCTCCAGATGTCTCACCCATGGACTTATGTACTTTTAAAAACAGAATTATCGAAACGTCGACCGAAAACCATTCAAGGATTTTGGAAAACTGTGGAACAAGAATTAATAACAGATTTCACTCAAGTTATTATCTTGAGTATTATACTTAGACATTTTTCACAATCTCTTAATCTATTGACAAAATGTGAAAAAAATTAATTCAAACACAGAAAGCTTGAACTAAAACTTAACTTTACGGGCTTTTTCGGCTGCAAACATTTTTACAATGTCCTCAAAAGATACCTTTGAAGCTAACTTGTGCTCTATTGATATGATGCTCAGGTTGGTTAATCGTTGTTGTCCTGTTAAGTTTCTGAGGTAATTTTTTATGATCTTTAGTTTGCTAAAACTCCTTTCATTTGAGGCGACTGAGACTGGTATTGAGGAAAATTCTCAACGCTGTCGTTATGTTGGTGGACGCGTCTTCAAGTCCGTTCTTGTATATTAATGTCAGAAGACCTGATTTTGTAGCCGTTTTCATATTAGGGCTTAAATCCAAGGCATGATACTTAAAACTCTCTACTTCTATCGCCAGCTAGTCCTTGTCTAAGTCTTCTTTATATGTGGTAGCTAACTCAAGTGCCTGGTTCTTCAATTCTTCCCCATTCATTGTTTCAAACCGAGCTCCATTGAGGAAACCAAATAAACTATTCATGTTTTGAATGACTTGAAACATTTGCCTCAGTTCATTCAGAATCCGATCTATTATTTGTATAATCAATAATCTGAACTTTTTTTCTTCTGAGAATTCACAGCTTTCAACTTCGCCCTTCTCATCAAACATCCGCTTCGTCCTCCTCTGTACTTCTTTAAAAAGAGGATCTAGGTTAAGTTTTCCTGCTATTTCTTCATACATTCTGCATTTAGCTCCTTTTATAGTTTTTGCAGTCTACTAATAAGTTTTTCCTCTTCATTTTTTATCATACGTAAATATCTATAGTAAAAAAAAAATACTCGGCCAATTTAGCGCCCCCCCCCCCATCCGGCGCCCGGGGCAGATGCCCCTTCTGCCCCTCTCTAGTTACGTCTCTGAACGTATTTAGATGTGCAAGTCTTCAAAACCATTGGTATTGCGTAATTCGATATACTATAGTTTTATTCTAAAGCAATAAGCTATTAAAGGTATAAATGATGTAGCCTGGACAAGACAACCAGCCTAAGGAGGTATTGAATGAAGGAAACCTCCAAAGGGGCACAAAATCCATCAAAAATTGCATACTTCGATATAATATACCCTTTGATTTTAAATCCTAAATTTTAAGTGGTTCAAAGTCACGAGGTGTAGTTCTCGGATCTTTCCCTTCGGGATTGATCCCGGACTTTCGCCAATATCCCGTTGTGTTGCTCCAGTGCGACATTAATTACCTACGTTACCCTACCTACCTATCTAAATTTTAAATTATTTAAATTCAATTTAAGAAATTCTAAGAGCTCGGATTAGTTTTTATTATGTTTTTCGTGTTAAATTATTTAGAGAGCTAGATTAATGTATAAACGGTTAACTTTTTCGCAGCGTTCAAAAATATACTAAGATGAAAAGTGTTTCTAAATTCAACATCTAAGTTAGTAAAAAGAATTCTTTTAATATGTAAAGATCTTATTAAACTGTGAGATTCTATACAAGGCCAGGCTTGTGGTTTTGATCTAACTTTTTTTCTTACATCCGCACATAGAAAAGGGAGGCTAATAAATACATTTGCCATGGCAGAGGAAACAAAAATAAAAGGGAGCAATGCCGTGAGTAGAGCTGGTTGGGGCAGAAACTGAAATGGGAAAAAACTACAGTAGGCTTTATTTTTGAAGGAAAAAGGTTCTCGAATTACTTTATGTGCGGGACTCTTCAATCAAAAATAGCTAATGAAAAGTAAAAATTGGAACCTTGATTCATTTTTGAAATATCTTCAACTACGTATACCAGAACATAACTAAGGAAAAGCTGTTTATAAGAAAGTAAACGCATCATAGTCAGTATAGTAATTTACTGTCAAAATTTCCAGTTTCAGCCTACATCGAACACACACTTGAACAACAATGAAATTCAATCTTGTATATTCAAGGTTTTAAAACAAAATTATGACTGGATAAATTTTTTAAGACCCTGCCAGCTAATTCAACTCAAAGAATATAAGGCTACACGAGAGGAAGCCGGGAGAACCCTTGTGAGGCCCCTTAGCCTAACCGGATCGTCTAAATACAATTTATTCATGTAACACAAAAACAAGGTTACAAAATATAAACAAGATCCAAAAGAGCAATCGCCCTCAGAGGAACATCTCCTTTATGTGTGTTCGGGCTTCACAAACTCGAGGTACTATAGTGATCTCCTTATCCCATGGGATTTACTGTTTTTAGAGAACACGGGTGTCGCACTCTCGGGATACCCAAGCGATATTTTTCTTCTCTCATCCCCATTATTATTTCCTCAATCCCTCATTTCCCACCTTTCTTGACACTTTTTCATTGAAGTTGTCTGCCTTGGGTTTGCACAAGGCCAAATATAGCCTTTGAGCCGTAAAACCCCAAAACAACCAACCAAAGAGCAGTCAAAATTACAAAAGCCGTAACTAGATTTTTTGTAAAACATGCAAACTAGATATTTTGTAAATCATGCAACTTTATCATCAAATAACATGATAAAAACACTCTTGAAGATCACTTTGGACACAAAGATAGTTACTTAACGTAGCACTGGTGTAATACGAAGGGCTATAGACGACGGTCCGGGATCAATCCCGAGGAGAAAGATACGAGGACAATACCTCGTAATTTTGAACCACGGTCACATGACGAGGTCAACATCTGAACTATTACACCACTCTCCAAACTTCCACACCACGCCAACGTGAGGGCATTCGAGGCCATGATAAATTTACCGTTCACCAGCCCTCGCATACACGACGGTCTTTGGTTGGACTGAGCTTCGAACTCGCAATCCACAGGTTGCTAATTCGTTGCTCTTCCAAATGAGATACCGCGGTCCAGAAAAATAGCAATCGTGTTGTAATCACGGTTGCCGATATAGACTGATCAATCGCAACCCAGAAATATTGCATCATTTTCTGTCCCCGGAGAGGGTTGATTGGTTCGTTGTTTTGGGGTTTTATGGTGCAAGGACCATATTTGGCCAATCTGCGCCAAACACAAGACAGACAACACAATGAGGGAGGAAGAAAAAGCTAAAAACAAAAGGGAGGAAAGATCACTCGGGTACTCCTGGGTTGTGATGCCCGAACACCCTAAAGAAGACGTGCCCCTGAGGGCCAACATCTTGTGGACAAAATAAGAATACATAAGAAAACTATTTTGTAAATCATGTAATTTTATCGTCAAATGTATGATAAAGACACTCTTGAATAGCATCTTGATTGAGACACACTTTAAACATAAAGAGAAAAGGGCCAAACTATTGTAGCCTACCCTTCTCTGTGCGACCCTGAAATTCTAAACACTGACCTGGATAGTGGAGGGTGCAGTTTGGACTTGACTAGTAGTTGACCCTATGATGCGTCCAGGACATTGCTGCTGCGTGGACAATGCCACGGAGTGATGGGCAGTGGAGAGCGACACCGTGACAGGATTTACAGACGTGGGCGGCAAGGAGGCCGAGAGGGCAGATGGCAGAGATGCGGGCAGCGATGTGGGATGGGGTGAAGGCACTGCGGCTTGCAGCGTGATGGGGCTCTGGATCTGAGAGAAAGGTGAGCGTATCGGGGATGGATAGGATAGCTGGGGAGCCTGAGGAACGATGGCGGGAGGTGGGGACATCGGCAAGGAGTCTGCCGGGGGTAGAATCGGCTGCACTGTGACTGGAGCGAGAGAGCCAGTTATGAGTCCAACCCTTGGACCAGAGGCTGTTCCTGTAGAGAAGTCGACGGGCTCTGTCTGCTCAATAGGCGCCCCGAAAATTGGTTTAGGCGTGACCAAAACAGTTGGTCTCTGGGGTGTCGGATGCAGGATTGTGGTGCTGCCCGATAGAGAGCTGGAAAAATAATCCAAAATTAGCATATCGGTTTGTAAACGTTTGAGATAGTTTATAAGTATGTGGTAGCATTTTAGTTAGAAAATAAATCATTGTTCTGTTCATGAAATTGTCATTATCAATGGCAAAACTTTGAAAATGAACTAGAAAAATAGAACTAGTTTAAGGGCAACAGGAGCTGAACTGAATCGATAGGGTAATGTTAAATCATGTTAAGAAATATGCGCAGGTTACGCTTTTTTTAACAATAAGAGTTCTCTTAAAAACAGGAAATAAGATTTTTTGCCTATGCGTGGACATTATGGCATTTACGGGAATAAAAGAGTTTATTTTTTAGCCAAAGCTTTGAATTTAACAGCTGATGTAAATGTTACATTCATAAGCATTATGTTATGATAAGCTTGTTGCTAGTGGAACAAAGAGTATGTCTCGTCTAAGAAAGCTGACCACACTAAATTTTTTTTTCGTACTATTCAGTATAGATTGAACTCAGAATTATTTTTCTCCACAAACTTTAAAAATACGCAATTTTTATCTTGTCATTGAAATTTACTTAATACCCATATAGTAGGTTTAATCTTCGGACTAATTATCTGTGCAATTGTTCAAAAAAGCAGCACAAAATGTAGATAGTTTGTTTTCAGTTGTCCTGCATTTGATAATTCCAGAATGTGCCTTCAAAACGATTTGAAAAGATTGGGTAAAACATGACCAGTTGAACTCAATGTTTTTGTTGGCTCTTTTCATTTGAATTCATCAAATCTTGTAATTTTAGTTAAATTTTATGTCTCGTTGTTTCTTTGATTAATTAACTTACTTTTGTAAGCTCCACATGCTGTACTTTGGTGTACGGGGAGTCTGCTTTTGTTCAATAAAAAATACGAAGGGCAAGGATGCTTCTTGAAAGATTGTACCTTTTTTATTTAATTCACGATTTTTTTATCTAAAAAGATCAACTGAGCAAGCTTTCTTTAAGTTAACCCATAAAATAAGTTAACTATAATTAAAAAAGAATTGCAAAGCTTGAAACCTTAGAATAAACAATCTCCCTATTTTAAAGTGTATCTACGATGCCAGTCGAGTATACTCTAATGCAGAAGCACAAAATGTTTAATGGAATTTCTTTTTAAAACACAAGTTTAAATACAATATATTATCTAAGACAAATTGTTTATTTTAAACTTCAGTAAAAATGAAGCAAAAATTCATTGACTTTTAAGGCTTACTATATTGATATAAAAAGCAATAAAGATTAAAATTGTGATTTGTTCATTCATCATCGATTAATCACTCAGACGTTTACATGCATGGGAGAAAAACACGCTTCTACGTTACGAAAATATTGCACGAATTCGAAGATATTGGTCCGTTATCTAGTGACTACTTTGACGGTAGTTATTTTGGCAAATGGAGGAGTGTGATGTACTTGTTGAATATGCTTGCTATTTCGATTACCTGGCACATATTCCAGTGGGACATCGTGTATGGGCACTTAGGTCGAGTGTGTGGAGGGTGCGTGAGCTGGATGAGGACAGGTCCATGACGTTGTCGGCGTTGCTCTTGGTGGAGAGGTTGATTGCCGACGCAGGCTCTAGTGAGAACTGCCTGTAGTCAAAATGTAGACATTAGTCAACAATAATACCGGATTTAGAACACAGACACACGTTAATATGGGCTTTAAAAAGAAAGAGCATGTGCCGATATTATGATACAAATGCAATACCATGGTGATAAATTGAAAGGCTTCGGACAACAGAATGATAGACCACTTCAAAATTTCAAACCTATAATGATTTATCCATTATTCAAGAGATAATTTTTATTTTAAACTTTCAAGTATTAAGCACTTCTTTCTAACAATCAAAAATTCTTTTGATCCTCTTGAATATTTTGGTATCAACTTTTTTTCATTGTGGAACATATTTCTGTGGTTTATCCCTGTGCTGTCTGGAGCCCTTCAATTTAAGTTTGTTAATCTACCAGGTTTTATTGTTTTAGTTTTGATATGCTTTAAGCAGTTTCTTAACCTATTTTTACATGCGGAGCACTAAAAAGGCTCCAGAATTAAACAAGGAACCTCTATATCTGTGTATTCTATCTGCGTTTGAACTTAGCAATAATTTTTTCGATCAGAAATACTTTTAATTAAAATTTTTTTATGGATGCATATTTCTGACTTGTGAATTCTTCCATAATATTGTTTGCATAACATTAATAACGTTTTCAAGTTATTAACTTTGTGCCATTAGTAATCGCATTATTATCGTTATTACAAAATTAGAAGCACATGTTAAAGCATCATATGCTTTAACCTCAAGGTGACAGATTTCTTATAATGGTAACAGGTTTCTAATATTTTTATATTTTAAATTACGAATAACTCGAGGTCTCTTGTCCTAAAACCCAACTAGACATTTGTAGGATAGTCCTGGTCAATATCAATTCAACAGCTAAACCCCAAACCCTGAACAGATTTTCAAAATAGCAATTTTAAACCTGGGATTTATAGATTACAGAAGATACTATTTCAGAAGTAAAATACAATGTATGTAATAGGAATCCCCCACCCCAGTTTAAAAGGTGTACGGCAATCTATTAACATATTGTTTTAAAATTCGTAGTTTTAGATATAAGTTAGTCAAACAAGCATACATTAAAAAAAACCTTTGTGGCCGAGTTGTGTTTGGGAAGCACGAGTCCAGGTTTAAATACAAACCACATTTATTACAGACACCTACACGATCACAAATATTTACAAAATGTACAATAAGAAACTAAATGTAAATTTACAAAAGGGAATCTCGGGGAACAACATCCTACTGTCATGAGCTCTCGCTGTCAACTGAATAGTTACGTTTTATGCACCGCGAGAGGGCGCTCTGCACTTGCGGACATTCGCTACACTCCCCCTCTGGTTCCGGGAAATCGTCCTCGAGGAGGAACCAGCAGAGTTCTCAGTTTTTGGTCTACCTCGTTTTCTAAGTGGCATTACTGGAGCACTATCATTGTTCTCGCACAGACGGAGTGCAGAGGTATGGGATTGTCCGGATGGGCAATTTCGTAAGTCGTAGGAGAACGCTGAGTTACAACTATGTACGGTCCGTCTCTTGGGCATGAATTTGGCTGTTTTTTTATGAGCAGCGCTGCTGAGGGGATGGAGGGTTACTCAGATTTTATCGCCTGGTTGATACTGAGGAGCTCTACGACGTCTTTTATCTGCATACACCTTCCTATCATCCTGTTTCGTTTCAATTCTTTCACGAATCTCAGCAGAAATGTTTGCTAATCTTCTCAAATAAGGAGTTATTTCCGGTACAAAATTGTCATTATCTACGATGGCTCGGAAGTCGTTCGTCACATCATCTATGGTTCTCATTTCCCGTCCAAATTGCAGGAAAGAAGCAGTTTTACCTGTGGTGTCACACTTTGCACTATTCAATGCGAAACGGATAGCAGAAAGTTTCTTCTCCCACACATCGTGTCGATCTTGAACCAAGATGGCAATTCGAGGCTTCAAGTCGCGATTTTTCCTCTCTACGGGGTTGGCCTGGGGGTGATATACAGGGGTTATATCTTGATTAATTTTCAGTAAGAAGCAGAGTTGTTGCATAACTGAACTCACAAATTGGGTGCCTTGGTCACTGATTAATCTTCTGGGCAAACAATCAAAGTTACGGCACACTTTCTGGCGGTGGCCTGGGTGAGAGCGAACAACTCAACCCATCTTGTACAACAATCTTCTACAATAAATATCCATCTCTTGCCATTTGAGCTTTCGGGCAAAAGTCCAAATAGATCAATGGAAAGGGTCTCATAACGTTGAGAATACACTGGTGTTCTTAACAGTCCAGCTGGCTTTTGATTTGAGGACTTGTACCGATTACATTCTGCTCAATGTTTTACATAGTTACTTATGTAGGAACGCATTCCGGTCCAGTAGTACCTTTTTGAGATTCTGTCAAAGGTTCCATCGGCTCCATAACGTCCAGCGCTCGGAGCATCATGGTGAATTTTCAAAATTTCTTGTCTTTCGTGAGTTGGTACAACTAATTGGGCCTCTTCGGTATCTGAAGTAGAAGAATAACGGAATAACATTCCCTGATTCATGATGAATCCTCTTTCTGTCCAATTAGCAAAATTTACTCCTTTTTCAGAGTCTTCGAAACACTCAATGATCTTCCTCAGCTCATCATCCTTTAATTGTTCTTCTCGAATCTCTTTTGGTGAGCGTGTGGGAAAGTCCACTAAGACAGTAAGAACTTCACAACTTGCATTTTCTTGTTCACAAGTAGGTCGTGACAGCATATCTGCTATATAATTGCATCTTCCTGGGATATATTCAATCTTGAGATTAAAAGCTTGCAACTGAAGAGCCCATCGTCCTGATGGTGTCTTCAAGCTCATTAACCACTTAAGTGGTTGATGGTCGGATGCCACGATGATTTCACTTCCTTCGACGTAACCACGGAATTTTTGAAGGGCCCATACCACAGTAAGGGCTTCCCTCTCTGTTGTCGAATAGTTCCTCTCTGCAGAACTCAGTAGACGGCTGGCATATTCAACTGGATGTTCGTCAGATCCATGTTTCTGTAAGAGGCATGCCCCCAGGGCGTAATTACTAGCATCAGTACGTATACTAAAAGGGCTTGTCTCATCTGCTTGTTTCAGGATAGGCGGAGATACCAGACTATGTTTTAAAGCTTCAAAGGCTTTTTGTTGCTCTTCATCCCACTTCCATGTTGCAGTTTTTTTTGTAAGGAATGTTAGCGGTCTAGCAATTTCTGAGAAATTTGGTATGAATTTGCGATACCCAAAAGCAGGTTTGAATAAATGATTGGAGTTGCTTGAGGTTTCTAGGACTTGGCATTTCTGTTATAGCTGGTATCTTTTCTGGATCAGTCTCAATACCTCTTGGAGTTATCCAAAGTCCCAGGTACTTGACTTTTGTGCATGCAAATTTGCATTTTTCCCTATTGGCAGTTAATTTGAATTTGTCGAGTCTATCAAATACAGCTTTCAAATCTTTAAGATGCTGATCAAATGTCGGTGACCAGACAATCAAATCATCTAAGTAAACCAGTAAATTAACTGAAGGGAGACCATTACGGAACTGATCCATGAGTCGTTGGAATGTTGCGGGTGCATTCCTTTATCCAAACGACATGCGCTTAAAACGATATGTACCAAAAGAGCAGACGAAAGCAGTCTTATCTCGGTCAGAAGGATTGACGTCAACTTGATGATATCCAGATTTCAGATCTATAGTAGACATATACTGGCTTGACTTGGCGTCGTGCATTAAATCGTCCATTCTAGGAAGCGGGTATGTATCCGGTACTGTTATAGCATTTAATTTCCGATAATCCACACATAACCTTACCGATCCATTCGGTTTAGGTACTAAGACAACAGGTGCGGCATATGGGGACTCGCACTCCTCAATGATGTCTTTCTCTAAAAGGTCGTCGATTTCTCTCTTCAAGACTTCTTTCTTCGAAAGTGGTAATCTATATGGTGGGGTTGACACGGGAAGGTGATCACTGGTATCTATGTGATGTTTCATGTATGGAGTAGCTTCTCTCCCTAGACGGAAAATTCTATCATCTCCTCTCAACAGTGCGTTGAGTTGTATTCTTTGTTCAGGGATCAAACTTTCTCCTTCATTTTCCCGTAAGTCACACGAATTTAGCACCATGCTACTTTCTGGTTCAGGACTGCTTGCATCAAGATCCTCTCCAAACGGATACACATGATGAGGGTCATCATAGAAGTGCCATCTTCTGTTTCGGAGGTCAAGTACTATTCCGGCCTTTTCTAAGAAGTCAAATCCAAGTAGGGTTCTATTTCCTTTGGATTCTGGCAATGTTATAAACGTTGTGGGAACATTTCGTCCTTCTATATTCACCATTAAGTCGGCGATAAAGGATTTAGTAGTTGAAAGCTGACTATCAGCCAAAAACATAGTGACAGTCGTGCTTGTTATCGGGACTTGTTTATCTCTAAACAGCTGATAGAATCGTTCACCAGCTACAGTACAGCTTGCACCAGTATCAGCACAAACACGTGCTTTTGACCGCAGACAGTTATGTCTACATACGTGATGGATGCTGGACAATTTACATGCATGCTATACATTTTCAGACTATTGGCTTGTAATTCAGGCTTCGTCAACGAGGGCGAACATATTGGACTTAACAAAACCAGGTTTTCCACACCCAAAACATGTTAAAGTTTGTGACCTTTCGGTCTTTTGAGGCTTAGATTTATCTTCTCGATTCGTTCTTGAGTAGTTGAAAGTTATATTTCGATTCGGTGGGTCATCTGCAAAAGTGCTAATCTGATTTCTCCATTTAGGTGGTCGTGTCTTTTCAGATGGTTTGTCCCTCTTTGTACTGTTTGCGCAAATGGTTCTAACATTTTCGTATTCGTCTAATTTCTCAGCGAGTTCCTCGGGAGAGATCAACTCACTCCATTCGCCTAGGAAATGTTGCTTATATTCAGGAGGACATTTCTTCTTCATTTGATCGGCTATCATCAAATTTTTAAGTTCTTTAAATTGAGTTACATTTGATTCCTTTAACCAATTCTCAAAATAGCTTTGTATCTCAAAGAAAAAGTCCCTCCACGTTATATCTGCAGTTTTCTTGCGGGTCACGAAAAGCTGCCTAAATCTTTCAGCTGTCAAGTGGAAACGCTTTAACAATAGCTTTTTAACGTGTTCATAATTTTTGGCATTTTCTTCCGTTTCTCTAGCGACTAAATTAGTAATGTTAGGTGGAATTGCACTAATGAGATAGGCAACCCAGAAATCTTCAGGTACATTAAACAGTTTAAGCTGCTTTTCAAATAAAACAATAAAGAGAGCGATATCTCCTTCTTCAGGATTAAAGGATGGTAGAAGCTTTTGTATTTCAACTTTAGGATTTGAGTCCTTATGTATATCTCCATTACCCCCAGCAGCCTGCGGAATAGCAGACTGTAGCCTAAGTTTTTCCAATTCAATTGTCTCTAACGCTAACCTTTGTTCTGATTCTTCACGTCGTTTTCTTTCTTCGTCTAAACGAGTACTAATGATCGTTGCTAAGAGTTCTTTACAAAAATCTTCTTCATAGTCTTTGCTATCAGTTATTAATTTTTTTATCTGAATTATTTTGAGTGTATCATTTAATTCTACCCCTATTTCAGTTCCTAACTTAATAAGGTCTTCTTTTCTAGCTCTAGCTAAATACATGTTTAAAAGAAATAAAATATTGCAACGTACGCAGATTCTAAAAATAGCAGCAAAAGAAAATATAAACAGACAGTTGGCGGCGGGAAAGGAAGAATCACACCTGCAGGTCATGTGACCGACAACACTCTTTTTCTTTTAAGTAATGAAATAATCGTTATCAAAATTCAGTTTACATCAATTTTAACGTTAAATGAAAATAATATCATGCTAAGAATGACACTACCATATCAATAATAAATGATATACTAAAGAATACAATTTTAAGAACATTCATTGAAATCAAAACACTGAGATTTTACTACTAAATCAGAAGTAGCAAATATGAATACTTTATAATAAACAAATATTTTTAAACACACATTATTCAAATGAATTAATATATTTTCAAAAAAATATTTAAATGTCTGGGTGACATTTCTTTATGCAAGGAGTGCATTAACTAACTCAACTAGAAATTATTCAAACGAATTGGAATTAATATCTTTTTAGATATATATAAATATGTCAGGTTGACAAAATAATCACATAGGAAAAGAACACTTCACCAGAAATTATCCAAATTGAATATAAATATTTAACGTACTTGTAATCAGGTCGATTACTAATTTTAGCTTTAATTAAAAGTAAACTTATCTGTAAATAATTCCATATTTTGGTGATATGTGGTTCCTTTCTGATGACGTGCCGTTCCTTTTTTTACTACTTTCCTGAAAAGTAATTCGAGCTGCCAGCGAGACTCAGGTCAGTCGGGCGCCATTTATTTGTGACCGAGTTGTGTTTGGGAAGCACGAGTCCAGGTTTAAATACAAACCACATTTATTACAGACACCTACACGATCACAAATATTTACAAAATGTACAATAAAAAACTAAATGTAAATTTACAAAAGGGGGATCTCGAGGAACAACATCCTACTGTCATGAGCTCTCTCTGTCAACTGAATAGTTACGTTTTATGCACCGCGGGAGGGCGCTCTGCACTTGCGGACATTCGCTACACCTTTAGATTTAACTATTCTACGTTATAGGAAAGGATCAATTCGCACTGCAAGTCAAAAGATTAGGATCCCAACTAAAGGGTCGTGTGGAAAGTTAGGTGTCTAATGGCTTGATTCAATTTTTTTATATGAACGTTTTAGAAAATTACAATTTAAGGGCGATTCTATATTAAACATGGATTTCATTGCTTGAAATGGGATTTGGAGCATAATCATAAAATCGTTTAAAAGTTTGAGAACAGCTGGAAAATACTTTTAATTCGGCAAAGTAACTTGTGGTGACTTGAAATATGTGCTTCATGTAAAAATTCTTCATATGTCTATGTCTGATAAGAGTTTGTAATGCAACCTATATCACCTCTTTAAACTAGATGCTCTACCTACTGTTAAAGTATAGTGCAGGGTTCCCAAATAAAATGCAACTAATCGACTATATAATCCGGTTATGTAATGTAGGATAGTGGGATAATTGACTTTTCAACTTTATAATGAGAGAAAACTGTTTGGCTGATTTCTAATGGTACCAAATCGCCAAGGGTCACTCTACTCTAGATTTTAACCCTGCTTTGTTCAATGTTTTGAAGCACCAGCCAATCTTATTTCTTTATTAACCACCTAGTCTTTCTAATTAATCTAGTGCTTTTAAATTTTGCTTGGGCATTGGGGTTGCAGATATTCCAAGTTTATGGGGTTTTTCTATCAAGCTAAATGTAGGTGATGGTAGTATTTTTGCTGTGGGACGTGCTGCCTGTATGCATTCCGGAAATGACGTCATTTGGCTTGTTTTTAAAATTCAATTTCAGCACGTCGCCAATAAAAATTCCAAAGAATAAATTCTGAATTGATATGTAATGGTTCAACGGTCAATGACAATTATCCAAACATCGCCTAAACGGCGATGAACTATATTTTAAGGTAATCCCGATATGTCTCATTCGAGAGAATTTGGGTTACAGAAATTAAATCCCGTTTTCCGTTAGTTTGCACTGAAAATCCTTCTCATAAGGATAGGGTGCCGTTTGATCGACTTCTAATGGTATCGAATTACCAAAAGGAGCGCTCTGTTCTAAATTTTAACCCTACATTCCAGTCCTTTCTGTATTAATCCATCAACTGGTTTCGACGAGATATCTCGTCCATCAAGATCTAATCAATTTTGTTAATGACGAGAAAACTTGTCATCAAGATATTGCCAATTTTCTGATGATGACGAGATCAAAATCTCTTCAGTTTTCTTCTAATAACGAGATATCTCGTCCATCAAGATTTGGTCAGTCTTCCTAATGACGAGATACCTCGTCAAGAAAACTACCGGGAGGGTTAACCACCAGATACTGATGTGCTAGTCAAGAATGCAGTTTCAAGTTTGATCTTTAGGGATTAATGAATGTTAAAATTCTACGTATAAAAGTATCTGGAGTGTCATAATGCTAAAAACAGAATACACAATCAACAGTTGGTTGAGTGATCATACTGACATCTAGTTTGTGAAGTATTAGATAGTTATATACGCTTAGTATTTTACAATCATCTACTCGCAAGGACCAAACTTGGATATATTGCCTTTTCGACTAGCACGGCAGTATAGTGCTAATCGATTTCTGCAGAACCAATCCTACTTGAAAGCAGTTCTCTGCTGGGGCTTGGGCTTGACGACAATGGGCGTGGGCCTCTGAGGTTGTTGAGGCGGTGGAGCAACATCTGCTTCGGGCTCGGACTTGACGGCCAGTGGAGGGGCTGACACTTTCGGCTTGGGCGCAATGGGCCTGTAGACATCAAAGGTAAATTCCGATGGAGGTTTGCTGTACTTTTCCAACTCCTTAGCTAGGTTAGTCCGAGGAGTCTGCGTGTTCACGAATCCCGGGAACTTGTAGTCTTGCAATTCCAGTTGCTTCACGTAGCACATGGGTCTTAAGACTCGTTCGGACGACAAATTGGCTAAATAAAAGTGCAAAGACAGGAAATTAGTCTCTTACATCCAAGATTTAAGATAGAGAAATTTAAGCGTTTCACTTTTTCGTTTCGATGGTCCATTTATGTAGACCTTTGGTTTTGCCACTTGAAACTCAACAAAGGAAGAAAGTCTACGAAATGTATTGTTTTCCTAATCACAAAATCAAGAATTTAATCATATTTTTTTCATGCGGACTTTTTGAAATCCATTTTTTAAAGTTCTATTTGTCTTTCATATATAACTTTTGTATATATTTGTCTTTTATGTAATGGTAAACTAAGTATACGTAGTTTATCATTTTTCAAACAAAAGTAGAATTAGAGCAAACCATGAAATCTTGTCTTAAACTGTTAAAAGCAATTAATGACCTACGTTTATAAAATTTGTATAAATATAGCTTGGTTTGATGTGCTGCACTTCGGTCTTTTTTGCTAATGAAAGCTAATTGGATAAAATTGATTGAAAACGTAAAGGAAATCCCACTAATTTTTCAAGTACGCCGATTTATGTATTATTTTGACATGACGTAATCAAAATTGATGATGTGGTTAACCGATCGAGAAAAGCTTTAAGAAATCAAAGCATAATTTTCAAAGTGATTGATTTCAAAGCGATACGTTTCCGCTGTGGTGATGAAAACGTCTTACAGATTTTGATTGAAAAATTTCGACTATTCAAAAACTCAGCTTTTTACGACTTTTTATTCACTAACTATTTAAGGATTCAAAATCATTTTAAACAAAAATATGTGATTTGAATTATTTAGAACAATGAAAAAGATTAAAGTCATATTTTTTTGGTTCTCTTACCTTGACACTGCGTGATCGTAGTTGTTGATGGTGTCTTTGTTTGAGTAAGTTTGTGTTCTTTATTAACCATTTTCTCCATAGCTGCTATTGGACAACCTGAAAGACTGCAAGAGAAATTCTTTCTGTTAGTTTTGAAATAAGTTAATACAGAGAATTAAATATCTTTGTCTGCAAAAATGTTTTTCACCTTCTATGGGAATTTCTGTTGCTATTTACATGTCCTTTTCCGTTGCAGCCGGGAGTCGGGCATCTAAAAATAATTTTTGTTACCCATAGTTATTATTTAATGATTATACCTTCTCAATGTTAGATTAATGATGTTTTTTTAAATGGATTAAAGTAATCGATCTAGAAAAGGGAAGATATTCAAACTTACTTTAATATTGTCTCGTGCAAGGCAAGAACTAGAAGTAAAAGAACAGTTACATCAAACTTTACAGAAATACATCAAACACAAAATGAGTACATGAAAGAGCTTTTATATTTTGTATATTTTAACTAAAATATATCGATCATAATTTCATGGAAGAGTTATACAAAAAAGTTTAATTTCCTTTCTATTTCTGTAAGACATTAGTTTATTCATTTTAAAAGTTTCAATTTCATTTATTGTTAAAGGTGCTTATTTTTTCCCAATTTTCATATGTATGACACCATATTTTCACATGGACTGTAAGCCTATTTCAAATAAAACTTTGGTAGTTAAAAATTGTTTCTATATAGTTTTAGCTGTGTTACTAGGTTGAGAACGAAAGGGGAAAGTATTCGGACAAAAATGAAATCTAGAACAAATTTAAAATTCAGGGCAAAAGGACGTTTTTCCCAATTAGAAAATTAAAAAAAAAGAATATAAAGGGAAGACTGACTCCTGTATCATATTACTGTAAACAACAGAGATATGTCATTTTCCTTAAATATAGCAAAAGTTATAAACTACAGTACATAGGCATTGCTATCATAATTTAAGGTTGGAATGAGTAGGAAAGCGAAAATAGAGATATTAGTAAGATGAGAAGAAATATGAAAATTATGCGCATCGCTCTTTATTAATAGAAAAAGAAACATGAGAAAATTATTATTAGAAAAGGTACAGCTTAAAGAAGAGAAACTTACTTTCTGGAGTAATTTTATCTTTCCTTGGACAGCCAGACAAGCTAAGATTAGGGAAATAGAAAATGATTGGCTAGAGTATTTACTTAACACTCCAAGGTTTATAAAAGCACTGAAAACGAAAAAAATCGTACCTCCTGTGATGCGAGTAGAGGCCAGTTGAGTGACCGATTCCATTGCAACCAGGAGTTGGACATTTGCTATCTGTAATAGAAAAACGAAGTGTTAAAAGTTCGAACACCACTTGGATCAGTCCCAAAAGAACTTGAAGCATGTACTTAGTTTAATATGCATGTTATATATAGTCGGTTGCTTTGGGTTTTATTTGGCGCTAGATCCATATTTGGCCAAGTTGCGCCAAACACAAGACATACAACTTAAAGTGATGGACATATACACAAGGAAAGTTTAACTAACACAGAGGAGAGAAATACACCTAGGGAGGAATGGAATCTGGGCCACACACAACTCACAGGTTTCTAGCGCAGTGGATGGACCCACTGAATAATTATTATGGAGAAAGGTGACAATGAATTCAGCTCATATTTCAAAGATAGTCTCTGATTCCAATGACAGAGAACAATCCCGGATAAACGCATACAATCAAAAATAACCTGCACTTAGTATACGTGCTTCCTTTAAAAAAATGGAGAATAGTTGCAGCAATATACAGTTCTTACGGAGGAAGGTAGCTTTATACCAGCTCATATTTTAAAGACAATCACAGTGTTGAGTAACGCAAGGGTGAGGAAGCTAGAGGTCAACAAGAGAAGCAAAAAACTCTCCCCGTTTGCAAACCGAAACTTTTCCACCGCCTTCCGGTGGGATCAAGGAGTAAGGGGAAACTATGGGGACGGGATTCTTGTTTGGACGCTAAACGGAATCGGACGGTGGGATTTGTGCACCCATTACAAACCAAACTCTAAATCGGTTAAAAAAATCTCTCATGTAAAGGATACAATTAAACCAGTTTGAATTGCTATCTGGAGTTCGCATTCTTTTGTGTCCAGTATTTATTTCTTGCCTCTCCATACCATTTATCGGGGAAATAGGGGTAAGTACCCAATTCAATTCCTAATCTATTCGTATTCCAATTCGTATGCACATTCGATTCATATTCGTCTTTGTGTTTTTTAAACTTAAGAACACAGATTCCAATGAGAGAACAACTGGACTAACTCATGCAGTCAAAAATAACGTGCATCTATAATACACCGTATTGTTTACTTCAAGAAAAACTTAAGAACAGTTGCAGCAATAAACAGTTCTTATGGAAGAAGTAGCATTAAATCCCCAGCTCATATTTTTAAATAATCTCTGATTTTAAAAAGAGAAAAACCGAACCAATTCATAGTCAAAAATAACATGCATCCACTATACGTGTTGTTTACTTTAAGAAAAGACTCGAGAAAAGTTGCAGCAATAAGCAGTACTCGTGGAGGCAGGTAGAATAAAGACCAGCTCATATTTAAAGATAATAGCTGATTACAATAAGACAGAATTACTGGGATAACTCATGCAGTAAAAAATAACGTACATCTACTACACGTGTTGTTTATTTCAAGAAAAGACATAAGAACAGTTGAAGGAATAAGCAGTACTTAATATTGAATTACCTTTAAGTGAGCCGTCAGAGTGGCTGCCCATGGAAATGTCATCAGTCAACGCATCCAGGCAAGCAGGATTCATCATTAATGAAGAACAGGTGTTTTCTTCTTGTGAACTGTTTGGTCTGAGTGGTATAATAAAATTTTTAAATATTTAATCTAAAGTAGGAACTGCAAATGAATGCAGCTGAAATGTAAAAAATATATCAATTTGTCATAATTATTCTCATTCATTGAAGTAATCGACTTGTAAAATATCAATGAATTGGTTTTTCTGACCTTGATGTAA
This sequence comes from Meta bourneti, assembly GCA_933210815.1. Lineage (NCBI taxonomy): Eukaryota > Metazoa > Arthropoda > Arachnida > Araneae > Tetragnathidae > Meta > Meta bourneti. Next base: position 47,506,528 of record OW119929.1, on the reverse strand, counting down.
TGTCAATATTTAATGTCTATCGTTAATATATATATATATATATATATATATAAAATATCGTTAATAAAAAAGATAAATATAATGTACTCATAATGAATTATGCTAAAAAGACTTTTGAAACAAGTCTTTTAAGCATAATTCAACGCATCAGACCTAGCCAGCATTAAAAGCATGTCTTGCTCAATTTCAGTATTCATAAATTATTATTTTAATTCGAAACATACACAGGAGCCCAATGCTTTTCTATGGAAATATTACTATATCTAATAAATCTAACTATCTTTTAGTAATATAACTCTGGTATTGTTTTGCATTTAGCGTTGCTTAAAGGTTAAGAGCTTTATAAAATTATTAAAAGGCATCTTCTCTTTCCCAGAACAAAAACTACTTTCGATTCAGTTAAAATTACTTACGAAATTATATTAATACTTTGGCAAAAGAACGTTATACTTTCGATGAAAAAGGAAGTCAAATAAAAGACTATTTTTCTTCTTTTGACTTGGCCATCGGACGAACATACTAATCCTGACAGTTACTGACAGGCCTCTACAGCCTATAGCATAGTTAAACTTTATGTTCAGTTCTTTAATAATTAAACCATGATTTCTAATTTCGAGATCAACCCTTCGGTGAGCGCTATGTAATTGTGACATGAGTCGGCACGTTGTATCTCTGATATAAAAGTTACTTTTTATCTCAAAAAATTTCTAAGGAATATAAATGTAAACAAAATATAACTCAACCAACTCAGAGACTGATTTCTAATATCTAATTACTAATTTTCGCATAGCTTTCCATATCACGATTGTAAAATGTATGCGATAAGGTGTGTTGTATCTGACAGATAACAAGAAAACAGAACGAAAATAAAAACTGATTTAAATTCAAAGCAACTTAAGAATGGATGTATTAAGAATTAGATTAGTTTGAAGAAAAATTAAATTTATTTAAAATAAATTGTAGAAGTAGGCGTGATGTATCTCAGATAGCAGTGGGCTAAAATTAAAGTCGCCTTACAGTCAACACTAGCTATTCTTTTTACTGTGCAAACACTTCCTGAAGATAGATGGAATTTCAACCGTATATCGCCAGTGTCGTCTAGAAATTCCTGCTTAAACGCCAAAAGATATCTGATACATGTAATACGTACTGAAAGGTTAACTTTTCCTTGTGACTTTAAATATTTGTGTAACAACATTGAACAGTTCATGGGTCTACATGAGAAGAACAGACATCATTTTCAAGATTTAGAACTGGTCACATCAAAGCTATGAAATATGTGGCAGGAAAAAAGATTTATCCTGACTGTCACAATTGTCAGGGTAACAGCATGGCTAATCCTGACTACGTACTGCAGTGTTTCGAGGTATCATGGGACATTCATGGTGATCCAAGACATCTTTTGGACATTTTTCGTGGAAAAGACATAGAACTGAAATTTGATCCCGGGATAAGAAACAAGAAAAACCATGATCTTTCATGGTTCATTCGATAATGAGACTTACCCAAGGTGCGATTCCGAATCTTTGGTGGCATCATCTCCACCTTCATCAATTACCAGAGGATTATCGTCGTCAGGTAGCGGCAACAGGTGGTCTTCATACGTCAGGGGTCGGCCTTCCAGCATCGAGAATCTGCGGGGACCAGTGCCACTTCCTGGGAGGAAAAACACTATGAAAGTAAAAGAAAATAAAAGAGAAAAGGTTTAAAGGAGATGATATTATAATGCCACATGGGAATAGTATGAGGAAAGGGAATGACCAATGACTAGTTTTCCTTTTATAGCAGAATTCTTTATAATTGCATTATGACGGTTTCGACAATTTTTATGAGAATAATATATGTATTGTTTCCGAATGTTTATATTAGTTGTTTTCAGATGAAGATAGAAGATATTTAGGATTTTAAATAATGGTATGAGTGGGCATACATAAAATATTTTTACGTAAGGGAAATATTTACTCAAATTAAGCGTAATGTTTTTGACTTTGGTTTTGAGAGAGATGTAGAGATGTTATTTACGGCAAAATGAAATGTTACGGTGAAGTTATACACTATTTTCAAATGAAAATAAATTTAAAAGCTTATTGCAAGCTTATACGAAAGTAAATTATAAGCCAACCCTATGAATATATGTAGCTGTAACGTATTAAAAAATCCAAATGTAAGCAAAACTGAACAGCAAGTTGTTATGTTGCTATTCAATATAATATTGGAGTATAAGTTGAATTAAACAAATTTCGCCGAATATATGTCAGGAAAAGGCATAATAACACTTAAAAATACGTGTTCTTCATAGTTTTATACATATTTAAACGTACTAAAAATATATAAAAGCACATCATTATAAGTATAACAAGCTCCCGTAAAGTATTTTAATAAATAAAAATATAAATATACACTGCTGGCCACCGTAAATGCAACACCCTGAAGGAAGCATGCAAATAATATGAAATTTACAACATGCATTAGCGGAGGTGAGATATGCAAATGATTCGAATTTCAGCGCAGACGCACATCACGCGCGCCTGTGGCGCCACTTCAAAGCGCTATTTAAGGCTTGGAGATTTCGACGATCTCAAGTACGGCAATTGTGTTTTTCTTGTGGTTTTTTCAAAAAAACGATCAATTATGCCTCGTAGAAAACAGCGATCATCTTTTGATCAAGTATCCGAGTTCGACAGAGGAAGGATAGTGGCCTACCGAGATTGTGGATTCAGGGAAATCGGTAGTCGTGTTGGACGAAACCAAACAACTGTAATGCGGATATGTGATCGTTGGATGCAGGAGGGTACGACGGACCGACGTGTTCGATCGCATCCACCTCAGTGCACCACTTCACGTGATGACAGGCATATTGTGCGTATGGCAGTGACGGATCGCTCAGCCACATCACGAACCATAGCACAGCACATTCAGTCTGTACCGTATCATCCAGTGTCTGCGCGTACCATTCGACGCCGTTTACAGCAGAGTGGTCTGTCCGCAAGACGTCCATTGCTTCGTCTACCCTTGACGCAGAACCACAGACGTTTCCGCCGCCAATGGTGCGATGAAAGAAGGATGTGGACGGCAGAATGGAATGAAATTGTCTTTACTGACGAGTCACGCTTCTGTCTGCAACACCACGATGGTCGGATTCGAGTCTGGAGACACCGTGGAGAGAGGATGCTGAACAGCTGCGTTATGCACCGCCACACTGGTCCTGCACCGGGTATTATGGTATGGGGCGGTATTGGATATCACTCTCGCACTCCTCTAGTACGCATTGCCGGTACTTTAAACAGCCAACGCTACATCTCCGAGGTGTTGGAGCCAGTTGTCCTTCCTTACCTTCAGAGCTTGCCCACAGCCATATTTCAACAGGATAATGCGCGACCACACGTGGCACGCATTGTCCAAGGGTTCTTCGTCAATCGCCAGATTGAATTGCTTCCCTGGCCAGCTCGCTCCTCTCCGGATCTTTCGCCGATAGAAAACATGTGGTCCATGGTTGCTCAACGATTGACCCAGAATACATCCCCAGCTGCCACACCAGATCAACTTTGGCAACGTGTGGAAGCTGCTTGGTCTGCTGTACCCCAAGAACACATCCAAAGTCTCTTTGAATCAATGCCGAGGCGTGTGGCAGCGGTGATCTCCAACAATGGCGGCTACTCTGGTTACTGATTTTGGCAGGAACCACACTTCACAGAAGTCTATAAATTTAATCATTTGATACTTGGTCAACATGTTATCTACAAAATAAATTTTGTTGTGATATCTCTTGTCTTTCTTGGTGTTGCAATTTGGGTGGCCAGCAGTGTAATAGAATAGTAAGCAATATAAAAATATTTGAGGATAAGTTGAACTAAACATACTTTCCCATGAAAATATAAATCAAGAAAAGCATGGCGCTCTAAAAATACGTGTTCTCCAAAAAGTTAAGTTGCATACTTATGCAACCAGAATATATTCACCATTCAAGAACATCATTATAAGTATAAGTTCCAGTGACTTTTTAAAAAGAAATTAAGGTAAACATAATTAAACAGCAAAGGTTACAACAGCGATAGAGTATAAAGTGAAAATATCGGATGAAAATAGTTGTCAAGAAAGATAGCGTAACCTATTAAAACACACTATTATAAATAAGGACTGGTAACTTATTTTATAAGTAACCGAAAGTAAGCGCACTTAAATAGTAAGCAGTCACTCAACAGTACTTTCAAGGAAAAATAAGACGCTCTAGAGTAATACAAATCCATCATTTTTTAAACGTACTAAAAATAAATGAAAGCACACCATTCTAAAAAAGGACTGGTAACTTATTTTATAAGTAACCTAAAGTAAACGCAATTGAATGGTAAGTAATCGCGCTCAATGGTACTTGCAAGAAAAAATAAAACACCCTAGAGAAATACATATGCTTCAGAATTTTTTAAATATAGTGAAAATAAATGAAAGTACATCATTATAAATAAGAACCGGAAACTTATTCATAAGCAACCGAAAGTAAACGCAATTGAATATTAAATAACCACTCAACTGTACTTGCAAGAAAAAATTAAGCGCGTGAGAGAAATAAGTACGGTTTAGAATTTTTTAACTGTACTAAAAATAAGTAAAAGCCCACCATTATAAATAAGAACTGGTAACTTATTTTATAAGTAACCAAAAGTAAACACTATTGAATATTAAGTAATCCCTCATTGGTACTTGCAAACCGCCCTCTCAATGAGAGGGAGAGAGAGCATCCTTACCGGTGACAGTGGAGGGAGACATGGGCGCACCGGCGGACACCTGCGTGCTCTCCGAAGATGTGAAATCGGTGTTTGTCGAAGTTGTGGAAACTTCCTTCGTCACCTGGCCCTCGACCAATAGCAGCTCTTCCCCGTCCTCTGGCTGGGGGCAGGAGTCGCCCACTGCCACGTCCACGGCCGTGGGAAAGCGCTTCCCCTCCGCCGCTGGGGGGGAGGAAGCCGGAGAGGAGAGCGGGGACGGGGATCGGGATGCAGAGGATCGGGATGGAGAGGATGCCGGAGAGGGAGAGGACTCGGCGGAGATGTACTTGTCGTAGTCTTCAGGGGAGCACTGAACGAAAGAGAAATCGGGGATTAGAATTATTACAGTGGATTCCTGAAGTGTTTCTATTTTGGGTTTTAAACTTTTATTGGTGCTCGAAACTGTTCGGTATACTAGTTGGAGTGAACTGGATGAAGTGAAGTTTGTTCTAACAATTGATTTTAATTAACAGTAAAAATAATTTTTTTTTTCAAATTGACGTATCTTAACGTGTTGCGACCTAGTTATCTTTCTATATTGTCAAAAATTTAAAAACTTACCAGAACAAGCTCTGCGTCGAAAATAAGGAAATGAACAAATCCGCCATCCTCGACACTGTTGAGAATTTTCTCACCAGTGTGATTTTAAACTAGCGAAAGTGGTCCAATCGAGACCTATTCTCGACTTAACATTTGAGAAGTCTTATTTGTTTTATGTTATCAAATCCACTAATGAATGACACTAATGCTTCACCGCCTTTGCAAGCGACCTAGAAGGGCTTAATTAAAAAAGATAGGGTAACGTATTAATGCATATATACTGGGATAACATATTTAAACTCGGGTTTTCCTCTCGTTAATTACTGATGATGGTGGATGTTTGTTCCGCCGAAATATCTATCAACCATTTTGTCACTTGTGTAATCATTAGTAGTTATATTTTGAAGTTTTTAAAATTTTTAATTACCAAATTGATTAAGTTTCATTTCTGTATCTATCTTTCTATGTTTTTATCGCCTTTTGCTGTTATAGTTCGAAGTCCATTTGAGTAACGTTTGAAGAATAGTAACCATAAATATATGTGAACGTTATAGGGAGTTTATATAGCATCGAATAACTAATTTAACTAATAATATACTGACAAAGTAAAGAAATGAAATACAAACAATTGATTAGAACGATAGAGACAATTTAGAACAAAGGGAGTTACAGTTATAGAAATTACTACAGTTACAGAAATGACTACGTAACATTGTGCGTGAATTAAATGTAGTTTATAGAGCAAAAATTTTATGGAGACAGTACTTTCAAAATCACGAAATTTGATCGAAAATTTAATTTTTTAGATCTTGGCGTTAAAAATTAATTGATGTCAAAAACTGTGGATAGCAAAATGAGTTTTTCAATTGCGATTACTTTTAACAGAAGAGTTACATATGCAACATCATAAAACATATAATAGAAAAGTATATTAAATCTGCTACAAAAACACATTTTCCTCCGATTGAGTTTTCTGACAATCTTCGGATTTCAAAATGTTTCCTGCACATCGGGTTTCAATAGAATTAAATGAAAATTTTTGCAGTACAAATATTTTACATGGGACTTGACAATACACGGAAAATTAGTGCGCATGGTACTTAACAATTTTTTCCAGTTTATCAAAATTTTTGACCACAGTTTATGTAATAACTTCGCGCAACTTAATATTTTTAAACCAAACTTTATACTCTAAAGTGCTAGAAAAACTAGTATAAGCGAGCCTATGCAAAATACGTGACAACACCACATCCGCACGTCATTGGTTGCGTCTGCCAGTGCATATATAAAGCGATAGAAATCATAGAAGCACAACTGCTCCCTCTATGAGAATGTCAAGTTATCACGATTTAAGCGATTCTCAACACAGTTTAATAGTTGGAGCTCGTGAGATGGGTCATAGATTGGAAGCATTTCGGAGGAGGTATTTTCACGTACTACCATTTCAAGGGTGTACCGTGACAACAAGAATTCTGGAAAACCTGCAACTTAAGACAGCAGTTTGGTCTTGAAAAGACTCTGGGTGAACGTGATCAGTGTCGGCTGTCAAAAACCATTTCACGCGATAGGGTACAACACTGTCTCAAAAAATATCGGAATTCAATGATAGGCCCTCAAGAAACATCAGCATGAGGACTGTGCAACATTCCCTCAAGGTATGGGCTTTAGGAGGCCATGGCCAACTCAAATACTCTTGATGAATATTCGACACACAACTATGCGACTTGCCTGTACTCGAGAACACTGCCACTGGACACTTGATGACTGGAAACGAATAGTCTGGTCTAACGAGTCGCATTTCCAACTATTTCGGGCAGATGGAATGATCCGTGTATGGAGAAAACCGCATGAAGACATGGATTCTGTATGTCAACAGGGGATTATACAGGCTTGTGGTGACACCCGTACTGGTATAGCGTATGTTTAGCTGGCATTCAATGGGAAACCTAGTACGTCTACAAACGTCTCTGACAGGTGAACGCTGTGTGCCTCCTTTCTGACGAGTTACACCCGTTCGTCCTGCCTTCATTCTGATGGGTTTGGTCTCTTCAAACAGGGCAGTCTGCTGCCACTAAAGTCTAGACACTTCAAGTTATGGAAGAACTCATCGGAGTTTGAGGTCTTACCATTTCCTCATAAATTACGAGATCCCAACGTTATCGAAACATGTGGATGCCATGCAACGCGCTGCGGAGCATACAAATCCTACAACTGAATTATAGATCGCTCGGTGTTTAGTACCTACAGAATACTTCAGTCAGCTCCTGAAGTCCATGCCCTGTCGTATTTCTGCAGTTCTACGCTTCCGTGGGATGCCTACCAAGTATTAGACCAGGGCCCCCCACGTAGGCGGTGCTGCCGTTGCCATGGAAACGGGGCCCGTGGGTCAGGGGGTCCGCAAAGGAGAAAAAAAAATTTGATTAAAAACCAAAATTCATAATACTGGCGACGATGTTGAAAATAACGTTTTCCCATGTCAAATTGAAATGTAAAAATCCCTTAACTAAAACAACTAAGTAGGGATTTGTAGTACCACGATAGGTGTAGTCCCGGCTCAAGGTCAATGTTGCTAATTTTAATCTCCATCTCCTCTCCCTCCATCCCTCCTACCCTGCTCAAATACTCGCGCGTCGCATAACTTATGATGAATCGCTCAGTGTCCAGTCACCACACCAGACTGCGTGCTTTGTTTGTTAGTTTGAGTGAAATTGTTTTTGCGTTAAGCAGTGGGCTACTAGTTTTTTCGATTTCAGTTATTAATTGTATTATTTTGAAATCCTAAGTGTGAAAGTTTATTATTATTACTGTGTTTTATAGTGAGTTTAGTTATGTCTACTACGAGTAATTTCAAGCATAAATATGGATCTCAAAAACGAAAGTTGAAAGCAATGAAAGAAGCAACAGGTGCTGTAGGACGACAGAGTATTACAAAGTTTTTTAAAAAGAGTGACGACAGTGATGACCATCCTTTCTCTGTTGAAGATGGAAATATTGAAAGTGAAAGTTTACCTCCGTGTAAGACAAATGATTCTTATACATTGATGGTGTCAAGTGAACCGATCGAAACTAATGACGATACAGGCAAGACTTCCCCTATGCTCCAGGGAGGAAAATTCTAGACTGTTAATAAGAGTAATTGTCCAATTGACAACGGGACTGGTGAGATTTGTACCAATGATGACAGTCTTACCGATCAAGGTACATGGCCAGAAATAATTAATGACATTAGCCGGCAGAATACTGTCCCTCAGAATAATATCAAAGTTGAGGAAGACATTCCCGAGGGACAAAACAGGAAAACTGTTCCCTGACTATCTTCTCAATTCTAAATCTGCAAACAATCGAGAGCAGTATACAAGAGATTGGTTAATCTGCAGCTCTTCAAAACAGACGCTTCATTGCCTTGCATGTACTCTGTTTGCTACTACCCCAAAAAGAAGCAAATTGGCAGAGGATTTTCTCGGCTCAATTCGAGTGGAAAATGTTGTATAACAAACCTCCCAAACATAAAAACAGCGGTGAACATCGAAACTGCTATTGTCAATGGAAATCCCTCCAACATTCAATTAATTCCAAAGGTATTGATAGTGGTCTTCAAAAACAAATTTTAAATGAAGCAGAAAAATGGAAGGCAATATTACAAAGAATTTTGGACGTAACACTGTATCATCAAGCCTTTCTAAGGGATAATATATCGATTGGTGATGTAAATAATGGAAACTCTCGGAATCTTGGAGTTAATAGGAAAATACAATGAAATTACAAGGGAGCACTTGGCTAAAGTAAAAACTCTTCTATTACAAGGAAAAACATGAAAGGTCAAGCTCACTACTTATCTTGAATGAGTCAGAATGAGTTCATTTCACTTTGCGGTGGAAAAGTGTTAAAAGTTATCCTTGAAGAAAGACAAGGAAAAAGCGATTTACTATGGGTTGATCGTTGATGCAACTCCTGATGTATCAAGAACAGAACGTATTTGAGATATGTCACTCAAAATAAAGGCACAAAGCAATACGAAATAAAAGAAAAATTTTTAAGTTTAAACTTTAACGAAAAAGCTGAAGATATTACTAATGAAATTATAACTGTTCTAGCAGAAAATAATATCCTTCTTGAGGACTGTAGGGCTTAAGGGTACGACGGAGGGTCAAATATGTGTGGAAAAGTCAAAGGAGTAAAAACAAGACTATTAGAAAAAAAATGGTGTAGCATTTTATTCTCCATGTGGAGCTCACTCCTTAAACAGAATAGGAATTAATGCAGCTAAAATGTGCCCAGAGGTTACGAATTTCTTTGGAAATTTGGAAACAATGTACTCCTTTTTTTCACATAGCCCAGCTAGATGAAACATTTTGACAACTGAAGTGCCACTTTCCCTAAAAAAGCAATCACAAACAAGATGGTATGAACGATTTGAGACCGTGGTTCCAGTCGCAAAGCACTACCCAGGAGTATTAAAGACCTTGGAGCGAGTTTAAGCGAGTTGCAGGTCAAGCCTCGAACCAAAAGCGTATAACAAAGTTATAGGTCTAAAGAAATAGTTTCTTTTCAAGGCCTCTGTATGACAGTCTTTTGGTTTAAGTTGTTGGGCTGCATTAATGAAAGAAGTGTAATAATTCAGTCTGAAGAGATTTCTCTGGACATCCAGGTCAAACTGATAAATGACTTACATGAGGACATGCAGCGACTCAGATACTCGTGGACAGAAATCCTCAACGAGTCACGCTTAGTAGCGCAAACAATGAAAATACCATCTTCGTTTCCGAAAACCAGAAGTCGTCCTTCTCTTTCATCAGAAAGCCTAGTTAATACCGAATAAAATTTTAAAACTAACGTAGTTTACAGAACTTTGAGTTTTATTTTATATGACCTCAAAACAAGATTTGAAACAAATAATTCACTAACTGAAATTTTCAGTCCAATTCTTAAATTCAACTCGTTGGAAGAAAGTTATTTGAAATGTAAGGATACAAAACTAGTCGCACTTACGAAAACGATTTATCAGTGAACTTTTGTGATGAGATTTTACATCTAAAACATATTTCAAACACAGTGTTTCAGGTTCTGACAAATTCTCAAAATAACCCGTTACAATTACTTAACTCAATCTATGAAAAACAATTTGAACCAGTTTATATGAATGTTTGTATTGCCCTCAGAATTTTTTGTATGATTACAGTAACAATTGCATCAGAAGAAAGAACATTCAGTAAGCTTGGAAACGTATTGAAGACATGGCAACGCTCATCAATGAGCCAAGAACGACTTAATTCGCTGGCTGTATTGGCCATTGAACACCGTCTTGCTTCAAGCATTGACTCCAGAGATGTAATTAATACATTCTCCATGATGAAAACAATAAAATGTTAAATAATTGATTCATGTTTGTTTTTCAAGATGGACACTTATATTTTTTCTATTAAGTATTATTAAAGTTTGAATTCTATTTTAATCAGTTGCTTTGATTTTTAATTTCAATTGTAGAATTGTACATATACAAATAACATTTTGATTTTCCGGATATTAAAAGTGTATGTTACTAGTTAACTATGTTTATTAACCAAATGTTTATTTTTGTTTATTCAACACTATACCTAAATGTCTTGCTGCTTATTATATGGTATATCGTATATGTCACTTATAAACTTATATGGAGTATGTTTTAGGTTTAAACTGTGGAAAATGCTTCAAAATTCAAAATGTCTCTGTTCAAACATAAACAGTGGAAAAGGGCGAGGTGGGGAGCAACGGGGGCAACAGATTGGGGGCCTGTATTAGACTGATGTACCAGTTTTTCTGGCACATCTGTGTACATAGGCTTTTAGTAGAAACAAAATAGTGTGCAAATTTATAACAATTGAATAATAACTGCAAAAGTGTTTTGAAAGTCCTTTAGGGCAGGATTTATAAAGTTCACCCCAAGAAAACTTAAAGGCATTTTTGATTGAGAAGTCTGGTTTCGTATTGAATTAAGTACGTTGCGTGCATCTGAGTTCGTGTCCTGTTTACGTATTATAGAACTATCCACATGCAATGTTTACGAACTAGTCGACCCACACAGAGCATCTGTGCTGCAGGGTCCATTGTTGGTATCTATTGATGACATGTTAAACTCTCTAAAATAGGTTTGTCTTGGATTGGACAGCGATAGAAATCTATCACTTATTGTATTGGTATCAGTTTTGTTCATCATTCTAGTAAAACTTTTTAGAAACAATATTTCAGATGATTAATGATTTTTAAATTATGAAACAATTTTTCATAATTCGGAGAAAAAATATTAACATTAAAATGGCTAAATACAATTGGATTCGTAGATGTATATCTTATGAGAAATAACAATCCATGCAAAAAGCCGAAATAACAGGCAAAATAAGCATAAAATGCAAATAAATTAAATCTCTACATGTATACAGTTGTTTACTCCACATTTGTATTCAAATCACCTAACCATTTTTGAATGGATTCAAGTATGTTTTTATTTCACATTTCATATTTCCTAACGAAATAAAATTTATCAAAACTAAAAACAGAATTTTATGTATTTTTAGTTTTTATGTTTAATTTGTGTCCTTTTTATGAAATTATGATAAATGTGCACAGTTGGCAAAATGTGCAATGTTGTGTGTGATGACACTATCAGACTATTCGAAATAAACTAAACCTAACTTCAAGGTACCACAACTATATTCCTTAGAATTAAGTAGGTGATTGATAAAATTTATCTTCCATTGGTATTTATGACTTCATATGGCAATGAATTAGAGTCTTATTCGGAATTTCATTAAACCATTTTCTTCACACTGTTCACTTAATGAACAATGGAAAAGCAGCATTTTAGAAGTATTAGAGCTTCGAATACTTTGACCAAAAATGTATAAAGTTATGAAATTAAGAACCATACCTAAAATGTATAACTACAGTTTAATAATATTGAAGGTTGAGAGCCAAAATTAAAATTTAAATTGCTGTAATCTTTGGTTTTAAATCCACGTTACATTTAAGTGAAAGTAGTGTAAATTGTTGATAGTTTTAAGAGTTCTATACCGGTCTTCTGTAACAGATTATCTCTTGCGCTAAAGGTTGGGTTCCAAAAGAAGCTGCTAGGATGTTCGCACATTCGGCTTCCATTTTCATCAAATTCTCCATATCATATTCTTTGGATGACTTTGGTGGATCTTGAGTGGGTGGTGGCACTAAAGAGAAAAATACACCAAGCGTTTCATTTACCAATAACAATGTATTATACAATCTCCCCGATTGTGATTAGTTTTGTTTGAAATTAGTTCTTGCTCTCACATGAAGTTTAACTCTATGGAACTGAATAAATTCAACAATCGAATCCTCCAGTTTGAAAAATAACTAGAATTTTTGGAGTTCCAGTTTTCGGAGATTTTGTGGAGCCAAGAATCACAATTCCCGAACAACTGTGAAGCTCATTTCTCTCATAACCATAATTCTATTTGGATAAATTTTAAATGAAAAGCTATGTTTTACTAAAAAAGATAGAACTTTCGTTTACTTAGACAAATAATCAAACATTTAGTTTTCAAATTTAACAGTATTCAGTATTTTTTTCTCAAAAAAGGTTATATATTGCCAATTGACAAGTGAAATCGTGAACTACCCTTTAAAATTCTGTTCCAGTTGTAAACTGTATATAGTTTTAATTTCTTCCAATTTATAAATCATTAAAAACTTAGAAAATATTTATTTGTTGAAACTATTTAATTTTAATGCTTTCTGTAATACTTTCAAGCCAGTGTATGAATTTGCAATGTTCCGTTCTATATGCGTAAAAAGTTATAGAATTTAAAACAAAACGTTTTTCAACACCGATATTTGAGAATTTAGTCCAAAATGTTTACACACATAGTGTTAGAAAGACAATAGGCTCTTAAAATCGATTGAAAATTTGAGTTTCCTTTAAGTGTCTTGAACACTATTGCAGAAAATTTTTTTTAAAGAATATGTACCACTTAATCCATTCCTTTTTCAACTTTTAATTTTAAGACATTAAAAGAATAAAATAAATTGTTCTCATTTACCTGTGTCTGTCTTGTTACATAAGAATTTTACTTCTTCTTTCATAGGTAGCTTTTGTTGGGCGGTACAGACAAAATGTGTAGATGGTTCTTTAACCTCTCGAGGAATTTTTTCGATTTCAAATCTTATTGGATATGGCTGAATAGGTCTATAGTTTGTATGGACAACATTTTTAAAAGAGACATGTGACGTCGAAGTTACAGGTAATTTCTTATTAAGCATGTTTTCAAACAAGGGTTTGGCAACAGAATTTCCTGGCAAAGAATTATCATTTACAAAATTACCTGTTAAATTTCGGAGAGTCTCTTGCGCTTCTTGAACACATCTTATATTATCTTCCACATTCATTTCTATATCATTCAGCTGACCTGAATCCGGTTTAGTTTTATATACAGTGAATTGGTTGCACATTTGGTTGTGTTCTTGTTGAGCATTCATTGGTTTGTTTAGATTTGTCTTTGACTTGTCACCATCCAGAATCATGCCGTCCTTGGTGACTTGGAAAGTATTTTCTTGCTTACACAATGGGGTGGTTGTATAACAAATCTGTTTGTTCATCGGAATGCATCTAGTGTTAGCAATCCTTTTATTTGGTTGCTTGATATTACCCGTTTTATTTATGAGTAAACTCTTATGGTGCGTATGTTGTGTGTTGTGTTTTAGTGTTGACGACTCCTCTTGTACCTTATTCTTAATTTCAGCATATCCGCAAACTTGATTTCCTTGAAATTTGTTTTGGGGAGTGATCTGATTGCTGCTGAATTTCGCCACTTCAGAAAAATGCGTTATGTTTTGATTGTTTCTAATGCTTTGTTGTGATACCGCATAATTGTTTAGCTGCCTAATTTGGAACTCTTCGCATTGGATATCGGAGCTTTTACTAGAGGCATTTTTTATCATTCCAAAAAAAGTTCCTTGTTGTATTTGATGTTGAATTGGTTGAGATACGGTTTGTTTGATTACGTTATTATCTGTGGGTGGAGCAACGCTTTCTTGTTTACTATTTAGCTGTAAGTTTGACTTTTTATCATCTGTTTGCTGAATACTTTGGCATTTGTTTTTAAACGGTTCACTGTTCATTGTCTTGATATTGTCAACAGGAACACTCTTTTTATCACAGGCTTTAGGTCCTTCTTTTTTGGAATTATCTTTCTTCTTCGTAACAATTTGCACACTGTCAGCTTTAGCCGCTTTGGCTTGTTTCGCGTCGTTAGGAGCAACACTGTTAGAGACGGGTTGTGGTCTTTTATCATCCTCATTACCATCGGATTCTGTCTTAATCGCATTAGCTGTTTTTGTGTCACTTTCCCCCACTTCCACTTTGACTTTCGTCTTCTTTTGTGCGTTGGCGTCATTGGCGTTTTTGCCCGAATCCGCAGCGGTTGAGCGGTTTTTATTTTCGCAGCTTTTTGTGACTTTGTCTGATTTTGTCTTGAGGCATTCGCTCGAATCACTATCAGCGTCCTCCATTTCGTATTTTATTCCTTTGGAAATGGAAGGAGTTGAACTGCCGCTGCTCGTGCCAGCGTCGTTTTTCTGTTTCTTTTCGTTCTGCACGACGTTTGATTTCCTTTGAAACCTTTCAGAACTCTTTGAATCATTCTCCTTCAATTTCCCTTGAGGTGGTGTAGCGTTTTTGTTGTCCTTGATTTTAGGCGAGCATCTGTCATCGTCTTTGACGGAGTTTTGAGTTTTTCTAGAATTCACAACCGGAGAACTGGTCGTCGATCGGGACGATTCTCTAACTGGGGGAACCTCGCAGCCTTTTCTAGAACGCTTTTCTTGAGTAGGAGTGTGGCAATTTCCAGAATCTGAAAAGGGATGAAATTTTAGGATAAAGCAGTATGACAAGACATACCAAATTATGTTGTGCCTGCACAGATCACACACGGTTTAAAAAGATGTAATCTTGAAATTTCACATCGATTAATTTAAAGATAAAACAAGGAAAATTGAAACTAAAAGTTAGTACGCAGTCCACGAAAAGATCTGCGCGTCATAAATAAAAATATGTGTCAAACATTTTCTCCACATAGAATTTAAAAATACACTGCTGGCCACCCAAATTGCAACACCAAGAAAGACAAGAGATATCACAACAAAATTTATTTTGTAGATAACATGTTGACCAAGTATCAAATGATTAAATTTATAGACTTCTGTGAAGCGTGGTTCCTGCCAAAATCAGTAGCCAGAGTAGCCGCCATTGTTGAAGATCACCGCTGCCACACGCCTCGGCATTGATTCAAAGAGACTTTGGATGTGTTCTTGGGGTACAGCAGACCAAGCAGCTTCCACACGTTGCCAAAGTTGATCTGGTGTGGCAGCTGGGGATGTATTCTGGGTCAATCGTTGAGCAACCATGGACCACATGTTTTCTATCGGCGAAAGATCCGGAGAGCGAGCTGGCCAGGGAAGCAATTCAATCTGGCGATTGACGAAGAACCCTTGGACAATGCGTGCCACGTGTGGTCGCGCATTATCCTGTTGAAATATGGCTGTGGGCAAGCTCTGAAGGTAAGGAAGGACAACTGGCTCCAACACCTCGGAGATGTAGCGCTGGCTGTTTAAAGTACCGGCAATTTGTACTAGAGGAGTGCGAGAGTGATATCCAATGCCGCCCCATACCATAATACCCGGTGCAGGACCAGTGTGGCGGTGCATAACGCAGCTGTTCAGCATCCTTTCTCCACGGTGTCTCCAGACTCGAATCCGACCATCGTGGTATTGCAGACAGAAGCGTGACTCGTCAGTAAAGACAATTTTATTCCATTCTGCCGTCCACATCCTTCTTTCATCGCACTATTGGCGGCGGAAACGTCTGTGGTTCTGCGTTAAGGGTAGACGAAGCAATGGACGTCTTGCGGACAGACCACTCTGCTGTAAACGGCGTCGAATGGTACGCGCAGACACTGGATGATGCGGTACAGACTGAATGTTCTGTGCTATGGTTCGTGATGTGGCTGAGCGATCCGTCACTGCCATACGCACAATATGCCTGTCATCACGTGAAGTGGTGCACTGAGGTGGATGCGATCGAACACGTCGGTCCGTCGTACCCTCCTGCATCCAACGATCACATATCCGCATTACAGTTGTTTGGTTTCGTCCAACACGACTACCGATTTCCCTGAAAGATAATCCACAATCTCGGTAGGCCACTATCCTTCCTCTGTCGAACTCGGATACTTGATCAAAAGATGATCGCTGTTTTCTACGAGGCATAATTGATCGTTTTTTTGAAAAAAACCACAAGAAAAACACAATTGCCGTACTTGAAATCGTCGAAATCTCCAAGCCTTAAATAGCGCTTTGAAGTGGCGCCACAGGCGCGCGTGATGTGCGTCTGCGCTGAAATTCTAATCATTTGCATATCTCACCTCCGCTAATGCATGTTGTAAATTTCATATTATTTGCATGCTTCCTTCAGGGTGTTGCATTTACGGTGGCCAGCAGTGTATTTTTACTCGATGAAAATGATCTTGGATGACTTAATGTTAGTTTACGATATCTCAGTAATACTATCTGTAAACAGTTTTCTTTTTAAGTACAATTTTGTAAACAAGAATACTTATGAGCCTTAAGATAAAGAGAGCACTTTGCTTATGCTCTCGTGGATAGGTGGTTATCTATCAACGAATGATACTTTTAATCCACGACTTTATTTTACTCAAATAAAGAGCCATATTCTACAGTAAATAAACTGGTATGATTATCTTAAAAAACGAAATTAATACTCTAAATTTTGAATAGAAGGAACCTCAAGCCCCATCTATTCTCAAGAAGTTTATCAATGAACGAATGATGCTTTTAATTCACGAGTTTATTTTTCTAAAATGAAGTCATCAGTAGAGTAAATAGAATACAATTTTTTAAAACGAAACTATCATGACTGTAAAAAAGCGAGTTTTAAAATAGAGTAATTACCTCTCCTTTTGAGGATAGGTGATTATTTATGAACAAATGATACTTTTAATTCATTAGTTTATTTTTTCAAAGAAAGAGCCGTATTCCAGAAGTAAAACGAAATCATTTCAAAAGCTATTTCTGGCTTTAGGAAGTACAAAGAATAAAGAATTATTTTTTTGCGTTTTAATTTAAAATTTAAGAGTCGAAGGAGTCTGAAGGCAGTACTCATGCTCCATACCCATTCATTCTAAAACAGAACCTCTCACTTTTGTTTAAGCTGTCTGCTGCCTTTCTGTGACTTCTCTCCGACCTCGTTTCCTGAGCTGCTTCTTTGGAACTGTGTTTTCCCGCTAAGCCGCCATTGACGATTGCAGTCGACTTAGCGGGGGATTCTTGAGCACTTTTCCGGCCGTTCACTTTTTCTCCGCGCCTGTTGTCACTTGTTGACTGTCCGTTGCTTGACTTTTTTTCCGTTTCCTGACCGACTTTGGAACAGTCGGAGGAAACAGATCGCTTCTGGTCCGATCGCCTGGTCTTCGCCACCGTGAATTCATGACTCGAACTGTCCAACAGTTTTCGTTTCTTGGCCGCCAGAGGGCAGCCGGCCACCCTGCGTGAAACATGAATTAGTCGTTACATGTAGAACATACATATCAGAACTTTCGTTAGTTATATCGTAGGCCCTATAGCAAAGAGAAATCAATCTACCAAAAAGTACTTTATGGTTGAGATCCGTTCCCCTACTATATATGCTACTACCTTTTAACCCTCATGGTGGTTGTCTCTACGAGGTATCTCGTCATTAACAAAACTGACCAGATCTTGGGGGACGAGATATCACGTTTTCCGAAGAAAACTGGTCAGATCTTGATCTCGTCAGCATCAAAAGATAGATAATGTATTGATGACATCTCGTCATTAGCAAAAGTGGTCAGGTCTTGATGGACGAGATATCCTGTCGAAACCACTTTGAGGGTTAAATTAACTATTGTAGTGATGGGTAGGTTCCCATAAGTACTCCCCTTCTAGAATTTTGCACAGCTGGATTCGAATGATTGACAATCAGTCAATTACGTGAGATCGTGAGAGTTGTATAATGATTATGGGTGCATTTTTCCACAATCGTAGTCTTGTAATGGATGATTGCTACTATTTGCTTTAGCAGTGAGTGAAGGTTTGAAGTTTAGTGGCAATGAAGAGTGAAACCGTAATTGCAGTGTCTGTTATCATATTGCTTCAGATAGTTGTTGGAAGTGGGTTTTTTTGCATTGTTGATTTAAATGCTCATCGTGGACCATACATCGAAGTGCAAGGAGCACCATTTGGCATGTCTGAGAGCCATGCGTGTTCATGATCATGGCGTGTAGAAACAAAACAAAATCAACTAATTTCAATCTACCAAAGTGTACTTCAAACTGTTGAGATACATTGTATTGCTATATATACTACTATATTTTAAGTTAATTAGTGTAGTGATGAGTAAGTTCCTAACCATGAATATCCAACTTCTGCAACTACTATTTTAATCTAAGTGCATTTTCTAAATTGCTATTCGATGCTTCATTCTATGGAAACGGCAAGAGTTCAAATTCGTAGCCTAAATAATCCAAACTGATATATAGTTTCTTTCTATGTGTTATCCATTTTATCCAAAACTAAACCTTTAAATATGTTTGCATTATTGTAAGCTAATTTACGTAATTATAGTTGAAATAGGTTAGTTGCAGAATGGTTTAGTTATCCTTTGGACTATTCAATATTTATTGCTTCCGAAACTTGAAAAATTAGAAAAGATAGGTTAGTTGTAAATGAAATATAATCAGATAGTTACAAGTGAATAAAAAATTCGTATGACTAAAATGTTTGAAAATATTTTTTATTTATCACTATATAGCGCTTTATAAACTTTTTCTGGAAACTTTTTGAAAAGCAAGTTCACCTGCATTTCAATATAAAAAGTACGAAACAGAAAGAACGCAAACCCATTCGGGATTAGAAAAACAAATTATATACTTACGTTCTGTGTTTGGTAAATTTCCCATTGATGTGACCAGACCCATCGCAACCTCGTGTTGGACAGCTAGAAAAAATATAATTGTTTTTCGAACACAACATATTTAACACAACACTCTTAGAACTGAAAAGCTTAGATTAAAAAAGTTTTTTTACTAACAGGTATGGTTTTATACCTGAAAGATACGAGATATTTCCACATAAAGTATCCGTAATAATTAAAAAAGGTTGCTTTGAAAATTATGTTTAGTAGAATAAATGTTCAAATTATACGAATATGATTTAGATGATCATTTAGAGTACGTAAAATAAATTTCCAGAGATGAAAATAACAATGGAAGCTGATTTCATATAACTTGAAAACAATATTTGTAAATACTTTTCTTCAACATATTTGAAGGTAAGCATTTCGACGAAATACTTAAAATTGGAAGCACCATTAAGCTTTCTTATATCATATATGAATGATTAAAATTTGATGCATTTTATAAGTTTTCATAGTGCTAGGGAAAGCTTTTTCAAAATAAGCATCTACAAGTAACACGTTTTTACACAAACAGTCATGTTTGAGGAGATTGTAAAATTTGATACTTTACAAAAAGTTATATATTCCCTGACATTTATCTTACGTCCATTTGCGAAAATAAATTTAGTATTTGACATTAAAAAGTTTTCTTTCAAAAGTACACAAACCGCTTTTATTGACATTGCAGAAAATCCAATTTTCAGTTTCTTTCTCTTTTGACCTGATACATAACACTTTTCTAAGACTAAACTCTTCATTTATGTTTTTACTCCAAACGCAATTTAACATTTGTTGTAAATCAAGTGTCTCGAGGCTTTCAACTTTTCAGATCTTCCGTCGTAGGTAAATATTAGCAATCTTTATCTGAACAAACGCATTTTCAACTTAGGTACAACCCCTAATTTAATAGAAGCAATTTGCGTTTAATGGATTTCGCCATCTAATTAAATTTATTTCCAGTGTAAGCGAGCCTTCTCTTTCTTCAAAATCGATTAGGAGTCTTAAGATTAAACAATTTCGTGAGTCTTGGTTGTCTCTCTTCCGAGAAAGTTGTACGTTTGTCTAAGCAGCAGAGAAATAAAAAGTCGGTTTTGTTCACAGATGTTATTAGAGAGGCGCTGCAAATAAAGCGACAAAGCATCTAAAAATTTCAGCAAAACGTGAAACTCGCGTCATTGTATTTAAATTTCAGACCATTAGGATAATTTGAGTTGAATAATAACATATTTTAATGCTATTTCTTAGGACTTCAATACGATCTCAGCATGATTACTAGTATTCAAAAACATATTTTTTATTCAATGAATTCTTGTATTTCATAAAACATTCTCCATTTTGTTCAAGTTGAATACTTTTTAGTCTTATTTTAAACTACATTCAAAATATTTTCTCATTAAAGTACTCTTTTGGGGAAGGGAGTTAAAAACAACTAAATAATAAACATAATTATTTTTAACTCTGAAATTTTATTTTGAAAAAGAAATAGAAGTATGTAACGCATTAAAAATTCATCTAGCTATACAGAAATAGTGCTTTGCGTTTTTATATTCTGATAAGAAATTTGAATTAAAATAATTTGAATTCACTTAGATCTTACCAATTTCATGGGAAAAAGCAATAATTTAGATTAAGACACGAATTAATTTTATTAAAGTGAAACGATTCCATTTGACCAAGTTGTAACTGAAAGATAATTATCTCATTACACCACACTTTTTTGTTTTATAATTTAAATTTCATTGCGGAAAATTTTCAGTGAAGCTTTTTTAAAAGTATGTCCTACATTTTGATATTACTATTTCTTATTAATGTAAAATAGGGGTCCACATATTAGAAAGTTGTATATGTAATGAATATAGCTTTTTCTATGAATACGTTTCACTAGAGTGTGATCACGATTCATACAAACGTATTAAAATAATAAGACAAAAAGCAGTACTCACCAAATACTTTCTTGAGATGAGCCTTTAAAATAAGGAAAGAAAGAAATTTATTTTTCTACGCTAATGAACGAAGTACAGTATGAGAAGTGTAAACTGTCTCAGATATGTACTGTCTCAGAAATATATAGTACAAACTGTCTCAGAAATGCACAGTTTAAACTATTATTCGTTACTTACCCGCAGGACCTCTTGATCGTGTATTTGGACGTGAGTCGTCAACCTGAAAATAAAAAAATATATATAAGAATAAAATATTCCTAGAGATCATACATATAAGATCATAATATTCCGGATTATTTCTAATAAGAAAGCAATATCATTACTGTTATAGCTTAGTGCTTAAAGTAAGAAATAATGAAATGATGATCGAACTGGAGAAGCGATACTTTTGTTTCTGTTTAAACAAAGAAACCTATTTCATTCATTCCTGATTTTAATTTATGGAGTGTAATTGACATAATTTCTTACACGAATAGAAAAAGTTCTTGTCAGTTTTGATAATGGTTGATTGACAGAACTGAATATGGATTTACAGAATTAATGAATTGATGAAATATTCCGAAAATGTGATTTTAAGTTTTTAGAATTTCAGAAAGAAGAAAAGAAATTAAACAACAAATTATACTACACTTTATATTTACTTTGATTCTATAATGTAATTTAATTTGCTTATAATTAATTACGAAAATGTTAAAACGAATAAAACAAAGCAGAGTCGATTTGAAAAGTTACATTAAGAAGTATAGCTATGTTCTTGAGTTGATTACCTGCGTATTAAACAGAATTAAAAAAGTGAAGTATATAGATATAATTTATTCAGAGGTCCTCACACAATTCGAAAACTTGATAATTTTTATGCAACGATATCTTAATTTGGCAATATACATGTCTGAAAAGTTATACTATACATACCTTGCTCATTTATCTGTAGTTGAACCTAAAATTACAAGAAAACACTTTAAAATATAGTACAAGCTATTGAAAATTTTTTCTAATAGACACATTTTTTAAATTAGTAAAACACGCGATGGCCTTTTCCCATCATATTAGCTGTTTTCTTATGGACTAAAGAATTTACCAATCCTTAATAAAAAACTTCATTTCGTATGATCGTGAATTATTTACAAACGTTATTGGATTTACGTTTATCAGTGTTTAGATTACATTTATCAACGAAAGCCGTATGTCGTCGATTATGACTATAGTGAACAGATTATTCTAGATTTTCTAAATTAAATAATTTTAGAGTATATATGGTCTCCTGGAACTACATATTATCATTAATTCTTTTCATAAGCTATTTATTAAAATAAGATTTCAGAATAACTTTCTTATGACACAACTTTAGAAAAGACGAAATACGGAATACATGCATATATATTTCATATGTAGTGCTGCACTAAAAGACAATTCAATTTTAAATGTTTTAAGTTTTTTAAGAGTTTTAACCCTTTTTTAACCAAAATTTCAACTTTGAATGAATAATTATTTCAATGATTCAAACTATTCACCCTAAAAAAATTCTTAGAATTAACGTATTTAAAAGAGATCTAGGCTTATATATCTAGCATTAAGTTTTATTGGTTTGTATTAAATTTGCTAGAAAATATTAAACGGATTTCTTCATTCTTTTCTAACTCAAGTCAGCTTCACTTCCAAACCATTTCAATTTCTTATTGTATCGGAAAAATATTTTGTGTGTTACTTTTGCATCGATTTTATCCACGGATATGCTAAGTAGTTGTCAATGCCGTTATAAAAATCTATAAGAGCAGAATCTTTATTACTGGTAATGAGCAACCGGATACTATTCATTTAGTTTCAACTTAACTTAAATTTTCCTATTTTCATGGATGACAATTTCTCATAGAGCAGAACTGTTGTGGACTGTATACGGAAATCATAAACAAATTAAAAATCTCATGGAACGAGTTAGTGCAAAAATATTATAGTTACATTTAGAAATTGTTTTATGTAGGCAAAGTTATCGCTTTTTTTTAATAAGAAATTTATGTCTCTTAAGTGACCTTTATTGTGAAAAGCGGATCACATTATTTAAAAACAAGAAAAAATGATAAACCGAATGCACGCAACACGTGAAAAGGTTGATTCGAAGTTCGAAACATCTTACGATGAGGAATTTACCTTACTTTTATTTAGTTTTAGTCTTTAAACCCTTTTTGGACTTTGGATTTTGGCTTACCTTAGGAAAAGAGAAAAAATTACAGAAACAGAACAGAATTGCTATCTGTTAGCTCCAAGCAAAAAGAAAATATTTCAAGAGACAAATCAACTTATTAGTCAGGAATTAAATCTGAAAATAAAAGTAAAATATCTTCAAAATAAATCAAAGAACCATTTTTCGTCTCTTTTCAGCCTCTTTTTTCACAGAATGCTTTTTCATTCTTGCAGTCGCAATATTATTCTCATAGTTACTTACACTGATTCTTATCCATACTATGTATTCTGGTTAAATCTGAAGAAATTAAAATTTAGATAAAAACGAAAATTACCTTACATAAAATGTATTTAACGGGTATATCAAGAAGTTTCATTCTCTTGTATTAGAAGTTTATTGAAATGTTACAGTTGAGATTAAAGATAAGTTAACCTGGCGATTTAATTGCAATAATGAAATATATTGTCTAAGTAGCAGCTGGCGGCATTTCAGAATGTTTGTATATATGTTTGCATTTGGAGTGCAATTAAAGTTGCAAAACATGTTTTGGACAATGCTATTGAATGTGATAAATTGTGAGAAAATTGTAATTTGAGTTACTAGTCTTTATAATTTATTTTAGACAAATTAAAAAAAATTAAAATGTCGTTAGCCTTTTAAAACCTTAGACAGTAATATTTAACCAATTGACCTTACAGTTATGACTATTCATTTGACCTAATAAAACAAAACTTTAAGTCATTGGAAATTATTAATTAGCATGTTGTGATATGCTAGTTTAAACACTTAGTTACACTTCTGTTGAGTTAGGAAGCTATGATATTTTAATATCTAGTTGATTAAAAAAAAATTGACTAAGGTACTTATTAGGTATTTTAACAATGATGGCTAAGTATAGAACTGTAAAAAAATAACAGCGAGTAGATAAGTTAAATATTTATGAAAAAGTAGCTCTTTTACATTTCAAAATACATTTTAAAAATGTCTTTTAGTAATATAGTAATCACACTTTATTTCCGTCATAAAAGAATAGATTACAATGTCGAGCCATAAAGCAAAGTGATGAGCTACGGTTTAGTTTTCTTAACCAAAGATAATCATACTCCTTTCGTAGACTTAAAGACTTCTCTAACGATTTCTGAGATACTTTTTAGAGATAAAAACAATGTCCTCCGTCCCTGTTCCACAAATACTTTTTGATCACCTCAAGACACAAAAGCTCCCAACTTTAAAGTTAAAAATTGCGCAGGTCATTCCGTTTCTGGTTATCGAGGAGCGCAAGTTCTCTATCGACTCTCGATACTGCCTTCTTGCTACACCAACATGGCGCTAGAGATTGTTTCAGTTCATAGTGTAAATGTTTGCCACGATTACACAGAAGTGATTCAATAAAAGCTTTTGTCGCTTCATCTCGTTAATCTGAGATGGTGGTTGTCATGGCAACCATCACCGTCGGCTCTTGGGTAAGGAGCTCATTTACAAATTTCGCTTCCTATCTGTGTAGATCCTTGTTTTCCTTGCAGCTGAGAGTAGCGAGAAAACTTCGTAAGGAAATAGAAAAGCGATGAAACAAAAACTTTATAAGGTTATTTTGACAGACGGTTGTTAATTATTTGCTTAATACGTTCAGTAGCGTGTATCTAAACAGCTTTAAGATCTGTTTGGAAATACAAGAAAGTACTTACACTCAATCTCAATAAATGGAATACTTTTGGTAAAAGTAAACAGCGAAAGATTCTGCCTCAAAAATATATATAACCGAAACATTTTCTTAGATTAATAAAGGTTTATGCGGTTCGTGGCTTGAAAAGAGACTAAAACGAATAAATACTATTATTATTCAAAGAAATTTAAACATATTTTAGTTCAATTAAGTTTAAGAATATCTGAAAGTTTTTGGCAAAATTAAGTTACGGTATTTATTTAAAACGATTTTTGACATTTCTTACATTATATATGAAAAATAGTTAATAATAATTAAGATAAGGAAACTGCTTACCTCTATTATTCTATTACTTAAAAGGTGTAAGCGAAATCTTCGATTTTGACAGCAGAATTATTTTAGTTGATTAATTTTAATGTATTTATCATTAAAGCTGTCACTTTCAACACATTTTTCTTCCTTAAAGAAGCTCCAAAATATGAAAGCTGCCGATTTCTCACCTTTTGAATATTTCATCATATTTGGGTTTCAAAAGATGAATCGGAATTCTTATCCGTTCGTTTTTGTAAAAAGAAATGCTGACAATGTATTCCCATCGTGCCATGGAAATGCTGAGATGTCGTTTTGAAGAATTCAATACATTGAAAGGTAAAAATGGATGAGAAAAGGCAAAACCTAAAAGAAGTATTTTCATATAAATTTTAAATAGCCCTTTTTTATCCATGACCTTCGACGTGAATATAATGTATAAAATTCATGTGATGAAAGTATAATAATAACAACAAAGAATTAAAACATTAAAGGAATCGCAAATATATGTATTACTTAGGTTTAAGATGTATCTTATTAACGTTTATGGATTATGCGATAGGCAAATCTGTTCAAAAGGAAAACCAAGTAAGTATATTTTGGGAAATTATGTTAATTGATCCCTATAATCTTTTTTCGTTATACGATGCCTGTTGACAGGAATCTTGTCTTAAAGTACATTCCAAACTACTACGGACATCCATGTCCAGACCGATATTTTAACCTACATTATATAGTATCAAGAACTAAAGAAGCACCAAATTGTATACGATACTGTTAAGTAACATATGTTGCTTAAAATTATATTTTGAATATAATGCTGGAAATGTGTTAAATTGATGTTTTCACATTAGATAAAATTAGTCACTGGAGTCAGTATGATATGCGACAAAATAAATCAGAATTTGATGTAATCATAAATGAGCTCGAAGTCACAGTTGAAATTGGAACCATCTACAGAAAGCAAATATGATACTGGCAGACTATTCAGAGTACTGGAGTTTCATGAATCAATAAATTTAAATTTCATTTGTTCTGAGTAGAAAAATATTAGTATAAATTGAGTCACGTCTTGTATATTATATAGAAGTTATTAGAAGCTGCGAGATTGTTTAGTTAATTTCCTGATATTCAGAAACATTGAATTAAACTAAATTAATTTCATTGTGATTGGTTATGAAATACTTGTTTTTCTTTCACATAAATAAAAAACCGAAATCTATCATTCGAAAGAAGTATTTTCAATCTTTTCTTTGTAAAGAACAAAAATACATTGTTTTATAACTTTTAAAACTTAAAACTGCATACGAGTGCCTCGATTTATTTAGTTTAGTAGGTGCAGGCAGTTTATACGAGACATCTGTTATAAAAATTGCTTCCATCAATTTTATTGAAATTATAATATTATAAAACAATTTTACTGTATCCTAAGAAACGAGAATTTAAAAATTCTGCTAACATTTCATACGTTAATAAATCTTTTCACATCCTAATATTGGAAAACTTCAAAGCTCTGAAAGATATTAAACAAACACTCATTATCAAAAATGAAGTATGAAACAATTTAAAAACAATAATTTTCTGGAAGTTTTCTTTCACAAAACTTCGAGGGGGTGTCTCCTGAATTGAAATTACGAATAAAGTTTGAATAAATGACCATTCCAAAAATGTACATATAGACAAAAGAATAACGACACTTTCAAAACGTAAAATATCCCACCAATTTAAACTTTTATTTACTTGTGCCTGCCGCCTTAAAATTTCATTAGAGGTTGTCTTTCAACCATTTCCCGAAAACTTTCAAGAACTGTCTCTTTTATTTTCAAAGAAAACTACTTATTATTTTTCCCTTTTCGAAAGAATCGTATATAGAACAACTTTCATGAACAACTAACTGTTATGAACTTTCATTTGGTGCTTCCACTTTTTCCTTCTCACCCCAAATCCAATAAAAGAAAGAAAAGTTTCCCCGCAAACTGCAAACGTGAATCTTCGAAGGGAACTTTTTCTCTCTCCCAACGTCTAAAGAAGGACCCCCCCCCCCCATTATGAGAGACGGCAGAGATTACACAAGGATATCGATTTGAAAAGTCAGCATTTACTTCCACTTCTCTTCATTCGATTTTCAGCCGCATCAGATTCCTTTCTTACTCTCTATCCTCTCTATAGATGTCGCTGCCCTCCCCTCCTTCCCTTTTATTATTCGATTTGGATCACGCATTCGAAAGCAAATATTAGAGCGCGGTTTTGTTGCTGAATTTGAAGGGAGCTAAGCCTTTTATCTGGCGCATTTACGGCAGATTCCAGCCTTTTGATTTCTCTCGGATGTTGCTAGATTGTGAAAGGTAACTTATTGAACTTTATTCTTATCAGCGATTTTTCCAGATTGAAGGGGAAATAAGATGCATTATTAAGATTCGACGTTTGGAATTTTTAGTCGAATCCTTTCGCTTTGATGTTCGGAACACGGGTATTTTTTTCAACATACTTTCTATGATCTTGCATGAGATTTCTTTAATTTTGCTCCCATAAGAGTTATATACACGCGAAGAAATATTTACTGCGATAGGAAATTCAAATTATGTGGTTAAATCATTGCAGAATTCCAGGAACTTATATAACTACTTTGAAGATCACTATGACAGTTTAATCACTTCCAAAGATTTCTAAACGAAGCACTTAACAAGAACTTACTGTTATGAAATAGAATATTCTTGACATTGAGATACATTTAAATGACTGACAGTGACTGAATGGTTTAGATGATAGGCCTAGGATATATGATCATTTACCCGCCTGAGAAGAGAACTTTGAAATGTTAAAAGTAAAATATGTTATCTTAAATAATGAAGCCATTTTTTGATTTCTCATATCACTAATGTTTGTTCCTTTTTCTGGATCGAAGCTTCTTGCGCAAGTTGATTCCTTATTTAACAACTATCAGCATTGCTATCAAATGCAGTACTATTAGTGATTATGGTAAAGTAGATTTCGTTAATTTGTTGAACACTTTTTGTTTTCTAATATTAAAAGCATATAAATAACTGCATAAAATTAATCCTGTCCCGTTATTCTTAAGTATTTTTATTGGAAGTGCCTACCCGGCTTCTTAGGAGGACTGGCCTCTCGGGAATTTCTTGATTTCCTTTCTGGACCTATCCTTCACTGTTGACTGAAGTTTATTTCTTATTATGAATCAGATTAAGTGGGGGTAGTTAAATTAACGTTGCACTAGAGAAACACAATAGGCAATTGGCGACGTTGTGGGATCAATCCCATAGGGAAAGATACGAGGACAATAACTCTCAATTTTGAACCACGGTTTGATGACGAGGCAACACCTGAGCTGGAACCCCACTCTCCAAACTTCCACACCACGCCAACGTGATGACGTTGAGGCTACGCCAGATTTAACGTGCACCAGCCCCAGTATACACGACGGTCTTTTATTGAATCTATTTTCGAACTCGAAACCCTCCGGTTAATAATCTGCTACTCTACCAACCGGCCTACCGAGCACTTATAGATTACGTGAAAGCATGTGCATTCACCGAAACATAAAAATATTGAGTGTTTATTACTTAAATATATCTTTAGTTTTGTGAGTTGTTGCAACGGGATCAAGAGTACTATCAGGTATTCTACCTTTCTCGTATTCAAAAGGTACCTTTCTCGTATTCAAAAGGTACCTTTATCGTATTCAAAAAGTGTTTAAGAAAAATAACGGGCAAACAGCAGTTAAAGTTTAATGCTGTTTTCGATAAAAGGTGATGTATCTAGATGATTATTAAGATGTAATTCTTTGACTGTGTGATGTTTATTGCACAAGACTAATTTAAGGAGCTAGGGAGTTTAACTTCCTACTCTTTCAAGCTTACCAACCCACGAAGATTGCAATCTACTTTGGTTCGTTTTGCTCGTACGCAATGTGGTTTTCAATCAAAACATTTGATAAACCTTTGTTAAAAAAAGTATCAATTTTTAAATGTATTTTAATTTGTAGAAAGGAACTCATCAATTACTCATTCAAGATTTCAAGATTATATGCCAGTGTGTGCAACCGATCCGATAATTTAATTTTTACTACGCGCATGCAACTGCTACTTTCGTATCTGTAAACGTTATTATTAAGTTTATTAAGCACGTATATTTTTTTATTATGCACGCGCAAACGATAATGATGCAAATGTATTTTTAAATTTGTTCAGATTTGCAGATTACAGATTTGTTCTTAAATCGAACAGTGGGATACGAATAACTAGAATTTGTTTTAAAAAATGAAACCTTTCAATAAAAAGCAGTCCGAAAAGTACCATTTCAAATTTTTTCGAAGTAGTATATCTCTAAGAGCAGGTTATTTCACAAGCAAAGTATCGCAGTATCGTTGTGATTCAGGCTTGAAAACCTATAACCATCTACCTATCATTAAACTATTGCGAAGTTGAATAAGTTTATGCCTTGCATAACTTTCAAACTGTATAAGCAGCATAGTTTTTAAACAGAAAAAAAAAGATGAAAAGTCTCGGAACGTCCTTCAAAGAGATTAAAGTTTAAAAACTTCTGCCTTCAAATAGAAAATATCTATTTACTATGCTCAAAATGGCATCACAAGCAGAAGAAAAGTTTTCCGAATTTTATTTACTTCAATCAGTACATGCAAATTCATTAGTTTGCTTGTTGCAATAAAATGCATTCTGAGCTACTTTTGGATTTAGCGCTTATAAATAAGCACCGATTTCTTCTCAACTCTACGGTTCGCTGAAAAAAAGAGAAAATCTCATTCACCATTTGAACATCAAAAGTCAAGCAGCATGCGTAATTTAGTAATTTAAATGGAAATTACACCAATTCACTTTTGCTGCGTCAGTCTTGGACTTCGAAGAAACTGCTGATCTATTTATTTGCCTCTTCTTTTGAGGAGGAAGAAAAAACTATTTCAGATGTCTGTTGCTTTAAAATGCAATTTCTATTCAGTTTAATCGTAACCAGCAAACATTGAATATTAAGATATTTCTTTTTGTCGTTGTTTTACTTAATTACTGTAAGTACGAAAACTGCTTTCGTGTAGTATATGTTAAGTAGAGAAGAAACTTGAGTATATTTTTAAAGTAATTAAAAAGGGCTCTTGGGTAAAATTGTGTGTATCGTTATTAATTGCTTCAGAATATGCAACTGTTGGAAGGAGGATATTTTTGCTTTACCTTTTCACCTAACGAATTAAAAACTGGATATTTATTCAGCTACCATGAGAACTGAGAGATAAACTTTGTCGCTATCTATAAATTTAATGATAGTATCTGTCAATAGGTAGGTAGGTAGTTGAATTAACATAGCTCTAGAGCAACACCATGGACTATTGACGATGGTCTAGGATCAATTCCAAAGTGAAAGATCCGAGGACAACACCTCGTAATTCTGAACCAAGATCAGATGACGAGGTCAACATCTGATCTGGAACCCCACTCTCCAATCTTCCACACCACTCTAACATGAGGACATTTGAGGCCACGACAGAGTTAACATGCACCAGCCCCCATTACGCGATGGTCTTTTGGTTGGACCTGGTCTGGAAATCTAAACTCTTTGGTTGCTAATCCATGATTCTGGGCTACTATGTCTAAGGAAACAAATGTTTGGATGAGCAAATAACTATATATGGCAAAACATGAACCACATTAAATTAAATAAATGTTTTAAATAGAACTCTGTGTTCAAAAGTGTGCAAAGAAAAGAACGCATTACTCAATTGATTCCAAAATTAGTAAAACTAGTTTCCACACTAAAATGTTATTTCATCTTTTGACATTTGCATAGTTTCCTCTTTTTTTCTGAGCGCTCTCTTAACTTAGTTTTTTATTCGGGTATCAAAAATTTCTCAGTAGATAAGAATGCCGAATTTTAAATTTGCAATTTTACTTTTTATTATTACTTTTCAAAAGCAATATTGAAGAACTTCTAAAAGTTCTTCAAGAAAGCTACCCTCGTATGTCTAAAAAGTGTATGGGCAATCAAATGAAATGTATTAGTGGAAAAAATGATTCAAGTCTTTTGGGTTAAATAGTAGAATGTTTGACACTTGAAATGAAATAGTCTAAATTTATTAAACACGTTAAGGTATAGAAATTCTAATGTATTTGGCTTCTTTAGTAAAATATACAACGTTCAGCTGTTTTATGAGAGGCCTTTTCTGTCAAGATAAATGCAGGTGGCGGTAAAGTTTCAGGGACGAAACTCGTTTCCTGTACTTTTTCCGGACGTGAAGTCATTTGACTTGTTTTTCGAGTACAATTTCTGCACTTCGCTTATAAAAGTTCCAAAAAATAAATTCCGAATTGAAAAATGATAGTTGATTAGTCAACGCCATTTAGATTAAACGTCAAACTTTGGCAAAGACGGTGATAAATTGCATTTTAAGGTCACCTCGATATGTATCATGCGAGAGCATTTGTGTAATGGAAGGAAAATCTTATTCCGGCTACTTTGTTTACGCTGAGAATTCCCCTCATACAGAGTTTAGATTTAAACGAAAGGCTCAATGTAATTAATTGCAATGCAATCAGAAAAAGTAACGAATTTCGTCTGGCAAAGTGCTAAAAAAACTTCATTTAGAAATAAATTTATGGAATAAACGGCAGAGGCACTTAAAGTGAATTATGATCGAAATCGGCGATTCTTCATCAAAAACTCGTATCGAACGGAAGCTACAAATTGAAATGTCAAGGGAAAATAAAGAGAATTTATCTGATACATATCAAGTAACACATTGCAAAGATAAAAAGTTAAAAAATATATAGATTTTTCGCCAAAGAAACTAAGGAATTATTAGGGAGCACTTCTTATAATAATGAGTTAAGTTCCGATCCCTTGCCGGAAACTAAAAGAGTATTGAAAGGAAGATCCGAATTGAAATGCCTGAGACAGAAAAAAAATTAATTTCCAGAAAGAAAAAAATGGGCGAAAGCTTCCAAGAAAAAGGGAAAACTGTAGGAAATAAAGAAATGGCTCGGTTTTTTACACAAAGAAAGTAAATTAAATCCGAGGAAAATAACAAGATGTAAGCTACAAAGGAATAAAGAGTGTTGGAAGAAGATTTATTCGATAAAAGGGATCAGGAAAATGTGAAGTTAAAGTTATCAAAAGCGTTAAGCGATACAATTACCAAGAGTTTTTTACTGTTGGAAGAAAAATGAAAAAAAATGAAATTCTCATTCATAATATATGCTTTGACCTCGATATTAAAGATTTTTCTTAGAAAATACGCCCATTACTTATTATCACTAGTTTACTCACTGAAAAACCTTAATTTTAAAGCACTTAAGACATTGTTCCCAAAAATAAAGAATGTATCGGTATTATATATATATGACCACACGCAACATAGTCATAAACCACAGAAATATGTTCCATACCGAAAAAAGTTAAAATTAAAATATTCAAGATCAAAAGAATGTATGATTGTCTGAATGAGTGGCTTAAAACTGAAATTTTATATAACATGTCCTCCTTGGGCAGCGGATAAACTACTAGAATTTCTTAAAACTTAAAAATTGCTATCTTAATAAATTTCAAAAGTGGCTTTTCATTTGTTAACCGAAGCCCTTCATATATAGGCATTAAGTGACAGTATTTAAATCCTGAAGTATGAACATTTTAGAGAAATCAATTAGAAATATTTTTTAAATATGATAATCTTACTGATAACAATGCACTAAAAATGTATGTTCTTTTGAATAGAAATGCTTCTAATTAAGTTTTATGGATAGTTACTTAATATCGAACATTATTAAAAGCAGTTGAATCCTTACGAAACAGTTCGTAATAAAGAATATTAATCTAAGTCTTTTTAAAACATTTTAACAAATTACTTGAAGTAAAATAAGGATTACAAAATGCTTAAAACAAATATATCACTTAATCTTAAGAATAATCTTAATAATAATCTTAAGAAACTAAATGTCATGGCTTACAAGAAAAGGGTTCATTTGTCAGAAAATTTCAAAATTTATGCCTTGTTATGTACGGCTTTTCAAACTTTCGTATAAGATCTGATGAAAAATTATGATTTTTCATTGAATCCTGCGAAAATATTACAACATAAAAGAAAAATAACCTTAGAGTGTAGCTTTTAAATAGAACGTTTATTTTAATTGTTTTAAATCTCTATTTTTCATTTTTAAAACGTTACCAGTGCAAGCTATCTCATCCAAACCACTGAAAACTGAAGAGTACAGCGACATTTAAAATGCATTAGAAGTAAAATTACCGACGTTTTCTGGTAACCTATCAGAAATAATATAAATTTATTACTTTATGAAAGATCGATTAGATATTTTCTATCTGTGACGACAGAAATATCTATTATTATTAGATACCATATTATTTTCTGCAATTAAATTATTCAATTATATTATTTGTTGATATTAAACATGATTGCTATTAGTAAAAAGTAGTTTTCTATTGAGAGTTCCTTTTTAGGTCTCAGTATAGTTGGAAGTGTGTTTCAAAATGTTTAGGACTGTTTGTAGAATGACTGGACTGATTGTGATTTGAGGTAATTTAATCATTGATGATTCATAACTTGTATTATACCTCTTTTGTCAATCGAATTAATATTATTAATTTTAACAAATTAATATTAATTTCATTTAGCAATAGTTACTATAATTAATAAAGTATATTAATCGCCTTTTAAGTTGCAACTATGATAGTTATTTGTACAATACAATTTTTTCTTGAAGAGATTTAATTGTTTTAAAATGCCACTATTAAGTCAAATTGCCTGATCAAAAAATTATTCCATCAATATAATAATTTCATTCAATCGATAAAAGACAAATTTAATAACTCTGAGAAAAATAAAATAGAAATAAAATAACAGTAGTTAAGCAAAATTCAAATTACCCTAAAACTTCATGATACTTAGCTATTTATATATTGTTAATTGATCGATAAGAAGCAAAACATTATGTTTCTGCAGATATAAAAGTTCAGATCTCTAAATAAGAATGCATGCAATATCTATTCAATGTATATTAACAGAAAAATAGGATGTAAATAAAAAAGTCATCGTTTTACCTTTTAAGAATAAAATTGATACTTTTTTGTGGTTAGAATATATTTATTCAATAGAAGGAAACAAGATCGAATAGAGGTTCTCTATTAGGAAATATAATAAAAACGTGTCTGGTCTTAAATATGCACCTGTTCTTATAATATATATATATAAATGCTATTTCTCTGTAGAAAGTTGTGATACCTGTCAATCAAAACACAACTAATGTCTTTGCAAATGATTTCAGTAATTAGCTTCCACAATCTACAAAAGGCTTCAGACTTTCTTCCAGTTTCGACGCATGCTTCACTAGAACAAGGAAAGTAAACTCGTTCAGTTCCCTTTTTTTGTTTCATGTTCAGAAGCAGATGTCGTGTTAAAAGAAGAAAATAAATACATAGACAATTTTTTTCATTTCACTTACTAAATTAAACAATTATTTAATCGATTTATTTTTTGAAGTTAAATTTGGGTACATTTAATTATTAGAGCATTTCTTATGATCGGAACATTTTGTTGGTGTTAAAAATTTGAACACACTTTTAATTTGACTGTAAATATTAGTATTTAGGGCACTAAATAAATAACGGTAAGAGTATATCCCAGTTTTGAAACTGGTAAACAATTGACACCATGTATACGAAAGTTATCTATAGATATAGTCATGCTTTTTAGCTAATAAAACCCTAACACAAATTCGAAGAGCCTGTGGAATAATTCTTACTTATGTGCATTCAATTTTAAGAAAACTAGAAAAAGAAAATAAAAAGAGTCTCAGGGTTTAGTTTGCTTGATTAGGTAGCATTTAGTAGAAAATTGCTATTAGATTTCTTTACCAATTGGAACTAAGATCCCACCTGGAACATTAGGATTCAACAAACCCCAGACTGAGAATCAATGATCTTAAGCAATACTAAGTAAATATATATAATTCTGAAAATGTTTACATTTCTGCTTCCTTTCATTGGGAGATACTTTGAAAATGTGATTAAATATTCTTTGTTTTCATCTGGCAAACAGCAGGAGAGATATTTAACTGTTACTTAGATATTACTATTAGTACTATTATCTTCAAAATTTCAAATCAGAATTTTTTACTTGAACCTAAAACCCAGTAAAATAGTAGATTTCTAATGTCTGACGACAACGAAAATGAATGCCCCACAGATCTATTATAAATCTTTCTTCGAGAACATGCCGCTTTATTAGTGTGGTGATCTTCACTTTTTAAGTACAAGTTCCGTGCAAGCATATTTCTTTAGTCTTTACGGTAATAACTAGTTGCACAAGATTAGTTAACGTAATAACAAATATGAAGATTACAATACTACGAATTTTAAAATATATATTATGTATTGAAAATTATTTACGAAGGTGTAACAACTTGTGAAATGACAATCAATCCATCAACAAGATCTAAGTTTAACGAAAATGAATTGCCATTACTAGTTTTGAGGTTTTCCGAAATAATTGCGACATCATTACTGAATGAGTGTCACGTTTCAGAGATCTCACAAACCTAGTTTCACTTTCCTGATTCCACAATTCGTGTTGCTATGGTGCTTGTAATGTTGCAAAAACAGTCTCTTGCGATTATCAGTTAAAGTGGTCCCATGTTTGTTATAATCACTATAATTACTAAGAAAATCGTTATTGCGAATGACCAGACCTGTGTATTTTTAGATAATTCGTGACGAAAACGTAATAGTGACTCTTAATTATTTTATTAGCGTATAATGTTTGTATTTTATTTAACAGCAACGCTTTTCATGTGATTTGATTGTGACGTGCTTTTTGGTATAACATAAAAACATTTTTATTGAAAAAACTTAATATCGCGTGATTTACATTTTTTTTAATCTAAAAAGAAAATCAAGATTTCTTATTATTTTGTTACAAAATTCATTAACCTATAAATCTCACCCCTAGAACACTGTCATAACTAAGAAACAGTAGATTTTAGTAGTATCAGCTATTGTAAAACGTAATAGTCCCAGACATGCCTTCTGGAGCATAACAAACCACGAATTTTTTATTTGCAACATTATTTATTCTTCAAGGAGCACGAGAGGATGCTTTATATTTTCACTGAATTAATGAAGGTGTGATTTTTTAAACAAACATTAGCATAATTTTAAATACGGTGATGTCTATAACGAGAGTGATAAGTCACAAGAGAGTAAGCAATGTCTTAAGACCATTTATTTTTTGTAAGTAGGATCTATAATGAAAGAAAAGGTGGTGGAACGAGTATTTTATACACCTATCCTCCTAGTTTTACTTGATTCTGGTAGTGATGGTAAGTAAACAGCATAAAAATAATGTTATGGGAGACAAAATGTATTGATGCTTGTAGCAAAACAATTAATGAAGTTGGATTTCACTAATAAAACAAGTCAACTGTTAGTAGAAAAACGCGTTTATTCAAAGCTTGATCAAAACACAAATGTTTGAGTTATAAAGTTGAAATAATATAATATTGGTTACAATTGGGTATCGGTGTTCAGATTTGTCTGTGCAGTACCTATTAAAGAAGGTTAGGCGGTTAGGCTATTTATATTATTCCATGTACATATTGTTAAATCGTTTTGTATTTAATAAACTAATCGAAATAAAATTCTTATTACATCATTAATAAAAGAAAGATAACAGAAGGAATGTTTCTGTAAAATATAAAAATGTTACTGGCAAATATAAAAATTGAAATTTGGTAAATGATCCTTTAAAATTAATCAAATATTACCTTTTGAATTATCCCTTTGTTAATGAATTTGCTATTTTTCTGCATATATCATTCGGCTTATAGCCAGGAATTATTTATTAGTCGTAAACTCTGAGTCATATGGAACTTTTAAAATGTTATTTCTAAAATAGCACTTTAAAAGTAAATGGAATTATAATTACTTGACTAGAAAAACATTATTTTTATAAACATAAACATTTTAGTGTTCATTTTACATAGTCTCTTTTTAAACAATTACAATTATAAAATTTGAGAGGTTGTGGAAATAGAAATTAAATATACAAGTGGTATAATGTAACGCAAGAAAAGAGAAAGAAAGTTTGTATTTATAAATGACAATGATTAGTTCATCAAATTAAAAAAAATATTATAAAACAAGGTATCCTTTTGTTATGATTTCAAAATGATGAAGCGTAGAAACTGCAGTTTAAGTTTTGATATTCAATCCTTCTGGTAAAATTTGTATAAGTGAAAAAAGTAAAGTCGAACATACTTTACCCGGTAGCAATGTTTTCTATTAATAAAAGTAAAATCCGGAGAAAAGATGAAATTTCTGAACATAATTCAACTACACAAAAAGGGAGTTTATTTAGATATTCTCTTCCACAAAAAATAAATACTTTTTCAGAATATGATTCTGAAAGGCCGAAATGTATTTGTTACAAACGTGATAAAAACTTTTGTCATGTACTCAGAATGTACTTAGAGAAGACTAATGTTGCATCCTTTTCAAAAAACGGTGCTCGGAAAATGGTGATAAATGATCAAGAACGGATTAAAAGCGTTGGAACTTTCTGAAAGAACCAAGAGTGAAAAGATTTATTTGTTCACGAGTCTATCTAAAATGATATACGAGTTCTCAAAAATCGATTCGGAAAACAAACAATAAGCGTCGAAGTCTTATGCGATATTACATCGACTCGGCATTAGAGATAGGAAAAAGAGTTTTGAAATAATATTTCAATAACCGATCAGAGGAACGATTTCTTATTTGATGTAAGACGAGAATAAAATATATCTATTTCTTTTGTTCAATGCTCAGATCTGTCGCCCTTAATACATCTTAAAACAACAACAAAACGCAGCGATCGATAGATGCATCAGAAAACATCACTCTTTAAAATAAAAATGGGAGCACTGGAGAAAAAAACTGCAGATTTCCAGGCAGGGTTGTTTTTGTTCCGAGAATGAGAGACAGAGGAGAGAGATCAAAATGAAAAATATCGCAGAAGCGTAAGTGCATTTGACAGGCTCATAACGCGAGGACTGGTTTTATGAACAAATAAATAAAATGAAATGAAACTCTCTCCTCTTTCGCTTCTCATCACACAAAATTCGTTACGGAATTATGCTGAGATAAAGAAAAGTGGGTTTGAATTGTAAGTGGGTGGATACAACATTGCGTGTGGTAAATACATTCATAATTTGCGATTTCAAAGATGATTAGATAATACGATACTCCCATTGGGGAAGGGGATACAATATCTGATTTGTATAATATCGGAAACCTGTTTGGGTTTCTTTATCTTTCGGTTTTTGTAGCTATTTTAATTTTATCCTCATTATTTTTCGATTGGCAACTGCAATCTGATAAAACCAATTCTTTGGTTCAGATTAAATAATGAAACGCATGTTACATAATTTGCTCTAAACTCAATATCATATTCTTCCATTTATGGATACGTTTGGATGGATACATGGTTAAGTTTGGAAAGATCGAGTAAATATGGGAAAAGTATTTGTTATAGTTTGTTACGAAAACCCTTACACTCACATGTGTTCATCTTATCCTAATATTGCATTGATCTTTCAAAAAAATGTGATTCTATTAATAATCGAAATTGACACATAAGTACCATTAGATGTTTTTTTACTCTAGTCTCTTTTATACTAGTCTTTGTCTGGCAGCCTTATATATTTTTGAAACAGAAATAAAATATAAACTATCTGCAGGATTATTCACTGCAACGCTAGTAAGATCAATGATACATATCCATAAAGCGATATATAGTAGATATTTATATAGTATCCTATAGTGATACATATACCCCATCTAAATTCGTAAAATTACTTGAATTATATGAAAAGCCTTAAATCAGGGGGTGTCCAACATTTTGACTTATCCGGGATAAATTTAGTGAAGAGGAATTGTCTTGGGCCTCATATGAAATGTATAATATAGGGTACAGATGTATCTAGAGCCTCGTCTGGTGGCAACGCTCCTGGCGAGGTTTTTTTGCTTACTTTTAGTAGCGAGTTATGGTAGGTGAAGGCAACCCATCTTTATCATCGTTATTCCCGTTTTTATGGTAACCTCGGCTGACTAAAACTTATTACTTTCCGTTTAAAAAAAAGATTTTTTTTCTAAGATTAACAAGTGCGCCAAAAAAACGTGCCAAGAGCGTTGCCACCAGACGAGACGCTAGATACATCTGCACCTAATATAGTTAATATGATACATTCATATTGCTATTTGGTAATCTTAACTATCACGTCAGTCTTTCAAAATAAAATTAATACTAGCAGTAATAGGCAATTACAAATCGAAATTGAAACATTAGATTTCTTTTATCCTACTGCAGACCTGTCTTTTATCCATAAGTCTCTGTTTAGTAGCCAAATATGGTCGTGAAACAGAAACTAAGTGCGTAACTATCAGCAGTATTATTTACTGCGCCTTCAGTAAGATCAGGGTAACTTTTGAGATGGGTTCCTGTCATGTCTAAAAGGCCACACAGAGGGAAGTTCTGACAAGCCATTTTGGAAGAGATGATGTACCATTTGTTAAATTTATCTTATCCTTATCAATTCACTCACCCTTTTCATGTGTTCCAGATTGATTTAGTTGAATATTCAATTGATAGTTTGTTCTTAGTAAACATTTACAAAACACTATTCCACTAACGTTTTGAGGCTTTTAAACTCGAAGACG
Source organism: Meta bourneti (assembly GCA_933210815.1). NCBI lineage: Eukaryota > Metazoa > Arthropoda > Arachnida > Araneae > Tetragnathidae > Meta > Meta bourneti. The sequence goes on along the minus strand of OW119929.1, from coordinate 47,466,411 downwards.
GATTCGCGTTCTAGTCGTTACAAAGGCATTCTGTAGAAATGATATTTGGACGAGCTCGCTGGTGTTTAACTTTTTGTCATTTACACTTGAAACAGACAAGACTTCGAAGTGTGTCCTTGAGTCATATACAGTTGAAAGATATAAGTTACAGTTCCTATGTACTATCATATCGCAGATCCTTTCCTGTCATCTCTAAAATTTATATATCATTGATAAGTTCAAATTTGAGGACATTAAAATACAAAAGACTCTTTTTTCAGACCAAACAGTCACAGCTGATAGTCGTAAATGAAGCTATATTCTGGCAAACGCACATCCCACATGATTGAAAGAGCTGGAAACGAAATGCGATTTGTCACTTTACATACGCTGTCAGTCTTCTGTTATTCAAAAGGGACCAGCAAATTGCTGCTGCAGTCGTCTACTAATGTTGAGTGATATGTATCTCGTGTGCTGCCGACCTAACATTGTAATCAATAACGTACTTCGAGATGGATTGGGAATATCGACTCTTGTTTTTCTGTGCTAGTAAAGAAGATAGTATCTTCAAGTTTGGTCTCTGGGGTTAACAGTTGTTCAAATTCTGAGTACTTCATGCCCCATAACATTAGAACAAAATTAGAGTACACCCACTCACACAAAAGTCAAACTAAAAGATTACTAATATGACTAATAAAGATGAAAACAAGATAATAAAAATGGTCTACAGCTATTTCGGTGGAAGAAAACATACCACCACTCGCTTTTCTAAAGAAAAGGCTGGAATTTTTATCTTTTACTCTACTCAAATAACAATTGATTAAGTGATCATACTGTTATATAGATTGTTGTCTGACTTGATTTAATTTCCTAAATCATAAATCTTTTTAACATTTTAAATCAACTGGTGTTCAATAATTGGTGTTCCGACTAAGTGGTGTTCCCATAAACAGCATCCGCACTTCAAGGAACTGGAATTGATTATGTTTCAATCCCTGAAACGCACAATTAAATAACAAAAATATTGCTATAAATCACACAATAATGTTAAAAGTTTATGATCTTGTGGGACAGCATTACTAGCTATCTAGGGATTACATATGAACAGCGGATTGAACACGCCTGCTCTAAGTAATGGGGATTCCTTTAATGTGTACTCTAGTGTAATGCTAATTCATAAGCGTCAATTTAGGACTTGTTTCTATTGGGATTACCTTTTAAAACATTTTTATATAGTTATCCTAAAAATTGTTCTAGCTCAGTGGATTTGTCCACTGCTATAGGCAACATGTGAGTTGTAGCCAGCGTAGGTTCGATTCCTGTACCTTACCCTGGGTGCATTTCTCTCTTCTGCGACAATAAAACTTTCCTTGTTTGTGTATGTCCATTACTTGACGCTGTCTGTCTACTGCACAGCTTGGCCAAATATGGCCCTCTCAACATAAAAACCAACCAACCTAAAAATGTATGTGTTGTAAAGAAAATAACAAAGGAGTTGATTCAGAAGTTAATATTTTAGTGATTTGATTTAATCCAAGTATACAAATCTAGCATTTAAATGTGTGTATTTATTTACTAATCATTAAAAAGTAGTATATAAATTAAATTTAACTATCTTATAGAGATAAAATATGATTTAACAGAGATAGTAAAGAGATTTTTCGAATTAACTTTTCTATTTACATTTTAAATCTTAAGAAATTTAACATTGCCTTATAATTCAAATCTAATCAACTTATCAAGATAAATTATAAAAATTTGAAAGTTTGTATTACTTATGAAATGGCGTGTGAAATTTTCTTTGTCATTAATTATAATGATTAATTCGAAAACGTTGGGAATAATTAGGAAAAAAATACAGGAAAGAAGTGTTTACTCGGTGTTAAATAAAACAGAGGCATTTCACTGTTCAAAAGGGAAAATTGCTGACCAAAGCCGATATTTCTTAATTAAAATAAGAGTTAATTTTAGGGATAAATTATCACAAAGATGCATTTAAAAAGTGAAAGAATCTTTAATTAACACTAGAACTGATATCTTGAGATAATTCCTGCTGCTTTTTTTTCTAGAACTAACGAGTTTTCTTAACCTGGTTTATTTGGCAGATTTCCAAGATGGTTAGAGTCGTTCTTTCACACAAAGAAACTTGGTCAGTAGGGCTATTGAATGTTCTTTTATCTTTTGTTCTTTTAGAATATGCTAATGTTCGTTGAGAAGAGATAAAATCATTTATTTAGCTTAAACTTTCTAACATGTTTGGGACAAAAAAGCAAGGTTTTAAAATATTTCACAAGAAAAATAATCTGATTTCTTTATGTATTTAATATACTTCTAACAGCAAAAAATACCAACTATCTACTTTGTGTTAGCTGAAAATGCTGTTTTAAAATTTATTTGATTTATGCAAATAAGTTTGTAGTACGGTAGTACAAAAATTTGAATATGTTTATAGATTACAATTAATTATACTATCAACATATATAAATTAATTTAGATAGAGGAATTTAGCCTCTCTTAAACACATTAATATGGTAAAGTAACCAATTTTATGATGGTTAAGTATATATTCAATTATTCAAAATGAACGATGAAGTGAAATTTAACTTGCATTAAGGATAAACAATTTTTAGAGGAACTATTGAACTTAAATCACATATGCATCATTACATCTTCAAAAATAGTTTAGTAAAGTTAAAATAATGCAGCCCTATGAATTCCAGAGATTTAATAAAAAGCCAAGAATACAATGAAATAAATGGCAATTCCATAAATAATAATGAACATCAATTATATATTATAATATTATATAAATGCAGTAAATATGGGATTCAAAAAGAGCTCCTTTTTATTCTGACTTTCACGTACTTTATCTAATAACTTCTGCCCTTTGCATTAAAAATTATCATTCCAGGTAAGAACTATAAAAAGTAGAAATTCAAGATAGATCCGATAAGTATAAAATGAATTTTGTACTTATGTGTGAAATGTATTTGTATAAATCTCATCTCAAATCAACAAAATGCCACACAGTCAACGCACAGCGTAAGCATAAGTTAGATACAGATCAATGGAAAAAGTTTCACTTTTGCGTAAATTTGTGGCCGACCCCTCGTCCATCGATTTTTTTTAACCTTCCTCCCTTACAACTTCTTTCTCCCTTCTTGCATCTTCCGTACTCCGCTATGGTGGTTATTTTTTTACATCCAGGAGAGTTAGGCAGGAAAGGGGGACGAGAGGATGAAAACATTGTATACCAGTTGGCAATCGACGATTGGTTCGCTGAAATTGGGCTGGGGGGCGCACGGGGGAGTTGAAATTCACCCTCCAGCTACTACGACGGAGGCTTTAAATCGGACCGACCAGCATGCGTTTGGTTTTCATATTACGCTTGGTAGAGTTGAAGAGAGGGGGGTTAAAATCTCCCTGCCTCGCTTCGAAACATTGTTGTGCAAAAGTTTCTCCAAACTATTCGCTGCCGTGAGGGAAATTCCGATCCGGAATAATTTCCTTCGTGGATGGGCAAAAGTGAGGGAGGACCTCAGAACCCAGGTTTAAATGCTCCCACCAAGGAGGAGTTTTTTCACTGAAAATGCAGAAAGAGTCCGATGGGTTTTTAAATCCCTGTAAACACCATTTTAGCTAAGTTATATTTTACATACACAAAGGTCCACGGAAGTGTTGAAACACCATCCAGATTTGGAAGCAATAGCTGAACAATGATGAAAAAATAAAAAAAATTGGGAGCGCCAGGAACGAAACGGGCAACTCTGTTTTACATTTTTTCAGAAGCAAACTAAAAAATATTTTCCCGATATTACTACAGGGAAAATTATACATTAGTGATCATGAAAAATAACAATGTAAAACGGTGAAAATTATGATTTCAAGACTGGACATAGAACCATGATTTTTTTAAAATAAAAAGTATTAAATACATAAAAGGCACGTCATATTCTGTGCATATCTTGTCAGCGTTACTATCAGGCTGAAAGAGGATTTCAAACTGTAAAATAAATAACTCATTTTGACTCAAAAGTGGAGTTGTTTTAGTCTTGAATTATCATTCTCAATTTTAATTGTATGATAAACTGGCAACAATCACATGGTAAAAGTTTTTGTTATAATATACTGAAAAGTTCTTTGAAACTATTGGAAAACATTTGAATTCTTAAACTTTTATATGATGCTTGTCAAGAGAGAGAGAATGATTGTAATGGCTAAGCAAGTAAGAAATTCAAACTGAAATTAGGAGAAGCATTATGACGTGCATTCGGCGAAATGGTCACCATATAAAGAAACATTAAAAATTTAAAATTATATTGCTCAGCTGTATTTGAGTATCATAAATGGATGTGACAATCATGACATGTTTTGAAAACAAAGTGAGAATCAGACAATAAAATGAATTAAATAGAAAATTTAGTGATTTTTACGTTTTGAATTTATTAATTCGAAGCATACTTTAAAACTTGCATGCACACAATATCAGTTTTTGGAGTTTATGAGAAGCGTTATGAAGCTGCAAGTAGACCTACTGCTTAATATGCATTCCTTACAATTAAGCACATCCATACTATGACCGGGATTAGAACCCAGAGACTATTCAATCGGGAGTCAGTATTAACCACGCTTTCACCAGGCTACGAGCGTGAAATATCAGTTTACATTCTCTAAATCAGTTGGGACGAAATTATGATTCTTAGATGACTTATGTTTTGTCTATTCAAGTATACACAAATATATTTTTATGTATATAAAATTATTATATTTATAGCAATAGAATACAATTATGGTAAATAATCTTATATAATGGAACAAACAAAGTAATTCGTAAATTTACAAGTTAACTATAGATATGAAGAAGATATGGTACACAGAGTATACAGCCTGAATATTCATTAAAAATTTGATTTTTTATAGTATTTTTCTATTAGTCTCTATATTTAGGTTTTTTTGTTAGTATTTCTCTGTCTCTATTAATCACAAGTAGTATTTGAATATTTTAAAATATATACTTTAAGATAGAATGGACGAAACCTAATTTCTTGGAACTTTTTAATTTTAATTAACTGTACAATCCAAATCATGTTTCTTTAAAAAATAACCTGATTTTATTCAATAACTGACCTCAAATTGTGAAAACACTTATCTCGGCCACCATGATGTAATTTGAAATATCATAAACTGGTATAGATGTAAAAAGTGTATAAATTGTATTAATTTTTTATTAAAAAAAGGTGATTTAAAAAAAAACATTATTAGTACTTAAAAATAGTCTTATATTTCTATGAAAAGTGGGTATCTCATCATCTTTGCGATCCACTATACCTCAGTGAATACTTTTTATTGTACCAATTTTGATAAAATCTTTTCGTAATTTGAATAAATACTATTTTAAGAATTATTGAAATGTGATAAAAAAATTCGAATTGCTATTTATAAATTGACTACTTTCCTGCCAGTACGTAAACACCTCAATGAATATGCTAATAGGTAAAGAATGAAAGACTTCAGAACTCGAAAAATTGGAAGAGTTATGATAAAAATTATTTGAATGACTATATCAAAGCTGAAGGAATTTTGAAGAACAGCACAAAAATTTTTGATCGGGATCTTCTATAAAACAATCTCCTATAAACAAATTCCCCTCAGAGGATTTACTTTCTTCAAGTAAGCGAGGGCATCACAAACCCGAGCTACCCTAGTGATCTGTCCTCTTTTCGATTTACTCTTGCCTTTTCACGCACTTTTGTCTTCTCTTCTTCCCTTTTATCTTTGTGTAGTTTTTATTGCTTTATACGGTCTTCGTCTGGCACAGCCTGTCCTATTTAGAACCTTGCGCCATAAAACTCAAAAAATCAACCAATCTATAAGCAAATAACCCCTTTTATAAGCCAATGTGGTAATATTATTGATTACGAGATGAAAAGGCAAGTTGTCATGCAAAATATTCACCTACGAATTAACCTCATAAATGCTCATTAAATTACCGTAGACCAGCAGTATCATTCTCCATCCAGCTTAGTGATAAGCATTATCCCGATCATGGTAACTGTATTAACTATCGATATATGAGCTACGATACTCGATTAGAGTCATACATTTTGCTATATTAGCTTAATATTCTTGGTAAAATCACTAGCCATCTGTATAAGATTTTAAGTTAATAAGTGTATTGACATAAACTGTTATAAGTGTATTCATCACATGAAATGTCATATATCTCTATGATTAAAATATTCTTAGTAACAAAATTTTAAATATTATTACTTTTATGCACTTATTTTACCCTTTAAAAACGAGAGCATCTGTGTTTATAAACAACACAATTCAGTATAAATATAATAATAGGCGTAGTATTTCATAAATCCTTATTCAGGTCTAAAACAAAATTTTGGGAGATAAGTTTAATTATTAATAGATTTTCATTAATGATGTAGTGCCACTACTAATAGCTGTTTGACAATCGAAAAACTTTTAGTAAATAATTATATATAAGGACGTTGTTCTTTTTTTCTATCTAAATAATGCTAATAAATTTCATTACATTAATCAGAAAGATTTTTATTGAAGTCCATTCGTTTAATTTCTTTGAAGATATTTTTAATTTCTAAACGCGATTAATATCGACACAAAGTCTGTAATTTCAAAAACTATTTTTGATAATTTTAGATACTTAAGTTAGGCTAGATTTTTCAAAAGCTCTCTCTTAAGTTAAAGCATGATCTTTTAAAAATTCTAACGATATCGTTTTGATATTAAAAGTAGCACCAAAATTAAAAGAATTAATTTTACCACCTAATTAAAAAGGCGATTAAAATGTTATTGACTTTTATGATCACTTGTGTAGTGTGAATACTTTCAGTGGTAAAGATTGCTCTTAGGTTCTGGTCGTACCTAATTTCTGAGTTGCAAAGTTGATCTCTTTATTCCCTAATAATTGTTTCTAAACTTTACAATAGGACCAGTAAAAATCTAGCCTAAAAGGGTATTTTAGGCCATGGTTTTATATAACTTATTTTAATTACCTTGTACAATATAATTTGTGGAACCTATACTAATCTGCACCTATAGTAAGATATCCAAAGGCATTATTTGAAAGCTGACATTCTAGGTTTTGCCATGCCCTCGTCTGATAATTCGGTAGATGTGCATCTATGTCATAAGAATTAAAAAATTTTAAACACCTTTTAGATACATATCTTTTGAATATTTTTATAGCGTCTAGAAAGTTTTCTTTTAAATTTGTGAGCAGCTTTCGCACATTAATTTCTTCAGGAATCACTACTATTTTTAAAGGGAAAAACATGAAAATTATAAAATAAAAAAATTATATATATATAATCCTCCTTTTTTAAAATATATTTTCTAAGTAGAAAAAATCGGTAGAATACTATGCTTGAAATCCACATTTAAATTTATAATGTAAAGTAAGTTTTAAATTGTAAACAATCTTTATTCAGAGAGAAGTGTCAATATTTAATCACAGCTCTAACTTAAAATCAATGTGATGTTTTCTGTACGATAAGCCCTTTGAACGGTATTAAAAAGCACTTAAGAAACTTATTTATTTGGTTCATGGTACATTAAAAAATATCTCAAAAATTAAAAAAGCATCAAACATAAGCGTAATTTTCAAGTTGTTCCCATCAGTTGTTTTTTAAATATCTTCTCATATTTTAAAAACACAAACCAAATTAACTAGATTTCTTTTAGAGATATTTTAGTTTATAAAGATTCTATACAATCAATCAAATCAATTTCTATTCAAACTTTTAATAGGAGGCACTTTTATACTGTTTCTTTTTTTATTATTGCAATGAAATTTCAAGACCTTTAGTTTGTTTATCTTGTATTCCCTACTAAAGTAGGAGAGAAAAACGATTTAAATTAACCTCACATACTACAAGTGTATTTCAAACTTTCAAATTGTTTTTACTTTTAATTGAATTTTAAAAATAAACAAAACCTCAAAAAACTAGAAAAGTAACCATTAAAAATAATGTTAACCCATACTACAAGTATATAGGTTTAGATATAGGAAATGCGTTCCCTTGGAAATAAATATCAAACATAAAGTTATTAAGAACCCCTAAATTAGATTTTTACTTTGTGAACAAAATTTTAGTGTTATTTTAAGAACCATTAACCGTTAATTGTAAGCATTTAAGTTTTGGAGTTTATTTACATCAAAATAATGTCTAAACACTAACCTTGTTTTTATAAATCTATATTGTATTCCCTCTAGTTTTTTATAATAATGCATGTTTTCATATATTTTATCAAATAAAATGGTGAAAACATGGAAAAACAACTAAAACACTAGAAAGCAACTGGTGCTGTTATAAACATGTAAATCTAGAAAGTCTAAATTTTTTCAAGAATTAAAAAGTTAACTATATATCAAGCAAGTTCAAATAATTTTTTTCTATAATTATAGATAAAATGTATAAATTAACCAATACCATAATGTTAGCATCGGAAATGAAATCAAATATAAATTAACATTATGAAAAGTTCTAAAGTCACCTAAAAATTCGGTATCTTAAAATAATACCTTTAAATTCAAACAGTTGTATTTAAGATTGTGTTTCATTCTCAAGTGAAAAATATTAGGATTTTTGATACATTAATTTTAAAGCGGTTTATATGTTGACTTATACAGTTATAATATTAAATTAATTATAAATACAAATTTAAATATAACAATTGGCATATTTTCATTTCAAACAAATTTCCTGACCTACTTAAAAAATCTATATTGTACATAAAGTTTAGCACAAAAAGTTTTTCTTAAAAAGAGTCCCTTAGGATTGAGGTTATGAATCATGAATCGCACAATGAAACAATGCTAATTTCAGTTCTATTTTGAACTTTATCGTAAGATAAACCCAGAAAACAAACTTTTCTATGGTAATTACCCACTTCCAGATAGTTTACGAAACTGTGCTACTTCACCTACCTGTGAACAATGGGAGAAAGAACCGATGGAGTTTCAAAGCGAGGAAGTGGCAACGGCTCTTTGCGAAGAACATCCGAGTTTGCCAAAGAAACAGACCATCTCCAACACACTCTATTCCCTCAATCGGTGCAGCGTTTTCACCAGATAGTTGTTTTTGCTACTGAGTAAGTCAACTAGCTGAAAAACCCGATGTACAGAGCAGGTCTGCAACTGATGTGACTAACGTCCAAATGGGGGTAACAGAAGAGAGGGGAAACCCTTCCTAGATACAACGGCAGATGTATGTTTCGTGAACTTTGGGAGAGACTGGGGAGAACCTGAGAGTGCTGGAGAACTATTCGGGCGGCGCATGCGCAGAGGGGTGGCACGCGCTTTAATGACGGCGTAAGTTATCGATCCATGAGGGTCGCACAGGGATGGGAAGAGTCAACTGTATCGCGGGTATGAGACGCAGTAGTGTAGCGCTTTGTGGAAAGTAAACTTTTGGAGCATTTTCATTCGGAGCGAAGGTTCACTCAGGCATGGAGGGAGTTGCGGGAGGGAGGGTTGGGAGGCGAGGTTTCCCCCCGATCTCTACGTGTTGTTCCTGCTGCGAGAATAGGGTTGGGTGTCGAAGATGATGTTATCAGACTGGGTGATGAATTTGGAAGTTATCTTCGGGAACAAGTGTCCGCTTGGGCAGGTGACACCGTGAAAGAAACGGGTCGAAGAGAATAAGCTGTTGCGTTTGAGTTTGGCAAAATCGATACTTTAATTTCTGCATTGGCGATTAAAAGTTTTGGGGATAAACTTTTGCATTCGCGTGGAAATGAAAGAAAAGTTCAGAACTTCGAAATTGATTGAATTACTTGAAATTACTTTTTTCACTCAGCATAATGCAATTTTCAAAGTGATTTTTTTTCATAAATGGTTTTATAGGTAATTTTAAATTTTCAACTGTGTTTACCAATCTGACAATTACAAAAATCTGAATTAATTCACAACATTTTATGTACTTTAAAATTTATCAAACTTATATTTTTTTTATAGAAATCGTCAAAAAGGACAAACATGTGAGACAGTGCAGATATATCGATCATAAGAGTTAACTTATCTTAAGAATAGACTTATCTTTCGTTTCGAAACATTTATTCCAATATTTTTTATAGAACTACAGGTTTGCGAGTTACTCATCTAGTCAAAATTTTAGCATAGGTAACATACGATATATGCTATTGCAAAATACTTTATGAAATATCGTTGGTTATCTATAACTATGGAATGTTGAAATTGCTTAAACTGTTATAAAAATAAACGCTACAATAGTGTAAAGTTATTTATGCAATCGATTTTTGGCTTAATAGTTGTAACATGAAGAACTGTTATTTGCTATATGTATGGAAATATTACTTATACAACATTTGTTGTCATTGTGTTATCTCATAATGCAATCTTGAAGAGGAAATGTATGATGGATAGGCCAATAACTTATTTAGTGTTGCCATATAAAGATTTAAAATAAGAAAAACCAATTACGGTAAGGGGAAAATGCGTAAAAGACATGATATAAATATAGTAGATACAACTTTTCAATAAGAAAATTTTGTATTTCTTTTTTCCGTATTTCTGAAATTATATCAAAACATTATTCTACTTTTTAAATTGTAAAACTTACGCAAGCAACATTTTCCAGAATGTAAGATACTATATTTTATCGAAATGTGAAACATAAATAATTCATTTAAAATATACTTTTTCATTTCTTTCATATAAAAATTTCAGGATGAAACAAATATCTGATATTTGGAAAGGTTAAACGTAAGTTGTTTGTTTAATTTTATACCATTGCGTAGATTGATTCTTTGAAATTTTCCATAAATGTTATCTCATTTGAATAAATGTTTATTATATTGGCTGTAGTATAAGAGAAAGATGCTCTAAGTGATGTTTCAAAATTTAACTTCTCAGACGTAGACAATTGGGATAAATACTAGCACAGTAATAAACTTTTCCCTGAAATAAATTTGGAACAATCATCGCCATTGAAGTAAACATACGCTTTCATTTCTAAAAGCTTGACGCGTTTTCGTACTGAAATCTCTTGTTAATCAATATAAAAATTTTGTGATTACTATTCATTGGTACTAATTGTTTAACAGAAAATCAAATAGAATACTTAGTCGATCGTTATGTATGAGCGATTAACATATTTTCAGCACGTATTATTCATAACCTTATAATTAAACGAATTTGAATGAAATATTTCATTACCCAAAATTTTCCTTAATCTTAAAAGGAAAACTACGTTAACTAAAAGGAATTAGCTAATAATCTTATAAGGAACTTATTCAAGATATTTTTCTACGTTTTTTGATAATCTCTGGAGAAAGCAATATTTGTCAACCCCCTTTCACATACATATACTGCTGGAAAAGCAAGTTTACATTTTATGGTGCGCGTCATAACATTTTAAATTTCATTTGTGATACATGACTTGGTGTAAACATGCAACATCTCGAAAGTATGGCTTTGCTTAATTTACTAAATATAAGAACGTTAATCATTAATACATTAAGATTTCTTCCCTTAAAAATTTTCCAAACAAGAATTTGGTTTTAATGTCAATTTCATTGGTGAAAATAATAAGATTACAAGGAATTTATGTTTAAATGAAATTACCTGCCCATCCGCTTGTAGATTCTTAGAATTTTTCCATTTAAGTGGTAAATTCAACCATTCATATCCATTCATTCATTCAACCATTCAGAGGTCTCCAAACTTTTTCACTTGAGGAAGTCAGGCGGGCGGGGGGGGGGGACATTGGGTCAACGTCAATCTTTTAAAGCTTACGAAATAATCTAATTTATAAAATAGGTGTTTAAATAAAAATGTAGAAGATTTATCCAAAGAAATCAAATTTATTCAAAATAATGTAAATGTGCATATAAGTTGGCCTAAGGAAAAAATAATATTCAACAATATTCCTATGTATCATTCCTTAGCTTTCTTATGTACGTATGGGACGTGTGAAGTTGCTTCTGGCATATAATGTATGTCTATTTTGGGTCAAATTTCGATGATCCTATCACTAGAATGGATTTCAAGTGCTCGTCTGACAAGCTAGCCCTTACTTTGATTTTACAAAGGTCATTTTTGAAAATGTTTGTTCGTAGATATAGCCCGATCCCAAACACTGAAAGCACTGATCTTACGAAGTTTTTTTAGTTCTTTGAAATCATCACCCAATGACCTGCAATGAAAGAAACTGCCAGAAGTTTACTGTTTTAAAATTAAAAATAAACTAAACTAAATATAATCACCTGTAAAATGAAAGAAGATCCGCATTCTTGTAACATTCCTTGAAATATTATTTCAAGTATTCATTTGATGTAAGTTCAATTAATTCAAGTTGAAGTTCTGTTTTCGATTTCACATTGGAATGGATTTTGAAATAGCTCGATATTTTCTGCTGTAGCTGCATTCTCAAAGTTTGCGAAGCGGTTTTCAAATTCATCTCGTAGTTTTGTGATAGTTTGTACTGCATAATGTGATGGGAAAGGCAAACAAGTTTCACTAGCAAACTTCTTGCAAGTTTCGAAGTGGTCCAAAATTGTCTTCCCCAATTGGTTTTCAAAAGGAGCAAGTTTTCTAAAAATTTTCACATGTTGGAACAAGTCGTTTACAAAGGACTCTTCGCCTTGAAGTTTCAAATTAAAAAAATTTAGATGAGCGGCAATATCAACAGAAAATGCAAGCTTCCACAGCCACTGATGATCTGAAAGCTCTTCTACAGGCTTACCCTGTTCAATCCTGAAAATGTCAATAGCTTGGCTCAGCTCAAAAAGCCTTTGAGCACCTTTCCTCGGGTTCGCAAACGTGCCTCACAATTTTATGGGACATTTGGATACTGGCTTTCAATATCCGAAAGAAAATTCTTAAACTACCAGTGTTTAAGAGAGTGAGATAGAATGTAATTTACTGTCTTAACAACGACCTGCAGCATTTTGAATAGCATTGCATACATGCCCTACTAATCCTGTTTTACTGCCACACATACTTTTATCTCCATCTGCGGTAACGTCTTTTAGTTTTTAGATATGATTGAAGTTTAGAGGTCATTTACTAAGGTAAATGAAACCCTTTCTAAACGCTCTAATGAGAGGCGGAAAGCGTTATTAAATTGAAGGCGCTCAGTAACGAAAGTCATTTATTAATATTTTGTAATAGTTTATTTTCCATAAAACCGGCTCGAATTACACGAAACCTCGAACCTACCGAGACTAATTACCACGACTCTACTGAATTTGAATTAGTTTTACGATCTACGATTTTACGAAAAATTGCATGTTGCTTCGGCCGGGTTTCCGCGGGCCGCAGTTTGGAGACCCCTGATATAGACCATAATTTGTCGTGAAAGCTGATTTTTGTGCCGCTTTAAGAAAGCATAATATGACAATAAATAAATGTTAAATCCAAGATAGTGTAGTACTTAGAATGATGTGTAGAATATCTCAATCTAAAGAATAGGGTTAGTAAAGTTTTGCCATTTTATTTGATTTTACAAATTCAATACACAACCGAGTTTAACTGCATTTTTTGTAAATAAAAGCAACTGGAACAGAATTAATTTAATACTTTTAGAAAATTGTAGCTACTTGGAATCCAATTCCTCGCTTATGGACTCAAAAGATAATTCAGCAGTTAAATAAGTATATTTAACTTCTGAATTATTTTTAATTGGTTTGCTAACTTCCGAATTATTTCTTTGTAAATTCAGTAAATATCAATACGATATTTATATTTTTCAAATATATATCTGGAATTATCTATAAAATTTTCTGATTTGACTCTTCAAAAAATTAAATACGTTTTTATAGCATGAAGTAGGGAAAACTGTTTATAATAAACTCTGTAATTGTTAAGTTTTCTATTGCAAATTCATCAATACATATCTTCAGTACATTTTAGTTATATTTTAAATCATCATTTCCATTTTTTTCATTTCTTAACTCAGTTTTTATTTTGATATAAAATCTTAATTGGATAAGGATCATTCAGGGCGTTTAATTTTTAATTTTTTTAAATATTAAAAGTCGTAGTTATAGAAATAAGTTTATCTCATTAAGGTCAAGTGGGATATAATATAATCGGGATTTCAACAGTAAAAATTTTACAAATGCTTTGAAGAGCACCACTCTTCACTTTTTTATCAAGGTGTTCTTCGCAAATATATCCAATTGTTATTTTTGTGTAGGTGTTGTAGATAATGCTATTTTTTATCGGATTGTGAGTTGATACTGGTATATTTGGTACTTTTCATTGACTTACTTTGATCATTTTACATTTACTTTGATTATTTTAGAATTTCTTTTCATGATAGACCAAATTCACAAATAAAAATTATTTTTGTCGTTGCAGTTCATAGTGGATACTCCATTTGACTTTGTTGGCCATAATATTTTGTTAGTTAAAAAACTTTGGTGTTAGGATCTGTTGAATAAGTGAACACTTGTGAGTAGACAAGTATGATTTGCGACTTAGGTTGAAACTGTCCTCACAAAACCCAAATTATTCACCATGGTTCTAAGAGATATCTTATAAATGTTGATATGAAGAATAGGCACTTAGCAATTTTGTAAATCGTATGTCGGTTTAGCATCTCTGCTTTAACAAGTTGGTTTCACAGCTTTAAAGCAATCCTGAAGCCGTCCTTATTCCGTGGCTTTGAAATTTGTTTTCTGTTCAATTCCGTTTGAGCAATCGTAGGGTTCCGAGTTTGAAGCTCGGTCCAACTAAGAACGTCGTGTACACGGGGACAGATACACGTTGAATCTGTCGTGGCCCCAAATGTCCTCACGTTGGCGTGGTGTGGAATTTTGGAGAGTGGTGTTCCAGCTCAGGTGTTGACCTCGTCATTTGACCATGGTTCAAAACTACGTGGTGATGTCCTCGGATCTTTCCCTTGGTGATGTATTCCGGACCGTAGCAAATAGCCCATTTTGTTGCTCCATTGCGACGTTAATTAATTACCATTACCATCAATTCCTTTTCTTCACTTTCACAGTGGCATTCAATTAGTACTATTAACAAAATTTCTGGAGTAACTAATTTCATGCTCAGTTTAATTTGATTAAAAATAGACTTTTCGAAGTGTTTTTGGATGTCGTTCAGAGAATTTTTTAGTGGTCTTTATTTTAAGGTATGGATGTTGCAGCAGCTGTTTTTTTGTTACTTCCCAATCTTTCATATTGAATTGGTATTTAATGTAAAATTCTAAGAGGACACTTTATAGATACTTTTCCACATAATTTATTTTCCATTTTACACGCAATTTACTACCGTCTCATTCTTTGTACTAACAACAAAGTCAAAGGATTATATCCAACGTTTTGCTGATGAAAAGTATCATAGAATTCATTTAAGATGTTTGTTGAACTTATATCTAGCAGTGTCAAGGGTCAGAAAAGATTTTAAACTTTTCTGAAAGATTAAAAAAAATGCAAAAACTATTGCATAAATTTTAAAAATGTACTTTCCTTCCTTTCTTTGAGTCATTTCATCTCATTTTCCATTCATCTTTATGATTGTTTTACAATGTTTTCTATATTAGCATGGTAGTTAACTTTTCTAGGTCAATTTTGTTATTTTGTATGGATTCCATTGCTTTTACTTCATCTTTTTTGTTGCTAACTATTTCAATATAGATTTTCTCACAAAATTGTTGTTGATATAATTTTTGTGTTTAAAGGAATGAATTTGCAATGTCACTTGCTCTTCTTTATTGAATATAATGTCTTTAAACATAACCAAAGGATTTGATAAATACTTACTTCTTTTGTTCAGATTTTATTGTCCATTCCCCATGCTCTTCTAATAAAATATAATATATTCCGCGAAAAAAAATATCTGGATGAGAGTCTGCAGTTCTCAGTGTATTCAATATAAGCGATTAGAAAAAAACTAAAATGCACTCTTAGTAAATCTTTAATTAGTATTTTCGAGCTCACAGCAAAATAATTCATAACAGGTGAAACTTCCCTTGTGTTAATTCCAGAGTTCCCTGTTGGAAGATCTCTAGACCAAAGAATTAAACATCACTTGTAGTGAGCAAGTGTGAAACCTAAATAATAAAATTATAATCTGTATAAACTTATAAACGTGAGTAATACATCTTGATGCCTTGAATTTCCTTGAAATTTTAGCTCTAATTTCAACTTAGTTTGAGACAAACTTTTCCATCTTTTCGGTACTGAATTTTAGTTACTATTTGCCAGTCAAATCTATAAAGTTAACTGAAGTTGTACATACATTTTGAAACCAATAATAACCAATTACAAAACCATATGGTGTACCAGTGATTATGATTTAAAACCATACACATAGGCATCTCCTAATTTTTGGAGACAATCCCTGTGTGGGTATGGATGTTCGAGGTGGTTCGGAATCCGGAGATCACTGTCTAATTAACCCTCGAGTAGCAAAAAATGGCAGTAGACCAACAAACTTATGGGAACTTATTGATTATTTGTAACCATAATATTGGACATGAACAAGATTATTGTGGTACTCTGGCAATAAACAATATTTTTATTGTTTCTTCTTCACAGTTGAATTCAACTTTTCTTTCCCCTAAAAATCAGAATAAAAATTTCAATATTTTTGAACAGTATTTTCAAGATTAGTTTTCTTGTCATTCCAGAAAATGTTATCGAAAACTCCTTAATGTCTACGGCCACAGTACCCTAGCTGGTAGAGTCACGGATAAGCAACCGGAGGGTTGCGAGTTCGAAACTCAATCCAACCAAAAAAATCCAACCAATCATCGTGTACGCGGGGACTGATGCACGTTATCTGTCGTGGCCTCAAGTGTCCTCAAGTTGGCGTGGTGTGGAAGTTTGGAGAGTGGGGTGGCAGCTCAGGAGTTGACCTCGTCATCTGAACCTTGGTTCAAAATTACGAGGTATTGTCCTTTGATCTTTCTCTTCGGGATTGACCATCGCCAATAAAACCTTAGTGCTTCTCCAATGCGACGTAAATTCACCTACCTACCTACGTCAAGAATTTTGTTTGGTGTGGTGTGGAAGTTTGGAGTGTGGACTGCCAGCTCAAGTGTTGACGGTGGATCGAAAGTACTAGGTGTTATCGTCGAATCTTTCCCTTCGGGATTGATCCCAGACCGTTGCCAATTATCCCGTTGTGTTTGTTGCTCCAGTACGACGGAAGTTCAACTACCTACCTTAATGCCTAATGTAATTATGAAGCTGTATTTGCCTTGGCATCTATTCTGCTCTCTGATTCTTAAAAGGCTTTGCATTCCTGTTACTGTGCTCTTGTTTGTTTATTCCTAAATTCATAATGGTCCTTGTGAAATATAATATTATCTTCTAAATAAAAGGTTGGACAAGATATAAGTTGAAATTGTTCCTCATGTCATGTGCTTGCAAAACTCATTTGTTTTTTAATTCTTACTTTTAAAACCTACTTAGAATAAACAATAAAAGATGCATTGCCTATTCTTTTTTCAAAACTATCAGAGCTATCTATTAAAATTATTAATATAAAGATAAGAAAATGTGAAAAACAGAACACGAAGATATTTCATAATGAAGATTAAAAAATATATTGCTTCACGTCAATTGATAGTAATTTAAAGTAACTTTACGGAAAAATTGAGATAAAACTTTTTAAGACAGAAACGAATTTGAATAATTTTCAAATGAAAATTGAAAACAGCGGATTAAACATTAGGTATGTGAAATGTGTATCAAAACAAGAAAATAATTCGATTATTAAAGCATGGCGTATAAGCTACCAAAATGTAATTAACCAAAATATTAAAAAATATTCAGTCCACTGCTTCAAAACTAGCTCTTTAAAACCTATTCTAAGCTCGCAAATTATAACATCTAATAAATAGCGGAATAAAGCCATAGATTACTAGAAATCGACATAAACTTTCAGAGAACTGAAATTAATGAGATTTTCAATGGGAATCTTCCAATTCAACATATGAGAATGAATAAATCACGGCAGAGAATTCAATACTTATGATAATGATCTTAGTTCCTCTTCAGAAATTTTCAGTCCATATTTAAAATGGAATAAATTGTGAATGGAAAGAACAGAAAATAATAAATATAGCTCGAATAATTTTGGATAGATTTTCTCGGATTGTTTTACTTGTAACGAGTCTTTCAAGTTGTCTATTCCTTTTAGATAAGTGTGTGAATGTTTATAGATTGTTATGCATACATTCAATCTCGAGTAAAATTATGTTTCCATTTGTTTCCTTTCAACGTGTTAGATTTTTTGTAAAAGCTTCACAACATTGTAGATTCTATTATGGAAGTGAGTAGAACTTTTTAAAATATAAAATGCATCGTACATTTCAATTTTAATGCATTAAATGGCAGAATATTTTTTGACACACTACTACACTGTACAGTCAAGTAATTTTTTTGTGTCTAACATTAAATAGTGGATATTATATCGATTCATAATTTATGATTTTTAAAAGTCTAGGCAGGTGCAACTTTATTCCCTAACACACTTTTTAGAGGGCAGAAACCTATCACTGTGCAGGAAAAATAGAAAGGATATAAAAAGGAAGTGACTGAGATTTATTAAAATTTCATTTAATAAAACATTTTAAAAACCTGTTTAAACGATGATTTTCTTAGAAATTCAGTTTTTCTTTTATTCCGATATGTTCACAACTAGAAATGACGATTTAAAATTTGCTCTTCTTTCATGTAAAATCATCGTCTGATCGTTTCGAAAACCTTTTTGATTAAGCTCAAAATAAGATAAAAAGTTCATAAATTCTAAATTGTCAAAAATTGCATTGAAAAATGCGACTAGCATTTAACTGGTCAAGGATAAGAGAGATGTCAATAGTGTTTGAAACGAAAATTAAAACTTATTTATTTGACGCTTTTCTTTAGATATTGCATTATTTATTGAAGGCTTATATTAGTATATAGAAAACTGTTTATACTTTCATTTAGTTTGAGAGGCCTTTTCTCTCAAACTAAATGTAGGTGGTGGTAGTGTTTTCGAGGCTGAACGGGTTTCCTATAGGTATTCCAAACGTTCCGCTTGTTTTTTTAATGCGATTTCAGCAAATCTTCAATGGAAATTCTAAAGAATGAATTCCAAATTGATTGATGATATTTAATTGAACAACGCCAATTTTATTGAAACCAAACTTCACTAAAACAAATATAAACTACATTTTAAGGTAACCCTGATATTTATCATGCGAGAACATTTGGGTGGTTGGAAGTAAAATCTCCGTCTAGTTTGTTTGATTTGAAAATCAACCTCATATATACATTTCTCATGTGGCACGAAATCACGCTCACGAATCAAATCTGATGGGGAAAATATCCAAACTTTTTCATAAAATAATAAAAATGCAATTCATGTTTCAAAAAAGTGTTTTATAAATAAAATTAACTTGTTCTGTTAGTATTACCTTCTTAATGAACGAACTAGAAATGAATCTTTTGAGGAAAATTGTGAAAGGTGAAAAGGTGTCCTTATGTTTTGATAGATTTGATTTAGCTAATCAGAAATTTGAAAATATTACTAACCATTATCTTATTAATGTATCATGGTATCGAATATCGTAATGAATTTTACCTCCATGGATTTCTCTGGGATATACCCATACTGAAAACAAGCTGAATCAGACTTGGCTTCTATATCTCATACAACACTCCCGTTTAATAGTCAGAAAAGGCAGTACCTACTAATTTGTTTTTTGAGTTGAGGATTTCTATTTGCTGTGTCTATAAATACCAATAAATGCCTAATATTTCATAACAGTATGATCCCTAAACCAGCTGTTGGTTGAGTAGAGTGAAAGATTAAAACCTTAGCCAAATATTGGTAGTCAAAGTCTAAAAGCTTCAAAAAATAATTATGAAAAGTGGAAACAAGATGATAAAAAGGGTCTTTAGTGTTTTCGGTGGAACAAAACATCCAACATCTTTAAGATCAAAGTAAACAAGAGGTTGGTTGGATTTTATGACCATATTTGGCCAAGCTAAACAAGGGGAACAATTTATCAACAAACTCTATCAAAGATAACTATCCAAAGAGTTATCTTTGGATAGAGTTGTCATCACGACTAAAATGACTAGTTTACTCTTGACGATGGTGGAAGTTTCGTTTCACAGACATAGTCATTAACCCTTTTCATTTTACCTTGTTTTCAATTTTATCAATTACTTTTTCAAAGCTTTTGGACTTCTTTAATCCTACGCCTGTCTTCGTTCTCTTAGTTCTTAACAGTAGACGAGTAGCCCAATCGAAGTCTGAGGTGATAAAATATGTTAAATTAAAAACACGCTCTATACAGTATTTGCAATTGTATTATCAGGAATTTTTGGGCAATCCTTGAGGTGGTTCCAGTTATTTCGTCCAGCGAAATCAGCTATCTGTCCGCATAGGACAGAGAGCTGATTTCGCTATTCCAATACGATTAACTGTCTTTGTATGTAGTTATGTCCGGTAAGAAGTCGAAAGCAAGTGACTCCAACAACTCTGGGCAAGGAACGTAATTATCCGGCATGCGCGAACAAACATGAACTTTATTTTTCAACAAAATATTTCATATCCCTCCTGCAAACATTTCTTTGTAGATTGAAAATCTATTAGTCCTTATGGACCAGTATATAAGGTTTTTGTGTTACGTAGAGGCAAAAGGAATCTAGGTTGATTAAACTGTGGTTCAGCTTTAGCCAATTGGTCAGCTTGTTCCCATTGTCATATACAAGGTGACCTGCAAAGTCCCTTTAAGCCTTTTAAATCTGAAGCAGCGTCTCGTATAGTCAAGGAAGTAACGTCTACCTATAGTAAAGTGACCACGCTAAATTTATTGAGACAGCTTACAGCGCTCCTAGCGGCAAAATAAGGAAGTTAAAAAATAACTCGAAAACTAAAGGAGATCGGCCAAAAGGTTCAATTAGAAAAATGTGCGCAGTACCATAATAAAAGTATAGAAAAAGTTTCATGGAGTTATCTGTAAAATTGGCGGAGATATTTGCGATTGAAATTTGAACTATTCCATGCCTTGAAAAAGGGGTCGTCCAGAAATTAAAAAACGTGTTCTCCGGTGTCATCATACAGTTTTTCTGAGTTAAGCAACGACGAATTAAAATTCAAACAACAAAGTAAGTAATAAAAGATAAATAAAAAATATCTGAAAAACGCACTCCGGAAAATAAAAAAAACTGGCGATCCGAAATCACAAATTTCGCTCTCTCGGCTAAAACCTGTCGGCTATACAGCCACGAACGAAGATTTACCATTTAATAATTTTATCCTGATAAACTTTGAGCAGATGCGAAAATGTCAGAAACAAATGCGCGTTATTCAGTGTGGCACATTGGGAAAGTAAAACACACAGATGAGCAAAAGCAAGAAATTTATCGCTAAACAAAAACATGGCGAGTGGTTCAAAAAGGACACCATCGGCCACAATACACATTTGTATTCGATCAAGCAACCCGGCATGCACATTCCTTATCATCTGCTGTGTGATGGTAGCGCAGCTATCGATGATACGCTGCCGCAGATCCAGCAAACTTGTCGACGGAGCTTCATTCACCTCATATTTGATGTAACCACAGAGGAAGAAATCGAGTGGGGTAAGATCTGGTGGAGGCCATTCAACACAGCCCCCATAGCCGATTATCTGTTGGCCAAATCTGTTAAGAAACTGTCTCACTGCGTGCGGTTTGCGCGGCGGGGCGGCATTATGTTGGAACCACAGAGAAGACAAGAACGCCAGAAGAATATCATCGATAAAGTCAGGTAACACATCCTGCAGCAGCTGGAGGTATTTCAGTCCATTTAGTGAACCGTCATAGAACACGGGTCCTATTAGACGATCCTTCCAAATACCGCACCACACATTCGTGGACCACTGCACCTGCTGTCTGATGGAAACTCCCCATGAGGGATTTTCTATTGCCCAGAAGTGGGTGCTGTGTCGGTTCAGCATACCGTTTCGGTGAAACTTAGCCTCGTCCGACAATATTATGTTGGAAAAAAATTCTGGCTTAACCTCCTATTCGTTCAATGCCTAATTGCACCAGTCAAAGCGTCGCTGTTTGTCTCTGTAACAATCCTTGCTCCGGAATTGCATGGTAGGGATGTGCACCATGGTCGTGCAGTATTTGCCATATTTGACTTTGTACTAAGCCACACTGGTTGCTAATTTGCTATAGGGATGGGCTAAAGCGTACGCCAGTATGTCTTCTGCTGGTATTCTACTAGGTATACATGGTCTGCCCGAACGAGGTCGACTTCTAGTGCTGCCTGTGTCTCTGAGACGTCGAACAACGTTTCCAATGTTTGCCGAAGTTGGATGTGGACCATTTGGAAACCGAACGGCATAAGTCCGTGCAGCCTGGACCGCATTACGTTGGTATTCACCATAGAAAAGCACCATCTCACAATACTGACTATTAGTGAAAGTCGCTATTTCCTCACAGCGTACCGTATGAAGTGAGAACACCGACTCGGGCGGTTTTTATCTGATACGTAAAGGGTGAGGACACAATGTGGATTTGCATACATGCAAAACCGCAGTAAATGTCCACTGTTTCGCCCCAGATCGTGGGCATGGTCGAAACTTTCGTTCCTGTTTTAATCTACAAATTTCGTATTCAATTTTATAAGAACGTTTAATTCACGCTTTTATCTTATTCGTCTACAAATAAATTTTAAGTTTTACTGTTGCTTTGGATCTACCAATCATCCATTGAACGACGAGCATTTCTTTCTGACATTTTTCCGTCTGCGCAAAGTTTATCAGGGGAAGGGGAAAATTAATTATCGTCGCACTGGAGCTGCACAACGGGCTATTGGCAATGATCCGGGATCAATCTTGAAACAAAGATCCGAGGACAAACTGCGCTGTTTGGAACCACGGTCAGATGACACAGTAACACCTGAGCTGGCACCCCACTCTCCGCAATTCCACATAACACCAACGCGAAGACTTTGAGGCCACAACGGATTTTGCGTGCACTAGCCCCTTTTTTACTCGTCGGTATTTGGATGGCATAGACGAGGATCGAACTCACAACCCTCTGGTTGGCAGTCCGTCACTCTACCAACCGGGCTACCGCGGCGCCAAAGTTTATCAGGATAAAATTATTAAATACTAAATCTTCGTTCGTGGCTGTATAGCCGACAGGTTTTAGCCGAGAGTTGTTGCGCGAAATTTGTGATTTCGGATCGTCAGTTTTTTTTATTTTCCGGAGTGCGTTTTTCAGATATTTTTTTATTTATCTTTTATTACTTTCTTTGTTGTCTGAATTTTTAAATTCGTCGTTGCTTAACTCAGAAAAGATGTATAACACCGGAGAATACGTTTTTGAATTTCAGGACGACCCCTTTTTCAGGGCATGGAATAGTTCAAATTTCAATCGCGAATATTTCCGCGAATTTTACAGATAACTCCATGAAACTTTTCCCTTTGCTTTTATTATGGTATTGAGCACATTTTTCTAAGTGAATTTTTTGGCCGATCTCCTTTAGTTTTCGAGTTATTTTTTTAACTTCCTTATTTTGCCGCTAGGAGCGCTGTAAGCTGTCTCAATAAATTCAGCATGGTCACTTTACTATAGGTACACGTTACTTTCTTGGCTATACGAGACGATGTTTCAAATTTAAAGGGCTTAAAGGGACTTTACAGGTCACCCTGTATATAGGATGTTTCAAAAATATCTGGCTAAATTTTAAAGGGTGGGGTAGAGGGGCCCAAAACAAACATTTTTTGTCAAAGAATGTGTGTCCGGAAATGCTGCGTTTAGATGGTAGAGGACGCTGTTTAGGTCAGTTCACAACATTGTTTCTGTGGCGTAAGGCGTTATTCCCCGCTCGGATTTTAACGGCAAGCTCCGAATTCGTGTAGCGATGCATGTGGTTGTAAATCCAAGCAGGGTTTGACGTTTTACGCCACAGAAACGATGTTATCGACTGACCTTAATCGGCACCATCAGTGACCACAGGGGAATAATGGCGGAAGTTGCGCCATAAGAATTTTTTTTGGAGAATTTTTTCAGGGCGGTTTTTTTTTGGAATTTTCAAGGTGGAAATTTTTCAGGCAAAAAATTATTCAATAAACCTTTTTATTATATCTATATAAATAAAAATGTAATGTTCGTTTGTTCCTAAGGCAAAATCTCCCAAAATGTTTCACCGATTGCCTTGAAATTTTGCCACAACGTTGCATTCGAATACGCGCATGTTTTAGTCTACTTAGCTATATAAATAAAAATATATAAATAATCTATATAAATAAAAATGTAATATCCGTTTGTTCCTAAGGCAAAATCTCCCAAAATTTATCACCGATTGCCTTGAAATTTTGACACAATGCTGTATTCGAATACGCGCATGTTTTAGTCTAAGCTATATAAATAAAAATGTAACGCCAGGAGGAACTGGTAAAACGTTCCTAATTAAATTGATTCTGGCCGGAATCAGATCCCAAAATCACATTGCCTTATCACTTGCGTCGTCCGGAATAGCTGCTACTTCGATACCTGGTGGAAGAACTGCTCATTCCGCTTTGAAATTGCCATTTGACATGCAATTCATTGAATCCCCCACGTGTAACATTTCCAAAGCATCGCTGGAAATTGGAAACGGAAAGGTTCCGGTTGATCTGACCTCAGGACAAATTTCATTGCCTCATAACTTCTGCATTTTAGTGACGTCAAAAGAAGAATTGGTTGAAAATGTATTTCCCAATATTCAAACCAATTATAAGAATCACGATTGGCTGAGTGAACGAGCTATTCTTGCAGCCAAGAACAAAGACGCCTACGAACTTAACAGTATTATTCAGTCTAACATTCAAAGCGAGGCAGTCACATACATACAAGCCTGTCGACACTGTCGTGGAAGCAGATAAACAGTTAATTATCCAACAGAATTTTTAAATTCACTCTATCTGCCAGGGATGCCACCGCACGTACTGCAATTGAAAATCGGTGTGCCAATTATCATGTTGCGAAATATCAACCAGCGAAAGCTTTGCAACGGCACGCGGCTTGCAATAAAAAAATTCATGAGCAATATCGTAGAGGCAACAATCTTGACAGGACCTTTCAAAGGTGAAGATGTCCTCATTCCTCGCATTCCTATGACTCCAACTGGTATGCCATTTCAGTTCAAGAGATTGTAATTCCCAATTCGATTGGCGTTTGCAATCACCATAAACAAAGCTCAGGGCCAATCGTTAGAATTGTGCGGTTTAGATCTAGACACGGATTGCTTCTCACATGGACAATTATATGTTGCGTGTTCTAGAGTCGGCAAACCAGACAATCTCTATATCTTGACAGACAATGGAACAAGAAACATTGTATATCCACAAGCATTGTGAAATAAAAAATATTGGAAATATGTGCTTTCTTTTTTCTTTCTTTTCAATTTAACCAGATGAGAAAAGGCAACGCGTGGCCCGGTACAGCTAGTATATATATTTTCATAAGTAATTAGACTATCTCTGAATTTGTATAAAAGACTACTGTTACCTGCTATGACAACAATTTCACTATAGGAAGTTATTCCATAATTTTTTATTGAGCAACCCTTAGTTGGCAGCGCTGATACCCTGCCCATTCATAAACATCTGTCACCTTTGAGGGTTTTCCGTCCGTCACTGTAACGTCATGTGGATCGCTAGTAGTCCCATAGACAAGATAAAGTTAAGTCACCAGTTGAATGCAGGTAGCCATCTAGCCGTGTACGTTTTGTGTAGTCTGTCTCGGAGAAGGAAATGAATTTTAGTTCAGTGCTGTTTGATTCCTGAAAACGTCATTGAAGATTTAGAAATACAACCCTCTTCATCAAGTATGACCCAAGGCGTAGATTTTGAAAACCTTGATGAAAATGAAAGTCAGGAAGAAGTTGATGAAACTGAATTAGGACACGGAGAGGTAGAATCATGTAGCAATCCATCTGCTGAAAGACCTTCAGTTTCCATTCAACAAGAGGAAACTCTAACAACTGAAGATTCTCCTGATGATAGATTGAAAATCCCAAGAGATCCAGCATCATATGCCAACATCAAACTGTCAGCTGAGGAAATAAACAAAGCACTATATTTGGAAAATCAAGATTTGTCTTTTGTCACTTTTCCTTCAACAGGTGGGAGAAAATTCAACCTATCATGGAAGAATGAAGTTTTACCATATAAAAGTGTAAAAGTTAGAAAATGGTTGGTATATAGCCAAGAAAAAGATGCCGTATTTTGCTTGCCATGTACTCTGTTTTCATACCCACGCTAACAGTCAATAAGGGGAACAACTGGCTATAGAGGATGGACAGAGCATAGGGGGACCGGGATATTGTGCTCCATGAAAAATCTAAAATCCCCTTATCAGCACAAATTGCAAGGATCCAATGGATCTCCCAAAAGAGAATTGATTCACGTTTAGCTGAACAATCAGATCAGTTAGTCCATTCCAATCGAGAGGTGCTTTCTGTTGTCATTGATATTTAAGTGAAGAAATGCTTAGATTTCGTAAAAAGGATGTAGCAAAAGGAAAACTCATAGGTCTTTTCAGGTTTTTGAGTAAATATAGTCCTGATGCTAGGGTATACCGTAAAAAAATTGATAAAGCTAGAACTGAAAAAGGAAAGCTGGGGTCTAATTTCTTGAGTTATAGAAACATTTATGATGTAATTAACATAATGAGTGACATAATTTCTTCAAAAATCCCAGATAGTATAAAAACGACTAACATTTATTCTATTATTGTAGACTCAACTGAAGACATTAGTAAAAGAATATTCAACAGTAGTGGTTCGTTATATTGAGCATACTGACCTGCATGGTGCCCCAAAGGAAAATGTCAAACCTGAAGAGCGGCTCATTAAGGTTTTCATTATTGGAGATACCACAGGCCAAAATCTTTTTAAAGAAATAATGAAATGCTTGAATTTACTTGGTCTTGACCCAAGTGGAATTATTGGCCAATGGATGGGGCTAGTAATATGAGAGGAAAATTCAATGGTGTAAAAGCGCTAATCCAGAGAGAATGCCCAAAGCACTCTATATATAATGTTCGCACAAATTTGCGTTAATTGGTGGAAAAATCTATGGATATATGCCCCAAATGAAAAGTCTATTTTCTCTTTTAAAGGAATTATATGTCTTCATGTCAGGTCATACAAGGCATGATCTTTTCACTACAAACTTGGACAAGGGTTCAACCAAAATAAGAGGATTGAAAAAAATGCAAACTACAAGATGGTCAAGCAGAAATGATGCACTGCAAACAGTTGTTACCTGCTATGACACAATAAAGGAGATGTTGCATAATTTGTCCATTGACAAAAAAGCTGCTAATGACTCAAATGCACTGGCAACTGGTCTGTGGAAACAAATGATCGATTTTGAAAACATTTGCTCAATACATGTTGCCTCAGCTATTTTCAAAGTGTTGTCACCAATCACAATTGTTCTACAACCAAAAATAATTAATTATAGCAGTGTGTCATAAATTGTTGCTGAAACCAAAGCTAAATTTGTAAAAATACGAAGTGAGTAGGAGTGGAATAAAGTGAATGATTCAATTATTGCCTTTGCTGATGTGAATAATATTTCGCAACCCCACCGCAGAAGCAGAAAACGTAAGAGGTTTATGGATGAAATGGCTATCGATGAAAGAATAGATGATCCTCTTAAGAGGATCAAAGTGGAAGTTTATTTTTAAGTACTAGATTCACTTATTAAACAACTCAATGACAGATTCTCTGACAGTTCTCTTTCTATAATCTCACAAATGGCAGTGCTTTCACATGAAGGAATTTTGAAAATTGAAAGAGAAAAAGAAAAGCAGGGATATAAATTCTTGCCTGATTCTTCATCAGTGAAAGACTTGTGTGGGTTTTACGATCTTGAAAGTGACCAAATAATAGAGGAACTAGAAACTTTTGCAAATGTGTATAAGGTTACTCACTCAGAAATTGACATTTCCGACTTGCTTTTAGAGAAAGAAAAGTGTAAAAATAGGACACCAGACAGAGAATCTGACTTTTCAGGAGGTGAAGGTGGAAATGAAGTTGAAGTCCGTAAAGAATGGAGATGAGGAAGAAGTTTCAGAACCATGATGCCTTTGTCTGTTGATCAGTGGGTAAAAAGAGGCTTTATTAGGCCTTACAGATGCCTGCATTATGTCAGCATTTCCTCAACTCACCATGCTGTATCCTTTTATCATTACTTGTCACAAGGTGCTCAGCGGAAAGGACGATGAGCCGTTTAAAGATTGTAAAGAGTAGGTTAAGAAGCAGCTTAGGGGACGATTGGTTGTCAATATTATTGATACTTTCATCTGAGAATGACTTTCTCAAGAAAATCACAAATAAAGAAATTATCAAAAAGTTTGCCTTATCAAGTCCACAGCGAAAAAAGCTTCTTCTGTTAAAATCTTATAAATAGTACATAAATCTCTGTGCTTAAAGAATTTTCTGGTCATACTATAAATTTTTTCAACCTAGAGTGTTCGAATGTTTTCTCTTCCCACCGAATAAGATAGCTGTCGCTATTCTAAAACAATTTAGTTTTAAGGTTTTAGGAATACTTACTCAACTCAAGTAAACATTACGATAATACTCATATCATTAGTTTTTACACATTTAGTTCGTTTTTTCAATATCTGATTATTGAATTATTGATCTTCATTGATGTGTTCCATTTTTTTATGTTCTATTCTTCCATTCACTCAATTTTAGAGTTTTTTTATGGATATAAAAATTATTCTTATACAAAAGGTAAAATATTTGTTTTATTCACATAACATTCAGAATCTTTCAAAACAACTGTTTTTACTATATTATAGTTATTTTCATTTGCAAAGTGTAAGTAATATCATTGTTTATACATGAAATTGCTGTTATAAATATAAACTGTTCATTTTCCAAGCTGTTCTGGTTTTATTTATCTCATCCAAATTTGCCGAATGGCCTAGGCCGGGGCGGCACATTACTTGAATCATCTCATCCAAATTTATCTCTTAATTTTATTTATCTCTAACTGATTTACAAAAAAAAGAAATGTAGAGCTTTGTGTGGATTCAGTTGGAAATTTGAGATTTCAATAAAGGTTATATGGTTAACTGGATTTGAGGGGGTGGCAAAGAAAAATTTAGAGGGGGGGATTTGCGCCATTGGGCTTGAGGGTGATGGGCACCCCTGATCGGCACACTCTACCACCTAAACGCGGCATTTCTGGACACACACTCTTTGACAAAAATGCTTATTTTGAGTCCCTCTACCACTCTTTACAATTTGGCCAGATATTTTCGAAACACCCTGTATATCATTGTCTATTGTGACTTTTATACCAAACATTGTCATTAAACATTTTTGATCGTATCAACAGCAATGTTGATTCTAAGTTACATATTTCCATCCAGTGTTTATATTACTGACTGTTGTAAATCACTAGTGTTTATATCACTCTTTCCTGCGTTCATATGATTTGATGCTGTGTTTACATTACTGCTTCCAGTATGCGTATTCTTATCAGTTAATTTTGTCTAATGCAATCTTTTTATGATACGCAGTGAATCAGTTGCCTCTGAGTCTTTGCGCTGTTCGTTCTGTATGCCTGTCTGTTGCGATGTCTCTTTATAATTATTAAATGTCTTGCAAAGAGTTACACTCTTATTTCACTATCACACGACGTAACACTGGCGACGAGAAGAACGGACCTACATTTACGTTATTTCTGAATCAGCTAAATTGTGGATACATCTTCAATGGCGATGTTTGGAAATATGGACTCCTTCTACCCGTTAATCGAAAGTTGACGAATTTAAAACGTTTATGAAACATAATGATATTCGGCATTTACTCACAGTTCCATACCACCCGTCATCAAACGGCCAGGCTGAGAGATCAGTTCAATTTGTGAAGAAAAGACTGGAAAAGCACAAGGTGATTCGCTATCTGTTAGACTAGCAAGAATTCTTATGAACTACAGGAGAACGCCATTAGTCTTGCTAGGACTATCTCCGGCTGAAATACTACTTGGGAGACAGATGAGAGGATGATTGTATGGGATACACTCATCGAATGTGAATCAAAGCCCTCATGATCATTCAAGATTGGAGGGCGCCAAGATCAATTACATCATAGAAGTGTGCTACCTAACACAAACTTTCCTTGTGTTAACCCAAACGGTTTAACGCCAATATTATGAGACATTACTACTATATCACAAACAGTTACATCGCAACCTGGGAGAGAACAAACCGAACTTAGCACAGTCCAATCAACTTTACCGACTATAAGGTTACGACGTTCAGAACGTGCCAGACGTCCACCTAGGAGACTATAGGTAATGATTGCACATCTTTAGGAAAGGAGGAGTGTTGCATATTTCCTTCCAGTATTTATATTACTGAGTGTTGTAAATCACTAATGTTAATATTAAAGATTTTAAATGTTTATATTAATGCAATGTAAATCATATTAATCTTTATATCACTCTTTCCTGCATTCATATTATGGGATTCTGTGTTTACAATACTGTTCCCTGTACACGCATTCTTTATCAGTTCATTTTGTCTAATGCAAATTTTTTTAGGATACGCAGTGAATCAGTTGCCTCTGAGTCTTTACGCTGTTCGTATCTTTCTGTATGCCTGTCTGTTGCAATATCTCTTTATAATTATTAAATGTCTTGCTGGACTTAGAGTTAAATTCTTATTTCACTGTCACAAGACATAACATTCTACTTATCGACAATTTTACAAGGATATTGCATTGATTTGAATCCCTTCCTGGGAATTTGATGAAATTAAGCAACTGATTTTATTTCAGTAGAACTGTTCCGCATTCTTTTTGAAGATTAAGCTTACTTTTCGACGCCTCCATTAAGTATTCCGATAGATATCGGAAGGCGGACAGCTACCCGTATGCATCTCCCTGTTTGATCGCCCCTCATGCTGCACTTGATTAAAGCGAAGTGAGGATTTACCATCCCATTACAATAATTCACATGTTGACTCACTTTGCAACACCTGCCCTGCACTCATTGGTCAGTGATCTCTCGCTCCTCCCTTATCACAATCCGCGGTTGGAAAACAAGTCACGTAGGGAGAATAAATTCGATACAGTCCCGTTTGCTCTTATAAATCCATTACGAATGATTGAATGAACACTCTTACCTATCGTCTCGTGTCCATTCGATTGGAATTCAGTTTGCTCGAAGAGATTTATGATTCTTAAGAATGGATTGCGGACGAATGTGAAGCTACGTTCTTGTATATACAAAATGATACATAAAATGTTGTACATATGAGACGTAAAAGTTTACCTATTTTGGAATTCCTGTCATGTCTGTTTCTGGTTCGAGGGAAAATTTGAACATGTAAACTCTGTGCAATCATATTTTAAAGATCGAGTGCATGGACATGTTAAAACGAGTAAGGATATGAAGACCATATTATCACGTATAAGGAGTTATGTAGCTATTTTAAATGAAACGGAAATCAAAAATAAAACAATATTTACAACAAATTAATAAAACATTATTAATTTGTTAATCAAAGCTTAATACAGCGAAAAGTTATTGTTAAGAAATGCCGGTCGTTATACCACGTGCTCTTGAATATTTTTTCACCGTAAAAACCACTAGTTCAAGGCACTCATCCAAATGTTCACCAGACTTAGGCTGTCCTAAATTGAAGAAATTAGTCTGGGGAATCAGCAATTACTATTCGGTGGAGATAGGCCAATAAACAGTCTGAACTTGGCCATCGCTTCCGTCAAAGAGCGTCGCAAGTTCTATGAGAGACATTTTCTGTCAAGATAAATTTAGGCGGCTTTAGTGTTTATGCGGCGATATGTGTTTCCTGTACGTATTCGAAGCGTAACGTCAGTTGGTTTGTTCTTTGAATGCCATTTGAGCAATTCGTTAATAAATTTTCCAAAGAATCAATGCCAAATTTATATATGTAAGTTGATACTAATTAGATTAAACATAAAGTGATGCCCAAACGGTCATACACTACATTAATCCCGATGTGTATCATGTGAGAGCATCTGGAAAGCAGAAGTAAAATCTTCGTAGACCGAATGGTTTGTTCACACTGAAAATTCCTCTCATGCAGTGTAAAAAATAAACATACCTGCAAGAATGTAGTTACTTTGACAGTTTTTCTTTATAAAATTTTCAGAAACGTTGTATGTGTGGTCTTTGCATGTGAAATGATCACAGAGAATACAAGTTATCGCAGTTAACCTGCCTTTGTTTCTTGGACAAAGTACTCATCGTCCTTTACTAAATTTCTGGGGTTATTTTGTGTGTCTCAATGGCTTCGCAGAATTGTGCACAAGGTAATTTCATGTTTTTTGGGCAAACCAACTACTCCAGACCACTGTCTGGTGAAATCCTGAATCAAAGATTAAGACAAGTCTTTATTTTATCTATATGATAATCAGTTATACCCACATAAAAATCAATTTTTCTAAGTGAACATTTTAAAATAAACATCAGCAGTATTCTACAAGACAAGAAACAAATTTGTTTGATACAATATTTATTATCCATTCCTTTAAAAATACTTATTTATTTTTTCGTTAAAAATTCTATCTTTGAAATTGATGAATCGGGAAAAGTAGAGGTAAGTAGTTAATTAACGTCACACTGGAGTAACACAACGGGCTATTGGCTACGGTTCGGGATCAATCCCGAAGGGAAAGATTCGAGGACAGCACCTCGTAATTTAAACCACGGTTAGATGACGATGTCATGCCTGAGCTGGTACCCCACTCTCCAAACTTCCACACCTCGCCAAGGACAGGTAGATGTAAATTAAAAATAATTACACCAATGCCTTATCGCCAAGTGCATATTTTGAAGAAAGTGAATTATGTTTGTTTTACCACTTATATTTCTTGTAAAAGTGATGAAGTACGCCAACGAGTTATTTTAGCAATTCATATTGTTACAAAGTATGGCTTCACATCTCAAAACATTTAAAAACACCAACTGAATCCTATTTCCACTCCTTCAGATTGGTGTAAAAATATCACAATAAAACAGCAGAGTTAAATTCAGTAATATATAGATTTCCTTCATGTCAAACTTAATATATACTATTTAGATAAATTGTTTGGAATTTGTGGATCTTGTCTTGTTCTGCATAAAAATTATAGTATTATTGAAAAATTGAATTCGAATTAATTGTTGTTTATGCAAGGGATTTTCTTCAGTATAGAGGATTCTGATTTTATTCTTCAATTTTTATAACATTAAATCAGAGCCGAACGAAATAGAACATTCAATAAGCAATGTTAAAATAAATTAGTCCTCAAGAAATCAAAACCTTGATTTAAAATGTCACTTAGAAACAACTACAACTGATTAATTGAAAACCCAGCCTAATAGTTCTCATTTATCCAATCTTGCGTTTTACACATTACATACTTTACCGTCAAAAGGTATATTATGTAATGTGTAAAACGTCACTTAATTTACCGTCAAAAGGTATATTATGTAGTATGTAGGACGTAAGGTAAGATGATATGAGACTTATGAACTCTGTTAAAGAGAAAAGTTCTAGGTTATATTACTTAAACACTGCTATTAAATTTTGCCGCTACATTAATCTCTAACCTTCAATACATTAGGCTTTTTTGGAGGGGGGCTCTGTGATTCGTTGAGTTGTCCAGTGTGCTTACAACCATAGACGTGGAATATAAGTAGACTGAGCAATGCTGTTGAGAAAAGCTTCACAAAGTGTGACCGACATGTCGACTAGTAATCAACGCGACTGCTTTGCAATAATGGACTTGTTTGGCCGATTTGGCATCTTATCGCCCCATTTGGTGATGAAACATCTTTAGTGCATTTCTATAGAGTGGCGACAGAAATGACGAAATCGCTAAAATCTACTTTGTCGCTTGGACCAATCAGATGATCAATCAATGGATGGGCTTCTTCTCCCGTCCCGTGGACTAATCAAATGATGAATGTTCATTTCAACCCGGCAGACGAAAGATTGTAAGGGTCACATTACTACTACTTGTATTTTGATCACATGATGCTGGGCACATATAAAAAGGTTACCTTTGCTCAGTCTACTTTTATATTTTCTCTATGCTAGCAACCTGCGAGTTATATGCAGCGCAAGTTTGATTCCCTCTGTGTATTTCTCTCATCTGTGTCAGTAAAGTCTTCCTTGTGTTTATGTCCATGTACTTGACGTGGTTTGTTTTGTATTTGATGCAACTTGACCAAATATGGCCTTTGCGCCATAAAACCCCAAAACAAACCAACTATCAACAGGCTTTGGGCTCGAATCTCAGACAGGGTATGGATGTTCGATGTTCGTAGTGGTTCGGAATCCATTTAAGGCTGTAGGTCCCGGTCTAATTAGCCCTCATGTCGTAAAAATTGACCGTACAGAGACAAACCAAACAGTTACATTAATGCTAAACAGATGACTTTATATTGATGTTCTCTGTACATCGTTGCATAATATAATTTCTTACTTTAAACCAGCTGGCCAAAAATATTATCGTTGGATCCATGATAGATTGGTTGGGTTTTTATGAAACAATTGCCATATTTGGCCAAGCCAAACACAAGAAAACGTCTAGTAAATAGACATACATACAATAAAAGTTTTTTCTGACACAGAAGAGAGGAATATACCCAGGGAGTAGTCGATCCTGCGCCGCCTACAACTAGCAGGTTGCTAGCTCAGTGGGCAAATTCACTGAGCCACTGCAGCCCCGGATGCATGATGGGGGAAAACAACTTCAAATCCAGCAACTAAATAAACGATATGACTGCGCAATAAATAATTGAGAAATAATTTGCTTATTTTCATACCACAAAAATTTTCTTCCACTAATACCGATGCGTTTTCAGACTGCTTCTTCGCTTTTGTAAATCTCAGATGATTTCCTCTCTTTCAACTATTTCCTTCTTTACATCATCCCGGAAAGCGAAGATTCCATGATATCTTAAACAATTTCAAACATAATTTATATGGAAAATATCCCAAGAGAAAATCATAAGATATTCAACTAATCCTTTTCAGAGAAGGTAATTATAATGGAAAGAGACGGGGTAATTACAACGTATCCTAATTATTCACGTCGTTGGTGCTAACAATTATGTAAGAGGCCATTCATTGTGAAGAGCGTTTGAATTTCTCTTGAATGTGTAATGCTTTCTAGTTTAGTCTAAATTTGGTTGGAATGGAATTATTTCATTCAATTAATTAGTTTTATCTAATGGGAATGCCTTTTACACATATAGTAATTTTTGGAAGTAACTTTGAGATAATTAGTTATCTTGGGACTTAAATATTCATACATGCATACAACCCGACAATAATTATTTAATATAGTAGTGATTTGGATTGGCACTCATTGTTACTTTCAAATGAACTTCACTATAATATTGAATGACTCATTTGCTTTTCACATTTTATTTCATAGATATTCCTATATGTAACACGATATAATTATATGACCGATTTCAATTCGCAATAACTCCGGGGCTATTGGGGGAGGGGGTGCCAACTGCGCTAGTAACGTCAGATAGCTGGTAGATGACATATAGTGAGAATTGTAAGTGGTGGAACCGGAGGATCAATATTAGTTTGTGACACTACTCAGAAGTGAAAGGGAATTTCTGTAACGCGAGTATACTTTTGTTTTCGTTTTCAAGGCTTCTGAACAAAAGATGGGGTTTCCATGGCTCTGTGGTTTTGCCCACTGTGCTAGCAACCTGCGAGTTGTAGGCAGCGCAGGTTTGATTCCGCGTGGGTGCATTTCTTTCTTCTGTGTCAATAAAATGGATATAAATGTGTATATACATCCATTTATTTGAGGTTGTATGGCGCAAATTGGCCGAATATGGCCCTTGTGCCATGAAACCCAAGCCAACCAACCAACTGTCCATAAGCACGTTCTAGGGGTTCTAGAAGATGGGTAGGTAGGTAGTTGAATTAACGTCACACTGGAGAAACACAACAGGCTATTGGCGACGGCATCGCAATTTTAAATCATGGACAGTAGTCGAGGTCAACACCTGAGTTGGAACACCACTCTCCAAACTTCCACACCAAGCGCCAACTTGATAACATTTGAGACCACGACAGATTTAACATGCACCAGCCCTCGTGTACACGACGGTCTTTGGCTGGATTGAGTTTCGCAACCCTCCGGTACTAATCCTCTTATTTTCCAACCGGGGATAACGTGGCCCTCTAAGAGATGAATAACAGATTTATTTGATACGATATTCCTATTTTTAAGACTAAACATATATTTGTTAAAAATTTCAAATAGCAACACGCTAAATTAAATTAACAACCTTCATACAGAAAAACTACCGGTTGAACAAATAATAAAAACAGTTTTCAATGAACATTTTACCGAAAAATGAGATGCACTAGCATTTTCATTTCAATTTAACATCTGTTTTCCATATAATAAATAGCCCACTTTGTGATCGAGTGCGACGTAAATTCTACTACCAAACTGTTACTCCGCTAAAATTTTGCAAAAAATGTAGTTCAAATATTTGTCTAATACTAATATTCTTTCGACATACTGCAGTGGTTTTCTATGAAAAATCTTGATTTGCTCGAAGGGACGAGCGATTTCAAATTGAATCCTTACAGAACTTATTTCCCGTGAGAGCTGTAGGTTCGAAGGTAACGATTCGAATTGAAAGTACGCGATCAAAATAAAGGACGTTTATGGTGCGTGTGCCTGTGCACAAGAATTGATAACTTGTCTCACTCGGAAATTAACGGTCAGTTTACATTTTAAATTCAAATCATTTATTCCTTAAATGTCCTTTTATAACTTTTTACTTTTAATTGAGATGGAACTAAATGTTTCTCTCTAGGATTAGTATACACACTAACAGTTCTTAGACTTAACTGTTGGTTATGGAGACCGCGGTAGTCCATTTGGAAGAGTAGCGGATTAGCAACCGCAGGGTTGCGAGTTTGAAACTCGATCCAACCAAAGACCGTCGTGTACAAGGGGGCTGATGCACATTAAATATTTCGTGGCCTCAAATGTCCTCATATTGTGGCGTGGAGAGTGAAGTGTCTGCTCCGGTGTTGACTCGTCATCTGACCGTGGTTCAAAATTACGAGGTGTTGTCCTCGGATCTTTCTCATCTGGATTGATCCCGGACTGTCGCCAATTGCCCGTCGTGTTGCTCCAGTGTGATGTCAATTCAAATTCACAACTACCCCCTTTGCAATGCGAGGTAGAAATGTGTCACAAATAGGCATAGTAATGAGATAACACTTGCTTTTTATCTCAATGAAACAATAAAAATTCAGTGGAGAGTTAAAATATAAATAGAATTTACACATATATGCCGATTTCTTAAATTTAATAATTTAATTATCATTTGCGATATAAAAGTTTAGGTATCACATTTGTGAAACTTACGCTAGAAGGCGTGGTGTACCTGATAGGTGAAAATAAAAGTTTATTTAACTCAAAACAATTTTAATCTTTATCCTATTAAGCAAGAAAGATTATTTTGAAAAAATAATTATACAACCTTGGAAAAAAAATTGTAAAAATTTACAAGAGTATACATGGTGTATTCGTTTGATAGTGCTAAAATTGAAAGCTATCCTTACAGACAATTATTTGTTCTTTCTGGTATGCAAACAGCTCCTGAAGATAGAAGGAGCTTCAACGGTATATCGCCACTGATTGTCTAGTAATTCATAAAGGTACGCTTACACCTGTACAGATCTGTAGCTAGCACTCTGTCTGACAGTATATCGAATAATGTGAACAGGAATTTCTGTATAACAATTAGTAGTACATGTATGTTTGTAAATAAATTAACGAAATCCGTTTGCAAAACATATATCAAATTGTTACTTTTAAATGAATAATTATCATCTGATAAAATATAAATCAAAATTTTTACTTTGGAATAAATATTGTTTGGTGGTATACAGTGACTCCCAAAATTGAGAAAACGCAATGAAGAGATTTCTAGCCCATAAAAATTTAATTTTTATAAGGATGATAAAATACACTTTCAGAAATATATTAGGCTAAAATTAATTCAATATTCGCGATATTTTTAAAGATAGGTCAAATTTTCAAACTTGTCACAAAATTGAACATACACTCAGTTTATTTCGTGCAGAAACACAGTAAAAATGCAAAATAAATTTCTGTTGGACTTTTGTTTGCATGTAGAACAGCTTCTAAACCAAGGAGCACTGAACTAATGAGAATTTATGGTGGTTTTAAAAATATGTTTACCCATTTCTCTCTTAGAATCGTTAAGTTCTGTGCTGTGAACATCGTGATTTTTAACCATTTTTCTATTAGAACTACGCATTTTCAAACCCCTTGAGGTCCTGAGAGTATGGTGGGGTGTATAGTTGTTTAAGGTGGTACAGAAGTCTTTAAACATTTTTGCACTGTACTTCTCTCTCTCTCTCTCTCGCTCTTTATTTCTTTCTGTGGAGACGTTATCTATAGACACCCAAATTTGATACTGAATTAAACTTTTGACCCCTCTTTCTTCTAAAAATTGTTCTTGAACAAAGTTAAGTACTTCATTTTCTCCATGATTTCAACAAAAATCAACACTCATGTTCAAAATTAAGATAATTTTCACCTTTGGGTGATTATCTCCAGAACTACTGGACATATTTTAATGAAATTAGTTATTGCATAGGTTGAAATAATACAAAAATAACCATACAGCAGTTATGGTACACATGCAGCGGGTCACATCAGCGCAGGAAGGTCTAAAACAGAGCTTACAATATCTCCACAAAAAATGCGTCAATAGGGGAAATGGTCCCCTCTTATAGTTATACAGCTCTCACAACGTGAAATCATACTAGAAATGAGGCAGTTTATGAGTCCTTGTGGCAGTCGGATCCACTCGCCCAACAATGTGGTTTTCAGATCCTGGATGGTTCTGGGAGGGAGAAGGCGAGTTACAATTGCCCAAGAGCGTCCCATATATACTCTACAAGGTTTAGGTCTGGTAATCTGGTTGGCCATTTCATCCGGCGAATATCCTCACTTTCCAGATAATCGTCGACCAGATTAGCTCTATGTGGACAAGCGTTGTCGTCCATCAAAATGAAATCAGGGCCAACTGCACCCCTAAAAAGGCTAACACAGGGCTCCAAGATCTCGTCCCTATAACTCACAGCAGTCACAGAGCCTCTGTCAAAGAGATGGAGGTCTGTGCACCCATCCAACATGATGCCTGCTCAGACCACCAAACCTCTGCTGCCATAGTGGTCTCTTTCTCGGATATTGGAGGACAGGTAGTGGGGTCCCTGGTTCTCTCCAGATGAACGTACGTCGAGAATCAGTGGCTAGGCAGAACCGGGACTCATCAGTGAATAGAACGGTCCCCCTACTGATCCCTGATCCAAAGTCGATGTTCTCTACACCGTGCTAAACGGGCTCTCCTGGGCGCAGAAGTGAGCGGGACGCAAACAGCAGGTCTTGCAAACAGACCTCTCTCATGTAGCCTCCTGGAAACAGTAACTCTTGAAACCTGGCTTCCTGTCGCCGCATGGTCACGAGAGAACTGTTGCATTCCTGTTGACTCGCTGCAATGGACAAATATCGATCTCCATTGGCCCTCTTGGCTCTTGGACGACCTTGCTCAGGCTTTCTCTCAACGGATCCGGTATCCTTAAACTGTTTCCATAAATTGGGCACGACGTTGTCAATATTCAAGTCTCTAGCAATCTAGACGAGACTGCCCTGCTTCCAGTCTACCAACGATTCTCTCCCTCATTCCATCATCCAAACGTTGGGGGTTACTCATTTTAACTGTTAACTGTTTTGAATTTCACCGAATGTTGCAAAAAAATCCACCACGAAATTCGCTGATATGTGCGAGCGAACGAAGGCGGAAATTTTCACGAGTGCTTAGAAAGCCTGTTCTTCTAATGCACCACCCACACGAGCGTGTACGCTTACGTATTCGATACTAAAGATTTGCATCTTTGTTTGGAAGCATTAGTTTTTTTCTTTCGTTCGGTACTTTTCGAGAAATTCGACAAAATATGTAAATTCTCTTAATTTTGAACACCAGTGTAGTAACCTGCCGTCTTTGTTTTTAACTTTCGTTGCGGCAACCTTTTCTGTTCACACTGATATTATTTAAATAATATTTTTCGTGTATTTATTCAATCTTAAAATATCTAAACAATTCTTTTATTTTTATCATAATCAGAAAAACTTGACCGACATTTATTATCATATAAATATGTTAGACATACATACTGTAAACACTGAAATCTGGCGTCAATGGGAATTAACAATAAATTTTGAATTTGAGACAATATGACTCCTTAACACATCTGTACTCTAATCCATTCTTAACCTTACTGGTGGCTCCTGCATTCCTGCTATGCCTCACTGTAATGGACAAATATCGATCTTCATTGGTCGTTGTGGCTCTTGGACGACCTTGCCCAGGCCTTCTCTCTACAGATCCGGTATCCTTAAACTGTTTCCATAAGTTGGACACGACGTTGGACGTTACATTCAAGTCTCTAGCAATCTGCACTCGAGACTGCCCTGCCTCCAGTCTCCCGACGATTCGCTTCCTCATTCCGTCATCCAAACTTTGGTGGTTACTCATTTTAACTGTTTGCTTTTGAATTTCACCGAATGTTGCAAAAAAACCCACCACGAAATTCGCCGAGGTTGCGAGCGAACGAAGCGGAAATTGTCACGTGCGCTTAGAAAGTCTGTTCCTCTAAATGTACCGCCCACACTCACGTGTACGCTTATGTATTCGACATTAAAGATTTGCATCTTTGTTTGGAAGCATTAGTTTTACCTTTCGTTCAGTGCTTTTCGAGAAATTCAACAAAATATGCAAATTCTCTTAATTTTGAACACCAGTGTATAAATTTTTAACCACTTCAGCCAACATACCACCCCATACAAACACCGAACCAGATCTATGCTTGGGAGTGGGTATAGCGTATGGAGGAATCGATTCACTTTTCTAATAAGCTTGATTCACTGTTTTGATAAGCCTATCATCAGCCATCATGTCGAGAAACATTGAATTTGCTTTCTTAGCTAAAAACTGCATTATGGTTTTGGATATGATGACCGTTTATATCATACTCATTTGTTTGTTGTTTATCATACTCATCTTTCATTTCTATTTTATATCACCCTGGAAGTGAACTATTTCCTCAACACACTTTCCCCACTCCTAAGCATGGATGTCTTTCTGTGCTTGTATGAGGGTTGTACGTTAACTGTAGAGATTGGAAATTTAGTTTTTATTGCTGAAATCATGGGAAAGTGCAATATTTAACTCTATTGAAGAACAATTCAAAAGAAGGAGATCAAAATTTTGATCACATTTGTGTGCTTACGTATATGCAATGTTACCACAGAGAGGGAAGAGTTGCAAAGCTAAAATATCTAAATTAAAATTTGTGTACTACCTTGAACAGCAACTATACACCCCACTATAACCTTGGGACCATAATGGACTTGAAAATTTATGGTCCTAGTAGGAAAATGTGGTCAAAATTCACGATATTCAGAGCACAGAATGCAAGAACGATTAGTTAGTAGAAATGTGTAAAAATATTTTTAAACATAAAATTTTGACAATTCCCCTTGACTTAGAAGCTGTTCTACATACAGAACTTCATTCAAAAAAAATATTTTGCGTTTTTATTGTGTTTTAGTACAAAATAAGGGTGTATGCTTAATTTTGTGACATTAAATTTTCAAAAATTTGACACTTGAAACCTATCTGAAAATATTATTGCAAATGGGAAATTGTTTAGCTTAATATGTTTCTGAAAATGTACTTTATCACCCTTTAAAGATTACGTTCTTATTAATATTTATTACAAGCTTATTTGTTTTCAAAGAAATCTCTTCATGGTGTACACTAAATTTTAGGAGTCTGAGTATTCCTGATACTTACTTATTAGTTTTTCTTGCGTGTTAATTGATGATCAAGAGTGAATAGTATGAATATTTCAAAAAAGTAGTGGTTCAAAGCAGATACAGACAAGTTAGTAAATTTATTCCACTCAGAATTATGGGATGTGATGTGCATGGAATATAAAAGCAGAGCACTGGAACAAAGGATTTTTCAAGAAATCGGAAACATCAAGCTTCTTCAGAAGAGATAAGTAGAAAATTTCACAATTTGTGAATCATAATGATGAACTAAATAAATACATAAGTAAATCAGGGGAAGGTACTGATGGGACAAAATGGCCATTTTAAAGCACTAAGCTTTATATAAGGTAGTACAAGAGAAAGCCAAACAGAAGGAAACTTTAGACTAGTAAGTAATATTTATGTAAGTGTTTCGTTTATATTAGATTCACTGACCAATGTAATAAACTATTAACAATGTTAAACCGTTGCAATATTATACTCTTTTAATGATTTTTTAGAAAATTGTTTAATACCTCATTACTTCTCCTTGTAGACTGAAAAAAGTATTTCTAAATTCCTCTCGAATACATTTTATACTCTTA
The DNA here is from genome assembly GCA_933210815.1 of Meta bourneti. NCBI lineage: Eukaryota > Metazoa > Arthropoda > Arachnida > Araneae > Tetragnathidae > Meta > Meta bourneti. Next base: position 47,423,928 of record OW119929.1, on the reverse strand, counting down.
ATGAATGTTTATTACTACCTCAAGAGCCATTGAATTGAACATTGTTTTGTCATTTTGACAACTTCCATATTCTACACTGCCCTCCAAAAGTTAAGCACGCGACAGTAATTCGACATAACTGAGAAAGTCATTCATTGATTGAGTCAAAATTTGACATGAAGGTAGGCAATTTGGTTATAGATTTATGAGTGAAAAATAATAATAAACAATATATATCTAGGCATATTTTTAATGATTTATATATGTACAACACATTTCGTACATTCAAAAAAAAATTGTAAGCTGTACAAACAAGCGAAACGTATCTTAATAGAGGATGTGACCACTCCTGACCTTCATACACGCTCCACAGCCACATTACCTTCAATTAAGTGGTCAAGTGCACCAGAAGGCAATAACTGCCATTCCTCTAATGGAGCAGTTATTGGATTTTTGGGAGTAATTGGAAGGGGTATACGGGCAGAGACAGCACATCCAAGGTCATCTCAAAGAATTTAGAATGGAGTCGAAGGGTAAATATGGTGGCCACTCCATGCCAAGTTTGCTCTATGTGGACGTGCATTACCTTCCCCAAGAAGACATGCTGGACCAACTGCTGCAATGTACAGTCTCACAATGAGATCAAAAACTTGATCCCCGATACTTTCTAGCCTTCACCACCTCTGGTGAAGACGTGCAGGTCGGTGTGATAGCTCAAAGAAAATCCAATCCACACCATCATATTGGCATCACTAAAGGCGTGGTGTTCAATGATATTACTGAGCTTGTTCCGTGTTGCTTGTTCTCTCCAGATCATCTCACGTCTATTATCTGAATCTAGGGTATATCTTGACTCATACGTGGACACTACGTTGGACCATTCCGCTACTTTCCAATTTGCATGCTCACGTCACCACTTCAATCGTGCTCTTCTAGCTTCGACGCTTAAAGGGACACAAACTCGTGGTACCCAGGCATACAGTCCTTTCATATATAGCCTTCGTCGCACAGTAATGGCATGTATTGACCTTCCAATTGTTGTAGTAACCATTGCTCTTAGAGTTGACGCGGTCGCTCGTCGATTGCACTTCGTCAATAAAGACATATACTTATCATCAGAGGATGTGGAAACCCTTGAACGACCGGTAATAGGTCTCCGGACAACTGACCCACTGGTTTGAAATTATTTTCATAGACGAGAAATCATAGTGATCAACGCCAAAGAAAATAGAGTAGTTCTTAATAGACTGTCCTGCTTCAAGTCGCCCCACAGCACGCCAGTGTTGAGACTCTTCCAGTCGTCTTCTTCGAGCCATAATTGGCCTTATATAATCCACAAGTAACAAAATAATCTTTTAAAATTTTTCTATCAACATTTAAACTCATCTGGTGAAAGACTCTGAAAGGCCTCGTCTTCAACCAATGCCTAATCTGCATATTCCTGAAAAGTAAATTCTGATTAGGCCCATATATTTGCATATTCTTTTCTATAACCACAGTGAGTTTCACTCAATGAAATTGAAGCACACATTCGAAGCTCAGAATTTGTATCGCGTGCTTAACTTTTGAAGGCAGTGTATTTCGTCAATTATATTATTTTCGTTATCAAAAGTATAGAGCGTATACACTCATTGAGAATTTTTTAAAAAGTAAAAAATTATGTAATAGCTAAAATTATTCTACATGTGTGAGAGCGAAAAAATAGGTTTTCTCATATCTCTAAAAACACAAGACACTACCAAAAACATTTTAGACAGTGCATCTAGCTGCAGAAAGTCTGCAATTGAATAGCCTTATCTGGTTTGAAATGTTCCAAATAAGAACTGCAATATGCTTTCTCGGAGGCATACTGAAGTCAGATCAATGATAAATGTATGCCATAAATATTTCAAGTCAGCATAAATTCGTAGATTTCTATCTTTCAGTTCTGGAGAGATATATCAATATAAGCTGTACTAGACATAGCTATAACAGCAAATATGTTCAGAAGTAAACAGTCTCTGGAAGTTACCGTTGGACAGTTTATGAAACTGCAGCTTACAGATTTGTAGGGTTGTAATTTGAAGAGTAGCTTTACTTAAACTCTTTATCAAATAACAAAAATAGTAAAAAATAGGCACACTTTATTTGATCGACTTATTAAAAAATAATCATTCGTCTAAATCCCCATCCCAGGTATAAAATTATAAACTCTCCGTATACAATTACTCCGTAATTTTTCTATTTTTAAAATTTGTTATTAATTTGAAATAATAGAATTGCTATTTTTCGTACATGGTAGTTGTCAAAAATGTATCTAGAAAATCTATTTTAAAGTCTTAAAGTATATGAAAGAATCGACGGTTTAGGTCATTAGTTGAACAATTATTATTCAATTAAAATTATAAAAAGGCACTATTTACATAAAATTACCAACATGCAGCCATTTAAATATGATATACGATCCTATACAAGTACAGACAAATTCCACTTTGTAGATTTTGTTTCATCATGGAGAATAAAGAGGTTTTAGAATCACTCGTGGTATCCAGGATATGAAAAAATCATGATTTAAAGAAAATCATAAAAATTGGATTTATTTGATTTCAATCAGATTTCTTTTATTTAAAACGGTTTTTATGATATTAATTAATTCATTGTCCGTACAAGTTTAAACTTGTTGGACGAGATACAATTCACAGTGTACTTTCTAGAAAGTTTTGATTTATGTTAAACATTAATATTTATGATGTATTGACGTATTAGGAATATTGCAGGGTAAATTTTTGAAAGATTAAAACGCGACAGGAATTAGCAAAGTCAATCAAGTGATAGAGTAAACAGAACAACTCAACAAATACCAAACATGAGCAATGCTTTTCCATCTGGGTCTCGGGCAGCTTAGATTATTTTGATTTTAACCCATAACCGGGTGACGTGAAATTTTTGGACCTAGATAAATCGATTGTGGGATCCTCCTGCCAACACAATATTCTAAATTTTTGTATACAATTATTCAAGAATAAGACGAATTTCAGAATTTTTTGTTGGAACAAAAATTTATTATATATGAATAAAATGTATAGAATTTCTTTACTTATTTTTGTGTTAAGTAATAAATTGGTTAGACTTGTTTTTGAGGGAAAAAATAATGTCACCTATAGAAAATAAAATAAAAGGAGCTTGAATCAAGTTTCGTTTTAAATATCCTACTTCTCAGTAATATTTAGATTGCAAATAGTACTTATTTGTGAAAAAAATGTTGGTAAGTAAACAGTAAAAAATGGGACAAGACATGAAAAATATAAATTAAAATCAAATTTGCGTATTAAAAAATTTCTGAGCATTGACAAGTATTTCATAGGTGTATTCCAAGAACATAAAACTGGTTTTTACGTAACAAACTTTTCTCTATGAACAGCATAGAATAATTGTTACAGTATTTTTCCATAATATGCCAATTCAGTGGAATTTGGAGCTTGCAATAAAAAATTCATCATTGCAATCATCATAATCATTAAAATAGCTTTCTCCATAATCTATTTTGTCAGTATATTCCCTCAATTATCAGATGGGCTAATTATCTCAAATAACTCTTTTACATTCCAAATTTCAATTCCATAAAACAATTGTGCTAGCAGTGTAAAGAATTTCTAGGGAACAATGCATAAAATTTAAATAAAAATCAACCAACATATTGCACAAAACAAAATGAAAATATTAAAACTGCCAATTTTTATATTTATGTGCAAAATTTGAATGCTTTTGTGATACTGTAGAAAACTTTATCGTCGGGACTAGTGCCTTTTTTCATGAACAGATTACAATACTAAATAAGTAACTGGAACACATTAAAAAATAATGCAAGTTGACACAATTTTAATAATTTGAGTGAATATATTTCAAGCACATTTATCCATTACATAGAGAAGGACGATTCAAAATTGGCTAAGGACGATTTATAGCCTCATGGAATGTTTAAAACATAAACCCACGCTGATGAACAGGCTGGTGAGTGACACTTGTTGGTGAATGACCCAAAAGGGAAATACATACTTGTCTGGCAATCAGGATCCCAATAAACTAATACTGTGTTATTTAGTATCTTCAAAGGTAAGATGACTCAGTAATATTTTGGGGTTGAACTGAGTACAAGCAAAGAGTTTTTAAATTATTTGAATAAAATAACATACATCTTATTCATAGCTATTTCATTTTGAATATTATTAAAATTAATACAGAAAGGAAAATGAAACTTAAAATTTTGATTTAAATCAATGATTTTTTAATAAAAATCACTTGATTTAAAGCATGATTTAAATCAAGCTGATTTAAATCGGCATACCCTGATTGTATCACATAGAAATTAGTATAGAGAAATAGATTAGAAATCTTTTGGGTTGAATTATAGAATACGCATTAAAATCCCAAAGAATTTCTCTACATTTAATTATTGTATGAATTATTAAATTTGAATGATCATTTTTTTCTAAAAATTAATGGAACTAGCAATTTATTAGTGCCATAATTAAATTTATTCAATATGTAAATACAGAAAAAGAAGTAGATAAATGTAAACGAATAAAAATATAAATAAATACAAAAATGTATTTCACTCAAAATATATTATTCTCCGATTTAATAATTCAATATATTGGTAACCAAAAATAGCTAACTAAAAACTTGAATCGACTGTAAGATTTTCAGATCTTGTCAACGAAATCAAGTTAACTTACGAATTATAAATACTACGATATCGATTCAAAGGCATCTTCGAAAACAAGCATACACTTTGAGAAACAAAGTCGTAAGCTTGACTGACCTGCTTTATGTTGTCAGTCTTTAGCATTTCACATACACGATTATTTTACATTTGTTACCTCTATATGCTTCGAAATTTATAAATAAAACAAAATTTATTGCTCCTATAAATAAAAACTAAACCCGTAAGATCAAGAAAATTTTCGTTACTCATCAAATTCCAATTATTTGCTTATCATCAACAAAATACAGGAATTTAGTTTATTTCCATACAGTTATGACTTGTTAAAAGGGCCATAATATTAATTTAAGCATATTAGCAGCATTACAATTTGTATTACCATATCTAACTGAAATAAACCATTGATATACTATACATTTTATACCACTACTTTCTATCTTTCTATTCCACTCTTTTCTACATTCAAATAAATCTTGTGTCAAATTATTTCAATGCCAAAAGATTGAAAGGGTACAATTTAATTTAATGAGTTTTCAAATTTGTAAGTTATAAAATTTATAGCAATGCATTATTTAAAAACATGTTTTATTATAAAATTTAACAATGCATTATATACACGAGCAATTCATCACTAAAATTATTTATAAACAATACATGTTTGTCAGTTACGTCTTGAACGTTGGTAAATAAATGAACTTTCTCATGTTTGTTGAGATGTTTAAAGATTGTTTAACGTTGAGACGCGAAAATGTTGTTTTTAATTTAGTTAAGAGCATTATTTATTAAATAATTTTAATTTGTGATCTATATTCCTAAAGATGCACTTGACACTTTAAAATGAGAACTAAATTGAAATTGCCTCAATTTTTATGATCACCTTTGAAATTTATGTCATCATAAAGGTGTAGATTAGGAATAAAATAAATGCTCATAGAATAGATGTAATCTTAGCAGAAGGCATAGAAATTATTTTGTCATTAAAATTTGAATAATATCTAGAACAAAAAATTCTGCCAAATGGTTAAGATCAATTTGATATTTAACTATATTTTATATTTTAAAATTTTGATGATTTTTTAGTCAAATCCTTATACTCTTAAAACTTTGGAAGTTTTCGAGGTACGAAAATATTAATAGGTTTAATTACATTTTTTATCAAGGAAATTTATACACTAAACAGAAATGCAATTAGTAGAGAAAAAGTAAGGTAAATACGTTCTGTTAAAGAATAAGGAATGACATAAATGAAAATACTTTTGAGCTTAAATCAATCTGTGTCGTTAATATTTCAGCATAATAATTTACTTTTCTTGTCAAATAGACTAGAGGAGAGAAAAATTTATTAAAAAATTATTTCTATTTTTAATAAAGAAAATGTAAAAAAGTTAATATACTAATGTAAGAAATTGCATTTAAAGTGGTTTACAGATTTTATCTAAACATAAATAAAAGAAAGTAATATATTTTTAAGTGAAAATATAAAAAAATGTATGAACATTAATAGAATGTAAAAACCTACCTTCATGACGAACACTTTCAGTTCATTTCATTTTCTTCCCAAAAGAATTCTAAAAAAAATTACGGTAAGGATCAAGTATTTATCTTACAGTAAAACCACCAACATTTATTGTGAATGAAAAAGTGACCCTTTTAAGGGATTACGTAGGCGGCTTTTAAAAACTCACTCTCCCTATAGGTTATTCACAACTAAAAGGCATTTGTAAAGATATCAACTTGATAAAATTCTAACGTTAAAGTTTTCTTGAACCAAGAAGCATTTCATTTCCTGAATGCGGCTATCGATATTCAACCATTTAGTATGCAGTAGATACATTTATTCGACTAGACTTTCTGGGTCAGATTGTTTGCGAGAATCCGTGAAATTTAATGTAAGCAGTTTGAATGTAAATCTTGAGGTATAATATTTTTATACATGATGTATTAAAATATATTTCTGATTTTCTTTTTTATTTAATGTAGTTTTCTGATATTTGTAAAAGTAAGATAATGTAATTTGAAATAACTTTCTTTTTGGGTATTTTCAATGGCATTGATGGATTCAAACATGATAATGTAGCTTGTTTCTTAAAAGGTTGAACTTTGTAATATTACTGTACATTTAAAAAACATTAAGGCACTTTTAGGTCGCATTTTTGGTTTTAAACTTCCTAAATAAAGTCTACTCACAGCATGTATTCATTCGTTAGAAGTGAAATATGCTATGCCATTAGTTCAAATGAACTCCTTACTTAACTTTCTTTCTACGTTAGTAAAGAGCTTTATAACTAATAAAGTATTCGGCTAGTTTATTTTAAAAACCCTTTTATCGATCGATAAAAACTTATTTGATCGATAATAGTTTTAACATGTAAACTAAAAACTTGATCCAAGTATTTTTATAACTTTTTGGCCAAGTGCCCTATCAACATAAATTTATTGTTTTAAAACCTTCATTTCATCAGCATCCTTTAAAATGTAAATTCTTCTTTTTTAACGAAAGATTACAAGAACAAAATTTAAACTGTTTTACACAATTCGGAAGCTCGAAATATAAATGGAACACCATTTTTAAATACGCAAAAATAATAAAAAGACCTAAGCGTTATTTCTTTTTAATGTCTATCGGTTTGTTAAATAAAATATTTAATTTCTCCTTTAAAATACAAAAATTAAAACCAATTCAATTTTCCACATAGTAGAAGTCCTTTTACACGTTTTCTGTATTAATTCTTTACACAGGAAGGTAGTTATAATTATGGATTATGTATCACGTTGAGATTTTACACAAAGCTGCTTGGAAGATTCTTTCGAAAGAAAATCCTTTACATTTTAATATCCATGCATTTATTAAAAATAACAATTATTTTCAAGCGCATAAAATGGGAAATATTTAAAATTGTGCATCTAACAAACTATATAATACTTTATAAATAATATCTAAATGTTAAATACTAAACTACTTCTACTGGGTAGGAATTCAAGTTAAATGTTAGAAATGACACTTATAAAATGTCTTATCACAGTTTTTATTTACAGCCTGTGTTCTGAAAGACGTGAAATTGCTTGATATTTTTGAGACAATATCCAACATACGATATTTTTAGCTGTCCCTAACCAGTAGCCGAGGCGCTAAAGACGTCGCTCTTCAGAAACTAATATGCTGAAGCGCTTGTTTACGAGTTCGAATCTCGTATGTGAGAAGTCGAGTTGGCTGGTTGAAGTTTTTTGGTGGTTTCTTGATGACGACCCATAAATGGCAAGCTTCCCCAAAGTCCTCCGGGAAGGCAAATCCCTCTCACAATTCAGGGCGGGTGGGATTTGAGGATGCCTCAGGTTAACGCGGAGAGTACCACTTTCTCAATTAGTGCTTGAAGGATTATTTGATCCATAAGCTAGCATTAGATATTTTTAGCTGAGATTGATGTTATTTGAGTTGGTTATCCAAAATCCGGTAGAATTCTGATTTCAAATCTCGGTCTATGCTTGAATACTTTCAATCTACTTTAAGCAGTAGGTTCTGGTCAGTGGCCCTCGAATAGCATAAAATGACTAGTCAGAGGCCGATAGCTCTGTGCACAACATGGTGACATGAATAAGATAACAGAAAAGGAAAACTAACTCCAATCCATTCTGCATACATAATTTCTGATATTTTCAGTGGTAATATTGCAAAATGTGTTTGTTGATAGTTTTTAATACCTGAAAATGACATATATTGTGTTTGATCAAAATAAGTTTGGGGTTGAATTAAAGTTCAAAAACATATTCCTGACTAGCTCTGATACATGTTCTTTTATAAAATTATAATGACGTTTGTACGGTAAATTCCAATATTATAAATTACTTTGTTAAAAAAATTGCGTTTAAAAAGGAAAACCTTCGATAAAAAATGATGAACTCCTGGATGATTTTCTTCAATAACATTCGTAAACTGAGACAATGAATCGATGTTTGCAAACCAAACTTGCAACTTCTCAACAATCTACTAATTCCCAGACTTAAATCCAGCTGAAGTTTCTTTTCGATAACTGAAAAACTTTAAAATTACATCGTTCAAGAGAGAAAATTATTGAAAAAGGCTGTATATATTTTAAGCAACATTATAATTGCATATTAAGTTGCTTTTGAAAATTAGATTCAATAAACAACGCTCAACTAATCCTAAACAATTATATTTTGAAGGTGATGATTAAAATTCATAATCAAGCATTTTATTAATTGCAGTGAGTCAAAAAGCACTGAGACAACCAATTTTCGATAATTTTATGAAAAAGGTACCTATTTTTTAAAGCATAAATTATTTTTCGTAACACATAATATCTTAGGACCAAACAAAATCTGCTAAGGAAAAAAATTAAATAAATACGGTGATAAAGAAATAAAGATGAAAAAGGTATAGAGGCACTTGAATTAAATGAGTTTTTAAAACAGCTAAAAATAAAATTAATAGAAATTTTGGTGGCCTAAATTACTTTTGATAACTTCTCTGAAATCTGGAGTTATGATGATTTTGGGGACATGGTAGAAGGAAAGAGTATAAGAATTTACAATTATCAACTTTATACGGCGTATCGTCATCCTGATGAAATTTAAAATTTGACTATATGTCTACTTTTGAACACGTCTTTTTAAAATTTTTCAGAGGATTTAAATGCATAATTCAAACATTTTACAATCAATCAAGTGTCGATTTCTAATACGAAGAAAACCATGATACATCCCAAACCATCTGCTACCATCATCATCGCTTATTCTGGAAGCGAGTATTTAGTTCCCAGTATCTCCCACTCCAAATGGAAATAAATTTTTTAACCGAAAGAAATACTCCATTTTTTAATCCATACTTCTCCGAATTTGTTGTGAATATTTGAAATTATCAAATTCAGATTTTAAATATCTTTTAAAGCATAGTTTAATAGGTAGTTCCTAGAAATTTGCTTATTTATTACACTTTTTCCAGAATGCTGCAATATGTTTATGACCACTACTTTCACAGTGAAACCCAAAAGTGTAAAATATTTTTTGATTTATATGCTAAATAAATTAGAAAATATATTTCTTTATTATTTTTAATTAATTTTAATCTTTATATTCAATTTAGTACAGTCCTATGATACTGTATGAAATGAAAAACGTTTTATTTTTTTGGTGTAATAGTTATTTATTTTTAATGAAATGCTTAAATACGCATAAGTCGTGCCCCAATAATTTTTTTATTCACCTCTATTTTATTGTGCTTTGTATTTTAAAAATTATGGGTAATATTCACAAAATGGTTAAACGTAAAATGCTTTTAATAACGAAAAGCATCCTAGTTATATTTTAAAAAACGATTTGTAGTTTTTTGTCATTTGCTTGTCACAAAATATTAAGTACAAGAGCTAAGAAGAATGGCATGTTTCTTTAAAGAATAAATTAAGAATTATAAGAATTTGGTCAACCAATGCTTGTGTTTAAAAAGTCTGTCCGAAATAGGCTGGATGTATACTCAATTTCCTGACCTAGAATTTAAAATTTAAAATCTATCTTTAAAAATATTATAGTGGATGGGAAACTGTTATCCGTTTCTAAATGTGTGCGTTACCATCCTTATAAAATAAATTCAAATTATTATTTATTACAGAGTTTTGGGCTTTTAAAGAAATCTCTTCATGGTGTGTAACTCAATTTCATGAACCCCTGTACATACACTTCTGGCCATCGGAAACACAACACCATGGCGGACAAGCCATATTTATTATACAATTAACATAATGCACAAGGGTGAAATGGTTGAAAATACAGATCCGTTAGACTTGAGGAACTTGAATAAATCAGTATTTTGTGTAGCCACCATGTAATCCAGTCAAATTAGTGTTTTAGTTTGACAGCCTAAAAAACAAAGCGGGACCAATGGGAAAGTGTTCAGGGGACCTCTTTGAATGCTCCCAAGAAAATCCCTTCAAATCTGATTGCGTGTTTTTCGGTATTTGCCAAAATTGTCCTCCATTTTGGATTTTACGGCACTTTCACTGAAATTATCATTGAGCTTAAAGTTTTTAACGTAGATATTTATTTTTTGTAAACTTTCCTTTTTAAGAGGGCTTTCATGTTTGTTCAAAAATGTAACATTCTAATGCAAAACTTTGAATTTATTTGGCCTTGAAAGTATGAAAAATATTTTCTATGGAACAAAATTTTGAATACTTTTCAATTTTATTGTCCAAAGTAACAAACAAGGAGTGATGAAATATGTTCAAGGGATACCCCTGAATGACTCCAAGTGATTCCTATATTGTGCAATATACCCGAATTAATGAGCCAAGATTCCTGGTGTTACAATACGATCTTTCATAGCCATGCTCACAAAATATCTGTCCTGTCGTTCGGTTGTGCGACGATGCTGTTGCAATAATGGTAAACATCAGTTCGCCCCTTTTGTACCCTCCGATTTCATAATCGCATCACTGTGGCGTAATTTCATGCAACACTAGCACAGATTTCTCAAAAGGATAATCCGCAGTATCGATAAGTCATAATTCTCCCTCTATCAAACTCGGAAACATGCTAATATGACTGCTGCATTTTTCGTCGTGACATAGTTAAGCTTCCGATACAATGGAACACCAAGAAAACACAATTCCAATACTTAGAACCGGCTTTTTTTCTCCCATTTTATACTGCTTACAGGGAGTGTTACTGGTTCACATTATTTGTATATACGTCCCCAGCAGTGCTAATTATTTGCATATCCTTCCATGATCAACGCATTGTGTAAATTTCAAGGCTATTGCATGCTTCCTTCATAGTGTTGCTTTTTCGATGGCCAAAAGTGTACAAAACCAATAACTCTCGCATATCACGGAGTTATGTGCTAGTTTAATAAAGTTAACACATCCCCTCAAAATTTAGTTCGACAGTTAACTTCCGAATATCCGCAACCTTGGAGTAATGAAAGCTTTTTTTACAATATCGTTTTCAGATTCATCCCGATCATTCATAAAAAGGCGTCTTAAGGACTTTTTACCAAGTTTACTAAGTCCATTCCAGATTCAGGCGCATTATACGGAATGATGGAATTAGCGAGAGATTTGGCACTAAATCTACACTGGTGTTCAAAATTAAGAGAATTAATAACTTAACTTTTATAGGGGTATTAAAATACACGTTCAGAAATATATTAGGCTAAAAATAATTCAATATTCGCGATATTTTTAAAGATAGGTCAAATTTTCAAACTATTGTCACAAAATTAAGCATAGTCTCAGCTTATTTCGTGCGAACACAGTAAATATGCAAAATAAATTTCTGTTGGACTTATGTTTGCATGTAGAACAGCTTCTAAACAGAGGGGCACTGAACTAATGTGAATTTATGGTGTTTTATAAAATATGTTTACCCATTTCTCTCTTAGAATCGTTAAGTTCTGTGCTGTGAACATCGTGATTTTTAACCATTTTTCTATTAGAACCACACATTTTCAAACCCCTTGAGGTCCTGAGAGTATGGTGGGGTGTATAGTTGTTTAAGGTGGTACAGAAGTCTTTAAACATTTTTGCTCTGTACTTCTCTCTCTCTCTCTAGTTCTTTCTGTGGAGACGTTATCTATAGACACCCAAATTTGACACTGAATTAAACTTTCGACCCCCTCTTTCTTCTTAAATTGTTCTTGAACAGAGTTTACTTTATTTTCTCCATGATTTCAATAAAAATCTACACTGATATTCAAAATTAAGATAATTTTCACTTTTGGGTGATTATCTCCAGAACTACTGGACATATTTTAATGAAATTAGTTATGTACATAGATTGAAATAATACAAAAAATAACCATACAACAGTTATGGAACACACGCATGATCGTGCTTAAGACTCATCAGCACAGGAAGGTCTAAAACAGAGGTTACAATATCGACACTAAAAATGGTTTAATAGGGGTATGATCTCCTCAGAATACAGCTTGAGATATACAGCTGTATTCTGAGGCTTACAGTTATACAGCTTGAGAGAATGTGCAAACGATCGCGCCCCAATTGATGTCAAGAGCCTCGTGGAAAACATTTTTGCTTTGTACTTCTCTCTCTCTAACTCTCTCTGTGGAGACGTTATCTATAGACACATACTCATGATAAATACTCATAACAGAAAAAGGCAGGTGCCATCGTCCCCCTTCGCAAACGATTTTGTTTACAAACATGCGGGGAGACTGACGTCACGACTGCTCGCAAGCGATTTCTTTCTTTTTTAGACAGATAAGAAAAACTTTCTTGAGGGGGCAGATCGCAATGTGTGATGCGATGAGTTGGACTGCTCATTTTTGTGTCAGATCCATTGTAAAAGCATATACATATTAATGTTAAAATAAACGTGAATGTCTCTAAATATTGGCATTTGGTTATATTTCTCTACTCTGGGTTCAACTTATTGGTGGATATTTTTAAATATTTCTGTTGAAACAGAAACATACGGCAAACCTGTTGGGCGATCTGTCCAAGGTGCGAGTCCAGATGTCCAAGCTCGGATCACCACGCTACATATCCCAACATTAAATGGTGCCAGCTGTAAAGATTGATGAGCCGGAAGCGGTCACGATGATGAACCGGGAGCAGTAAAGATTGGACCCGAGACGAGAAATTTTGAGGAAACGGATGTCGAGGCTACGAGGAATTCTGGCGAAGCAGGCGAACCGGGTGAGTGTTGTATACCCTTTCTTTTAAGAGAAATAATCAGGGATCCATTGTTAAATATATGTTAGGTGTTGCATATTTTTGGTTTAATGGTAAGGTGTAGTTGAAGTACGGCAGTGCGGGAAAAACATCCGTATTCCAGATTTAAGAATTGCGCGATAGAGCAGGTGACACGTCAGTGTTCTTGACCAAAAGTGCTGATTATAGTTTTCTCCTAAAGAATTGTAATACACCAGGAGTGGCAGGAGATATTTTTAAAGCACGACAGTGCTGGAATTTTAGTTACGAATTGAGCATCAGCTCAGGTGACACGTCAGTGTTATTTTTACTTTTTATAATATCACCTCTGATCAAGAAAAAATTTTGTTTACTAAGAAAGCATTAGCTGATCCTGCCAAATTGTATGTATCAACTTTGAAACAAACTTTTACTTTTGATAAATTGAAAGAACAATTACTTTTGGAATTTAGATCTCAGGTATCGTCGATTGACATACATAAAATTTTAAGTTCCCATAAACTTAAAATTACTGAGTCACTTTCTGAATATTTAATTGCAATGAGACACATTGATAGTCGTTCAAATATTGATGAAGCCTCCCTCATCGAATATGTAATTGCCGGTATTCCTGAAAATAATGACAAATTTCTTTTGTATGGTGCCAAAAATCTTTTCGAATTTAAAGAAAAATTAAAGATATATGAGAAAATTTCTGTTCATGGAAACGACCAAACACCTTTCAAAACATTCAACCACTATATTTCGATACTCTGAAGCCTCGTTTTAACTAACCACAAAATAATTCGTGGAAAATAGAACACTCGCACAACAAGAATGCACGTCTACGACCTACGACAAATGAAAATAGATGTTACAATTGTGGGAAAACGGAACACAAATCGTTTGATTGTCCCGATAAGTTAAAAGGCAAGAAATGTTTTAAATGTAATTCTTTTAATGGTCACATTGCAATAGACTGTCCCAAAACACTTGAAGTAAAGACTATTCTAGTTGCGGATTCCCGAAAAATCAAAAGAATGTTATCTTCAACGATTCAGAACACATTGCCTTAATTGACACAGGTAGCGAGGTGACAATGATCAACAAAGAATTATACGACACGCTCGAAAACACTACATTGATTACATACAATATATCATTAATGGGTATAAGCGGTGATAAAATTACTCCTATTGGATATTTCAATGCCCAAATTCGTATTGATGATGCAATTCTATCGACAAATGTTTACGTTCTTACAGCTATATGCAAAAATTTTGTGATTGGAATGGACATTCTCAATCAAGTAAATTTTAATTTTACAAACGGTACCATAGGAGTACATAACAAAAAATTATGTGCAAAAACTGTTCAAATTTGCAGAAACGAAACAAAACCTCGAGAAAACACCTATTCAGATTCCAACACCTTGATGTACATGGCCCATGCAGTTAATTTGGACCCAATAGAGGCCTCCTACATCAAAGATCAAGTACACAGACGCCATATTGTAGAATTAGTTAGTAATTACAAACAAAACAGAAACGACAGATTTAAAAATGAACATATTTCTAAACGACGAAATTCCCATCTACCAACGTCCTCGTCGGCTATCTTCCCAGGAAAAATTAATCGTCGAAAATCAAATTTGCGAATGGCTAGATGCTGGGATAATTAAAAGTTGTTCTGACTATGCAGCCCCAATTGTGTTGTGTAAGAAAAAAGGTGGAAATTATATATAGACTTTGTATTGACTACAGAAATTTAAATAAAAAAATCATTAAGGATCGCTTTCCTCTCCCTTTAATCGAAGATATCCTTGATAATCTGGGAAACGCTCAAGTGTTTACCACTCTGGATCTTAAGAAAGATTTTTTTCACGTTGACTTTGTCGAAAAGTGCACGAAATATACCGCCTTTGTGACCCATGAGGGTGAGTACAAATTCCAACATGTTCCATTTGGCTTGTCCACCAGCCCTAATGTCTTCCAGCGATACGTATACCACGTGTTCAGAGACCTTTTAAATGATTACACAGTAGAAATTTACCTCGACGACATTATAATCCCATCTCACGACGAAAAAGAGGGAATTCAAAAGTTACAGCGTGTTTTTGAGGTTGCAACTAAGTACGGACTCGAATTAAATCTCAAGAAGTGTC
The DNA here is from genome assembly GCA_933210815.1 of Meta bourneti. NCBI lineage: Eukaryota > Metazoa > Arthropoda > Arachnida > Araneae > Tetragnathidae > Meta > Meta bourneti. Next base: position 47,408,420 of record OW119929.1, on the reverse strand, counting down.
ACTTTTTACAAAGACGAATACAATTTTTAGGATACGAATTAACAAACGGAACAATCAAACCGTCTCCAATTAAAACTACCGCAGTACAAAATTTTCCTGAACCCAAAACCGCAAAATAAGTATAGAGTTTCCTCGGACTCACAGGTCATTTCCGGAAATTTATCCAGAACTATTCACAGATTGCTAAACCTTTAAGTGACCTACTGCGCAATAATGTTAAATTCAGTTTTGAATGAGAACAAAAAGAAGCTTTTGAAACACTTAAGAATTTATTGTCTAATACCCCTGTCCTACATTTATTCAAACAAAACTCTATTATGAAACTCCACACCGACGCCAGTTGCCATGGATTTGGTACATATCTTTTACAAAAAGATGATAATGGCAATATGCATCCCATTCATTTCATGAGGAAAGAGACGACTCCTCAACAAGAGAAATATAGCAGTTACGAACTTTCTCGCTGTCATTGAAGCCCCAAAAAAGTTTCGCAATTATCTACTTGGTTCCAAATTTAAAATATATTGACCGATTGCTCCGCTTTTCAAAAGACCATGCAAAATAAGGAATTAACACCTAAACTCGCAAGATGGGCTCTTTTCCTACAAGACTTTGACTACGAAATTGTTCACAGACCAGGAAAGTTAATGAAACATGACGCTCTTAGTCGATATCCCATAATGTTTGTTACACATGATACTCTAAACCAGAAAATTATTGTTGCTCAGAAACAAGACGAATTCATTGTCAAAATCTGTACACACTTGGATACTCCTCCATTAAATGATTTTTCATTAAAAAAAATGTTCTGGTCAAAATCATTCAAGATAAAGAACTATTAGTTGTACCTGCTTCCATGCAAAAAGAAATTGTAACCAATGCACATGCTAAAGGTCATTTTGCTACTAGCAAAACCAAAGCAATTGTTTCGCAAGATTTTTATATCCCCAATCTTAAGAAAATTGTACAGGAGATTCTTAACAAATGTATCTTATGTATCCTTTCATCTCGAAAAACTGGTAAACCTGAAGGTCTGTGTGAGGATGTGCAAACGGCTGATGATCGACTTAACCACACGTGCAGATGTCCGCTGAAATCCGGTGAATGGTAGAAACTATTTTCCTGACTCAGCGAGAGTGAGTTAGAATTGAACTACTAACTGAAGGCTTCCACGCGCAGGTGGAGCGAGCGCAGTTTTGAACTAGTAACTGAAGGCTTCCACGCGCAGGTGGAGCGAGCGCAGTTTTTTACAGAATTAATGCAAGTGGCAGCGTGTAGGCTGTTCCATGAATTTGAAATAACGGTTGCTGTACATAGTTTCTAGGTAGAGAAATAAATTGTGTTAGTCCTAATCTCCGTATCACTTTGTAACACCCTAGCGATCGGTCCAAGGTGTAAGTTCAGGCGATCAGCTCGGATCTCCACACTACCTATCCCGACATAAGATGGTGGCAGCGGTAAAAATGATGTACCCGGAGCAGTAAAGATTGGCCAGAGACGAGAAATTCCGAGGAACCCTGTCGAAGCAGACGAACCAGGAACAGTAAAGATTGGACCAGAGACGAGAAATCCTGAGGAAACAGACGGCGAGGCTACGCGAAATCCTGGTGAAGCAGACGAACCGGGTGAGTGTTGTTTACCCTTTCTTTTAAGAGAAATAATCAGGGATCCATTGCTAAATAAATGTTAGGTGAAGCATATTTGTTTGTTAAATGATGAGGTGTAGTTGAAGCACGGCAGTGCGGGAAATACATCCGTATTTCAAATTTTAGAATTGCGCGACAGCGCAGGTGACACGTCAGTGTTCTTAGCCAAAAGTGCTGATTATAGTTTCTCTTGAAGAATTGTGATACACCAGGAGTGGCAGAAGGTATTTTTAAAGCACGACAGTGCTGGAATTTCAGAGTTACGAATTGAGCGTTAACTCATGTGACACGTCAGTGTTATTGTTCACATGTCATCGTTATCAGTTTAGGGTGAACCATTATTTTTCTCTTTAAACAATTGTGATATATGCTAGGGGTAGTCAATCAGTAGCTGAAAGTGTTTTTATTTTAATGGTCTTTTAGTTAATACCAGTTAGAAAGGAAAATATATTGGTGAATATGGCTTTTTTGGGAAAATATAAGAAATGCGATCTATTTACTTTAGCATTGGAGTTAGGGGAAACTCCTGATCCAAATATTAAAGTTATAGGACTGAAAGATCTCATAACAGGAAGAAGGGATATCGAAGACGGAAATCTTCCGTAAAGAGCAAGAGGAGTGTAGAGAGCTGGAAGAGACCAGAAAACAGGCTAAGCAAGGTAGTGGAGGATTTTTCTTTAACGATGGTTTGGTCTTTCATAAAGACAAGATTCTTGGAGAGAATGTATGTCAATTGGTTCTTCCTAAACGTAGAAGAAAAGAGGTTCTTAGATTAGCCCACTGCTCAGTGTTTGGGGGACACATGGGAGCGAGGAAGACAATAGAAAGAATTAGATATTCGTTCTATTGGAACGGGCTATCAAGAGACGTGAGACAGTTTTGTTTAGCATGTGAAGGTTGTCAGTTGACGAGAAGGGTCAAATACAAAGATAGGGCCCCAATAACTCCCGTTGCGCGGCCAGAATTGCCCTTCCAAGTGGTCAATGTGGACATCATAGGACCGATAGATCCTCCAAGTTCTAAAGGACACAAATTTATCTTGTGTATGGTAGACCAACATACAAGGTGGGCTGAGGCGATCCCTTTGACGAGTCTTACAGCCAAAGCGACGTGTGAAGCTTTATTATCTATTTTTATGAGGACTGGAGTGCCAAACGTAATTGCCTCGGACAATGGTACAAATTTCAACGCTGAATTGACTCAGGAATTTGAAAAAAGAATGGGTTCAACTCCACGGTTCTCCACACCATTATATCCACAATCTAACGGGTTAGTGGAAAGATTTAACCAAACTTTAAAGAGTATGTTACATCACACCATTAAGGAAGAACCACGGACCTGGCATACCAAAATACCGTTCATTTTATGGGCATACAGAGAGGTCCCGAACAGTACAACGGGTGTAGCACCTTTTCAATTGCTCTTTGGTCGGAAGCCAGAAGGTCCTTTGTCGATTCTAAAGAATACCTGGACGGGAAGACACGAGGGTTTGCAGCTGGATACAACCCCAATACATGTCTATCTGGAGAAGTTGAAAACCCGACTGGAGGAGGCCGCAGAGAAAGCCAAGATAACATCTAATATACAACAAGGGAAAATGGCCCATTATTATAATTTAAGGTCTACAAGAAAGACTTTCAAGCCGGGAGATAAAGTCATCGTGCTCTTGCCAGATTCTACAAACAAATTATTGGCCAGATGGCAAGGTCCCGGAATCATTGAAGAGAAAAAGAATGAACATTCTTTCATTATAAAGATGCCAGACAATAGGATGAGGCACGTTCACCAGAACAAGATAAGGGAATTTGTGGTCGGTTCCAACGCGGTAAATGTCATTTTTGAAGGTGAGGAAGAATTTGGTAACATAGAAAACGCTCCAATTGTCGAAGCAAGAGACGAGTTCACCCAAGAAGTGAAAATGATCACGACACCGTACTTAAATCCTAAACAGGAGGAAGAATTGAAAAGACTCTTGTGTAAGTTCGAAACACTTTTTTGCCGACCAATACAACCCGTGGGAGTAAGTCAGCACAAGATTGAATTGCTGCCTGACTCCATCCGGAGAAAACCACATAGTTATTGCATACCAATAGCATACCGTTCAAAAGTGGAATTACAAGTTGACCCATCGCCCTGGGATTTATCATCAGGGAGTTGATGCTCTCTCCCGCTTGGAAAGAGAGGTCGATCAATAAAGGCTTGGTAGCATATTTGGATGAGATTGTTATTTTTTTATAACTAAATATGGAGAGTTAAGATGTATATTAAATATAGTGTAAATAATGGTTAATTTTATATGTATGGTGTTAGTCGAATGTTATTTTTGCAATACTTTAGGTTAGGTTTTGTAGATTGGATCAATTTAGAATGAAAAGGTATTGGAGTTCGGGAGTATCAATATTTGATTGTTTGTGGTGTAAATAGATATAGCATTTGGATGTTAGGATCTAATATTAGCTTGAAAAGTGGTTGCAAAGTATAAAGGTTCTTATGCATAATTTTTTTTTGGATCCCTTGATTTCTCTTGGGTTGAGAGGGTAACCACTCCTGATCTGACCGGTTGCCACAAATGTTCGGACTATATTATTAGTAAAACAGATTTTTTTGGAAAAAAAAATCTGTTTTCCTCTTGGCGGCGGCGTGTGAGGATGTGCAAACGGCTGATGATCGACTTAACCACACGTGCAGATGTCCGCTGAAATCCGGTGAATGGTAGAAACTATTTTCCTGACTCAGCGAGAGTGAGTTAGAATTGAACTACTAACTGAAGGCTTCCACGCGCAGGTGGAGCGAGCGCAGTTTTTTACAGAATTAATGCAAGTGGCAGCGTGTAGGCTGTTCCATGAATTTGAAATAACGGTTGCTGTACATAGTTTTTAGGTAGAGAAATAAATTGTGTTAGTCCTAATCTCCGTATCACTTTGTAACACCCGAGCGATCGGTCCAAGGTGTAAGTTCAGGCGATCAGCTCGGATCTCCACACTACCTATCCCGACAGTCTGTATCCCATCCCTAAAGGTGATGTGCCTCTACACACTTACCTCATCGATTTCTTAGGACCCCTTCCTTCCACCAACAAAAATTACAAGCATTTATTTACAGTTATTGATGCTTTCGCCAAATTTCTTTGGACCTATCCCATTAAATTAACTTCAGTAAATGATGCTCTCGACAAGCTCAAACTTCAGCAAACCATTTTCGGAAACCCTAGTCGAACAATTTCTGACAGAGGTAGTGCTTTTACCTCCAAAGAATTCGAAACTCATTGTAAAGAAGAAGATATCGAACATTTGCTAATAACAACCGGAGTACCCAGAGGCAACGGCCAAGTTGAACGTTATCACAAAACTCTTATCCCAGTTTTGACAATATTGTCCATACACGAACCCACTGAATGGTTCAAACACGTCGCAACAGTACAAAGCATAATCAACAGTACAACATCCAGAAGCACTAAATTTACACATTTTGAACTCTTAGTTGGCGTAAAAATGAAAACTAAAGATGATATCCAAATCAAACAAATATTAGATGAATATCTACAAGCCACGATGAACGATAAACTCATTCTTCGCGATGAAGCCAAACATAACGAAAATACACGACAGTACAACAAACGGAGAAAACCAGCACATTCATACAACATCGGCGACAAAGTAGCCATCCAACGAACACAGTTTGGAACTGGCCTTAAACTCCGTCCAAAATTTTATGGCCCATACCAAATTGTTAAAGCTCTCCCAAACGACCAGTATGAAGTCAAGAAAACTGATCAACACGATGGACCCAACCAAACTTCAACTGCAGCCGACCACATGAAAGCCTGGTTCAAATAAAAACATTGCACCACATTCACAAAACTGAACTGTACAATTTATATATTTTTTCCAACAACCTTTGTATTTTTGTGTTACCGATTTTTTGGATGCAGAACTCCACGACGTACATGATTGAAGACAACGATGAATGCAGCTTCTATTCAAGACAGCCACACGAAGAAAACTTGCAGTAACGATGTTTGCCACTGCACACGACGAAACGACTGCACGAAGACGCTGAAATCAACCCACCGTTGTACACAAGTGCTGCATTGTGAAAAAATGTGCAAGAGCATCCCAAACATGCTCAACTCTGACATTTTTCTTTCGCTTTCTTTCTGTTCACCTTTTATATTTTTCAGGTAATGATGATGTCCTACTCCCATTTCATGTATAGCCGGAGGACCTGGCTATGTCAAGATGGACGAGTGTGGGTCATATTTTAAAGATCAGCATTCCATCTGCCATTCCCTGTGTGTAATACAGGAAATGAAGAAACGCCGCCAAGTCTAAACAGACTGGCTTAGGACGATTTTCCCAGAGAGATAGTCGAGAGACAGTTGCAGAACGATGACGCGAGAAGAGGATGGCGTACGGCCATGTCTAGCGATACTCGATAAAGTGAGATTGTTAACTATTCTTAATCTGTAAATATTCCCCCTTTATTTGTAAATAAACTCTTTAATTGTTAATTATGTCGCTTTTATCCCATTTGCTAAAGTAGAGATTCTGGATGCAAACTCATCCTAAAGTGGTTAGAGCCATCCCATACATACGAGGGGTATTCCAAAAGTAAGGGCCGTTCGCTAATAGAAAGCTGTTGTCAGCACTGATTGGAGTTTCGTGCCCTATATTGGTTCATCAGGCACCATCCGGCCTGTCTGTTGACTGTCTGTCGTCATTTGTTTATATTTGGCGCAGCGTAACAATGGTGTCGAAAATAAGCAATCTCGCCAGTGGTGAAGTGCGAAGTAGAAGATCCAGTGTTCAGACGGGTGATCTCGTCCAACAAGTGGATGAAAAAGTCCGGTCTGATCGACGCTCCACGATCAGCAGTCTTGCCGAAGAATTTCCCTAAGTTTCTCGAACTACCGTGTTCAGAGTTGTCACGGAAAATTTGGGTTATCACAAAGTTTGTGCCAGATGGGTGCCGAAAATGCTGACCGACGAACACAAAAACAAGCGGATGGCATCTGGACATGCCTTTTTGAACCGTTATCGACGAGATGGAGATCGATTCTTTTCACATGTGGTGACTGGCGATGAAACGTGGCTTCACTATGGTAATAAAGAATCAAAACAGCAATCCATGCAGTAGCTTCATTCGGATTCCCCAAACCAAAGAAGTTTAACGAACGTTCTCAAATCGAAAAATTATGGCGACTGTCTTTTGGGATCAAAAATGTGTTCTTCTCGTGGATTTCACTCGGTACAACAATCACAGCAGCTGTGTACTGTGAAACACTTGCGAAGCTCAAACATGCCATTCAAAACCGCCGACTTGGGATGCTGTCTTACGGAATCGTCCTTCATGACAATGCGCGCTCTCACACAGCTGCCCGCATTATTGAAAGCATTCAAGAATACGGCTGGGAACTTTTCGACCACCCTCCCTGCAGTCCTAACCTCGCACCCAGTGACTATCACTTGTTCCTGCCCTTGAAAAATCGGCTAGTTGGACAATTCGACGATAGCGAAAGTCTGAATACGGCTGTGAAGAAATGAAGCAACTCCCAGGCGGCGGGCTTTTACGCAGAGGGAATAAGAAAACTCGTACCCAGATACATCAAGTGCTTGGAATTGAACGGCGATTATGTAGAAAAGTAAACAAAGGTTCAATAAAAGAAAACTCATTAAAACCAAAGTGATTTAGAAAGCATTTTTTATTTAATGACCAAATGTCCCTTACTTTTGGAATACCTCTTTTATATATATATATATATATATATATAGTATAACACCTGATCCAAACACTAAAGTTATAGGATTGAAAGATCTCATAACAGGAAGTAAATTATACGAAGTCGAGTTCGTGAAGGAGATGCTTGAAACGATAGTGAATTCACGACGAAAGGAGAGAGAAGAGAAGGAGAGAGAAAAGGAAAAGGAGAAAGAAAAACAACAAAGAGAATATGAGCTAGAAAAATTAAGGATAGAAGCTGCAATAAGGATAAGCAATGACTTCATAGAAGGAGGAAGCAGTCCTACCGATATGCGGGTCGACATGACCAAATACATGCCCAAATTCCAAATGAAAGAGGGTGATATCCTTTGATACCTCTCCCTATTCGAAAGTCATGCTAAGCGGTGGGAAATTGATGAAAGAAACTGGGTATCGTGTCTTTTAACCCTAATGCTTTTGGACATAATAGAATTGATTGCGAGGGTTTCGGAAGAGGGTTTATAAGATTATGAAAACATGTTAAAGACCTCTTGTTAAAGAAGTTTAAGATAAATGCATAGGGATTTCGCCAGAAGTTCATTCAACACCAAAAAAGTCCTGATCAAATTTTTGCAAGATTTTACTCATGAAGTAACCAATTACTTTCAAGGATGGATCGAAGGTCTTGGTATCAACGATTTTGAGGGTCTTAAGGAATTGATGATAACCGATCAAGAACAGAGTTCCACAGGAAGCCAGGGACCCTTTTATCGATGAATGGGGGAAAATATCAAACTTTCATTACTGGCTGAAAAATAGACGAATATGAATGTGTTCGTAGAACATACAAGAGACAGCCAAGTACCACCATGAAGACCAATCTGGGATTACAAGACCCAGTACGATGCAAGAGGATACGGTGGATACCACATATCTTAGCAGGACGCCAAACGAACCTATCACAGAACTCCACAAGAACAGGCGAAATATAATTCCAAGCTTGTTTATTTCGCATGCGGAATGGAGAGACACATGAAGAGGTTATGTCCAAAGTTGGATAAGGGAAGATCAGATCACGATTACAGAAGGCAAGCGAATGTGAATAGGATCATAACTGAAGAAAGCGGTGTGGGGGATGAGAAAAGTCACAGAATACTGGGGGGACAGTGGTGGTAGCTACGGTTGTGTCCTTTTAGGAAAGATCCTGGGGAAACAATCTTTGCCTCTTGGAAAGGATCTTAATTAGCGGTGACGGGAGAGAGACAAAAGCCATGATTGACTCTGGGACCGAAATTACCATCATGCGGAAAAATATTGTACAAAATCTCCCGCTGGAAGAGAAATCGTCCATCTTTATTAAAGGAATCTTCGGTCCAGCAGAGAAATGCCCGTTAGTGAACATTCCCTTTGGACGGATTATAGGAGGTAGGGATGATGTGCTTCACCAAGAAGTCTGTGCGGTTGCTCCCTCATTGGTGGAAGACGTGTTGTTGTTACCAGATATCCGAGACATGCTCAAAGGAAGGCAGAAATTAATTTACACCGATATTGGTAGTGGAAACATCTTGGAACCATCTACCAAGGAGGGAAACACGGAAGGAAATTCCGTTGAAATGAATAAGGCAGAAGTGGTAGTGGTAGAAAGCACCGACGAAAACCAGGAAGAAAGGATGTCGAAGACGGATAGCTTCCGTAAAGAGCAAGAGGACAGTAGAGAGTTGGAAGAGACCAGAAAACAGGCGAAACAAGGTAGTGGAGGATTTTTCTTTGACGATGGTTTGGTCTTTCATAAAGACAAGATTCTTGGTGAGAATGTGTGTCAATTGGTTCGTCCTAAACGTAGAAGAAAAGAAGTCCTTAGATTAGCCCACTACTCAGTGTTTGGGGGACACATGGGAGCGAGGAAGACAATAGAGAGGATTAGATATCCTCTCTATTGGAATGGGAATATCGAGAGACGTGAGGCAGTTTTGTTTGGCAGGTGAAGATTGTCAATTGACAAGAAGGGTTAAAATGAAAGATAGGGTGCTAAATCTGATAACAAAACTGTCCATTTACCCTAGGAAGGACATGCAGGAGTTGCTCTTTACTGCGGAGATAGCATCCCCTTTAAGGGGATCTGGAACTCAAAATTCTAAAATCAATTTTAAAGTTTTTGTTCTGAAATTTTTTCTGTAGGTATACATTGTACTTTGCAATTATAATAACTATTTCATATTTTCAAAACTTTAAAATTTTTTTATTGAAATTTAAAAATTTAAAAATTGTGACGTTGGGCAAAATTGATATATCTTAAAATATTTTGTAACAAATCACTTCACTTTTGCACTAATTGACTCCTAAAAGTTCATACTTTAAACTGTCTTCGTGATTTTTGGTTAAAACAGTTAGAAAAAAATTTAAAAAATATTTTGTTCAAAAACTACATAAAACACATAGTATACAAAGTTCGAAAAATTATAGAAAAAATAATAATACATATATACACAATTTCTGAAGACAAATTAAAGAAATATAATTGAAAAGTAATTGTAGAAAATTTCATTCATGTATGACAAGTAGTTTTTAAGTTATATCCATTTTTCACTATCGAAATCCCATTTAACAGAAAAGGAGAAAAAGAGCGTTTAAAATTATGAAAATATTCAAGTTATTAAAAAGCACTTTTGCATACTTTATGTTTGTTTAAAATCCTCCTGGATAGTATTGTGTATTACTTCTTAGTTTTACTACTTCATTTAATTTAATTTTAGCAAGTTGGACCTTTTTCCTATACCTTTTAAAAATATTTGTGGACTTCATCGTCGCTTTCCTGAACCGCCTACAGTCCTTTATGGAAAGCGTTATTGAAGTATATTAATAGTACAGAAAATTCGAAAACGTGCAAATTCAACAATAAAAACAGTGAGAATATTACGATGATCAATTCAGATCACTTCAAAAGTGTCCGTAGCGTAGTTTATTTGAGTTAGAAAAAATAGGGCTGAAACAGTAGAAAGTAGACTCCAAAACAGTTTGTTTACATTATCTGATAGGTGAGGCTCGTTTGATTTGCAGCTGTCATGTTATAAAAAGCCGAATATTTCCGGTTCTACTGATGGTAGAAACAAAATGTAGGTGTTATTTTATTCAGAAATATCTATATTATTTTTTAAGATAATAAAAAAAATTGGACTTTTTTTCATATTTTGAGTCCCAGACCCCCTTAACGGAGTTAACAAAAAGAAAAAAATCGGGAAAAGTATTTTGGGGGAAACGCGAGGAAGAATCGTTCCACCGGTTGAAAAATGCGTTGTGTGAGGTCACTGCGTTAAGCACCTCCAATGCCGCCGAACCCTTTCACACAGACGCATCCCACTACGCTGTTGGATGCTGTTTGACCCAGAAGGACGAAGATGGCAACTATAAGCCAATTGCCTTTGTTAGTCAAAAATTGAATAACATCCAAAAGAACTGGTCTACCATTGAGGAAGAGGCATATGCCATGCTATTTGGTCTAAAAACATTTCATAAGTGGTTGCAGGGTAATACTGTGGAGATCATAACTGATCACAATCCGCTAAAATATCTTGTCGAGACAACTCCTAAGAGCCCCAAGTTAATCAGGGGGGCTACAAATTGACCCATCGCCCTGGGATTTATCATCAGGAAGCTGATGCTATCTCCCGCTTGGAAAGAGAAGTAGATAAATTAAGGCTTGGTAGCATATTTGGATGAAATTGTAATTTTATTCATAACTGAATATGGATAGTTAAGATGTAAATATAATGTAAATAATGGTTAATTTTATATGTACTGTGTTCATCGAATATAGTTTTTGTAATGCTTTATGGTAGATTGGATCAGTTTAGAATAAAAGGGTATTGGTGTTCGGGGGTATCAATATTTGCATTGTTGTTGGTGTTTGAATAGATATAACATTTGGATGTTAAGATTTAATATTAGTCTGAAAAGTGGATGCAAAGTATCGGTGTTCTTATGCATAACGTTTTTGAATACCTTGAATTCTCTTGGTTTGATAGGGTATCCACTCCTGATCCGTCCAGTTACCTCAAGTGTAAGGATTATATTATTAGTAAAACAGGCTTTTGGAAAAAAATCTGTTTTCCTCTTTGCGGCGGCGTGTGACAATGTGCAAACAATTGCGCCCCAATTGAGATCAAGAGCCTCGTGGAAGAACTCGTGACAGAAAAAGGCGGGTGCCATCGTCCCCGTCGCAAACGATTTTGTTTACAAACATGCGGGGAGACTGACGTCACGACTGCTCGCAAGCGATTTCTTTCTTTTTAGACAGATAGAAAAACTCTTTACGGGGCAGATGACAATGTGTGATGCGATGAGCTGAACTGCTCATTTTTGTGTCAGATCCTTTGTAAATACATACGCGTATTAATGTTAAAATAAACGTGAATGTCTCTACATATTGGCATTTGGTTATATTTCTCTACTCTGGGTTCAACCTATTTGGTGGATATTTTTAAACTTTTCCGTTGAAACGGAAACATGGCAAACCTGTTGGGTGATCTGTCCAAGGTGCGAGTCGAGCTGACCAAGCTCGGATCACCACGCTACGTATCCCGACACAGCTCTCATAACGTGAATTCATACTGGAAATGAGACTGTGAGTCCCTGTGGCAGTTGGTCTCATTCCACCAGCAACTCTGTTTTCAGGTCCTGGATAGTTTTGGGAGTGAGAAGGAGCCTTCCCAGGGGAGCGTCGCAGATATGCTCTATAGGGTTTCGGTCAGGAGATCTGGCTGGCCAATCCATCCGGTGAAAATCCTCATTTTCCAGATATTCGTCGACCAGATGAGCTCTATGTGGACAAGCGTTGTCGTTCATAAAAATGAAATCAGGGCCAACTGAACCCTTGAAAAGGCTAACATAGGGCTCCAAGATCTCATCCCTATAACTCACAGCAGTCGCAGAGCCTCTGTCAAAGAGATGGAGGTCTGTGCACCCATCCAACATGATGCCTGCTCAGACCATCAAACCTCCGCTGCCATAGTGGTCTCTTTCTCGGATATTGGAGGACAGGTAGTGGGGTCCCTGGTTCTCTCCAGATGAACGTCGAGAATCAATGGTTAGGCTGAACCGGGACTCATCAGTGAATAGAACGGTCTTCCACTGATCTCTGCTCCAAAGTCGATGTTCTCTACACCGTGCTAAACGGGCTCTCCTGTGCGCAGAAGTGAGTGAGACGCAAACAGCAAGTCTTGCGAACAGATCTCTCTCATGTAGCCTTCTGGAAACAGTAACTCTTGAAACCTGGCTTCCTGTCGCCGCATGGTCACGAGAGAACTGTTGCATTCCTGTTATGACTCGCTGCAATGGACAAATATCGATCTCCATTGGCCCTCTTGGCTCTTGGACGACCTTGCTCAGGCTTTCTCTCAACGGATCCGGTATCCTTAAACTGTTTCCATAAATTGGGCACGACGTTGTCAATATTCAAGTCTCTAGCAATCTAGACGAGACTGCCCTGCTTCCAGTCTACCAACGATTCTCTCCCTCATTCCATCATCCAAACGTTGGGGGTTACTCATTTTAACTGTTAACTGTTTTGAATTTCACCGAATGTTGCAAAAAAATCCACCACGAAATTCGCTGATATGTGCGAGCGAACGAAGGCGGAAATTTTCACGAGTGCTTAGAAAGCCTGTTCTTCTAATGCACCACCCACACGAGCTTGTACGCTTACGTATTCGATACTAAAGATTTGCATCTTTGTTTGGAAGCATTAGTTTTTTTCTTTCGTTCGGTACTTTTCGAGAAATTCGACAAAATATGTAAATTCTCTTAATTTTGAACACCAGTGTAGTAACCTGCCGTCTTTGTTTTTAACTTTCGTTGCGGCAACCTTTTCTGTTCACACTGATATTATTTAAATAATATTTTTCGTGTATTTATTCAATCTTAAAATATCTAAACAATTCTTTTATTTTTATCATAATCAGAAAAACTTGACCGACATTTATTATCATATAAATATGTTAGACATACATACTGTAAACACTGAAATCTGGCGTCAATGGGAATTAACAATAAATTTTGAATTTGAGACAATATGACTCCTTAACACATCTGTACTCCAATCCATTCTTAACCTTACTGGTGGTCTTCTCGAATAGGTTCCTCATCATTGGCAAAACTGACCAGATCTTGATGAACGATATATCTCGTCATTAGAAGAAAACTGACCAGTTATTGATCTCGCCATCATTATGAAAATGTCATTATCTTGTTGACGAGATATCGCGTCATTAACAAAATTGGTCAGATCTTGATGGAAGAGATATCTCCCCAAAACCACTTGAAGGTTTAATTAGATCTGCAACATGGCGAGCGCCTGGGATTCAATCGCAACACTATTAGCAGGTCTTGGAGGTTCTGGTGGAAACTACTACTGCAAATACTACACATCATCCTCCGAACTAACCCATACTAGTAAAATTGACTGTTGGATTACAAAATGCTGATGAAAATGACATCATAATTGCGTGTACTGCACAATCTATGATTCAGGATTAGAACTAACCACAATAAAATAAGTATAAAACAAAACATAAATCCATCCAACATTATACTTATGACAAATGTTAAAGGTAATCGAATCTGCGGATGAAACTGCTCCTTTCCTACTTATAACAAAAGATGATTTTTCGCCGAAAAGGGTTTTCATGTAAATTAATTATCTCTGAGAACATTTTTAAAACATATTAATTTTACTTTAAAAACCCATAGAAATCACAGGAAAAAATTACTACATAACACTCAATATATAAATAAAAACACTTCTCGTTTCAAGATATTCGGGGATCTAATTCGCTTAGTTAGAACTTAAAAGACCTGAAACACTCTTTCCTCACCTTTCTAAGAGATTTCTATTCATGGATTTCTTGTTAAGTTCCGTAAGATAATTTTCTGCTACTTTTCTTAGAACCAATATATCCGTCATTTCTGAGAAATCCGGGACCCGAACACTTAAGGCTTTTACGCAGAAACTGATTTTCCATATACCACCGTTCCAAGAAATTTCTCACAAACATGTTGACGACTTCAGATCATCGTATAAGTGGTTTAGGTATCGGACTGTATATTTTTATGTGTACTTCGTATAAAGTGCTACGTAAGAACATCGCAAGGCATATTCTTAGTACTTTACTTCGAAGAATTAAATCAGAAATAACGTTCTTGAAATAGTTGCCAACCAGGTATAGTGCTCATAGCGTTTGTTTGCCACCCAGTAGGTCGTGGGTTCGAATCCCGGTTTGTAAGCGTATGGATGTTAATGATTGTCTTTCCTAAGAGCAATGGTGGCTCACACACACCCATTAGGTGGTCTTTCACAAGTAGCCCCGTCATTTCGCCCCTTGTTTTGGTTGTTGTTGTTCGCCGCCACTTTTTATTATGTTTTCAACTTGGGGTTATAATGTGTAAGATTTAGAATTGGGATGTTAAATTGTTAGCAGAAATGTAGATTTTATGGAATATGTGGATGTGTATTTTGAGTGTTACGTCCAACAAATATATATTTTAAACCGATTTGCTTTCAGATTCACTTACCCTCAGTGTTAGCTATAAGCGTACGACTTTGGTTTCTAGAACGTTATTCCTGAATTAATTCTTCGAAGCAAAGTATTAAGAATTTGTCTGGTGGTGTTCTTACGATGCACTTTATACGAACTATACTACTTAACATTTTACCGATTCTCGTAAAAATAAGCAGATTAGATTTTAGTTTTATAGTGATACACGATCCGAAAAATAAACCGCTTATGTGATGCTTTGAAGTAGTCAAAATATTTGTGAAAAAGTTCTTGGAACTGTTGAAAATAGGAAATCAGTTTCTGCGAAAAAGCCTTAAGTGTTTCGGATTTTACTCAGAAATAACGGAATAGTTCTTTTATGTAGAAAATTGTAGTAGAAAATTGTAGCAGAAAATTCTCTAAAGACACACTTAACAAGAAATCTAGGTTGGTTGATTGTTTTTGGTTTTAATTGTTCAAGGACCAAGACAGACAACATCAAATGATGGATATACACAAGGAAATTTTTACTAACACAGAATAAAGAAATACACCCTGGGCGAAATCTGACCCTCTTAGAAAGGTGAGTAAAGAATATTTTTATTGGGATCTTCAAAAATCTTACTAAGAGATCAGAACATTCTGAAACGAAAGGTGTTTTTATTTATGGCTACATTGAGTATTATTGGTTATTTTTTAATGTAAATTCTGAGTTTTTAAAGTGAAATTTTATATCTCTAAGAACATTTTAAAAATTAATACGTTCTTTAAAGGTTTTTAGATACATCATTTTAGAATAAATCTTTTTCCGTTAAAAAGTATTTTTTTCTAATAAGTAGGAGAAACTGGCCTTTTCATCCGTGGATTAGGCAACGTTTAACATTTACCATAAGTAGACTGCTGAACGGACTTAATATATTTTGTTTTATACTTATACTAGTAGAATTACCCGGCGTTGCTCGGGTTGAATTGGTTAAATGTTGATAGAAAAGTGATTAGTCTAATCTCATAGAAAAGTGCAAGCATCATTTAAGTGTACGGAAAATAATTTTTTAACTTTTCATAGCTTCTACAATTTACTTCGAAAGCAAATATGTATACATGATATATCCATCCATATAATCCATTTTATATTCATTACACTCCTGCTGTAAGACAAACTCCAAAAGTTTTTCCTAAGGTGATTACTACAGAAGTAGATTTTGAGTTTTGATATTGTTACGGCATTCGTGATTAATTTATCTTGAAGCAAACACATTTTTTCAAAATTCTATTCAGCGCCACTTGGAATGAGGGAGCCTGTTTTAAAAATGTCATCAGTACAGACAAAGCAAACTCAACCGATTAAAATTTTTACAAAATGACTGCTTTCAACGAATGTTTCATAGGCATCTAATTTACATAAGAACAGCTTCAACTTCAAGTAAGCAACCTTGACTTACTGACACTCAAGACAAAACATTTCACTATTTCAAAAGTCCTAGTTCAAATACTTCCTTACTGTGATATTATTCGAAGATTAGCACAGTCTTATTAAAATTCGCTTTACTCCAACAGAAATTCAGTTTTAAATCGAATCCCTATGGTACTTTTTTTAATTGAGAGATTCAGTTTCTATATGAAATCCCTGTACTTATTTAGAATGATAGATGTAGTTACATGACTATTTAGTACAGCTTTCAACAATGCCCATGAAACATGAGAAACAAACGTAAAATTAATTTATTTTAATTGTCATGTAATGAAAATCTGTCAAAATTTAGAAATATATTTGAACGACAACTTATGGCTACCCGTTTTGATTTAACTAACCTATCTTTCAAATAATTTTATTTTAACTTTACTGGTCATTTTAAAATAAGAAGTTACGAACCTTACTTAAAAGGTTTTCATTTATTTTTTCAAAACAGAATTCTACAAACCATTACGTATTCAACCAGACCAAATGAAAGTTGGTCGAAATATACATACATATATCATTAAGAAATTACCAATGTCTAGTAATGTTTTGCAGAAATAAAAATAATTCAATGAAATTTAACTCCTAAATAATATATCTGTAACATGGAAAATACTGGAACACATAAATGCAAACAGAAACGAAATTCCGGATTGAGAAATATTGAGAACTGCAGAATTCTGAAAAATGAAAGATAAAGCAAGCGTGTCGAATTTCGACATCCTGAGTATATAATGAAATAAAGCAATTCGAAAAAGACGTTTGAACAATATTGATAAAGGCAATAATGATTTATTTACAAAAGAACTCATATTTATAGTACTTAGAAATGTTCGAATATCACCGTTACATTTAGCTATCTTATCTCAAATAAGCAATAATGATTTATTTACAAAAGAACTCATATTTATAGTACTTAGAAATGTTCGAATATCACCGTTACATTTAGCTATCTTATCTCAAATAAGCAAACATAGAGTTCTAAATCAAATTTATAAAATGAAACGTAAATTTTGGCGTTACAAGATACCGAGTAGAAAAATTATGCTTTTATGATCAATGAGTATTTCATTTAGTTTTTTCAAGTTTCATTACAAAATGTATAAGTTGTGTAAAATTAAGTATTCTCATTATCCACATTTCATTAATCAAACATTCATAAATTATTTATAGAAAAAAATAAAAATAGGAAGAAATAAAAAGTAAGTTCAGAAAATATTATAATTTAATTTGTTGTGGAAAAAATTGTTTTTAGAGCAATACTGGAAAAATAATTTTATTGGAAAATTTGATTTTCGATCAATACTGGTAAAAAAACTGAGCTACGTATACCGCAATCGTTTTATGCTCAATGTTATTTCTATGGCGATTTTGAATTGTTTTAGCCCCTTTTGCACACCTAGGACAAATAGAACGGTGGTTAATATGTAGCCTACGTTACCTGCAGGTTTCTAAAGTATAAGTGTATCAAATTTGATGTGGATTGGTCAAACGGTGTAAATTTGTATAGAGAACAGAAAGACAGACGCCAATTATGCCTGTCTCTCTGTCTACTAGCAGAATTACCAGGCGATGCTCGGGTTGAATTGGTTAAATGTTGATTCTATTTTATAGAAAAATGCAAGCATCATTTAAGTGTACAGAAAGTATTTTTAAACATCGTTTTAACTTGTTCATTGCTTCTACAGTTTACATCGGACGCAAATATGTATACATAATATATCCATTCATGCAATCCGTTTCATATTTATTACACTCTTACTGTAAGAAAAACTACAAAAGCTTTTTCTGAGATCAATTCTTCAGAAGTCGATTTTGAGTTTTGGAGTGATTATGAATACCAATTAAGTTCATTTTCAGTAAAAATGAGGAACTTTCAGCGTATAGTCTCTTGCACTCATTTTTCCATTCAATATTTATTATTTGTGGTACCCTTACACCTTGGATTTGATGTTTTCGAATTACGTTATCATTGTGAGACGATGGCAAATTAAACTGTTACAGCATTCGTGTTAATTTATTTTGAAGTACACATTTTTTTCTTGAAAATTCTATTCAGCCGCATGTGGAATAACGGAGCTTGTTTTTAAAACAAATGTCATCAGTGTAGACAAAGCAAAATCAATCGATTACACTTTGTACAAAATCAATGCTTTCAATGAATGTTTCACAGTGACCTAAGTTGTATACGAACAGTTTCAACTTCAAGTAAGCAACCTCGACCTTTTGCCACTTAATACAAAAAATTTTTATTTTTCAACAGTCCTAGTTTACATACTTCCTCACTATGATATTATTCCAAGATCAGCAAAGTCTTATTTAAAATTTGCTTTCCCTCAACAGAAAAATTTAGTTTTATATGGAAACCACGTACCTATTTAGAATTATAGATGTAGTTACTTGACTAGGGAGTATAGCTTTCGATAAAACCCATGAAACATGAAAACAAATGTAAATTAAATTGATTTTAATCGCCTTATAATGAAAATAAGTCAAAGTTTAGAAATATCTTTGAACTACAACGTATGACTACCCGTTTTGATTTAACGTAAGGAAGCTATACATCTTACTTAAAAAGGTTTCCATTTATTTTTATGAAACAGAATTCTACAAACTATAACGTATTTAACCGACTTAAGGAAAGTTCGTCGAAAGATACATATACCAACAAGAAATTACCCATGTCTAGTGGTATTTGGCAGAGAAAATAAAAAGAATTCATTACAATTTAATTCTTAAATAATATATCTGTAATATGGAAAGTAATGGAACACAAATACAAACAGAAACGAAATTCTGGTCATTAAAAAATGTAGAATTCTGAAAAACGAAAGATCTGAGCAAGCGTGTCGAATTTCGACGCCATGAGAATATTTTGAAATAGAGAAATTCGAAAAAGACGCTTGAAAAATAGTGAGACAATAATGAATTATTTACAAAAAGAACACAAATTTACAAAACTTAGAGATGCTCAAATATGAACGCAACATTTCTGTCTTAACTCAAATACACAAACATGGAATTCTAAATCTAATTCATAAAATAAAATATTAATTCTGGCGTTGCCAGATACCGAATTGCAAAATTACGCTTTTATCATCAACGAGTTTTTTGTTTTGGCTTTTAGTGTTCCATTACAAAACGCAAGTTGTGTAAAATTAATTATTTTAAATATATCCATTTTTCATCATTCAAATATTCCTAAATTATTTATGGCGTGGAAAGAAATAAAAATCAGTTCAAACATAATTAGAATTTTAAATTTTTAAATATAACGTTTCGGAAAAAAATGTTTTTCGAGCAATACTGGTAAAACATTTTTATTAGAAAATTTGATTTTCGATCAATACTGGTAAAACAAACTGAGTTGCGTACCGCAATCGTTTTATGCTCAATGTTTTTCGTATGGCAATTTCGAATGGATTTAGCCCCCTCTGCACGCCTAGGCTAAAGAGAACGGGTTTAATATGTAGCTTGCGTTACTCGCAGGGTTCCAAAGTATAAATGTACCAAATTTGGTGTGGATTGGTCAAATGGTGTAGATTCGTTTAGAGAACATACAGACAGACAGTCGCCAATTCTGCTTTATATGTATAGATATGGATTTTATTTAGCCAGATTATCATAATCCTGAATCATAAATTGCGCAGTTCGTGTAATTAGGATGTCATTTTCATCATCATTTGTATGCCTTGTGGTATCTCCTTTATTTGTTGGAATTAATGTTCATCATTAAATGTAAAGTTATTGAGGACACAAAGTAATATTAATGTTAAAGTGGCAAAGGGAAACTTTCTTAACTATTTTTTCTCTGTACCTCCTTGGAGACGTTATCTATCCACACAAAAATTTGACTCTAAATTCTAATTTTGAGGAGTTTTTTTTAATTGTTCTACAATAGAGTTAAATATTTCAATTTTCCATGATTTATTTATCAAAACTAAATTTCTAACCTCTCCCTAAGCTATACCACCTCATACAAACACCGAAACATTTCCATGCTTAAGAGTAGGGATTTTTAGTGTGCTGTGTGTGTGAAAGCCGTTCTTGTTAAAAAGACAATTCTGCTAATTCAAATCGTTAAGCCGATGATATATCTAATTCAAAACTTCCGAAAACCCAAATTGGACTCAAATGGTACATAGTCAAACAAAGTTTTGATGTAAGCATTCGAAATAGCTAAGTGGGCAGGTAGATAGGAGCACTGGAGCAACACAACGGGCTATTGGAGACGGTCCGGGATCAATCCCGAAGGGAAGACCCAAGGACAACGCCTCGTGATTTTGAATCAGTGTCATATGACGAGAGCAACACCTGAGCTGGCACTCCAGTCTCCAAACTTCCACATCACGCCAACGTGATGATATTTGAGGCCACGATAAATTTAACGTGCACCAGCCCCTGAGGTGTACACGGCGGTCTTTGGCTGTACCTAGTTTCTAACTCGCAACCCTCCGGTTGCTAATCTATTGCCAACTGGTCTACCATAACTAAGTGGGAGCAATATAAAAATTGTCACAGGAATTCTTTGAATGTCTCTTAGAAAATCCAGTTGAGGAATTCCCAACGTTTTGAAAACAGTCGGCCATTTCGATTTTAAAAGCGCTCGTTTTTTTATCGATAATACCATTACGTTAGAATTATTCGAAGTAGAGATTTGATCCGTTTAAGAAGTATTCCTTTAAAAGAGGGCTTTAATATCAGTGCAAGGATATAACTCTATACGTAACCATGCTGCGAATATATCACCTTGAAAATAAATATTTTTGATGAGCCAAAGTAGACAGAATGTTTTTCATTTCTGTAGTTAATCTATAAGTTTTATCGAAATTCGAATCAAATAGATGTTATTGAGCACAAAAAGCTAATAAATTGTAGGTAATACAGGGTGATCAGAATCGACCACACAATAATCATACCATGCTATTACTTGTCGAAAATCAACACTAGCTTGACAGAAAAAGCTTTACATAGCACAGCATGAATCCAAATTAGTTCTATATTATGATTCGTGCTTTTTCCCAATACCACGTGACAGAACTGAATGATCAGGTGAAATAACATCAAGCTGCGCGCTCATGCTCAGTCTATTTCATTTGAAGGTCGATGTCCTCATATGACGGGTCCATTTCAGTCGCAGAAACACACACACCGAACGTAACTCATAGTGGACTTTTATAAGTAATCCTATCTCAAATTGTTGATAAGAACTTTAAAATATTTCTTGGCATAAAAAAGCTATAAGTTGCAAAATTCCGATTTACATTACAAGACAAAGCAATCGAGATTAAGCACACTTTGGATTCACGCAGCCATAATTAAAAGAATGAAAAACTCATATTTATAATTTATAGGAAAATTATCACATTATTGGATTATTAACTGCATTTAAAAGGCACACTAATTCCATTATTACAAAATCGTACTTCCATGAAAAATCTTTTAAATCAAATCTGAAAAAGTTAAACCAAAGTTTGAAACCAAATAAGACAGTAAAAACTACGCTAGAGATCTGATATGGCAACGTATCCCTACTAAAATACAGTTCTTTATTAAATTATTTTTTTATCACTTCATCATTTTGAACTGTGGGCAATTTCGCATTATGAATAATGATTTCTCAATTTCCATTGTATTCGTATTTTTAAAATAAAGAATAGCCCGTTGTATTGCTCCTATGTGACGTAAATTCACCTACCTACTTACCTTTAAAATAAAGAATTTCTAGTTTCTCTACAATCCAGATTATAAATGAACTATGCCTTGTGTATAATTCGTAATCATAGAAAAATCTTAGTTGCAAAAATAAATCTTCCTGAAAAAACATAGATCAATTATTAAAACCGCAAATAAATAAGCAAACAACCCCTAGTATTGTGAGTGAAAACGAAAACTATAAAATCTTTGTTCTGATACATAAAAATTTTAAACTTCGCTGGGAACATAAAAGAAGGATGAAAGAGTAAAGCATACTAAAAGCTTTCAATCAGAACTGACTTGAAAGGAAGAATTTAAAAAGGACTTAAACATATTTATAAATATCTGGTTACTTTTAAAACTGAAGCAGTAAAATTCAAGTTGCAAAGATTTTTTTCCCCAAAACTAATGCACCAGACACCATAAACAAACAGTTATGTAATTTAAATAGATATTAGAAAATATTAAAATTTATTATCTCCAGATAAAATGCAAATTTAAATATTTTTCAGAGAATCGCTTGAAAATAATGTATCCAGGTTAACACACTTTTTCTAGTTTGGAAAAACTTCACTCCTTACTAATACGAAGTACGCAAAACAACTAATACAAAATTATATTCATAAATATCAGTATTCAGTGAGTTTATTTCGAAAGATTCTCCTTGCTATATGAAATTGAAAATAGGAATGGTAAACAATTTGTTTCCTATCTTAATATAGCTCGAGATAAGTTGAATAGACAAGTAGATTCACGGGAAACTCCGATAAGAAAATATAATCAATAAAAAAAATTCCACATCTATCCCAACTGTTTCAAAATTTCAGTTTGCTTATTCCTTCTTATTTCTGCTTATCACTAATTACCCTTTTCTTTTACAGTCTATGTGAGACACTCCTTCTAACGCTATTTAAAATATACGTTTTCTGTAACTTATTTTACTCTCTCAAGCACACTTTTAAATAAATTTCACGATTGGAGTTGTTCGACACTGGAATGTAATTTATACATATCGTTACACTTAACAACTGAATTAATACTTTGTGAAATGTTTAGAATATTTATTCCAGTTATTGTTTTGCAAATATTTATGTATTCCTCTGTTGTGATGAACTGCTGATATTTACAATTGATGTTTACATTTATTAGAAATGTTCGAGAATCTATGGATCTCTGTTATATAATTGTTATTTATATATATCACTTCTCTTTTAAAATTAGATTCCTTTAAGCATATTTGTCCCTCACATATTTTGTTATTGATTAAGCTTTGAATTCGAGTTTGACTAAAATATCAATTGTTTTATTCTGGTTTTGATTTATTTGTGAACATCTATATATATAAAATAGGATGTGTGTGTATGTATATATGCATATTTTCTATACAAATCTACACCGTTTGACAAATCCACACCAAATTTGGTACACTTATACTTTAGAACACTGCGGTCAGCATAGGCTAACTCTTAACCCCCGTTCTATTGGCCCTAGGGGGCTAAAAACTAATCGAAATCGCCATAGAAATAACATTGAGCACAGATTAATTGCTTTAGGCAGCGATGGCTGCTTTACCAGTGTTGATCGAAAAACAATTTTTTCCGAAACAAATTAAATTACAGTATTTATGTTTGAACTGACTTTTTAGTTCTTCCCATGATGCAAATAAATTATAGATATTTTATTGATGAAGGGGAAAGAATATTTTAAAATATTTATTTTTGCAAGGAATTTCAAGGAAAGGTTTTCAGGAGTTCAAGGATTATTTTCAAGGAAAGTTGGTGTATATTTCGACCAACTTTCCTTAAATAATTTATTGAATACGTAATGATTTGTAGAATTCTGTTTCACAAGGCTTTTTAGGTAAGGCGTGTAACTTATTTTAAAATGTCCGGAATAGATACATGTGAATCTTATGTTGAAAGCAGTGATTTTCTTTCTTAAAAATTCTGTAAAATCGACCTTCTGCTTTTTGAAAAAATTTTATCTATTCAGTTTAATTTGTCTACACAAATTACATTTATTTCTAACCCAAGCACCGTTATTCCGAAAAGCACAAACGAAAAACTCATTGATCATAAAAGCGTAATTTTGCTACTCGGTATCTGGCAGCACCAGAATTAATGTTTACTTTCTTTTATAAAACTTTGTAGAACTTTCTAGAAAGTTTGGGAAACGGAAACTTCCTTGGACTCATGGTGGAGAACGTTCCAGCACCCACTCGATTCTTAGCTGGTCGTATTTAAAGGAAGCTAACTCGGTAAGTCTTCCAGTTTATCATCTTTCAGTGAATCTGGCAGTTTTATTTCGCTCTTTTAGTTGATTGTATAAGTGTTTCCTACTTTATTCGACAGTGATAGTGTACATTTTGGATTTATATTTCTAAACTGATGCAAGTACTACATAATTTTAAATTCGTTTTTTCGTTAATTTTAGGTTTTTATTGTATTATATAATAGATTTCTCTGCTCAGTGAGAGTGTGCCTTTCGCTTAGTTTTTTAAATAAGTTTAATGGGGGATCAGAATTAATGCTTTTTTTACACCAGAATAAACGTTTATTTTTTAGTATGATTTAGAATTCTGTGTTTGAGTATTTTGATTGACAGCTTTTAAATAAGGCATTAATATTTTTTATTTGTGTTAAAAATTTGATTTTAAATTTGTTGTACTATTCAGTTTACATTAGCTTTTTATTTTTATTGTATTCTATAATAGATTTCATTGCTCAGTGAGAGTGTGACTTTTACTTATTTTATGAAATAGCATTACTTTGTATTCTTTTACAGAATTTTTGCTGTAGCAATGCCTCCAAGGAAGCGGAAGGCGATCGGCCAAGTGCAGTCAACGGCTAAGATGATAAAGATGAGCGTAGTCAAGAAACTTCCGAGGAGAGGAATAGAAGACTTGCGATTGCGAGAGAGCTACAACATCTAGAGCAACAGAGACGGCACAGCAGCGTGAGGCCCGACTACAGAATATGAAAGAGAGAGCTACTACATCTAGAGTAACAGAGACGGCACAGCAGCGTGAGGCCCGACTACAGGATAAGAAAGATAGAGCCAAACGATCACGGACTGCACACCATTTTAGCTTACCACTGGAAGAACTCCACTACGATTCACATAAAGACTACTCGCTGCATGCAAGTGTTACCATCGGGAAAATGGAAATGGTTTATAGTTACTGTCAAGCCAAAAAGTTTAAATCGGAGTGATGTTATAACTGTTGTATCTTAACAAATAATTTTAGTTTTCCGCAAGTCTTGAATTTTCTGGCAACAGCGCTTTATATAATATGAAACCTTTTTTATTGCTTAGATTTTGGCAACGTTGTTCAAAAAAGTACTGATCTCTAATTCCAACGAAAATGTAGCAGTCGATGTCTTTTGTTAAATCTTTTTAATAAATTTCTGTATTGAATCGCCTTTTACTTGTACTTCATTTGCAGAACCAGGGGTTCATTTGAAGTTTATGTATTTTGCTTGAAAATAAGCGTCCAAACAAAACAAATTGGCGTCCGCGACAGGACACTTATAGGATTTTAAGATGTTTCAAGCAGCGAAGGGTTTCAAGAAAGAAGATTTATTGTTTGTGGTGGAAGAAATCGGTGAGATTTTGCCTTCTAAGATAAACATGTCTGAACTAAAGGATCTTATTTTGAAAAGTAAAGAGTATGGGCGAGATCCACAATTTGTGGCAGATATCTTGGTCACGACTGTTATCGAACGAAAGCAAAAGGAAGAAGAGTGCAAACAAAAAGAGGAAGAGCGCAAACAAAAAGAGGAAGAGCGCAAACAAAAAGAGGAAGAGCGCAAACAAAAAGAAAAAAGAGAGTACGAATTAGAATTGGCGAGAATCCAAGCACAAACATTGACTCGAGGTGAGACACAATTGACTGCTCCCGATGTCACTAATGCTAAAAGGAAATTTAACCTGCCAAAATTGGAGTTTAGACAGTTTAGCGGCAGCATCAAAGATTGGCTACCTTTTTGGAGTCAGTTTGAACACATTCATAAGGATGAAGACATCGCGCCAGAAAATAAATTTCAATACCTAGTTCAAGCAACTGTTACTGGATCACGAGCGCGAGAAGTTGTGGAAAGTTTACCGCCAACTGGGGCTAACTATGCCAAAGCAGTTGAAAGTTTAAAAGCTCGGTTCGGCAAAGAAGATCTTTTGGTTGAAGTTTATGTGAGAGAATTATTGAAGCTCATAATTTCAGTTCAGAAAATGAAAAATGTTCAATGACGTCATTATATGATAAGCTTGAGTCATATCTTAGGGCTCTAGAAACATTGGGTGTAACCACGGACAAATGTGCATCCATTTTATATCCCATGGTCGAGTCATGCTTTCCTGAAGATTTTCTGAAAGCTTGGAACAGAAGTCCTTCTTCATCTTCCTCCACTGATGCTAGGGAACGTTTGACTAATCTGATGACCTTTCTTGGGATAGAAGTTGAGGGTGAAGAAAGAATAAATTTAGCCATGGCAGGATTTGGCTTGAGTGAAAGTGAAAATACTCAGATGTTTAAAAGAAAAAAAGGAGCTCATTCTCAAGAGAAGATACCTACTGCTTCTAGTTTATTATACACTTCCTCGAAAGATGCCAAAAAGTCATGTGTCTTCTGTATGGGAAAACATCTCAGCGTGGACTGTTTTTCAGCTCAGAAAATGAGTTTGGCTGAGAGACAGAACGTTTTAAAAGAAAAACAATGTTGTTTTGCTTGCTTGACACCAGGGCACCCTGTCCGTAAATGCCGAGTTTTCTTGAAATGCGTGATTTGTGGGAAAAAGCATGTCCCTTTGATGTGTGGCAAACTTGATGCCCAAAATCAGGAATCGGAGAAAAGGGGTGCAGAAAAAGTGCCAAATAGTGAAGTTAATATGTCCAACATCAGTCTTGGTCCTAAGGTGTTCCTCCAAACTCTGAAGGTGAAGATGATAACAGATAAAAAGGAGATTCTAATCAGGGCCCTCTTAGATTCCGGGTCACAAAGGTCATACGTTTTAAAAGATGTTGCTGAAGAAATGGGTTACATTCCAGTGCGAAAAGAGACTCTAATACACTCTCTGTTTGGTGGAGGCAAGTCGGCGCAATGTGATCACATGTGCTACAAAATAAGATTAAGGAACGTCAAAAACAATTTTACTTGCAACTTTGAAGCACTAGATCAGTCATCCATATGTGACAGCATTACTCCTGTTAATTCAGGTCCATGGTTGGAAGACCTTCAAAGAATGAATATAGCGTTGACAGATGTCGGAAATGAACCCCAACCAGTCCAAGTTCTCATTGGCGTTGACATTTTAGGAAAACTCATGACAGGGAAGCGTAAAGTTTTGTCTTGCGGACTAGTGGCTATAGAAACTCTACTCGGCTGGACTTTGTTAGGGAAAGTGCCTGAGAGTGAGGTACATTCAAATAACGCAATGTTAGTTACTTCACTTTTTGTCAAAGAAGCGGATGTTTCTGAGTTGTGGAAGTTGGACTCTATAGGGATCAAGGATCCTATTGAAAAGCTTTCGAAACAAGAGCAGGATAATTTTATTAGAGAACATTTCCTTCAAACAGTGAGATACACTGAAGAAAAACGTTATGAAGTTCATCTGCCTTGGTTAGACAATTGTGTACCATTACCAGACAACTTAGAACTAGCTAAAAGAAGATTGGAATCGTCAACTGCTAAACTTCTTTCTAAAAATTTATATGATGCATATGAGAGTATCCTTTTGCAATGGCTAGATGAAGGGATAATTGAAGAAGTTACTACATCAGAAATTACTTGCCTCACAGACCAGTTTTAAAGGAAAGCAGTTCTACACCTATTCGCCCTGTTTTTGACGCGTCAGCCAAGATGAAGGGACATCCGTCACTGAACCAATGTTTGCACAGTGGCCCAAATTTGATAGAGCTCATCCCAGATATCCTGTTAAGGTTCAGGGAAAAGAAAATTGGAGTCACTGCCGACATCAAAAAGGCTTTTCTGCAAATTGGCATTCGTAAGGAAGACAGAGATTTCCTACGGTTTCTGTGGTGGAAAGATAAAGACTGCAAAGATTACAGAGTTTTTCGTCATGCCAGAGCAGTCTTTGGAGTTCGAAGCAGTCCGTTTCTATTGGAAGCCGTTTTAAAGTATCATATTGACAGATATTCAGATGTTGATCCATTTGTGACTTCCTGCCTTTTGAAAAGTTTTTACGTAGATAATCTTGTCACCAGTGTAGACAATGGAGATGATTTGAAACGAGTTGTAAATATCTCCAATGACGTATTGAAAAATGGTGGTTTTGAGCTTCTGGATTGGGAATGGTCCCTGTCAAGAGAAGAGGATCCCAAGACTACTGATTTGTTGGGACTTCATTGGAACAAATATCTAGATGTTCTTACACTTAAGTGGTTAAAAGAAGTGAATGTAGAACACATTACTAAGCGAACGATGTTGTCAATGGCTCACAAAGTGTTTGATCCATTCGGCTTCACTACACCTGCCATGCTTTGTCCTAAACTAATGTTACAAAAGACTTGGAAGATGTCTCTGGGATGGGATGAAGAAATTACTGGAGCTTTGCGTAAAGAATTTATATATTGGTTCAAAGAGCTAGAGATTTTGAATGAGGTACGTGTACCGCGTTGGATCAATGTCACTCCTGAGGGATACGAGAACTGTTCCATCCATACTTTCTGTGATGCAAGTAAAGATGCTTATGCTGCTGTCGTGTACCTAGTCCATAAAGGGGAAAATAACGAAGTGTTCCTGTTGTCCTCAAGATCTCGCATAGCACCCTTACAGGGAGCGACGATTCCTCGACTAGAACTACTAGCTGCTCTGGTGGGAGCAAGATTGACCAAGTCTGTAGTTGATGCCCTCGGTTCGACAACAATCCAATGTTATTATTGGAGTGATTCTACTACAGTTCTTACTTGGATAGCTCAAGAGGAGAATTGGTCAGTTTTTGTAAAGAACAGAGTTGATGAAATTAGAAGACTCAGCCATCCTTCATCGTGGGGACACGTTTCCGGAGATCAAAATCCTGCCGATCTTCCCTCAAGAGGATGCAGAGCTACTCAGCTAGGGAAAGTTAGATGGTGGGAAGGTCCATCATGGATGAAAAGTTCCTTGGAAAAGTGGCCTTGCAGTAGCACTTATTTCGATGTTCACGCAGAAGAAGTATCAACAGAAAAGCGTAAAACTGTGGTGACAAATTTGACTATAGATGCCAATACTATTCTTGACCGATTTTTATACTTCTCCAAATATTCAAAGATTTTAAGAATGACTGCATGGATTTTTCGCTTTTGTCATAATTCAAGGAATAGATCACAGCGAATTTTAACAGAGCTATCATCTGATGAGATTACCAGGGCAGAAAGAGCTCTTTTGAAATTGATTCAACAACAATGGTCATCAGAGGAGAGAGAAAAATATTCCCGGTCGATACAGTTCTATGAAGATGATGGGATACTGAGAGTGAAGACCAGACTTGTGCTAAGTGATGATGATGAAGACTTTCAGAAACCTGTCGTACTTCCAGACCATTCTATTGTTCGACGACTTATTGAACATACTCATAAATCTTTAAAGCATAGTGGAGTATTAACAACTTTGGCGCAGCTGCGTGAACAATACTGGATTCCCAAGGGTCGAAAAGTAGTTCGTGAAGTTCTTCGCCATTGTTTGGAATGCAAAAAACTTGCTTCTAAACCAGTGATTCCCGTTACAGCTCCATTGCCTTCTGACAGAATACATCGGGTGCCAGCCTTCCATGTAACTGGTGCGGATTTAGCTGGACCTGTATTCCTACGAGGTGGTTACAAAGCCTGGATAGTGCTCTTCACTTGCGCAGTCTATAGAGCTGTGCATCTAGAACTTGTAACCTCTTTATCTACCGAAGCCTTCTTGCAAGCTTTACGACGTTTCTTTGCAAGAAGAGGAAGGTGTTCAACTCTTTATACAGATAATGGAACTAATTTTACGGGAGCTGCAAGAGCACTAAAAGCACTGGATTGGGACTCAATACAAAAGGAATGTGCCTTACATCAAATTAAATGGCTTTTTAGCCCACCCTCAGCACCGTGGTATGGTGGATGGTGGGAGAGAATGGTTCGTTGTGTCAAAGAATTACTCAGGAAGAACTTGTTGAGGGCATGCGTAACCTACGAAGAAATGATTACATTACTTTGTGACTGTGAAAGAACAATAAATAGCCGACCCCTTACCTATTTATCAGATGATCCCAACGAATTAAAGCCTTTGACACCCGCGCATTTTTTACAAGACCTGAATGAGCAAGAGACCGTTGATTTGGATTTAATTGATGCTCAACATTTACTGAAACGTGTGCGCTACCTTCAGACCGTAAGACAAAATTTAAGGCAACGTTTCTACAGAGAGTACCTTGGAGAGCTGGTTAAAAACCCTAAAGTCAAAGAAAGAAGAAACAATTTAAAAGAAGGAGATATAGTTCTTGTTGAATCCAGCAGTCCTAACAAAATCAATTGGCCTTTAGCTCGAGTGCTGGAACTCTTCCCCGGTAAAGATTCAGTTCTACGAGTTGTTCGATTACGAACAGCTAACGGTGAAATCATTCGTCCAGTTCAGAGGATTTTCCCGTTGGAAGTAATGCAGGCAGAAGTTTCTACATTACCACCTACCTTTGAACCTGTTACAAATCCTGAGAGTTTGACTCCCAAAACTCAACCCATTCCAACAGAACACCCTACTATCGTAAGACAGACTCGGACTGGAAGAAAAGTTATTCCGCCCGTGCGAATTGACTTGTGAATTGTATTTTATTTTTGTATGGCAATGTCTGCAATACAAAGGTGGGAGTGTGTTGTATCTTAACAAATAATTTTAGTTTTCCGCAAGTCTTGAATTTTCTGGCAACAGCGCTTTATATAATATGAAACCTTTTTTATTGCTTAGATTTTGGCAACGTTGTTCAAAAAAGTACTGATCTCTAATTCCAACGAAAATGTAGCAGTCGATGTCTTTTGTTAAATCTTTTTAATAA
The DNA here is from genome assembly GCA_933210815.1 of Meta bourneti. Taxonomy (NCBI): domain Eukaryota; kingdom Metazoa; phylum Arthropoda; class Arachnida; order Araneae; family Tetragnathidae; genus Meta; species Meta bourneti. The sequence continues at coordinate 47,377,375 of OW119929.1, read as the reverse complement.
ATTTCTGTATTGAATTGCCTTTTACTTGTACTTCATTTGCAGAACCAGGGGTTCATTTGAAGTTTATGTATTTTGCTTGAAAATAAGCGTCCAAACAAAACAAATTGGCTTCCGCGACAGGACACTTATAGGATTTTAAGATGTTTCAAGCAGCGAAGGGTTTCAAGAAAGAAGATTTATTGTTTGTGGTGGAAGAAATCGGTGAGATTTTGCCTTCTAAGATAAACATGTCTGAACTAAAGGATCTTATTTTGAAAAGTAAAGAGTATGGGCGAGATCCACAATTTGTGGCAGATATCTTGGTCACGACTGTTATCGAACGAAAGCAAAAGGAAGAAGAGTGCAAACAAAAAGAGGAAGAGCGCAAACAAAAAGAGGAAGAGCGCAAACAAAAAGAAAAAAGAGAGTACGAATTAGAATTGGCGAGAATCCAAGCACAAACATTGACTCGAGGTGAGACACAATTGACTGCTCCCGATGTCACTAATGCTAAAAGGAAATTTAACCTGCCAAAATTGGAGTTTAGACAGTTTAGCGGCAGCATCAAAGATTGGCTACCTTTTTGGAGTCAGTTTGAACACATTCATAAGGATGAAGACATCGCGCCAGAAAATAAATTTCAATACCTAGTTCAAGCAACTGTTACTGGATCACGAGCGCGAGAAGTTGTGGAAAGTTTTCCGCCAACTGGGGCTAACTATGCCAAAGCAGTTGAAAGTTTAAAAGCTCGGTTCGGCAAAGAAGATCTTTTGGTTGAAGTTTATGTGAGAGAATTATTGAAGCTCATAATTTCAGTTCAGAAAAATGAAAAATGTTCAATGACGTCATTATATGATAAGCTTGAGTCATATCTCAGGGCTCTAGAAACATTGGGTGTAACCACGGACAAATGTGCATCCATTTTATATCCCATGGTCGAGTCATGCTTTCCTGAAGATTTTCTGAAAGCTTGGAACAGAAGTCCTTCTTCATCTTCCTCCACTGATGCTAGGGAACGTTTGACTAATCTGATGACCTTTCTTGGGATAGAAGTTGAGGGTGAAGAAAGAATAAATTTAGCCATGGCAGGATTTGGCTTGAGTGAAAGTGAAAATACTCAGATGTTTAAAAGAAAAAAAGGAGCTCATTCTCAAGAGAAGATACCTACTGCTTCTAGTTTATTATACACTTCCTCGAAAGATGCCAAAAAGTCATGTGTCTTCTGTATGGGAAAACATCTCAGCGTGGACTGTTTTTCAGCTCAGAAAATGAGTTTGGCTGAGAGACAGAACGTTTTAAAAGAAAAACAATGTTGTTTTGCTTGCTTGACACCAGGGCACCCTGTCCGTAAATGCCGAGTTTTCTTGAAATGCGTGATTTGTGGGAAAAAGCATGTCCCTTTGATGTGTGGCAAACTTGATGCCCAAAATCAGGAATCGGAGAAAAGGGGTGCAGAAAAAGTGCCAAATAGTGAAGTTAATATGTCCAACATCAGTCTTGGTCCTAAGGTGTTCCTCCAAACTCTGAAGGTGAAGATGATAACAGATAAAAAGGAGATTCTAATCAGGGCCCTCTTAGATTCCGGGTCACAAAGGTCATACGTTTTAAAAGATGTTGCTGAAGAAATGGGTTACATTCCAGTGCGAAAAGAGACTCTAATACACTCTCTGTTTGGTGGAGGCAAGTCGGCGCAATGTGATCACATGTGCTACAAAATAAGATTAAGGAACGTCAAAAACAATTTTACTTGCAACTTTGAAGCACTAGATCAGTCATCCATATGTGACAGCATTACTCCTGTTAATTCAGGTCCATGGTTGGAAGACCTTCAAAGAATGAATATAGCGTTGACAGATGTCGGAAATGAACCCCAACCAGTCCAAGTTCTCATTGGCGCGGACATTTTAGGAAAACTCATGACAGGGAAGCGTAAAGTTTTGTCTTGCGGACTAGTGGCTATAGAAACTCTACTCGGCTGGACTTTGTTAGGGAAAGTGCCTGAGAGTGAGGTACATTCAAATAACGCAATGTTAGTTACTTCACTTTTTGTCAAAGAAGCGGATGTTTCTGAGTTGTGGAAGTTGGACTCTATAGGGATCAAGGATCCTATTGAAAAGCTTTCGAAACAAGAGCAGGATAATTTTATTAGAGAACATTTCCTTCAAACAGTGAGATACACTGAAGAAAAACGTTATGAAGTTCATCTGCCTTGGTTAGACAATTGTGTACCATTACCAGACAACTTAGAACTAGCTAAAAGAAGATTGGAATCGTCAACTGCTAAACTTCTTTCTAAAAATTTATATGATGCATATGAGATTATCCTTTTGCAATGGCTAGATGAAGGGATAATTGAAGAAGTTACTACATCAGAAATTACTTGCCTCACAGACCAGTTTTAAAGGAAAGCAGTTCTACACCTATTCGCCCTGTTTTTGACGCGTCAGCCAAGATGAAGGGACATCCGTCACTGAACCAATGTTTGCACAGTGGCCCAAATTTGATAGAGCTCATCCCAGATATCCTGTTAAGGTTCAGGGAAAAGAAAATTGGAGTCACTGCCGACATCAAAAAGGCTTTTCTGCAAATTGGCATTCGTAAGGAAGACAGAGATTTCCTACGGTTTCTGTGGTGGAAAGATAAAGACTGCAAAGATTACAGAGTTTTTCGTCATGCCAGAGCAGTCTTTGGAGTTCGAAGCAGTCCGTTTCTATTGGAAGCCGTTTTAAAGTATCATATTGACAGATATTCAGATGTTGATCCATTTGTGACTTCCTGCCTTTTGAAAAGTTTTTACGTAGATAATCTTGTCACCAGTGTAGACAATGGAGATGATTTGAAACGAGTTGTAAATATCTCCAATGACGTATTGAAAAATGGTGGTTTTGAGCTTCTGGATTGGGAATGGTCCCTGTCAAGAGAAGAGGATCCCAAGACTACTGATTTGTTGGGACTTCATTGGAACAAATATCTAGATGTTCTTACACTTAAGTGGTTAAAAGAAGTGAATGTAGAACACATTACTAAGCGAACGATGTTGTCAATGGCTCACAAAGTGTTTGATCCATTCGGCTTCACTACACCTGCCATGCTTTGTCCTAAACTAATGTTACAAAAGACTTGGAAGATGTCTCTGGGATGGGATGAAGAAATTACTGGAGCTTTGCGTAAAGAATTTATATATTGGTTCAAAGAGCTAGAGATTTTGAATGAGGTACGTGTACCGCGTTGGATCAATGTCACTCCTGAGGGATACGAGAACTGTTCCATCCATACTTTCTGTGATGCAAGTAAAGATGCTTATGCTGCTGTCGTGTACCTAGTCCATAAAGGGGAAAATAACGAAGTGTTCCTGTTGTCCTCAAGATCTCGCATAGCACCCTTACAGGGAGCGACGATTCCTCGACTAGAACTACTAGCTGCTCTGGTGGGAGCAAGATTGACCAAGTCTGTAGTTGATGCCCTCGGTTCGACAACAATCCAATGTTATTATTGGAGTGATTCTACTACAGTTCTTACTTGGATAGCTCAAGAGGAGAATTGGTCAGTTTTTGTAAAGAACAGAGTTGATGAAATTAGAAGACTCAGCCATCCTTCATCGTGGGGACACGTTTCCGGAGATCAAAATCCTGCCGATCTTCCCTCAAGAGGATGCAGAGCTACTCAGCTAGGGAAAGTTAGATGGTGGGAAGGTCCATCATGGATGAAAAGTTCCTTGGAAAAGTGGCCTTGCAGTAGCACTTATTTCGATGTTCACGCAGAAGAAGTATCAACAGAAAAGCGTAAAACTGTGGTGACAAATTTGACTATAGATGCCAATACTATTCTTGACCGATTTTTATACTTCTCCAAATATTCAAAGATTTTAAGAATGACTGCATGGATTTTTCGCTTTTGTCATAATTCAAGGAATAGATCACAGCGAATTTTAACAGAGCTATCATCTGATGAGATTACCAGGGCAGAAAGAGCTCTTTTGAAATTGATTCAACAACAATGGTCATCAGAGGAGAGAGAAAAATATTCCCGGTCGATACAGTTCTATGAAGATGATGGGATACTGAGAGTGAAGACCAGACTTGTGCTAAGTGATGATGATGAAGACTTTCAGAAACCTGTCGTACTTCCAGACCATTCTATTGTTCGACGACTTATTGAACATACTCATAAATCTTTAAAGCATAGTGGAGTATTAACAACTTTGGCGCAGCTGCGTGAACAATACTGGATTCCCAAGGGTCGAAAAGTAGTTCGTGAAGTTCTTCGCCATTGTTTGGAATGCAAAAAACTTGCTTCTAAACCAGTGATTCCCGTTACAGCTCCATTGCCTTCTGACAGAATACATCGGGTGCCAGCCTTCCATGTAACTGGTGCGGATTTAGCTGGACCTGTATTCCTACGAGGTGGTTACAAAGCCTGGATAGTGCTCTTCACTTGCGCAGTCTATAGAGCTGTGCATCTAGAACTTGTAACCTCTTTATCTACCGAAGCCTTCTTGCAAGCTTTACGACGTTTCTTTGCAAGAAGAGGAAGGTGTTCAACTCTTTATACAGATAATGGAACTAATTTTACGGGAGCTGCAAGAGCACTAAAAGCACTGGATTGGGACTCAATACAAAAGGAATGTGCCTTACATCAAATTAAATGGCTTTTTAGCCCACCCTCAGCACCGTGGTATGGTGGATGGTGGGAGAGAATGGTTCGTTGTGTCAAAGAATTACTCAGGAAGAACTTGTTGAGGGCATGCGTAACCTACGAAGAAATGATTACATTACTTTGTGACTGTGAAAGAACAATAAATAGCCGACCCCTTACCTATTTATCAGATGATCCCAACGAATTAAAGCCTTTGACACCCGCGCATTTTTTACAAGACCTGAATGAGCAAGAGACCGTTGATTTGGATTTAATTGATGCTCAACATTTACTGAAACGTGTGCGCTACCTTCAGACCGTAAGACAAAATTTAAGGCAACGTTTCTACAGAGAGTACCTTGGAGAGCTGGTTAAAAACCCTAAAGTCAAAGAAAGAAGAAACAATTTAAAAGAAGGAGATATAGTTCTTGTTGAATCCAGCAGTCCTAACAAAATCAATTGGCCTTTAGCTCGAGTGCTGGAACTCTTCCCCGGTAAAGATTCAGTTCTACGAGTTGTTCGATTACGAACAGCTAACGGTGAAATCATTCGTCCAGTTCAGAGGATTTTCCCGTTGGAAGTAATGCAGGCAGAAGTTTCTACATTACCACCTACCTTTGAACCTGTTACAAATCCTGAGAGTTTGACTCCCAAAACTCAACCCATTCCAACAGAACACCCTACTATCGTAAGACAGACTCGGACTGGAAGAAAAGTTATTCCGCCCGTGCGAATTGACTTGTGAATTGTATTTTATTTTTGTATGGCAATGTCTGCAATACAAAGGTGGGAGTGTGTTGTATCTTAACAAATAATTTTAGTTTTCCGCAAGTCTTGAATTTTCTGGCAACAGCGCTTTATATAATATGAAACCTTTTTTATTGCTTAGATTTTGGCAACGTTGTTCAAAAAAGTACTGATCTCTAATTCCAACGAAAATGTAGCAGTCGATGTCTTTTGTTAAATCTTTTTAATAAATTTCTGTATTGAATCGCCTTTTACTTGTACTTCATTTGCAGAACCAGGGGTTCATTTGAAGTTTATGTATTTTGCTTGAAAATAAGCGTCCAAACAAAACAATAACAAAGGCCATGTATTTGGAGTTCCGAAATGCTGGATGTATACGATTGAATTATTATTTTATTTCTATGATGAGTTTTATATTTTTACAGGAATATTATGAATATTTGATTGATAAAAAGAGGATATTTAAAATATTTCATTATTCATAATTTACATTTTGTAATGGAACACGAAAAACTTCAACTCATTAATCATAAAAGCGTAATTTTGTTATTTTAGATTTGGCAAACCAGAATTAATGTTTTATTGTTTTATAAATTTGATTTAGAATCCCGAGTTTGTCTGTTTGAATTAACACAGCTAAATGTTGCAGTCATATTTGAGCATTACTAAATTTCATAAATAATTATCGTCTTTATCAATATTTTCAAATGTCTTTTTTCGAATTGCTCTATTTCAGAATACACTCAGGCAGTCGAAATTCGACACTGCGCATCATTCGTTTTTTAGAATTCTGCATTTTTTCGTCGGAATTTCGTTTCTTTTCGCATTTATGTCTTAATCTTTCACATATTGCAATATATTCAGGAATTAAATGCATATATTTGCGTCCGAAGTATATTGTAGTAGCTATGAAAAAGTTAAAACGTATTTTCCGTACATCTTAAATTATTGCATTTTTCTGTTTAAGAAAAGTGATTACTCTAATTCACTTTTCAAGCAACATTTAACCATTTCTACCCGAGCAACGCCGGGTAATTCAGCTAGTTATTATATAAAGCATCATTTACGAAACTAAAATATCGCACTTAAATCTGGAAGTTATGCTTCCCCCAAAGACAACAAAGGATTTCGAGAATTCCATAAGTAACAACTAATTGCGATTCAAACTTTCTATCGGGGCCTCAGTGGTTTTGCCTACTGCTCTAGAAATATTCGACCTGTAGCGGCATAGATTCGATTGCAACTCTGAGGGTATTTATCTCTTCTGTAACAGTAAACCTTTTTATGTGTATATGTTACTTGACGTTGTCTTGTCTTTGACTCAGCTTGGGCAAATATGGCTCTTACTACATAAAATCCAAGCACTAACCAAACTTCCTACCAACAGGGCTTTTAAGACGTAGATTCAGTTCTAAAAATGACTCGAAAGCTATAAATGAAATCCTATCAGCTAGGTATGCTTGGTCATGACATTTTTTTGTTTTATTTCTTGATTATACTGATTGTACTCTTACTGATACCTATGGTGAAATTTGGAGGAAAGTCCGTGATGATCTGTGACTGATTCTGCTAATATACATTTTGTCAAAAGAAATGTAGCAGACACCATAAGCAAATATTTACATGATTTAAACCGGTATTAAAGTCCTTTGTTGGTAATTCCCTCATACTTGAACTCAAATATTATTTAAGCACTAGCTGAATTACCCGGCGTTGCTCGGGTTGAAATGGTTAAATGTTGCTTGAAAAGTGAATTAGAATAATCACTTTTCTTCACAGAAAAATGTAATCATTTAAGTTGTACGGAAAATACGTTTTAACTTTTTCATAGCTTCTACAATATACTTCGGACGCAAATATATGCATTTAATTCCTGAATATATTGCAATATGTAAAAGATTAAGACAAATACGAACAGAAACGAAATTCCGACGAAAAAATGCAGAATTCTAAAAAACAAATAATGCGCAGTGTCGAATTTCAACTGCCTGAGTTTATTCTGAAATAGACCAATTCGAAAAAAGATATTTGAAAATATTGATAAAGACGATAATGATTTATGAAATTTAGTAATGCTCAAATATGACTGCAACATTTAGCTGTGTTAACTCAAACAGACAAACTCGGGATTCTAAATCAAATTTATGAAATAATAAAACATTAATTCTGGTTTGCCAAATCTAAAATAACAAAATTACGCTTTTATGATTAATGAGTTGAAGTTTTTCGTGTTCCATTACAAAATGTAATTGAATAATGAAACATTTTAAATATCCTTTTTTATCAATCAAATATACATAATATTCATGTAAAAATATAAAACTAATCATAGAAATAAAATAATAATTCAATTGCATACATCCAGCATCTCGGTACTCCAAATACATGGCCCTTTGTTATAACGTCAATCAGTTTCAACTGCTTCTGTTTAAATACTCTCGCAATCAAGTTGTGGCTCTCACTGGGTAATTGACCATTGGTAAGGACCTCCTTGATCTCCGTCCAAGTCGGATTGCAGGTGAAGGTGGTAAATAAGTCTGGTCTCCCGTACGTCCTCACGTACGTCATAGCATCTTGCGTGTATTCGTGCATGTGTCTGGGACTGCCTGTAAATGTAGCTGGTAGTACGACTAAGGCACCGAGGTTTTCAACGTTCCCTCATTTGACACAGCATCTCTCAGGTGAATATATTCGTCAACTCTCAGTTTATGTTTATTTAGACGAATGTAAAGGAGACGCTCACTCTCAACTTTAGCGTACATATCGACGATGAACTGATGAAACAATTGCCTGCAGTTCAATACATGGCTCTGCTCAGAATCTCGAACCATTAATCTGTACGCATAGAAATCCATCGCTGAAACTTTCTTGCTGGTTGTTTCACCAGTTCTTGGGTTGATCTGCCTCAGATTAAAATGATATCCATCTTCACCATGGGGAATATCACTTCAGAGCATCATAAGATCGATGTGTTTCCGAAATGCGCTGCAATGATTCACCTCGTCGTTGAATAACGATATCCCGTTGATGGAACTCATCGCCTGATATAACCACCGCGACTTCATCTGCTTGAGGTTTTAAAACGCCGCTCGTGTTCGCCTGCTGGTCTTCGGTCTGCTCTTATGACTACTTTAAATTCATCTGTTGGCATAGGTTCCAATGCTGTTTCAAACGTTTTAATAAAATTATTGTGCTCATGAAATATCCTCTGTAAGTTTAACGCAATCTGACGTCTTGTTCCCGAGATGTAGGCGCACCTCTGATCAGTTTCCATTTGTTCGTTTTGAATAAAATTTTGTTGTAGAAATTTTCGTGGTTGATCTGGCAGCGGAAGCAACGATCCCGCTCTATGGTAAATCTGCCCTTGCACCTTGAAGTCGACGGAAATCCGGGCTGTCCAACAACTGATGTGGCGCCGAATGATGTCATTTGGAAACATGAGTTGTATTTTCTGATGTTACTAAGAAAATGCTTCGACTCTGACGTATCTTCTGATGTGTAAGTCAAAAGTTCGTGTGGTGGTGGTTCCAGTTGGCAGAGATTAATTTTTCCATTTTTGAAGCAAATACCAGGTAGACTCTGATTTAAGCTTTTTTGGCTTGACAGTAACTATAAACCATTTCCATTTTCCCGATGGTAACACTTGCATGCAGCGAGTAGTCTTTATGTGAATTGTAGTGTAATCCTTCCAATGCTAAGCTAAAATGGTGCGCAGTCCGTGATCTTTTGACTCTATCTCTCTTATCCTGTAGTCGGACCTCACGCTGCTGTGCCATCTCTGTTGCTCTAAATGTAGTAGCTCTCTCTCTCTCTCTCTCAATCGCAAGTCTTCTCTATTCCTCTCCTCGGAAGTTTCTTGACAACGCGAATCTTTCATCACCTTAGCCGTTGACTGTACTTGGCCGATCGCCTTCCGCTTCCTTGGAGGCATTGCTACAGCAAAGAAATCTGTAAAAGAATGCTATTTTATAAAATAAGCAAAAGGCACACTCCCACTGAGCAATGAAATCTATTATAGAATACAATAAAAAGCTATTTCATAAAATAAGCAAAAGGCACACTCTCACTGAGCAATGAAATCTATTATAGAATACAATAAAAAGCTAAAATTAACGAAAAAACGAATTTAAAATTATGTAGTACTTGCATCAGTTTAGAAATATAAATCCAAAATGTGCACTATCACTGTCGAATAAAGTAGGAAACACTTATACAATCAACTAAAAGAGCGAAATAAAACTGCCAGATTCACTGAAAGATGATAAACTGGAAGACTTACCGAGTTAGCTTCCTTTAAATACGACCAGCTAAGAATCGAGTGGGTGCTGGAATGTTCTCCACCATGAGTCCAAGGAAGTTTCCGTTTCCCAAACTTTCTAGAAAGTTCTACAAAGTTTTATAAAAAAAGGAAACATTAATTCTGGTGCTGCCAGATACCGAGTAGCAAAATTACGCTTTTATGATCAATGAGTTTTTCGTTTGTGCTTTTCGGAATAACGGTGCTTGGGTTAGAAATAAATGTAATTTGTGTAGACAAATTAAACTGAATAGATAAAATTTTTTCAAAAAGCAGAAGGTCGATTTTACAGAATTTTTAAGAAAGAAAATCACTGCTTTCAACATAGGATTCACATGTATCTATTCCGGACATTTTAAAATAAGTTACACGCCTTACCTAAAAAGCCTTGTGAAACAGAATTCTACAAATCATTACGTATTCAATAAATTATTTAAGGAAAGTTGGTCGAAATATACACCAACTTTCCTTGAAAATAATCCTTGAACTCCTGAAAACCTTTCCTTGAAATTCCTTGCAAAAATAAATATTTTAAAATATTCTTTCCCCTTCATCAATAAAATATCTATATTTTATTTGCATCATGGGAAGAACTAAAAAGTCAGTTCAAACATAAATACTGTAATTTAATTTGTTTCGGAAAAATTGTTTTTCGATCAACACTGGTAAAGCAACCATCGCTGCCTAAAGCAATCAATCTATGCTCAATGTTATTTTTATTGCGATTTCGAATAGTTTTTAGCCCCCCAGGGCCAATAGAACGGGGGTTAAGAGTTAGCCTATGCTGACCGCAGTGTTCTAAAGTATAAGTGTACCAAATTTGGTGTGGATTGGTCAAACGGTGTAGATTTGTATAGAAAATATACATATATACACACATACATACACACACATCCTATTATATATATATATAGATTCCAATCGGCTGTGCATTCCCTTTTATAAGAACAGTATTTTCTTCAAGGAAGATCTAGCACCCAAGTACTCTCCTGTTCAGATCAGTTTTGAAGAGCAAAAGGTATAGACGCTCAGTTGGACGAGTCTGGATCTATCTGATCTAATAGATTTGGGATGAAAAAGAATATTGAATCCGTCTCCGATAAAAAAATATAGCTACAAAAGCATTTTAATATAATATTCTCGTACAATGACTTCGTTGGGAACTGTACTTTAAAACAAGCGCAGCTTTTTTAAGCAGGACATGCATTCATTCTATACTCTTGTCCATATCTGTTTCAAAGAGCAAAAGAAACAAAAGCTAGATTGATCGAATCGCAATCTCTATCTGATAGAATAGCTTTGATTCAAGCAGGAGCTTCGGAACATAAAAGCTACATGAACATTCTAGTTCATTCTTCACTGTCTTTAATTAATATCCACACACATCATAACAGACAATTTTCTATAAGCAGATGATTCTATGTTGTACTATTCGTGCCTGTTTTGAAAAGTGGAAGGTACAAAAGTTAGATTGGTCAGAACAAAGTCTGGATCTATCTGATCTAATAGTTTGGGAACGAACAAGAATCTCGAATCTGTCTCCGAGCATGAAAACTTTCTCTCTAGGTTCATGTAGTTGTACTATTCAAAACTATTTTAATTGAGCAATTGCTGCATGATTCCGTTGAGACTTCTCAGAAATTGGTTGAAAGTATGCCTAAAAGAATCATTGAATATCATTGAAACTAAGGATGGTTCAAGATTGATTTCGTATTAAATAACAACATTTTTCTTTCAACGTAGATGACCAATTTTTACAGATGCTGATGCTTTTATAACTTATTTAGATATATTTAATTAAAAACTAAAAATTAAAAAAATTAGAAATATTTATTTAGAAACATAAAATTTTCTTTTATTTGACTAATTATCGATAAAGGATCCATAAAAATTATAATTTCGTATTCGTCTAATTAAAATAGTTAAATTATGATTTTATGTCAAATGGTTAAGTATTAACCAATGTATCATCCATTCTGAATCACCCTGCATTTCCGGGATCGTCATGGCTTAGTGGCTATGCCCACTGCGCTAATAGGTATCTCCACTGCGCAACCTTCGAGTTGCAGGTTCGATTCCTGTCAGGTGCATTTCTACCTGGGTGTATTTCTCTCTTCCGTGTCAGTAAAACCTTTCGTGTGTGTGTCTATTATTTGGTATGGTATGTCCTGTGTCTGGCACAGCATGGCCAAATATGGACGTTGAGCCATGAAACCCCAAAACAACCAACCACCCTGTATTATAAATTCTCTAGTATGTGCGATTTATTTTACCTTAAGTCAGTAATTAGTTTCCACGATATCCTGATAAATTGCGCCAATTTCAAAAATTCTCAAAATCATTATTTTCTTATTTGAAATGAATTCTGTAATTCTTAGTTTTTAAAACTAAATCTTGTGAAAATGTACAAGAGGGAACACGTGAAGTTTTATCGTTGCAATGAATTCTTTTTCTTCCTTCCCTGAAGTATAAAAAACTTTTACTTCTAACAGTATTTAGTGCTTTAACTCTAAACAAATTTGCAAGTGTCGCATAGTGAGGTAAAAGTGATATACCTTGTCTAACGGAAAACGTACAATCAAAATATAATATAAATAATACAATTAAACATGCTCTTAAAAACATTTTCACAAATTTAATAAAAAATACATTACAATACACAGATGTACAAATTTTTTCTATGTAATACATTTTCATTCTTGAAATATAAAAACAAAAAGTATTACAGTTCAGTTAGAAAATTATGACAAATAAGTAAAAATGTACTTAAATCTAAACCCTACATCCAGTTAAAGACAAATCAATACTTCGTTTTAACCAAACTATTTTATAACAAATTTAAGCACTCAAGTATAAGTTTCGAAGAGAATAAAATCAATACTACTTATCTTTTCGTTTGTATTTATTTCCTTAGTTGTAGAACAAAAATTCACATTGCAGCTATCGATTACATACGGAGACTACCATTTTAACATTTAACCTTAATGAAAGCACTTAGAGTAAATCGTTATTTCCAATATTATTTGAACGCGTATACTGAAATTTTTTTAATTAATTTGCCTAAAGGTTAAGTGTAATGAATGCATAACTTATTTTGCTACACTGCTGGCCACCCAAATTGCAACACCAAGAAAGACAAGAGATATCACAACAAAATTTATTTTGTAGATAACATGTTGACCAAGTATCAAATGATTAAATTTGTAGACTTCTGTGAAGTGTGGTTCCTGCCAAAATCAGTAGCCAGAGTAGCCGCCATTGTTGGAGATCACCGCTGCCACACGCCTCGGCATTGATTCAAAGAGACTTTGGATGTGTTCTTGGGGTACAGCAGACCAAGCAGCTTCCACACGTTGCCAAAGTTGATCTGGTGTGGCAGCTGGGGATGTATTCTGGGTCAATCGTTGAGCAACCATGGACCACATGTTTTCTATCGGCGAAAGATCCGGAGAGCGAGCTGGCCAGGGAAGCAATTCAATCTGGCGATTGACGAAGAACCCTTGGACAATGCGTGCCACGTGTGGTCGCGCATTATCCTGTTGAAATATGGCTGTGGGCAAGCCCTGAAGGTAAGGAAGGACAACTGGCTCCAACACCTCGGAGATGTAGCGCTGGCTGTTTAAAGTACCGGCAATGCGTACTAGAGGAGTGCGAGAGTGATATCCAATACCGCCCCATACCATAATACCCGGTGCAGGACCAGTGTGGCGGTACATAACGCAGCTGTTCAGCATCCTCTCTCCACGGTGTCTCCAGACTCGAATCCGACCATCGTGGTGTTGCAGACAGAAGCGTGACTCGTCAGTAAAGACAATTTCATTCCATTCTGCCGTCCACATCCTTCTTTCATCGCACCATTGGCGGCGGAAACGTCTGTGGTTCTGCGTCAAGGGTAGACGAAGCAATGGACGTCTTGCGGACAGACCACTCTGCTGTAAACGGCGTCGAATGGTACGCGCAGACACTGGATGATGCGGTACAGACTGAATGTGCTGTGCTATGGTTCGTGATGTGGCTGAGCGATCCGTCACTGCCATACGCACAATATGCCTGTCATCACGTGAAGTGGTGCACTGAGGTGGATGCGATCGAACACGTCGGTCCGTCGTACCCTCCTGCATCCAACGATCACATATCCGCATTACAGTTGTTTGCTTTCGTCCAACACGACTACCGATTTCCCTGAAAGATAATCCACAATCTCGGTAGGCCACTATCCTTCCTCTGTCGAACTCGGATACTTGATCAAAAGATGATCGCTGTTTTCTACGAGGCATAATTGATCGTTTTTTTGAAAAAACCACAAGAAAAACACAATTGCCGTACTTGAAATCGTCGAAATCTCCAAGCCTTAAATAGCGCTTTGAAGTGGCGCCACAAGCGCGCGTGATGTGCGTCTGCGCTGAAATTCTAATCATTTGCATATCTCACCTCCGCTAATGCATGTTGTAAATTTCATATTATTTGCATGCTTCCTTCAGGGTGTTGCATTTACGGTGGCCAGCAGTGTATTTACTTACAAATATGTCTCCTCACAATACATTGCAGAATTTTGAATCATAGTGGACAAAAACTATCATTTCGTAAGTAAAGGTTGTCCAACAATAAGAAAAGTTATTCTGAATCTACAATTCGATAATTTTACCATCAGAATTTACCTTCAGATTTGTAATCATGTTTCGAAGCCTTGTATTCACACATATTATTTTTACACTTAATATTCAATGTATGCAGTAAATATATTTATCCACCATAAACCTTGGATTTTTTTAAATTTATGACGTTGGTTAAATGTATCGTGTGGTTAACTTAACTTTCCTTTCATGTTTTCGCAACTCTAAATTTGTGTTTCTAAACTGCCAACTTTCTGAAAATTTTACTGTTCTGAAATTTTTTGTCGGTAGCTAGTTAAAAATGCTGTTGCTATGTAAATAAAATATCTTTCTTTTTGTAATTTAAATTGGTCATTTTCATTGTAACGGGTCATCTTTCTGCAAGTGATTTTCAAATAATTCATTTTTCGTTCTTTTAAGAAAAAAGGCAAAAATATACGAGTGAAAGAACTAGACACTGCTCTAATTGCTTTTCTGTAAAAATACAAAGAACTCTTTTACAGCGAATGTACAGCAAAAACTAAAATGTATTACAGAATCCCAATATTTTTATCGTGTAACTAAAAAGCGAAACCCGTATTATTTTTCGTTAAATATTGATAGAAACAAAATATCAGAATATATTTTGCAATATCTTACAATAACCTGTTTTGTATGTGATATATTTGTTATTAACCATCAGATAAGTATATGCACAATAGAAAAGATAATAAAATTCATATAAACAGTATGCTTGGAGAATATTTATAATCTTCACCAAGAAAACTACTTAATTCATAAGTTGAGTATATATTGTACCTACAATCATGGATGGAAAGATCAGTGGACTTTCTTTTTTAAAGAAGGAAATATTCAGCTCAAATATTTTATCGAGCTATCTAGCGTAAATTGGGTACTTTTTGCTCCTTTCTCGGTAACTTTATTCTAAAAACGTAAAAACTTTCTTCATGACGTAATCTTGGTGGTTGGGGAATTCAGAATTTTGTTAGTTCCCTGAATAGAACACTGTTGTAGCTTCCACATGATGTTCATAAGTTTGAAAAGGGTTTCTACCAGTCATCAGTATGTTATCGATTGCTTGTACGAAAAATGTGACAAGGTCCACTCTCCAAACTTTCGTTCGATAAACTCTCTAAGACATAGTTAAAAGGTAAAAGGATGTCAAAACTCTATCATATCAAGAAATTAATGCAGATAAGTGTCCTCTATATCAAGTTTTTCGTTTAAAAGGTTTTTGTGTTGTCAAGGACAATAACGAAAATCATAGTCCTAGTAATAACCCTCCACAAACAAAGGAGTCTTAGCTCCATGAATTATTTATGTTGGGATTGGTTTAAAGTTAGAACTTATTAAAATCTCTATTGATAAAAGGAGAGTAGAGCAAAGGGTATTGAGAAGATAAAGTTTTAAGTTTACAGATTTATTGCTTATAACACTGTTTATTAGCCGACAAAATTGTCTTCAAGTTACCCCTTACTGAGGTACAAGTTTTGGGGAATAAGAAAGTTCTCTGATATTTTTTCGTGTTTTCTTTTGTGTAAAGAGTGTAAGAGTGATTGATCACAAATTTTTGCTCCAAGTGCCTTGTCATGATTAATGGTTTGAATGGATGTTCTAAACGATTTCTGAAGCAAGACAAAATTTTTCAAACTTTTCCTGGCTGAGAGAGCTTGGCCAAATATGGCCCTTGCGCCATAAAACCTAAAACCAACTAGCCAGCCTGAATGAGAATCTGAAATAAATGCAATTTACATTTGATTTAAGGATTTTTCTAGTTTATTTTCCCATTTTTTGTATAAATTAGTTGCCCGCTTATTTTGCAGACCTGCTTATGTCAATACAAAAAGATTTTCGGATGTGCAAAATAAAAATTTTCCGGGTTTAAAGTGGTGCTTTTTCTTTTAAGAACTCCTTTCGTTGTTCCAGTAGCTTAATTTAAGGCTTCAATACGAAGTTTCCTGTTGCGATGCAAAGTGTGTTAATTCTTGGGTAGCATTGCTCTACTTTTTGAAAAATAAATAAAATAATGGAAATATGATGTTATTCTTTTTAGGTCATGTCCTGCTCTTGAAACCCCTAATGAATAAAAAAATTGCGATACAATTTTTTTAATTACGTGCTTCAAAATGAACTTCTGAAAAAATGTCGGAAAAGTGGAGGGTTTCCAACTTACCGAACTTACATTATCTAAAATTTGCATTTCCCTTTTCAATATTCAAACAAAATCTATCTATTCATTTAATTCTATAATTATTCTATCCAATAATAAAAAATCAGAGTTCTATTGATATTCGATATATTTAAACATTCAATCAATCGCAAAAAATCGTTTTGGGGAAGTGAACGTCAAAAGTTTTAAATTTAAGTAATCATCTTTCCCAGATTTTACTCTCCCTTTCAAGGTTTAAAATGTAACTTTGTTTTATAAACTCCATAAATTTTCATCTATTATTTTGTTTGGTAACATAAACGTGATTTGACTTCTTACAACTGCGTATAATGAACGAGTAGTGAAACTTTTACTTGAATGAGAAAAATAGGAAATAATATCTCTTTTATTTGCAAAATGTATAGTGATGTATTTTCCTTAGAAAATGGAATGTAATAGTGTAGTTTCCAGAATTTAAACTTTATTGTTTTAAGGAAACCGAGTGATGAACTGAAATCAAACAACTTAGTACCAGCGATGAAATATGGAGAAAGAAGAGTGATAGTTTGAATGTATGACAGCATTGGACACAACCTAGAGTTAATTGAAAATTTGTATGCATTTGAATATACTTAAATAGAACATAAAAGCTTTTACTCAAACATTTGTCAAGTAAAACCAATTTCAATTGACCAATTTAAATTAAATTAATTAAACCGATAGTAATTCTGTTTGAAGTGATGACTCAGAGTATTTTGGGGTCTTCAAAAAGTATTACATGGAAAACTTTAATCATTTCAGGGATCAAAATATTCGTGTCCGTCCAAGTTATAAAGTGCATTTTCTCTTCCAACCAAGCTATTCGGCTGCTCATGTTATGTTGGAAAGTTGTTCTCAGTAATAAACAATATAAAGAGAGGATGTGTGGCGGAATCTGAAAAGGTTTACTGTTTCAAAAACACTTATATTAAACTAGTGTGAATTCTATGAAAAATTAAAAAACAATCTATTCATAAATATTGTCTCTAATGAAAAATAAAATGGTTTCAGCTAATCACACATAAAGCATTTTAAACAGTATATTAATTGGTAATGTAAATCCTGCAAAAAAGGTTCATTTTTCTGTCATTCTATATAACATTTGTCTGATTTAAGCAGTAAACTTTGTTTCAGTTCTTGATAGTGATGATAGTATTCGAATACAAAAGTACTCATGTACTCGATACTTAAAAGTAATCGTTGTACTCGATTCTTTTCCGAAGTATTCGAATACCAAAGTACCTTGATCCAAGATATACGAATATAAGAGTATTCAGATACAAGTATTCGGTTACCAAAGTACTCGGATTCAAGGTACTCGGATCCAAGGTATTTGAATACAGGAGTATTCAGATACAAGTATTCGGTTACAAAAGTACTCGGATCCAAGGTATTCGGTTACAAGAGAACCCATCCTAGGTATTCGGATGCCAAAAGTACTCACTTTGTGTATTCGGATGCCAAAAGTACTCACTTTGTGTATTCGAATACCAGAGTATTCATCTTAAGTAGCAGTGTCACATTGGATGGGTTTCCATGGTTCTCCTTAGTGTTATATTTCTTGTCTTGATTTTGCTTTCTCCAAATTTACATGTCCTGAAAATGCACGTGGTGTCGAAAAATTTCATCGATTAATGGATTGGATTTTAAATTTTCTGGAAGCAATTTTCCGAACAGGAAGGCTTAATTATCAGTAAATTACACAATGGTTTGCCTTTTATTTTTGGAAATCAAGCTGGAAGTTTTCTTTAATTTCAAAAATATTTTTAATTTTAATTATTTACACGCTTAATTTTTTTTAATTTAATTTAATTTTCAAGCTCTTTTATTTCTGACATTTAAAATATATCTGCAAATAAGATACATAATGCTTGATATGCTTTTCTTTTTCTTCAAGTAAAATAACGTTATTTCATTCTTAAGATGGCTGTTATTTTCTTTAAAATATCTGACAATAACTAAAATTATCTAAAAATATCTGACAATAACTAAAATTATCTAAAAATATCTGACAATAACTAAAATTATCTAAAAATATCTGACAATAACTAAAATTCTCTAAAAATATCCGACAAAATTTTTATTACAATAGTAAAATGATTATGAATATTTTTTTCTGCTTTGACTCTACCTCTTCTCACATCTTCCTACTCCAAACAGTGGTTGCAAAAATAAAAAGTAAATTTCCAGGAACAAGATTTGATTAGTTAATGTAATTTATATATTTTGTAAATATTTACGGAACCATTCCTGTACTTAGATCAACCGAGATGTGTCACATTTATGATAAATTTAGAGAAATAATTTTGAAGTTTCAGATCCTAGTATCAAAAGAAACAATATTTTTTTTACATTTATACAAACTCTTTTAAAAGTGTCTTTAAAGAGTTTTGTATAAAAAGTTTCATTCTTATCTTCGGGGCTCTCTCCAAAATAAAATTCTGGCTGCGTTCCTTGTTAAAAGTGATCGTTAACGATTTCCTCAAAATATGGTAGAAAATCAAATCTTTCCAACACGAAAACTAAAATTTAAAAATCATGATTTATAAAATCAAGATAAAAAATACTTGACACATATTTATAATTGCAGTAAATATATGCGTGACCAGAAAATTCAGCAATTTGTACATGGGATTAATTTTTGTTGTTCTTCAAAATACAATTTGTCTAGTTCAAATAGATTGATAATAGTAATTATCATACTTAAATCTTTTTTAAAAAATTTATATAAATAATTCGGAAAAGAAAAAATATATAATTCAGAAAAAATTTGAGTTTTGTGAAAAATATATTCCTTTTTTAATCACAGCTTGATCAAAATATTAAAAAAATATAATAAATTTGATTGTGTTGTCAAAAATTATCATTCGCATTAAAACAACAAGCCATCAAATTCCTCTTGCAGCGGATTCGAACCGTGAACTAGTATGTCACAAATCGAGTGCTCTAACCACTATACCAAGAAAACACGAAACTTTGCTGTTATTTTTGAATAAGTACCATATATAGTAGTTCTGATTCTTACTATCGATTAATCGTTTTTGTATATTTATTCGAATACTTACTCGATACTTAAAAGTACTCGAATGCCAAGTATTCGTTTCTCAAAAGTACTCGATTCTGCCCGTCACTAGTTCTTGATGAAATATATTTTTGAAAACAGTAGTAACATATAACATAGGCGTTGTTTAAAAGATTATGGAAATGGGAGCTCCAAGGTACTGACATTTTTTTACCCTGACCACATTAATCATACCACTGTTCTGTTTCGATTTGAACAAACAACCATCAGGTGTCCCGGTTTTAACTGAAAGTATAATGTTAACCCTATCTATATAAGCATAAAAATAGCATCTGTAAGCATAATGAAAATAGATCATGTATAGTTATATATACATATATAAGAGTTAAATGTAAATAGATGATAATGTAAAAAGCGGAAACAAAAAGAAATGAAAATTCTCTTACAATTCTTACTTTATTCTTATCAGTTAGTTACAGCAAAATAATATTCCCTGAACACCTACGACACATATCTCAAATTTGTGGGATAAAATATCCTTATTTCAACGATTACAACGACATGATTTCTACATTAGATGGAATTTTGAATATCCCCTAAAATAGCGAATAAAAGAAAAAGAATTTCTGTAATATTATGAAAATGGCAGATATGAAAGAAATGAACATCCTTGTCCCATTACGTGGTATATAAAACTCGTTCACTAAGCAAGAAATGACAGAATATGCGTGTTATTCGAATTACTTGTTTAAAATAAGACACTGAAATAAGCTTTTATTATGTGGGGTTGTGTTTTTTGGGAATCTAAAATAGAGATAATGAAATTTTGCGTGTGAATGAATGTACTATAGTATTTGATGATTCATGGGTTCATAAATAAATAAGAATATATTTTTACCATTTGGCGATATACATTTATATTGCAAATGTTTGCATAACATATTACAAGGTTATATGTATGTATAAGTTACAAAATGATCTATAGGAGATGTTTTCGCAGCTTTACTCGGTTTAATCAACATTATTAGATTATGCCAAGATGTTTCTTTAATGTTTTAGCATTTATATTTTTATTAGAACTTTCTATTTAATTAAATAATAATGCTGAACTAATTATGTAAGAAAGTGTTTAATGCATTCAAATTTTGCAGTTCTTGCAGTTTGTATACATTTCCTAAATGAATCATAAACTTTATCTGTTAATAACCATTCTTACGTTACTTTTAGATCAAAACAATCACAATGCAAACAACTGTTTACAGTTTTGATATAAATATGCAGGAAATCAATATTGCCTTAAGTAATAATTTTAGATAACTATTCATAGATCATAACGCTAAAACGTTTATTTATATGTGATGATTAAATGGATTTATCAGAATCAAAACCAATGCTGAAAATATGAAAATGCTGAAAGTATTTTAAATGTTAAAAATGTATTTATCTCAACGGAAAAATATTCCATTTTTGTTTAAGAATTTTTCAAAATTAGTAAAATTATGATGTAAATATCTAATTTACAAGTAACAGATTATGTTTAAAAAAAGGTTGCGTTTCAGCAATTTTCAATTTTCGAAATTTTATATTTTTGTTATTTAAAGTAAAGCGTAAAGAACCATTACATAACAGCTATTTTTCTGGTAGTTTTATTTACAATAAAGTGCAAACTGCAAAAATCAGATAATAAAGTAACCTATAATAAATATTAGTTTCACTCTATCCAAAAAAAGATTCTACAATATCATTATTGTTCTTTTAGAATCGCATTAAGAAGATACCTGTTTCGATCCAGAAATAAACTACTAAACAATCCCAGGGTAAGCGACGTGAAATATTAATTTCGGAAAGTCATTTATCCTCAAATGAAAGGGTCGTATATGGTAAAGGAAAGATCTGTCTGTATTGAGTATATCATCTATTTGAGAAGACAATCCGATGTGTTCAGCTTTTACAGCACTTAAGGAAGAGGATTTTGTGGCAGGTAAAATAATAAGTAGTAGTAATTAGTCAATTGATTCTTCCTTCAGTCAATTAATTGATTCAAATCAACTATCTTATGAGTGTAAAAGTGAATACTATTCAATAAGAAACTGATCAATACAAATCTTCAAACATTCAAATAGTATCTACATTTTCCTGAGAAAGATAAAATTAATTTTCTACTTGAGCAAAGCCTTATTTTGTTAGTATTTATGTAATATTTTATCCTATCTTTCTTTCCTTTGGGGAAATTTTTATACGAATATAATAATGACAATATATATGTAAGTGATACATATGCACGATAAAGGAATTCTACAGTTAAAATTTGAATAATTTCTTCACGTCTTCTTGAACATAATGGTGTTCCGAAACAGTTTAAAATACAAGTAAGAATTATCCAGACTGTATGCGGAATCTTTTTAAAGTAGTAAACTGTATGATGGTACTTGATACTGTTAACTTCACGCCTTAAAGTCTTAATCTCTTAAATTTTTTAACATCCCGCGACCAAAGTCTTTTCTGTGTTGAAAGTGTGTTTTCTGTGTTTCGTTTTTTTTTTTTGAAAAAGATAGATGACAGTTATAAGAGTTTTTAAACAACCTTGATATAACGTGTTTGCACAAAGTGATTATTTGAAGATGTAATTCTGTAGAAGTGAGTTAAAAAGATAAAATGTAAATATAAAAATAAATGTAATTTTCCAGATTATCTTTAAATTTTACATGAAACTACACTACATTCGAGGAAATATATTATTTGGCCTTCTTATCTAAATTAAAATATGTGAATATAGGCTAGACGATGGTATTATTATGAATAAGTAATGTGATTTCAATTCAGAAATTGAATGCTTCTGGATTGAAAATGAGTGCTATGGATATGATGTTAAGTTACAAGCAGTAAGTGAGTCAATGTACATTTCGTTTTCTTTGATAATTTTCCAAACATTAATTAAAAGGGAAAAGTGTGTTTTATATCCTCATAGATATACGTAAATTTTATTTAAATTCATGCATTTCGTTTAATATTTTTCTTTAATAAGAAAAGTTTTGAATATTTATCAATGAAGATATACCAATATTCGCACTCTTAAAGATGAACTTTGAATCTTACATGTAACTACATTATCTCGACGAAAGATATTTGTGTTTGTAGAAAGTATTTTAATTAATGTTAACTAATGTTTTCAAATATTTTTCACATGTTTTTTTCACGTTCTTTAAAATCGGAACAATACTTGGGGGCATGCATGAAAAGTCGAGTGTTACAAAAAAGTTTACAACTGCTATGTCTTATTTTAGAACTAAAAGAAACATCCAGAAAGATAGGGTTGTGTAGACAATGAATGTCCGTACCTGACATGACCTTCGGATCAAACGCGCAGGAGCACTGAGTGTGGGGGGAGGGCGTCCGCAACATGTCGAAATTCTACAGTACTGGGCGAGCTTTGGGCCTGTATAACTTTGGATTGCATGGAGTAAGGACTGTGTAAGTGGTGTTATTCGAAAGTTACCCAACTGAGCTACAATCACAGGCTTTTAATCAATAAAATTATCCTTCAATCTTAATAAACTGCACTTTAATTATTCAAATTGTAAATAAACTGTTGAATATTCAAAATAATGTTTCAATGTTTGGTGTTAATTTTTAATGTAAACATCATGCTGAAATTTCATTAAACTAACATGCTAAAACGCGCACAAGCTCCGAAAGAGGTTTCCAAAACACTAGCAGAATTGAATATATATATATGTTTAGAAAGAATTTATTTGGTAAATATTCTACAAATGTTGATGAAATTTACAGTTTCATACATCAAAATGATTATTACTTTTTTGTGGAATAAATAGGAGGGAATTATAGTTTTTATGATCACGGCTTTCAATCCCCATCACATAACTAAATAAAGTAATGAAAAATTATATAAAATTTACCGTCATTAATAAATTAATGTAAACTACAATAACTAATAGCAATAATTATTTTCTAAAATTATAACAGAATCCATAATCAAATGAAACAAAGCTATAGCTGTATATTTGGCTCTTACAGTAGAGGTAATTTTAAACTATACAACTGGCTACGAATTGGTAAGTTTAATCGGAAATAGTATTTAAGATTCTGTAAGTTCACACAGACTTTTTGGATCGTAAAAATATATGAAACCAATGAAACCGTTAAATAAATTGTATTAGATCTGTTAGGTAGATTGAAATTATTAATAAGGTAGATTAGAAATTGTATTAGATCTGTATGGTCTGGTTCAGGCATTAACCAGATTTGTAACGCTTCGATCCGATCAACTTTTAAAATGGCATAAGATGCTGTAAAAGTTGTATAGATGTGGAAAAGGCCCTCTCTTCATTTTTCGCAAAGATGGCATTCGACAGAGAATAACTCCTTCTATAAATTCATAGCCATAAAATTTGCGTAAAGGGCTCTTTCTATAAAATTAAGCACTAACTTCATAATTTCTGATAGAAAACCCCTTATTTTGTGTATGTCACTTAAAATTTCGACTTTATATCAAAATTTAACTACAGATACCAAGTTTCATGTCATTCGGTTCAGCCTTTTCGGAGTAATGAGTATAAAAAGTTGGAAGCTTCTAATGTTAAATCAGTTTCCCAGATTTTTATTGATACCTTTCGAAATAATATTCCCATATCGCTGATATTTTGTTCCATGGTACTATTAAAAAAATCACCTGGTGTTTTATTTTTGAAATAATTTTTAGTATGCAATATTAATTATTTTATTAACATTCGAAAAAATTATGAATTGGAATTTTAATACATTTTGATGGAAATTGATTCAGGATTTTTAATATGACCATGTAAATTTTCAGCTCATTCCTCGGGATAATTTTTTCGTTACACTTAAATTTTCGTCACTACAGCTATTTTAGGGGATATCAAAAAGTTAAGAAAACGTATGACAAACCTTAGGATAATTTAACTTTTAAAATGATGTTTGAAATATCATATATGTAATCTAAAATGCATTGTCTTTTACCAGGTTTTGTGTGGTTCAGATGAATTTAATAATCAATGATCAATCGAATGGTTATTGCTAACTAGTGATAGTAGTTACTATTAACTGTTAATAATAACAGCTTAGTTAGCTGTTAATAGTAGAAGCTCAGTTAGCTGTTAATAGTCAGATTAGTTAACAGTTAATAATAACAGTTTAATTAGCTGTTAATAGTAACAACTTAGTCAACTGCTAATAGTAACATCTTAGTCAGATGTTAATAGTAACTAAAGCTAACAGTTAGTGAATGCGTTTAACAGTTATTCTGTGAAAAATTAATTTTAATAGTAAATTAAAACAGCTAAAAATTGCTTATCATTCATTCCAAATTTTTATAAATTTTAATTAATTTTGAATGTATTTATTTTGAAAGTTACTTTTTAACGTTTACCCAAAACTCTTGGTATTTTCAATAACAGTTGCTAATTTTTTATTTTGTAATAACATTCTTATTTAAACTGTTATCGGAATAATAGTCAATCTCTAGTCGTAGTACTTGTTTGATCCAGTTGTAGTAGTTGGGCGCTGCTGACTACACTGAGGGTTGATAGAAATCCTCTTTGGACGAGCGAAAAGAGATGACCAGTTAATTTTAATAGTTATTAACTGTTTCAATCAACCTATTAACTGAATTTAACTTCTAGTTACTAACTAGTAGTTTCAACTTCGTATTCTTGTCAAATACTTTTTTATAAATCTCAATTCAATTTTATTTGCATTACTGCTTTCCCAACAACATTTATCGATAATTGTTGATATGTTAAACTGATGCAAACTGTCAATTTCTAATAACACTAATATTGAAACTGCTGTCGGAAGAATCTCAGAATTTTTGTATTTGAAAACGATTAAGTCAAGAACGAACCTTTCTTTTATGGAAATGGTTGGAATGATCGAATAATATAGTTGCGGAATTCATAGTATTTTTAGGAAAAGCGTTGAAAGAGGACTTGAAAGTTCTTGCGGAAGAGCTGGGTGAAGTTGTCAACCCTGATGACAGAACTATTGATTTACACAACGTAATGCTCAAAAGTGTGAATTGTAAGGAAGATTTTGTTAAAGAACTGTTAACGACTATTATCAATGATAGAAAGGATAAAGAAAAGCAAAAAGAACAACGGATACAAGGAAAAGAAAAGGACAGAGCTTACTAATTGCAAGAAAAAGGAAAGGACAGAGCTTATGAATTAGAAAATCTGTAGTTGGAGGCATTTTTAAAGACTCTCACAGGAAAAAGAAGAAAGCTCCGATGTTGAAAGGAAATATACGAATAAAGAAACACCCTCGTATATCGGAAGAAAGAAATTTCCTGGAAAACTGCAGATGTATAAGCAAAATGAAAACAAAACCGGCAGAGTAAAAACAACTTTCTATGAAAATGCTAGGCCTTCTCCTAAGTATTACTGATGTGGAACTCCTGGTTACATCAGATCCCGATGGCCAAAGTGTACTCAAGCAAAACCGAAACCTGAATCATTCAATGCTGCTCATGTGTTTTCCAATTTGATTTGTGATGGAATGCTAACAACTCTTAATGTTAGAATTAATGGATTACATGGAACAGCGTGTGCGGGCACAGGTGCCAGCAGATCAATTGCTGGTGAAATTTCGTAACAGAAATTAAGGAAACAAGGGACTATCTTTCAGAAAACGATTCTTAAAATGGTTCTATCCGATAGATCTAAATCCAGCGTTGATGCTTTAACTACTGATCTTCAGATTAGTATTTAAGGGAAATCGTTTTATTTGAACTTAACTGTCTTACCAAAATCCAAAGGAAATCAAACTCTTTTAGGTATGAACTTTTTACAAACTGATGGGATAGTGTTAAATATTAAAAACAAAAAGTGATTTTATGAAGATAATCCTTGTGATAAATATTTTTTTCTGAAAAGGTAAAATCAAAAGTTGCCGAGACCAATAAAAGTGGAAATAAGGATATTGAAGTGAATTTCTTATCCTTACCTGAGAGAGGAAATGAAGAACTTGAATTAATTATTGATGAAAGTAAGAAGAGTAATTTCTTATTTCAAGGGCTATAACGACAATTTTCATCTAGGGTTAGGACCTACTCCTTACATTAAACACAGAATAAATACCGAGAAACATACTTCTGTTTCAGTTCCTCCTTATCGCATATATCCAGGAAGGAAAGAAATCCTAAGTAAAGAATTGAATAAACTATTGGAAGCTGGAATCATCGAGAAATGTATGTCTCCTTTTCTTGCTACCGTAGTCTTAGTTCCGAAAACGAATGGTGATATTCGTCTGTCCATTGACTATAAACAATTAAATGCGATTACTTAAGCTGACAGTTATCGGCTACTCAGAATAGAAGATCTCTAGAGGATGTCAAACCTACTTCCTATATGTCTACCATAGACCTGAGTTCTGGATATTACCAGGCGAATGTTTATCCTCCACATTAAGACAAGACTGACTTAGTGATTCATAAAGGAACTTTTCATTTCATTCGCATACCGTTTGGGTTGCGAAATGCTCCAGCGACTTTCCAGAGACTAATGGATATATTTAGAAACGGACTGTCTGATGTAAAGACACTGGTTTACTTAGATGACATTGTAGTGTTGTCTTCAACATTTGAAGATTATCTTAATGATCTTAAAGCGGTATTTGAAAGACTTTCGTTGGTTAATCTTCGTGCTAATCGTGATAAATGCGTTCACTTCTTCAAAATTGAAATATTTCATTGAATTACAAGTTCTGGCATTACCGTAGATCCAAGAAAAAGACACTTCTTCATCGGGACGGTATAAAGAAGTGTAGGGGAGTGTAACTGTACCAGTATTCTTCGTACCAGAGCAAGCGCAGCTGAGAGCGAATGATTGTGCTCTTAACTGCGCATGTGCCCCCTGTTTAAAATGGAAGCTCGTTTTCTAAGCAAGATAGAGCAATCGTTCTGTTGATCCTTTTGAGATGTATACGGTTTTGTTTAGTCTGTCAATAAATGTTGTGTCTCGTCCTGATTTTATTTTATTTGTAGCTGGCTTGATAAGTTGCTACAATATTCCTATTCACCACACGCAACAAAAAACACACAGAGGATTCTATTTGAATCTGCATGCAAGTTAAAATAAAGCAAATTGAAAATGAAAATTTGCCGATATTGAAATAATATTAATGTGTTAGAAAAAATCCGAACTAGGACTTTTGAAATATTAAAAAAAGTTTGTTGTGAAAGGTCAATGTGCCTACTTTGCGAGTTGAAGTTGTATTTAATATGTATGTTGAAAACCCTGATTTTCCTTTTAAAAAAGCTGTCAAATCGACCTACCTATTTTTGGAAAATGGTAATCAATTACCTTTCCTTCATAGAAATTATAAAAATCTCGAAAAGGTGTTAAAAAATTCTTTTGAATAGAAATGACAATTTATTTAAAAAAATAAATATTCATTAAATTTAGTCACAGAAAACAGCGAAATAAAATCATAGTCGGCGGAAAAGAAAAGTTGTTCTGAAGATATTAATTCGTGATTTTTTTTCTACCTTATGATCTCTCATCGTTGCCACAACTTACAATCAAAAATAGAACAAAATTTTAAAAAGTTAAATTAATTCCGAGCGAAAAAAAATCAGAAAATAATATTACTGCAAGTGGTCAACGAACACGAGTTTTTGTTCCGTTACACACGTGCTTCATCTTAAAGCACCTTTTGAATTCAGAGATTGAGTTTGGAATGAAAACTACTTACCTGTTTATAGAATAAAAATTATAGTGTTACCTGTCTATTGAGTGCGGGTTTCAATAAAACGAAGTAATTTTAACTGAAACATGGAAAATAAATCCAAGTTTTAATGAGTTTAAACTCGTTTTGTAAACGAACCTATAATAAAATCTTAAAATACCTTTGAAGAAATTCAATTAACTACCAGTTTGGGTTCAAAGAGTTTTGTGCTGTATGCTTTACTTCTTTTCATAAAACGGAATTCTACAACCCCTGTGTTAAACAAAAGACTTCCAAGGAAAGTTGATCGAAATGTTAGCATGTGCCGTCCAGAATGGTAATGGTAATTAATTAACGTCGCACTGGAGCAACCTAAAGGGCTATTGGTGATGGTTCGGGATCAATCCTCAAAGGAAGGATCCGAGGAAAACAGCAAGTAATTTTAAACAGGTCAACACCTGAGCTGGAACCCTACTCTCCATACTTCTACATCACGTCAACTTGAGGACATTTGTGGCCACGACAGATTTAACATGCACCAGCACCAGTGTACACGACGGTCTTTGGTTGGACCGAATTTCAAACTCACAACCCTTCGATTTCTAATCCGTTACTCTTCCAACTGGACTACCACGGCCCCTTTATATTCATAACGATCGAAGGCATAAATATTTTGTAAATGAATAATAAGAGGAAAACTGTGAAAGTAAAGGGTGTGAACAGAGAGATGGCAATTTAGTAAGTACTTCTGAAATGACTGGATTGTTCTGGCTCTTAATAGAATAGATAGATTCTTATTAGGTCCAGAAAATGAACACATGTCCTTAGCAACATTCGACATAAGATAACTACACTACTGCTTGTAAAAATTGCAGCACTATAACAGAATCATCAGAAATAAATGAAATTTATTCCACGTATTACTTAAATTGGTTTAAATAAACGATCAAATTTACAGAGAAATAAAACAAAAATAATGCCGAAAATCAATATCTTGTGCAGCCGCCACGCGCAGCGATGAGAACCTGTACACGTCGTGGCATTGAATCATGCAAATTCTGAATGTCATGCTGAGGACTAGCATTCCAGATGGCCTCAATCTCATGCCAAAGTTCAGCCGACAAGCGGTACGAGCGAGTCGCCGTCCGATGTAATCCGAGACATGCTCAATGGGCGACATATACGGGAAACGTGCAGGCCATGGAAGAAGCGGAACCTGTCGTGCACTGAAGAAGGCTTGTACATTCCGAGCAACATGTGGACGGGCATTGTCTTGCTGAAATACAGCTCCGGGAATGCGTTGCAGGAGGGGTAGGACCTCGGGCTTCACAACTTCCCTGATGTAGCGCCCGCTGTTCAGGATCCCCACAATTTAAAGTAGGCGGGATCGCACATGATATCTAATAGCGCCCCAGACCATAACGCCAGGCGTTCGTCCTGTATGACGCTGAATAAGACACTCCGGGAGAAGTCGTTCACCTCTGTAGCGTCTGACGAGTACGTGTCCATCGTTATAGTCCAGTTGTAGCGGGACTCATCTGAGAAGACGACTTGTTGCCGATCGGCACGCCATTGGCTGTGTTTGTGAGCCCATTGTAGCCGGAGGCGTCGGTGGTTCAGCGTCAAGGGAATCCTGCGCAGGGAATCCTTGCACAAAGCCCATGCCACAGTAGACGTTGACGAACCGCGGGGGAAGACTATGACACACCCGTAGACGTGCCCAATGTTGTGCCAACGCACGAGAGGACGCTGTACGGTCCGTTACCGCCATGCGGATGAGGTGTCTGTCGTCCCGTGTTAACATCTTATTGCGTGGCCCACTGCCGCTGACTTGTCCGGTTCTCCATGGTCCATCTCTTCCACACCCGCCTCACTGTTGTGGCATTACGCCCCGTGCGAGTGGCGATTTCATGATGCAAAAGTTCACCCTCACTGAGGCCGATCATGCGGCCTCCGTTAGTTCGAACTCCGTTAGTTGCTCGTATGGCACTCTGCGTTTTTGGCGAGGCATATTGACTTCTAATCAATCATTTACAGCAGTCAAACGACTATAAACACATTTTAACGCACCTTTACAGTGCTTTTTATACACGACTCACTTTGAAGTTTAGAGGGTGTTTCTCGCGGCCCACACATGCGTGATCGCTTTGTAATTCTAAACATTTGCATATCCTAACTTGCATTTCCTGAAGTTTCGTTTAATTTGCATGATTCCTTCATGGTGCTGCAATTTTCACAAACAGTAGTGTAATTTCTGTCAACCTCCAGTGCAGAATTGAATGTTTTATTATGTTTTATAATCTGTCCCAAATATTCAGAAATAATTAATGTTTCGCAATGAAAAAATAATTAAAAGTATTAAGTAAAATATTAGAATTTAAATTCTGTAAAAATAATTTTTGGAAACTAATTGCCTTTTCAGCTGTACTAGTAAAACAGTTCAAGTAATCGCAACGCTCAATATACGTTCCAGCTTCTCCAAAATTGTAAAATTATGGTTGATTAAGCATAGTTACTCAAATGTGTGAAGCCTGCCTAATTATAAAGGTAGGTAGGTATTTAATTAACGTCGCACTGGAGCAACACAACATATAATTAAAGGAAATTGAAATAATGTATTCACTAAACTAAAATATTTTTATAAAGTATATAGCATTTTATTAAAATATATGGAATAAAATTTATTTGATGCTATTACAAACGCATTAAATACAAAAATAGACATAAAGCGGGAAGACTGATAGGACAGACTCACGCATCGAAGTTCAGTCACTAAATGAATGTAAGTACTCGCAGTATGCAAAGTTTAATGAAAACATGCACAGCCGTTTGGACGTAATTAGGGCACACACACATACAGACATCAAAAGTGGAAACCATTAATTAATTAAACCCAAAACGGAGAAATAACTTAAAATAGGGTGAAATATCCTATGTTCAAACAAAACTTCATTCTTATTTATATACAAGATGTGACAAGAAAGAAGTAATACTAACCACTTTAATCATATCAAACTGATATAAAATTGAAAACCTCGGGTTTTACTGTAATAATCTTAAAGTTACCATGTAAACATTGAGCCGATCTTTTATTAATGCCAGCAATAAATTAGTAATTTTATTTATGCATGATAATGATTTGAATATTCTACTTTTCTAAAGATTTAGCATTGTACAATAAGTATAAATTATGAAAATAATCTAATTAAAATTTGAAACAATATTAAACATCACATACACGAAATTGATAACAATAAATAATAATTATCATTTATTCATACATCTTAGTCGTTATGCAAAACATATAACTACGGTATCTATTTAATATATAATGATACAATTATGTTTCCATTTTTATCAAGATTGTTTTTCAGATATGAATTATTCTTTAGATGCTGAGAAAGCTTTTGTATCGATTCTTTCACATGAAATAACCTTTTAAATCCTTTATAAACAGAAAATTTAATAAAAATAATAAATGTATTTCTACAATTTACTTTATGTTTATCAGACGATATATTCAACTTTTTAAAATATGATATGATAGTAAATGAATTATATGGACGAAAATTTTTCTATTAAAATTTCTACTTTAAAATATATATATATATATAGTAAATGAACTATATAAAAGAAAATTTTTCTATTGCCATGAAATTTCTACTTTAAAATATAATAAATGAATTATATAGAAGAAAATTTTTCTATTGTCACGAAATTTCTACATAATTACTTAATTGAATTTTACGCATGTCAGAGCTTAAATTGCATTGATACCAAAATTTAAAGTTGTCATCATAATTTCTATAAATCTGGACGTTTTACTTAAAACAGTGATTGATAGTTGATTTTGTACATCGAATTGAAAAAGTTAATCTCATAATTCTCCAATTCTTAAAATTTAATTTATTAATCTTAGCGTAATTAGCAATTAAAAACTTTTTTACTTTAATCTGCAATAATTATGTACGTATGAAGAAAAAAACACTTCACATTCCATCGAATAAAATAATAATTTTATTTTCTTTAATAATAAACTGAATATGAGAACAGTTATGAAAATTCATAAAAGCATTAGTGGTACTCTGAATTTAAAATTCTGTCAATTTTATTGATTTACGTCAAATTTCTAAGCTAAAATAAAATGCAATAGATCACAAAAATTAGATTAGATTAGAAAAATATTTTTAAGCCCGTAATTAAGTTTAGTACTCGAGAATTAATTCAATAAAAAACCCAGATATTGCCACTAAATCTGCAAACAAGACATGACTGTGATCTATTTGATAACATAATTAATCAGTATGTTTGTACAAACATTTGAACTGACTGAGCAAGTTTTATATTGCCTTCAGAATAATTAATATTTTTAGGTTAATATATCATTCAAACCAGGAGTTTTTTTAGATACGATTATAGATTACAAACCTTATACAAGCGTTCATTTCAAATGGATTTACCATACTCGCAAACACAGTTTTAATTTTTAATTAGAATGTAAATAAAGAAATCAATATGCAAAAGGATCTCCTGCGTTTCGAATAAAACTATTTTAAACACTTTTACATTTTAACAGCACTGAATTGTGTGTTTTTTAATAAATATTTCTTAGGTATATCGAGTAAAAATATGCAAACATCGCCTTTCTATAATGCACAATTTTATTTTTTTCATGGTTTTCTGTTAAAATACACATAAATTTTCATGTGCTATCATCAAATGAATATTAAGAGGCTTTAACGTAACCACATTTTTGAAGAGTTATGTTCTCAAATTTTAATAAAACGTGAATTTAAAACAATTAAGTGAAATAAACTTCTAAAAACTTTATTGTATTCATTTACTACAGCAGTAATGTTTTAAAGTTTAAAGGGAAATTATAGGGATGCAATATTACTATTCATAACAAAATTTTTCGGTATATGGATCTGTTTTAATCTCTTTCAGTCTGACATCTTTTAGTTTTTTAAATAAAATATTTCATGGGTTAAGTTTTTAAGCGTCTTGTATTTCATATTGATAGCGGTATTTCTCATAGTCCGGATACTAAGGCATTTATTTCTAGATAAAAAAGAAAGCTGAAAAGATAAATTTGTATCGCGTGCGTGATTTTTATATAACAATGCTAGTTAAAAGAATTAATGATTTTTAATGGCTCCTAAAAACCCAAGTAATTTTAATTTACAACCTCTAATATTCCTAAACGCAAATAATTGGTAACACTGTTTATTAACTGTTATTATAGGACGCCTTTTGGATATATCGCTTGTGTACATCATTATATTTCGCCTGATATATAAATTTATGAAATAAATCCATTGATATGTGTCTTAAATTTAAATTAATTCTCACCTATTAACCCTCCTGGTGTTCGGACGAGGTATCTCGTCATTAGCAAACGTAACTAATGGCGAGATATCTCATCTCATTAGCAAAATTGGTCAGATCTTGATGGATGAGATAACTCGTCCAAACCACTTGGAGGGTTAAATCTCATCAATAAAAAACATTAGATGCTCTGATTTCTCATGCTCTACCGTTTGATTTTAAATGTATCAGTCTACTTCTTTTCCAATTTTTTAAATTCAATTTTTCAAATTTCACATTCTCAAAATTTTATACATGTAAATTAAATTATGATACGTCTCTCTCAATTCTTGAATTTCTCATTTTCAGTCTTTTGCATAACGCAGCTATGCGTTGTTTAATTTTATAATATTGCGTATGGCTCAGCTTGTGCTGTTTAAGACCTTGTGTCATAAAATCAATCTGATCGATTTAAAATTCTTTCACATAAATATTCTTAACACATAAAAAGTATCCGTGATTTTGAAAGAACTTTTAATTCTTATATGGTGGGTCTGTGAGTTAATACTATTACATGAACACACATAGCACACACAGAAAAAATTTGAGTAGAGGGAACTATAAAGAAAATGGTATGAGAGAAATAGAAATGTGAAGCACATTTCAAAAGAAAGATTAGTATGATTGTCATCAATCTTTTAATAGTTTCTGAATAAAAAATTCACTGAAGGTCCGAAAGATGGGTATTATCCACTCTAGTTAAACTCTGGACTTTATTCCTAAGACTCTAAACAGTAGACAAAACCACCAAAATCGTTTAAAAAACGATTTTTTTTAGTTTAACTTTAAAATTTAACTGTTATGAAATTCTATGGATAGAAAGAATAATTTTCCAATTATGATCATTTTCTAAGGAGTAACATCTAGAACAACAAAGATGTAGTAGATAAGTATAAGTCTACACAGAAACATATTTTTCTCCGATTGAGGTTTTTTGGCATTCTGATTTCAAAATGCTCTCTGCGCATTTGGTTTTAATTCATTTACTTAAAATTTGCTTTGAATAATACTTGAAATGTGTTGTATATATCTAAGAACAAATGGGGAGAAGTTCACGATTCCAAATTTTGAAATTTTTGTTTAAAATGTTGCTTAACCAGTTTCTTTACAAAATTTTTGGTATTGTATTAGAATTATTTTTTTTACAATTGGGCGATACACTCACCAATTGGAGTTAATTTTATTTGTCTGTATAAAAACTATTATGTGAATTAGAATTTTGACAATACATGGAAAATTAATGCGTATGGAAGCTATCAATTTTTGCCAATTTATCAAAATTTTTGACCACATCTTATGTAGTAACTTCCGAATGACTTAATATTTTTGGACCAAATTGTTGTGTTGGTTTTTAGTAGAAAACAGTCAGCAAATTTAATAACAATAGGATCATGACTGCAAAAGTTTGTTTTGAAAGTCCACTGTTCTCTTAAAATGGTTACGACTAGAAGCGAAAAATATTCTCCGTGTGTTAAGGCTATTAAGATGAATAAAAATGTTCTCATTTAAAATTATTGTCTTGGCGTGTTCTAGATGGGCGATAATATATTGGCTGACCCATCACCATTTAAATAACTAAAAGAGAAATCGAAATTTTTGTGTGCAAAATACGTATATATGAGGTGGTATGTTTTCATCCTTAAAGTTGGGTTTTTTTTAATCTTTTTGGCAGAGTGCCCTTTAAAGGGACGAATGAACGTAAAATAATGGCAACAAAACAGACATATTAAAAACCTAAATTTCGTTAAATATTTTACAAGAATGAACAAGGTCAGACAAATAATACAGTGGAAGTTTTTTTAGGGTACCATTTTCATTGTACCCAATGTGTACGATGAAAGAAGAAACATTTAACAGTTAGCAAAGAAAATAAAGAAAACTATTACAATAATTGTAATTACATACTGTTACAATCATGAACAAAAATATATTTTCTGAAATATTTTTACATTATCATTAATCTAAATAAAAAATGGTTCAGACAATGTACAAAATTAATTATCCCCAATTTATGAAATTGCATGTTTTAGAAATTAAATCTTAATTTTATTACATTGCGTGTATGTATAATTATTCCGAATTATGCACAATCTGTAAAAGTATTACATCTCGTTATTTTGCGACAAGTAGTTATTCAGTTGATATGGCAAAAAAAAATGTTATAAGTTATCATCCCTTGTAATTTTAAATCAATCTTTAAACTACTTACTGGCAAATAAAGAATACTTACAAAATGTTTCGAGTTATTAACGGCTAAATAAATTACGTATGTTTTGGAAGAAACTTAAATAATTCCATTTTCAATATCGCAAATTACTCTTAGTCCATTCGAAGTTCGCCTTTACGTTTTTCTATTAAAAACACCCTTCGTGTAATTTCAAAAGCATAATTCAATTACACAACACTCAAACTATTCTTAATGAGAATACATTTAAACGATTGTCATCTAATTTTAAAAAATCAGAAACATTTGCGATTACTTATTTTTGCATAAGTTTATTCTATCAACAGCTCACTAAAAAACAATTCTCTCGCTGCCACTTTGAGAATATAGTGCTCGTCCTTTAATGTCATTAATTCATATTGCTTCAGTTTTGAGAATAACAAATGAGAAATACGTAAAATTCTCCAAATGAAAAACAGAGATTTGCGAATTATTTTTTATCTCTTAAATTAAATTAAAAAGCAAAATCGAATGCTCATAAACATCGGACACTGAGTTGTTGCAATTAACGTTTTCTTCCTTGATCTTTGAGTTGTTGAGTTGGGTTGTTTTTAACTCGCAAAACGAAATTCAATTATCCTTCCTTCCAATCAAAGGCGAGCTGGGAAAAAGAAGTCACCTCCATTAATTTATAATCTCTTTTCATTTGATTTAAATGAAAGCTGCGCTTCGATAAAGCTGGATCACGGATGTAAACTGGAATAACATTTTTCAATTACCTTTTTCTTGTCGCTAGGAATGACGGAGTTCAAAATTATGCACACGTCTCCTCCATTCCTTCAAAACTAAATCTTTAATGTGTCGCTCGGTTAGGCATTTATAACTAAATGAATAAATGATTTTATTGTTTTAAGTAAGTTATTTCAATCACGACTGGCATTTCTAAAATAATGTGCATCCGATAATTGATAGGAATTTAATCAGAGACAAATCTAATGTGAGGATTTAAATCTTCATAGAGAGAGTAATCTTACAGAGAAAAAATGATGACTTTAATTCCATATCCTTTTGAATTTTTGAGAGCGTGCTTAAAAAATACTTTTTGATTCCTCGTCTTAATTTTTAAGGATAATTGTGTGAACGAAGCAAAAAAATATATCTGTAATGAAGTTCATTAAAAATAGATTGCATAATCGGATTTCATATGCACAGAACGATCATGAAGAAAATTACTTTCGAATTTTAAGCTACAGTGCAATAGTTTTTTAATACAATCTCCTGTCTTATGAATTTTAAACTAAAAGAATTATGGGAATTATATCGCTTAGTATATTTTTTTTATTATTGGGAATTAAAGGGAATTATTTTAAATTTATTATAGCTCTTAGAGTTTTACAGAACCAGCTTGCTTCATTTATATAATTAAATATTACCATCTCATTTTAAAAAGTTAGTATATTATTATAAGTTCATGTTAAATTTATAAGTATTCAAAGGTTTTGCCTTTGAAACAAGTGACCAGTCAAAGGTAGTGTTTTCCATATTTACCCACAAATGTATACCAATTTTATTCAAATGTGGTCTTAGTTTCAACAAAGCCTACCTTTAATTGACAAAAGTATTGCTATTAAGCATTTTAAACGTGTCTCTTAAAATGGTAACTTTGATCCTTTTCTTTTTTAAACGAAATGGTGATTATATTGCAAAACATTGAACTATATTTCTATAATTATTGAGCATTCGTTAAAATCACAATATAATTTAAAATATTACCATAAAATTTTTTAATGAAGGAGTCGTTGAATGCACAAAAATTTTAATTGGCTTTATATGGTTTGAAATTCATCAGAAAGTAGTACAACGAAAGAGTCTAACTCTTACATACTTTATTTTATAAACCAATGATGGCAATTAGGATAAACTTAATTGCGATTTGAAATTTTTATAATTTTTTTATGTAAAAATTATTATAGTTTTGAATTTTTGTCCGTTTTGATGTACGTTTTCTATGAATGAATATTGCTTTTTTATAGTATTTTAACTATAATTAGTTAAGTTTAAGTAAAGCTTCATGATATTTGCAATAGTGCAATAATAGAAAGCATTTTGAACTGCAGAATACTGTAACCGTGATTCTACTATGTATAAAGTTCATGCACTCCAATCTGGTAAGTTACATAACCCGAAAATGAAAAATAAATTTAGTGCTCAGAAACAGAAAGTTACACTCAATTCACCAGTCATGCTTCCAGTTCAGTTTCCTGCTACATAGCCTAATTTTCTGGTTTCGATACTATTTGTGGTAACAGTGCTTTCTTTTTCTTTTTCAGCAAATATTCATGTTCCTGCGGGTAACTTAAGTCAAATGAAAAGTTTGAATTTGAGAATCCTAATATTATTTCAGTCTCTTAATTCGAATGAAAACACAAGTTGCTTTGTGGTGACCGCCATTTCTTTAAACCGTAAAAAAGGTCGGGTACTTAAACTTTCAAGTTGCAAATTAGTTTATTATTAATCTCAAAATAGATTAATGAAATCCATTTCATACTGTAATCAATTTAAGTAAAAACAATACAGTTTGTGTTTAAAAATTCCAAAATATTCTGTTAAATTTGCTAAAACAGTTGCTTCAAAATGGCACGCGTTTTATCAATAAAATAAGTAAATTGAACGGGTTATGAATTAGTTAATACCATTTAACGTGAGTAACGTTTGTGCAAACATTTGGATGTCATCAGATCATTTCTAATTAACAATTTATTAATATGTACTCAATTTAATTTGTATATTATTTCATTGACTGGATACATAAAATCAAAAAAATTAAACATTCTAAACCTTGCAAATATGTGTAGCAAAGGTAGTATTTTCAGTTCTGATGGTATCTAATACATATTCCCCTTGGATTTCTTCGTTTGTTCTTCAAAACCACCTGTAAAATTA
Source organism: Meta bourneti (assembly GCA_933210815.1). Lineage (NCBI taxonomy): Eukaryota > Metazoa > Arthropoda > Arachnida > Araneae > Tetragnathidae > Meta > Meta bourneti. The sequence goes on along the minus strand of OW119929.1, from coordinate 47,338,717 downwards.
ACCCAAATAGAGAAAAAATAAGTAATGATATGAAGACAATTAGTTGGATTTGAAAAAAAAAATAATTTCACGTGGTAATATTATAATGCATGAAAGATAATTGAAACGAAATACTAGACATGTAAATAAAAACTAAACTTTAAAATTCGAAAGGGCTCATCTTTTTTACATGAAGAGGAAACATGTCGGTGAATGTTTGCATTCTTACGTGGCTAATTACTGTTAATAAAAATTAAGGCATTATTCTTCGCGGGTATAATGTGGGAATGTTGGAATTTAAAAATGAAACTAATGTTTATCTACCAAGAAATATTTTCTTTTGGAATGTTTAACTCAAAAAAAACTGATGTGTATTTGAGCACTAAACAGAAATAACGTTATTCGCACAAAGCGATTCCGCTAATATTTATCTTTTTCATATTTATTCGACTCATGTTCTTTTTCCATTTTGCAGTTAGAAAAAGGCCTTGAATAAAAAGAAAAAATTCTCATCTTTTTGTAATTAATACCATCAGTACTTATTCCTTAATAAGGAAATATAGATTCATTTCTGAATTCAAAAGAATATAGTATTTTAAAATTCTGTTATTTCGGTAGTGTCTACAAACGAAATATTTACTCAGATTATACTCTGATAAATAACTATTAAAAAAGACGAATTGCAGTCTATTTGTTTCTGTTACATTCTGCTACAAAATTTTTATGTATTCATTAGGACACATTTTTAATGCAAATGTCGTTAGATTATGTTTGAACTTTCCACTGAACTATAAAATATTCTGCTGGTGTATCATATTTTTTAAATTTGGTAAAATTACAATAAACTACGTCGAAATTAATAGAGTTTTCTGCCGTACTAGTCGAAAAAGCAGCATTTCCAAGTTTGATCTTTTTGAGTTGATTATTATATGCTCCTGTTTAAGCCAGTGATATTTAACTTCTTAACATAAAATAGCTTAAAATTTCTTTAAATGCAGTGTGTAATTCTGTAAAATTTTGCCATTTATTGGAAGAAAACGGCCACACAAGTTAATGAAACTTACAAAAATCATTTCCTCCAATCGAGGATTTTTCGATGATGTGAGAAGTTCAAAAATTGCATTTTGCCGGAAAAAACTCTCTCGTGTGTCCAATTGACCTGAAAAAGTGTTTCATCAAAAATAAATGTTGACTTAGTAATTTCAGGTAATGTTATCTGCGCCCTTTGCATATTCATATTTAGAGAAGAAAACATTTTGAATTTTTTAAATATAACCTGCTTCTTTCTTTAAAAGATACCAAGAAAGAATTTTGCTCTATACAGAAACTTCCACAAAAAGCAGAACAAATTGAAAATGCTTTAAAAAATTCCATGAGCTTCCATAGCAAATGGGATTGATACCAATTTAAGTTAGGAATTTTCTTGAACACAAAATATCTTATATGTATATTTCTCTTCGTAGCGTCAAAAAAGGGTTCCATTTGCGTTTGTAATACGGCAACAATTTATCAAGCAGAACATTATTCCATTGGAGAATCAAATCTGACAATGGAAGGTGTTTGTTCGCGCGTACCGAATAGTTATCGTTTGAGCGAATGCCAAATTAATATCGTTTTCGCGCGCATTGCTACGTTGACTCGCGAAGAATTAAGATTAGTTCGCAGTTTTTTTATTTTGTTTTATTCTTTAGACGTTGTGGCAATATTTTAGAAAATATACCTTTAGAATTTGTGTTCTCTTATTCAGAACTGTTCGTGTTAAGAATTCTTCGACTACCTGTACGCCGATTTAACTTTATGCCTTTGAGCAAATTTTGTACGGATGTAAATTTTGTTGGTTGATTGTTTTCGGGTTTTATGGCACAAGGGCTTCTCCTCATCAAATCATTATTCATTAAAAGAGCCACGGCCTCTTTTAATGTAAATAGAATTTTATAAATAAATAAGTTTTAGCAATACAGTCCTCTTATTTGATCGTACTACATTGCAAGGGACAGAATGTACCCAAACATTTTCACCGGATATGAAGCAAAAAACAATAAGTATCAATTCAAAAATTCGTATTCAAAAATAAATTAAGTCTGTGCCCAATATTATATTCATAACGAACGAAGGTATAATTAACTAGCAAATGAATCCATAGAGAAAAACTATGAATGGTAAAAGGAGAACAGAAAGAAGTTTACTTAAAACTTCCAAAATAATAGTCAACATAATCCTGATGTTTTAATAAATTTGATTTAGCAAATCAGAAAACTTGAAACTGATTAAAAAGTAATCAGCAATAGATCAAGGAATAGAAAGTCTTAAATGACTTTTATCTTCATAGGTTTCTTCCAAGGTAAGTTCATCATACTCTGTTTTCTTGAAATAATAAATATTTAATTGATAAATTTCTTTTTTATATAAGCTTACTAAATTATGTATCTTAAATTGATACTTTTATATAAAAAGTATGTGCTCGAATATTTTTTTGCTAGGGCGTATTACTAACAAGAGAAACAAGGCATGGTTCGCCCTGCGAACCAATGAAGATAGCTCAGCAATTTTTAGGGAGATATAGAGAGACTTAGGTTGGAAAACCAGTTTTAGTTACGTTTTTTTAATCTCTTCTATAAATTTGGAAAGTCATTACAATTTCATTCTGATTGATCTGATTTCCAATAGAACTGATTCCTAAAATTTTGTAGTATATAAAGCTCCTTTATTTATTTGTCTTTTGATTGAATTGTGAAACAATCAGATGTGGTGGCATCCGTTCTTTTACTGCATTATGCAACTGCCGACTCGTTCCTGTCAATCTAACAGGATGTAAACTTTGTTCTGCGCAGATGCTCATAGTATAAAATTAGTTATTTTGAGATAATGTACTCTCTCCTTCTTTAAGACAGCAATTGTCTGTTCTTGTTTGCTGTGTTTTTTCATTATGATTAAATAAATATGATTTATTAACTTTTGAATCTGTTGATGTTATTCAATCTTCAGACTTGTGCCTGTTTAGGAAGCTATCTCGAAGTACTATCACAGTACGAGGTAGTTTGATATTTTTTTTACTGTGCAGCGCTGCTATTACGATGAATTAAAATCCTTCTTATCTAAAGTCAGACTGTCGAGACTAGAGGCATCAAGCCATACAGACAATTCAAAGCACCTATTACCTCTCAAGACGTTTTTGAGTATGTTCTTGATTACATCCTTTTTTAAGTTTGCTCAGTTTTCCTTAAATTTATAAGTTTCCAGTACGATACGCATGATTTAATATATGTTCTGAGGTTTGATTCACCAAAGCAACGTAATTACAACAAACTTTCTCTCAGAATATTTTGAACAATCCCTGCTGTCATTTTCAGACTTTATGTAGTAGCATGTAGCGAGAGATAAGGGAATAGACAGCCAGGACTGCATGTCTAATCTCACTGATGCGTGGTACGAGACTTTGTGGGTTCGATTCAGTAAGCCGTTCATTGACACAACTTCGGCTTAAACTTTTAGGCTTGTGGTAGTCCTCTGACCGGTGTCGTGAGGATGTGAATCCGGAACAAATTTTGCTGCATTTTTCTTGGTAAATGAGATCCCCTCCCATGACCATGGTACAGGAGTTCAGATTCTGTTCTTTACTCTATCTGAATTTCGATTATAAGTTTATTTTATTCAATTTTGAAACACTCTATGTACAGTGGCGGGAAAAAACGAAGCACCCCCCATTAATTCGAGAACTATTCATAGTAGAGTAAATTCAAAGATATAATTCAATGGGAATAACGTCCTCTTCAAATTCAAAGGCAAAACAATTGAATAAGGGGCCGTCTTCATATCAAAATTTTGCATAAACAACAATATTTCCAAAGGCAACACCATGTTTTGATGCCTTAATCAGATTCTACATTGTCAAATTAGTCTAAATAAGAAATTTCATGAATTTGCTAGTTATACCCGGAGATACTCAATGTTAAGGCCGTTGTCCATTTGAGGGATCATATCCACACTGAAAGTCGCTATTCGTAGATTGAGATTATTTGTAGTTAATCCGGAACCGTTCGTTGGTTGACTGAAAGAAGATTACAAAGAGCCTTAACCCTCCTGGTGGTCGTCTCTCGATGAGGTATCTCGTTATTAGCAAAACTGGCCTGATCTTGATGGACGAGAAATTTGGAAAGAATGATAATCAATATTTACTATTTAATTTCACCGTCAACTTCAATTTTTAACAGTTGATAACTGTTTAACTGATTCAGTAACTGTTAAATAAGCTTTTCATAATAACTGTAACCTAAAATTAGCAATAGCCATTAAGACTTATCGTAAAAATATAGTTTTCCCCATCTCAACAATTAGATTGATCATTGTTCAGTTTTAACACACAAAGGCAATGTCTCTTATACTGGTGTTCAAAGTTAAGAGAATTTTCACTTTGGGGCGATTATCTCCAGAACTACTGGATATATTTTAATGAAATTAGTTATGTACATAGGTTGAAATAATAAAAAAAATAACCATATAACAGTTATCGCTCGCACGCATGATCGCGGGTAAGACTCATCAGCACAGGAAGGTCTAAAACAGAGGTTACAATATCGAAACAAAAAATGGGTTAATAGGGGATATGGTCCCCTCTTACAGTTATACAGCTCTCACAACCTGAATTCGTACTGGAAATGAAGCAGTTTATGAGTCCCTGTGGCAGTCGGTACCCTTAAACTGTTTCCATAAGTTGGACACAACGCTGGTCGTTGCATTCAAGTCTATCAATCTATACTTGGACTGCCCTGCTTCCAGTCTCCCGACGATTCGCCAATTCATTCCATCGTCCAAACTTTGGTGGTTACTCATTTTAACTGTTTGTTTTTACATTTCACTGAGTGTTGCAAAAAAAACACACCATGAAATTCGCCGAGGTGTGCGAGCCAAGGAAGCGGGGGAAAATTGTCACGTGAGCTTAAAAAGTTCACACGCACGTGTACGCTTACGTATTTGACACTAAAGATTTGCATCTTTGGAAGCATTAGTTTTACCTTTCGTTCAATACTTTTCGAGAAATACAACAAAATATGCAAATTCTCTCAATTTTGAACACTAGTATATAGTAGGGTGGGTCACCGTCGTATGGAGAATTTTTTTTTTCTGTTTTCTATCCGGCACAGCAAGAAAAGGGTGCCAAATGATGTTTTTACCTCACATATAAAATTTGATTAGAATGGGATATCATCTTCTGCCTCCGGATTGACTTTAAAGATCACATATTTTGAAAAAAAAAACTTATTTTTGAGGAGTTGTCACAGCAAGGTTAAAAAAGTTTAAAAATGTGTCTATAAAAAAATTGAAATTGTATGAGTAACATTTATTTATTAAAACAAAAGTTTAAAAAAATGACATTTATAATATAATTATAATAATATTTCAAATAGCGCGAAAATGCTTCTTGCTATCGAATTTCAGCATGGCTTTTCGAGACTATGGTTTTTTATGAAGCCTTCTCTCTCAGATTTTTTGCACAATGTGGCTGAAACTTCTTTCACAGTCTTGACTGCCCTTTCAACAGCTTGTGTGTGACATTGCAGGCGTAGTAAAGACAGTTCTGCTTTTGGGGCGACAAACAGTTGGATGTCTTCGTCAGGTATGGATTTCAATATTGGTGAATCAGATATATTCTCCTGCCAGTTAGTGAGATCGGTATAAGATGATGCATCAGATTTTACAGTAGGAAGTTGAAACAGTCGGAGTCTATTTTCCTGAATGCTGCCGACTTTCAAAATGCGACGGGCTGCCAGTTCACGGATGTGCGGTTCCGTCTCAGTCAGTATTGCGATAAATAAATTTTCAGGGTGTGCGAAGTAAGTTTCTTCGAATTACGGGATCTATTTTGGCTTCAGTTCTGTGTGCAAATATCTTGTTGCAGCAATGCTTTTTCACACATTTCTAGATCTTTGCCGATTCTCCCTGAAAATGTCCTGCGTCCCGATGTGCTTTCATCAATATGTAGAAACAAGTGTCGGAAGGGTAATTCGTTCATATGCAGTAGGCAGAAAATCCACTGTAACGGTTTATCTAGCCTTTTTTCAAGCAGACGTATGACACCTCCATATTTACCAACGTTCATGTTAGTTCCATTACACCCAACTGCCACCAAAGACTCCATAGATATTTCTGATTCCAGGAAGAAATCAGTGATTGGTTGTTCTATGCATTCAGATGTGCCAAAAGCTGGTGCAATATAACCCAAGAACTCCGACTCTGGTTCCATTATCAATGAAATATGCTCTTCAAGAATGCTCTGTCTATACATTATTCCGTCCTTCTCTGATATAATTAAAGTTTTGTTTTTCCGTCCGCCGAAGTATAAAGCAGGTATTTGTACGACTTTATCTTCTTCCGCTATCAATTTTCGTGCTACCTCCGGCGAAGCTAATTTTTATCAATAATTTCCGAAGTGGAAGTGTGAAGAACAGCTGAAGCAATAGCTGCCCCAGCCCTGTCTGATACTTCGTATCTATCACACGTTCTTGAAAGTAAAGCTTAGTCTACTGTACTGCTTGTAACGGTAGTCTTATCGGCAGGAGCCGCCGACGTTGAGGCTTGTGACTGGCTGGAATACATCGTCACTGTCCGATTGACTAGATTCAGATGAAGTCGACACATTAAGCTTCTCTGTGCTTTCTTTTGAGACTGAAACTGATTTTTACCTTAGCATTTTCCTTTTCAAAGTGTTCGTTATTTTATTCGTTGTAACAATATATACGGTTCCGATCACCATACTTCTAGTGGTTCGTTGGTCGATTAGGAAGCTTTTCTCTCTGACAGGTAATTTTTGAGTCTGGGACAAATGCACTCATCGATGTTCTTACACTTGCAGGATGAAATGTCAAACAATACCCCTTAATGGTACGCGAAACTCTTCTAATTTCTTCTTCGGTATTTTAGGGTGTGATTTTAAAAGGTTTTTGCATTTCAGATGATACGCCTTCAACATCGCTTTCACTCGTTTATGTTGGACAGTAGGAATGGAAGCTCTTGACCATATTTCTTCAATTTTTGCCACGACGATGACCTCTATTTCCTTATACGTGGGTTCTTTATTAGCTTCATTATCACGTTTTATCTAATGCCGGTTCCACTCATAGAACTTCATAACATCTTCGTAGGTTGGTAACAAATGGCATATAATATCACTTGTATCACCAAATCGGACATTTTCACTCTGAACGAGTACGATTCATGGTAAAAATGGCGCAAACGAGCGCAACACAACCTCGCCTTATTGCAGCCGGAGCTATACTGGAAACGTGGGAGGGGCGCGCGCACGCTCAGGGTGTTCCTCGACTCTCCTCCACTCGACCCACCCACTCCTCACACCTGCAATCATGACACATTGTCCATGTATGAAGAAAGTAACGTTTATTGGTTGGAACATTAATTGGAACTTACCTCGAAAAAAATCGAAACTTTGATATGAATCTGGAGGCAGTTAGACTTATGAGAATGTAATAATATTTCACACATGTTATTTTGAGACCGTTTAGCACCTTTTTATCGCTGTGCCCCTTAAAAAAGGAGAGAAAAATAAAATGACCCACCCTAGTGTATAGGTGATATTTATGGGTGCTCTGCTTACAATGATATTCGCTACGTTTTTGAAATACCCATATTACCGATATATATTTCTCAGGTCATCGAAATAAAAAAATAGCATTTTGCTCCATTTACAAAATTACAAACCATGTAATTAGCAGCAATTTGGTGAATGGAGGAACAGTGGTAAAACTAATCCAATTTTGTATTTTTATAAATACACTTACTATATTTAATTATTTTCAAATTGTCGAAGTTGCACATTCATAGAGGAGTAGTCTATGTATCAGTTTATACGGATGTGGTGTGTGCCATTACTATACGTCCAAACGGATGTTTATATGTTCATAAAAGTTTGTATGTTTTGAGTATTAATAGATCTTGTACAATGAAACTTGCATCTTTTTTAATTTTTATACATTTCAATGTTGATACGCTTACGGTTTACTTTAGTAAATTGTGATATCAGAAATATCCATCCCTAGATCAACATTTGTATTTAACAATTAGTCAACATTTATTGTAACGCTCCAATTTATACTGTACTTCAAACAAATTATTCGCATCGCTATTTTTATATTTCAGAAAAGATAATGCTATTCGGAAACTAATTACGTATCCTTTCAGACTTTCAAAATAACTACGAACGACATACTTATTGTTTAAACTAGCACTTCTCGTATACGTAATAAGAATTACAAATTTAAAAGACGAAACATTTTCCATATTCAAATTAACACGATGATTGCACACAACAAAAAGAACTGAAATGATGGATCTACAAACAGGATTTTCTACTGAATATTTGGGTATCTTTGTTTTACATTAGGATCTTTGGTAGCTTTGAAAACATTTAAATTTCACGTGAGCAAAAATAAGAAATTATCTCTAAGTTATTTACGTTGCATAGGTATACGAAGTCAAAAAAGTTACTGATGATGAATGGCAAAACGAATATACAATCGGTTACGTCCTTTTGGATGGGAAGGCGTTTCTTTACCCTTATTCCTCCTAGACGGCCCGTCATCTAACCTGGTTCTGGGACCCTGAATGCATCTATAGGGGTCTGCTAGGCCACAGTAATAGATAGAGGGTAGATGCGATATAAGATTTCTCATCATGCACTCTGAAAAATACACTTCTGTTTGTGAAAATTGCAACACCATGAAGGAATCATGCCAATAAACGAAACTTGCAGGAAATGCAAAACAGGTTAGGATATGCAAATGATTAGAATTTCAAAGCGATCACGCATGTGTGAGCCGAGAAACACCCTCTAAACTTCAAAGTGAGTCGTATATAAAAAGCACTGTAAAGGTGCGTTGAAATGTGTGTATCGTCGTTTGACTGTTGTAAATGATTGATTAGAAATCAATATGCCTCGCTAAAAACGCAGAGTGCCATACGAGCAACTAACGGAGTTCGAACGGGGCCGCATGTTCGGCCTCCATGAGGGTGAACTTTTGCATCATGAAATCGCCACTCGCACGGGGCGTAATGCCACAACAGTGATGCGGGTGTGGAAGAGATGGACCATGGAGAACCGGACAAGTCGAAACTCCGGCAGTGGGCCACGCAATAAGATGTTAACACGGAACGACAGACACCTCATCCGCATGGCGGTGAAGGACCGTACAGCGTCCTCTCGTGCGTTGGCTCAACATTGGAGCACGTCTACAGGTGTGTCATTGTCTGTCCCACGGTTCGTTGACGTCTGCTGCGCCATGGGCTACGAGCAAGGATTCAATTGACGCTGAACCACCGACGCCTCCGGCTACAATGAGCTCACCAACACAGCCAATGGCATGCCGATTGGCAACAAGTCGTCTTCTCAGATGAGTCCCGCTACAACTGGACTATAACGATGGACGCGTACTCGTCAGACGCTGCAGAGGTGAACGCCTTCTCCCGGAGTGTCCTATTCAGCATCATACTGGACAAACGCCTGGCGTTATGGTCTGGGGCGCTATTGGATATCATGGGCGATCCCACCTACTCCAAATTGCGGGGACCCTGAACAGCGGGCGCTACATCAGGGAAGTTGTGGAGCCCGAGATCCTACCCCTCCTGCAACGCATTCGCGAAGCTGTATTTCAGCAAGACAATGCCCGTCCACATGTTGCTCGGAATGTACAAGCCTTCTTCAGTGCACGACAGGTTCCGCTTCTTCCATTGCCTGCACGTTCCCCGGATATGTCGCTCATTGAGCATGTCTCGGATTACATCGGACGGCCACTCGCTCGTACTGCTCGTCGGCAGCTGAACTTTGGCATCAGATAGAAGCCATCTGCAATTCCATTCCTCAGCATGACATTCAGAGTCTGTATGATTCGATGCCATGACGTGTACAGGCTCTCATCGCTGCCCGTGGCGGCTGCACGAGATATTGATTTTCGGCATTATTTTTGTTTTATTGCTCTGTAAATTTAATCCTTTATTTAAACCACTATAAGTGATGCTTGGAATAAATTTTATTTATTTTTGATGATTCTTTCATAGTGTTGCAATTTTAATAAACAGTAGTGTACTTTATTGTTAAGCTTTCGATTTTTTTTATAAATTAATAGCTTATTGTCAGTCAACTTGTCATTTAAAAGTTCATAACTAGTAGCTTCGTAAAACCAAAGTCATCTTTTAAAAGATGGCATGGGGCATTTATTACTTACCTCCTGGTGGTTTATCTTCTCCTAGAAAACTGTCCTGAAGTGCCCAGCCTCTGGTGCAAAAACCTGTTCCAAACTGTCACCAGTTCTGGGCAAGGGACAATTTATTTTCCTACTTGGATCTCATACCCCTTGGAGTAATAGGGCAGTTTTGTCTCAATCCTTAGCAAAATTGACCAGATCTTGGACGAGATATACTCGAAACACTTAGAGGGTTAAGTTCTCTTCAAAGGCATTTGTTTATAGTGTTCGAAAATAATGCACTATCAAAGCCAATGTTTCAAAAATTGAGCTTTATACCAGTGTTCTTTGTCATTACTAGATGTCAGACATCCTTTTCCTCCACCTTCAAAATAAACCTTGAGTACTGAACAATACACAGATGTAATTCAATGGATTCTTCTAGATTTCAAGAAATGTCTTATTCTTGTTCGAGTTGAAGCTTTAATGGAGCTGTCACATTTTTATAAATATTAAATGTACAAAATTCTTGTAAAATTATTTCTTTCTGCATTTTGTTATAAAAATAGCACAAAAATGTCATTCTGATATCAGACTTTGTTTTCTCTGTAGGTTTTCTCTTAATATATTTAATATGAATTTATTATAATCACCAACATATTCTTTATTTTGTTCACAAACCATTAGACTGCCATATAAAGATGTTTCCGTAATAAAAGCTGAACATTTGGGCTAAAATCGGAAGTAAACACAAAATTCAACAGTTCATAATATTCTCATAAATATGTAAGTTATAAATATCAATCTGATCTGAAAATATTTTTAAATTTACTTCAAGGATTAAAACTTATTTTTTCATACATAAAATAAGTAATGTAATATCTTTTTATTTCTGTCGAATATAAATAAGTTTCTTCATATTTAAAGAAAAAAAATGAAACAGGATTTGTTGTGAAGTTCGATTCCCGGACGTGATTCTTTAACTGAAACTTTGGAAGAATGATAAGAATCAGTATCCAATCAGAACACTGTTCAACAGTTGGGGTTCATATCAATTCACTTTGCATTCGGAAGTCATCTCGAATGTTCTTGTGCGATACGTATTCCTTATATATGTTAAATTAAAGAATGTTCCTTTGCATTTTTAAGTCAAGAAAACAACAGGATTATAAGTGCATTTGACTGACTAGATTCAGGATTATAGATGCATTTTTCTTCAATGTCACGATATGTTCAATAGTTTATGTAAAGTATTCTAGTATTTTGCATTTTTAGATATCTAAAAGTGAAATCGATATTTAAGAATGTGGAAGAGCATCAAAAACGCATTGAAATCAAAAGGATTTATTTTGGTTATTTAGTAGATGTCGTTAGGAAGTCGGCCCGTTTGGTTCATACCCAGCAAGACAATGTAGTTCACCAAGACTTTCACGATCGTTTATCAAACGTTGTGGTAAAATCTGTAGGGGAAAGTATTGTCGGAATATTGAATCATCCCACCACTGCCACTGTTTTATTTATTATTATTCTCAATAAAACAAGCATCAACGGTTACCTGTATTCCTTGATTCTCCCTCCGAAAGCAGAACTTCTTTGAAAGACCAATGTAAAGATGTGAAAAAAAGATTAATATACATAATATGTCTTATTTTTACAGGTGTCCTTACGATATTGCAACTTCAGATTATAATCAACTTCCTTTGCTCTAAGCGGCCAAGATAAGTTAATCACCTAATTTAATAACTTTGAGTTATCATCCAATGCTTTAAATTTACATTCCTTGAGTCCTTCATTTCAAGAATGTCGCTGGGAGTCAGCAACAATCACCTACTACAGAAAGGACATTTTGAATGGCTTCCTCTTATTCTCTAAAGGTGGAAAAGAAGTTTTTAGACTTATATCAACTGAATCAACCAAACTTTGCTTTTGAGTTAATTTTTGTTCTATAAAATATTCCTACTTTTCCTTAAATTTTCATTTAACTAGTTTTTCACCAGCATTACTTCACTAGAAAATGTGACTAAAATGAATGGCATGTGTAACAAAGTGTAAGTACTAAATATTATTTTGGTTAATTACATTAAAAACCCAAAATATGAAAAATGCAGCATAAGTGTTCTTTTCATAACCGTGATCAACTGATAGAATAGCAATGGCTGAGCAACTAAACAAATGGTCACATTTTCTTATTCTGGTTCACAATTGTCGAACAAGATATGATAAACATTTTTTTCGGTTTGCAATCTCCTTGTCTCTTACGGCGCTTGCTATTTACTTACCTCTACCTAATACAATAAGTTGATTGACCAAAAGATAAGCCCATCTGTCACTTTTTATAGAAATTTCTTCGGTGATTAGATTTAGATAAATGTCGAGTTATGTTTTTGTTCAACAATTTAATGCCGTTTAAAATAGCTACGATTGAAATTAGCATTTAATTCAGGAAAAGTTTAAATCTTTAAGAAAAGGACTCAATATACGTAATTCAATGATATCACTTTGAAACGGGACACAACATTAGCATTACTTCAGAGATGGCCAAAAGACACAATATTCAGATACTTGTAAATCAAAAACTAATAGTTGAAATGGCACAAAACTTGGAGGCTCACATAATGAAAGTACAGTAGTTAAATAAAAATCAAGGAATGGGAAAAACTTACAACATTAATAATGGAAATTCAAACTAGTTAACCAAATGTGATTTTCGTTTAAAGTACATAAAGAAATAAAAACTGATTCTTTGTGATTTTAAAGAGCAAGTGATTAACAATTACAGAGTTGCATAGATTTGTGCTTATTAAGTTGTCTAAATGCTCTCAGAGCAATAGATCCTATTCTTGGAAAGCAGTTTACACCTCGGACGTTGTCTTTCACAGAAAATGCAGCTATAAATACTCTTCTCACATGAATTTCACTCATTCTAGGGGTCGCCGTGGCTCAGTGGGTTTATTCTCTGCGCTAGAAACCTGCGAGTTGCAGGTGGCACAGGTTCGATTCTTCCTTAAGTGTATTACTCTCTTCCGTGTCAGTAAAAAAGTATTTTTTCGTCTTGTGTTTGGCGAAGATTCACCAAATATGGCCCTTACGCAATAAAACCCAACCAACAAGCTCACTCATTCTAATAGTACATCATATACCGAAACCTTCTTTGTTACTCTATGTATTTCTGCCTCCACTTTGGAAAAACGATACACCACCTGACCTCTATAAGAAAGAGCATTAGTGTCCATGAATATGAACTCTAAACCCAAAGCACCTCTGAAGGTATAACCCCATCTCTTATCTAAGAATGTAAATGGTACCTATGAGTGAGATATGCTCTGCGTCCATTTAACTTGCTGCCCATTCTCTTCAAAGTGCGGTTTAATGACAGTCAGTCTAAATATGTATCTAGTCTAATCAGAGAGAGAGAGAGAGCATATTTCTTCAATGGATCATAATCTAGTTTAGATAATTGCTGACCAATTTGAATAATCCCTCCCTCTGTTCACAGAGGTATGTTGAGCACAAACTACTGAACGTCTGATAAGAGACCAGTTGTTCTGAGCCTCCAATAAACATGTCTAGAAGCACATTCTTTTGAGGAGATTGGAAACTCTGTAAAGTTGTTGGTAATAACCATACCATGAAGATGAGCCGTAACTAAAAAATACCAGTTCCATTGAGGGATGTGATTCTTTTGGAGTTAGTTGACGTTTGTTTTAGAACCTTTTCCAAGACATGGAGATGACACTGTAAACAATAGCTCTGGAGACCACAGTGGATGTTTGTCCTTTTTCTCAAGCTTTCAACTACGATTAAATCAACTTTCAAATAAATGATATTTTACCATTTTAAATTAGCTTGTCGGGTATAGTGTGACTTCTAGGAGAAGACTTGGGCCAGTTAATTTTCTGAATCTCACTCAACTACCATCTCCCCTGAGTAGCCAAGTGGTTAGCACTTTCAGCTCAACAGGTTCTTTTGCGGTCAAGGCATGGATGTTCGAAGTGGTTCAGAATCCACTTTAAGCCGTAGTTCAATGTCTAGTTAACCTTCATGTAGTAAAAAATGACCGTAGAGCGGTAAACCAAAATAGTTTAAATTAAAAGCGCCAACTACTATAAGCTTTGATTTTTATATTCATTTTTAATTCGCGATTAAAATAATGTGGTAAATAGGTTGTTGAATTAACGTAGCACTGAAGTAACCCAACGGGCCATTGGCGACGGTCCGGGATCAATCCCGTAGGGAAAGCACCCAGGACAACACCTCGTTATTTGGAATCGCGGTCAGATGACGAGGTCAACACCTAAGCTGGCACCCCACTCTCCAAACTTCCACACCAACCAAAATTCTTGACGTTGGTAGTTGAATTTGTCACATTGTAGCAACATAACGGGCTATTGTTGACAACCCGGGACCAATCACGAAGGAAAAGATCCGAGGACAACACCTCGTAATTTTGAACCACGATCAAATGACGATGTCAACATCCAAGCTGACACCCCACTCTTCAAACTTTCACACCATGACAACTTGAGGACACTTGAAGCCAGGACAGATTTAACGTGCACCATCTCCCAAGTACACTGCGGTCTTTTGTCGGATCGAGTTACAAACTCGCAACCCTCCGGTTGCTAATCCACGACTCTATCAACTAGGATACCGCAGCCTTTTTTAAAATAGTGTGAAAAATAATAGCAGTTATCTCTTAAAGTTAACAACGTTGTTTATCTTTTATATAAATTGATGCCCACTGATATGCAGTAGCATTGTCATTCGAATTTCAGATTTTTGTTTTTTATTACCCTTGTTTTTCATATCCCTATCTTAATCGTATAAAAAAAGAAGCGTTATCTACAATATTGGACAAAATTATTGCACCACTTTTCATAAGTAGTATGTTATGATATCCAGCCGTCAATAAAGAAATGTTTTACAAGTGATGAGGTTTAATGATCATGAGTAATGTAGATAACCTTTAAAAATAGCATTGTGGTGCTAAATATCACAAAACGACCAAATGAAATAAAAACATTTAATACGTCAGTTTATGCATCACTGCATTAGTCAATTATAGTACGTCACTTTATGCATCACTGCATTAGTCAATTATAGTTATGAGGACTTGACTTTTTGCTCCAAACGATACTGAAAAGTTGATCCGAATGAGCTAATTAGATTAGTTTTTACTCATAAAACAAATAAATACGCCTCCAGTATTCCATCAAGCCTACTTTTCTCTTGATAACGGCTGTACATCTATGGGGAAGGCTTGATCAAATTCTGAATGTTTGTTTCATTTAAATGATGCTATAGGACATGATTAATTGCTCTTATAACTGCCTTTTTTTGGCCTTGTGACTTCAGATTAAAAATATATCTCCCTGGTTCTGACCAGTAACTTTCAATCTTGTTAAGGTCAGGCTTATTCTAAGGCCAGGGAAATAGAGTTAAGTTACTCTCTCTCTCTCTCTCTATTTCCGAGATATTTTTTGCACCTAAAATGTAAAAAATGAAAACGAAAATTCTGCGTATACTACTTTAAAACATTATACAATTGGAGAAATACATTTATATTAAAATACTTTCTGCTTTGGCTCAGAGACAACGTGCAACCTCATGTTGAAAAATTCCATAAAAGGCATCCCCAAACTTGTCTTCGATAGAACGTTTCAGAGGATAGTATATGCATTTTTCAGGTAGTCTACCTATAATTCATGGATAAAACCTCTGTAAAGCAGGTGGCAGTTACTAAGTTCCATAAATTCCAAAATTTAACGGCCCCATTAATAGGAGTTGTAAGAATCACATTTTCGTATATTGGCAAATACCACCTTTTTCAGTTGTCCATGGTCCTTTCTCGACTTTCTTTCCAGTTGAGGAACACTGATTTCGTCATCTCTGCCGAAAATAGCTTCTTCGTAGAACGGTATGCAGAGATCCAAACAAGTAATTGGGTACCGAATGGTGTGAATTGTTATCTGTCATCTAAATACACTTTCCCAAGCCAGTTTCAGGTCAAGAATATAACAACCCTATTTCTAAGTGAAAAAAGTGATCCAAAGATGGTATTGAAATCTACTTCCTGATCCTGTTTTATTTGTAGAGTGCTTGCCAATTCTTCAATTGCCGTGGTGTTGAAAAAGTGATTAAATCCAACTCTTTGAGATACCTTGAGTGGAATATCATTCCTTGTGTATCCATGTAGTAAACAATGACCACACAGAGACAAACCAGGCAACGTACTCTTCTTGCGTTATTGTTTTTTCCTTAATTCTCTCCACTGTGAAATCCTTTTAGGACATACAAACTCCAGCGCCTGGCTCAATCTTCTGAATTAATCACACTGTTCACCTGCTTACAAATCCGCTGCATATTATGTAATAAAATTTTAAATCTTCTTTTGACTTATAAACAGATAATTGAAGTGAGATATGCGCGAAAACCAATCAACTTGGTTGAAACAGCCATATGTGAATCCAGAGACTTCAGAGAATGTTCTATATGGAAACGCACGAAAAACGAAGATTTGTGAGTGTAATGTAACAAATGCGTGTTTGCTTTCCTTTAAAACGGCTTTCGTTTTTATACTTTTCAGCAGAAAATTCTGAAATGCATTTAAGTACAGCTTTGTGAAACTTATTTCACCTTGGCGAAGTTTATTTCACTTGGTTCTTAATACCTCAGGAATAATCCTGACCAAATCAGCTTCGCAGACTGTGTAGCGACGGATCCATAGTGATATGAATAGTTCTCAATTTTTATCCTAGATGGCAGCAGATCAAGGAATTCGTCGTTCTGGAAAGTACCTTCCGCATTTCAGTGAGCTCCGTATCTGTATCTATCCCTATGAGGATTCACCTTTTGGTGAACTTCTACCATCTCGATATATCACACGTTTGGTTGTATGCTTTTTTTTATTATTTTCGAATTTATTTGTGCGTCATGCTGCCTACAGAAACGGTGGCTCAAAATCTAGTTGGGAAAAGCAGTGCACTGGAGCACCTATTTTTCCATTCTTATCAAGAAATTAATGCAAAATTAAACAAAACGTGTTTGATAGTTTCAATAAAATCAATGTTATAAACATAAAAGCATGCTGTGAAGCTTCTGAATATGAGTTAGGAACTAAAACATTTCATCTGAGTGATTATGTAAATTACACATTATAAATTTGTATTATTAATAGCGCCATATTCTTTCAAAATTTATTAGGCTGAGAACGTTTTTATAATTAACTTGAAATCAAAGGCCTTCGCGTCAAAGGTCTTATCATTTAAATATGATCAGGATCTTAAATTCTTAGGGACTTTCTTCTATAGTAAAACAAAAAAGATGTATGTAGACTTAATATAATTTCCATTCGGAGAATATTGTTTTATTCAATTTTTCTGATTGCATTGCTTCTCATAAACAACTATTTTATGGGTAAAGTCAAACGGATAATCTCAATATCAATCCGTTAAAGATCAATTGGTCAAGGGGCCTTTAAGGCACCCTAGTGGTTGTCTCTACGAGGTATCTCTCGCCATTTGCAAAACTGACCAGATCATAATGGACGAGTCATAGAAATAAAAACTGACCAGATCTTCATCTCATAAAAAAATTCACAGTATCTTGATGACAAGATATCTCGTCATTGGAAAAATTGGTCAGATCTTGATGAAGGAGATATCTCGTCGAAATCACTTAGATGGTTAAATCTAGAGGGCAACTGTACAGTGTTCTTTAACCCTCCTGTTTTCCTCCTTATCTCGACGTGGTATCTCGTCAGCAAAAATGACCAAATCTTGATAGACGAGAGATCTCGCCATTAGAAGAAAACTGGCTAGATCTTGGTTGATGAGATATCTCGTCATTAGAAGAAAATTGACCCGTCTTAATAAACGTGTTATCTCGTCATGTCATTGGAAGAAAGCTGACCCTATCTTGATTTCGACATCATAAAAAAACGGTAATGTCTTGGTGACGAGATATCTTGTCATTAGGAAAATTGTTCAGATCTTGATGGACAGTATATCTCGTCGATACCACTTGGAGGGTTAAGATGATACTGCCTAGAATGGAAACATTTTGACCAGATATTTCAACTTTAACACGTATGAAACATGCAGTCCAAACGACGAAGAATCTGATGCAGTGAGTGGGTCGAGGTAACCCATTTGGAAGAGCAACAGATTAGAAATCGGGTTGTCAGTTCGAAACTCGGTTCAGCCAAAGACCGTCAGGTACACGGGAGCTGTAGTGCCCTCAAATGTCTTCACGTTAGTGTGGTGTGGAAGTTTGGAGAGTGGGGTGCCATCTCAGGTGTTCTCGTCATCTGACCGTGATGCAAAATGACGAGGTGTTGTCCTCGAATCTTGCCCTTCGGGATTGATCCCGGATCGTCGCCAATAGCCCGTTGTGTTGCTCCAGTGCGACGTTAATTAACTACCAACCAACTGACGTAGTGAGTACCAAAGTAGTGTAGGAGTTGGAAGAACTTATGAAGAATTCAATCACAAAATCTATTAGTTCAGTTTCGTTGTCTAAATTTCAATAACAACATAAATAAAAAACAATTATCTCTGGATTCTTATACCAAGAACGGTGAGAAACGAACGAAATAGCATGTGCTATTCTGTTCCTAATATACTATTTGTATCGCTTTTCAAAAGCTAGCAGACCCGCGCATAACCATCTTTAACTTTCTTAATTCCTTATATCTATGGGCAGTGACGTTACTCGCATTTCAATTTTTTCTTAATCCATCTATAATGAATATAGCGTCCATATAAATGCATTTCATACCTCTAAATTAAATAAAATTATCCAAAATGTATAACATCATTTCGTTTAATTTACTGGTTTTAATTCTTATTTCCAATCAAATGCATGGCAAAATGCACACATCAGTCATGTAACCACCCCCTCAATTAGACTCTGAAAGTCATTTCAATTTCATCCCAACCTTAGTTCAAAGGTGATTTGGCATTTTTTGACGCGAAATTTATTTTCGCTCGTATTTTCTTTCCTGTGCTGATTTCTTTCTTGCGAATTTCTCATTTCTTTCTGTAATCAACTGTTGAAGAATTTCATTAGAGTGAAGAGCTCTTCTTTGTAGTTTTAGCAATATTATGCAATCTCCATACCTCAAATTAAGTGCATTCAAACCAAGTGCTAAAAATTAGCGAATGAATCCCGTAGCGATTGCTTTCATATTGCATTCACCATTGTCGCCATTCAACAATAAACAAATAGCGTCGATTTCTGCGTCACTTAAGTTAGTGAAATAAACAGGGTGAGTCTAAATTGTTTTTACAAAATAAGAGGGGTGATAGTACCCATCCAGACGAGCAATAATTACCATGGAACATAGGGTCGCATTCCACTCTGAGAGGCAGAAAAGAGTAAAATTAGAATTTCAACATGAACTTACAACAGTGCTGGGAAAGCGAATGAACGATACCAAAAGTTGCAAAATCTGATTTATTGATCAGAGAAAAACTCACAGCAAGTGCTCAAAGTGGCGTCCACGCGTGTCGTTGCACAGTTCACACCGGCGAAGGAATGACTGGCGCACCCTCTCGAAGATTCCTGGTGTTGTGTTAATTTTGTCTGCGGCAACACCGATTCTCGCTACGAGATCTTCAGCGAGTCCACAGGCGCCTGGTACACTAAAGACTTCATGTGCCCGAAGAAGAAAAAGTCCAGTGGGTTGAGGTCCGGTGAGCGAGGAGGCCAAGCCACAGGTCCGCCACGTCCGATCCATCGTGCGGGATATGTGGCATTCAAGAAGTGCTTAGGAGATATGCTGCGTATGCTGGTACAAAACGACGTCAGAGGCGATGACTTGTTCATGCTCGACGCGTTTCGACTTTACTCTTTTCTGCCTCTCAGAGCTGAATGCGACCCTGTGTTCCATGGTAATTATTGCTCGTCTGGATGGGTACTAACACCCCTCTTATTTTGTAAAAACAATTTAGACTCACCCTGTATATATAGAGAGATATTTCTACAATGTTTTGCATTATTTTGAAATAAAGCTTTTGTTAATAGAATGCTTTTACCATCGATTCTTGGGCCGCGGTAGCCCGGTTGGAAGAGTAACGGATTAGCAATCGGAGGGTTGCGAGTTCGAATCCAGTCAGAGACCGTCGTGTATAAAGGGGCTGGTGCATGTTAAATCTGTCGTGGCCTCAAGTGTCCTCGCGTTGTCGGTATGTGAAATTTGGGGTGCCAGCTCAGGTGTGACCTCGCCATCTGACCGTGGTTCGAAATTACGTAGTGTTGTCCTCAATCTTTCCCATCGAGTTTGATCGCGACTGTCGTCAAAAGCTCGTTGTGTTGCTCTAGTCTGACGTTAATTACAATACTTACCTACCATCGATTCTGTGTTCAGTTTGTAGTTTTACATATTAAGTAACAAATAGTCACCTAATTTAAAGTATAAATTTGCTTCTATTTCTTGTTAGTAATTTTTGTTCAATCCACGGTTTGTGTGTGTCGCTCTTTTTGTTTTGCCTCTCAAAATATATCGAGTGGGGGATGTATGACTTTCCATCTCTCTCACACACTGCACAGATAAATCCTTCACGAAAGATTAATTACAATACTTACCTACCATCGATTCTGTGTTCAGTTTTTGTAGTTTTGCATATTAAGTAACAAATAGTCACCTAATTTAAAGTATAATTTTGCTTCTATTTCTTGTTAGTAATTTTTGTTCAATCCACGGTTTGTGTGTGTCGCTCTTTTTGTTTTGCCTCTCAAAATATATCGAGTGGGGGATGTATGACTTTCCATCTCTCTCACACACTGCACAGATAAATCCTTCACGAAAGATTTACAAAAGTATTCTTGGTGCAATTTCAAACGCTTACGGCCACATCTCAGAAAATCCACCAATTTTCACTTGACCAACTTTTCTACCATTTTTTTCTATGAATGACTGTTGTAGGTTTTAAAAATTGAATTTTGTAAGTTATAGTGTTGATGATTTTGTATTTTATTGCATAACATAAAGATTAACAATTTAAAAAATTTGTTTTTTGCTCTTTAACGTTTGTAAAAAAATCATTACTCTACACATAACAAAAAGTCACTTCAGTATAATCTATAATGCTTGTGGAATATGCTAGGACAGTCTTACATACGAGATTAAAGTACCTTGAAAATAGAAAATGTCTATTTTGAGAAAATTGATTTCAAAGTTCGAAATTTCAGTTTATTTAATTGAGTTTATGATTAGTTTTGTTTATGTTTTTATACTTCTAATAGGAGTTGGAACGAAAATGAAGTAGGGTCATTCCATGTGAAATGAGCAAAAATCAGAAAACACCTGTGGCCGTAGGGTGATGGATTTTCATGAATTTGCTACAGGGGTCAAGTTTATGCATAAATAACGATATTCAAAATATTTTGGCTCAAAATGAAATATTTCGGAAGTTTAAGCCATTTTAAGGACTTGCAACTTTGAAGAGCAGTTGTGAAATCGCTTGATGTTGCATGTTTGAAGATCTCTTTCTCAAAAACTACTTAACGTAGACAACAATATTTCCTATTTTGTAATCTATGAAGAATTCTCTTTTTATCTATTTGAAAACAACAATTTTAAACATCATATTTAAGCTAAAAATTAGTAGCGAAAAATGAAAAATAGTCGATTTTGATAGAATTAAAAAGGTTTCTATGAGCTAAGGAAATCAAATGCATCGTTGAAATTCGTACCAGATACAGTGCTAGGTATGATAAAACTACTGCTGAAGTTTGGAAGTCGGTTTTTATTTCTTTCATCTTCCAAACAGCAAAGGAAAATTATAAAATGACTGTTTTCCACTTAAAATGGGCACACAAAATGAAATGAAGGACAGCTCTGACGAAAAATATAGTTTAATATGTCTTACTTATTAAAAAAAATTCAGGATTGTGTTTTGAGCCCCAAATCATTAATAACAAAATTAGTGGAACGCAAAAACACGTTCTTGTCCTTCCAATCAATTAGCGACTGAAAGTTTCGTCGCCAAACGACTATTCGGATGTTCTACGACGGGTTACCATATTCCATCAGTATCGCACTAACTGGAACTGTTTATTACCGCCAATCATAGGATTTCCTTCCCATTCCATGTATATTACTCGTTTCAAATGGCAACAATGAAATACCAAAATATTTGTAACTTTTGAAGGAAATTTTAAAGGCAGGACAACAAATTCACAATTAAAAAAAGCTTAAACATTTAAAACCTTTACTTGATTGTTTTCAAATTCACTTTCAATCTGATAAAGGTCTCTTTAATTTGGTAGTTGCTTAAATTGAAATTTTTCTAGTGATGCCGTATGAAATCTTTACTTATTTCACTAGTGTTTGTGATAAATATGGGAAAAGGATTCGTGAGTTATGTACATTTGAGAGAATCGAGTTTAACAACGATGTTTAAATCTTTTTTACTCTCAACATTAGTGTTTACTTGACTAATAATGCTTAATATTTACAAAACGCATTTATTATTCAGTAGTAAGTATTTAATACTTACGTTTCCAAAGGAAAAAGCAAATCGAAAAGATTTCTCTAACAAAATTAACTTTCCACATAATTATTTCACTGATGGAAATACTCCTTGGATTAAGCAAGACTTTAAAATGAAATTTTATGTGAAATTTTGCAAGTGCACCATAATAATAGTTGTATTTCATTCTTGTACCGCATTTTTTATATTATCGGAGGCTATAATTCTTTATCAGCTGCGATAAAAAAAAGTAAAATTTACTTCTAATTATCACCAAATTACGCCACGCTATTTGTTAGGAAACGCTCTTCATTAAGAATCATTTTTAATATTGTCTTTCCATTTCTAGATACCAGAGCAATTTGAAATGTGTAGCAAATTGGCAAAATTTCTATTTTCGTCGATCCCTCAGATTCAGCAATGACGGTTATTAAATTATATTCTGACGTTTCCTAAGAGACCTCTTTCTGAAGAATGCAACGATATAAATATTTTAAATTTGTGTCAATAACTTATTGAAATATAGGGTCGCAAACAGGCCACTTTTTGTGCTAAAAATCTAAATTTGTGTAACCTTGAACTTTAAACGTCAATAATTAACAAAATATAGATTTCTGAAACCTACTATTTTGCAGTTGGTCATTACTATATGTGCCCTAATTAAAAACTAATTTTCATTAAAATCGGTGATATATCAGCCTATGCCGATTTGCTCATTTTGCGTGGAATGACCCAGTAGTGAATGAATATAAACTAGACCACTCAAATCTATAAAAATCTCGAAATTTCAATATTTGGAAACTTTGTTCCATCAATTTTACCTTGAATAAAATCGATTCTTGAAGGAAAAAAATTGATCGGCGAATGATCAACTTATATTGTCTGATATCACCGTATGTCTAGATTGCGACATTCATCCGACCCCAGATAGAATTGGGCGTTTAACTGACGTATAGATAAAGTGTCAAGATATCAGCTGGTTTTGTATCGACTGCAGTCCGCAATTAGTGAAAATTGAGTAACTACGCGTGAGGAAAAAAAGATTTTTTTTAAATGCGCTCATATTATTTGAATATGATGCACAAATATTATAATATTAATCTTATAATAGCCGAATTTATTTTTCATTAAATGCTGAGAATTTTTTATCAGCGAAAGAACATGTTGCTCATCGAAATTTTGGCCTAACGTTACTTTATCACAACGGAAATAATGCTGACGTTAATATTTGCATTTCTACTGGTTAATCTTATCGCAGCAATAGTACAAATGTCCAAACACATTTACTGAATACAATCGATCTAGTCTTCAGAGCAGAGCTGGGAAATATCCTCATGTTGGAAGTCCGCATTAATTTAGTTGTGATCAAATAAGCCTCATTCAAAAATATTCATTAGTATACATAAATCCAATGCTTAAAATGCACTTATTTGACTTTCAGACGTAATCTTGTAAAAATCTAATTACTTAATAATTTCAAAAAATGAAAACCATTTGTTATTTTTAAAGTTAACTAATCTTTTAACGACTTTGTTGCGTCTGCTTTTTGTTGGAAAGCATTTGAATATTTGTTTGCAGCATGGAGGTCAGCAGTTTCAGTTGATCCTCTAGATGGGTATCCGTCATTTGGGACTTTAAGCACCTTTTATTTGGGCTAGGTAGGAGAATGTAGATTCGTAGCAATAAGTGGTTGAAAAGCAAGAAAGCATTTCGGGCATGATACAGAAGGCAGTATTTACTCCATTTTTCTATATTGCAATTGGATCTT
This sequence comes from Meta bourneti, assembly GCA_933210815.1. NCBI lineage: Eukaryota > Metazoa > Arthropoda > Arachnida > Araneae > Tetragnathidae > Meta > Meta bourneti. Next base: position 47,314,304 of record OW119929.1, on the reverse strand, counting down.
TCGTAGCATCAAACAATGCCTTTAAAATGTCATCTAGTGAGAGCTCAGTCAATTCCATCTGTGGCTCTTTAGGTGCCTTAGTAACATCAATTAGTTGAGGCTGAAATGCTAATTTGAGTGTGATGTCATGATTCTCAAAGTCAATGAACCTTTCATTGTACTCTTCATTAGGTCTGCAAACAGTGCGTGTTCTTCGAATGATTCGCGTACAGGGTGAGTCTAAATTGTTTTTACAAAATAAGAGGGGTGATAGTACCCATCCAGACGAGCAATAATTACCATGGAACATAGGGTCGCATTCCACTCTGAGAGGCAGAAAAGAGTAAAATTAGAATTTCAACATGAACTTACAACAGTGTTGGGAAAGCGAATGAATGATACCATAAGTTGCACAATCTGATTTATTGATCAGAGAAAAACTCACAGCAAGTGCTCAAATGGCGGCCACGCGTGTCGTTGCACAGTTCACACCGGCGAAGGAATGACTGGCGCACCCTCTCGAAGATTCCTGGTGTTGTGTTAATTTTGTCTGCGGCAACACCTATTCTCGCTACGAGATCTTCAGCCGAGTCCACAGGCATCTGGTACACTAAAGATTTCATGTGCCCGAAGATGAAAAAGTCCAGTGGGTTGAGGTCCGGTGAGCCAGGAGGCCAAGCCACAGGTCCGCCACGCCCGATCCATCGTGCGGGATATGTGGCATTCAAGAAGTGCCGGACCGTGCTGGAAAAGTGTGCTGGGGCTCCATCGTGCATTAACCACATGTCTCTCTGCCTCTTAGAATGGAATGCGACCCAATGTTCCATGGTAATTATTGCTCGTCTGGATGGGTACTATCACCCCTCTTATTTTGTAAAAACAATTTAGACTCACCCTGTATATCATCCACTCTATGACCTTTAACTACTATTTGGGAGAGGTAATTGTCGTCCGAAATTCCCTTTTGTGGAAGATGTGTTTTGAAAAAGATATCTTTTTTCGAATTGCTTGTATTTTTTGCTACAGATCATATATAGATTTACAGAGGAATATTCACATAGTTTTCATTTGACATGATATCACACAGAAATGAAACGTTCTTATAGAAATTTTTCAATAACTCACTTAGCTGATTCTGTTTTTCATAAAATTTAACTATCTGTTCTTAGAGATGAAGTTTTGGCTAAAACCTGTCCCCGCGATAGCCAACATACTTGATAATGATTTAGCAAATCCACACTGAATTCCTCGTCGTTCAATTTTATCATGTTACGAAATAGACGATGCCATGATTTTGCATTTGTACGAAAATAGCTAACAATATTTATAACTTGTTTACAAATGTCATTTAAAATAGTAGCTTTAGCACAGATATTTTACTTATGCAAGATACAATGAAAAGAAATTAGAGCATCTGGATCTGTCAATACTTTTTCACCTGTGCAATAAACTACTCCTGTTTTTTTTCTCATGGAAGTTGACCGTCTGTGCATACACACTAAATTTACCAACTTCAATCCAACTTCACGATATTTATCTTGAAAGTTGTTGAAGATAACTATACCCCGTGTTCTGCTCGTAAGAGTGCCCAAAGCGAATGACTCTTCATAACAAAGAAAATCTTCTGATATGGCCCGAATGAAGTATAAATCCTGCATCAAGACAGTCGTATCAGTTGATTCATCCAAAACGATTTAATAATACGCTTTCCTTTTGATGTATTGTATGAAGTTGTTCTATTAATTCATGCTGCAGATCAGTTATGGTTCCCTTTGAAAGAGGCAGTTGTTTGTACGAGGGTGGTTCAAAAAGTAAGGTAACAAGAGCTCTCACGGGTACACTTTTTCCCCGATCGAATGAAATTCCATGTCTAGGTGCAACAGACGATCACAGCAATCAAATGCCACCGGTACATGGAGCTAGTAGTGCCGTAAAGCTCCGAAATTTGAGATAGAAGATGGAGGCGTTGATGGATACATGGTCAGCCATTGAAGTGCGAAGTGTAATAAGATTTTTGTGTTTAAAGAAAAGCTTCCCAGCAGAAATTCATCGTCAACTAGTGGAAGTTCACGGACAAAGTGTCATGTCAAGAAAGCAGGTGTGGTTTTGGTGGAATGAATTCCAGAAAGGAAGAACAGATGTGCGAGACGAGCATAGGTCAGGGCGGCCGACCACATCAACGACAGACAACGTGTGGCGAGTCGAAGGTCTGATTCAAACCGATCGTCGCATTCATGTGAGGAATATTGCAAAGGAAGTGAACATCTCCATTGGCAGTGTACTGGATATCGTGCACAAAAAATTGGGGTACAGAAAGACGTGTTCTCGCTGGGTACCGCGGCACCGATGGAACGTATTGGAACATCCTTCCTACAGCCCGGATCTCGCACTCACCAAGCGATTTCTATCTCTTCGGGTCGTTGAAGAGGCACCTGGCAGGACGGCATTTCCAAACCGATGGCGAAGTTCAGGACTCCGTCGTTAAGTGGCTCAGCGACCAGAGCCCTGATTTCTTCAACGCCGGTTTCGATAAATTGGTTTACAGATGGAACAAATGCTTTGATGCCCATGGAGGTTATGTTGAAAAATAATTTGTACCAAATGCCTTGCTATGCCTGTGTATCTCTTGGATTTCGTGAATAAACTTTTTGGTTAAAAGACTTGTTACCTTACTTTTTGAACCACCCTCGTACTTTGAACCGCGTTATAGGGGTCTCAGCATCCTACTTCGTCAATGCATTATTTCGCAATTCTTACATCACTGAATGGCTTTCATTTTCCTCAAGAATATAAGCTACTTTGTAAACTTGCTTTAGTCGCATTATTTCTAAGTCTAAATGCTGCTTGAAAGAATTGTCTTTGCTTTTACTTTTCATCTTTCAATTTCTGCAATACAACCTTTCTCGCTATTCTCTCCAAAAAGATATTTGTGGTCCTTATGAGTGTTATAATGCTGATAAGCATTAATGCATTTCTTTAATGTTGATATTGCATTATCACAAAGCAAGCAAATCATATCTTTAACAGAAACAAGATAATATTGCAATTCCCAATCTTCATTAAAAAAGTGTTTTCTTCCTTCAGCGTTCTCTTGGTCTTCTTTGACATAATAGGCTGTTCTAAGCCGGCAAAATTCAAAAACCATTGTAGAGTTGTGCAACTATTCATAAATTCCACTTCAAAAAGAAACAAAGTGATTTAAAAAAACATTGTAGAGTTGTGCAACTATTCATAAATTCCACTTCAAAAAGAAACAAAGTGCACCGTTATCAAAAGTTAGTAGTATCAAGTACTACAAGTTGCGCATTTTACTATACGATACCTAGTAAAGGTTCTTATATACTTCTAACAAATGAGTATGAAGTTCCTTCTACCTTCATATCAGTTTTCACAAAAAAATGTGCCTGATTGTGTCATTAGGCAAGGTAGCTAAAGGTATAATAAAAATGTCAAATGTGTGCACGTAGAGAGAAAAGATAAACTACTGTAATTTAAATCGATGAAATGAAAATCAAAAACACCTATGAATATGATGAAAAGCTAGATCAAGTACTTGGTCCAGCTTTCTCAAATGCAGATCGGTATGAATAAAGATTGAAAACAGTTAGTTTAGTTACAGTTTTTTATTTAAAAAACAGTTTAATTTAGAAAATTTTATTTAGTTTTAATTTAGAAACACTTGACTTTAAAATTATTGAAGAAACATTTCAATCAGGAACAAACCATCATAACCACAAACATCGTAATATTTATACTATCTTGAGGCTCCTCGTCAATTATAATTTTTGAGGTCATTTTATTTATAATTGTTTTAAAAAATTCGGACACAAGAAAAATTACTGTAGCATTAAATCGATGGAACTGAAATGACTGCTTGAATAGCATTTTTATCAAGATATAAAATGTGGTTCGCATAGTTTATTCGTTGTTATCAGTCTCATTTATTTCGCATATACAGCATAGACCTGTGATAACTAATATACAAAATGGAAGTAACTTAATTTGTTTGAGTGTGATAGTACCAACAAATCTCAAATTGACAAAACATTATTGTAAACCCCACCGCCGTAAATTTGACATGACATGTTGCAAATCTTAAGTTGAACAATCTGTGTATGAAGTTTAATAACACTATATTTTTTCTGGTATAAGTTCTTTATCTCAATCAATGTAAAAAGGTTAGATTCGATCCTCTCAAACCATATATTTTGAGAACTAAGAACCCCATTCGAAATCCTGTCATATATCATTTGCAGTGTTTTTAAAGGACTACTAATTAGTTACTGACAGCTCTAAGATTTTTGTTTTTCGAAATTTAAGCTCCGTAAATGTTAAAAATCGAAAATTTTCAATTTTAATCTAGGCTTTATAATTACTGGGATACATATTCTCGGATTAATTTAGTAGAAAATTATGGTCTAGAAATTGAGTTTTCAACTGAACAATTTTGATGCTCACTGTTACATCTACTTTTTATAGTTTAGAAGATATTTCAATTGAAAGTAAAAGTGATGAGTGCAGCGAAAGTCCACTCAGACAAATATTTTAGTTTTTCGTAAAAGATGGTTCAAAATATAAAAACATCGAACTTATTTTTGCATATACGTAAGTTTAATTATGTATCTGAAAAACAAGTAAAATTTGTGCAACTTTTATCTGAACGTTCGGGTATAGAAGTCTAAAGTGTTTTCCTTTTTCTAAACGCTCCGATTTCAGCTGAGTAGTTTTGTTTCTGGAGACAGTACATAAAACTCCAAAAATCATCGTTTATACAAAATAAAAACTATCATGAGAATGATATAATTGAATAGCGGGAAATAAAACTCTTTTCAAGAGTAAAAACTTTGTTGGTAAAAGAAAGGGGGGTATTTCAATTAACGTCACACTGGAGCAACACAATGGGCTATTGGTGACGGTCCGGGATCAATCCCAAAGGGAAAGATCCGAGGACAACACCACGTAATTTTGAACCATGGTCAGATGACGAGGCAACACCTGAGCTGGCACCCCACTCTCCAAACTTCCACACCACGCCAACGTGAGGACATTTGAGGCCACGACAGATTTAACGTGCACCAGCCCCCTTTGTACACGACGGTGTTTGGCTGGATTCGAACTCGCAACCCTTCGGTTGCTAGTTCGTTACTCTTCCAACCGGGCCACCGCGGCCCTGGTAAAAGAAAGGAAGGCTAGAAATGAAAATAAGTATTTCAGAAGAAGAAATATTTGTGAATACTGCTTTCACATGTTTCATAAAATTTGAAAATAATTTTTTAAAGTTCTTTGGTTGGATTCGAAGGGTTGCGAGTTCGAAATTCGGTCCAGCCAAAGACCATCGTGAACACAGTGGCTGGTGCTCGTTAAATCTGTTGTGGCCTCAAATGACCTCAGGTTGGCGTGGTGTGGAAGTTTGGAGAGTGGGATGCCAGCTCAGGTGTTATCTCGTCATATGACCGTGGTTCAAAATTACGTGTTGTCCTCCGATCTTTCCCGGACAGTCCCCAATAACCGGTTATTTTGCTACAATACAACGTTAATTAATTACCCACCATATTTCTATCGTATCAAAACCAACTGTAACTTTGACTTCAATTTATCAACATAATAAACGAACAAAAACTCGGGATTGCCTTTATATTCGGAAATAGATAAACAAACACGTGATTAAAAGGTTTTTAAGTTATTACGTGATTGAAGCTGATCTTTCTACCAGTTGGACGTTGACTGCTGTTGACGATTTTTATTGCCATATCTCTGTTTTGGAAAAAGTAAGTTTGACATTTTTTTAATTCAATGTGAATCAACTGCCTATTGTTTACTTTTCGAATTTCTCTTGTAAATGTCCTATCAAAATTTCGTTTTTTGGTGTTTCTCTTTGTTCGTTCTATGTAACATGTTAATACTTTGGTTGGTTTGCACGATTAAGTTGACAATCTACTGCGCAATTGCGTAATTCTTTTTCTAGAATTGTTGTCATTTGACTCATTTGTTATTTGGGTTGAGTGATTATCAATTTCTGTTTTGCCAAAATAAATATTTGCCCCCTCTACGCATAATTTCGGATTCCCTTTTGCCTTCATTAGCATAATTTGAATGGAAACAATGTTACAAAATGTAATGTATTTTGTTTTGTATGAAAATGTTGTTTATGGGGTAAAATTGTATTCTTTTATTTATCTGTTGTACTTTCTGCTTTATCTTTTTTTCGCTGTCATGTAACTGGAAAAATCTGTACTAGTATGGAACTAAATAAATATCTTGAAACAAAAATATGTGATGGGATGTGTCAGTTGTTTTATTTGGCAACTTCCAAATATCTTTTCCACACTCAATTGTTTATCGACTCTTAAAGAATACCACATGTCTGATGCTGATAGCTTTGCCGTATTTTTAATTTATTATGGTCATAACTAGGAGACATTTATGAATTTTTTCATTTTTGCTAATACATCCATCATATTTGCTAATTTATATTATCTTATTATTTGCATATATAGGAACTTTTTTTCTTTCATTTTGGTATAATTTGTATATTTAAACCTTATTTATTTTTGTTTTCAGTTTCAAGAAATCAAAATGTCACTCTATCCTTCATTAGAAGATATGAAAGTTGATCAGATGGCAAAAGTGAGTACTTTTCACCTGTTAAAGTGAAAAAGTGGTACCAGTCTTCCAATATATCAAATTGATTTTGGAACTAAATTTATAAATAAAAGTAATCTGTTATTTAAATCCCATAAATTTTGAGGAAAATTAATAAAATTTTAAGAATTTTGTTTTGCATGACAATATATTTTGTTTCTGATTCTGTCCCTTTTAGTCAAACAACATGTATTTCACTAAGAACAAGATTTTTTTATTGATATAATTTAATTTTATACTTGATTTAGGAAACATTGTATGTAGTTCAGAAAACTGAATGTAGTAATTTTAATACCAAGTTAAAAGCTACTGTGAACCCTCATCTGAATCCAGTAAGTCTTAAAATGACACTCTTTACCTTGAATATAATTGAGCATTCCTTGTTGATTAGAGCTGCTCTAGCCCATTAGAAGAGTGACGGATTAGCAACCGGAGGTTTGCAAATTCAAATCTAACCAAAGACAATTGGGTACGAGGGGGCTGGTGCATGTTAAATCTGTCGTGGCCTCAAATGTCCTCGTGTTGGAGTGGTGTGGAAGTTTGGAGAGTGGGGAGCCTGCTCAGCTGTGACCTCGTAATCTGACCGTGATTCAAAATTACGTGGTGTTGTCACACACAGATCTTTCCCTTCAAGTTTGATCCATCACCATCTCACCAATAGTCCATTGTGTTGCTCCAGTGCAATGTTAATTAAAATACCTACCTACCTTGTTGATTAATTTATAAATGGTAATATGTGTAGTAAAAACAAAGAAAATACGTCAGTGATTTTAGCAAAAAATGGAATAAGAAAAAAGATAGTTGCTAACTTTGACCTCTGTATACACAAGCAGTTTGTTTTGTTAATATGTAGTTATTTAAATAAGTGAGTATATAACTCTTCATTGGTTCAACAGCCCTGTGTGGGCCTCACTACTATTCATGTTGATTCTGTTCCATCTTGACTTGTTATTGGCAATAGTTCTCCAATTCTTTTTCGAATACCAAAGTCCTTGTCTACACAGTCAATCTTCCTAAGCTTTAGTCTTCATCTTTCAATTGGTGTGGCTATAAATATTTTTTACATTCTATACAATAATTATGTAGTGACAAACATACATTCTTGACCTTCAGTGGTGAGTTACAATGTGGAGGTTATATTTTCAACTTCCAATAACCCAGGAATGAATAGCAAGAATGAAGAAAGAATTGTGATAACAATGATTCAATACATTCCTTAGCAATATTTTCACTTTGGAATCATTTCCAACTTTGGCTCTTATATCATGGCTTCAGCCTTTGTATTCTTTCTGTACAGAAGGCTGCAATTTGCACATTTATCCAACCTTTCACACTGGTGTCAACTCTTTATTGGTATTGAACCACTATCTGCCTCACTACTATTTCATTCAAATTGAAATCTTGGAATAAATTTAAGTATCCTTTCCTCACTTTCTCCTTAAATAGGTTTCTGAGGAATCGTCAAAAAGTTTGATGTTCCCAACTGGAAGGAAATGGAGAATACATGATGAAAATAGTGTTGGGTGAGGGCTAACATTGCACAGAGTAAAGCAGACCTTGATTTAGTGCACCAGCCTACACCCTGCACAGACTACAAGCATTCTCTATTTTCTGAATGATCAGCATACATTTATGTAAACAAAAATGGAGTGTTTGTACATTGAATGTTTTATCGCAGTTCAACTTCCTTTAATGCCATTTATACACAAAATCAAGGGTTTCAGCATTTTGTGACTGACTGCATGTGCAAGAAAAATGTCCAAACGGATATCACCATGTATATATCAAGAAATTTTGTATACTTTTATCACTCATTTTGAGTTATTCAGCATCAGTCAATGTGTTTTGTGTCTGTTTACACAAGTATCACGTAACATGGTCTTAGTATATCTTCATAAAATTTTGCGTTTTGTTAAACATTATAACTTAGTGAATAAACTAATGTTTCTCTGCATTTCCGTGTAAGTTTCACATTAAAACAGCAGAATACCCATACCCTACTTGAATTAAACCCAACCTGGTAGTGTTGGAGAAGTTGAGATGTTAACAAACACCAAAACAATAGAGGACAAGTCAAATATTAATAACTTTTATGCCCAATTTTGAAAATCCAATCTTGAAATTTTTTAATGTTCTTTTTCTCTTTAATTTAATTATAAATAATAAAATGTAATTTGGATGAATTCATTTATAAAGGACAATATGAATTTCATCTGCAGCTAAAAAATTCATGGATAAAGGGGAAAATATAATCAAATCATGGGCAAACAATTTCTTCAAAATTAATCTTACATAATTCTGACATGCAACTGAAACATTTACAATCATTTCGATTTCTGCTTTTGCTGTGTAAAATGAGTAAATAGCTATTCCATTTAGAAACTGAACATGTTGAAATTGAAAAATAAGATGAAAGAATTCAATCTGAAAGTACTGTTGGAGTAAGGCATATACAATTACATGGAAAACTGATGCAGTATTTCAAAAGAATATTAGTATTGAAAAAATGTTTTGACTACATTTTAAAAAACATTTCAAATTTTTATGCTATTACAAGTTACTTATTATTAGAAATAAAACCATTCTTTTGTAACTATATATCTAAAATATAAACAACTGTTTTTCTTTTGTAAAAAATATATAATTAATAAATTTTATTCTATTTCATTTAACCCAATATTTTTCATTTAGCATATCACTATTTGAAATATGTTTAGCTGCAATGATTTGAATATCATTGACATAATTTGTCATCTATCTCAGACTATATTGATGGAATTCAGAGTTGTAAGCTTAGTAAATTATTTAGATGAATGGTGACATTTTCATATTTGTGTCCCTAGTAAATCGTGGAAATTTTTTAAATATTTGAAATAAACTTATCAAAAATTTTTGGACACTGGATACTATTTTTTCCATGAAAGTGAAATGATTTGACATGACCCATGCTAGGTAATTCTGCTATTGGGTGATGCAAAGTAGTTACAGTGCCTAAATAAGTGTATTGATGTAATAAATTATTTTGTTTCTTCCAGGCGCAGTTAGCACATTCAGCTCAAGCAGTTTCTGCTGCTTATCCAGCCAGTGCTTCATCGCAACATTATGCACATTCACATCAAGCTCATCAAGGCCATTATCCTGCCACTGCTCCACCACAGTATGCATTGAACCCGGCATCACATCCAGTTAGTGATGGGAAATATGCTAATCTCTATCCAGCATTGGATGACTATATGGGCCTTCAACTGTCTCAACAACAACAGCAGGCTTTGGCTGTTATACCTGCTCAGGTTTGAAAATTTAGTATTTTTATGAAATGAAAACTTGTGCTCCTTTATTTTCTAATATTAAAGGAAATTTGTATTCTGTTTTCCCCTCAGGCACATCTTTAGGTGTGTACAGGCTTCATGAATCCAAGGTATCCTAGTGATCTATTCTTTTCCCAAGGGGTTTACTGTACCCCCATAAGGATCATGACCCCAGGGATGCCCAAGCGATCTTTCTCCTATCCTCCCCTTTTCCTTTCTTTTCACAATTACTTGATGTTGTCTGTCCTGCATATGGTGCAGCTTTCCAAGTATGGCCTTGCACCTTAAAACCCCAAAGCAACCAATTATTCTTCTGTTCCAGCTGAGACTTGAGTTGTCAATGGACAGTTATAATCATAAAATCTGATTAAAATTTTATTTTATTGTTTTATTTAATGCTAATTTTGTATGGTCTTTCTTCATTCATAAAATCAAATTTACAATGACGAAAGCAAGTACTGAGAATACATTTTGAAACATTCTCAATCTAGGGAATGTTTACAAAAAATGAATTGTGTTTAAACAGAATGCATTGGACTGCATGTCATCACTTTAAAAAGTTCACGAGAAAAGTTTTCAATATAAAAATACTATAGTGAAATTCAGAAAAATTTGGCTGCCCATATCAAAAAAATGTTTCTAATCTAGCCTATAAGGAATTTTTTCAAATAGCTTGTGTTACTAGTCATTAAATTGTCCTATTTTAAATAGTTAATATTTTGTACAAACTGATTATATTATTAATTGCATCTAGAGTAATTGGATTTTGTATCTTGTACTTTTGCCAATTTCGAATAAGTATAAACTATCTTATGTGTTAAAAATTTTAATTGATTCTTGCTATATGCTTCTCATCTAAATTACCTTCAAATAATAGTTCTGATTTCCCTGTAATTCTTCTAAAACTTGTTTTGTCCTGTCGCTAACATTTATGATTGAAATCCTTTGTGCTGTTTCCCATACTATTAATTCTACAATTTGCTATTCTTTACATTAAAATTTAACTTTTAAGGTGGCCACCTGATGCAAGTATTCAATACAATTTTTCTATTTTATCTCTAACTTTTTCTCCTCAAACCAATAAAATTCAGAAACCTATTCTGTAAAGTGAAAATTTTCCTGTATGTCTGTTGATGTTGCTTATGCTGCCATCTTAAATCCTTTGTAGCACAACACTGTTGCTATTCCTGCTGTTAAGACAACAAACATGGTTGCTCCCATTTCTGGGCAGTCAGTTGGACTGGCACGAGCTCAAGTATCTCATGGCTTAAGAGAGATCATCTTATGTAAAGATGGTAATGGAAGGGTAGGACTTAGAGTTCAACCTGTGAATAAGGTATGTGCATTATTGAAATTTTATTAAACAATTTCTCTAGGAAAATTTGTGAGTGACTTGAATTGTATCCATGATTACATGCAGATTCATTTAAAATTGCGTATTTGATGTGAAACATCTTGAGCTTGGAGTAAATAGATTGACTGTTCCCGAAGTATAGAAAAATCTAGTTACATTGCCAGTAGAAGCATAATTCATGATTACTTGCCTCTTCTTCATTGTAGATTATTTTACTTCCATAATCTACCTTTCCATCATGCAATCTAAATGAAGTTAACCAAATGCTGTACATAAAATGACAGCAACTAAACCTTTTACTAATATTTAACTATTGTTATTAGTAGATTGAGTAGATGTGATATCAATTGTTATCTATCTTGAATTGAGCTTTCTATCTCGTATAAAATATATGGATTAATTTAATGTAACACTAACTTAAATTGTGGAAAAGAAAAAATACTTTGAGAGCCTAAGCTAATTGTCACGTAATAATTTACATCCACTGCTAATATTTGCAAACAATTTTTATAACTGCAGAATACTCAGCATAAAATGAGATATCATTTACAATTTTGAAGTATTTGCTATGTACTCTGTATGAAAGAAAATATATAATTTCATCTTAAAATTTTATTTTGAAAATAAACTAAAATATTTTTAAAAATTAAATTTTTCATATAAAATCTTGGGGAAAATGTGTTTAAACTTTTATAAATGTTTGCTGAGGTCTTCCATTACTCAAATATTTTCTACTTTAGGGTGTGTTCGTTATTCTTGTGCAAAAAAATACACCTGCTGCCCTTGCTGGTCTTCGATTTGGAGATCAAATTTTAATGATTAATGATGTGACTGTCGCTGGATTTTCCATGGATGATGTTCATAAGATGATCAAGAAGGCTGATCCTAATAAAATAACGATGGTCGTTCGTGACAGGTATTAGATTGTATCCTATTCAGAAAAATAACATGTATGAAATTGTATGATTTCCCACCCCAGGCCTTCGTTAAAGATTTTCCACTAGCCTCTTATCTTACGTGAATTTTTCTTCTCTTACTAATGTTTTCAATTTTCTGTCTGTTTGGTATGTTTTAATCTGCCATAACTAGCTATGAATTTTTGTGTGGTCCTAATATTTGTTCTCGGTCAAATTTATTATTAACTTCCAATAAAAATGTTTTAGATTACTTTAATAACTTGTGCAATTCAGTCTAGTTGTGTCTTGTCTTCAGCAGTTTGCTTATAAATTTCTGCTGAATGAATAATCTAGAAAACAATTAAAGTACATTTTATCCCATGGTGCATAAGTGCCACAAGTCAAGAAGTGCATTTTTATGAAGCATTTTAAATGTAAAATAAGTACAAAGCCATTATTCACCATTGGTTTATCATTATAATGTTAGTTACCTTAATTTTACGGAAGACTGAAATCAAGAGTAAACATTCGTAATTACTCCAAAACTCAATTGATTTTTAAACTAAGCCACTTTAACTTACTGATGTAGAGAACACAGTATTATATAGGTATGGTAACTTTGTTTTGAAAACCTTTTTAACTCACATACTTTTAAAAATGAATAATTTATTTACGTTTTTTTACAACTTCTGTGAATTGCTTTGTTTGCTTAGTAACAGTTGCTAAAATTCAAATAATCTAGAATGAAATTTTTTTAATATGAAATAAAAAAGGTTAACCTCTAGAATAATTTTGATTTTTTTTTACATTGAAAATTTATTGTTTTCGTTCGAGTATTTATAAAGTCATTAATTTAATTGTGCAGTGAAATCAATTCTTGTGTACATTTTAAAATTTTTATCAATTTTTAATAAAAAAAAACAAGCAAAATCTCAGCAGAAGGAGTAATTTTGATTTACAGTATGACTATCTTCAATTACTTGACTTGTCATTTAAATGTTTTGTAAATTATTTCTTCTCTAGGATTAATTTTATAAAAAACTAGCAGTACCCGCACGGCATTGCCTGTGACATTCTTGTTATGTCCTCACTGATACTGAAAACATTAAAAAAATAATTTTAAGAATGAGTCCCACCACCTGACATGACATGGGCTTGTCTCCTCTTTCCTTCCACCTCACTGATCCTTGCTTAGAGAACTTCATGATACATTATGTTCAATGTTCTTCCATTTGGAGCTAGGATGTAAAGATTCTCGGCTTTTCCAACTCTTGAACAACACTCTTGAGAAACACGTTTTAACGAGATCGAGTCCTACAACTTTCAGGGATTGGCCTTGTTCCTTGTTGATGGCTCATGGCGAAACGTAAACGAACAAATAACTGAAGTCATTTAAATTGGAATGGGAGATCCGAAGGGATGATTGGGATCCTAGGAATGAATATGTCTTTGCCTGCGGCATGTCCAACATGATGGTGGCTTCAATGATATTCGGCATCAGTTTCTTGATAGAGTCTTGTTCCATTGCAGAGTGAAGGTGGATGCAGATTTCTGAGAAGCAATCGTTGCCCCAATCTTCAGCTCTAATATGTGTGAGTGTACCAGATGGCTCCAATGTGTTCAAAAACTGTTGTGTAGTTCACAGCCTCATCTGTGTCACATGTAGTGTCGATAGATTTGTAAATTTGAACACTACCAGCAATTCTTGTAAAAGTTGCTTATTGGCTAAACCAAAATAATGTAGTTATTATCCTGAAATAAAAATGAGATTAAAATTGCAGAAATTATACAAATTCAAAAGTAAGTTATGAAAAAAACCACTACTGAAATAAAAATGTGATAGAATCTTTAAATATAACGTTATACTTTTAAAAAGTCTTGTTATGTCACCACTGATTCCGACAAACTATTGGATAGTTGAATAAGTTCTCGCTGTTTTCCAACAGATGGCGTTACCGGAACTGGTTGCGTTAGTTTATGATAGTGATGCATCTATTTACAAGTACTATAAGCAAGCTTGAAATCCAGTGTATGTTATTTCGCGGAAGTGCAAACAACTTTATTTTTCATGGCGTTAAATATGTCAAATTTCGTGCCAAAAAAAGAGTATTTGCGGGGAATTTTACTGCACTATTTTATTCAAAAAAATCTGCAGTTGAAGCTCACAGAATTCTTGTTGAGACTTATGGTGACCATGCTCTGTCTGAAACAACTTGTAGAGATTGGTTTAGATGCTTTAAAAATAATGATTTTGATCTTGAAGATAAAGAACGCTCTGGCGCACCGAAGAAGTTTGAAGACGAACAATTGGAAGCATTACTTCATGAAGACTCATGTCAAACGCTAGCTGAACTTGCAGAATCATTAGAAGTTGATCACACAACAGTTTCGAAACGTTTGAAAGCATTAGGAATGATTCAAAAGCAAGGTCATTGGGTGCCGTACGAGTTGAAGCCGAGAGACGTCGAACGGCGTCTTTTCACCTGTGAACAACTGCTTCAACGGCAGAAAAGGAAAGGATTTTTACCTAAGCATAGAAAATCATGGGGTAATTTTGCATTTGGTGGGATCAGCTGGGTATAGTTTATTATGAGCTGCTCAAACCATATGAAACCATCACGGGAGATCGCTAGACTACAATTGGTGCGATTAAGCCGAGCATTGAAGGAAAAACGGCCGCTATACGAGCAGAGACATGACAAGGTCGTTTTGCAGCATGACAATGCTCGGCCACATGTTGCAAAACCGGTAAAAACCTACTTGGAAACGCTTAAGTGGGAAGTCCTACCCCACCTGCCGTATTCACCGGACATTGCCCCTTCCGACTACCACTTGTTCCGGTCGATGACGCATGGCCTGGCTGAGCAGCACTTCCGTTCTTATGAAGATGCCAAAAATTGGGTCGACTCTTGGATAGCCTCAAAAGACGTGTCGTTTTTCCGACGTGGAATTCAAATGCTGCTAGAAAGATGGGGAAAAGTAGTGACTAGCGATGGACAATACTTTCAGTAACATGTTTTTTAATGACTTTTTAAAATAAAACATTAATTTTCACTAAAAAACAGGGAGAAATTATTCAACATCCCAATACGTAAATGAATCACAATGTCAGCAAAATCAAACCCACCTGAAACAGTAATAAACACTGTTACTTCATTTCATGTAATTTATTAACTATTAGTTATTTATTAATTACCACTAGAGAATTTTTAATTGATTTTAATTATTTTTAGTTCTTCAGGAAAGTTAGTCCACTTAATGATAAAAGCTTTAAATTTGGAGTACCAAACCTCTGTTATTCCATTGTTATGATTTTTAATTGATTTTGAAAGCTTTAATTAAATATATAAATGCTAATTTCTTTAAGATATTTATCACAATTTTATAAAACCACTATTTTGAAGTAAAATTTTTATCTTTAAGAACATTATTTTTAATGGTTTGTACTCACGCATGATGATTGTCCACCTCTTTTCAAAGATTTTATCATGGAGATCTCGCCTGATTTCCTGACTTTTGGCATTTCGTTTGATGTATCTTTTCTGACCCCTTGGCGGGCTCTGGGTCTTGAAATTTTTTGGGGATGTTCTTTTTTTGTATTTGAGGTCCAAATTTGGTGAGAGTCCAATCACTTTTTGTGTGATTTTCTGGTATTTAATCAAGAGCTCTTTGAATACATTGGATGGTCCATAGTTTCGAAACACTAATAGAAGTTAGCATGCGCGATAAGTATCTTTGTCTGATTGGTCTGCACAGATACATCATAGTGGAGGAGGGGCTATGCGCGCAGCCTAAATATTAATTAAACAAATTTCTAGATTAAATTTTAAAATTCAGGCTTCGAGAGACATTCAGTCACCTTTAGGGCTACCTGTGTACAAAATTTCATGGCTGTAAGTGCTATAGATTGGTCTGGACACCACAAACACTTTTATAATAGTAGAGATGTATTTCCATTGCACTTTTAAATTGTGTTAAAATTTTGTTCAACTACTTTACGTTTGAGTAGACTATTTCACTTTTGATTAAATTGGCATTTAACAATTCTTTTGTCTTGAAATGCATGTCATCCTTTCAACAATTTTTTGCTATCAAATATGGCTAGAGATAAAAATTCTAGCTAAGTGCAATATGCAGGATCTGAGTACCACTTTTCTTTGTTACGAAAAATGCACTATTTATATCAAGCTGATGCTTTATTAGCATTAGTTTTTGATTTAAGAAGGTGATATTTAAACAATAAGCTTTGCGATATACGTTCAATGAAACTATAGCGAATGTTTTGTAATGAAAAAAAATTAATTTCAGTAAACATCCAAATTTAGTTATTCAAATAATAATCACCTTCCCCAGTGATTACCAAAATATTTACATATGAGAGTATAGTGCAGTTCTGACGAGAAGGCAATCAACCTTGGATTAGGCAATTTTTGAATGGGTGTGAAACTTGTTTGTAGAAGGTTACCATATGTAAATGCACGAATGACGAACACAGTTGATGTTTCTCCCCTGCCAACTAGCTATTGCTTTCACCACTAAATGATAAACTTAGGACCAGAATCAATGCTAAAGAAACCAGTTGTGGAAGTGCTTTGTTTACATTGCTATCACTCCCCTAATTTAACTAATAAAATGGTTCAAGACCTCGTTACTTGACTGCCTTTTCCCAGGAATTGCTCTATAAACTAGTCAACTATCCCAGTATACAAAATTCTAAAGTACATTATTTATGTCAACTGATGCAAAAAGCTTATTTTATCTGCTATCTTTATATAGGCCCTTTGAGAGAACCATTACTGTACACAAAGACAGTGCTGGAACAGTTGGTTTTGGATTTAAGAATGGAAAGATCATAAATATTGTTAAAGATTCCTCTGCTGCACGTAATGGAGTTCTCATTGATCATAACTTGTTAGAAGTAAGTTCACGAAACTGAGATGTGTTTTAAATATGTAGTGAAAACATTTTAATATGCTGATAGTGGTGCTGTTTCTTCTACTTAGTCTTATTTATTGAAATGCTAATTACTTAGATAAAAAGAAACTGACAGTTGTGCAGTTTTGTCAAAAAAAAAATCTGGAGAAGGCCAAGTGATAATTTTGTTGCCTGGAAGGGCCCTTGTTCATGCTCACCTGTTTAATTATGCAAAAGAAAAAATGCTTTTATTTCTTTAATGCATTATGTGACATAAATGTTAACATAGGAAACTAAATATTTCTCCTCAAAGGAAATAAATCTAAGGCAATGGGTATTCTGACATTTTTTTAAGTAACTAAAAACTAACTAAACTTTAAACAAAAACTGAATAAAATTAAAAATATTAATTGAATATGATATATAAAATCCCTCTTGTCAAATTTGCAAGAACTATGGACAGGAACATATTCAGGGAAGGTATCAAGCCCTCTAAAAATATTTTTGGTGTTAAAAAATAAATACATGCTAACTTAATTTAATCAGCATAAATTCATTTCACTGTTCACTAGTAAAGTGACTTAAATATGTCTGAAAACAGTTGAAAAATGAAACCCTGTTCTTTATCAACATTTTGTCAATTTGAGTGTAAAGTGAAACCATGAGAGACTAGACTGGGCCACTTCCTAAATTATATTTAAAATACTGCCCTGGGCTATGGATGCTAATTTTAAGTAGGCTAGAAAGTAGTTGTAAAGACTATCCTTATATTTTAATATGTTCCAGATATTTTCTTAATCATAGAAAATCATATATGAATTTTATTTTCTACATTTAAATTCACTTCTGCTTGGTCTTAGTATACAGATGGAACTTAGTATAGTTCTGTTTCACAGAAACAGTGCAAGCTGTATAGCCTGCTCTGTTTGTGTGCCCATGTTATGAAAAGTTGCTGATTCATGAAAAAGTATTGACTGTCACATGAGGTGCTGTTGGCTTGGTGACCCTATTGCATGGTTTTTATTTGCTTGTGTATCATATTTTTAAGTGTAATAGATTAAATATATTTTGTGTTAAGAGGTGAATGAGAGTTGCATACCTTTAGCCTTGCACCAAATTTGGTGTTAAATAAAATCTATGCTCATAATAAATCTCATCTTATAGGTTGATGGGCAAAATGTTGTTGGATTGAAGGATAAGGAGATTTCAGCAATTATTCGAGAAGGCCCATCTCCTGTGACCGTGACCATAATGCCTTCCTTCATTTATGACCACATGATGAAAAAGTAAGTTTTATTATCTTGAGTGAAGTAGAAATGTTCTCAAAATACTAAACTCCTCTTATTTTATCATTTTTATGTAGTTCATGCTTAATTTTCTTTACTCTTAAATATGCATTTTGTACACATTTTAAGAAGTACAAATATCAGATATGCATTTAAATAAAATATGTTTTGCAAATGTATTCAGCACACATTCTGGATTTAAATGAATAAACTTAATCAAAGATTCAATCTAGGCATCTATGTTGAACAAACATATGCTCAAAATACACAAGAGCCAAGATAAGTACATTCAATACCAGTCTATCTTTACCATTATATTACTTGACCTAGTTAATATAAGTATATTAATGAAAACTAGCCAACTCCTATGAATTGTCTAGTTTATGACTTCTGTGATAACTAGTTTCTATAACCTTATTTAAGCAAGTTGTGGCATTTTGTGTGTATTTATATCAAAATAGATTATTTAATATTGTAACGGCAGCTAGGGAAACGATCACCACGACAACGTGGGAAAATGAAAAGTCTTGTTGACTCAGGTGTCGAGAGGAAAAGCCCACACTCCATAACGACCACCTGAAAACATCTTAATGATTTCTTAACGACAGCCAGCCAGCAGGGGTCGGAAATCGCTGTGGTTTCAAAACAAAGGGCAGGCGCCTTTCTGTCGCTCTCTTCGACATTTCGAGACTAAGAAGATTGATATAAATGATGATGAGTTTCCGACAGGGTTTGATGGACCCTTTCAAGTCCGCCGAAGTCTGTCGTAAAAGTTGAGGGGAAAGACCAACGTGAGACAGCCAATCAAGAACGTGAGAAATCTTCAACACCCAATCCAGCACCGACTAAAAGGCGGACCAGAAACGGAAAGGAGGAGTCGACAAGCACCCAACATATAGAGAGTTTTTTTAGAGAGATCACGAGAAGAGAGAGAGCTCACGAGAGGAGAGACGGAGACAGAGGATCAGAGAGCTTGGAGAGGCGGTCAGCAGAGACCGTTTTTGGAGCTTGAAGTGAATATCCGTTCACTGTTGTGCATTTATCCCACCTTGGGATCCTATACTCGCCGGAGTATTTTAGTGAGAAAGGCTCGACCGTAGCCGTAAAGGAGAACCCTCCTAGAGATCCGTGTAACTGTTCATCCTAGTAGTGATCCTGTCCAGAAAGACTGAGATTTCCTGCCTTGGAACTCTGTACTCACTCGAGTAATTTTGTGTTGAGAATAGGCTCACCCGTAGCCGTGCGTTAGACTTCCCCGAGCGAAATTGTGAGGCTCGCCAGCAGCCCTAAGCGCCTCGATAGAACTTTGGACCTTCCAAGGAACTAATATTAATGAACTTTACATTCATTTTCCGACTTTTTGTACAAATTGTAAAATAAACCAATTTAGTCCAGAATCGGATATTTTCAATGGTAACTAGTCTAGCTACCCGTGAATCAAGACGTTACAATATTTTAATTTAAAGTGTTATTAGATAATTTTTATTCCCATTGTACCATTGGTATTGAATTTAAACATTGATAGATAAAAGCATCCTGTAGATTTTATGATTTCAGTCAGGTGTCTGAAATTTTATATGCATTAAAATATATTTTAAGGATAGTTAGGTTTGTCATTTTTCAGTCTTTTTTGCCACACAAGGGTTAATATGTCAAAAACCGACAGATAGTAGTCCACTTGTCCACCAGGCTGTAATATAACGAGAGAAATGCTTTATTTTAAAAGTTCACTTCTAGATATTACCAGTGTAAAAGTAAATTCAAAATGACATGTATCTGGTTTGGTGAAATGCTTTGTAAAATTTGATGTCATGAACTTAAGCATTATAGTTACTGTAGGTTGGCATATTGGTCAAAATTAAAGCATGTTTCCCTACTTCTGAACTGCAAATTCAATTTTATTCACATTGTTGGGTAATTTATTTAGCCTAGAATTCTCTTAATTTGACATTTAAGTTTTATCAGAATATTTGTCTTTAAAATAGTTGTAGGTTCATACCTCAAACCACGATTACTTTTATTTACTGACCACACTTTGTATAACAAAAAATACAGTTACTGCAGTATGTACTTTTAAGCACATCAAGATTGTTTAAGATTATAAAATGCTCAAAACAAAGATTAAAGTAAAACAATTTTAACCTAATAATTGTCTTTCTATTAAAATATTACTATACCCCAAGAGCGTTTTCACACATGCCGGCATTGCAGGTGCCAATTAGTTTTTGCCTGTGATGAAAAAAGAATGTGTGCTGCTGCTGTCAACAGACATAATATTGGGCTATTGTGCCTGAGGAAAAAGTAAAGAAAAGGCAAAACGAAAGATGATACTGGGTACATCTCATTTCTACGAGTTCAATTAAAGTGACAACATACTTAAACATTATTCATTTTCGAAAATAAAACAAGAAATTCTATGAGATCATGAATTGAAGTATAAGTTAATGGTAAACAAATGAGTAATATAACAGGTTAAGGGTAAGCAAGGTGTACAGATCACCAATGGGAACATTCCGGCAGTCGATTTGTCAAGTTCATCACCGGTTACATATTCCTGTGGCTGAGTGGGCAAATTGGTAGGACCGGGCTACATATTGAAATCTTCCATTTCATTACATTGCATCCAGTGACACCTCCAATTTGGCAGTGTGAGAAAACGCCCTTATACATTACATGTTTGGAAAAAATGTTTGTTTTGAAAAATATTCATAAATGTTCATAACTTTTATTTGTTTACAGCACTGCTTCTAGCTTTATCAAAAAGACTATGGATCACTCAATTCCAGATCTCTAAAGCTTCCTCTTGAAATTCAGTGAAGAACTGTTATATTCAGGCTTTTGTGCTTTGCATAATTTGAGACTTCTCAGTATTTTTTAATGTGTTCTTAAAATTTTGTTTTGAATTTTATCTGTTCATTTTTTAAAGGAAATTTCTCTGTTGCATATAGGACTATTTTTACTGGTAATAAAATATATTTGCACATGAAAGTATATTCATTATATGTGAATATAAAATGAATTCACATGCAAAATATAATCATTGCATGAAACAATAAAAACTGTATCAAGGATTCCTTAAGAATCTACATGCATATCTATAAAAGTTTGTCTCTTAAATTTTTTTTATGTAATTAAACATTCCGTTGAGTAAAACCAAGTTTTTCTTACTCCTGTGTTTGGTTGGTAGTGTAGCAGTACTTATATTTCAGTAACTTTTTTGCCAAACTTTGACATTATGTGCTGTGAATGGGAATTATGTTGTTCTTCAATGTCTTAATTTTTTGTATTGGAAACTTGTCATTTATCATTTTGTTTATCTTTTGCTTTTGTAGTATTTTGCTGTCTATTACTTGTTATCTTGAACTTATTAATAAAGAATATTCATTTTTTGTTTGGATGTTATGAAATTATTATTTTTCCATTAAGGGAAATACATTTACATGCTCAATTGGAAACATCTGCGTATCTGACCAAGGAAGTGTTTCAATGTGACAGGCGAGCTCTACCATTCTCTTCACTATTGAACAAACCACTAAGTGGTGCAATAGTTGATATCTACTGTGAAAGATTGAGTAGCTCAGTGGGTTTGCCCACTGTGCTAGCAACTTGTGAGTTGTAGGCATGGCAAGTTCAAACCCTCCCTTGGTGAGTTTCTTCTATGTCAGTAAAACTTAGTGTGTTCTTTCATTACTTGATGTCTGTCTTGTGTTTGGAGTGGCATGGTCAAATATGGCCTTGCACTAAAAAACCTACAGTAAGATTAAGTGATAATTGCACAGTATTCCGAGTGAGACTGCTACCTTATCCAAGCACTCGAATGGAGTGACTTGCCATTCGAAAAGGGAAACCACACATTTTCTGACAGTAACTACAGCCATTTAGCAGACCTGAATAACAACTACCATAGTACATAGAATGAAATCATTGTACTGGAAAGTCGTGAGATGCCAAAAGTTGGATGGGTTTTTATGCAGCAAGGGGCATATTAAGTAATGGACTATATCACAAAGAAAGTTTTATTGACGCAGTAGGGAGGAATCGAAAATGTGCAGTCAATAACTCGTGGGTTGCTAACGCAGTGGATAAACCCACTGAGCCATGACAATTCCTGATATGCCAGAGGATACACCTGCATTGAGGTAAAGCTCACGTTGGAGCCTTGGAAACAAGACACCCTGATATCCAGAAAACTTAATGTCATATAGTTTTTGATACATGGAAGAGATTGCCCATCTTTACAGGTCCGCAGATTCACTACGATGTTCCGCCACGAATCGGATCTCAAAAGGCACCTGTATGGCCCCTTTATAAAACAGCTCCAACCACAGAAGTTCCCCTGGAATACATTTTCCGAATAGGCTACCCATTAATTTACATCGCACTGGAGCAGGTAGGTAGGTATTTAAAAACCACACTGGAGTAACACAAGGGGTTGTTGGCGACAATACCATAACCCCCGAAGAGAAAGATCCTAGGACAAGTAATTTTGAGCTAGTCAGATGACGAGGTCACATCTGAGCTGACACCCCACTCCAAATTTCCACACCGTGACGACGTTTGAGGCAACTACAGATTTAACGTGCACCAGCTTCTACACTACGGTCTGGTTGGATTCGGACTCGCAACCCTCCGGTTGCTAATCCCTTACTCTTCCAATCGGACTACAGCCATTGAGCAACACAATGGGCTATTGGCGACGTTCCGGGATCAATCTCGAAGGGAAAGGGATCCGAGAACACCTCTTAATTTTGAATCACCGTCAAATGACGAGGTCAACACTTGAGCTGGCACCTCACTCTAAACTTTCACGCCGTGAGTGCATTTGAGGCCATGAGATTTAACATGCCCCCACGTACACGACGGACTTCGGATCGAGTTTCGAATTGGGGTTGGGTCGTTGAATTTACGTCGAACTGGTGCTACAAGCGGGGTAATGGCGATGGTCCGGGATCAATCTTGAAGGAAAAGATGGGTGGTAATGGTAATTATCGTACTAGAGCAACACAACGGGCTATTGACGACGGTCCTGGATCAATACAGAAAGGGAAAGATGAGAGGACAACACCACGTAATTTGGAATCACGGTCAGATGAGGAGGTCACACCTGAGCTGACACCCCACTCTCCAAACTTCCACACCACCCCAACGAGTTTCGAAGTTTGTAATTAAATTAACCTCGCACTGGTACATAAAAACGGGCTACTAGCGACGGTCCGGGATCAATCCCGAAGAGAAAGATCCGAGAACAACACTTAGTAATTTTGAACCACGGTCAGATGATGAGAACACTGAGATGAACTGCACCTTACTCTCGAAACTTCTCCACCACGCCAATGTGAGGACAAAAAGGCCGAGACAGAACCAGCCCCATGTATATGACGGTATTTTGATGGATCGAGTTTCGAACTTGCAACACTCCGGTTGCTAATCCTCTACTCTTCCAACCGGGCTACCAAGGGCCGAATCGGGTATTGGGTATTTCAATTAACGTCACACTGGAGCAACACAATGGGCTATTGGTGACGGTCCGGGATCAATCCCAAAGGGAAAGATCCGAGGACAACACCACGTAATTTTGAACCACGGTCAGATGACGAGGCAACACCTGAGCTGGCACCCCACTCTCCAAACTTCCACACCACGCCAACGTGAGGACATTTGAGGCCACGACAGATTTAACGTGCACCAGCCCCCTTTGTACACGACGGTGTTTGGCTGGATTCGAACTCGCAACCCTTCGGTTGCTAGTCCGTTACTCTTCCAACCGGGCTACCAAGGGCCGAATCAAATAAAGTCAAGGTTGAGAGTGAAGATATATTTGCTTGTTCTCGAATGGCAACACTCAATTTGTAAACGGAAACGAATCGGACATTTAAAAAATTTATCAATTTTTTTTTCTTGGAAGAATCACCGAAACTATTTTTAACACTCTAAATTTGTAGGATTTCATCGTTTTTTCAGATGTCCTTAGCGGCGTTAGCTTATCAATCGCAAACGCTAATGATACAATGGAGGAGATTTTTCACGAAAAGGTATTCCTAGCTCTTATTTTATATAGTAATTGATGTGCTTTTTGTGTAAGTCAAGTCATTCTAAATGAACTAATTTACAATTTTTGAATTTCCATTGCCTTCCACTTTTAACATATATTCTTGTGCAATCTTTTTTGTATTTAATTGAAGTATCTGTCATTATGTTTCAAGAATGTTAATAGAATGCGACATGGTTATCATTTTACAACTGTTTATGTGTATTTATTTTCAAATTGGTTATTGCCGAAAAATTTTAATGAAAGGAGCTGAAAAATAAAGTTATTTTATCGTTTCTAATTTTATTATCGAATATTTAAAATTTGTATGAAAACTTTCTAGATACCTTTAAAACCTGAGGAATTCCTCGTTTACATGCGAAACTTCAAGAGCAATAAGCTTTTTTTTAAAATAATCAAGATCTCTTAAAAATGTTTGAAATTACTTTTTAATTTGTGCGTTACCTATGTACGTTTTTGGAAAATAAATTTCTTGTTATACTTCTCATTTTCTGATCTACGGGTCATTTCGCTATATTTTCGAATATTTTTATTTTAGTCATCTCACATCGTGGTTTTAAGTGACCCGAATTCAAAATTAATGATGATCGCAAAATTAATGATGATCAAGCAAAGCACTTACAAATCAAAAGCCCAGAGTTATGAAAAAATACTTCAACTGTTAAAGAGTCACTTAAAAAATTTGAAGTTGGAGCTTTATGGTGGAGACCTATCTCCTTATATGAATGTATTTTAGACAAAAAAAATTTAGTGCTTTTAGTTTGTAGAGGTGGGGTACTGTATGTCGCATTGAGAATGGCAAATAAGAAAAATTTCCTTCATGAAAAATGTCTCAATATTCTTATTCATAAATGTACAAATAAAAATTCAAGGATTTCTTTAATCTTTACTTGAACTTTTTCAATAATCAAATATAAAATTAAATCACAAAGATAAAATTGCAAGGAAAACGTGTGAATTGCAATTGTTTTTTATCAATCGTACAGCATAAAGTTAATTATTTACTCTACTCAGACATAATCATAGCTATCAGGGTATGCCAATTGAAATCAAGTGATTTTTATTAAAAAGACTCGTCGATCAAAACTTGAAAAAAATCAAAAACTTTAATTTTCTTTTCTGTATTAAGTTTAGTAATATTTAACATGTTTTCTTTTAATCAAATAAGAACTTTGCTTGTACTTAGTTCATCTACAAAGCTATACTGAAAATCCTCCCTTCTAAGATGGTAAATAACAGTATTTATTAATTGGAATTATAATTTCCAGACAAGATGTATTTCACTCTTGGGCTATTGACCAAGAGGTGTCAATCTCAACCCTGTTTATCTGCGTGGGTTTTATTTTAAACACTCCATGTGACTATATAACGTGTTTGACCAAATTTGAATTTTCTGCATCTAATGGGTGAAGATCAAAATGTATTCACATTTTTTCAAAAATAAGTACTCTTTGCAAGCTAAATATTAATTAGTAGGAATTTTTTCATGACACTTGATGCAGGTTCCTTTTATTTTCTATTGGGGACATGATGTTTTCTCAAAACAAATCTAATCAAATAATTATTTCATACAAAAATTACAAAGAATTCTGTACATTTTATTCAGAAAAGTAAATGGAGAATGCAAAAAAGTCAAATTTGTCTGATTTTTGAATAATTTTTCCCTCAAATCGTACAATCAAAACAAAAGTGGGTAAGGATGTCGAATCCAGGGCATGTTTGTCGCCAAATCAAGATAGCGTCCGCCATCGCAATTTCGTTAAAAAAAGAACGTGGACTTTCCTACATCAAAAACATTTTACATAGGGTTGCCATAAAGCTGGATCAAAATAACAAGGTTACCATGTTTGGCAATAAATCGCTAGTGCCCCAGATTCGACATCTCCACCCAAAAGTGACATTTGCCTTGGAATAATGTCTACTATAAATATATGAGAATTTTATTTGCATAAGGCTGTCTTATTAAATTTTGCGTCAACTCAATTTTTTTACAATGGGTAATCACTTTATAATTACAGATTCTGATTATCTGGATCACAATAGGGTAAAGATGTAGAATCCGAGACATGTTTGTCGCCAAGCAATTTTTGTTGCCAAATCAAGATGGCGTCCTAAGCCAGTATGTTCGTTAAAAAAAAAAACGTTGACTTTCCTACGCGAAACACCTTTTGAATAGGGTTGCCATAAAGCTGAATCAAAACAACAAGGTTACCATGTTTGGGGATAAATCGCCACGGTCTCGGATTCGACATCTCACCCCACAATAGATAGAATTTAAATAAAAGAACCATTTAGTTTGGTCAAATCTATCATAAGTTTTGAGTAGTTGAAATTCAGCCCCTATATAATGTTAAATTAGGGTTTCAGTCTTTTTTATATATCTTCCAAAATAATCAGCTGATCAAAGTTATTTTGTCACATTAAACTTAAACTGTTGAATAACCCAAACAAAAGGTATGTCTTATTTTAGTTACAAAGCAATAGTTTCTAATTATTAATTAATCAATTCATAATCAAAAGAATAATGAATTGGAAAGTGTATAAATTGCTAGTGCAATTCAGTAGTGTTTCACTTACATGGTTAAAGTATTTGTTTATTTCAGTACTTTTTGAGATAGTCCTTTTTTCAAATCTGCATCATTTTGACTTGTTTTCGAGGCTATTCTAAAATTGAATTTAGAATTTGGAGAAAGAAATTTCAATGTGAATTTTATATTCCATGGTATTACACCTCTAGCAATTTTTCAAGGTCAAATGTTTCATAAGACACCAGTGCTCATCTGAAGAGTTGTCAATGCCATGCAAATAAATGACAATGAAGTAAAAAGGTCAAGTTATTCAACTGTGCATCTGGCTAAGCTTCAACGAAATTAGTTGTATACTCTGAGTCAGTGTATCGACAGTTTCTTCCTATATGAAATGGTGAAAATGTGTTTTTTAAAGCCAAAATGTATATTTTTCTACTAAAATTTTGCAAATTAAGTATGTTTCATCCTAACTTGATAAAAACATCAAAGTGCAAGGCAAGTTGGGGTCCTAGAATAATAAATGACCAAGATGTGTGTAGGGTGGTAGCAATAGTCTGCATTTGCAGACCTCAAACCATTCGAAAATATTTTGACAATAAAATACTGATACAATCAAATACTGATCTGGCCAGAACAATCTGGGAACACACTTTGCATCATCGTACAATGCACTGTGGTTATTAAGACATTCAAGACCTTGTATGCAGTTTGATTTTATGCCTCAGCAGATCCAAAAAGTAATACAAAAGAGTAACTCCTGTTTATTATTTTAAAAATGTCAAATACTTGTGAAATATTACATACAATTTATTAATCAAAGTAAATTATTTTGATATTTTTATTAGAATTTCCTGTTCTGTTTCATAATTTAAAAAAATTTCAATCCAGGCATTTGAAATATCATTCTATATTTCATCAGGATCTGATGTGCTCTTTGTCACAAAAAGTCACCAACTAAGTTTAGTGCCTTATAACAATTCAAAAATTCCAATCCATATTTTATTTTCATTACTATGAATTATCATTTGGCAGTGGCAAGACCACAAAACATTGAAATCGAGCAAAGGCTATATAATGTTAACTTTATTTTACAAAAATTTAAACTTAAAAACGTAAAAATACTGCAAGCAGTTTGTGTAAAAGAAATAAAAAAGTGCTCAAGAGCCGATGGCTAGAATTGGCCTCAGCTCTTGACATACATATTAAAAATGCTGCAATTTTAACATGAAAAGTATTCATTTGCAATCATGATGCATCATCTGCACTTAAGAATTTTAGTAATAGAATACAGAAGTATTTGGAAGCCAGATGGCGAATGACTTAAAGTCTGGCGTTTGGAATGGCTTAAAGCGCCTGGCATTTGTTTCATTCTTTATGCATCGTTTTATGCAAATGTGGGTATGATGATTTAATTTTTTTCAGGCAAAGCATGTAATCTAGGCAATTTTTCACTTTTCTGTATTAAAAATATTTGAGGCAAAAATTAATATTGATATTTTTTATTATTAAATTTATTGTAAAACACTTTTCTTTTTGAATTCTATAAAACTTGGCTCCTGTTTGAGAAATAACTATTGAAAAATTTTGTAAGAATAGCAATGCAGTCTTAAAAATAAATTACTTTCAGTTTTTAATTTTTATGTAAATTGTTTTAATAGTATGCTATAAAATTATTTTTCTTATAAATACTGCATTTTTCTAAAAAGTCTCCAAACAGTTTTGTTCCGAGGTCTTTGAGAACTCTTTTAATTTTACATAAGTGCTGGAAATGAAATTGTCAGTAAATTTCTTACATTTTTAAATTGGTATTTCTATCCATTATTTGTCTGTATTTTATCACATAGACATTTACATACATACAGTTTTATTAAATATTGATTTGCTTTAATATATCCCTTTCTTATTTTTAGCAAGAAGGATCACTTTGTGCTCAACATTGCTTAAATGCATTGCTTCAAGCACCTTACTTTACTGCTGTAGAATTAGCAGCCTTAGCTAGTCAGATTGATGAGGAAGAACGATCAAAAATGGCAGAAGGTGGAGTACAATCAGAAGATTATCGAAAGTTTGTGCAAGTATGTTTATGACCATTACTTTTTATGATATACTCTAAAATCTTAAAATAGTAAGCAACACCTTAAATAGTAATTGTCAAACAATATCATCTTAAAATACACTGCTGGCCACCGTAAATGCAACACCCTGAAGGAAGCATGCAAATAATATGAAATTTACAACATGCATTAGCGGAGGTGAGATATGCAAATGATTAGGATTTCAGCGCAGACGCACATCACGCGCGCCTGTGGAGCCACTTCAAAGCGCTATTTAAGGCTTGGAGATTTCGACAATTTCAAGTACGCCAATTGTGTTTTTCTTGTGGTTTTTTCAAAAAAACGATCAATTATGCCTCGTAGAAAACAGCGATCATCTTTTGATCAAGTATCCGAGTTCGACAGAGGAAGGATAGTGGCCTACCGAGATTGTGGATTATCTTTCAGGGAAATCGGTAGTCGTGTTGGACGAAACCAAACAACTGTAATGCGGATATGTGATCGTTGGATGCAGGAGGGTATGACGGACCGACGTGTTCGATCGCATCCACCTCAGTGCACCACTTCACATGATGAAGGCATATTGTGCGTATGGCAGTGACGGATCACTCAGCCACATCACGAACCATAGCACAGCACATTCAGTCTGTACCGCATCATCCAGTGTCTGCGCGTACCATTCGACGCGGTTTACAGCAGAGTGGTCTGTCCACAAGACGTCCATTGCTTCGTCTACCCTTGACGCAGAACCACAGACGTTTCCGCCGCCAATGGTGCGATGAAAGAAGGATGTGGACGGCAGAATGGAATGAAATTGTCTTTACTGACGAGTCACGCTTCTGTCTGCAACACCACGATGGTCGGATTCGAGTCTGGAGACACCGTGGAGAGAGGATGCTGAACAGCTGCGTTATGCACCGCCACACTGGTCCTGCATCGGGTATTATGGTATGGGGCGGTATTGGATATCACTCTCGCACTCCTCTAGTACGCATTGCCGGTACTTTAAACAGCCAGTGCTACATCTCCGAGGTGTTGGAGCCAGTTGTCCTTCCTTACCTTCAGGGCTTGCCCACAGCCATATTTCAACAGGATAATGCGCGACCACACATGGCACGCATTGTCCAAGGGTTCTTCGTCAATCGCCAGATTGAATTGCTTCCCTGGCCAGCTCGCTCTCCGGATCTTTCGCCGATAGAAAACATGTGGTCCATGGTTGCTCAACGATTGACCCAGAATACATCCCCAGCTGCCACACCAGATCAACTTTGGCAACGTGTGGAAGCTGCTTGGTCTGCTGTACCCCAAGAACACATCCAAAGTCTCTTTGAATCAATGCCGAGGCGTGTGGCAGCGGTGATCTCCAACAATGGCGGCTACTCTGGCTACTGATTTTGGCAGGAACCACACTTCACAGAAGTCTATAAATTTAATCATTTGATACTTGGTCAACATGTTATCTACAAAATAAATTTTGTTGTGATATCTCTTGTCTTTCTTGGTGTTGCAATTTGTGTGGCCAGCAGTGTAGTGTAAGATATCATCTTGCATTGAATCGTGGCCATTTTAAATCAGACTTAAAATTTTATTATTTTTTCTTAATGTTAATATCGAAGATGAAATAACTTGGGACCAGGATGCATGATATTTTATACAAATGTCTAAAAATGCGCTTTTACTCGGTAACATCTCAAGAATAACCCTCTTTATAATTGAAAATTATTGGCTTCCTTCTTTGTGTCACTAGAAAAAATAGTATTAAATGGTATGTAGTAGTGCTCACTTGATCCCTCATGTTGGTGAGGGGTCGGACTCCCAACCATAAAGGTATTTAGGACCCACGGTGTTTGGGTTCCTATGATAGCATCCTTTTATAAAACAAGATTGAATCACTGTATTTGGTTACTCGTATTATTTGTATATTTGCATTATCTATCTCTTTGAGTGTCAGGCTTCTATTTGGCATGCCTGGTACAAATGTTTTTTAAACAATTTGGTTACTCATCGGTAATATTTACCTCCTTCTTTGGAGAGGAGCACCAAGAAGTTCAAACCCTTATGAGTTGGTACCTGTGTTGAGATGACAATGATAACTGACCAATGAATATATTTCTTATCACATGGAAAACAAGTGTCACTCGCAAATGTTTATCAGCAGAGGTTTAGTTTTATACATATGAGGCCAGTCCATACATTGCTCTAAGTGCTTAGGGATGGGTTTGAGTCTTTCCCATGGAAATGCTGGAAAAACTTGAAATTATAACCTTTCAAGAGAGGATTTGTTACTTCTGACAAAGGAATCAGCACTGTTTAACATACTTTCAGTATGTTGCAAACAAGTACTGGGTGCCCCTCACTTCCTATTTTCTTATTCCTCACATGGGTAGTCTTATTTAATGACCATCTATTTTTCTGTTTATCCTTCATGCTGTTTAAAGAAATCAAAATTTAATCCAGATTATTTTTTAATCTCGTCATGTACGTTGGGAGTTACACATTTTTAGATATGGGTGTGTAATCTTAGTTGATAATCACTTGTTGAGCATTTATCTTTATGCTTCAGCAGTTGTACCATTTCTTTACTCCTAAAATGGCCTGGTAGAGATGCTATGCTGCAGATTTTTTCACCTCCAGTAGATGCAGCTAGCATCAATAACAATTTACAAGTTTTCAGAAACTATCTTCATGGAGTGTTCCTTTTGTTCAACAGTGCTTGAAGTCAATCCTTAGCCCTTTCTCAAAAATGGCAAGTCTTGCTTGTGATATCTGTTCCAAGCTAAGCAGTACGCCAAGAAGTTTATTCCAGATAATATTTTCATGCCTTGGACTCTTTATTGTGCATATTAATTTCTGATAATTGCTACCTTGTGTGTTTTGGTTTTAGTTCTTAGATTCAAACTACAATAATGGAAATTGAATTAGGGATTTTTTAAATGATTAATTTTTTAATTACATATTAAAGTTACAAACATGAGTCCTATCAGAATGAAAAGTTCTGAATATAAAAGTTTGTAAAATGTCTTCCTTTCATAATAAATTACTTCTGTTTGTATTGAAGAACAAATGAACTTGCTTTGAAGCAGCAACATTTTTACTGTAGAAATTTTAAAATAGCAATTTTTTATAATTGAAAGCAGTTACATAATTTTACACTCTAAACAATGTTAAGACAAAACTACTAGTTACAAATTTTTGGTCTTTAACCTAGGATTCCTGTGGTGATTCAAAAATCTTCCAAACTTGGTCATTTTTTCCTGACAATTGTAATAGATGTATTCAAAACTATTTGAAACTCGTAACTTGATACTCAGTAGCATTAGAAAAGTTCTTAATTGAAAACTCATTGAAGTAAACTTG
Source organism: Meta bourneti (assembly GCA_933210815.1). Taxonomy (NCBI): domain Eukaryota; kingdom Metazoa; phylum Arthropoda; class Arachnida; order Araneae; family Tetragnathidae; genus Meta; species Meta bourneti. The sequence goes on along the minus strand of OW119929.1, from coordinate 47,281,937 downwards.
ATATTATCCATGCAATTATGTAATATATAGCTGATTTTAGAATGTATTAAAATTTAAACAATGACACTAAAAATAGAGTATTGTGGCTCATTTAAAATAAGGATTGCATTTCAATGAAGCAAGAAATAAATTCAAGGGAAAGGAAAGCATTATTACATTAATGCTAATCAATGTTAGTTTTCGAATGACCATAGTATAATCTAGTTTAGTGTTTGTTAAACATAGTAAACATTCAGAAGTGTTTAGTAAACGTTTTTGAATATTCATAATAAATTTGTAGGGACTACATTGTCATCCTACGAAAAGATCCCTTCAATATAAGGCTCGAAGATCTGTCATACACTCATTATATCAGCAATTTTCAGTGTGGAAACCATTCATACCACACTTGCCTCGAGAATGTTATGGGAAGTTTTCCATTTATAGGAGTAGCTTACAAGCTGTAGCGTAAAGATCAAGGATAAAATGTAGCAAGCTTTGCACCAATTTTTCAGACTTCTCCCCATTTTTAAAATTCAAAAAATTATCTCTAAAATATTCACAAGAACTTAACATTTTATATATTTTAACCTTTTCCTTACAGCAACCGTCTGGCAATGTAGATGATAGTGGATACTTTTCAGTACAAGTAATAGCAAGTGCTCTTAAAGTGTGGGGTCTGGAATTAATACCATATAGCAGTCAAAACACGCTTGCTGAATTGGCTAGAAATGACCCTAAGTAAGCATGAGTATTTTTACTAAAAAAGACGTTTTTTTCTGCTTTGATTATATTTGGTGTATTCACACAATTTAATTTCATGAAATTAATTTTTTCTAATTACACATTTTTGCATGAAACAATATTTTGATGAGTTTGTTTTCATTTTTGAATTCAGATGCATTTTGTCATGTTTCTCTTAAAATATGTTAAAAATGAACGGTTTTTAAATCTTTATGATTTGCTAAAAATAATTGTATAGTTGGTCTGCAGATTCCATTTTTGAAACGTTTCAGTAAAAATGTCATTGTATATTGAAAACTAAAATATATCCCAGCATTCTAATAGCATAGATGCATGGTCATAGAAAGTAAAATAATTCTTTTTAAGTACACATTTATTTGCTGTAAAGAAAGCATTAAATTTTTATAGAACTTTCTGAAACACTATAAAAATATTGCCTCTTTTTCTATATTACCTTAGTTTTTCAGTTGACATTAATTTCTTTTTTCATAGGTGTCAACGGGCATATATCTGTAACTTCCGGGATCATTGGTTAACTATTAGAAAAATAGGAAAGCAATGGTTTAATTTGAACAGTCTCCTAATAGGCCCAGAACTGATATCAGATACATATTTAGTCTTGTTTCTTGCACAACTGCAAGAAGGAGGTAAGATAATTTCTTATTCTGCTTGCTATTGTAATCAAATGCGTTATTTTGTAATCAGTTCTTTTCTTCAACATTCGTAGGATTTGCTATCAAGTGGTCAAAACACTTATTATTTTGTTTTCATATATGTTAACCAATTCCCTAATCTTCTCTAACTTTCAATTATTACAACATCTTTTGATAATTTTCTTCTAACAATGACCCTCAGATGATATATCTGAACAAGAAGTTTAGTTTACTAATATCTAGATGAAAGAAAAATTCGGCATGTTCAATGAAACTAGGGGAAAGGCCTGGGAGTGCCTGGCTGATTCAGTCGCCTATTCCAAATTTTCCTCATGGTTCAGATGTTGCTTTGTTTCGGCTTCTTACTGGACATGATTCTCTCAATGTCCATTTATTCACCTAATTGTACTTCGTAATTCTGGACGACCAGTGACTACCTAACATTTGGACATGTGTACTGTGGTTTTGATTGTGTTGATCAGTGATATTGGGAAGCAAGAAGGTTAATGGCTTGACTGTCAAATGTCTGGTATTTGTAAATAAGTGAAATTTAGTAATACCTTGATATATTGATTTTCAAGTTAGACAACAACAAAAAAAACTATTTTTATGGGGAAAACTTTAAAAATTGACAAAATTACAATGGATACCAGGTTTAATAACAATGAATAGTAGTTTCAGTAATCTTCATTTACAAAATAGCATACAGAATTACTCTTCCTACATGCACTTGAAAAATAGGACTAGTGAGTTCAACTTTCATGTGCAAACTTTTAACTGATGTGAAAGTTCTAACTAAAGATAAAACAGTTTAGGAAGGCATGCAGAGAAAACTATCGATTGCAATGTGGGACAGATGTATGTGGACAATGTGGGACAGACAATGTGTTGAGGGTTAAAATATTGTGAGCTATATGTCAATCACTAAATGTACACAAATTAAAAACTTAATGTGTGTATTTAAAATTAAACAGAAATATATTTTAACTAGCTGGAAAGAATGTTGCGATAAGAATACAACAGGCTCTAGAAATCACTTATTGCTATTCAAGTATTGAGACATGCCCTTGATATGCTTCATTGTTCATGAATCTCTGCAATTCCAAATGCTTAGTCAATTAATAAATTTCACAACTCAAAAATACCTATGAGTTTTAGCAATAATCTCGCAATAACTCAATTTAACTTACAGCTGAAAACTGCATCTCATCTGAATCACATTAATAATTCTTTACATTAAAAAATTAACATTACTAGTGTTACCAAATGTAGAAAATTACATAATTATTAATAATTTAATTATATTATCGCATGTGCTTTTCCCCACGTTTTCTGTATAAATATTTCTTGTTTTTTCTACTATTTTATCACAAATATAATCACTTGCGTTACTCGTTTCTATACATCTGTCATGATTTAATATATATTGTGCACGAGAAATATCTTGTGAAAGTATCACAATATTTTAAAGACAAACTTTTGACCATGATGTAAGTGGATCACTTTACTCGCTCTCATTGGTTAATGTTATTTAAATTATCCTTGTTATCTCATTGGTTAAATTTTTATTGAAATACTTTCACAAGAAATTGCTCTAAGTAATGCTGATGATAATATTTATGATAAAATAGGAAAGGCTAGCAATATTTATGTAGAAATTTAGGGCTGTCGTGGCTCAGTGGGTATGCCCACTGTGCTAGCAACTTTTGAGTTGTAGATGGCGCTGGTTCGATTCTTGTCAGGTGCGTTCCTCCCTCAATATATTTCTCACTTCTGTGTTAGTAAAACTTCCATTGTGTGTGTCTTTCTATTACTTGATATTGTATGTCCTGTATCTGCGTAGCATGTCCAAATATGGCCCTTGTGCCATAAACCCCCCGATAAACCTTTACGTAGAAACTTATAGAAAACGTGCATGTGCGACAATATAATTAAATTATTAATAAGTACATAATTTTTTATATTTGGCAATTCCAGTAATTTGTTAATTTTTTAGTTCAATTTAGAATTATCAATTGAGATGTAATTTTAAGCTACGAGTTCAATTGTGTTCAATATTTTCTGGGATTACTGAGTTTTTGTGAGATTATTACTGAGATATTTATTTTTGAGTTGTGAGATTTTTAATTGACCAGGGGGGGGGGTAGTTTGAGTTATAAATATTCATGAACAATGAAGTATAACAAGGGCATATCTCAATGCACCCTCCTTATTTAGGATTACTCCAGAAAATATTGATAAGCACTTGATACAATAAGTGATTTCTAAAGACCAATGTTTTTTTCTCAATGGGTTTCACAGCTAGTCTAAATATAACTTCAACCAATGATAGAGTGAGGATGAAAAGTGATCCTACTATAGAAAAGGCAAAGTTGTCACACAACTTTGCCTTTTCTGTAGTAGGATAAAATAAGATTTATGAAAAAAGTTTATCCATTAGTAAATATGGCAAATGTTTGCAGGTTTTGGTATTTAAGTTTTCCTTCTTCATATTCAGGATATTCCATATTTATTGTTGATGGTAAACTTCCTGAGTGCTCAGCGGATAAGTTGCTACTTCTTCAGCCTGCTGTTCAACTTCAGAAGCCTTGTCTAATAAGTGAAATGAGAGGTGCACATAATTTTGGCCCTCAAGAAGATGAAGATAAAGCTCTGAATGACACATTAAATAGAACCCTGGCTGAGTCTCTTCAGATAGAAAATGATTGCTTACAAGCAGCATTATCTATGAGCTTATCTGGTAAGAAAAAATACTGTTACTTGCTTTACAGGATCTTATTGAAAAAAATTGTAAACTCAAAATGTAAGTTCTGAAGCAATGGAAAATAAATTTTCCATTCTCAAAGCTTGTTTTTCTTTTATCTGTTTAGTGTAATTACAGGATTGCCTTCTATCAAACAGGTTGCATATTTTCAGATAACTTGTCTAACAGGAGGCATCAATGAACCCATTTCTGTTTTGCAGTTGACAATTTTTAATGCTAAACTAAGTCTAGGATTAATTTTCGCTCATTAGCAAAGAATAACCATAGATCAAACCTAATATTAAACAAAATGAATCTCATAGATCAAAATAAATCTCATAGGACTGGCATTCTAGATGGCCTCCATCTCATGCCAAAGTTCTGTCGATGAGCAGGGAGCGTGCAGGCCCCGGAAGAAGCGGAATCTGTCGTGCATTGAAGAAGGCTTGTACATTCCGAGCAACATGTGGACGGGCATTGTCTTGCTGAAATACAGCTCCAGGAATGCGTTGCAGGAGGGGTAGGACTTTGGACTCCACAACTTCCCTGATGTAGCGCCCGCTGTTCAGGGTCCCTATAATTTGAAGTATGCGGGATCACCCATGATATCCAATAGTGCCCCAGACCATAACGCCAGGCATTCATCCAGTATGATGCTGAATAGGACACTCCGAGATAAGGTGTTCACCTCTTTAGCATCTGACGAGTACACGTCCATCGTTATAGTCCAGATTATAGCAGGACTCTTTGAGAAGACGACTTGTTGCTAATCGGCACGCCATTGACTGTGTTGGTGAGCTCATTGTAGCCAGAGGCATCGGTGGTTCAGCGTCAGGGGAATCCTTGCACGTAGCTCATGGCGCAGCAGACGTCGACGAACCGTGGGGGCAGACAATGACACACCTGTAGACGTGCCCCAATGTAATGCCTTGGTTTCAACTTGTCTTGTTCTCCATGGTCCATCTCTTCCACACACGCATCACTGTTGTGGCATTACGCCCCATGCGAGTGGCGATTTCATAATACGAAAGTTACCCTCACGGAGGCCGATCATGATCGTGTGACGCCATTAGTTGCTCATAGGGCACTCTGCGTTTTTGGCGAGGCATATTGACTTCTAATCAATCATATACAGCAGTCAAACAACGATATACACATTTTAATGCACCTTTACAGTGCTTTTTATACACGGCTCACTTAGAAGTTTAGAGGGTGTTTCTCGGCCCACTCATGCATGATCGCTTTGTAAGTTTTGTTTAATTTGCACAATTCGTTCATGGTGTTGCAATTTTCACAAACAGTAGTGTATATGCATGATTTAAAATATTCCATGGCATGAGTCGGTAAACATACAATTTTCAAACTTGATATGTTTGCAGAAATACACATGAATTGAAATCAGAGTGCTGATTTAAATCAAGTGATTTTTACTAAAAAAAATCATGATGTTCATCGAACTTAAAAATTTCTTTTTTATATGGGAATCCTTTGTCTTAGCTACTTTTCTGTGTTTTTGTTACTAACGTAAAACCATCAATTATAATCTCACAAATAAGTTTTTATTATTAGAATTCCAAACTGCTTCATCTAGTAGAAGTCTTTCAACGTCTGAAAATGCTGCCAGGGGCTTTCAAACATATGGACAGCAATCTGCTACTTCACCTGACAGAGGTATGCTTACATCTATTGTTTATTAGTAAATTCAAATAAAGTGGTACCCGCTAGTGTTAAATCCTATAACTGGTTCCCAAAGTGTGATCCGACAAGGTTTCAGGGGGCCCATGGAAAACATGCAATAGTTCCCTAGCTAAAATAGAGAACTTTCAAGAAAAATAAAAATATATCATTTTCTCCATTTCTTTTTGTTCTAAAATCTAAAGCAGTTATAGGAGATTTCAATATTTATTGATTTGAAATAGACTTGAAGTAAAGAATGATTTAATATTGAAATTATCACATTAAACCAAACATTTCATGAGCTGATTTCTAAAAAGAGCTTATCATTGTTCACATAAAGATAAAGCATATATTTTGATATGAATATTATAATTTGGGAAATTAAACCTGTTGATTTTTATAAGTTTTAATTAAGAAATAAGAGTGTATAATATTAACTTTATTTTATTTCACTTTCTGTTTTCAGAACTTTAAATTTTCATTAATCCTTAATGAGGTTTTAATATATTATAATCTCTATATTTAACATGAATCTAATATTTTACCTCCAATATTAAGGTGAAAAAAGTTTGGTCTTAAATTTAAGGTGGTTTTTGAAGACCCTGAATCTAGGTTGTAGCTGCTGGGACAATTAAAACTGCTATTAAAATGATTACCTAAGATTAGATTTTACTACTTTTTTGTGAATTTATGCAACTAAACTACTATTTCACAAGTGCTTTGACTGTGATAGTCCTGTACCAGTCACGTCATTGTTATAATGAGATTCCTACAAGAAAGCTGTTGACCTTGGGTCAGTCGATTTTTGAAAAGGTGGGAACCTTGTTAGAAGGCTCTAACCCCTAACAAGGTGTTATCACTGCTGTTGCTTTCATCACCAAACTATGAACAGAATCCATGCTTAAGACGCCTATTGTGAAAGAGCTTTGTTTATATTATCACCCATTCTCTGATTTAACTTTCAAAACTACTAACTCTACTTTAAACTCCTGGGGGCCAAATTATATAGCTGATTATTGTCATTGGCAAGACAAAATCTCATGTATTTGATTTATTCACAAGTATCTGTTATCAGTAGTTCTGCCTGATTTAGTATTGCGTTTATCATTAACGCTTGCTAATTTGTAAGATTTAGCTATACAATGTATAAATTTGGCTGAATTGTAAGATACTGATATATGGTAAGCTTGTGTACTTTATGATAAAATTTAAAAATGCATATCAAATTTTACATGTTTTCAAGAGACTCGATACATGTTTTCAAAAGTTGCAACTACTACATTTTCTCTTTAATTCCTATGGGAAAACATTCTGCACTATGGACACTATTGAAAACATTAATTCTCTAACACTAAATAAATTACCCATTCTCAAAGCATGGCCAAATATGGCCCTTGCGCCTTAAAACCCCCAAACCAACTGACCCATTCTTAAAATTAATTTTATTGTATGTTTTCTGACAAGTCACTGATATCAAGTTAGTGTCACAAAATCAATTGCCTTTTGAGTTTCCCATTTCTGCCCCTAAAAATTTGCTGAAAACACCATTTTTGAAAGCTGCCAAATTAGCCATTATAAACTCATAAGATAATGTAAAAGTGCAGAATATTATGGATTTATGTATAATGTGCTTTAAAATGATTACTATACACTTCATAGTTCTATGCATGTTATATACCTATACAAATTGTGAGATTTTCAAAATTTACATGTTAGCGAATTTGTAAATACGTATATGTACATTAGTGCTCACAAGAATAATTAATTATTTATACTAAAAAATGAACTATTTTCCATGTGTTTTTATTTAACCATTCTCAAAATATTAATGCTTTTAAAGTTAAATAGATTTTCCTTTTTGTATTTTGACTCTCTGTCCTTGTCCTGGGGTTTCTGTATCTCAGTGGGTTTGCTCACTGTGCTAGCAACCTGCAAGTTGTAGGCAGCATAGGTTCGATTTTTTCCCTAGGTGTATTTCTCCCTTCTGTATCAGTAATACTCCCCTTGTATATGTATGTCCATTTACTTGATGTTTGGCACAGCTTGGTCAAATATGGCCCTTGTGTCATAAAACCCTACCAACCATTTTTGTCTTTTGATTCCCAGTGAAGTGTTTTCAGGTGTTCGTTTGTGAATTATGCAATTTGTTGATATGCATTATCATTGACAATCTTTCAGTGTGTTTGGCAATTCTAGTCTCTTGCTTTTGATTGTTTAATATTAATGACAATTTGGTGATCATGATTAAAACCTTTTTTATATGAATTTGAACAGTAAGGGTTTCTATCTATCAGAAGAAAATAAGCATCAATAACTGCAATTTGATTTTCCTTGGAGAAAGTGACAAGTTTTTTCATTGCATACTGTTTTTATTCTGAATCCATAAGGAATTGTTCTCCCTTTAAATTAAATGACTCAGATGCTTTAGGCTTAAGACCAAATTGCATAACCGCAAGCTCATAAACATGTTGGTCTTTTACTGTTCTCTGGTGCCTTTTAAATTTGGAGCAATAGTTCAAGACTTTTTTCAAGTATTGACTCATAGTCAATAACTTTTTCTGTTAGCATATCCAACTACTCTTTTAGAAGGGATGGTTTGTGAAAAAGGGTCTGAAGAACTTGACTCATCGATACAGAACTTTAAATTTAACTCCTGTTAAATACATTTGAATGAATGAAAATGCTTATTGCTAGACAGGCTAAAGGACCAATCTTCGTTCACCAATTTCAAAAACGTTGGCAATTGTGTTGTAAATTTGACCAACAGCCCATAGTGTTGCTCCAGTGTGACATCAATTCAACTACCTACCTTACCACCTGCTTCCAATTTTTCAAAAACATGCATAAACTTTCCTTAAGAGTGAAAGTAACTTCTTAATTCATTCATATATCATAAGAAAATAACCTGTTCCAGTGAGACCCAATTGTCTTCAATATGTTTGTATAGAAGTTAAAACAAATTTACCCTTAAAAGTAATTGATTATCTATTATGAAATATTAATGTTTATATAGCTTAATCTGTTGGCATTTTTTCAGAAATGAGTGAACAAGAAATGATTGAGGCTGCAATTAAAATGTCTATGGAAACTACATGATAAGAGGACTATTGGTACACCAACTTTCTTAAACTATATATCTGTCACTGAAAGTGCTTTCATTTATTGTATATGAATTTACTTTATTTCAAGGTAAAAATTATTATTTTTTTAAAATTTAATATAACCTGTATAGATTTGTGCCAGCAAATGTCATTATTTTCAATACTATGACTTTGTTTTATGTGTAAATAAAATATTGCATTTTATGCTAAATACTTATTAATGTAATGTTATGTTTCATTTTTTCACTCATAGAAGTGTATTCTAAAAAGTACGTGTTATCTTTCAATGTGTTATTTCGTGAAAAATGATCAATTAATTATATTTACTCAAATATTTTAATGATTGAAATATATAATTTTTAATCTCAAATTATTTTGTTTTGTTATCGTAGTTTGAATACCTGTCTTTCAATAGCAGTTCATTAGTTGAATTTTGGTAAATGTTCATTTGCTTACAAATTTTTTGCTGTTACTTTTTTTAATAAAAATCATTATTTTATATTTAAATGATTTTGTATCTCTAAGTTCACCTTTTCTGAAAAATTTAGATTTGTGTTAAATATTTTTCTTTTTTTACATCATAGTACTTAGTTGTAGACATTGAAAAATCATCTTAATATTTGTCATTTTCAAATATGCATGAAATTTTAAAGCAACGTGATTTTTTATAATTAATTTTTTTCAAAAGATGCACTTGTGACTATTTTTTACTTGTTTCATCCAAAAAGATTTTATCTACCTTGTAGCCTAAAAACACATTTTTCATGTGAAATAAATAACATTTGTGAACAGTTTTATACAGGCATTTACTTTTCATTTCTTGTTTTTATGTTATCATTTCCCTTGTTTAATTTTTGCCAGACTACCTAAGATCTGTTGGTCCATTACCTATCGTTTTTACACATTCGTAAAAGGAAAATGTTACATTACATGAAAAAAGTAAAAAAATTGTACATCTACATAATAAAGGCTTTCATTTCAGTAGCGTGATGCAAGGAGATAAGAGGCATGTGAATCAATGACACACAAAAATATGGAAATAAAATACAAAATTAGATGACTGGTTTTGTAAAATTTTCAAATAATACTTAAATGTTAAAAGTTTTGTTTTACTACAAAGTTCAAGGTAGAACATGTAATATTTAAGTAATACAATTAGTTTTAAAAGTTTATGCAATAAGTTTACAAAAGTACTAGTAAGTGGTGTACAATTCTTTTTAAATCTTTTTTCGTGTTTTGATTTTATCACTACTGTTATAGTCCTTATAGTTTGTATTTGTGAATTGTAGTACTATTGTAGAGAATGCACTCTGAAATTTAATGCTTTATTGAAATATACCAGTGATTTTTTTCTTTAAAGTTGCATACTATGCTATATTTACTTGTTGCATATTTGAATGTTTTATGGTATAAAGGGGCTAAATCTGTCTAGCTACTATATTTAGATAATGCTTCTACCACGATGCTTTCAAAATCCTTTAAAAAAATTCCCTTTTCAAATTTTTTGCGAACTTATATTACCTGACCAACTTAATTTATTTGAATGCAAGAGATAAGTACAATTGTAACTTGTTTTATTCCAGAATTGTTTCTATCCATTACTTAATTTGCAGATCCTTGACTTAAAGATTAAAAAATTCCAATTCAATACCTTCATATAATATTTTAACCCCTAATTGATTCCTTGTTCTACATAACTAGTATGTGTTGTTTGTCATAAAGGTTAAAAAAATCAAAATTGCATAATTGTAACTCTTACTAATGTCTAAGTATTGAAGTTTTTCACAAGTCAATTGTTTAAATTAGATGTGTACATTTAAATCAGTTTTATTTAATATCCCCAAGAGCATATTTAAAAATATATGCAGCCCTAACTATGTCCTAATCTGTGCAGCATTAGACTAATTCACAAAAAGATTTAAAATTAGTGTTGCATTTTAATGTTGAATATGAAATCATTTTTAAAACTGATTATTTGTTTATCTATATCATCTGATTAGACATTCAAACTTGTGAATGTTGTCTTTCAAATCAGGCAGTATCTTCTGATTATTTAAATGCAGATTGTAGTCACTCTATTTATATATTAGAATTATTTATACATTAGTATGTATTTGCACACATACATTAGAACTTTGTTAATCTACCACTACAACAGCAAGTGAATTAAGGTTATTGAGAAAATCTAGGCAGTAAATTTATCTGCATTAACAAAATGACCCAGAGGAAATGTTCAATCTATTTCTGATAACATTAATCCTCTGAGGGTCATGTGCATATTTTCTCACCATTTAATGTGCAGTTTTCGAACAATGAAATGCTTCCTAGTATTCTTTCAACCAATCGGCATGGTTATTTAGATGTGTTGTGGGGGTAAAGCAATACTACACTACTTGAAAATCTTGCTACTCTCAGGGTTAGAAATTTTAAATAGCAGTTTGGTTTTAATTTAAAAAGCAGTAGTGTATCTAAAAGCTTTGTAGGAATATTTGCATGTTTTGGGGTTTAAAAATCGTTATAAAATAGGGCATACAAAATTATGCTAAAAATAAAAAGAAATATCGATGTAATCAAAGCTATTTTTTACTGCATTGCTGGGCATAAAAGAAATGCATCTCATTGATGTTAATTATTTACAATAGATACTATTTAGTACTTTGGCATATTCAAATTGCATGCAGATGCAAAACTAAACCGCAAATAATATTCTTTGTATAATCTCAGTTTTTCAGATAAAATTTTTTTCTTAATCAAGTGCCTAGGTCATTTCCTGCTTATTAAAAAAATTCATTGTGCATAATGTCTGTTAGATGCAATTTCTCCCTCATGGTTCTGTAACATTTCATAGTTCAAGACAACTGTTTCATTATTCTTTCACATTATGTTCCTTCTCCAATCAGAAATTTTCCCTTTTTTGACTAGAACTTTTCACATTAGTCATTCTATTGTTTTCCCATATGAAATTATGTGAACTTTAAAAGTTATGAATTGTCCACTGTAGTATGCGAAATTCACTTGTTTTGAGAAACATTTTTTAATTCTAAGAAATTTATTCTATTCTTATAGAAATGTGTTTACTCTCAGTGAGATTGTTTATGATTTGATACCTAGTGTTAAAAGAATTACATTCAGAGTGAATTCCTCACTCTGAATGTAATTAATCGCTTGTTTGCTAATTTTATTTGCTTTCACTATCTTTGTGTGGATAGTGATTGGCAAGAATGTAAAAATTAAGTAAGGATAAAATAATTCTAAAATTGGTGCTTAAAAAATAACAGAAAATACAGTATATCCATGTTTTTACCATGCCATTACACTGTCATTTTATGCAAAATATTTGTCTTCCAGTTTATAAGAATACTTTCATCTTCTATCCATTTTAATATCAATTCTGATCTGTGGTTTGATTAAATTGTTTTGAATTTTCAACACTTCACATTCTAGTTAGTGCCTATTGATAAAAATACTATGCAATTTAGAAAATGAATTACTTCAGTAAACATAAAATTCTTACTGGACTGTGTTCATTATATATAATTTTGTAAAAATAAATTATGAATAAATTTTTTTACTTAAAGCTATGCATTGATTTAAATTTTTTGCTGAAAAGGAATTTTAAAGTAATCAAATATGGAGATATCACAAATGAAACCTAACTCAAAAAAATGAAGCAACATTTTGTCTTTAACCTCTTAACAGTTTCTTTTTTCTGCCATATTGTGTCCAAAAATAAGCACATTTTTGATAAACAATTTTGTATTCAAATCGATTATATAAATTCAAATCAGCAGTCAAAACTGTTACAAGTATTGAATTGCATAATTTATGATAATTTTTAATTATAGCGAAAAATTGGCATTTTTACTTAAAGTTGGCTTTTCCGAACAAGAACTTTTAAGAACACTTGACAGAAATGGATGTGAGAAAAAAAAGAGCATGCATTTAATACTTACATTTTTATTTAATTTCAAAACTCAGCTTTTGTATGATAAATTTTACAACATGGAGATAAGCAGAGTCCTATATCACAATCGAAACAAAAATATCTGCTATTGTTCCTTTTTGAGCAACACACAAAGCACTGCCTCGTCGGTCTCAATTTCTTTACGGTGGGTGGAATCACTTCTAAAAAGTGTCTTTCAGTCAATTGTACAGGATTCGGCAAAATTCCTGGTCATCCTTTTTCTCATTCACAGTTCCATGCCTTTCGATCGCGGCGGTGCTGGAGGAGGATTACTAATATCAATTTCACAAAAGTTCCGCACCTGTGTTAGATCATCGGAACTTTCCGCTTCCTCATCACTGGAGAAGTCCGATAACAAACTTTCACAACTTCCAGAATCATTTAGAGAAATTTCTGATCCAGTATCAGAATTATATTCTGTTATGAGCAGCTCACTGTCACTAATTCCCTTTTATTTTAGCACAAAATTCAAAAGAAATAGTATTCGCAACGTGTGATACACTACACAAGTGAAAACAAAATTCACTCCTCCCGCATAAACGAAAAGCATTAAAACCGGTGTACGCTTGTTTTGCATTTCAATCTTTACTGGACTACTAGAGCTATCTATTAAAAACATTGCAAACGAAAAGTTGAAAAGCCGGGCAAATCATTGGATTGGCGTAGAAAAATAAGATGCCCGAGTGGCGTACAGGCAAATCAGAAAAGTGACCTTTCGCAGCACCCGAGCAGTGTTCGGGCAAAACTGTTAAGAGGTTAAATAGTACATTAAAAAAGCCTAGTATATTGGGTATCAGTTTAAATTGAAATAGTACCTAACTTCCAAAATGTATTGCTCATTCAAAGCCTGTTTCACAAGCCTTCGTTTAAAATAAAAATGCTGAATTGAATAAAAAATTTTGAAGATCAAGGATAATGTGAGCCAATTAAACATGACAGGCAGGATAGAAATTAGGGGGAAGAAGTCAGGCGTTCACCCTTCAAGCAGCATGCCCGAATGTGGTTCAGAAGGGTTTGTGTGGTGGATTGTAGACTCGAAATATTTTGAGGAACGAGATGTCCTGGAGTCAGGGTGATGTCTGAATATTTAAGGGGTCTGTCACTTGCTGATTGAATTTTTTTACCTGTATTCGTGCATGCTGCCTGGAGAGTTAATGGCACCTAAACATTTGCCCTCAGTTGCCAAAATATTCTACCTGGGTGCAATTTTAAATGTATTTTGTTATGTATAAACAATTGACTTAAAACCTGGACTATCTTTGATGTGTCCATTCAAAGTAAGTAGATAGTGTAGGAGGAAGAATAAATCGTTGATTGGTCGGAACTTGCACCAAACAAGTGAAACCCATCCAAACATTTTAGTTGCAAAAATACAACTGATAATTTCGAATCTTGGACTTGGAAATTAAATCAGGGTTTGTACACCTGGAAATGGATGTTTTCCCCAAGTACTGGAAAACTTCTGGAGAATTTAAACGAGTTTAAATGTAGATTTTCATGTCTAGCAGACATGAAATGTGTTCATAAAAAACAAATTGGGTAACAGGCCAGAAAATTAAAATTTGTTTAACTTATTATGATTTATAAAAATATATTAAAATTTCCTCCCCTTATTTTAAATTATTGTTTTTTAATTTAGAATTTTAAGAACAATGGATTTGTACCATGAAATACAATTTAAATGAAAGAATAAAAGTAACAAAACCCAATGATAACTTATTGCTTCAGTCTCAAAAATTTTCCCTGCTAAATTTTCTAAATCTTTATATATATTAATGTTTAACATAAATCAATACTATCTAGGATCTACTGTGATTTGCTTGTCTTATATCCAACAAGTTTAAATATGTAGAGGCAGTGAATGAATAAAAATCATTAAAATCTGATTTTTATGATTTTAAAAGAATCGTGATTTTTTTCATACCCTGCTCACATGGTTTTTGCACTCACTGATTTAAAAATGAGTTAATTTAAATGGAAAGATGTCTGCTTTACATGTATAAGAGTAGCAATCATTCAAATATCTTACAGAGACGAGATTTTTTTATATACATGTTCTATATACAGCTAGATATTGTTCATAGAAACCCTGCCATTGGGTCATCTGGTCTTTGTCGCTTGATGAAATAAGCTTCCATTTCCTCCTCTGTGGGACCTTTCACTTCATACATGCTGTTATATGGTCTCTTCCTTTCATCCATTGCTAGCAATTCATCTGCCCTTTTTTGACTTAATTCTTCATTCTTTAGAGCCTGCACACAATACATTCATATAATTAAAAACTACCATACTAATTTTTTATTTTAAGAGAAAGATAAGTATTTAGGGATTTGTGTTGGAGGTTCAGATTTGCATGTAAAATTGGATTGATGGAGATAGATTTTCCATATATTAACTATTTTTAGAGATTCTTAAAGGTAATCTTTTATTCAGGATTCAATCTTAAATATTTTTGTTAGTTGAATAACTCACTCAGCTTACCAGTTATTAAAAACTTACTGTAACATTAATAAAACTGGCATTAAATTTAAGAACAATTTCAGAGGTTCTTTTAGATTCTAACAGTTAATAAATTTCAAACTCTTGGTCAGAAAAATATTAATTGATGACCTGAAGAAAATTAAATATACCTGCTGTCCCATATAAATTTAAAAACAAAATCTCAAAATGACAATTCCATTGTCATAACATGATTAAATTTTTAGCAGCAGCATTAGGCATATTAAAAGATGAATCTAATAACCAGTAAAATTTTGTACTTGAAACATTTCAAGCATCGAATGCCTGTTTCCAACAGAATATTTGGAATATATAAAACTTTTGATGAATGTGAAAAAAATATTTTAGAAAATTAACTCAACTTTTCTTTAGTTCTTTTGTAGATAGTTTGAAGCTTTTATACTTGAATTCGGCAACAATTTTATGCATTTATTTTATCAGTACATGATCAACTGTTCTAAAACCAGAAGTATGAAGATTTTTTACTTTGCACTTGGACTGTCTTTGCAGGCAATTTTTTCCTAATATGTATTTTTGTTTAATTTTCATGCATAATAGAAAGAGCCATTTAAGTAGAGGAAACTGTAATTTTGTAACAGATATCAATAACTATATTTATGGAATGACTTTGAAAAAAGTGTTAAAAAAATGTAACGTGAGTAAAAACTTAAGATTTTTTAATTCTTTTATAAAATTCTGCATTTAAAATTTTCACTTTTCCTCTTGCTTAGTTTGAAGCCTAAGAGTAACTGAAAAACTTGTGATTTTAATTCCTGCTTTTCTTAAAAGATAGAACACATTTAAGTTTGTAACGTGAGTCACACATAACCTGCCATTAGATTAAATATTGTGCATAAAGTATTAGCTTTCATTTTTCAATAAAATTTGAAATGCAAACGATTTTTGTGAGATTTATTTTATTAAAGCTTGTTTTTTTATCTTTATACAATATAAAAATTATTTGGCAGCTGCATAAAGGCAAAGAAAAATTAAAGCAAGAAGGAAATTATGATGATTATAAAGAAAGAACCGTCTTACTATGAAATAATACCGATGTAGAAGCGAAAAATCAATGAATATGTCACTAGCTGTACAAAAGGATTTAAAATCGAAAGATAAAAAAGTTAAAAATATCGCGGTTTAAGGAACAAAGAAACACCCCATTTGTACAAAAATGCTAACACTTTTGGCAAAGTTATGACCCCAACTAAACGTGGTTTAGCACACTACGTCGTCAAGAATTTGTAGTGAAGGAATTGTTTAGCAGCATTTGTAATGTGAGTTTAAATAACAACCACATATAAACTGAGTTTTTCATAGATCTATACTTTTTTTATTTAATGTTAAAACAATTTGGAATCAATATAATTTTCTTCGGATTTTTAATGCACATAAATATGTTTATAGAGAATAATTTAACTTTTTTAATTGCAATTTCTTTCATTAATAAGCAATTCTCAAATATATAGATATATAAAGTTGATTTTAGCACAGATTAAAATTTCAAAAACGATATTAATATACATTTATTTGACAGAATTCATAAATGTAACACGAGTCACAATAGTATGTAACATAAGTCACAAAAAAATCGTATTTCATTTTTCTTAGATTTGACATGACCTAGTACTCTCAGTGAAGCATCCAAATTTTTTTGCCCTATTAACTTGTTTTAGAAGAGAAAAGCTGTCATTTTTGAAAGTCTAAAAACTGATGTCCTTTTTTTGTAACCAGTCCATATTGCCATTGGGGAAACTTAATTCACACTTAAGTTACAAATTATGACACAGATGGTTTAGGGACATATCAATGAGTTTATAAATAAATTTTTGTTTAGTAATCTTAATCCATTCTTTCTTTACGTGAAATTTAATATTGAAAATTGATGTCTGATTGTAACGCGAGTCACATGGAATTAAAATTAAGGAAAATTACAATTCTGATTTTGTTTACTATGTTGAGGAAATCATCTAAACAGGGCTGCTTCTTTAAAAGTATATCAAGTTTTGTTCTAAATTATACTGTGGTATATAAAAAGAACAATACCACAAAAAATAATAATTTCAATTAATAGTAAAAATACAGTTTATATTCCCTATGGTGTGTGAAAAAGTACATTAAAAAGAAATTAAAATCTCTTCTGATAATTGGCAGGGTGAAATTTTGCAAGATAGGGAGTTCATTGAAAAAGCCTTCAAGGGAAGATAAAATTCTGAATACCACCATCTGTTTAGATATGCAGAATTTGGTTGTACATGTTTAATTAATTACAACTTATGGAATCGAGCAATTTTTCACGTGGTTATTCACTTTTCCTGCTCAATTGTTAATTGCACTTTTTCTGTAGAAAAAGACCTGATTAAAACAAATATTACCTTTTTCAATTTCTTTTCGGTTTCATCCTCTGAATTTTCAGAGCTGGAAGTATGATGCTTCCTCTTATTTTTCTTTTTATGCTTCTTATCTTTTTT
Organism: Meta bourneti; assembly: GCA_933210815.1. Taxonomy (NCBI): domain Eukaryota; kingdom Metazoa; phylum Arthropoda; class Arachnida; order Araneae; family Tetragnathidae; genus Meta; species Meta bourneti. The sequence continues at coordinate 47,264,106 of OW119929.1, read as the reverse complement.
CTTTACTTTCTCTACACTTTTTTCTTTCACCTGTCGAAAGAAAACCAAGTTCACATTAAGTAAAATTTTAAAACATGGAAATAATTTCAAAAATTATGTAACAAATTCTAAGATTACTTACATAATCAGATGAAATCCTGTCATTTGAAGACACTTCATCTTTACTCACTAGTTCACTTGTGGCTGCTTGTTGCTCAAGTAAAGATAAGGATGATGACTGAAAATAAAACAGATTTTAGCTAACGTTTGTATATAAATGTAAGTTATATATCCCATGGTAGTGGTAAGCAATTCACGTCAAACATTTTGATTTAACATTGAAAAATGCATACTGAAGTCTCTTCTCGTGTGTGTGTTAGTCAAGGCAACACCTTTTGAAAACTAGAACTTCTCAAGTTAATTTGAAAGACATCAAAACAAAATCTGTATGTATTATTTTTATTTCACGATATGTGATTTATGATAGAATGAAAAACAGAATTCAATAATTAGCTGTTAGGAATGGAAGACAATATTAGGGACTGCATAAACAAATGCAAAAATGGCTTCAAGAGACCAAGCCCCAAATCAATTTTCTAAAAATAAAAATTGATTTTATGAATCAAGCACATTCTAATTTCAAAAACAAAAATAGCAAAACTTACTTCTTGCACAGCCTCTTTTCCTGCAGTGCCAGTGCAGTAGGAATTCTTAATGAAGGAATGGCAACACCTGTAGCCCCAACTAAAATCACTCCAATATGATCCCCAAACAGACTGAAAAACATTCAAGATACAGGTTATTTTGTGTGGGATTGCTAAATCCTTTTTTAAATAGAATATGACAACATGTGAATGTTGAATTTTATTAATTTAGTCGAGAGGTCATCAAAAAGTTTTTTAAAATACGGAATAATACAATCTCACTACAACTCCAATATTGATGCAATTATTTTCTAATAAACTGTTAAATTAATGTCAAATATTCCCTATATAAATGGTAAATTAGAACTGGGCAATGTAGATATGTGTAATCAGCAGGGTTGTTATAGGCGACGTTTTGCTATTTTTTTAAATTTAAGCAAAATCGTCTCAAAACCTATTTTAAAAATTTTGGTGACTTTTTTTGAAAATTCACCAAAGGTCAACGAAAATTTAGACCCCTTTTTTAAACTACTAGAAAACGGAAAAATATTTGGATTTTTCTTTAAGGAGAAATTTTTCAATTTAAAAGTTTTGGCACCGTCGTGGCAACCATGAAAGAAAAGCATCAGAATCTTTGGTAGCTAGATTGTCATGAAAACTGCATGGCAAAATACTTAGTTTTTAAATTTAAATTTCTTGGCGAGATCTTCAATGTCTGTTTCATACTTAATACATTGTGTTTTATCCGATTCATTTTGTATCTGAGCAACTAAAATAGGGTTTACGAGGAGACTTAGTTGGCTACTATTTTTAAAAATTTATGCTATTTAACAAGTACTTTGGCTGTCACAACCCTGAACCAGAAGTAGAGTGTAAGAATAGGAACACTGGAAAACATTTTTGAACAAGTGTCCAACGTTAGAAAATTCAGTTTGTTACTCTAGTCTTTTTTCGATGTTGCTGGTGATTTTAACAGCGCACAACCTTAACTTTACCCCTAAATAAAATAACCAACCATTCACAGTTGAAAATATTTTTCTCTGAGGATTTATATTGGTTCAGGATTATTATATGCTAAGCTGTGAAGGAATAGAAAATTCATATCCATTATGCTATTTGTTTAATTTTTTTTACAAATTTGTAAAAATTATAATTATATTCAGTACTTACAGTATGATTATTTACATATACATCTTCTTCATATTTTGATCTCACAATTGCTTTTTCAATGCCTTTAATTATCTGTCCTTGCCTTGAGTATTCAACATAATCTTCCTAGATGACAAAAAATATATATTTAAATTATTGGTAGAAAGAAATGTACCTTTAAATACCCAGATTTTTTAAACATTGAAAACATAAGAAAAGAACTCACTGTTTGGGCAAAAATCAACTGCTTAGGAGGTGCTTCAAGATACTCCTCTCCTCCATACTTTTCCACAATACCACCTTTTATGCTGTCTTTAACTTCTTCCTTCTTTACTTGAAATTCTTGATGAAGCAATTCAGCTTTAGTGGGTTCAGCCAGTAAATTGACTTCAACACCTTTTTCATAGGCTTGCCAAGCGAACACTAGATCAAAAGATAGAATATTTAAAAAGGATGAGGTATTTGTATATTGGTTTTTACATCTAATAACATTTTATTTATACAACTATAGATAATTTTTTTAAGATAAAAAAACTTGAGTGGATATACACATACATCAATATTAGATTAGATTAAGGTTCCAAATGTATTTTGGGGGTTCTTGGATGTGAGTAAATTTGGAGTTAGTAGTTAGTGTTATTAGAGCAATTCTACAAGAAGCATGCATTTGCCACTTTCTTGGTAATTTTAGTGATCTCTTAATGTCTTGTTACACAATTTCAGGGCTGCCACAACCTAAGCACTTATGAAATATTAGGTTTAGTAGCATAAATTCTCAAAATAGCAAAATTAGTCTTCTCTTCGCAGCATATTTCAGCAACAGTTTCAGTTGCCCAGATACAAAATGAATTGGCCAAAACACAAAATGTGTTATTTAAAAATGAAACAAACGTTAGACTCGCAAAGAAATTTCATTTTAAAATAAAATAAATACTTTCTTAATATGAAATCTGAATTTCCTACACTGTCTTAATAGACAGAAGCATTCCTATTTCAATATTAAACTTGAATTATAATTTTTGGATTGTTATAAAGAACCAACTTAGCAAACTTTTGTGGAATAAAGACATTAGATCACCAATTTGGCAAGCACAACATTTTATAAAGTGAGACTATTCACTATTTATAGTAATGACATAATCAATGGTGAAAATCTGAGACAGAAATATTCATATTATTGGTTAAAAAACAGGGGGACTTAATTTTGGTATTTTGTGAATTTTCAAAAAAATAATGCCAAAATTTTCAGAAAGTCTCCAAAACTTTGAAAATAGAAGCTTTAAAAAAAATTATTTAAAAAGATATACCTAGTCGCCAAGGTTGAAATATAGTACCAAAAAGTTGCCTGTGGCAGTCTTTTAATTTTTAGAACAGTTTATCGTCAGTTATTAGATTTCAGTGCTTAATAATTTGTTCTCCAAAAGCATTTCCTCTTTTCAGAAGACATGCAGACAAATCAGCAGATACAGGAAAATGTCTAGCCCAACTTTAGCAAATAATAAATACACTTGTAATCAATAAGAGGATGTACATAAAAAATTCAGTATTGAGTTTGAAAAAATTGGCATCCTTGATTGGGGAAACCAAGTTATTGGGTAATTATGAAAACTCTTAAGTCACCAGTCTTAATTCTCTCCATCCAGTGTTTTCTACATTATTTAAAAACTTTTAAAATGCAGCATGTACTTCTTGACTTGTGGCACTTTAACACCAAGGATGCAATATAGTAGGTCAGTAGCAATTTTAGAACAAGCAGAGACATCACATTTCAGGTTACTTTTCATTCAATCATATGATAGAGGCTCTTTGCATTACAAAAAAAGTAGTTTGAAAATCAACTATATAATTTTAAGGTTACAAGCTAAATCCGGGTTTTGCCTTTACAAGTGCATAGATGAAATGAGAATAAAAATATGCTTACATTGTGTTTGACTGTGCTTAGATGTATCTCCAGTATAACGAACAAAATTGTCTCCAGCATAATTCAATCTGTAAAATAGCTTTAAAATTAAGAACATGACTAAGCTAACACTAAAGAATGACTTATAGTGATATTCGATTTGATTAATGTAGATATAACAATAAAAATAAATTTGAATATAAATGTCTAACGTTTAGTTCATGAACAATCCAGAATTCAAACCCATTAAAATGTCAACATAGTTAGCAAGGTCAATTTAGGAAATTAATTCATTATAAGTTCAAAAGATTAAACTTTAGGTTCAGTTATTAAAAATTTACTTAACCACTGAAATTTTGACTGAATTGTTTTAGATTTAAAAGTTTCTTAACGGATATTTAAAATAAATAAGGTGTACTGTGAACACAGAAGATACAATATAAGAATCTACATCTTCAAATAATATCAGATGAAAAAATTAATTTGTTATTTTCAATATTATTACAATATTTGTTATTTCAATATTATTATAATATAAGTGAATGAACGTTCTCTTGAGTTCTGAATCCAGATTCAAAATAATAAAGAAATTAATCTTAGTGGGAAGTTACAGAAACAATCATCTATTAATATAGATGAATTTCCATATTATCACAGTAACACTTACTATGTTCTCATTCATAAAAAGTAAAGAGAAAATACTTTAGAACTAAGTAACACAAAGGAATGTTCAATAGTATAACTTACTCTTCAGCAGAATGTCCACTGTTTTTGTAAGGATTGTCTCTCATTGCTCTTGTTTTAGGATCATAATAAGCCGAATTAGGATCAAGATTCCTCAAATACTATAAAATAAATATGATTATATTTAGGCAAGTGACACCTTGAAAAATACATTAATAATTTATATTTTCAGTGGTTTTTACATTTATAAGATCAGAAGAAACAATCAGACTTAAAAAGATTTAGCCAACTCACTTTTGCTGTATCTTCTCGAATCCTGAGGTTTCTTACAGTAATTCTTTGCTTACTGTCAACCTTGGTTCCTGGCATGTCAGCATTATCTGCATATTTTTCTTCATCATCGTCATCATCAATATCACCATCACCAACCTTCAAATACAGATTGTTTGATTTTAGTATTGCTAAAATAACATTTAACTTTTTATTAAAATGTTCAGTCCCTTAGTTTCCTTTTATCATATAAAATACAAATAACAATATCCATCAAATATAAATTGCACAGAAATTTCTCCTGTCCCTATAATACTTTTCTCAAGTGACCATGAAGAACAATAGCTTTCCAGATTGAATAAAGTTTACTGATAAATTTGTAAATAAGTACAACATTCTAAGAGAAAATTATATAGTCTAACTAGATGCCCATTCAAATCTATAGCAAGTTTTTCTATATGATAAACTTAAATTTTGATATCCAAAGTAAAAGGAAAACATACCTCATGTAGCCATTTTAGTTATGCCAAATTTCAAGCTACCTTTGGAAACCTTAACAACTAATCATATAAATCTATACGGTCCTCTAATTGGCAAAATCCAAGTCATTATGGTCACCATGAGTACGTTGCAATTTACTGCAAGATCCTAAAAGGACTTGATCAGAAAACTCATGAAAAATAAATGTTACAACAGCACCCATTAGTTCCATACGTGGTTATTAAAGAGAACTAAAAGAGGTGTTGAATGGATAAGGATTGTGATTTCAACAGAAGAGTTTTATATATCTATGATCTTTCAGAAAGGTACTCTGTATGGGAAAATAGAGTAAACATTGGTCACTTCATATAGATAAAAATTATATTTAGCGTGTCTAAGGAATATAAATTCTTTTGTATCTGAGAAAGGATGTCACATGCACCAATGTCATGGAAGTTTTTAATGAAATATATGTTGATTTATATTATACTTGAACTCATTAAGATCAAACACACTAACAAATTATTTGTTTAATATGAATATCATTAAAATCTGGATTACTAATTAGTAAACTCTTTATAACATGTAAAACACAAACTAAGAAATTGTGTGAAGTACTAAACATTAACAAAGCTAGAAAAAAAGAAAGAGTACCCTTTCTTCCCACTGTCATTAATCCTTCTGCCTGCAAGTAGATGAGACTACAGTTTGTCTGCAGATAGCTTGATTAATCAAATACCCTGAATTGAACATTCTTAGAATGGTTTTTATAAAGATAATTTGTTTCTGAATTAAAAAAATAATTAAAATTAAAAAAGGAAAAATAAATGCAATTAAATTAAAAAACAAAAATATAAACTTTAAGCAGCAAACAAAAAAAGAATTCCAGCAAACACACAAAAAAATGAAATTTCAAAAAATTTGCAAAAAGGAGAGAATTTTAATCACTTTCACAAAAGAAAAAAATATATAAAAACTACCTGTTCTTTTGACTGATTTGATTCACCAGTCATGTAGTCTTGTTTCAATTTTTCCTCTTTCAACTGTCGTTTTGCCTGAAAAAATGCATATTTACTATAAGGCTCTAAGAAAGTTAAAAATACAGACAAAATTCACTAAACATTAAAATTTGTTTGCAAAACTTGTAAATACCTCTTCCACTTTAGCAAATTCTTCCACAATGGTATGGTAATTTGTGGGATCATATCCATTCCATCGATCCCTTTTGCCATCATAATCAAGACTTAATTTGGGAGGCAGAACTTCATCTGGAGCAAAAGCTTGCTGAGAATATTTTGCACCCACTTTCCGTGGTCTCTAAAAATATATATAAAGGCATAATTGTTAAACTAATACAGTAAAATATTATAAATTTATTTTCTACGAAAGCATGGCAGTACACTAAGATTTGGTAAATTTTAAGGTAATAACAGATTACAAATTGAAATTGAGTTGAGGAGTTTGAAATTTTTTAAAAATTTCTGAAAGAAATTTTAAAAGCCCTTACTTAAATAGAAATAAAACTCTTTCATATAAATAATAGAAACTATACTAAAACATTGAACAATTGTCACAAAAGGGCTTATAACTGAACTCCTAAGCATGATACTGAAAATACTGATTGAAGAAAAAATTACAAATTTTATTCAGATAAAAAAATTTAATACTCCTGAAATTCAAAACTATTCAGCTTCTGATGCATTGATTTTACAGCTGTTTCAAATTTAGAAATAGGATAGAATTTTGAGATGAAAAGGAAGTTGTTTACAAAATTGGTATTCATAAGCAAAAACTTCTGCTCTACTGAAGTCAGATGTTAATTTTTTGAAGAAATAGTTAATTAACTTTTCACTGGGAAATGTAAAAAGTAACAATTAAGTCTATTTTTAAAATGGAAAACCTAATATTATTCAACATAAAAAAGATTATTACCTCTAAGCAATCTTTTTTCTTGTGAGTCATAGCTCCACAGTTTTCACAGGATCCAGCTCTGTATCGTACACTAACTGAACCCTAGAACAATGAATAAAAATTGTAACCTTTTGAAATTTTCTCATGGATGTATGAGTACATAAAATGTTTAGAGGCTATCTTAAAAATGATACATTTTATTCCTTTTACTATTTAGAAATACCAATTTTTTATTGGCAATTTTGTATAAATACTACTTTGTGTGTGATAACACTACATACTCAGCTCAAAAATAATTCAGGACTTTATAAGCTTCAATATGGATGTTAAAATTAGTTTAACTTGACTATTTAGTATTATTTATGTTATAACTTGAAGAGTCTGTTAAACAAGAAATACTTGAATGATGGTAACGAAACATGGAATAAGAAATTATTGAAAAGGAGCATGAAATTAAATATATAAAAATGTAAGTGTTCAGAAATTTTAATTCTATTTTGTGATAGCCTGAACAATTCAATTTTTATTGGGTTACTTCAGTTAAACTAATAAAGAAAAAATTGTCAGATTACTGATACATGAAATTCTTGCAATTATTTTTAGTATTATAGTGAATTCTTTTTGATCTGAATATTATTTGATTTTGGTGTAATTGAATTACTTTTTGTGCTCTTTAATTCAGTTTGAGATATCTTCATTTTTAAGAGCTGATGTACAATGCATGATTGTGTATAATCCAAATCTACGCAAGTTCCATAACTACATTCTTTACAAACAAACCGACTTCATTTTCAACTTTCACTGCAGATTGTAGATGCCTTCTTGATACCTCTTTCTATGTCACATGAACAAGATTCTTTCTTTATAACCATTTTTAATGCTAGGTTTCCTCTACTCAACTTTCAAGATAACCATAGCACATACATAATTAGTTGAAAGAAAATTTTAAATATAAAAAAGTCAATTGGGCTAGGGAAATTTCGAGTGAAAGGAAAATAACTTGAAATTAAAAAAAGATAAATTGAACACATTTATTTCATATAAAAATTTTAAAAAGAAATAAATACAAGGAAAGGAAACATTTACTTATTGTAATTTTTTAAGAATGTGGAATGCAGAAGTTATGTGCAGCAGTATAAGTATTTTACCTTAAGTCCTCGAACATAATCATCACTAATTTGACTGTACTTAGTTTGCTTATCTGGCTGAGGCCTTTGATGTTTGAGAGTTGCAGTTTTTGCTCCAAAATACCAGGGAGCTGATGAAATGTACTGAGGTAAATGTGGATTGATATCCCTAAAGTAAAGAAAAACAACATTAATACAATTTGTGAATTCATTACAAAATTTTACAGAATTAATAGCATGAAGCATGTGAGTACTCTGAAAGTTTTAACAAAAATGTCAACAGAATTTATTACAATTCTCTATCACTTTTTATTATATATATTTGGTTATCTATTCATTCACCTTTACTCAGGCCCACAAAATTACTTTCAAATATAAATGCAATTTTATATAAAATTTGATGAGGTTTCAGGCTCAGAATTCTCACTCTTCAAGTAAAAGAAAAGTTAGGCCTTTTTAAGGCAATAATTTTACATAGATTGCAATAGATTATGTGAAGAAACTTTCATGAGTGCCGAGTTTAAGTCTCATGGACTCAACTTTTAAAAAGATCAATTTTTGATAGGTGCAGCTGCAGTCTCCGCCACGCGGAATGGCAACGATTTTTGGCGCAGTTTTAAGCGACTGATGGTAACCCATTTTTCTCTGGTTTTGCGGTTAGGGTTTTCGTGTTTTTATGGCAACCTTGCCAGCGTCCAGATCCTTCTTTCTTCTAGATTGTTCTATTTATTTTCGATTTCTGACATGGTCAAGTGCTCTTGCATAGATTTTTCTTTTCAGTTTGGACATGTCAAGCAGTCGTATCAGGCTGTTGCATCAGGTTGTATTTTTCCTGTCTATTTTGTTTTATTAGTTATCTTATTATTTCTAGTATACCTTACTTCTTAAGATGCCTTCTATTTTTAGTGTAGTCGATAAGTTTCAAGATAATTTTTCTCGCAACTTAAAGTTTACTTTTTCTGGTGGTAGACAAACTTTCGGGACTGAGGGAGTAGGTAATCGTTTTTTTTATGAGTTGTGTCGCGATAAAGAGCTTTTTTAAAGGAATCGAGATTAATTAAATCAAAATTTTCTTGCGATAAATGCAACGGGGAAATGACGTTTTCTGTTAGGAATTCAGTTAGCGATGGATACATGTGGATTTGTAGAAATCGTAGGGATAATCAGCCATGTTGTAGCTATAAATCTATTAGACACGGGTCATGGTTCCGTAAGAGCAATTTTAAGCTGGAGATTTTTCTTTTGACATATGAGATTTTGAAGGGCACTAAGACTAAGGATATCGCAGGAGAGTACTTTTTGCTGCCCACACTTTAGCCGATTGGCGGCAGTTTGTGAACGAGGTAATTTCTGATTTTGTGGAAACACAATTAGAAAAAATAGGGGGATAGGTAAGGTAGTCGAAATTGATGAGTCTAAATTTGGAAAATGCAAGTATAATAGGGGGAGGAGAGTTGAAGGCCAGTGGGTTTTTGGGGGATAGAAAGAGGATCAGGAAAAATGTTTCTGGTAGCAGTTCACAATAGGTCAGCGGATACACTTGTGAACGTTTTGACACAATGGGTTGAGAAGGGTACAACGATTCACTCAGACTGTTGGAAGGGGTACTTAGATTCTGAAAATAGTTTAGAAAATAAGGGGTTTAAGCATTTAACAGTAAATCATTCGCTTACTTTTGTGGACCCTATAACTAAGTGCCACACGAATACTATTGAGACAACGTGGAGGCACGTTAAAAGCACGCTTCCCACCCACAAAAGACAAACTCCCTTTCACTTTTATTTAGCGAAGTATTTATTGGAGAAAAATTGTTCGGCTTTAAATATTGATCCTTTTAACAGGTTTTTGGAGATTGTTAGGGATATAGATTGGGAGGATTGTAAACCACAGTAAGGTTCACTTACCCTGTGCCTCCACATTGTCTTAATTGTATTCGTTATATTTTTTTGTGTATATTTAATCCAGATTTTCTATATTTGGGTGGGATGGTAGAATCCGAGACATTGGCGATTTATCACCAAACATGATAACCTTGGTGTTTTGAACCAGCTTTATGGCAACCCTATGCAAAAGGTGTTTCTCGTAGGAAAGTCAACGTGTTTTTTTTAACGAACATACTGGCTTAGGACACCATCTTGATTTGGCAACAAAATTGCTTGGCGACAAACATGTCTCAGATTCTACATCTTTACCCTATATTTTACTAGTATATGTGTATATTTAATCCAGATGTGCAATTCTTAACTAGTCTTTGTATGTACAATTTTTTACCAGTCTAAATGTTTTATATTTAATCAAGATTTATATATTTAATTCCGTTAAATTTTTTTTGCATATTTGTGTATATTTAATCCAGTTTTGCAATGTTTCACTAGTCAAGATGTGATTTCCGTTGAAAAATATTTTTTGTATATTTGTGCATATTTAATCCAGATTTACAGTGTTTTACTAGTCAAAATGTTGTTTTATCAAGATTTATTTAATCCATATGTATGCAGTATATATTCAATTTTGGAAGATTTCCGTGGCGACATCAAAAGTGCGCCAAAAAAAACGCGTTGCCACTCCGCACGGCGGAGACTGCAGCTGTACCATAAACTTAATTGCTCTATTCATCAATGTTCTTACTTTCCATCTTCATCGACAGCTGCAGGAGCATTTCCAGCTTTTCTCGCTTCTTCTAATTCCTTAGCTTTTCGCCAATCTTCTCTGCTGCGTTTTTTCGGTTCTTCAACATCCCGATTTTTTATAATTTCAGATACAGGTCTGCTGATCGCATTCATTTTTCAAGAATAGTTTATTTTAGTATATGTTACAAGGTTGTAATAAAATTCACAGCACTTTACCAACTCGGTTAGAAAACAAAATGGTGATAGCTGACGATTTGCGACTTCGGATGAAGTCCAGGTACGTATGATACATAGTCAAAGTTGAAGTCAGAAACATTGGTACCATATACAACACCTGTTGGTTACATTCCACAATTAATTACCATTACATTTCACACAAAATTTTATTTCAAACTTAAAAGATCGTGACAAACGTATAACTAAAACAATAAGCAATTGAGATCGTTAATAGACATAAACATCAACATCAACATACTGTCTTGTCAAGAAGCCAGATACAATTGTTACTTATTGTCCTTTGTAAAGTGGTATATGCTATAACTAGAAGAGAGTTTCCTGTGAAGTTAAATATAAGATTCGAACAGTCTTGTCCAAATGCCTGATAAAATCTTTCTGTTTTCTAGTGTCCATTTTCGGATTTTTCCCTTCGGGGGTTGTTTCCAGACCGTCGCCAATAGTCCGGTATATTGTTACAGTGTGACTTCAATTAAATACCTACCTAGTGTCTGTTTCTATTTTGCATGCAATTTGTAAATGCTTAAAGAACTTATTTTGGCATTGAAAATATAAAATATACATGTCTTAACACGATATGTGATATGTTTCAAAATATTTGTTAGTATGGAAATTTCTATGATGACTTTATTGAACAATAAATACTGTTTTATTTGGGTTATTTCAGTTTTGTGTATCGTTTAAGAGTTGCTACACACATGTTGGTCTGTTTGAGGACAGGTCCATAGAGTAAAGAGGCGGTTGGAAGAGTAACGGACTTGCAACCGAAGGGTTGCGAGTTCGAATCCAGCCAAACACCGTCGTGTACAAAGGGGGCTGGTGCACGTTAAATCTGTCGTGGCCTCAAATGTCCTCACGTTGGCGTGGTGTGGAAGTTTGGAGAGTGGGGTGCCAGCTCAGGTGTTGCCTCGTCATATGACCGTGGTTCAAAATTACGTGGTGTTGTCCTCGCATCTTTCCCTTTGGGATTGATCCCGGACCGTCACCAATAGCCCATTGTGTTGCTCCAGTGTGACGTTAATTGAAATACCCCATCCATAGAGTAAAGGCTATGTACTTTGTGGAGTGTGGATAGGTCCATCCAGTCTAATACCCTGGGTTTGAGAGTTGTTAAAATTTGTTTTGACTGCGGTTATTTCTTATTTGGATTGTTAAGTTATCATTCAGATATTATAAAACTAGAAAAAATTTCACCACATTTATATAATGTTTAAGAAGTAAGTTGGCGTTCTTGAAAGCCTTTTATTGTTTTTCAACAGCCTTAATCTTAATGAAACACGCCGGCCTAAATTGGAATGCTTAGCTACTTTTAAATGATACTTTATGAAACCGGCACGTATTCAGAAAAAAACGACAAAACGGGAACTCAACATTTCCCGGTTTTCCATTCCAATCGAATGGTCGTGTTGCGAAATGAACTTCACGTTCCTTATTTTTGTCTGTTTTCAGACATTAACATGCATTTTACCTGTTGTAAACAAAACTTTTACACTGGTTAAATTTGCTTCAATGTGTTTATTTGATTGTTTTTCAACATTTAAAATAATTTGGAGAGGGCCCGACCCCTGTGAGCTTTCTCAGATGTCTTAAGCTGAAAATCCATGATGAATCAAATGTATAGAAAATTTTATGATTCATTTTATCAATTTCTGTCATCCATTGATGGGTCCAATTCTGTCATTGGCGTGGTGTGGAAGTTTGGAGAGTGGGGTGCCAGCTCAGGTGTTGCCTCGTCATCTGACCGTGGTTCAAAATTACGTGGTGTTGTCCTCGGATCTTTCCCTTTGGGATTGATCCCGGACCGTCACCAATAGCCCATTGTGTTGCTCCAGTGTGACGTTAATTGAAATACCCCCTTAATACCCAATTCTGTCAAGCCATTTGATGGGTCCTGAGTCAAAGTTTAGTTTTGAAAAAAGAAACCGATTTTCCTGTTTACTTAACTTATTACTCCATCCTTTGAAACAAGTTCTAAAATGCCAAACATTGATATGGCTCAGTGGGTTTTCCTTATGTGCTTGCAAGCTGTAAGCAGCACAGATTGGATTCTTGGAGCTATTCTGTGTGTATTCTTTTTGTGTCAGAAAAACTTTTCCCATGTGTGCCCATTTACTTCATGGAAAAAGCATTACTTGGCCAAATCTGGCCCTTGCACCATGAAAACCAACCAAACATTGATGTCTTAAGTCATTTTCCATATCATTGAAGTTTTGTGTCTTATTAATTCATTCCTTTGAATGTGTAGTGCTGTTCAGAGTATGCCAAAGACAACATTGATTTAAATAAAAATTTTAAATTTCCTTTCTATAATTATGTTTAATAATATCGAAAATGAAATAACTGAACAGGATGCAGGTTATTTTATTCAAATAAGTTAATAACTGCTTGTACTGAGTTCACCCCAACAATTTACTGAAAATCATCCTTCCCTAAGTACTAAATAACCTTTTTTGATAGGGATCATAATTACCAGATAACTATATTTCCCTCTTGGGCCATTGACCAACAAGTCACTCACAAGCCTGTTCATCAGCATGGGTTTTGCTTCAAACATTCCGTGTGATTAAATCGCACGTGGCCTATTTTGAACCGTTCTCCATATTATGAGTGAAGATGCTTAAAATATACTCACTCAAATTATTAAAATCATGGCAACTTCGGAACAGCTGCAGTATAGACCCCCAATCCATTTGGCGACTTTTTTTGTCGCCAACCTTCAATTGTGATTTGTTGTTTTTGGTAATCCCCCACTTTTTTCCACTCCATTCTAGCAACCCTACAGCGTCCCTACGCTATGTATATATAGACATATTTAACCCAGACATATATTGACTGTAATAACTGTATTTTTATATATAATCAGGATTTACATTATTTATTATGGCGATTGTGCAATTTCTTTGCACATAAAAAAACGCCAGGGTTTCTATAATGGTTGCTTTGAAATATCGTTTTCCATTTTACAAAAAAAATCGAATAGGGTGCGACTGATGGTTCAGTTCATGACTGGCAGCCCCGTTTAAACAGGAAACCCTCATTTACAGTGAAATCTGTTAAAAGATTAGAATAACTCATATTCAACTTATGTACATTTTTTTGTAATACGTCTGTTAAAAAATGTCGCCAAGTATCGTGAGGGTTGGCGACAAAAAAAGTCGCCAAATGGATTGAGGGGTCTATACTGCAGCTGTTCCGCAACTTCTATTCTTTATTAAGATGTTCTAGTTATTTAGTGTTGCAATGTTCTTGAAAAAATACTTATAAGACAGTTAGACGCAACGAAAAGGTTTTTGGTAGTGTCACAAAAGCATTCCAATTTTGCACATACATTTTAAAATGAGTAATTTTAATATTTTCAATTTGTGCTTTGTTCTTTGGTTGTTAAATTTCATTTAAATTTTATTGGGAAATTTTATGCATTGATCCCTTTGGAATTGATCATTGGAATTCATTACACAGCAGGCATAACTATTCTATATTCATGACATTGAAATTTGGAAAGTAAAAGTTAATTCACTCATCTGATAATTGAGTATGTTGAGAAAATAGATGGGTTTAGATGCTTGAAATGTATTCAATCACATACACAAATTATTAACATTATGGCAACTTGCATTCTTTTTTAAGTCTGTTGAAAATGTAATAATTATGAATAAGATGCATGTTATTTTATTCAAATAAGTTAAGAACTATATATCAGATAAGTTAAGTAGTCTGTTTATGAAAAAATAGACACCTAGTCACAATGAAAAGGTTTTCTGCAGTACCAAAGCATTCCAATTTTGCACATAAATCTTTAAAATTGAGAATTTTAATATTTTTATTTTGTTTTGTTATACATTCTATAACATAAAAATCAACGCACCAAGGAGTTATCTGAATGGGACGAAATTGCGTATGATCAAACCTTATGATAGAATATACAAATGATTAACTTTAGGCGGCCAATGACTGCATAGGTGGAGCTCCAGCGCATTGCAACAGAGCATCCAAATCGTGTATAAAACAGGACATTCCAATGCTAGGCATAACTTCCATGCGAATGTGGTTCCATCGACTTACGTGGACTGTACCAATGCCTCGCAGATGAGTTCGCTAAAAGTATGAGCAGATGTCACCATTTGAGAGGATGTGCAATTGGACTAAAGGAAGCAGGATGGTCAAATCGCAGGATTTCTCGACATTTGGGTCACAGCGATGCTACCATTCGACGATGTTGGCAGGAATTGGTGAACCATGGCCATACAGAGCGTCAAGAGAAGGTAGTGGTCCACCAAGAGCAACAACAGAACGCAAGGACAGAGTGATTGGCGATCACAGCACCTAATGCGTCCTTATCAACGATCCGACATGTAACCGGACACCTGTGAGTGCAATGACCATTGATAGGCGAATCAGCGAACAGGGGCTGAGGTCACGGAGGCCATTGCGCTGACTGCCCCTCACCGTTGCACACTGCGCGTTTGCAGTGGTGCCAGGTGCATTCGACCTGGAATCTCACGGACTGGAGCAGAAATGTTTTCAGCGATGAGTCCCGCTTTGAATTGAGCCCCGATGACCAGCGAAGACGTGTCTGGAGACGTCCAGGACAGCGGTGGGATACTCACCTGACTGTCGTCCACCACACAGTCCTACAACCAGGAGTTATGGTATGGGGTGCCATTTCATTTGATAGCCGGACCCCTTTGGTTGTCATCCGTGACACCCTTACAGCACGGCGGTGCATCGACGAGATTCTACGCCCCATTGTGCTGCCCTTCCTTTCACAGACTCCTGAACTTACATTCCAACAGGATAATGCCCGGCCGCACGCCTTTCTACAGATTGTCTTTGTGCTTCTTCAACACTTCCATGGCCGGCGCGATCACCAGATCTCTCCCCAATTGAGCACGTTTGGGCTCTGATGACCAATGTTTATGACTGTCCCTGGATTGCGCCGATCTAACTCGCCAATTGGAACGTGTATGACAAGCAATCCCACAGGAGGACATCCGCTAACTCTATGAGTCAATGCCCAACCGGATAATAGCTTGCATCAGGGCCAGAGGTGGGCCAACGCATTATTGATTTTTTTTGCTCTTGTAGCTGTATTTCCTGAATAAAACATTTAATTCCTATGATACTGTTATCGTTTCGTTTTCAATACATGTACATCACATCTACCGATTTTCAATCCATTCGAATAACTCCTTCATGGTGCGTCTTATTTTATGTTATAGTGTGTATGTTGGTTAGTTTTTATTTAAATTTTATTGGGAAATTTTTTGCATTGATCCCTAGAAATTCTTTATACACTACTAGCATAGCTATTCTGTATTTATGTAATTGAAATTTGGAATGTAAAAGTTAATTGGCCCATCTAATAATTGAGTATGTTGACAAAATAGATTACGGATTGAAGCGGAAAGCTATTTTAATAATTATGATTGCAATTATGAATTTTTATTGCAACCTCAAAATTCCATTCAATTAGCATGTTCTAGGGGAATGCTATTACACTTATTCTATGCTGTTCATAGAAAGCTTCATTTTCTTGTATGTCATGCATAAGCCCTTTTTGTTTGCTTGGAAAATTCCAAAGAAATACTAGTCAATGCTCAGAAAATTTGAAAGTAAATTGAAAAATGGAGGTGGTTTCAAATCTGAGCAATTTATGACAAACCCACTGTTTCCTTAAAATGATATGTAAAAATATTGCAAATGAAAGTGATCAATAACATTGAGAAAAGTTATAATTCAATTATAAGACAGTGAGTAAAGAGAAATACAGATGAGGCAACACAAACAATAGAACAAAAATGCAGTACTATTATTACAACATGCATTTTATAAACAGTTCTTAATTGCATGGAACACAAAAATGATGGAAAAAGAAAATTACTATTGAAACATACATCCAATTCGAAAACAGTTAACTTCTCAGTTTTCAAATGTTTAGCTATAAAATTACAAGACTACTAAACCAAGAGAAAATATCAAGTATTGAGATAAACTATTGATCGTTCTGACAAATTGGATTGATTTTCCAAATAATTTTTGCAAAGTTTCTTGGAAAATTATTTTTTTATGAATATGTATGTATATTTAAACAACATTTTTTAAAATTTTAACATGAAAACAGTTATGCACTCTAGAGGACACAATGTATTTAGGTTGCAAAAAAGAATAAAATTGAATTTTCACAATAAGGAGTTTTAAAAGAAATATCTAATTAAATTTTTTCCAATATTATAACTGATAACCAGACTACACAGCCATACTCTAAAATTGAATTAAGAGTGGTGTCCAAACTTTTGCTACATTTGTTTAAAAATCCTACCCTTTTATATACCCTATTCGTCACTTCATGTATACGCAAATTAAAAGTAAATTTGGAATTTTACCTTATTCACTCTTGAAAATTGATCTGAAATTGATTTTCCTCTGGAAAAATTCCCCATTAGTGTGTAAGCACATGTAATAGGGCTCAATTTTCTAGTAAAATTAACTAAATAGCTATTAATATTCGAGAAAAGCTTTTTTCACACTAATCGTAATTTAAGTAATTCTAACTTGTTTTGATATCGTGATACAATGAAATGCACCAATAAATTTTCAAATCATCAAAAAATAAACAAAGGTATTACCAAATCGTTTTTTTTTATAAACAGCTGGGGTCCCAAAACAGATTGTTGGGCAATCGAGATGCACTGGAAAGGTCCTCAGAACAAGCAGATCTATAATGTACAGATCAAGTCTTCCTATGAAATAAGTATCTAATCATTTGATTAATTTCTGTCCAAAACCAATATTAATTTCAAAATCAACAGTTCAAATTCACTCAAAAGCTTGGTTGAAAATTCTGAGGAGTCCTCGAATCTTCCCTTAGGGTTTGATGCTGGACTGTTGCCAATAGCCTGTTGTGTGTTGTTCCAGTGTGACGGTAATTTAGCTATCTACCACTCAAAAGTTTTAGCAAAATCTAGCATCTAATTGTTTATTAATCATAAGAACAGTTTTATAAATGCCCTTTGATCTTGACATTTATCATACAGTGGGCCTTGATGTATCTTAATTTGGCCATCACAGCTGTCATGGCTCACAAAAATACAAAACTTAAGTGGACAAACTATATTTTTATCAATTCAGATTGCTGCACTATCCTAGGTACACAAAAAGTTGCTGTACTATCCTAAATGGACAAAGAATGGTTCCTAGAACAAAAGGCTGCCGATATCGACTTACCGCATCAAGAGATCAGGCATTAACTCAAAAGTTGGCAACATTCTTGGTTCTTGCCAAATACATGAAAGGTTATGCTTATTAAAGAGTAGTACCAACAACTGTCAGAGATATACATAGTGCAAACAACAGCTATAAACAAAAAAAGTTGCATTACTTTTGTTTTAAATAGTTATGGAAAATTTTCAAAATAATGACTTGGATTCCAGTGTTTGTTCCAAGATTTTATGTTGGTATGAATTATATTCAACTAGACACATTCAAAAGTTTTCAACTGCTTGAGTTATCTTTCATCTTTAAAATACCTGATATGTAAAGGTATTTCAAACATTAACTTTAAAAAGGAGCAAAAATATTCACCAAAAGCCATATAATTTTATCTGTTATTAAAAAGTTACCAAATCCCTAGCACCACTGAAAAACAGTGTGACAAAGAATTTACTTCAGAATAAGGGTTTTCAGCCTATCAGGCAGAGGATATTAAAAAATTCAAAAGCTTCTGTGGCCGTATTAAGAATTTCGAAAGCTGAGGGCCACACATTTCTTGACACTAATGTAGGAATCATGGATGGCACCTTTAGTTATTCAAAATTCTTTTATTGTTAAAAGCACTTTAAATAGCAATGTATTTTATGATTATATACTAAGAATAATACCAATATCAACATCTAACTGTATTAGAAGTTAAATCCATTGGCAATACAGCAGGGACAGATGTTCAAATTGCACTCGTTACTCAGTAGGTCACGGAAATGCTGTCAATAGCCCATGCTTGGCCAAATATGACTCTTGTGCCATTAAACCCCTATGGTCCATGGGTTGCAGACTGCCTACTTTAGAACTTTTGCCTTTTGGACACTCTTTAAATTCAAATTTTCTTGTATAAATTCATCTTGATTTTTGCTTCATACAGGTTTGATGAGAAAGATCATGTTTCTGGAGTTACTCAATTGAAATCTTCAGTGCAGAAAGGCATCAGAACAAAGCTGCTGGATCAATTTCCTCATTTAGAGGAATATATGAATCAACTTCTTCCAAAAAAAGAAAGTCTTCGAGTTGTTAAGTGGTGAGATCTTGAATATAAATTAAATTTCTTTTAATTTAAAGCTACTATTTGATGCATACATTTAAAACCAAAGGAATTGAAGTTGGCCAAATTTACTGAAAATAGAATAGGCACATACAACTCTAAAATATTAATTGCTGATGTATATCAATATTTTTCATACTTATGTATTTCTTGACCAAAAACATTTTTAATACACCACGAAATGTCAAATTTCTTAATTGCATCCTCCTAAATTAGTTCCATTGCTGAAATCACTTGAATAATCAATTATAATTAAAACATTACTTATACCTGTACACAAATCTTAAAAATTTCTTTTTTCAATGCATACTTATATATATTTAAAAATCTATTTTAATATAAGTAAGTTTCCCCTAAGTAAGTTTTTTCTAATATGATTTTTTGAAAATCATGTATCACAAAGCTTTCATATTTTATGCACTTAGTTTTAAATGAGATTCTGCTCACGTGTTAAAAACTGATCCCAAGCAATATTTCTCTACTTTCTCCTTTCCATCCTTTCTTTTCACAATTACTTGACATTGTCTTGTGTTTGGTGCAGATTGGCCAGATAAGGACTTTGCGCCATAAAACCCACTCAATGAACCAACCTTTTTTCCCATAGGGAGCTAAAGAAATGCATTATTCAAGTTTCGCGCATTTTGCAACTAATTGAAAATATATTTGTTATGAGTTTTATTTGTAAGTACCCTGATGTCGCTTTATATTTAATTCATTATAACATTAGTATTCGCTGAAAGTGAAATAAAATGGAAACTCGCCATAGCCATCACAACTCAAAATGAACGAACGCCTTGTTCCTATAGCAACCACCATCTCCCAGACCTAGTGGTGAAAAGCATTAGCATGGTAGACAGATAGTATTCATGTGTGGTGAATTTAGCTACCTCTACAAAAATTAACTTACAATACAGTGTAACCCAATTTTACCATGAAGTACTTTTTGGTACAGTTGCACCGTCTTTAATGTGTCTTGTTAAACACGCATTTACAGGTCTCAGTGATTCTAACACAAAGGTAAATGTAGTAACAGTGAGTCTAGAAATGATTATTGCTAAGATCCTTCTTTCTCTTTTGGTATAGTCATGATCACATTGAAATCATTGTGGGAGGTAATGGAGAGTTGCTGTTCTTCAGGCAACGTGAAGGACCTTATTTACCGACATTAAGGCTTTTGCATAAATGTATGTATACAATTTTATGTCTAAAGGTTTGAATTGCTTGAGTGATTTATTTAATTATGCCTCTTTCAAAATAAGAATAATATTTTGAAATTTTATAAACATGATAAATAGATTAAAATGATTGTAATATCTGAAATGTTTTTCTTTTGTAAATACATTTTATGTATTATTTTAAAAAAGTGAATTAGGCTCGATTAAAAAATATGCATGTAAAATTTGATTACTTTGATCAACTAGATATACAAAACCATTCAATTTGTATGACTTCTGGTCTCTAATAAATTTCAGTTTCTAGTACAAAATTTATTATAATATATATTCATTTGCAGTATTTTGATTGCTTATAAAAATATTAATTTTGTATAATATTGTATATTAATTTTTAATATTAAACATTAATTTTACAATGAAAGGGAGAATTAGTTCTTGTCATTGACATACATATGTGAACCCATCAAGCAAATACTCAAATGACATTTGTATGAATAAGTACTTATGCTGTAAAATGTTAAAATATGTAGTGTTTTTCTTATAATGTGGAGAAGTTAAAATTATTGTACATCTGTTTTGTTGTTTATTTCTTTATTATGATTGAATTAAAAATATACCTTGTATAAAGAGGTTCAGAATATTAAAGAAAGCATTGTTTTTAAACTTGTTAAAAACATGTAGTGAGAGAATTAGGATTTTATTATTTTCTTTTTGCCTACAGTTTTACTATTTGTTATGCTGCCTACAAACTGCTTACCCTTGATAAAATATGCTGCTATAATTCTTTATTTCAGAATTTTTGATTATACATGAACGTTGAGTTTCTTTGTTAAATGCTTCTTAGGCACAGGGTTACAAGTGCAATTCACCCACTTTCTAACTCTTAATGTGGTGAACCTCTTGTTTCCTGTCATCAATTTATTAAACTCATTTCCTGTTGACTATTAGTCTTAGGGGCCTAATAAAGCACCCCGGTGCAATCTATCACATAATAAATTTTATTGCATATTAAGCTTATTTTGTTATTTAACTTTGATTTCGGTAGTTGGAAAATGTAGCAATATACTTCTTTCAGTATCTCCTTTTAACTGTGTAGAAGTCAAATAATTTGCTTCGTTTAATTCTGTAACTATTTATAACATTTATTTGTCTGATACCCACTCATTGACGTTTCATGGGCTTTATTAGAAAAAAATATTGATAAGAAAGCATGGATCATTCCCCAGTACACTCTTGGTATTGTGGGGATCACCCCAGAAGATCTCTTGCTCTCAATTGCGACAGACATATTCAGACAGCGCTCTCCTGCTTTCAGTGGCCATCTGAGGAGTCTCACATTTTGCTGTGGTTGCAGGATTCATCCTCTTTGCCTTAAATGCCAACCTCCCCAGCACACATTCTAGAGTGCCTGGAGTTGTCCTGAGGCGACCTGTTTTCTGAACCTCTTGGTGTGATTTATGTGTGGGTGAATGTACTTGTGAATTTGGTCTATGTAGCTGGAGCTAGACGTGGAGATTAGCAACAACAACATAACATTTATTTTGCAATGCAACATGCAGTTTTTATACATTGCTCAAATTTGATGCAAACTGCTAACTAATGGTTAGAGGTTGAAGACACAGCTTCTATATGTAATAAAATGCATGAAAAATAAGATATAAATTAAATAGTGAGTGAAATATTAATTAGATCGTTGACTCTGGGTTTGCTCACTGTTCTAGCAGCTTACAAATTGTAGGCAGTTCTTGTAACTTACCCTGGGTGTATTTCTCACTGTCAGCAAAATTTTCCTTATGTGTATAGCCTTATTTCATGTTTTATGTCTTGTGTTTACTACAGCTTGGCCAAATATGGCTCTTGCGTCAAAATCATAACAACCTACTAGTTATGTAATGCATTTGTTATCAATGTACCATTCTCATTATCAGGGTATGAAAAAATCATGATTTTTAAAAAATCATAAAAATTGACCTACACCAAGCATGTTCGACCCCTTGAAACCCTTTAAAATTTTTATGGTAGGGCTTGGGACACCAAACATAAGGGGTAAATATGCAAATAATATGAGTAACCGAATATGCAGAGTGGTTTATCTGTCTTAGTTTGCTTATCAGAAGGGTCGCAAGTTCTAGAGACCCGGAACACTTTGGGTCCTAATATTTTTACAGTTGGAGCCAAGTCCTCCCTCCAACATGAGATAATATTTAAAATATACTAATAATATTGGTAATGATTTATGTAAACAAAATAAAGGTTTTCAAAATATTTACAATGAAGCAAATCTTATCTCCAAGTTGGAACCCAGTGCATCCCAATCAATGCAATTATCTTTAGTGTCCTCAAAGTAGGAAGGCCAGTAATTATCAGTTTTATAAAGGATCAATCTGGGGGTTACTGAGTAGAAGCAAATTTTTAAAATGATTTGTATTGTCCCATTTTGTCCTAGGTTATTTCATTTTCAATATTAAATTCAAGAAAAAAATTAAATTTAAATTGTTTGATTTAAATCAAGCTGATTTGAATCAGCATACTCTGCTCATTATGTTTTGAAACTTGTTAATTTGAGGATTAAGTTAGATTTTAATCATTGTTATTTTTATTTTACGTAGATCCCTTTCTTTGTCCCTGGGAGCAAGTGGATAGAGGAGCAATTCGATTTGTTTTAAGTGGTGCTAATATTATGTGTCCTGGGCTTACATCACCTGGTGCGAAAATGACAACAGTTCCGAAAAATACTGTTGTGGTATCCTTTTTGTTATATTTCATGTATGATTTGTGTAATATATTGCATAGGGTCTTAACAATCTATATTTATGACTGCATTTCGAATCATTAAAATCTAAAAAGTAATCTAAAATCTGTAAAGTGTGTGGTTATTCGTTTTCTGTAAATATTATAATGTTATCTAAAATCTTACTCATTTATCTGTGACCTTTGAAGATTTTTATTGACTAGGGTAGCGGTGGAAAAAATATAGCACTCAAAAGATTTTTACATGTGATATTTAGTGTACTACAAGTACTTTCCATGAAAATAGTATTCTCCAAATTTGTTATATGTTCTATGTAATTGTTTTTCTCATAGGAACCATTGTGTGATTAATTTCCTTCTTTTTTTCAATTAAATACATAAAAAGATACTCAGAACAGTAAATAATATATCTGATTTTGAAATAGACTATAGGTGTGGTTGGAATTTAAACTTAATCATGCAAATAGAATAGCGCTGAAACGTGTTATTTGTAAGACAAATAGCACAAAAGATAACAAGAACCTTAAAAATGACAAACAGTATTTAAAAATGCTTGATACAAAGATTAGTTATGAGGAAATTTCAGCTGCCGCTATTTTTCTCCTTTACTTGCAAGCCTGTTTAGAATTTTTTAAATTTAGAATTCAAATTTAATAAAAAATAATGGCTTGCAGATATGGGAAACTAAATTTTGAAATGTCATGTTAAATTGTAGAATATCAGTGTATTCTGTACAATTCATTGCATTTTTATTAGTGTTAGTAGTGTAAAGATATAACTAAATTCTGAACTTAATTTCATGTAAGTTGTGAATGGCGGATTTAATTGTAGTTTATACTGTTAGAATGAAATTTACTATTCATATTTTCTTGTATAAAGCACCAGTTCATGCTTAGTTTAATTCAGTAAAAAGTCTAGAAAAACATTAGTGTTACATGTGTCAAAAATCATTTTAACCAGTGTTACAAATTTTTACAGGTATCTAATCTTTGAGCTACTATATAACTGCAGAATTATCTAACACTTCATCTAAGTATAACTCTAATTCTATAATTCAAGTTATACTTAGAATAAAAACACTACCTGGTATTCATAATTTCCATTTGTTTTATGCACTTAACTTAATACTAGGCAATTATGGCAGAAGGAAAAGAACATGCACTTGCTATTGGCATGACATCTATGTCCACTGATGAAATGTAAGTTTTTCAATATACTAATCCATAATCTATCAATGGAACTTATCTAACCTATTAGTGTTTGTAGAATCATCTTTCAAATCTTCAAACAATTGACTGTTTTAATTGGTCCCTATTCAATACTTATTTGTATACTGTAAAATCCCCCAACTATGCCCCTTTTCTTGGAAGAAAACAGGAAATTTGGTAGGACATTATGGTTTTGTTTTGTTTTTTGAAGTTGGAAACTTAAAATTCCTGAATATAAGCCTCTTACCATTAAAAAACAGAAAATGTAATGGGGAGAAGGATTAATTTTTCAATTTAAAATTAATCACATCCATTGTATTTCAAATACAGGTAACCTCCGTATAACACGGCACTTCTATAGCACGGATTCACTCTAACACGGTTCGAGAATTGGGAACATCCCCATATAACACGGTGCTTTTATAGCACAGATTCACTAACACGGTTCGAGAATTGGGAACATCCCCGTATAACACGGTGCTTTTATAGAATGATTGGAACAACGATGCGAAAAGGACGGCATTATGAAAGTTTAATTTAAGCAGTGTAACATGGGAATATCCTAAGAACTACACGCGCAGATATTATCTCGACATAAATTAAATAAAAAGTAACTTGGCTTAGAAGAGACATGGCGTCTCTCGGGGATCCCGCTCATCATCAAAAAGAAAAAATGGCAAGAACGCTTAACGCTTTTCTTTCTCACCAAACTGCAAGGTTGTTGAACTGGGGCGAAAAAAAAGAGAGCGTATTCTTCCTCCCCATGTTTTTTATCAGTTTTTCAGGGGGTCGCAAATCAGGGGAGATGGTCTTGTCAATCAAGGGAGCTGGACTTCCTGATTCGCTGTTTTTAAACTAGCTCATCTGTAATTTGTTAGACGGACACACGACATGACATGACGTAACTTTCTGGAAGATTCTTGGTATAGTTAATGAGCGTCAGTGGAGCGAGGGAGAAAATGGAATTGAGAAATAAAGGACTTAAAAAATAAATGGCATCATTGATCTCGTAGCTGTCACTCAGAGGATGAGGATATCTTACCAAAAAGAAAACACCCTCGGTTAATAGTGCTTAGTGATGACAAAAAAAACATTGTTTAATTCATATTAATATGTATTACTTTTTAAGAAAATTTTAATAAAGATATTTATCTTAATTATGAAAGTATAATAGCATGTTTTTTAATTTTTGGAACCTAACCCCCCTTTTCGTACTAGTTCTTTGTTTCGTATAACACGGATTCGCATAACACAGCAATTTTTTGGAACATAACTCCCGTGTTATACGGGGGTTACCTGTAATTAATTTATCTGTACCTTTTTCTACCTGATTATCAATCCTTTGTCGAGTAAATGATTGATAATCAGGGCTGAAAGGTTAACAACCACACATGTGAAGTTCTTCCTGAAATTAGTTCAAACTTTTAAAGCAACTTTCTCAAGATATTTTGTAAAAGTGGGAAAAATCACTTGATATTCACACTGAAAAAAAATTTCTTCATTATAATGAAGCTACCTGTTTCCAAATCGACCTTTTCCTGTCAATGTCTTTGTCTTGGCTGCTGTCTACTAATTTAAACTTAAAACTTTTTCAGTTGTATGGTTTGACGATGTTTTAGAATGCCAAATCAACATCACTTAGAATTATTGAAGTTTTTAAGGTGTCACTGAGAAAATTACTTTTAAATGAATGAATTTAACATCCTAGATTCATAGCATTCGGTTGTGTAGTGAAACAATGGTTCTGGTCAGTCGATGGCATAGCCAGAATTTCGTTATGGAGATCCAAAGTTAAAAATATAATTTTTTTTCCAAATTAAGATGTGAACCTTGTTAGAATTTTAATATTTAACTGAAATTTTATATATTTGCCACTAGAATAATTTTATAGGGATTACATAAACAAAAAGGGTGCATATCAATGTATCCAAGTACATATATAATTTTTAAATGGCTGTGGATTGCCAAACATTTTTCTTCAATTAGCATCAAGTAAATATTCAAATTTTGTTTCTCGAAATTCACCATATTTCTCTAACTTTTGATGCATTGATATGATATATAAATAGGCAAATATGTGTTATGGATTTTTCAGTGAAGTACAGATTAAATTTTGAATGCTTACATCTTGTCAAACTGTGAGCTTAATTTATGCTGACAACTTTTGTGCAATATGCATGGAATTTATTTGTGTAATACATTATCAAAATAAGTGTTTTAATTATGTGTGCAATGTGACTTAATTCCCTCCAAAGTGTACTAATTTTCATGTAGAATGTTTTGTGCTCATTTTTCTTCAAGTTATGTACATTAATTATTTTATGTATTTTTTAGAATTTAGAGTAAAACTATTTTTCAGAGAAAAATTTTTTCTTCATTTAAAATAGTTTTTGTCTGCTTCAGTAAAATCTTTTTGTTAAAACAGTTGACTTATTGATGTATCATGTTAAATTTCCTTCAATATTTTGTAAAAATATTCTTCTGGAGCTAAAGATCTCTATTGCTTGTTGGCCAAATATGGCCCCTTGCTCCATAAAACCCAACTATTATTTGCATGGATTTTCATTTTTTTTTAATATAACTCCTTCAATATTTTCTCTCTTTTAGATCCAAAGTGAACAAAGGAATTGGTGTAGAAAATATTCATTATCTGAATGATGGTTTGTGGCAAATGAAACCTGTAAAATAAAGTTAACTTTATAATATGGTCTTTAAATTACATCTTTTGTAAATTGCTTTTATTTTGGTGAATAAATCTGATATAAAACTCATATTTTTACACTTTTATGTAATAAAAATGCTTGTAAATATCTAATAAAAACTGCTTTATTTATTGTCAGTTAAGGGCAGGGTATGAAAAAAATCAAAAACATCAGATTTATTTAATTTAAATCAGATTTTATTATTTTAATTAATTCCTTCCCCTTACAAGTTTAAATATGTTGGCCATGAGGCACACAAATTACAGTGAAGTTTCTAGATAGTTTCAATTTATTTATACATTAATATTTGTTATGTAAAACATTAACATATTAGGAAATGAAATATAGCTGGGTAAATTTTTGAAAGATTAAAATGCGACAGGAGTTAGCAAAGTAAATCACATGATAGAGTAAATAGAGCAATGTCCCAAATGCTAAGCATAAGCAATGTTTTTTCATCTGGTTCTCAAGTGGTTTAGATTGCTTTGAGTTTAACTCATAACCAGCGACATGAAAGTTTTGAATACGGATAAATAAGGTTGCAGGATCCTACTGACACCATATTAAAAAAATTTTAATCATGCAAATTTCAAAATTTTTTGCATTATATATTTATCATATGAATAAAATGTTTGGAATAATTTAATTATTTTGATA
Source organism: Meta bourneti (assembly GCA_933210815.1). NCBI lineage: Eukaryota > Metazoa > Arthropoda > Arachnida > Araneae > Tetragnathidae > Meta > Meta bourneti. The sequence goes on along the minus strand of OW119929.1, from coordinate 47,236,294 downwards.
TAAAATAATTAGTTGGCTCAAAACTTGCATGAGAAAAAATCATGTCACCAATAGAAAATAAAATAAAAGGAGCTTGCATATGAAAACATTCCTACTTCTCATTAATTTTTAGCTTGCAAAAATAACTTATTGGTGAAAAATTGTTATTTTTTTGTAAGTTAACAGTAAAAAACGAGACGACATGAAAATACATAAATTTGAAATCAAATATACCTAATTTTCAAATTCGTTGAGCATTGACAAGTATTTCATAGGTATGTTCCAAGCACACAAAAAGTGTTTTTTACATAACACAAGAAAATGAAGCTTCTCTATGAACATCATAGAACAAGCATAATAGCATCCCTCAGAACATGCCAATTAAGTGCAGAGACGTAACTAGAGGGGGGCAGACGGGGTATCTGCGCCGGACTGGGAGCGCGCTAAATTGGCCGAGTATTTTTTTTACTATAGATATTTACGTATGATAAAAAAATGAAGAGGAAAAACATATTACAAAAACTATAAAAGGAGCTAAATGCAGACTGAAGAAATAGCAGGAAAACTTAACCTAGATCCTCTTTTTAAAGAAGTACGGAGGAGGATGAACCGGATGTTTGATGAGACGGGCGAAGTTGAAAGCTATGAATTCTCAGAAGAAAAAAAGTTCAGATTATTGATTATACAAATAATAGATCGGATTCTGTATGAACTGAGGCAAAGGTTTCAAGTCATTCAAAACATGAATAGTTTATTTGGTTTCCTCAATGGAGCTCGGTTTGAAACAATGAATGGAGAAGAATTGAAGAACCAGGCACTTGAGTTAGCTACCACATATAAAGATGACAAACAAGGACTTGCTGGCGATAGAGGTGAAGCGTTTTAAGTATTATGCCTTGGATTTAAGCCCTAATATGAAAACGGCTACACCATCAGGTCTGACGTTAATATATAAGAACGGACGAAGACGCGTCCACCAACATAATGACAGCGTTGAGAATTTTCCTCACAATACCAGTCTCAGTCTCCTCAAATGAAAGGAGTTTTGGCAAACTAAAGATCATAACAAATTACCTCAGAAACTTAACAGGCAACAACGACTAACCAACCTGAGCATCATATCAATAGAGCATAAGTTAGCTTCAAAGCTATCTTTTGAGGACATTGTAAACATGTTTGCAGCCGAAAAAGCCCGTAAAGTTAAGTTTTAGTTCAAGATTTCTGTGTTTGAATTAATGTTTTTCACATTTTGTCAATAGATTAAGAGATTGTGAAAAATGTCTAAGTATAATACTCAAGATAATAACTTGAGTGAAATCTGTTATTAATTCTTGTTCCACAGTTTTCCAGTCCTTGAATGGTTTTCGGTCGACGTTTCGATAATTCTTTTTAAAAGCACAAAAGAGGTGCTTTTGGACTTTTGTCTCATCCTTTCTCACAAATGGGTGAGACATCTGGAGATTTAGCAGGAATATCAGTAAAGGATATTTATTGACTTGATACCAGTTTCTTCCATTTTTTCTACGAATTTAATAGTGGATTTAGATGTGTGGCTGCTTGCTTTATCCTGATGCAGTTCTACTGATTGTTGGCACTTTGGGTAAATATATAGTATTTCTTTTTTGAATATTGGGGATAAAATAGGATCTTGATAATATACGGGAATTGATTATTACATTCCCCTCTTTATTTTTAATTTTCCCTTATATGCAAAACCCGGCTACAATCATAAATCTCTTAGAGAAAGTTCTCACGTTAAGGTTACCAAGTTGAACCACGTTTTAAGATTTTTCTCCTCTTTTTATAGTAATAAATTGTTCTTTTTTGTTGCAATCATTTAAATACACCCACGCCTCGTCTATTGTCACAACATTTTTCCATCTTTCTCCAGCTAAATGCTTAGCATACAGAATTCTGCAGCGAGTTCTGTGTTCTGCAATGTCTTGGAGATAGACGATGAACATTGTATTTTTTTGGCCTTCTTAAGATTCAAATCACTGTTGATTATTTTATTTGCTGAACATTTTAATGACTGTAATAGTCCTTTTACTTGGCGGATTCTCTTTTAAAATTAAAGATCTTACCTTACAAATATTCTCAGAATTCTTTTCTTTCTTGGAAACGTATTTGGAAGTATTTTCCCACTTTTACGCGTTTTTTCCTTTCTCAATAATATTTCTTATAGTACCTTTAAATATAGAAAAAACATGACTTTTACAGCGTTTTTGAATAAAATTATTTCGTTGCATACAATTTTTTTTACAGCTCGTCAAAAAAATGTCCGAACAGCCTCTGTATTTATCATAATTAAATATCCTATTCTAAAGCAACAGTCTTGATTTTGATGCAGCCCACACATATCCCGATATCATTTGATAAAACCTTTTCATTTCATTTGCAGCGATTATAAGTATGAAAGAATGTACCAAACATGCTACTCTTAGATTATTTGTCAATGAATGAAAATATCTTAGAATTAATTAGGTATTTTATCTTGTACTAAAAATGGAATTGCTGCAAATTAATCTATTTACCTTTGAAATCAAGCATTTACCAAGTTTAATAAAAAAATTTGGACTAGTGGAATTAACGTGTTGGCGATATCGGGTGTTGTCGGGGAGGGTTTTCGTTTGGTTGGTCGGTGGGGGAGGCGCCAAGGCATGTTCTTGCCCCGGGTGGAAACTAGCCTAGTTATGTCTCTGATTAAGTGGAATTATGAGCTTGCAATAAAAAATTTATCATTCCAATCAGCTTTCCGCTTCAATCCATAATCTTTCCTCAACATGCTCACTCAATTATCAGATAAGTGAATTAACTTTTACAAGCCAAATTCCAATTTCTTAAATATTAAATAGTTATTCTAGCAATGTGAAGAATTCTAAGGGATTTCATAAAATTTTCATTTTTATAAAATTTCCCAATAAAGTCAAATAAAAATTAACCAATATATTACACAAAACAAAATGAAACTTAAAATTGCCAATTATAAAGATTTATGTGCAGAATTGGAATGCTTTTGTGATACTGCAGAAAATCTTCATTGTAAGTGTATTTTTATGAACAGACTACAATACAAATAAATAACTAGAACACCTTAAAAAAAGGAAAGCAAGTTGCCACAATTTTAATAATTTGAGTGAATATATTTCGAGCGTCTTCACTCAACACATGGTGAATGGTTTAAAATTGGCTATGGTGCAATTTATAGTCACATGGAATGTTTAAAACAAAACACCCTGATGAGGAGGCTTGTGAGTGACACCTATTGGTCAATGGCCCAAGATGGAAATACATAATTGCTTGTAATTATGATCCCAATAAAAAAAACTCATTTAGTGTCTAAAGGGAGGATGATTTTCAAAATAGTTTAGGGGTGAACTCAGTAGGAGCAAAAGTTCTTAATTCATTTGAATAAAATAACATGCACCTTGTTCAGTTATTTCATTTTCAATATTAAAAATAATACAAAGAAAAGTGAAATTTTGATTTAAATCGATTTTTAATAAAAATCACTTACGATGCGGCGGCGAAATTTCGTTAATGTCTCGTAGAACGGCAAATTTCGCTTAACTTCCTTCCCCTACGGAACTTGGGCGAGAGAGTCTTTACGACTGACCACCTAGCGTGTTTTCCTTTCATAGGGTTGTCCCAATGGCGCTCAATGAAAATGCTCTCTTGGAAGGGTTTCCAGTTTTCGCTATAATCGCTCTTTTCACCCCACTTGATTCTTCGTACTAGGAACTGTTTGGATTAAAAATCGTTTACGGAAGTTAGGACAGTCGCAAATGCATACTCCATTTGTTTTACTTATATTAGTATTTCATATAGACTCATTTTGATAAGCACAAATCATTTTTCAAATTAAATACAAGATTTTATGAGTTTGTTAAAAACGATTAAATAATGAAATGAATGTTTGCTTGACCGGTGGTATTCAAGAGGCTCAATACCTTATGAGAAAAAACTCTTACTACTGTGCTTTCAAAAAACTTTTTTTAAACTGAATGTGGAACTCTCGCCAATCCTTGTTTTGAAATTTATTGAAAATTGTGCATGTAGGGAAGTAATTGGTTATTATTTTAATAGATGTTAAAGGTTTTAATTCACTTTAAAATCAGTTTTAGAATTCAGTCATAGAGAAGTTATATAAAATGACTAAATTTCCTTATCATGTGAGTATCATATGCACACCAGTCTCCAACATTTTGATCTAATTTTAATATTCTTATAGCGCTCAAGTTTTCATTGGATTTAAGAAAATCACTTCTTTGGGGACAAAGATTTTATGTCACAAAAAAATGTACAACTTTCTTTATGAATATTAACCGACAGTTTCATAGGTTATTTTTGCATATTGTTTTAAAGATGATTGAAAAATCATCTTTTCAAAATAAAAGAATTTGGAGATCATGGTTCCATCTAAAATATTGAATGTTTAGGTACACTCAAAACGTTGTAAAAATAAATTATTGGAACAGTTCGAATAATTTTTGGCTAATAAAAAGCATGGTTCCATTCTACCATTATGTTAAGGTCATGAAAAGTGGATGCTTCTTTTACGGTAAAATAGCGCCCTCACGCCCACATCTTATTTAGGTGTGTACGAGCATCACGACCCCGAGATACCCAAGTGATCTTTCCTCACTTTCATTTTTACACTAGTCTATCCTTCTGCTTTTGCTTTTTCTTCCTCCCTCATTGTGTTGTCTGTCTTGTGCTTGCCGCAGCTTGACCAAATATGGCCCTTGCGCCATAAGACCAGAAACCAACCAACATTAAAATAACAAAAATGCGGCAATTTTGATACTTAGTAAACTTGTAAACTTAGAAATTTAAAATTTTCTGATACTTCAACATACTTTTGTGCAAATCAAATAAAAATCAACCAATTCAAAATTGATAATTTGTAAAGTAAAATATTTAAAATTAGTGGAAAATTTCCTTCTCTATGTGGCCCATGAGTAGAACCAATTCTAAAAATTTCTGCATTTCTGAAGCAGTCGTGGGCTTCCAATCCGATGAGTGTTTTCACTTTGGAAAGTTAACACGTATTTTTAAAATTTGTACTGCATACTTGTTAGTTTCTTCAACTAAAATTCGTAAAACATCCTAATTGAACATCAGGGGGAAATAATCAAGCTCTTGTATCAGTTCTAACGGTTGAACGTTTGAGGAAAGCCCAACATTTCCACGGAAGTCGTAAACAGTTACTCCATCTGATAGTTCCTGAAATTTCCAATATAGATTTGGAAATTCTGTAGATGAGCTATCAACTACAAAAGTCTCTTGTTGGGACACAAGATCCGTCACAGGATGCTCAATTTCGCATTCTGAATCGCTATCAGCAAAATTTTCGTCGTATAATTCTTTCGTAATTCGATCTATTTCTTCTTTCTATCTAACTTCTTCTATCTTCTATTCTTCTATATTCTTCTTCTATCTTCTAACGCACAGACAAAAAAATTTCGGTAACAGTGTGGTACTTGGTGTTATACCAATAGTACTAAGAATAGTGTTGAATAAGAAAAGCGTTCCCTTAAATGACTTTGTACTTGGCATATTTTTGGCGTGAGAGAGATATCAACTGCGCCACACTTTCTACCTTTCCCAAAGAGTACACACAATGATAGATTGGGGAGGCATTGAACAAAAGGAAAGAGATAAAGCCAGTCGCTGACAGCTCGTAAATCGTGATCGATGTCTACGAGGGGGAAACTCGAAATTACCCAAGCCGCTCTAGGGAGCAAACTTCTGATGGGAGGGCATTTGCCCTGACGTAGCGAAAAGGTTAAATCGGCATATCCTGGTTCTATCGAATTAAAAAATGTTAGGTTTAATTAAAATTCTATGGATTTTATTTTATAGATTGCAGATCATTAGAATGAGACAGGTTTATGAATGCAGAAGTTTATTAATCTTTTTTAGGAAAATATGAATTTGTGCATTTTTAGGTAACTAACAAAAGGACCTGCGCACTACAGTTTTTTAAATTATAAGAAAAATCAGGTGGATAAAATTTTCTAACTTTCATTCTAAGTGAGCATACCAGGCTGATTAAAGGCTGCTGGTGCCATAATTTTGGGTTTTTTAAGTTGATCTTGCTTCAGCATTATGTTGAATTACTTTTGTATTTCAAATTAGCTTACCACAAACTCCATGTACTTTTTTTTAAGTAAAATTTCGTGTCATGCTGCACAAGCAGATTTCTGTAAACTTCAAACAAATAACTCAATTTCATATACAGGGTTGGACAAAATGTGAACACCATGTTTAGGTTAGATAATTTTATTTTTGTAAATGCATAGCTCAATATGTGTGAAAAAGTTTCCATTCCATTTTGTAAACACTTTATGCTCTCAAGATGTTCTATTTGGTTCTCAAGATGGCCAAGATTGTATTTGAAGTTTTAATTTACAAATCTGAGTTAAGGGTGAGAGAAATAAGTGAATGTTAACTTTTAAAAAACGCAAATCATAGAGAAAGAGAAAACCCTTTCTTCGAGCTCTTGGAATCGAACCACAAAAATTTTGCTTGCGCAAATCTTGTGAGTACTAGAAAAATAGACAAACAGAACAGCCGTTATTAGGGGTAAAAAGATCGAAGATAAATTCTTGACCTACCTCTTCATCCCCATAGAGCAATTGGTGTATAATTTGGAGTGGAGACAGTTGGTCCATTTTTATTTCGTGTATGCTAATGAAAATGCGGTTAATGACAATTGGGAACGATATTGTGCAATGTTGCAAAATTTCTTTGAAATTGATTGCCAAAAGGTTCACAGCACATGTGACTAATAACAAAATGAAGCAGTATGTCAACTTGTGCAACCATGCGAATTCTAAGACTCATTTCTTGATCGAATGTCAAAATCTGGTGATGTTGATTGGCCCCCTCGTTCCCCTGATTTGATTGCGCTGAGATTTTCCCCCTCTATAGGGCTACTTAAAGGAACGTGTCAACTTCGCAAAACATTCGCGAAGAAATTGAACAAATAACTCCGTAAATATGCTCAAATGTAATGGAAAATATAACAGAAAGAGTTCATATTTGAAGGAGGCCAGAGGCAGTCATTTGGCCGGTCGTATTCCGGATAATTTATCTCGAAAAGTTATGGGTGAAGGGGGTTCATGAATTAACCTTCGATTTTTTTCCTGCCGTAATAACAACTGTTCTATTTATCTCCACAGATATCGAAATGAGGCTCGAACAAATGACGTGATCGAAAGAGACCGTATTTACAGCCAGTAAATAAAATCAAAAGGTAAATAAACTCACGGTTTCTGATGATCTGAAAGTAGGCGGCAAGCTGCGTCTTAATCCACAAGAAGAATGTTGTGTCGGAATTGCGTTATTGCTTGATATTTCTTCAAATTCTTGCAATGTCGTCTTCAATTTTTCTTTAAGAACTTCCTTTTTCAATTTCTTGGGACGTCTTGGAAATTTCTTCAACAACTTCGCCAACTTTAATTTATTGCAATTCGGAACAGTGGCGGCTTTTCAGGGGAAGGGAAGTGCCACTTCCCCAACATTTTTCATCAAATTACATTTCTCAAATTAGTCTTTTTTTCAGAATTTCATATATAGTATATACATTTTCAATATTTCTAAGTAAAATGTCTCCTTTTTTTTCTTTTACGATTTATAAATTGCTAAAGTACTTACAAATATGAACGAATTTGATTTCGCAGAGCGCGTTATTCAATACACGGAAAATATCTTACAATGCTTACGACTGTAGACAGCGAAAGCTTATCAGGGTCATTCCGTGTGAAATGAGTACAAATCAGAAAAACCTGTGGCCGTATGGTGACCGATTTTCAGGAAATTTGCTACAGGGGTTAAGTTTATGCATAAATAACGATATTCAAAATATTTTGGCTCAAAATGAAATATTTTTGAAGTTTAAGTCATTTTAAGGACTTGCAACTTTGAAGAGCTGTTGTGAAATAGCTTGATGTTGCATGTTTGAAGATCTCTTTCTCAAAAACTACTTAACGTAGACAACAATATTTCCTATTTTGTAATCTATGAAGAATTCTCTTTTTATATATTTGGAAAGAACAATTTTAAACATCATATTTAAGTTAAAAATTAGTAGCGAAAAATGGAAAATAGTCGATTTTGATAGAATTAAAAAGGTTTCTATGGACTAAAGGAAATCAAATGCACCGTTGAAATTCATATCAGATACAGTGCTAGGTATGATAAAACTACTGCTGAAGTTTGGAAGTCGGTTTTTATTTCTTTCATCTTCCAAACAGCAAAGGAAAATTATAAAATGACGGTTTTCCACTTAAAATAGGCACACAAAATGAAATGAAGGACAGCTCTGACGAAAACTATATTTTGGAAAAATATAGTTTAATATGTCTATATTACTTGTAAAAAAATTCAGGATTGTATTTGAGTCCCAAGGTAACAATAACAAAATTCGTGAAACGCAAAAACACGTTCTTGCCTTTCCAATCAATTGGCGACTGAAAGTTTCTTCGCCAAACGACTATTCGAATGTTCTACGACGGGTTACTATATTGCATTAGTATCGCACTAGCTGGCAATGTTTATTATCGCCAATCATAGCATTTCCTTCCCATTCTATGCATATTACTCATTTCGAATGGAAACAACGAATCCGCAAATCAACAATGAAATACCAAATTATTTTTAACTGTTGAAGGATATTTTAAGAGCAGGGCTCACAATTAAAAAAGCTTAAACATTTAAAACCTTTACTTGATTGTCTTCAAATTCACTTTCAATCTGATAAAGGTCTCTAATTTGGTAGTTGCTTAAATTGAAATTTTCCTAGTGCTGCCAAATCTTGAAATATTTGCTTATTTCACTAGTGATTGTGATAAATATGGAAAAAGGATACGTGAGTTATGTACATTTGGGAGAATCGAATTTAACAACGATGTTTACATTTTTTTATTCTCAAAATTAGTGTTTACCTGATTAATGCTTAATATTTACAAAACGCATTTAATATTCACAAGTAGTAGTATTTAATACTTACGTTTCCAAAGGAAAAAGCAAATTGAAAAGACTTCTCTAACAAAATTAATTTTCTACCTAATTATTTCACTGATGGAAACACTCCTTAGATTAAGCAAAACAGACTAAAAAGAAATTTCCTGTAAAATTTTGCACTTGCACCATAATAATAGTTATTTCATTCTTATATCGCATTTTTTATATTATCGAAGGTTATAACTCATTATCAGCTGCTATAAAAAAGTAAAATTTTCGTCTAGTTAAAAAATTTTCCGAGACAAAAATAATCAAATTACAATTATGAAAATTTCAGAACATAATAGACATCCTGCTCTTTTATGTTGAAAAGTTTTGATATTTTTGTAGCTTTCCCTCCAGTCAAAAATGCATTTTTGAAAATTGAAAAATGGTATTTTTCCATAATTTTTACTTTTAAATGTTTTTTTCTTGATAAAGGAGTAGAGAGAGAGAGAGAGAGAGAGAGAGAGAGAGAGAGAGAGAGAAATACACTAACCAAATTACGCCATGCTATTTGTTAGGAAAGGCTCTTCATTAAGAATAATTTTTAATATTGTCTTTCTATTTCTAGAGATACCAGAGCAATTTTAAATTTGTAGCAAATTGGCAAAATTTCTATTTTCGTCGGTACCTCAGATTCAGCAATGACTGTTATTAAATTATATTCTGGCGTTTCCTAAGGGACCCTTTTCTGAAGAATGCAACGATATACACATTTTAAATTTGTGTCAATAACTTATTGAAATATAGGGTCGGAAACAGGCTACTTTTAGTGCTAGAAAATCTAAATTTGTGTGACCTTGAACTTAAAATGTCAATAATTAACAAAGATAGATTTCTGAAATCTAATACTTTGCAGTTGGTAATTACCATATGTGACCTATTTAGAAACTGATTTTCATTAAAATCGGTGATATGTCAGTCACAGCCGATTTGCTCATTTTGCGTGGAATGACCCAGCACGGAAGTTTTTGCTGAAAAATAGCTGCGCATATTCCGTAAGTCAGATGGTTGCTATGACAACATCGCCATTACCAGCCAAAGGACATTTAGAGCGTCGGCTCCGAAGGAAAGCAAGACCTAGAAACGCGATTCCCCTTCCTCTATAGGGTTGCCGGTTGAAATCTAAAAATAGATGTCCCTCGTTTCCAGTTGCGAGCAGAGAACACAGAAAACTAATAGAGGGAGCTTTAGCGCAAAAAAAGTCTAGCCAATCGCGCCGAAACTGCCGAATATCATTACATGACATAGAGCAATGATTTTGTAGACCATTTTGTTTTAGATTTTTCAGCGGAATGAATCCAATTAATGATATTGTGTGTAATTTACTGGAAACTCCGTTTAGCCGGTGGAAAGACGAATACAAAAGGGACGTATTATGTCAAGCACGTCCAACAGATTTTTTGACGACTATGGCCAAAAAGAAATTAAAAAGAGCTGTAAGTCGTACAATATTAGTTTTGAAGAGTATTGGTTTACTCAGTATAAAGGGCTATGCAGTAGTATAACCTTAAAAAGATTATTTTGTTGGCCGTGCTTGCTTTTTAGTAATAAACATTCTGTTTGAAATAAAGACGGATTCGCAGACCTATTAAACATAACACGAGAACTCCATAGACACGATGATTTTGCTTTACATCTGAAGTGTGAATTAATGCTAAGAATTTTTTTTTAATCAACACGATTGCGATGCCCTGAGGGAAGAATGCTAGGCTTTTTTAAAGTGCATTTCAATGAAAACGTTCGTTTGAATAGACTGTTTCTACAAACTGTGACTGATGCAGTAATATATTTGAGCAAACAAGAAATGGCATTCCGGGGCCATGATGAAAGCAGTGACTTCATAAATCGCGGAAATTTCAAAGAATTACAAGGATTGTTGTGATACAACCTATCTACCGTGTTATAGGAGGGTTACCTAGTTATTTACTATTTTTAAGAAATATGAAGGCGAAAAATAAAAATTATCCAACGGCCGGGTTCGAACTCAGGATGCCTCCCTCCAAAGCACTAACCGCTACTTCAGTAAGTCGTACGTACCCACTACACCATCATTTCAATGTGAGGAGGGTGTTTTTAATGAAGAGATAGCATGCGCGATAAGTATGTCAGATCGGTCTGCGCAGATACGTCATAGTGGAGGAGGGGCTACACGCGCAGCACAAAATATCAATTAAAAAATTCTAGATTAAATTTTAAAATTCGGGCTTCGAGGTACATTCAGTCACCTTTAGTAATACCTGTGTGCTGAATTTCATGGCTGTAAGTGCTATAGTAAGTGTATGGACACCGCACACAGACACACACTTCCTTTTATAATAGTAGAGACTACAAATCGGCTATTCTAGAAAGGTCTGGAACTATCTCGTGTATTACGTGTACCTAACGCTACTAGAAGCTTTCAGAATTCAGAGCCATTTGGCGTCATCGGGGGCAAGGAGAATAGCAGCGAGCGGCGAAATAGTTCTGAGATTTCACGACAGATGGCTCTAGGTACACTTGCTACTAGTCAATATACATACATTACACGTTCTGGCTTTCTTCAAACTGATACTGAATTGATACGTCTGCCTGTGTGGCGCGGTGGGATGCGAATTTGATTTGCGAAGATCATTAGACTTCATTTTTCTTCTAGGGGGCAGCTGCCCCCTGCCCCTCGCTGGGTACCCCCTTGCATCTGTGGAAGCTCCTAGAGCTTTTCTGCCGTGAGGATGGCAAGTTATTGCGATCTTCTGATTTAATAGTTGGAGTTCATGAGATGAATCAGCATTTCGGAGGTGGAGACGGTCTGGATTTTCACGTATTACCATTGCAAGGGTGTACCGGACTACCAGAATTTGAGCAAAACCTGTAACTTACGATAACAGTGTGGCCGTATAAAGACGACGAATGCGACCAGTGTTGCCTAGCAAGAATAGTTTCACGCGATAGGAGTGCAACACTGCCACAAATAACATCGGAATTCAATGCTGGGCCCTCAACAAACATCAACTTGAGGATAGTGCAACGTTCCCTCAAAGATATGGGCTTTTGGATACCTCAACTAGGGTGTCCTTGATGAATACTCGACACACAGCTATGCACCTCGCCTGGGCTTGGAAAAGCCGCCACTAGACACTTGATGACTGGAAACGAGTAGCCCGGTCTGACGGGTTGCATTTCCTTAGCGCAGATGGAAGGATCGTGTCGAGAAAATCCCATAAAGCCATGGATCCCCGCATGTCAACAGGGGATTGTACAGGCTGGTAGTGGGGCTTCATAATGGGATGTAGTTTAGTTGGCATTCAATGGGACCTTTGGTACGTCTACAAACGTCTGACAGGTGGACGCTATATATGAATCCTTTCTGACGAGTTACACTCGTTCATGTCCTGAGTTCATTTTGATGGGTTTAGCCTCTTCCAACAGGACAATGCGCTGCCACACAAATCTAGACACACCAAATACTGGTTAGAGGAACATTAATCTGAGTTTGGTGTCTTGCCATTCCCACAAAGTCAAACGATATCAACTTTCTCAAACTCATGTGATACCATGCAACGCTCTTGGAATACAGAAATTCTATACCTCGGAATACAACAGAATTGTGGACCGCTCTGGAGAAAGTATGGTGTTTAATGCCTACTTTCCGTGAGCTTCTGGAGTCCATGCTCCGTCGTATTTTTGCAGTTCTATGCTCCCGTAGGAGGCCTATCACATATTAGACTAGTAGTTTTATTGGCACTTCAAGTGCATTTAAATTTTACCGCACTGCTGCGATAAAAAACTTATTTCAAATAATTTAATCACAAATTTTAATTACGGAGATATCATTTATGCAAAAAAATGGCTTTCTCTCAGTAACTCAGAAAAATTCGGATGATAAAAACAACTTATGGTAGAACGTCCTTTTGGAAAGAAATAAGTACAAATAACAATAAACATTTTTTCTAACTATAAATGGGCCACGGTAGCCCAGTTGGAAGAGTAACGGATTAGCAACCTGAGGGTTGCAAGTTTGAAACTAGGTTCAACCAAAGACCGTCTTGTACAAGGGGGCTGGGCTGGTGCATTTTAAATCTGGCATGGCCTCAAATGTCCTCACGTTGGCATGGTGTGTAAGTTTGGAGTATCGGGTGCCAGTTGAGGTGCTGACCTTGTTATCTGACCGTGGATCAAAATAACGTGGTGTTGTCCTCGAATCTTTCCTTTTGGGATTGATCCCGGACTGTTGCCAATAGCCCGTTGTGTTGCACGAAGTTAATTACCTATCCGGACCTATAAAAAGTATACGATAAAAATGACTTTCTCTGCAACTCATAAAGAATGATTCGCACAATATAATTCTAATTCTATGATAGAATGTCTAAGTGGATAACTTGCGTGCGAATAATAGTATACAAATTTTATACCTTGTTAAAATTGGTTTGGAATCTTTCTGAACAACTTAAAAAATGTTATTGAATTATTTCGATTATTTGAGTTATATTTAAATTCTCTAGTTATTTCAAACGAAATACCAACATAACTTCTTTCAAAAGAAATACAATCATAATTTATACCTAACAAATTTTATGGTCACATAGTTAAATACAAAATTTAATCTAATTGAAACAGCTTTAATTTAACTTTTTAAATTTCATGGCATTAACTTTTAGATTCACCTCGTTACAATGAACTGTTTCCTAAAATATCATAAATGCTTTTGGGTTTGGAACAGAACAGAGCTTAAGAGGAACGGAGTTGTCGGTATATATTATTACTCTCGAAAGCTCAAAAATATATCTTTTATCAAGTGTGAAAACGAAATATGTCCAATTTTTAGTTATACTATTATAAAAAGGGGCATATCACATTTCACCATCTGATCAGATTTAATAATCAATGATATATTGCAATAGTGTTTATAAAACAGACTTGTTAAAGAAAAATGAAACTTATTGCAGAAGTAAAGCTTACCCTTTTGCACGAGAAACAATCGAGTAAGAAAAAAAGTTGTACACTACTACTGCCAGTGAAGCTGAACTCGATTAGAAGATTCCCGATATGGTACTAATAGGAGATAGAGTTTGTGTAATCTACAGGACATTCCCCTTATGTGCGAACCTATGAGGTTCTCAATGTGTTTTCCTGTGCTGATGAAGCACAATTAGTTGATCAATAACTTAAATCAGTTCAATGGTTTGGATTTTGTTTCAAATATAGTAAGCATCACTATGCCTTTCAGATCGAATTCTACTTTACAATGTATTTTTACTTACAAGTACAATCCTTGCACATGTAATTTTGAATTACTGCAGTCATTAACAGTAGGAATATTTGGATGATTGATAAACAAAATGACCATACCTCCTCCATCTCAGATTGAGATAATTAAGATCTTCCTGTATGTACTAGCACACCCGTTCCTATCGACTATTGTACTACTCGGAACTGAAAAGGAACCCCTGGCAGGTTAGATAAGCGAAACGCCTGGAAGGTTTTCATTGTGGAACATTTCCCCTTACAAATTTTCTTTCTCTATTCACTCTCTTATCTAAATAGACTTGCTCCTTTTTGAATCCATTGTGTATAATGTCTATCATACTATATAAATTTACAGCCATATCCCGACATAAGTAACTAACACTAATAAAACTGCTCTGAAGTTAGAAGATAAGACAAAACATATTTGTAAGAAAAACAAGACTCTAATATATTTCTGAAATGCCACCCCTTTAGACATTGGCGCCCGGAGCCACTAACCCCTCCCACCTCCTTAGCTACGCCACTGCTCGTCGCAATTTGAGAGTTGACCCCAGTTTCTAAAAGCATGGTCCCGCCCCTACAACAGGTTGCGATTAAATCTATGCCTTGATGCAAATAGATTTTTGTTGCTCCGAAATAATGAGAAGATTCAAATCCAAAACTGCAACGGTTTCCCAGAGATTTTCACTCAAGTATTTGTTCCGTTGGCTTAATTGCTACCCAGCGTTAGCCGAATTCTATTCCTTGATGGTGTTTGAGAAACTTCATCAAGGAAACAACTAGATTATCGAAGAAAAAAGAAACATTGCAAGGTTTCGTCATGTCATTAGTCCAAGGAGGTGGCAGCACGCCACCTGTTTGTTTATTGAATTTTTCGCGAGCGCATGAATAATTTAGCCTAATAAGTCGAGAGGGGGGAGCAGTTTTGAATGACAGCGCATTAACGCTTCAGCATGACCATGCTGCTGTCAATAGGCTTGGACAAGATGGAATGCTACCGGCGCCTCTGCATTTAGCATATTACCCAGGGTGAGTGATTTTGTTGCAATCAGAGAATTTTAATCCTTTTAGCAGTATTTGCAATGGTTCTTAAACTGTTTTCCGTCACCACATAAGGGCTTATCTTAATTTATTTATTGAAATTGAATCTTTCTTTATGAACATAAAGTTATATATCGGTGGTCTTTTATACTGAAGTGTCAGACATGGCTATGAAAATCTTTATGCTCTACTGCAGAAATATTTCTGTACCTTGGTGAAAAGGGGCCAAAATCTATTTTGCAAGTTTTTAATGCAGCGTACAAAAATATTTTTCAATGTTTTGATACTTTCATAATGTATTGACAGGAGAATATTGGCACTTTGAATCTTTATAAATTTTATTACCTTGCGTGATTTGTATGCATAATTCAAAATCAGCGGATTTGGACTTCGGCCCTTTTTCTACCAAGGTACAGATTTAATGAATTTTAAATTTTAAATAAGAACATAAACGCTGAGCTTGTGAAAATGAATTTATAAGGAATTGTGGAAAAAGAGATGAAATAAGATTTTCGATTTAAGTAAAAACTCAGCTCGAAATGTTTAATAATAATGTGTATACATGTATTTTGTTAAGAGAAGAGAGGTTTTCATCTACAACTCTAAGGCACAGTTGCCAAATATTATGCCACGATCAAGCTGTTGTAGATTTGGCATTTGAATTTCGAGTTGGCGTGGTGTGGAAGTTTGGAGAGTGGGGTGCCGACTCGGGTGTGACCTCGTCTTCTGACCATAGTTCAAAATTACGTGGTGTTGTCCTCGGATCTTTCCCTTCTGGTTCGATCCCGGACCACCTCCAATAGCCAGTTGTGTTGCTCCAGTGCGACGTTAATTAAAATACCTACCTACGCATAATAGGCATTGAGAGAAAAAACCAAATACACTTGATGAGCAGTGGGTTAGAGTTTTTTCATATTGTAATTCAAATTAAATACAATTACATGAACTCTAATTTTCCTTGCTCCTCCCTGTTAAGAAACTGATCGAAACCAAATCACACGTGCTTCGGGAATGCGATGGAATGGAATAGATTTTATGGCTCAAGGTCCAGAAACGGACAAGCTGCGCCAAGCGCAAGAAAAAAGACTAATACAACTAGAAAAACATTTAAAAATGGTAAATTACGAGAATAAAGCTAAGAGTTTTATAGCAGAATAAAAGGTATACGAAACGCATGTTAGTTAACGAAATGAAGTTGAAATGTATAAGTTAAAACATGCTGAACAGCAACATGAAAAATAAATTAAGGTTAAAACATTTAACATTAAGGTTAAAATGATTTAAAATATATTGTATGATATAAAAAGGTAACACGTGCGCAGGAACATATCCTTTTAGAGTTGTTCTTTGTAAGGCAGAAGTAGAATATTTGTAGCAGAAAAAAGATAGTCAATTTCCTCCAAACTATGGATTATTCCAATAGAACTATTGACCTGTGAATTTGAATTACTCCTTTCAAAATTGCTCTCATTGAGACACGAAATCCAATAGATTTGGAGAGTAATTAATTTTGATGAGTTTAATTTTTTCCGCAAGTGATCTTGCAAACGCTATGAAACTTCCAACTACTTTTCAGCCTGTTACGAAAAATCTTTGCATTCTACTGTTTGACTTAAATTACTTGTGTTGGGTCTGCTGCCGTTATTAGACATAATCGCAATTAATTGGTAATCTTCGTACACTTTAAAAATGTATTTCGAAGCAATATACAAGTGCTTCCTTACGCTCCAAATTTACCGCTCTCGGCTGTGTATTTCTAAATAGGTAGCCTACTCAAGCTATTTAGAAATACAGTCTAGAACGGTAATTTGGAGGGTGCAACGAAAAACTTTTTGTAAGGCAGCAACAGATTATGTGTAGTAGATAAATGTAAAGATTCTAAATAGACAGCCTATTCAGCCATTTAGAGATACGGCATTAGAAAATGAAAGGGAATGCCATAAAGAGATTCGATATCTATGGTTTTTTGCTCACGTTTTAAAATTTAAGTCTGATTCATATTCCCCCCTATTTATTATTTTTGTAGTTGAAATGTGTTGTAATTCTAATACTATCAAGTACAAAGACGATTATACATTGTTTTGGTGACGGTCCAGATTTGAAATGTTCCGTATACCACTCCAAAATAGTTAGAATTCATGTGAATGGTAACTGAAAGATTACTTAAATGCGAACTGATTCTCACCGAAGTGAAAAAATTGAAAGGAAGTATGGAAATTGATTTTTATGAAGCGTATTAGTTATTGATATTAAATTTTTAGCACGTTAAACACATAAGTTCATAAACACATAACATAATGTTTAAAAATTATGTACAGCATTTTTTAAATGTTCTCTAGAATGTCACATCTTACCTTTCGAAATGAATGAAATAACATTCGTTATGCACGCACTTCTGTTTCCTTGCAATGAACTGTGAAAACAATTATCTTTGACAGATAAAAGAAAAATTCAATTTCCGTTTGGCAAATCGATTCGGAATTGTTTTATTTAACGAATTAGTTGTTTGCATTTTTGCACGCAATCAGATATGAGCACCTAACTTGTTCGAACTGTGAATTGTGAACGAAAGTATGAAAAAAGCAACATAATTACCAACAAAGGTAATGTGATAATTTTTTTAATGTAATTCTGTGTTTCGTTATCAGCAAACACGTATTTAATAAATTTGTTTATTTAGTGTGAATAGCAATAAAAAAGTAATAACACCATTATTTTTTAGTTCAAGTAAATTTAATCTTGAATGATTCTCTTCGATTAGTTTACTAAAATCGTTTATCGCATTTTATGCGTGTCAATCAACAATAATCTGACTTTTATTATATAAATTACTAGCTGAATTACCCTGCGTTGCTTGGGTTGAAATGGTTAAATGTTGCTTGAAAAGTGAATTAGAATAATCACTTTTCCTTCACAGAAAAATGCTATCATTTAAGTTGTACGGAAAATACGTTTTAAATTTTTCATAGCTTCTACAATATACTTCGGACGCAAATATATACATTTAATTCCTGAATATATTGCAATATGTAAAAGATTAAGACATAAAGACAAACAGAAACGAAAAAGAAAAAAATGCAGAATTCTAAAAAACGAAGGATGCGCAAAGTGCAGTTTCAACTGCTTCTGTTTAAATACTCTCGCAATCAAGTTGTGGCGCTCACTGGGTAATTGACCATTGGTAAGAACCTCCTTGATCTCCGTCCAAGTCGGATTGCAGGTGAAGGTGATAAATAAGTCTGGTCTCCCGTACATCATAGCATCTAACGTGTATTCGTGCATGTGTGTGGGACTGCTTGTAAATGTAGCTGGTAGTATGACTAAGGCACCGAGGTATTCAACGTTCCCGTCATTTGCCACAGCATCTTTCAGGTGAATATATCCGTCAACTCTCAGTTTACGTTGATTTAGACCAGGCCTGGCAAACCCAAATGGTTTCACGGGCCACTTTGAGAACGAGTAACGTTACAGCGGGCCGCACTTTAGGTAAACATGCTTTTAAAAAATATAATACAAATACAAAATTAATATAATTTTATTGTTATACTTTGATTCAAATACAATGAACTCTCGAGTCTTAATTAATGAGATATCCTTTCCTTCACTTAATTTTTGTAAATCTATATTTACGTTCGACGTTGCACATCGTAGCTGGTTTTCTAAATTGGCATCAGTTAATGAAGCACGTGATGAACTCTGTAAATTTCATCTTCGAAAAAAATATTTCACAAACATATGTGGATCCAAAAGCACTTACAACTCGTGCAAAATATCTTAAGCTGGAATATCTCTCGGATGTAATATAAGTATTGTAAAAATTAATTTTTGACATGGACGCAAAAATTTGTTTCATTTCAACAAATGTTGTTCATCATTTCAACAAATTTGTTTCAAAAAATGTTGAGCATTATTATTTCCAAGTTGGCACTCAAATAACAATAATTTCTTATTAAAAGCTTTGATGAAATTACAAGTATCGATTATTAAGTTATCTTGCCCTTGCAAGTCCTTATTTAGCTGATTAAGTTTTTCTGTTATATCCACTAAAAACAGGTCTAACAACCAATCATCATCACTTAATTCAGGAACAGATTCTTGTTTCGCGTTCATAAACATATATATTTCCTCCCGTAAATTAAAAAATATTTTTAAACATTTTCCACGACTTAGCCATCTAACATTGGTAAAATATACGATATCACCATATTCAGAAGATAATTCACTAAGGAATTCTTTGAATTGCCGATGCTGAAGAGCATGTGAACGAATGTAATTTACTATTTTTATAACTACTTTCATACGTGATTCATGGATAATACTCGAGCACATAAATTTTGTTGATGTATCAAACAGTGAATAATAAAAATATCATTGGTTTTAATGCCTCTGCAATCTAGCTATCCATAAGTAATTTTACAGCTCCCATATTTTTACCTACCAAAGCAAGTGCTCCATCTGTTGTTAATCCTGAAAGAGCCTCAAAATTTAAGCTATTTTCGGCTAAACATTTTTCAATCGCCTGGAAAACATCTTCTCTAGTTGTGTCTTTTAAATGTAAAAGATTTAACATTTCTTCTGTCACTTGGAATGAATCATTCACACCGCGAATAAATATCACAAGTTGAGATGTGTTTGAGATATCTGTACTTTCATCAAATTCCAAAGAATATGCTTTGAATTGGTTAATTTTATCTCGCAAAGTTACTACGATTTCAGCTGAAATGTTATCAATGCGACGACATATAGTTTCGCGTGAAAGACATACTTGAAAATAATTTGCTTCTATCGGGCAAAACATCTTTTAAAACTCCTTCCAAACAGTCCTTTACCAGTTCACCATCCCAAAATGGTTTCATTTTCTTTGCAATCAACATGGCAACAGAATAACTTGCTTTGACATTTTTCCGTTCCGGTTTTCGTTCTATTAACCAAATTTTTTTAAATTCGGTTCTGTTCCGGTTCGCGTCATCAGTAGTAAGTAAACCGGTTTACGTATATTCGAACAGTTTTTTTTCTCTCCGATTGCAATTCGATTTACATTAAAATGTTGTCATCTAGGGTGTCTAGGGGTCATTAAAGTCTTTTAAAGAGATCTTTTTAAAATTTTCATAAAAATTTAATTTGTGAAATAAATTATCATGAATTAAATTTATAAAAATCCCCTGTACCTTAGATTTGCTTACCAAGCACTCAACCTATAGCGGAAAATATTTACACTTAACCTGATAATCACTTTATGTAAATTATAAAGTATGTAATACTTTTATTATAAATTATTATTGATTATAAAGCTCATAATCCTTTTTGAATTCTCGCATGGAACGTGTCGAAAGAAAGAACTGTCAATGTTTTATGCCAGTCAGTGGATTCTGCGGAATTTTGCTTACAATGCAATAAATAGTCCTTGAAAGCGCACGCAGTCATCTACTCTGCTATATTTGAGCGGCAGATAAAAAAGAGAGTTTGAAAGTCTTTTAGTCAAAAATTTGTGTCTGAACCGAAATAAGTATAAATTAACTGAAAACCAGTACAAAAAATAACGTTTTCTATTTCGATTCGGGTTCAGAGGTGGACTATTTTTGGGGTTCGGTTTACGGTTAAAGAACCGCAATTTTTCCGGTTTTCGGTTCAGTTCCGGTTCGAAGCCCTGGTAAAAATATCAATACCAATACTTTTTTAAACTTAATGCAAATAGTGATCACTTGAAACTTGAAAATTTATAATAATTTTTATCAATTTAACATTTTATTAAATTTTTACTATTTTTTAATTTTCTTGCATTAGTAAAAATATACTCGCTTGAATAAATTTCAAACTTTCTTTGGATGTCACTTTTTTTCAACTGTCAGCACCACACACAAAAAACTTAGTAAACACGCCAGTAAATCAAAAGCAAACCTAACACATAAACAGAGATTCACTTGAAATAATAATTTCGTGCAGTGGAAAACGAAACGATGACGGACCCAAGCGTGTCTAGACTAGTGCCTCGAGTCAGCCTTGACTGCCGGCTTCCATACACAACCAAGATTACCCCTTGGCAAAATTATCACTTACTGACGCAATTTATATTACATTTTTACGTGGTTTTTCTATTATTAATTTAAAATTTAATTTTTTATCGTTATTTCAAATTTTCATTTATTTAATATTTTTTGTATACATGCAACGAAAAACAAAAGTTTCAATAGAAATATAAAATCGCCCGCGGCGGGCCGCGTGTTGGCCGGGCCTGATTTAGACGAATGTAAAGGAGACGCTCACTCTCGACTTTTGCGTACATATCGACGATGAACTGATGAAACAATTGCCTGCAGTTCAATACGTGGTTCTGCTCAGTATCTCGAACCATTAATCTGTACGCATAGAAATCCATCGCTGGAACTTTCTTGCTGGTTGTTTCACCTGTTCTTGGGTTGATCTGCCTCAGATTAAAATGATATCCATCTTCACCATGGGGAATATCACTGGGTACTGCAGAGCATCATAAGATCGATGTGTTTCCGAAATGCGCTGCAATGATTCGCCTCGTCGTTGAATAACGATATCCCGTTGATGAAGCTCATCGCCTGATATAACCACCGCGACTTCATCTGCTTGAGGAGAGTTAAAGCGCCGCTCGTGTTCGCCTGCTGGTCTTCGGTCTGCTCTTTATATTCATCTGTTGGCATACTTTCCAATGCTGTTTCAAAGGTTTTAATAAGATTATTGTGCTCATGAAACATCCTCTGTAAGTTTAACACAATCTGACGTCTTGTTCCCGAGATGTAGGCGAACCTCTGATCAGTTTCCATTTGTTCGTTTTGAATAAAATATAATTGTAGAAATTTTGGTGGTTGATCTAGCAGTGGAAGCAACGAGCCCGTTCTATGGTAAATCTGCCCTTGCACCTTGAATGTCGACGGAAATCCGGGCTGTCGAACAACTGATGTGACGCCGAATGTCATTTGGAAACATGAGTTGTATTTTCTGATGTTACTAAGAAAATGCTTCGACTCTGACGTATCTCCTGATGTGTAAGTCAAAAGTTCGTGTGGTGGTGGTTCCAGTTGGCAGAGATTAATTTTTCCATTTTTGAAGCAAATACCAGGTAGACTCTGATTTAAACTTTTTTGGCTTGACAGTAACTACAAACCATTTCCATTTTCCCGATGGTAACACTTGCATGCAGCGAGTAGTTTTTATGTGAATTGTAGTGTAATCCTTCCAATGCTAAGCTAAAATGGTGCGCAGTCCGTGATCTTTTGACTCTATCTCTCTTATCCTGTAGTCGGGCCTCACGATGCTGTGCCGTCTCTGTTGCTCTAAATGTAGTAATCTCTCTCGCAATCGCAAGTCTTCTATTCCTCTCCTCGGAAGTTTCTTGACTACGCTTATCTTTCATCATCTTAGCCGTTGACTGCACTTGGCCGATCGCCTTTCGCTTCCTTGGAGGCATTGCTACAGCAAAGAAGTCTATAAAAGAATACAAAAAAGTTTTTTTCATAAATTAAGCAAAAGGCACACTCTCACTGAGCAATGAAATCTATTATAGAGTACAATAAAAAACTAAAATTAACGAAAAAACAAATTTAAAATTATGAAGTACTTACATCCGTTTAGAAATATAAATCCAAAATGTACACTATCACTATCAAATAAAGTAGGAAACATTTATACAATCAACTAAAAGAGCGAAATAAAACTGTCAGATTCACTGAAAGATGATAAACTGGAAGACTTACCGTGTTAGCTTCCTTTAAATACGACCAGTTAAGAATCGAGTGGGTACTGGAATGTTTTCCATCATGAGTCTAAGGAAGTTTCCGTTTCCCCAACTTTCTAGAAAGTTCTACAAAGTTTTATAAAAAAAAGTAAACATTAATTCTGGTGCTGCCAGATACCGAGTAGCAAAATTACGCTTTTATGATCAATGAGTTTTTCGTTTGTGCTTTTCGGAATAACGGTGCTTGGGTTAGAAATAAATGCAATCGGTGTAGACAAATTAAACTGAATAGATAACAATTTTTCAAAAAGCAGAAGGTCGATTTTACAGAATTTTTAAGAAAGAAAATCACTGCTTTCAACGGAGGATTCACATGTATCTATTCCGGACATTTTAAAATAAGTTACACGCCTTACCTAAAAAGCTTATGAAACAGAATTCTACAAATCATTACGTATTCAATAAATTATTTAAGGAAAGTTGGTCGAAATATACACCAAATTTCCTTGAAAATAATCCTTGAACTCCTGAAAACCTTTCCTTGAATTTCCTTGCCAAAAATTAATATTTTAAAATATTCTTTCTTCATCAATAAAATATCTATAATTTATTTACATCATGGGAAGAACTAAAATGTCAGTTCAGACATAAATATTGTATTTTAATTTGTTTCGGAAAAAATTGTTTTTCGATCAACACTGGTAAAGCAACCATAGCTGCCTAAAGCAATCAATCTATGCTCAATGTTATTTCTATGTCGATTTCGAATAGTTTTTAACCCCCTAGGGCCAATAGAAACGGGGTATAAGAGCCTATGCTGACCGCAGTGTTCTAAAGTATAAGTGTACCAAATTTGGTGTGGATTGGTCAAACGGTGTAGATTTGTATAGAATATATACAAATATACATACACACCCACACACACACACATATATATACTACAGCATATGAACCTGTAGTAAACTTAGCCACCGCTACAAAAATTAACTTACAACACTTGCATAGATAGCTGTGTAACCTAATTCCTCCACACACACATAAAGTACTTTTTGGTTCATAGAGTTGCATGATCTTGCATACATCTTGCTAAATTGGTGACCTTGGTGTGATTTTGAACATACGCACTAAAACAAACCTGATGAGCTTGAGACAAATACCAGATGACTATCACTTCGATTTATGATCCACGCAGAGTTGTTGAACTGCCAATGCGACACCAATCATTTTCAACAACTGTCTGAAGCTCTGTTATAATAGACGCTGCATCCACTCATATCACAGCTATACTATTCATTGCCACTCAGTCGAACGGTCGAATCATTTATTGCACAACCTTGTTTACGGAAGTTCACCGTGAGTTTAATGCAGCTCAAGCACGATGTCACGACCTGGAAATCTATCAACTAGGATTAGCATCTATCAAATTCAATCACTACATTTATATATATATATATATATATATATATATATATATATATATATATATATATATATATATATATATATATATATATATATATATATATATATATGTTATTTCTTATCACTAGACACTACTTTTTAAGAAATATATATATATTTCTTAAAAAGTAGTGTCTAGTGATAAGAAATAAATGCTTTTCTACAGTATTTGGGTCACTTCGAAATTTAACCCCTAGCTACGCTCCTAAGAGAAATGGTTTTCAGCAAGAAGAGTGAAAGGTAAAACTTTACCTACCAGAAAGTACCTCATAGTAGAATTGGGTTACACTGCTATGGATATATACTATTATATTGTTAAGTTAATTTTTGTAGTGAAGGGTAAGTTCACGGCAAAACTCCCCATCCCCACAAAATGTAGTGATTGAATTTGATAGATGCTAATCCTAGTTGATAGATTTCCAGGTCGTGACATCGTGCTTGAGCTGCATTAAACTCACGGTGAACTTCCGTAAACAAGGTTGTGCAATAAATGATTCGATCGTTCGACTGAGTGGCAATGAATAGTATAGCTGTGATATGAGTGGATGCAGCGTCTATTATAACAGAGCTTCAGACAGTTGTTGAAAATGATTGGTGTCGCATTGGCAGTTCAACAACTCTGTGTGGATCATAAATCGAAGTGATAGTCATCTGGTATTTGTCTCAAGCTCATCAGGTTTGTTTTAGTGCGTATGTTCAAAATCACACCAAGGTCACCAATTTAGCAAGATGCATGCAAGATCATGCAACTCTATGAACCAAAAAGTACTTTATGTGTGTGTGGAGGAATTGGGTTACACAGCTATCTATGCAAGTGTTGTAAGTTAATTTTTGTAGCGGTGGCTAAGTTTACTACAGGTTCATATGCTGGATGAAATTCTTTTCCACCTTCCAAATTTCTCAGCCTTTTGCGTGGAGAGCTTTGGATGATTGTCTATTTCATTACTCAGCAATCCCTAATAAAAGCTTTTCTTGTAAATGTCCACTGATGGACAAGCCCACCGGGTAATCAGAAAATTCTCGAGAGACGGGTGCTTTTAGGAAGGCTTTCAAAAGAATAAAATGTGGCGTTAGACAAGGAGAGTTTATTGCATGCAGTAATTTAAACGTCTTTCCAATTAAAAATAATCAGATAAAGAATGTAATCTATTCTGCATATTATAACGCGATTATAGCGTTAGATTTCTGTTGTAATTGAAACCAAGGCTGGTGTATAATCGTGATTGTATAAAGCGGTCAAACCATGCTAGAAATCTAGATTCCTTGGTTCAGAGAAAGGTGGTAGTGATATCCTTACCATATTGATAAAAAAAGGGCATAGATTTGCCACACCTTTACTTCAAAGAAAAGATCATGGAAGTTTCTTTGAAATAATTATCATTTCATATATCTATCTACCTAATCTTAAAATCTACCTTGGATCAATTTTTTGTCTTCTGCTATCATTGAATCAATATACTTAACTTAGACAAAAGAAAACATTTTTACAGGACAATCTAAAAGTCGTTATTTCCTTGAATTAATATTGCTAAAAACATCGCCAATTTATAAGGTATCATATTGTTCAAAATTGCATATTTTGCACTTAACACTTCAAAAATTTTCCTCAGCTGTGGCCGATAGAGGGTTGCGTTTTCCCTGATCGATCATCCTAGTCAGTCCATCACTGCAATTGTCCGTTATTTAATGACGATTTATAGGTAAATCCCTTAGATCAAAACATTAAAGGCGGAATGTATATAAACTCAAACATTCACTCATTTAAAGTAGTACAGCCATTCAGAACATTTCAGTGCAGGGTCACTTAAGAGCATTATGGGCTACAGGCAAAGTAGTGCATTGTGACTCATATCCATACCCATCCTCAGGTATTAAAATGGAAACAATCGATAAATAAAACTTGAAGAATTTTTGAAACTATTAAAGGAACGTTAGAAACGTTTTTATTCAAATCTGAAAAACACATTATTAAGCGCACAGAAATTTCTGAACATAAGATTTGTGAACAAACATTTCAACATTAAATTATAAGTAATTGATAAGCCATACAGTAGGAATTATTTTCATTATTAACAAATATTTGCAAATTGAATTTCTTAGGAAGTTGAGTTTTTAGAATTAACTTAAAATTAAATCTTTGGGAGGTCATTTGTATGAGTCTCTTCCTGTTTTCCACTACAAATCAATCAGGTTTAAATTCTCTCCGTGAACAGAACATGTGGCAAAAGGAGTTATGTACCTTCCTTTTCATTCGAAGAACACAACTTCTCTGATTATATACACTGCATTGTTGTATTATTACTTGTCTTACTTGGAATAAATAAATTAGACAAAGTCTATTAGCCAGTGAGACTTAAGGCCCTCAAGAACGAGCTCAGGATGGTGAATAAGTTAACCTGGGGGACAGCTGAGACAGATGATGTGTGATGTAAAGCCTGAGCTAAATTTCACTAAGAGAGCACAGATAAAACGACGATTTTACGACTCACTTCAATAATCATTACCTCCAAGTGTCCACTGCAAAGCCCTGAGAGAGCAGTTTGGATTTTTCTGCTGCCCATTGTACCCAGGAATGCACCAGGCTGACTGCAGGCGTACCAGTCATGAGTCGGAGGAGTCCTCCAAATTATATTTATACTCATTTTAATTTTGGAAGTGATTTCATCATAGGTGCATAGGTTCATCATAGTCTGCAGTAAGATGATAAAATATCTAAACGAAAGGTCGGTGGTTTCGTTTCCCTACAAACCAACTAGTGAAGATATCCATTGAAAATGTATTATGTTCCCTTACATTGACATCTTTTTTAATGATGTTTCTGCTGGTAAGGTCAGTATTTCCACCACTTGCTAAGGTGCTGTGTAAAGCTTCGCTGGATCCAAATGTTCTTATTAATGTGATATGATTCAATGCATTCCAGCAGAGGGCCCTTGAAATGAGGAGCCCTAAGCAACTTTCCAGTGTGTCCATACGTTACTGTTTCTATGTTTGAACTCATTTCAGCTGGCATTAATAAAATGGGTCAAGGATGGAGTGGCACTTCAAGTTATCACAAACTTCTGCATACATACATCAGCCAGACCACCACCCATGGTGTGCGCAAGATCACCAGCAGCAGACATCCACTTCATAGGACATTTTGGGCTACCGTGTTCCTAATATCCCTGGCAGCTTGCTGTTACCATTGCAGCTACCTCATTATGAATTTTGCAAGTGATCCCAAAGCTACTATCACGCAAGAAAAAGACGCGGATTACGTCGAGTTTCCTTCACTAACTGTCTGTAATCTCAATGTCATCAAGAAGGTAAGTCAAAAGGATTTTAATTGAATATTAATACTTCGGTCCTGTCCAAATGTAAAAAGTGATTGATTTATATTTACTTTTATGCTAGTTCATAACTTAACCTAAAACCTCCTTAATCCATCTACCCATTCGATACGAAAATTTTTCAATAAGTTTTCCTGAAAGTTATCAATTGATTGAATACAAACCTATTATTATTTAGTACGAAATATAGTTCAATCAAAACACTACACACTAAGGAAAAGATGGTTCTGCATATCCCTTTAAGAATTTTCCATGCATCATACACTCGAAAAAAATATTTATGGAATCAAAAATGACTTGGTATAAAGCGTAAGATTAATAAATTATACACGTGGCCATGTGATTGGTTGCTTGTTTTGGGTTTTATAGCGCAAGATTCAGAAATGTATAAGCTGAGGCAAACACAAGACAATAAAATTCAATAAAATAGATTTAAGACATCAGAATAGCAAACAGATTAACATTAAAAGAAAAGGTGTAATGAATAAAACCAAGTGAGTTACTTAAAATTGAATATAAAGGCTAAAATTTGAGTCACAAGAAAATGCAAAAGCTAATTAAGATAAAATGAGAAATAAGATGAGAGAATCCCTACCTTTGATAAAACTTCATATAATGCAATTTAAAAGCTACTGAATTACAAATATGGTAAAAATCCTGAATGATGAACGAAGGTAAAAAGTGCTGAAAGCGGGGTTGACCCAACAAATCCGATAAAATTGGTGATAAGGTATTAAAAAACCGACGGGTAAAAATATTTTAGACTGGAACAAGAGGTTAAAATATGATTTATTGTAAAAGGTTGTAGGCAATGATGGCACCATGGATCGTTTTTATCTGTTAATAAATATTTATGCGTGCCTCTCGAATGACCAATGACCAGTAATAAGAATATCAAGCCGTCCAAATGGTAACTATGGCAAGAGATTATACATATGCATGCGAAATAATCAATGTAGATGAGCGCATTATAAAATCAAACAGAGCTCTTAAATATTTGAAAATCATGTCTGTGCAGTCCTACATTTTTCTCTGGCGAAAATGGTTGTTTATATTTCTATTTATACATATTTTAATAGAATAGCAGTAGTAAGAATAAACATTCTGGGAAAATAAATACACTGCTGGCCATCCAAATTGCAACACCAAGAAAGACAAGAGATATCACAACAAAATTTATTTTGTAGATAACATGTTGACCAAGTATCAAATGATTAAATTTATAGACTTCTGTGAAGTGTGGTTCCTGCCAAAATCAGTAGCCAGAGTAGCCGCCATTGTTGGAGATCACCGCTGCCACACGCCTCGGCATTGATTCAAAGAGACTTTGGATGTGTTCTTGGGGTACAGCAGACCCAGCAGCTTCCACACGTTGCCAAAGTTGATCTGGTGTGGCAGCTGGGGATGTATTCTGGGTCAATCGTTGAGCAACCATGGACCACATGTTTTCTATCGGCGAAAGATCCGGAGAGCGAGCTGGCCAGGGAATCAATTCAATCTGGCGATTGACGAAGAACCCTTGGATAATGCGTGCCACGTGTGGTCGCGCATTATCCTGTTGAAATATGGCTGTGGGCAAGCCCTGAAGGTAAGGAAGGACAACTGGCTCCAACACCTCGGAGATGTAGCGCTGGCTGTTTAAAGTACCGGCAATGCGTACTAGAGGAGTGCGAGAGTGATATCCAATACCGCCCCATACCATAATACCCGGTGCAGGACCAGTGTGGCGGTGCATAACGCAGCTGTTCAGCATCCTCTCTCCACGGTGTCTCCAGACTCGAATCCGACCATCGTGGTGTTGCAGACAGAAGCGTGACTCGTCAGTAAAGACAATTTCATTCCATTCTGCCGTCCACATCCTTCTTTCATCGCACCATTGGCGGCGGAAATGTCTGTGGTTCTGCGTCAAGGGTAGACGAAGTAATGGACGTCTTGCGGACAGACCACTCTGCTGTAAACGGCGTCGAATGGTACGCGCAGACACTGGATGATGCGGTACAGACTGAATGTGCTGTGCTATGGTTCGTGATGTGGCTGAGCGATCCGTCACTGCCATACGCACAATATACCTGTCATCACGTGAAGTGGTGCACTGAGGTGGATGCGATCGAACACGTCGGTCCGTCGTACCCTCCTGCATCCAACGATCACATATCCGCATTACAGTTGTTTGGTTTCGTCCAACACGACTACCGATTTCCCTGAAAGATAATCCACAATCTCGGTAGGCCACTATCCTTCCTCTGTCGAACTCGGATACTTGATCAAAAGATGATCGCTGTTTTCTACGAGGCATAATTGATCGTTTTTTTTTGAAAAAAAACCACAAGAAAAACACAATTGCCGTACTTGAAATCGTCGAAATCTCCAAGCCTTAAATAGCGCTTTGAAGTGGCGCCACAGGCGCGCGTGATGTGCGTCTGCGCTGAAATTCGAATCATTTGCATATCTCACCTCCGCTAATGCATGTTGTAAATTTCATATTATTTGCATGCTTCCTTCAGGGTGTTGCATTTACGGTGGCCAGCAGTGTATATTCCTGCCTTCCAAGGATTTCGGTTGCAAATATGGATGCCCTTTGGTGGTAAATAAATGACATTTTTGGAAAGTTGTGATTTTAACTTATGTGTTATGCAAGTTTAAGTGAAAAAGTAAAGAATCTATAGCGGAATTCTTTTCATATCTGTGGTTTTAAGATAAAATGAATAATTTGTTCGATATATTAAAAAGTGACTTAGATGAGGGAAGAGTAATAGTTTTAAGGAACATTTCAATATCAGATTATTTTGATCTCCATTGATGGGACAATGTGATTTGTGAACCTGTAGGAAACTGAGATATTATCACTCGAAGCGTAGTGATTTCTAAGTGTAGGGGGTCGAGAATGGGATATAATATGGCAGAGAAGGTGATGACACGAATCCATGTTCCCCAAACGAAACGTTCATAAAAGGATGTGAAATTCTGGGAAAAACGGTTTTGAAGAAAAAAGAACAACAATAATATCAAACATTATATTTCTGAAAAAAACATTTTCGAAGTACTTGAATTAAACTAAAATTTGAGATTTTTGCTTATTTTTATGCAGGAAATTTAAGATGATTGACAGTTCATAAATATTCCTCGCTTCAATCAGTGTATGCATTGACAGGTCTGATTACATTCTATTTTATGCAGTGGCGCAGCTAGGGGGAGGAGGGGCAGCAGCCCAGGGCGCCAATGTCGAAAAGGGTGGCATTTCTGAAATATTCAAGTCTTGTTACAAATATTTTCTTAAGCTGTTTCGTGTCTTCTCATCTGACTTCAGAGCGGTTTTATTAGTGTTAATTACATATGCCAGTATCAGTAGGCCGTTTTCATTATAGCTGTAATTTTATTATAGCGCGATAAACATTATACACAATGGATCCAAACAGGATCAAGTCTATTTAGATACAGCACGAAGCGAAAAAAGAAAATTTGAAAGAGGAAATGTACACAGAGACAACCCTCTGTTTCGATTATCTAACTTGACAGGGGCTCCTCTTCAGGGTAAAGTAGGGATCGAAATGGACATGGTAGTACAGGAAGATTTTAATTACTTCAATCTGAGATGGCATGGTCATTTTGTTAATCAATCATCCAAAAATTATCATCCAGATTTCTGTTTTAATGAGCGCAGTAATGTAAACTCACAGGTGAAAGGATGGTACTCATTAGCCAAAAAAACTACAGTGTAATGAAGAATTCGATCTAAAAGGTATAGTAAGGCTTACTACATTTGAAACTACATCTAAACCATTGTACTGATTTGTTCTATTGATAACCAATTGTGCTTTTCCAGTACATTATGGACCTCAAAGGATTCTCCTTCACGCAAAAAGGGGGATTATCTCATGTAGATTATCTAAACTCTTCTATTATTAGTACAATATAGAGAGTCTTCCAATCGAGTTTAGCTTTAGTGACAATAGTTTTTCTCTGTGGAACGATTATTTTTAAGAGTACTACTTTTTCTTACTCAATTGTTTCTCGTGCAAAAGGTAAGCTTTACTTCTGTAATAAGTTTCGATTCCCATGAATTTCAATTTACCGAAAAGGGCGGTCTACCATAATTAGTGTTTGATCATCCATTTTTTCTGAGTTATTGAGAGAGAAAAATATATTATATTATTTTTACATACAAACGCAATTAAAATAGGTAATAAAATTAATTAAAACAATTTTTTATCGTGGTAAAATTTATGTTTTACACATTTTTGTTCATGATGCTTGCACACCAGGTAAATTGTGCCAATGCCACAATGCTAACTAAATAATTGCTCTAGACGTTCCCTATTAATGTAGGAACTACAAAAATCAAATGTTTTGTCACAAGAAAAATTTAAGCTCAACTTTTTATCTATGCTCTGCATAAAATCATTCTTTTACAAAAAATGACTAGCCGAGTACACTCGATTGGTTAGCAAATTCGTCGCTGTGGACTATAATTTCTCTGTTCTTTTATATTATTCTGTTTTATTTTCTAGATCTATAGCGCGCAAGTTATAAATTGCGAGTTTTTTTTTTATCAAAACTGAGCGCGTAAAACCAGTTTCCACCATTGGCAATATTAAAATTATTAAAATAATTATATTATCTTGCAAAAACTTATTAAACATTTTGGTTTAGAAATTAGCTATGCATGTAACCTAGTTCTTTCAGAAGAATAAATAAGATCTGTCGATTGCATATCAAATACTTACTATACTGATTTTTCCTTTTTTCAATTTAGAATAGAGGCAAGATTTTAACACACTAGTCAAAATTGCTTAGTCTTCAGCTATGCTAAAGTCATGGGAATGTAAATGTGTTTCATCAAACGTAATGTACCGTTAAACAGAAATTATATTACAGTAACTAGTGAATTCGAATACGATTTCAGCACCTCACCAATAGAAATTCCAAAGAATGAATTTCGATTTGATATATGACAGTTGATTGGTCAACACCAATTAGATTAAACGCCAAACGTCGCCAAAATGGCGATAAGCTACATTTTAAAATAACATCAATTTGTATTATGCGAGATCGTTTGGATAGGGGAAGCAATATCTTCCCTATCTGGTTTGTTTACTCTGAAAATTCCTCTCAAAACTCTGAACTTGCAATCTAGTAAAATGCTAAGTAAAGTTACAAGTTACGAAGAGGGATTTACGTACATCCATCAAAACACAGGCGCCCTCTATTTTTATGTTTACAGGAAAACCCTCTTTTTATAAATTTTAATTACAATGTTTATTCTATAATAGGAATATGCCCAGACATATTTCAAGATGGCCTCTTCAGCAAGCAATGTAGGAAGTGGAACTGCGGGTGGAAACAGTGCACCTGCACCAAACAATTTCTCACAACCCATTTGTGCCCAGTCTGAGGAAGAACTGCTTGAGGAGAGCGCTATAGATCTCAGTGACACGTGGTTGAATCTAGGGGTTACCAAAGACAATCTCTCCGAGTACGGCCACAAGGCAGCGGACCTTGTTATCCAGTGCACGTACAACAACAAGGACTGTGATATTAATAAGTACGTTGGAAAAAAAATTTCAGTGCAAAATCTGAATTGTTAATGATGCTTTTGTTGATTCTTAATAGAACTTTGATGAAGGGGCCTAAATTCATTTTGTCAAAAAATGCTTTAATGGGGAAATTGTTATTTCAAAAATCAGACATTTTTTGCATTTGATACTTAACTCTCCTGATGGTTTATCTTCGCATCGAAATCTGTCCTATAGTGGTCAACCCCTGGTTCAGAAACCTGTTCCAAACTGTCACCAGTTCTGGGGAGGGGGCAATTTGTTTTTCCTTCATGGATCTTCTTTCCCCTTGGAGTAATAGGGAAGTTTTGTCACGATGAGATATCTCACCCTTAGCAAAATTGACCAGATCGTGTACCAGATATCTCACCAAAACACTTGGAGGGTTAAATTCAATGTTTGGAATATTCCAGGAAGCTTTTGATTATAAAATTAAATTCTATAATTTCACTCTTCTAATAGAAATATACTGGGAGAACAATGGAGTTGGGTCTCTTCAAGCATTTCTAATGCCATTGGAAAATTTACTTATCTAACGGAATTTTGTTGCACTCTTTTCCTTCAGCACTACATTCAAAGTTGAAACCAAAAATATAACTTCACCCATATTCGGACTGTGCCACACATTTTCCGTAAAGAACAGGTTAACTGGAGCTCCATCAGCCGTTAAAAGAGGAGGAACAACATACGGTATGATTAACATTTAGTTGTTTTCACTACCATTCTATCTACAGCACTGCGTTTGTTAGCCCTCTAAGTACACTTATTGAGGGTGGTACGAAATAATAATCACCATACAATCCACATCATTTGACATAAATGTCTATTTGAATAGTACTTATAATGTATCTCCTTTTCAGTAACAAAACTAGAAATAACAGACTACCAGCTTAAGGCATCTTTCAGAGGGGTGGAGGGATCGTGGACAGCACCCTTCGTAATGTTCTTCATGCTACAAAAAATGCTGAAATTAGTTTAATTGATGTGAATCGAAGTTTCGTTAAGCCTTTAAGTAGAAAAATCATGAACAGGTCTGAAAGTAGCCAGATGTATTTGCAAACGAAATGTTCATTTAGTGTCCATTCAGTGCAATTACAAGGGAAATCTTTTTATAGCAGTAAAAATAAGTGATGCAATTTGGAAATTATATCTAAATAAATATGAAGGCGGACCTTTATGCACATAAAATGCATATTTATTTATGGTAGGCAGTATATTCCAAGTCATTTGGTCAATATACATTTGGTTTGATTGCATGGTTCCAGGTGCGTGACTAACAAATGTTTGGTTACTTTTTGACTGACTGTAACTTTGAATTTTCTCTATAAATGATTACTTGAATAAAGAGGGTTGGCTCTTTTTTCCGTAGCTGTACATTGTATTTTTAAAAGTATTGTAATTTTAAAACTTCAAAGAACATGCAATAAAGTTGTGCTTTAAGAGGTTTTAGAAACTCTCCTGGAAACAAGATTTAATTTCTGCAATGTAATTAAGCTATAATTAATTAGGTTTAATTTAAATATGTAGTTGTTTCTGCTCAACAGAGCTAATTAGGCCATCACTGTCACCAAATGCCTAATTTTATATGGATCGTAGTCTTGAATTTCATGATTTTGAAAAATAGACTGTAACCTTAAAAGATTATGAATTCAGGTTCGTGAACTTAGAAGAATCATGAGCGTTGGTAGTGAAGAAATAATTAATTGTCTCTGTGTTAAAAAGAATTCCAAATTAACGTGTTGGAAATTCTTACGCATCTTTTTTCCTTCAAAGTTAATAATTTCTGGCATTTGTATTTGTAGGTATTCGTTTGACTCTTAACATCGAAAAAGATAAATATTGGGATTTAATATCTCCGGAATACGGAGTCAGACTATTGATTCACCCCCAAGGAACGTACCCTACTTTACAAAGAGGAGGAATAATTGGAAGTCCTGGAAGAAGCATTCACATAGGTGTTAAAAGGGTAGGTAGAAATTACATGCATATGTATATGCTTAATGGTGAATTTGTTTGAATGAATAATTTTTTATTGCCAGGGGCGCACCCAGGATCCAGAGGGTGATAGGTTTGTATCCTAAGGTCTCTGTTTTAGGAGCTAATAATTTGAGATGACTAAATCGTTGAGCCTCTGTATTGTTGCATGGTGTTAAAACTTCGAAGCTAACTAAAACCCAGGAAAATTAGTTTGACTTTCCAAGCTACATGTATTCGAAAAATTCTAAAAATCTTTTGGCCACAAGTTTTCTTTTCCACTAAACGGTATGCAAAGACAAACACAAAACCATTTCTTTTGAAATTAAATTTAGAAGGGCGACTCGGATTGTGGAATGTACTAAGAATGCCTACTACGGAACATCCTAACTTGGGCCCCTGATAGAAAGAGATGAGGCGACAGAACAAAACTAACGTGAAGGAGAATGGTCGCGGAAGAGAGGAATAAGGATGGATGGCAAAGCTGGGGGCAAACCAGAGATACGGTTGTAGACAAGAAGAAATGGAAGGTTCCTTGGAAAATTGTTATTCCTTGGATTCTTTGGTGAAAAAAATTGTAAAAACCCTATTCCTTCTAGCATCTTAATTGAGGTCAAAACATGAAGAATAATATCATAGGAATAATTTCCGACAGGAATACTTTCTGAACTAATTATAATTTGAGATATCATTGCTAAAAAATGCTAATTGGCTAATTATATCTAAATTAGATAATTAATGATTAGCTTTATCTGATTTTTTCACACTGAAATGATTTAAGCAAAAACCAATCTTAAACCTCGTTCATAGGTGCGCCCCGGTTCATTGCTGTTAAGAACATTTTCCACGTACATTTTTAGTTTTCTCGCCTCTATACATAAAAAGTTTCATGAAAAACTAATCCCTCACAATTTCATACTATATATTATTATTTTACTTCGTTAACAAATTATGCAAGTTGTTATTTTGTTCGAAGGAAAGTCGCTTCTTTTTTTAATAATCAGATGAAATATAATGTGATGAAAACAGAATTTCGATCTGTAAGGAATAATAAATTTGAAATTGAGTCTAATCAGATGCATATGCAATGAATTTTATGAGATTACAGTCATTACAAGCTGAATTAATGACTTTATTTAGTTGAATTGAAGTAAACTGTATTCGAACATATTCATTTTCTGATCCCGGCATCTTTTAGAAAGTCACCACGCTTCTACCAGGACATGAAGAACAGTGCACGGAATCCTTCGAGAAATCCAAACTTATTCCTAAATTAAAGTCTTCGAATTTGGAGTTCGATGTGACCGGCTTGAAGTACACGTACGAGGTAAAGAACATAAAACGACTTCCTTTTTATATTTATAGTAATAATTACTCCATGCTTCAATCTACGACTAGATTACAGTAGAGATAGCATATTGCTATCCAGGTTAAAGTATTGCATCTTTTTTATCAAAATATTTTCTGCTGCTGACAATGAGCACTTCTTACACTAAAATCGTGATGTAAGTCTGCTCTGAGGTGGGCATGAGCGATATTTTAATTTGTTGATCGCTATAACAGAAAAAAATTAGAAAAAGTGAAAGTTTAGGAATCGCGGCTGGTGTTGAAGATGTAGATGAGTGTCCATTAGAGTGGGCAGTAAAAACATTTTTGTCAAAATCGTTAACACAATAACGACTGAAAGTTAGTTGCATGCAAAATTCCAAAAAATATTCCACTATCTTGAGGGTTCTACCAGCCTCGAAAGTTGCATAATCATTAAGGGATGAAAGTGAGTTATGTAGTCCAATTTATTTGTTCAGTATGCCTAAAACGAACTTACCATCAGAAGGATGGTCCGAATGTTTGACAGAATGCCGAATCAGTCCAATAGTTACCAAAAATTGCAAAGCACTTTGATACGAATATGATTCCAATTGTATCATACGATCGTGCTTTACCACTGATCCGAGAAAATCACAACAATTAACTTAGTTCGGTATTCTAAGGCCAAAAGAAACATTAGTTAGGAACTCAATTTTTATAATTTTAAGCTACGGTTTGTCCATAGTGCAAAGAAAATGAGTCATCTTGTACGTATCTCCTCTGTATTACGGAGTGAAGTCGAATCTGCCATATTAATTCTACAAAAGAAGCTTGTCATTGGTAATGTTGGATGCTGCTGATAATGGTTTCAGATCATTTCCGTTAAAACTGGTTAATGAAAATAAATGAGATAAGGCATGGTACAGCTCAAATCAAGAACTCTTTTGATTTATGTGATTTTACCCCAAAAAGACTCGTTAACAAAGTATTTAAACATAAAAACGTTTTATAAATAGGCAGTTAGATGTTGAAAGTGCAGATAAACTGAAATATTTATTGATGTGAAATACAGAAAGAAAGAAAATATTTCACAAACAGAAATATTTATTCACAATGTAATATTTATAAGGGGAAATATTTTATTAAAATCAACTGAAGCAATCCTTAAAAAGTAATCCTTAGAGTTGCATGTACTACTAACAATATTAGATAAAGAATTCTTCGATGTTGCAATAAGAAATTGGTTCTTATGATACAATAATTAGATCTGGCCAAGGTGCACCAAACATCCAGACTGGCAGAACCTTCAAGATAGTGGAAGATTTTTTTTTGAACTTGGCCCATAACTATTCATACATAGCAATATTCGGTAACTGTTGTGCAAATTATTTCAGAAAAGAAAGATTCTTTCGGGCCACCCTGTTGTCCATAATTTGGTCTTGAGACTCGATACTAGAGTCTGAATATACAAACTAGGGTTTCTCGACGATGTATCTGACCGCATTGGAATACCCATCATGTTATAATTACTTTTAGCATGACGTTGCCATTTTGACTGAGCAACTACCAGCTACCTACTTCGGACCCCGATCATAGTTGCTGGTGTTTCACGCTGGGAATTAATTATCATGAGATTTCGTGACTCCATCTTATTCCAATTGGCAGTAAGCGTCTCGAAGATCCACTTTAAATATGAAATACCATTGACTAATTACGTACATATTTTCAATTTTAGGAATAGGATATTATTCTTTGTTTCTTGATTCTTTGTCAATTTAAAGTTCACATTCATCAATCCTGTTTCAGGACGGGTACAATTGGAGCAGTCCATTGTGATGTTTTAACTGTCTCTAAGATACCTTCTGGTAAAAGCCTATCAAGTTTTTTAAATGAGCTTTTCTCTTGAGAGCTGTAAGGCTCTTAAAGAGCCTTAAATTATTAAGATACTGCTGCTGTTCGGCAAATTAGATGATTTAGACGATTTATGTGGGGGTGCCAGAGTTAATTTCCGATAATAGGTTTCTTGGATTTTTTGCCAAATTGCTTCGTCCTAAATACACTCATGTCCAAAATTATCTTTACATGTATAAAATCACTTATTTCTCAGAAAGTGTGAACTATAATTTTATGAATTTGTGTGAAATGATACATAACATCATAACACATAAATACAAAGGAAAAAATTTAAGAGCACTGCATATAATATAAAACTGTAGCATGAAACAATAAAAATGGTAATAATATATGACAAGGAGAGTTCAGAAAAAAAAAATAACTCAGAAAAAAATAAGGTTTATGAATTTAATATGGAATGTGATCTCCTCTGACGTGTACACACATATCACAATGTGTTTTAATGCTTGCTGACAATAATGTTGTTAACCACAGTTTGGGGAATTAAGTTCCACTTCTACAGCAATGCGATCTTCAGGGCATTTATATCTCTAGGAGGAAGATGTCTCCGTGCAACTGCTTTTCCAAGGTAGTCCCATAAGTTCTCTATCGGGTTCAGATCAGGAGATTTTGCTGCCACGGTATACGCTCAATGGCTTCACTTTCAAGGAATTCGTCAACGAGGTTTGCTCGATGTGGACGAGCACTGTCGGCCATAAATAAAAAGTCAGATCCATATGAACCTCTGAAAAGTCTTACATAATGTTCTAAGATCTCATCCTGATATCTCTGGCCGGTCACAGATCCGCTGTTGAAAACGTGTAGGGGCGTACGTCCATCGATCATTATTCCTCCCCATACCATCACACCTGCACTACCGAAACGGTCACTTTCCATAATGTTCGAAGGAAGATATCGCGTTCCTGACTCTCTCCAGATGGAAACACATTTAGAATCAGATGTTAAACTAAACCTCGACTCATCAATAAAGAGAACAGGGGCCATTGGTGTTCACTCCAGTTTTGATGTTCTTTGCACCAATTAAAGCGATCCGTCTTTTGTTGTGAAGACAGTGAAACACATACCCTTGGCTTTCTGGCATGAAGGCCTTTTTCATTAAGCCTTCTGTATACAGTTTGCCGTGATACAACACTTCCAGTGGCGGCTGCAACCTCTGAACTTAACTGCCGAGCAGTAGACTTCTTGTTACGAAGGGCAGTTGTTGCCAGATACCGATCTTGAGAAGCAGTTGCTATTCGTTTACGACCTTGTCCAGACCTCCTTACAACAGTTCCAGAGTTCTGAAATTGTTTCTATAGCGTAGAGACTGTCTGTCTTGAAATATTCACACATCTCGCTGCTTCCATGATTGTCTGCCCTGCTTCTAAACGGCCGATAATTCGCCACTTCACAGATTCTTCCAAATGATACTTCGGAGCCATAACAAACCGATTTGAGTCCTTACACACTGAAATCAAACGCTGTATTGCAGAAATTCACTCAGGTATTCACTTTGCACAAAGCGCTTGATTCACCGTCGGATGACGTAACGTCTTGCTTTTCATATCAGAAACAGTTTGATCACTTTTGATTGGATAATGCTAATTAGGCTTGTCTTTCACACATTCCCTGCAA
Source organism: Meta bourneti (assembly GCA_933210815.1). Classification (NCBI taxonomy): domain Eukaryota; kingdom Metazoa; phylum Arthropoda; class Arachnida; order Araneae; family Tetragnathidae; genus Meta; species Meta bourneti. The sequence goes on along the minus strand of OW119929.1, from coordinate 47,196,179 downwards.
AAATGGATTACATCGATTGGATATTTCATGGAATATCATTATTTTTGGGAATGTAAAGATAAATTTGGACATGAATGTATAATAGACGATTTGATTACGAAGCATCATGTCTCCGCGCCCACACCTCATGACTCACTGTGTGGTTTAAAGCCATTTCGAGGGATGTCATTGAGAGAAGCACTGTCTCAGTGAAGTGCCGAAATTGTAATATTTCAGTAGCCTTCGAACTTTAGCAACAAAAGTGGTTCTGACTCGTTTGCTTTACAAACGCAGTTGTTGAACTTGAACCGTTTCCTGTGATACAGGGTCGAAATGTTCATTTAAAATAATTACGACTGAATTTCGAGTTATCGGCAATTCAGGAAACATCAAGTCCGTTAGTAAACTGTACGTTGAAAACAGGATCATAGAAAAATATCTCGTCGTCTTGCATTGATAATATTTGTAACAAAAACAATGTTCCAAACGTTCAGTATACTGGGTCCATGATTCATCTCTTGAATCAAAGTTGTTGGCGAAGGTAGTCGTCTTTTCCTTGTATTTAAAGGAAACCCATATCCGTTATGCCGACCCTAAGATTTAAGAATTCCGCTGGTTACTAAGTCACCAAAGTAAAAATCGTTTTAAATGGAAATAATTTACCTTAATTACCACTTGGTAATCCTTGGTGACATCCCATATTCATCATCACTGTTGTAATTGATGTGGGTTGCGCAGAAAATAGAAATGAATCTCATTTCATGAGAAGACATTCAATCAAACTTCATCGAGGTCGTAAGAGTTTGGAACGCCCAAATAAAAGGAACGAATTAAACATTACTTGCAATCATATTTACAATTCTGCACCTTAATCAACAACCGCGATTACAAAAGTCGTGAACAATAGTGAGCCAAAAGCTTATTACTAATCTCCTTATTCCATTGAAAATTGAAAATTGATTTTTCAATTTTGAAGCATTTTCTTTAAGCGCATTGCCAACTCTGTAAGGTCGATACGTGTTCACTGAAAATTAAATTATTTTACAGAAAATAATTTCACACCTGCCGCCGTCAGAGATGGATTCTAGTAATTGAATGCTAATCAATGAAATTAAAGGATCTCTACAGAGCTCCTTCACCCGTAAAGCATTGATCTTCTAATGGATTTAAAGGTCTATGCTGTCAATTACGTAAACGTTAAGGGGAATGTGTAGGTGTTCTCATCTCTTCAAATATAAGACGTATTTTTAGTGTAAAGAAACCACCTATAAACGACAATTTTACTTCCAGTTACTCAATACGGAATAGTGCCACAAAAACAAAAGCAGAACTGAATTCTGATATTCCTATTCAAATAATTGTGTTTCGGAGCGAATTTCGTAATGTCAGTCTGTTGCTATGAGTTGCATCTCAATTTGCATACACAATATTTCATGTGCTTATTTACAATGCATTTAAAAAAAGTAGTATTAAATTTCTTCATTGAGATGGACGTCGAATAAAATCAACAGCCTCAACACGATTTAATTTTTTGCAATTAAATATAATAGTAACACATTTTTTCTGTTTATAATTAAAACAAAGTGCAAAAGTAAGTGAAAAGACTAAATTTATACAATTTGTGTATAACATGACGCTCATGGGCTGCAACAGTGTCACAACATAAAAAAATGCCGCGTTTTGAGAAAAAAACAGGTTAAAGCTTTCGTTACTATGAAAATATATAGTATGTTGTAAAACACATTTGGCATTTAGCCATTTAACGATATTTTATTTATTGAACTATATAGCAAACTCCCCGTGCACCATAGAAGTACAACACGGGGCTTTACAGAAGTAAGTTGATTTAACCAAGAAACAATGGAAAACAATTTAACTAAAATTACAAGATTTTATGAACTTGACAAATGAGTTGAAAAGCAGATTACATTTAAAAAAAATATTGAGTTTCACTGGCCTTGTTTTACCTAATTTTCTCAAATCATTTTGTAGACACATTCTTGAATTTTTAAATCCAGGACAACTAAAAAGCAAATACTCCACATCTTGTGGCTGCTTTTTACAACACTCGCACATATCCTTAGTCCGAAGATGAACCCTATATAGATATTTAGCAAAATTTCCATGGCCAGATAAAAATTGTGTAATTTTGAAGTTTGTGAAGAAAAATAATTCTGAGTTCAATCTAAGCTTAATAGTAGGAAAAAAAATTTTGGTGCGGCCAGCTTTCTCAGATGACACATACTCTTCGTTCCACTTAGCAACAAGCTTGTCATAATATGAGGCTTTCAAGTAACACTTAGGAATGTTACAATTTACTTCAATTGCTAAGATCAAAGCGTCTTTGGCTAAAAAATCAGCACTTTCATTCCCGTAAATTCCAGTGTCCACGCACATAGGCAAAGAAAATCTCAATTCCTCTATTTTTAAGAGAACTAATTGTTAAAAGCGTTTCAACAACTAATCTTTCTGTGCTTGCAAAATTCTTCCATAAATGTAAAGAGGAAAGAGAATCGCTACAAATAAGGTACTTTGAACAAAAATTTTCATTTTCTTTAAACCACTTAACTGCGAGATTAATACAAAGCAATTCTTCTTGATAGATAGTGCATTCATTCCGGATGCGATGTTTATAAAAACCGCAGTCGAAGTTGTCTTCAAATACAACCAGAGCAAGGCCAACATTGTTGATCTTATTACCGTCCGTAAAACAGACTTTCTGAAAAAGCTTCTTCACATTTTTCTCGTACTTAATTAGATGAATTAGTCTAAAACAGCCGGATGAGGGATGTCGCAAAGAGGCAATTTCCATCATCAAAAAATCATTTAAAATCGAAGCATACAATTCATTTTTGCACTCAATTTCCAAGTCTAAAGGTGGAACTCCAGCTATAACAAAGGTTGCTTCATAACTTAAAACCTCTGACAAGACGCAGAAGGATTCTCCGTTGAATCTTCCTCAACCTGCGTCTGTTGGTCTCCAAAGGGTGTCCCCAGATCCGAGATGCATAAGATATGAAAGGCACAATACCTTGTTTATACATAACTTTTAAAACCTCAGAGCCTACTCCAAATGTATTTTTGGCAATACGATACAGGCCAGTAAGGATTTTTTCGCATTTATTGGAAACATTTTCAATATGCTTTTTCCATTTGAGTTTTCTGTCCAGGAAAACACCAAGATACTTAAAGTGGTCAACAAATTCAAGAGTCGAACCCTCAAGGATCAAAGGTGAAATAGCATCTTCATCCAATTTTCCGCCGACAATCATAGCTTTACTCTTGGAAGGGTTGAATTCAAGTTTGTGAATATTTGACCACTGGGAAATAAAGTTTAGCACAGATTGTGCTCTCAAGAGAGAGAGAGAGAGAGAGAGATAATGTTTTGAAGAAGCTTTCCTTGAGAAATCCGCAGAATATCATCACAGCAAATGCAATTATGAAACAGTCAGAAAGACGAATTAAAAGATCGTTTATAATAATATTCCAGACTAGGTCCAGAAACAGAGCCCCGAGGACAACCTCTCTCTAAAGAACAAATTTTGCCTTCCGATAAAAAGTTCTGCAGTTCTTTCATTCAGAAAACTTCCAAGGTTATAAATTTTTCGAAATACCAGCATCTTTTAAGATTTTCAAAATGGAAGGCCACCACTCATTATCAAAGGCACCCTTTATATCAAGAAATATGAGCACACTTGTCAGCCTCTTCTTCCCATGCTGAAGAATGTCACAATCGAAGCAGAGCGTCTGCAGTAGATTTTTGAGGAGTAAAACCAAAATGGGCATCACTGAAGAAATTATCTTTCTTCCTCAAAAATCAGTTAATTATGTTAATAAACAGTGCTTCAAGGCATTTTCCCAATGTAGACAATAAACTAATGCATCTAACATGATCAAGGTGAGGAATCCTTAAATCCAATGTCTTAGGGATCAAAACAACACGCGCCTTCTTCCATGGAGCAGGAAAGACACCAAAATTTAAACACAGATTGAAAAATGTGAGTAAAAAGTCAGGAAAAATACCATGGAATAGCTAAATTATTTCATTAGGCAACGAATCCGGTTCAGGAGTTTCATTTCTTTTAAGTTTTTTAATGATGGACTCTATTTCAGAGGTAGTAAAAGAACAATCTTCAGCAGACGAATATGGTCTTTACAATTCAGAACACATAGTTCTGTGAACATTATCATCGTCACTTTCATTATCAGCTGGAAAACACTTTGTCATCACAGCAGAAATAGTTTCAGTCAAAGACGAGGTAGCAACCTCATTTGGAAGTTTACTTCCAGAAATCTCTACTTTCTTCATGAAGTTGGTTTTAACACCGTACTTATATATATTCTACCAAACATTGTGAACATTTATAGTTGAAAGAAATTCTCTCCAAGAGTTGAGTTTGGCAACTGATAATTTTACCTTATATTTGTGTTGCAAATCCATATACTTAGCTTTACAGATTTCTTACAATAACATTTTGTTCCCTTTGATATCTACGTCTTGCAGCATTCACATATTTTCTCATACTTTCAATTTCTATGGACCACCAGGGAACTAACTCTCTTGGTTACCTTTTTTTATTTGAGATAGATGCTGTGGCAATTTGAAAAGTACAGAAGTAAAATTATTAACTATCCTTCCAAAGTGAATTTATCGGAACACTCTCCAAGAAGATATAAATCATGCAGTTCACTGATACATAAATCAGCAAATAAAGATCAATTTGCTCTTTTAAAATTTAAAGAACACGAATGATGAAACATGTTTGGGATAGACATCAAATTCAAAAGTAATCATTTTGTGGTCCGAGAGAGAATCCTCCTCAGAGATATCCCAATTCTGAACATACCGGAGAAGTCCCAAGCTACAAAAAGTAATATCAATGTAACTAGAACCCTGTGTTGAGCTGAATGTAGAACCACGATCTTCATTAATTACAAACATCTGATTTACACTTAAGAAATCACAAATCTTCGTACCTCTACCGTCAGAAATAGGGCTATGCTAAATTTCTGACTTGCTATTTGAATCCATTTCACACAAAAAATGACTTGGCTTCTTGGAAAATAAAATGTTTGAGACTATCGATAAATCCATATCAATATTGGTTTTGGGTTCGAAATAGGCTGAACAGATAGTCAAATTCATATCACCAATTTTAAGATCAAGAACAACTTTATAATGGGTGTTATTTATATCCAGGAAAGTGGAGAAACATCACCACGAATAATGATAGCAGCCTTAACAAATTCTGCTCCACCATCATAGTAAACTTTATATTCTTTTGGATAACCAGGAAGAGTTCCCCTGTAACAGTGCGGTTCTTAAATTAATGCAATGAAGATATCATTCGCCTCCATGTGAAGAATAAGTTGCTGGGTAGCATTTTTGGATTTGTGCAAATTGATTTGAACACACTTAAACGCAACTGATTTATCAAGCCTACCCATAAAATATTTTTGAAGAGGTTTGTTTCATTATAAAGGTATGATTAGGCCAGCATGCTGGTAAAAGCTTCCACCAAAAATCATAATTTGAGTTGTGCCACTATTGCAGCCATGAGCAATGTATCATAGTATAATAATGGAAGAGACATAGAAATAAGGGCAGATTTTTGATTAGGTCCCAGGACGGCGAAACAAAGTCTGACCCTGAATATTAGCATATTAGAAATAAAAAAAAATTTCAAATAGTAATATCACATTTTAATTTTCATACTTCTTAATTATTTTCTATTACAATTTAATTATTTGCTATTTAAATCCATTATAATATAATAGTAATGTATCCTCGAAACATTAATTTCCACTTACAGTACTGTAACACATTATGCATGAGCTACCTTTTAATGGAGAACTGCCACTGCGTTGACGAATCACCTAAAATCAACCACGGACAAACCACCAACTGGAAATTCTGTAACCCTTGCAATAAAACAGAAGGTAAGCAAATTCTAAAAACACAACTATCTTTTCTCGCTTGTTTAACACTTGAATCGAATACTCCACTTTCTCATTATTGTTAATATTGAGAAATGTAAATAATCGAGTTAAGCGATATATAGACAATAACTAGGAAACGTCAGAAGATTTTCAGTTGATCTCCTGCTTCTTGATATTTTAAGAAAACTCAACTTATTTACATTCAGATTATGAGGGGGATCTTCAGTGTAAACTCGCAAATCACCGGAAGTCTAGAATTTTACTTCCGGTTTCCCAATACGGATTACGTGCAGGATGCACGTTCAACTATAAAAACACTAGCGCCATCTACATTTTGCTTTCCTGAAAAAGCCTCATACGCATTTAAAAAATTTGCTTTCAGTACCGTCAACTGTGCCTACTTTTTAACTTTGAGCCCAAGAGAAACGTGGACTTGGTTGATTTCTTCAAAAACTTTTTGCATCATATGGCTTAGAATTTTGAGTTGATTCAGTATATAATTATACTCAAGCTCCCTCCGGTTGAAAAATCAAAAACCTTGTGAGCAAAGTTACCTGGTAAATAGGAGTGACTTTTACCACTTCAGTGTTTTCCCTGTCCTGTTTTCTTGTTTAGTTTTGGTATATTTGAAGAAAAACATCAATCAAATAATTTTTTTTTAATATTAGGTGTAAATTGCTCTATAAAAATCTTCAATTTTGAATATTTGGTGGTTCATTCTCGACTTCTGAGGCGTCATCCTGTTCATCAAAGTTGTCTTCTCAGACAGAACATCATCATCTTCATAATATACTATTTGTTTTATACATTATATAATTAGACTAGAAATAAAGTTAAACATTCGAATTAAAATTGAGAATCCTATTCACGCTAGTAGAATCGTGTAAAATATATTGGTAAAATATTCAGGTACCTTTCAATAAGTACCAAAATGATCTTACGGAGAAAAACCACAACCATACTAAATATATGACAATTGTATAATTCATAAGTGAATAAATTGTCATATTTGAGTACATTTTCGTAGGAATGATTCGTAAAAGACATTTGCTCAGATAATGATAATTACTAGGACCAGATTTCTTTTGGGGCTTTTTCTCTTTCAGGTCACTTTTCAGATTTTGAGCTATTTTGACGAAGGACTACGTCTGACCACCTGTAGCAAAAATAGATCCCAATTGAAATTGTTAAAAATACGTGCCGTATAGTAATCGTGGTGATAGGTAGGAAGTTGAATTTACGGTGCACTGGGGAGCACAATGGGCTGTTGACGACGGTTCGGGATCAATCCTGAAGGGAAAGATTCGAGGACACCTTGTCGTTTTGAACTACAGTCAGATGACGAGGTCAACACCTGAATTAATCACGTTAGCATATTCGTTAAAAGCAGAGTTCAATTCGCATACTGCATGATTGTGCGTACGAAGCTCCCTTCCCACCCAGTGAGCAGGTTTTGATAGTGATGTAATATTTATGGGTGTACTACCGCGTTTGACGCAATTTATCTTGGCAACCGTGAGAACAACTAGAGTGGTGTCGTTTTAAAGCCCTCGGTGAACACTTTTGACAATAACTGGGTTTATCTGGACAATAGTGAGTGCAACACGACTGTGCGTTATATCGTTTTAAAGCTCTCGACGAGATCTTTTCAAATATACGAAGAAGATTAGACAATAACAAATAAAATAAACGCTTTGAAACAATACTTGACTAGCTCATTTCAACTATCCGATTTGAAGTCGTAGTCCTACGCTCCAAACTGACGGCTCAATCAGGAACTGAGCCTATTTTTGTATTTCTTAAGAATTTTTTGTTTTGAGTCGTATGGAATTCAACTTTTCATCAGAGAAGGTTTTTGCAAATCTATTAAACACCAATTGATGTCTTCCAATCGATGGGGTGTTTCAAAATTACGTGGTGTTGTCCTCGGATCTTTCCCTCTGGGGTTGATCCCGGACCGTCACCAATAGCCCGTTGTGTTGCTCCAGTGTGACGTTAATTGAAAATACCAAATACCAATACCAATCGATGGGCATTTAATTTTCCTTGAGAGCAACCCCTTGGGTGCTCTACTGACGATAAATCATTTTTTTTGCATGAATGGGTGAGACAAATAACCCCGTAACGCAGAATCAATTTCCTTTTCCCCCGAAGGCCAAAGAAAACAAAAGCACACACGTAGAATAAGTATGGATTTTTTACCCCACATCGACAGCTGACTCGGGAACTGTGTCATCTCTGGACCGGAAACTTGCCGACAAAGTTGCCTGAATTACTTACCCCCGTGACACGCAATGCCGATCACATTCAGTTTCTTAATGACAGATTGCGCGCCGTTCGATGTCATTAACCCTAGAGTTGAGAGGCGTTTGTGCCACGTATGGAATTCCAGACAGAAGATTGTTTACGGTGAAGTATGTCCATCGAGCGCCTCCCACTGGCGTGTCAATCACTCTGCAACGGAAATAGTTTGTTTACTGATCGGGCTACTGGTAATGTTTCCATCCCAACAACCGTGACTCCAGTGCACCTGCGCGGTTTTAGCACCCCTCTTCAACAACTAGGCAACTCATAGGGACTCAATCCCCTAGGATTCCCACAATAATTTCATAGAAGAGCACCCCACCCCTCAAACGGGAGAGGAAAGTTTAAAAATATTAGCAATGGTTGTATTGGCAAAAATTACCATACTTGTTTCAACAAAACCTATACCAGGGGTGGGCGCCCTTCGACTGTCTCAATTTTAGGGTTGGGATCTGTTCACCAAAGAAAAGGGATAAATATTACAAATGTACACACAACACATATATGTAATATGGATTAACCAAATAAGCAACAAGGTGGCTCAGTCTCATTCGTTCTTCATTTTACCGCTATACCAGGGGAAAACGGTGCCAAGTCCTGGGGCTCGAACACTTCGGGCCATTTTCACGATTGGAGTACAAGCCCCTCCAACATGAGGAATTAATATTACAAATTTCTGACAATATTGGTAATGATCTTTATTAACAAAATGGAGAATTCTGAAAACATGAATGAGATAGGATTGTACTGGCTCCCAGACATGTTTCATCGTTAGAACTTGGATTAATTTCAGAGCTCCTATATGAGGAGGCGTGTGTCGCCTATACCATGATACAGAAGTCTAGGAGGGAGCTGTGTTTTTATACCTACATTGATTTTATTATCCTATCTTGCGTTTGACGCAGCTTGTTCTTGGACCTTTCGCCATAAAATCCAAATAATATACCCAAGGAAGGCTGTCCCAGTGAAATGTTTTTGTTCTGTAATCTGCAGTTTCTTTTTTTTTTTGGTTAAATAAGTTAATTATCGTTGTTAATAAACAAAGAGTATAAAGGAAAATAAATATGCATTGAAAGCATTTGAGGCATTGAGTACTTGGGATACATATTCTTATTTCATGAATGACTCGGTATTACTGGAGTGAATATAGGGTTGATTAATTTAGACATTCATATTTTATCCCCATTCCCACTTACGTATTCCAACTTAAATGCATTTTTCATATTGAAGGTATTGGGTAAAATCTATAATTAAGTAAATTACTCGAGCATTTTCACTACATGGATTTGTTTGATTTGAAATAAAATCATAAAACAAATATAATTCTGAATAGGTTGTATAGCATCCCTAAGCGCTTATGTACAATTTGTTCTCAAACGTTTGGGGATGATGATATTCCAATGGTGTCTAAAATATTCATAAGTTTAAACATCCATTTTTAAAATGTCTTTCATTTTCACGAAAATATTTGTAAAATATTATTTGTTAAGCCACCCTTTTTATTCGACTGTTCTAAAAATTTCTTGTAATTAAGATAAAAAGTAAACATTTTCATTTAATCATTTTTTAGAACTTTGAATTTGGTTTAAGCTTTCATTTCACATTGCCTCAAGAACTAAGTGAATTAAATTGTGTTCTAGTAAAACTATCATGTTACTAGAATTCGTAATAGTACAATTTCTCAAAAGTATTGTAAGCATCTTCATGAGTCAATGGCCATACTAAATATAGGCCCGCTATTAGAATTAGAAAGAATGCAAAAAATTTTTAAATACTTCACTTAAGTTTCTTTTACAAGCTTTTCCAACTATTCTCCTTTTAATGCCAGCGACTAAAATGACTTTTGTGAACAACCGATTCCTTACGAGTAACGTGATGGCAACTACCGCTTAAAATAGCAATCAAGTCTTTCGAAAATAGTACTGAAACAACACTGAACCTCAAAATGTAACTTCTTTGAATAGCTTGTTTTATGATTTCCTAAAAAATGTACATTTAGATACTAAATTAAAAAGTCAATGGATGCTATTTTCAGCTGTTACATACCTATGTTTTTATTTTTTCCGATAGCCAAGTGCAGAAGCGTGGTGCTGAAAAATTTCACGGAAAGTGGAAATGTTTGCGATGATGTCTGCAAACCTTCATGCAAGTAATACATTTTTTACATTGAGTTTTAAGTTTATAGAGTAGTATTTGCACTCGAGTTTTTGGAAACGTTTTTCAGTCAATGATGGAAATTGAACAAAGGAATAGAGGTTACGATCTAATCGACCAGAATTGAACCTCCATACTGTCGCGACGCAGTGTATCATTTTCGCAATCTAGGTGAACAAAATTAATTTTTCTTAGAGTCGCAGATTATCAAAAATGCAGTTTCCCCTTAGCAAGAATACGTCGGTATTTTTCTAAACAATTTCTCCTAATAGGAAGTACAGGGGTTCAAAGTCTTATTTTCTCTGTTGGCTGTAAACCATTCTGGCGAATACGTATTAGTACTTTGATGAATACTGAAAAGTTATGTCCTATATTTTCTTCAGCGCTATTTGGTGAATACTATCATTATCTTCTGTTTATCGACGATGTTTACATGCTTTTATTTTCTTGAATACTATTTCATTAATTTGCAAGATCCTTTTGAATTTGCAGCTAATTAGCGTCTAACGCAACTGCTGATTTCAAAGTTCAACAAGACTTTCAACACATTATATAGCCGTATATTGCTAAAACATTACATGTGTATTATAGCCTGACTCATTTGACGTGCGCAGAACAAAAAACTTCTTGCGCAAATTTGCGAAACTGATAGATATTCCTTAAATCTCAGAATGACGAAATTTTTTGTCAGTCTATTTTTGACATTTGGTTGATAAATTCGAAGGAAACGAAAATCGATGCTATTTTAGCATATTTCTCAAGAAATGGGTGAACATTTGTTAACAGACACTGTTTTGAATGCTTTAAATAGTATTAAAGTGAAAATTCTCGAATTACCTGCCAAAGAATTGAGCAAAAGAGGAGTAAAGTGAACAGACACTGAGAACTATTCCTGAGAAATAATATTTCTTGACTTCAAGGAAATCTTACCTTTTTTTCATACTGAAATTCAAGATTGACAGTAATTCACAAAGTGGTTTGAAAAATATCAATCTGAGTAAAGCATGTTTAGTATTTCTATGGTACTTTGCAAATCTATGCTTGTACTAATGAGGGTAAAAAAATTATTTGGCAAAATCCTGCTCCATCATATTTCTTTTCGCAAAGTAATTAGATTTAACTACTAGGGAAGACAATTATGTGCAATGAAATTTTAAAACTGAGTTTGTTGTTTTGATAGATGAAACCAAACATCAAACAGGGAATAATAGCGATACAAATACCGCTCGTAGATCTTTTTGAAATGCTGAGAGATCTGTTGAAATAAAAGCAAGTATAAGATATATACCTCAGAAAGTATCCTTGGTACCCCAGTGCCCGTAAACTATACATAGAATACTGGTCCATGGAGAATATTACTTTGCTTCTTGTATTCTTCCGATTGGTCCGCTCTTAGAAGAGCAAGTGACAAGAAATCAACACAGCGATAAAGGAAATATTTACTACAAAAATGTCAAGAACTGATGCGAAATGGATTTAATGAATATATTACTCATTACTTCGGATCCACTAATTGCAAGTTTACGAGCAAGTCCTAAAACTAAAAGCAGCCAAATGCTTCCAAAAATATCGAATTTGTTTGAAGAACCTTCCCTTTAATATATCAGCAGACCATTTAGGTAGTTGGGATTCCAAGTATATAATTTTGTAATATTTTTCAAATAAAGATTTTCCCGTTAGTTTTCCTATTAGATATCTACTTTATTTTTCAATGGAACTGCTATGGGTATATCTGACGTTATTTAGGTGTATATTAATATAAAATTGCAAAAAATATGGTTAATAATTGATCAAACTATCTCTATTATTATAAAAAGAAGTGTTTGTGCGTATGCGGTGTCCAGACGAATCTATAGCACTTACAGTCATGAACTTCGGCACACAGGTAATCCCAAAGGTGACTGAATGTCCCTAGAAGTCCGAATTTTAAAATGTCATCTAGAAAATGTTTAAATAAATATTTTGTGCTGCGCGTGTAGCCCCTCCCTCACTATGACGTATCTGAGCAGACCGATCTGACAAATACTTATCGCGCATGCTATCTCTTCACTAAAACCCCCTCCTCACGTTGAAATGATGGTGTAGTGGGTACCTACGACGTACTGAAGTAGCGGTTAGTGCTTTGGAGGGAGACCTCCTGAGTTCGAACCCGGCCGACGGATAATTTTTATTTCGCCTCTATATTTTTTAAAAATAGTAAATATACTCTAATCCTTCCAATTTTTTCTGTACTTACTTTTACTTTATCCTTTTATTTTGAATTCAACACAATTATTTTTAAAAATCTAATTGATTTTATGCAGCTTTTTCAATTCTGAAACTCTGGTTTCTCTGTATTGTCACTGTTTTGCTCTTTTTCGTACCACCAATGAAAAGAAAACAACTGAAGCTCCACCCCCTACATGTTCGACTCCAAGTGCAAAGTTCCTACCATCAAGAAATTTTCTGCAACTCAGTTAATAAATTACATGAAATGAAGTAACAGTGTTTATTACTGTTTAATTTGGTTTTGATTTCGCTGACATTGTGATTCATTTAGGTTGTTGTAATCAGTGAGGTAACAAGACTTTAAAAGTATAGCGTTATATTAAAAGATTGAATCACATTTTTATTTCAGTAGTGGTTATTTCATAACTTACTTTTGAATTTGTATAATTTCTGTATTTGTATAATACAAATCTATCGACACTACATGTGATACAGATAAGGCTGTGAACTACACAACAGTTTTTGAACACATTGGAGCCATCTGGAGTACCCGAGTTTTTTAATATATTGGAACCATCTGGAGTACCCTCGCACATATTACAGCTAGAAATTGGGGCACCGATTATGCTTCTCAACCACCATCATGACTGGACATGCCGCAGGCGAAGACGTATTTATTCCTAGGATCCCAATCATCCCTTCGGATCTCCCATTCCAATTTAAAAGACTTCAGTTCCCTGTTCGTTTAAGTTTCGCTATGAGCATCAACAAGGCACAAGGCCAATCGCTGAAAATTGTAGGACTCGATCTCATTAAACCGTGTTTCTCCCATGGTCAACTGTATGTGGGTTGTCCAAGAGTTGGAAAAGCCGAGAATCATCCTAGTTCCAAATGAAAGAACATTCAACGTAGTGAATGTTCTTCCATTTGGAGCTAGGATATAAAGATTGGAGCTAGATGGTAAAGATGCTAACTTCATTATCATTTACTTAGAGAGCTTCATTATCATGAAGCTCTCTAAGCAAGAATCAGTGTGGTGGAAGGAATGAGGCGACATACCCGTGCCATGTCGGGTGGTGGTGGGACTCATTCTTAAAATTATTGTGTTTTTCTTTGTAATGCTTTCAGAATCAGTGAGGACAAACAAGAATGATGTCACGGGCAACGCCGTGCGGGTACTGCTAATATCTTATATTGGAGCAAAGTTGACAAATTTCTTTAAATTTAGCGTATTTCTACGTCCAAATAGTAACTAAAAATCGTTAAATATGCACCAAAGCAGTATTTTATCACTCAGCTTTTTATAACCACCCAAAACCAGTGTATTTTTGATGCAATAATTTTGTCCACGTAGATTGCTAAAATGACACACTGTGACGTCCGGAGTTAGTTTGGCGATTGTATGGGTGATACACTCTCAATTCTGGTAAGCCCGCTCGTCTTCTCGTTTAATTGGTGGTTGTCCAGAATAAAGGTTCCCAAACCGCCTCTTTCCACTTTGGCGTCGAAAAACTAACATGAAGCCCAAGGTCATACCGCCAACTACATTTTAACCCTTTCACGTAAAGTGGTTTCTGTTAAGAAATAATTAGGTTAAGTAAATCAAGAGTGGGAACACTAGAATTGTTTTTTATTGTTCTGTATCGTATGCATGCTTGTGATTTTTTAGTCCTAGCTGCCTGTTGTAGAATTGTTGTTTTTCTGCTATTCTGTTCTTCCTCAATAAACTAATTTAGCCATAAACCAGTGTTGTCTCTGCACTAAAAACCTTCAGTTTCACTACGAAACTACACTTGAAAAACAGACTAATTGTATAGCGGTTTTTTTCGGGTAACCACGCGACAGGGGCTCTATAATACGGTCATTTGTCGATCAATAGCGTACAATTTGTTCAAATACATTCAACAGCAGAATAGAAATCGATATTAGCCGGTACTTCACCAAGTTGATTGAATACATTATGCTTGAAAGGGTTATCTGAAATGGATACTTACTCGGCATCTTAGAGAATTAAGCAGCATATTTTTAAAGCTGTTACCAAATTAGCAGCGCCGGTAAGGGACAGACGCTGGAAAGAAAGGGAACTTGATATTATTTTTGAAAGGGAAAGATTCTCGAACTATTTTGGGCATACTCCACGAACACAATCAATCGTAGCTTATGGAAAATTTTGTATCACTTTGAAGCTTTAACCACTTGAAACTTGTTTAACGTTTACAGGGAAAATATTATCTAAAAGCTGTTTTGCATCAGGCCATTAGTGAGTGTTTATTGTCACAAAGATTTCAATTCAAATTTTTAATCTCAGGCTACAAAGCAACTTTACGGTACATAATCAAGATTTTTAAATTACTCGTCATTCTTCAAAAGGTCACTTTCGACCCGAAGAGGAAAAGGGGGGAGGCGAAGTCCCTGTAACACTCTTCCACTGCATGACCTTGTTAGTGAGATATCCATTTGCGCAAGTAACTTCACATTTTTTATGTTAAATTCACAAATTAAAAACATTTTATTTCAGTTCTGTGAGGTATGACATCTCTCTGTCGAAAGCTGACTGGCCCAATCTTAACCACCAACTGTACGTCTTGAATCGATCCGCCGATCAATGGAGCCAACATCCCGAGATATTGGCTCTGTTGCATGAATTCTCACAAGACGATGGTAATGCATCAGCAGCCTACCACTTCATTCGGTTTGTTCGAGTTCATTTCTTCCAAATACAAATTCGTTAGAAACAAATTCTAACCTGTCCGTAGCAAGAACTATTTTAGAAATATTAGTTATCACAGCGTAATGACATGTTGTAGGTTTATTTCCCACATTACCTATTTATTAGATTTTAGTTATTATGGTATTTAAAATAATTTTCTTATTTCGCGATTATAGTGCCGGGACATCGAAGGTTCACAAGTGAAACAAATTGTGACCAGCTTTTGACTCACAAGATATTGTAATTTGCCAACTTTTATTAGTTGGTGGTATTGATTAAATTTGTGAGAAAATGGAAAGGGCTTTTTCAACTATTTGGTCAAAATTCTTGAGATTCAAAATAAATGATTTTTCAGATTAGGAACATCTCAAGTGAACTTCATTCAAACATGGCAGTGAGGCAAGAGGTATAATTCGGTCTTTTCAGAAGTGGCGATGTTATACTGTGTGTTAACTTGAGACAGAATACATAAGTTTAAAATTTTCGACTTTTTCTGTTCTACTGGTTCTATGGAAGCATTTACACTTTGAATTAACAAAAATCAAACATAAAGCTAAGTGTTTATTCTCATTTTTATGGTTTGGTATGGCCTTTGAGCCATAAAACCTAACCAACCCATTTTAAAGAACTTTTATTAAAATTCTCCACATAATTTCCATTATTCACCTTGCTTTAGTTGGATTATCGACATGTATTCTACTGAAATATACGGAAACCACTTGATGTATCGTGCTTCCTGGGAGGAAAAAAATGTGCGGTATAGCGAGGGTAGATAAAATTATGGAAATAAAAGCAAATTATACAGGGCGGCCATAAATTAATTGTTTTCAACTCCAAAAGCGCCAAATTTCCCCTATCGGCGACTTTTGATACTAAGTTTTTTCCGCGGAATACCCCTTGTCCTTTAATTCTAAATACCAAATTTGATTTCATTCCGTTTATTCTATTTAGCTACAGATGCCTCCAAAGTAATTTTATAGCCACCCTGGTACATTAAATTACACGTTTTTACTTAAGTTTCAGTAAACTTACACCCAAAACCTTTTAAAACAATACTAAGTATGGTGGAATATTTTGAGAAAAGAAATTCTCTCCATCCACCCTTTCGAGACATCCAAATCTCTCGCCAATTCAGTTAGAAACTGCTCGATGCAAACGACATTTGAATTCACAATTCTAAAAACTGAGATTTCATCATCTGTTCGCAAATCGAATACATCCATCGGGGGACGAGTAAAAAAGAGCGAAAAAACGAAAAGTAAACGGGAGGTCACTGTACTGATATATCACGAAAACTGAGGAAAATAAAAATTTAGATTAGCCATTTTTCTCTCGTTTTTAACATTTAGGAATATTTATTATCTTCTAATGTGATTTTGAAACGAGTTTAACTGATTTATTCCTATCCACGACTTACAGAATTTGCGTGGTTTATCTTATAATTAGGTGTCTAGAACAGTAAGAAAAATGTGCGCTTCAACACTCGTGATTTATAAGCTTAAATTGGGAAATTCACTTGAAAAATTACAATATGAAAATCGCATCTGAATTTGTTCAGAATTTTCAATAGGAATAATTTTTCAGCTAAATGTGGGTAGCAGCATTCCATTACTTTCTAGAAAGTTAAAAATTTTCTAATCCTAACATCGAATTTGCCAATTTCAAATACTAGTTAATCCTCATTTGAGCCCGGATGTTTTCAATTATCGCATTTCGAAAGAAAGATGGAAAAAAGTATATGCTTTTATTAGGTGATTCCAGCATTTATTTCATACTACAATGCTTCAGAAACTAAACTGATTTTCATATTTCGTTTGATGACTTTATGGTTGGTTGGTTTTTATGGATCAAGGGCCATATTTGGTCATATGATTGTTTTTAAAGGAGTTTCTTTGATTAAATTTATTCTTTGTTTCCTTAGACAAAACATGCTTCGAGTTCATCTATTTGTTGAAGAAATGATATATATGTCAATTGAAGAACGCTACAATTATCCGGTAAGTTTCTTTTGTATAACTATTAAGACTAAAATTCTATTTAAAAATTAACTTCTTAGCTTTATTATATTTGGAAAATAAGAAAGATGCATAAACGAAATATAAGGGTGTTAGGTTCTAGGGATTATACATACCAATGATACGAATTTTTTTTTATTGAACTAAAGCAAACTCCTCGTGCACCACAGAAGTACAACACGGGGCTTACAGAAGTAAGTTGATTTAACAAAGAAACAGTGGAAAACAATTTAACTAAAAATACAAGAAATGATACGAATTTGCAACACATAAAAACATAACAGAATCACTCAAGTCTGCGATATGGAAAAGCGTTCTGTATGGTATGTTTTATACAGAAAAAAGATAAAATCCAAATTTAAATTAAAAAACTTTTAGATACATCAATACAGCATATAAATATAGGTTGTCTTCTATTAATGCTTTTTTAGTCAATTGAAGTCTGAGTGCTATTCTTATTGTACTTTTATTTGTTCATCCAGTCATTTTAGAGAATATAACCTCTTTTAGTAATTATATTATTACTGTTACATCTTGATATACGAGTCCAGCGTATTAACGCCGATTTCACGTCTTCTATAAACCAGCAAAGCAATATACATAAAAAGAACATTAGAAAAACAACTAAGAATTGAAGATAAATAAGTTTTTAAAGAGAATTCTAAAAATCTCTCCGGTGCAATCGAACAAGATATGCTCCAAAATATCTTCCTCGTCAAGGCAAATAAGGCACTTGAAGCCAGTCAGGTGAAAACGATTCAAGTAGGCCTGAGTTACGTGTCCTATTCTGGCTTTAGCAGTAAAAGTGGAAACTGCTCTAGCGATTTTTTTAAGTAATGGAGGTCATTAGGCTCATTCCGGAATTCAAAAAGATAGCGATTGATTCCAGTCTCCTTAAGTAATTAAAGTAAAAATAATTTGAAAGCATAGAGTATAATAAGTTTATATGAAATCAGAATCTAAGTAATTATTCACTCGGGTACAAGTTAAAAAAACGTTTCTAATTTCTTTTAGTTACCGAAGCTGTTAGCTGATTTAGGTGGCTGTTTGGGCTTATATCTAGGTGTGTCTGTAATCTCCATTATCGAGATGATTGATTTGTTTGGAAGTGCGTCTCTCTTGTGCTTCTTCAGGAACAAAAGTTCAAACAGTTGGTCGTCCTCCGTTCACAGAGCTGGGTCCTCCAGAAAACGACGACGCAACAAGACCAAGAACAGCAACGAGAAGATTTCATCGGCTTATTCAAACGGTGGAAATGTTTCAGGATTCTTCAAAAAGAGGGGACGCGTTAAGAGACCTCATTTCAAAAATACAGATGATATTTGGCGGTAAATAGTCGCATGTTTCTTAAATTATAGTTTGGAGCCTTAAGATACATAAAATTTACAAGATAATAAAATATTTATTCATGTAATAAACTATAGTTATAAACAAATGTTGAAGTTACTCCTAATTCAGAGCTATCAAAATTGGCGACCACTATCCAAATTCTGTGTGGACAGTGGTGACTCACTTTTTAAAAGGTCATCAGCTTAGCTTGTGTTCAGATCTTTGTAATCCAATCAAACAGAACTTATCGAAACTCCACACACCAAAAGCAATAAGGTTCTCACATCTGAAGGGTAATCTGAATAAGCCAGAAGTGTCAGTGTTATGTCAGCCAGAGGCCAATTCTTAAAAGCTTTTTTCTCGCCTTCCGCTGCTTAGTCTTCAGGATTTTAGGTGAATTTCGCGGAAGCGAATTTCTTGTGCAACTAGACCCTGTTCTTTGCTTTGGTAAGAGAAATTGGGTTGAAATGACCCATAGTTTAAGGCAAAATATAGCAAGGCATAATTGGTACTGTGGCTCAACCGCCTTTTGGATGTCATTCCAATTGTTTGCTAGCGCTATCAACTCAAATTAGGTCTTGTAGTCGATGGTAGTTTGATAACTTGATATTAAGTCTGCGCTAGATGATGGTATCTCCATCGAATATTCCGACGGAAGTTGACCTTTCAATTTTTTACACTAGCAATACTTTTTCTTCCACTAGACTTCTACAATGCAGATTTTTGTATAGCGGAGTTGACTTTGCCATCGACATAGCATAATTTTTTCTGTATTTCTAGGGGCAGCAATTTTCTTACATACTCTTGCTCCGATTTCACAGCGGGAAATCAACAATCAGTTTGGCAGTTGATTTTTGAGCCTTCTTTATATCGACAATTCCGGCCATTCTTACAAGCCTTATAGTTCATGTCGGCACTTAGGTTATTCTTAAACAGCTCATGCCGGCGACAGCATTTCCCAAAATTGGTCTTCATATCAGCTACAAAGAAATTTCTTTGTCGGTACGGGTAAATAGGTGTTCCTTTGTGTTTACGGCGGCCTGAAGCCAATTCCACCGATTACGCGAAATGAAGCCCCGTCACGAACAGAATTGGGAAAATATTAATTTATATTGAGTATTTTAAAAGACGTTTAATGCCCACAGCGAGAACATTTTCATTAAAAATTTTAGCTCATTGCACGAAGTGAATATGGCAATAAAAATAAATGCTATGGAATAAAGGACAATATTCTTACGAACTAGACTTCGAATCGATCAGTGCCATGACAATTAAAAATGAATAACACATACTCTAACTTCTAAATTCAGTTACAAAATTTACACAATACAACAATGTAATGCATTGAAACCAGAGATCGTCTATCGCAGATTCAATTCCCGTTCTGCTATTTATCACTTTAATTATAGGTTTTCACTGATACAGTAGATGCGCGATATTTTTCTATGTAAATCTAGGAAAATGCGAGATCCGGGATTCCAGTATAATTGAGATATTGACAAACGGACAAGAAATACAAAAATACATGAAAATATAAACTGAAAAATGAAATTATTTAGATAATTTGTATTCGCAACAAATATTTTTCGTCTTTTCTATCGCAAAACTATTAAATTTATACTACTCTTCAGCATTGATTCTTTTTGAAAAAAATTAGTACTAAAATACTTGATCGTCAAATTAGATAAGTATCTTTCATAGCTATTATTTATGTGTTGTGTTCGTGATTTACAGGAATTCTGTTTTTCCTTCAAGAGATCCTTATTATGAAGATGTTACAGCTGGAAAACAAGTACTAAGGCGCTTTTAGAGTTCTTAGTTTTTATCTGTAGAAACAAACTGAAGAATTTGAATCATTCTTCAAGAAAAATGTATCAAATATTAAAGCTTCTCATGCCACTACTTATGCGGTACAATTAAATAGATTATCAAAGATTAAACATGTATTGCATGTAATTTTTATTTGACGCATACGTATTTAGAGCTATATTTTTAATGTTTTGAAAATATTACGTTCGTTGATGTACTAATTTCCTAGTTAGAGCAGTGGTTTCCTAAACTTTTCAGTCTAAGGACCCCTCATGAAAATTCGAACTTTTTACGGACCCCTTGAGATTATAAAATTAGAGTAGAAGTAGACCTGTATTAGACCAGTGATCCTTATTTCATATAGGAAGTAAAATATAATATTTCTGTGAGAAATTATAAAAAGGTTAAATCTAAATTCGGATTAGTGATGACAATTTAAAATTCTAAAACAGAAAAACCAGTTCTGAAATAAAGTGTGAAAAAATCTTTTACAAACGTATTTATTAATTAAAATATATTGAAATCAAAAGGCTCAATTTACAAAATTATAATACTAACATCAAAACATATTTTAATCTTGACGTGAACAATGAAGCTGCTTTTTAGCAATTAACTTAGTAATGTTTGTTTAATGTCTGATAATTTCAATTTTAAGTTAGTCAACTTCTATTCCTTAACATAGATTTCAAATACATGAACTGGAGGAATGCAGTTTCACACTATTGTCATCGCAGATAGCCTAAAGTCAGTTCTTGTGAAAACTTTAAGGAACTGTTAGTTGAAAGATCTGTCAAAGAATTTTCTTGTAGCATAAGAGGTTAGTTGATACCCCATCAGCAAATAGATTCATTATTCACATATCGCACCCTCTAACAAAAAAATGAATTTCTAGTTATGTGTATAGAAAGATTAAATATATGCACCTGCAAAAGCATGTATTTCGTTTTTCTACACAACTCATTTTTTAAGTTATTGTAGTTTTTCAGCTGGGTGAGATATAACGATCAGTCACTGGAAAACACTTTCTAAGCTGCAAGTGCAGTTGCTCATCTTTCGGAACATATAATAAGCATTTTTCAATGATCATTTTTAGAACCTTAAGAATCAGAAAATGGAATTTTATATTTTTTCTTGAAAATTCTATCTTGGCCAGTGAAATAGTGCATATTTTCCATGAACCACTGAGGTAGTTTTTTGAGATGAATGCATTTTATGTTATGAATTGTATATATTTCATTATACTAATGTCTATCATAAGTTCATTTGCTTGAACTTATCATGTAAGTACTATTGTACAATAAATTTAATTTATTAAAGCTGTTTATTCTAGTTTTTTACAATTATTCAAAAATGGTTAAACAATGACAATTAAAGTAGTAATCGACATCAAAACATAATTTAATAAAAAGAAAAGCAATTCCAGAATTACTGTCTATGTTTTGCCCTATTTACACTTCTTGATATAAAATATAATATCTTGTTAAAGAACTAGAGTTCAAAACAGTATCAGTTTTTTAAAGTTTGGAGTTACTTGATTGTAGTTTCACTATAAAAAAGGGGCAATTTTAGCGAAAAAGAAATAACCTTTAAATCAATACAAATTATACTAGGGTTTGATAAACAGGCATGAATAGATACAGGACGATATTTATGTAAAGAAACATACATACATAAAATAGCTAAGTAAGGATTGTTCATTAATTGTACGATTTGATTATGAACCAGGCGCATAACCAAAAGCTTTCTTTGGGAGGG
This sequence comes from Meta bourneti, assembly GCA_933210815.1. Lineage (NCBI taxonomy): Eukaryota > Metazoa > Arthropoda > Arachnida > Araneae > Tetragnathidae > Meta > Meta bourneti. The sequence continues at coordinate 47,173,976 of OW119929.1, read as the reverse complement.
ATTGAGAAAGTGGTTACCATTCATGGTGCTAAAAGAATTTTTTTATGGAATGGTTGAAGCCTTTTCCTTTTATTTAACTGTGATTATGATTCTTCCATTTGAGGCAACTTTAACACACAAAATGTTTTTATACCTATACACAAAAATGCTGCAATTAAAGCTTTCAGATCTGTAAACATATTCCTTGGATCTGCAGTCAGAATAATCAAAAATAAATTAAATAATAGACAGATAAATCCAAAGTAGTTGAGACATGAGACATCTACAGAAAGGGGAGTCCATTTACGACACCCTGCCACCCCTCACTACTATAGTGGCTGCTTGTAGATCAGGGCTGCCATAGCCAAAGCACTTGCGAAATAGTAGCATTGGTATAAAATTTTTAAAATAGGTAGCAAGTCTCCTCTTATACCCTATTTTAGTTGCTCAGATACAAATGAATCGGCAAAAGCACAAAATGTGCTAATTAAGTATGAAACAGATGTTGAAGATCTTGCCTAAAAACTAAACCAAGCGAAATAGTACCATAAATTTCAAAATGTAGTAGCAAAGAGTTTCCACTTAAATCCTATTTTCGTAGCAATTTTCATTAATCAGATACAAAATGAATAAGCGAAAACACAAAATTTATTAATTAAATATGAAAAAGTCGTTGAAGATCTCGCCAAGAAATTTAAATAGGAAAACCTAAATATTTTCTTAATTTAGCAACCAGATTCAAGCGTTTTTCTTTTGTGGTTGCCATGGCGTAGCACCAAAACTTCGAAATTGGCATTGCTTGGAAAATTTTCACAGAAGAGAAATCCAAAAAATATTTTTTTTTCGTTCACTATAAAGAAAAGGACTTAATTTTCGGTGACATTTACAAAGCATTCAAAATTTTGAAAAATAGCTTTTGAGATGACTGTTCATCAAGGAGGAAGATGGAGTTCAAAAAGATATCCCTAGTCACCAAGGTTGAAAAATAGTAGCAAGAAATCACTTTTCAGTTGCCTTAGCAGCCCTGGATATGGACTGATCACCTTTTTAGAATGGCTTATCAGGCAAGAACTTTTGAAGCAATTTGACTTGTGTTTTGATCTTTATATTACTTTTTATTCTATGCTCTAATGGAGGTTAATATATGCATTTGTCTACAAGCTTTTGAAATAATAAAACCTGCTTGTCTTAATGTTGCAATCCGAAAAGAAAATATACCACAGCCCTAGATATCCCTACATTTTTATAAAGCAAAAATCATACATATTTCAAAACTCATGGCAATTTATTTAAATTTGACAGTTATTGTCATGATGAATTTCTTGCTTTGATACAGAATTATGGCCCAATTCAAGTACATAAACTTTTGATCTACTAAACCATGAGATAATTGAATACTCCTCTCCTGACCCTTTTGTTATTTTAAATTTTTGATCAATTTGTTAAATACATGTTAGTCTCAAGAAATTAAATCACTTAACTAAAAGGCAGATTACCAATTTTTGAAGAAATCACTTAAATTATCATTTGACAGATTTTTTTCACAACTCATCATTTGATGGCGATTGTCCAAGATTGGCACCGCTGCAACATTACCATTGAAAAACCAATAAAATTAAGTAATTTAATTTAGAAATCTTTATTTTATATATCTAACATGAAAGCATACAATTTAATTATATGTAGGATACATAAAGGATGCAATTTTTCATATCATACACCCACTTGGAATCAATGTCATTAAATCTTAATTTTAGCAGGACTGATCAGATCAGGATTCCAGTTAGGATAACTGCTCGAAACAAGACTTTTGAGATCCTAATTCTAAAGCTTAAGATTGTCTCTGCTGCTCAAACCAAAATTTTTCCAGAAGGCAAGTAAAAAACGAGCGATATAGTGGAATGCGCGATATAACAAGGGGTTACTGTACTTAAAGCTAAAAAGCATTAACATAAAATTCTTCTATATACACATATAAAATAGAAAAAGCTAAAAATATGAAAGAAATAATACAAAGACAATTTGCTTCTTTTGTGACTTTCATCTATCCAGTATGTCCATAACTGTTACCTGTGTAAAGAAAAATAATTACTCATTGAAGAAATTGCAAAAACTTCAATATATAAATGCAATTTTTAAAATGTTAAAAAGGAAAGACTTCTAAAAAGGAACTTGGATGTTTTAATCTAAATTCCATTTTTATATAGTGATCAATGAATGATACAACTTAAGGTTGGTTGGTTTGAATTTTATGGCACAAAGTCTGTTAGCGAACCAGTTGCGTCAAACGTAAGATTAAATATACCCAATAAAACCAGTCAAAGTAATAATAAACAGTACAATTATTATACTAAATATTATGCATATGAACACCATGAAATTAAAGTAAAGTTAAACCCTTCCAGAAGTTGGAAAACATAAAAAGAATTAAATGTTTTCAATAGAAATAGTAGGCAATTGTTAAAATCCTTAAAATATAAAACTGCAGTTCAAAAGATGACAGATGAAAACTTTAAATGGAGTTTAAGAACCATTGAGATGTAAAAGGTTTGAAAGATGTCCTATAAAATGTGTATGGTTTTTCCTCAACCACATGGAAAGCTAAAACACATGATATAGTATGGATTTAAAAATAGCAACTAAATATATTTTAAAAATCTAGAATAGCATAAAAAGGCAAAAGTGTAGAGTGAGGAGAATTACCCAGCAAGGCAGACAAAAGTTTTTTAAAAGGACAGTTTTAAAAAGAATTAAAAATGCCAGACCAGGACAGAAATTAAATATGCAAGATCATAAGGTCTCTATTGCAGAGGTGGCACTAAGAACTTTCTCCAGCTAGCAAGTACAACTTCCTATAGAAAGAGTAGTTTTTACTTAAATACTACTTGCTGGCATTGCATTTTCACAACATTCATCAAAACCTTTTTTGAAATCTATAATGCATTATCTTCTGTTAGCAAATTTTCAAAGAAAAACATACAATTCAACGAATAAAGAATATTGACGCTCTCGTATTGGGTCATCCGGAAAGTTCTGCGGTTTTTCAGATCGAAGAGCGCTTTCTTATTACTATTTTGCTACAGCTGATAAGGAGTGACCTTGATTGAAGCAGATGTGTAAGTTCGGTCTTTTCTGCTTTCACTGCATAATTCTAGCTTGTGTTGTGGCACAATTTTTATTTTACTGCAGTGCTAAGAATGGAGAATCAAAAAGTTCATTTGTCATATTATGTTCTTTTATTTTAAGAAAAAAAAAGTGCTAGTCAGACTGCTCGTAAAATTTGTGCTATATATGGACAAAGCGCTGTTTCTGGCGAAGGCGGTTTGATAAATTTAAACACGGAAATTTCAGCCTCGAAGATGATGCACGCTCTGGACGATCATCCTCTGTGAACAAGGACCTATTAAAAGATGCCATTGCTGAAAATCCACGTTACACCCCAGTTCAGGAACTATCAGACTAAATATTCCTAAAAGTACAGTTCATGATCATCTGAAGAAGATTGGGTATGTAAGCCGCTACGATGTATGTGTACCCCATACTTTAACACAACAGAACATGCTTGCTCGAATTTCGGCATGTGATTCCTTGCTGAAACGAAATGAAGCTCCTTTTTGAAACGGCTCATTTCTGGAGATGAGAAGTGGATACTATACAATAATGTTACAAGAAAAAGATCATGGGGTAAGCCCAACATCGGGAAGGGGGCTGCATCCCAAAAAAGTAATGCTTTGTGTATGGTGGGGCTCCAAAGAATTGTTTATTATGAATTGTTGCCACAAAATCAGACAATAAAATTGGAAAAATACTGTTCTCAAATGGCAGTATTAAAAACAGAAATCGAAGCAAAGCGGCCAGAACTGACAAAACGTCGAGGTGTTGTCTTCCAGCATGAAAGACTTATTGAGTATGGCTGGGATGTTTGTGACCCCATATTCACCAGACCTTGCCCCCTCAGATTTTCACCTCTTCAGGTTCAATTCTTGTCAAACAGCACCTTGATAACTTCTTTACAAATAAAAATTTCCAGCTGCCAGAAAGATGGCAAAAAGTCATAGAACAAAATGGTGCTTATGTGATTCAATAACATTTTCTTAAGTTTTTGTACTGCTTTGTTGGTATTTATCATAAAAAAACCCGCAGAACTTTCCGGATGACCCAATACTTTAAATATACACTTTAAAAAATTTCAACTGAATCACTTCTACAAATTTCAATTTTATAACTTTTTCTGGATCCTCTCTCTCTCTCTCTTAAGAGTATAGAAAATATTGATCAGAATCATTTTTAGCCCAGTTCAGATTATTTGTTATTTTTTAAAGACATATTTTTTAAAGATAAGTTTCATTTTTTGGAAAAAAAACTAGTGTATATTTGTAAGAAAAGAACTAAAGTAAATAAGTATAGCCACTTTCATTCTCTAAAATAAAATATTACGTTTGTAAGAAACATAACTTGCATTTATTCGATTTAATATCACAAAAATGTATGCTTGTACTAAGGACCAGTGTCAGTGACGTATCTTAGACTGGTCAATACATTTTAGCTTTTTCTCTTGAATTCAGGTTTCATTAAATTATTAATTACATAAAACTAGGTAATATGTATTATACAAGCACAGCAATTATTAAATAGTTGAAAACAATTAGGTCTACAATTTCTCTTCTAATATTCAGATTGGATAAAAAGTTTATATAGTAGGCCTATGCTTTCATAGGGAATAAAAGAAAACCAGTTTCAAAAATTCAGCTTAACACTAAGCTTAATTCATATTGAGTTAATTACACTTTGAATTAATAATCTAGATCACTGTACATTATCTACAAATGAACAAAGTTGTTGATGTAGGAAACACCTAAATTTAAAGATTGAATAAGGACTTTTAACTCTTTGAGGCACATGATTTTAAAGAAAAAAACCAAAGTTGCACAGAATTGTTTATTCACATATTCAGCTTCAAAATTAGTATAAAATATCAAATAACATGGTTTTCATAAATTATTTATCCACTCATAATAAATTTTTTACAAAAAACCCAACAGCATTTACCGTTATGAAAGACAGAAATTCACCGCACCACACAATTCGCCAGCCTTAATCACAAAAGTGTCAACAACTTACTAATGCGTTTTGACATGCGTAATTTTTTTTTTATTTTCAGTTATTTACACATTTAGCATTAGTTCATAGCATTGCCAATTCAATGGAAAACTTTAAATAAAATATTAAACTGTATGATTATGAGTAGTTTCAACTCTTTGAGGTGTGTTAAAAAATATCCCACCATGCATGAAAAGTTAAGCAAAAAAGGTGGAACAGTTTTTAACCCACCTAATCCCAAAGAGTTAAGTGTCACACAAACTGCTAAAGTTACTTTTTACACTGATACATAAAATATAGTCTAAATATAAAAACCATATTTACCTTACAAAAAGATCATCTTCTCATTTTGCTGAAAAAATAAATAAATAAATACAGGAAGAAGTAAAACAATTTATAAAAATCCAAAATGAATATTTTAATCAAAAAGATCTAATTGATGATGCCAGTTCCAAACATTCAATTACTGAAGACTAAATCCTTACAAAGTCCTTAAATGACAAACGGAAATGGGTTATATTTGTTTAGAACAAAGGTCTGAAGTAGTCAAGTTAGGAAAGGCAACTCTTTTAGTCATATCCTTCTTTTCAGATTTAAATTATTAACAGAACTGAAACTTTACCTGAAGGGACAAATAGTTCAAAAGAGTAGTTAGGCAATAATCTACGACTGTGATAGGATTTACTTATAATTAATGGATGCCTAGAAATTGTTACATTCATTTGGAAGTAAAAGATCAGATTCCCAATAGTTTTGCAAAATTGGAGCTGCCAGAGTTGATTCCTTTATCAGAAACAGTAAATTCCATCTTAAAAGGCATCAGTTCCAAGTATATCCAATTTTTCCATGGAGAAGAGGACATCAAGATTGACCAAAGACTTCAACATATAGACTGTCCCCTTATGTAAAGATTCAGCTTCTGCTGATCAAAAGATGACACTTGTTTTCAGTGAGCAAATATTTGTTGCTCAGTTGTCATTATTATCCAACTCCTAGGGGCCTGAACCCTTTAATATAATTATTAAACTCTAAGAAGAAAATTTAAAGTGATTTAAATTAGCACACCCTGGGGATGACAATAATCAAGTTTACCTTCGTGATTTGATGTTTGTCATTTGGTAAGAAACCACAACAAAATTTCCAGCTTTCACACTTAAAGAATGTATGTCATGGCAGCTTCGATTGACGATTTTTGGTTTAGGTTTTATCAAAAAGGTCCATTAGCAAACAAGCTGTGCCAAACGCAAGATTAAATATACCCAGTAAAAAAATTAAAAAACTAGACAGTAAAAGTATTAATAAACAAGGCAAAAAAATTATGTATCCAAACACCACGAAAACAACAAAGTTCAAAATATTAAACAGATGAAAAACGAAAATAAAGGAATAAAATATTTTCAACACAAAGAATGGTAGATGATTGTTAAAATCCTTAAAATAGATGAGAAACTATGCAGTTTAAAAGACATGACTGATAAAACTTGAAATATATAGAATTTAAGAACCACTTCTATGCAAAACACCAAAAGGAATTGTGTTCAATAGAATGGGGATTTTTTCTCCATTCCCATGGAAAGCTAGCATGACATAATACATATATTTGAAAATGACAAGATATATACATATTTGATATAAAGAATAGCGTAAAGAAAAAGAAGGAAGTGCAGAGTGGGGAGATTATCCAGCAAGGTGGACAAACTAGGTGAGGAAGTTTTTAAAAAGTGAATATAAAAATGTTAAAGACCAGGACAGGAAGGAAAAATATGAGACCTCTTATGCAGTGAGGTGGCATATAGGAGAACTTTCTCCAGCCAGTAAGTATTAATGGTAATTAAGTAACGTTACACTAGAGCAACACAACGGGCTATGGATGACGTTCCGGGATCAATCCTGAGGTGAAAGGTCCCAGAACACCACCACATAATTTTGAACCATGGCCAGATGATGAGGCAACACCTATACCTGAGCTGGCAACCCACTCTCCAAACTTCCACACCATACCAATGTGAGGACATTTGAGGTCACAACAGATTTAACATGCACCAGTCCCCTTTGTACATGACGGTCTTTTGGTTGGATTCGAACTCGCAACCCTCCAGTTACTAGTCCATTACTCTTCTAATCGGGCTACAGCGGCCCCCAAGTATTAATGGATAATTCTTGAATACCCAATGATTTTTGGAGAAAGGACCTGTCACTAATAAACATGTAATAATTTTTTAATTGCTGAAAACAAATCAAGCAACTAGTATAATAAAAATTATATCATGCAATGCGTAGATAAAACCTACCAATTTAGGGATGGCTCCTTAAAACTCTTCAATGGTCTTGTACGCCTTGGCCTCTCATTTCCTAAACTGGTACTATCTATAAAGAGATGTCTAATGTTCTTAAATTATGTCAACTCAATCAAATCAAAAGCAATATGTAAGAGCACACAAATGAGACAAGAGAAAGTGAGGCAATGTAATGAGAACCTCTTAAAAGCACTGAATAAAATAAATAGCATCCAATGAGAATGTTTTTTATTTATGCATCAGATGATAATATACATTTGGACTAAATGTTCAGCCCTAACTTAAATTTGATACAAGGTATTCAAATTAAACACAGAAATACAAAAAAATAATATCAATAATATAGTAATACTTCTTTCCATGTTTTTAACCCTCCAAGCCTTTGAACTGGAAAATCTCATCAGCAGATAGCTTCAGATGTGTTTGATATGGGGAAAAATGACTATTAAATCATTGGCACTTCAAGTTAGGAGAGAATTTCGGAACCTAAACATCTGGATGCTTTTGAAACATTCTCTCTGAAAGTATAATTTTTCGAAGTCTTCTGTGGATGCTCAGAGAAATCAAACCAGTCAACTCTTTGTAGAACACTGATAAGCTTTTTTGGGGAAAAACATGGATGAAGATCTATTATCTCATATGAATGTATTTTGCAAAAACGTTTTCCAAGGGGTGGTCAGATTCTTTATGGGGATGTACTATTTCATGACATAAACAAGCAGTAAACCAGTGGATAAAACTCCTCAAAAGTTTAAGATGGAGTAAAAACTAGCTTCTCGCTGGTGCAAGTGCATATGGTTAAACGAAAATTATTTTGAAAATTACAATCCATGTTGATGAAAATTAATCTCTATATTTCACTAATGTACACGGCACAGAAATCGACATTATTTGTACATTGTCGAATGGCAAAGGATGTAAACAATTTAAATTCAACTGCTACTGGATTTATTCATCAATTTCACCAATGCTATGGAACTACATAATGTTGCTAACTACACAGAAAAATGCTACACTCTAATCCAACTCTTGAGCAATCGACAGGAGCCAACAGGAAATCCGGAAAATAGAATTATTGCAGAAAAAAATGGCAGCAAACATGAAAATAGGTCTACACTAGTGATGTTAGTAATAGTAATATTTCACAGTAACAGTTCTAATTGTGACTCTTACCAAAGAATATCTGTGATTCTAAACTGTGATTGTGATTCTAAACTGTGATTGAATCTGATTGGTTTCTTATGAAGGGAGGATACAGTTTTTTGTGATTTAAAATCTTTTAATGTTGCACACCGTAAGTACCTACAGCTGAGTCGATAACATCACAGCCTACAAAGCCAAAGAACTCAATTCAAACCCTGAGTTACCTTTTATCTACAATTGAAATATCCTTAAATTTCATCTAACACAAAACCACTTAATAAACCAGATGTTTAAACAAAATTAAAAAATTTTATTCCCAGACGATGAGCTTTTGCTTAGTTAAAAGCCTAGAATTTCCTTTCCCTAACGATAACTTTTTATCAATAAACTAATGCAAATATCTTTTCCCGACTTCAGATTTAACATTTGCATTCTCCATGCTATCCTAGCTCCTGAAATGGAAATTAGCTTCTAAATTGCATCAATTGTCCTTTCTAACATCTATCCATTTCCTAATTTTATCTTATTTCTCAATTATTGTCAAACTGTTTTCCTTTTCCCGAGTTACTTTCAACTTTTTCTGTCCATAGTTTTATTCATAAATTATCTATTTTTAAAAATACTAATCAAAATGTAGATGTAGAGATTTTCTCTAGAACTCATTCATATACATAAGGTGTAGAAAAGTATATTACTTATTTCTAAAACTACGAAGTGTAAAATTTCTATTTCGTTTATAAATATATTCTGACAAGAAATTCCAAAAAATAAATACTGAAATTTTATGTTTGAAGCAATAAAATTACTCTTTAAAAATAAAACATTCAGTCACAAAAATTGCGATATTTCGGAATATATTCATTACCGCTATTTATATCATTGTGTTGGTTCTTCCCCTAAACTTGCTTTTTAAGACTCAACTTGAGAATGCAGAAACCCGTGAAACAATAAAGAAATGCTCAGTAATCATTACATATCCAGGAAATAAACTTCAAATGCAGCAGCAGATTCATACAAGTGTGATAACTCTTTGTCTGAATCTAGCCGAATTAGCTTTTTTTTGCATTTTTATACTTTTCTTCTTACTTAAATAAAATGCTTTGAATGGAAATAGAGTTAATTACTCAGTAGTGGTCTCTTAAATGAAATATTATTACCATATATAACGAAAATTTCGTAAATATGAAAAATGACTTATTTTAAAAATTACTGATTGCATTTCAATCACACTACCTTCACCTCTTCCTTTCGCTAACACCCATAATTCATCTTAGGATTTTAAAGCAACATAGGCAAAACTGAAGTGTGTGAAATTGTCTTGCAGAATAAAATAATTTTTTAGGGTAAAAAATCAGGATACAGCCATGTTCTTATTCTATTCACTACGAAATTCAAATAATCATCTGATGACCTTGATTTAGTCTCATTCAATTCACATAAAATCTTTCAGTCGTACCTAATTTAATGAACTTATCCCATTTTGGAAACAATTTAGAAGTGGCATTCACAAGGAAAATTTTACGTTTAAAAGAGAAAAAAGTGGAAAAACAAATTTAATAGCACCATGTTTACAATATAAATACATAACTAAATGGATAATTAGGAAAAGTTGAATACCAATAATTAATTTGTCATTTAAAATGGCAAATTTTGAAAACATTTTCTTCTAACCTTTTCTTTCAACTGTAGAGCTTATTTAGTCAGCACTATAAGCTTTTGGGGAAAAGCTGCACCCTGGTTGAAATTCTTACCCCCTAGAGAAACACAAATGAGCTCTGCACCAAATCCCACACAAGTATACATCACTCCACCAAATTACTGATTAGGACTACCAAATCACCAATACCAGTCGCCTATAGAGGTTAAATGATAACTGGTATCACTTAGCCCTCAATCACTGCTACAGAATCAGATATTATCAATAACTGTTCCAGCAATTACTATTATTTTGATAATGCAGTAAGATTTAAAAATATCAGTGATTGAGTAGCAGTTCTGCGATTCACTTAACACTCCTAGTCTAGACATAAAAACACTGAATCACTTTTGAACAAGTGAATGGGATGCAATGAAGTGAATGTTCAGAATCTAATTGTGGTAACATGACTGAGGTGTGAACGTTTTGCCATACAGTTTCTTAAGAAACATGAATTATCAGTATTAAATGTAGCTTTACATTTGTGATTAATTTTATTTCATAAGGTGGTACGAAATGTGTATAGATGCTTGTATTCATTATAAATAGATTTAAATAAGGTATCAGATGCAAGTCTAATTGTGCCATCAACTAACAATTTAGAAACTAGCAGATGCTATGCACAGGTCTATTAGCAAAATATATTTATAGCATAATTTCCAGCTTTGGAAACATCCATTTGATTTTCAATATCTTAAATTTTTTAAAAGGACAACAAAACACTTACCTTTAGAATATGTAGAACTATCATTTTCAGTCGTCAAACAAATAGGTAAGGCTTCTAGAACTACAGGCTGTAGGTTTGGGACATTTAATATTTCATTCCCTTTCTTTATTTGTGTCAGTTCACAAACACTAGATGAAACAAGATCCTTTGATTTAGTTTTGGTCTCCTTTTGAGCAGAAGAGTTCTTTACTTTTTTTGGTTTTTGTTTATCAAACGTTTTACCTCCTTGAGTATTAATTTCATTCAAAGTACATGCTTCAGTGGAAGGCAATTGGATTGTTTTCAAAGGTGTAGTTTTGATCTGTATTAATATGTCCACTTCTGAATTTTGCATACATTTTTTATTTTTTTTCTTTTTATCATTTTTAAGGACAATTAAGTCATCTTTTTTACAAGGCATTTTATCTGTTTGGTTCGAAGATTTGGCACTATCATTACCAACTAAAGCATCTTGAACAACCTGCATGTTATTTTTCACATTTTGACTGTTCAAACATTTTTCTTCCCCTTTTAGCTCTTTAGGTTTGCTTTTACTTTGATGGGAATGGCACTGCTTGGATCCAGTTTCAAGGTCTTTTGCTTTTATTATGTCTCTCTGATCACATATTTCAGTTTCTTCACAATCATCTGAAACCTTTCCTGTTTGGCATTGCTGAGCAGTTACTAAGCATTTGGGATGGATTTCTTGAGAACACATATTTTCAATTTCAATAAAGACATCACTACTATTGTCAGTAGCTCGTTTTTTACTTCTGCGTTCTGAAACTCCAGAAAAAGGTCTTTTTATTTTATCCCCTTCAGTGGATTGCAAAGCTGAGTCAGGATCAGGAGTTTTGCCTTTTGAACTACATCCACTATCACTGTCAAATGTAGAATCCAAACTAGCAAGTAATTCATCTAGCTTGTTGTTAGCCTCAGTCTGGGAGTGTTTAAGTTGGTTATCATTTTGTTTCTCAATATTATCAATAGAACTAGAATTATTACCACAAGAAATTTTCTTACCCAATTTCTGTTGAGAAGTGGGTCTTTTTTTAAGGATACCAGGGATGAACACTGCTGACAATCTAGAAGATGAATGTTGCCGAGAACCCTTAACTTTTCCAATTTCTTTACTAGCATTTAAGTTGCCTTTATGTTCACTCATCAATTGTTCTTTGTTTTTTAAGCCTTGAAATGCATTATAACAGTCATCGACTGCAAATTGAACTGACTTTCGACAGGTTGACGTATCACTGTTAATAGTATTTTTTTCATTATCAACACGTGAGCTAACTATCTTAGAACTTCCAGCACGAGTTACTCGGGTTTGCACTGGCGATGAAATCACATCAAACGCAGAATCACTTTCAACTTCTACAGCCCTAGATTTTTCTTTAGGACAAGAAACAGTGGATACTTGTTTACTTGATTTAGAATCTGTTTCAATAATTTCATTATCAGTGTCAGTCTTTTGATCTGAAAATTTCAATTTCAAAGACTTCTGATTTGGGTTATGTCTTTTAGAAGATTTGTCCACATCTTTATTGGATGTTTTAGAAGATTTTAGTAATGGCGATAAATTTTCTGAAACACCTGGTATTTCTTTATCAGCATTGTCTGATGATTCAGAAAAGCTATTTCTTTTCAAATAACTTTTTGAAATGTTCAGATTCTGTGGTGAGGTATGCTTAATTTCAAGTGATGTCGAGCATTCCACAGTTACGTCACCTGTGGCCTCCACAACCATTGTTTGAACATTTTCCCTTTCATTATAATTAGATTGATCAAATTGGACATTATATTTTTTAAATGTATAAGGCCCTCTTCTTTTTGATGTTTTTTTAGGATTTTTTAAGTTACATCTCCCAAAAGATTTAAAATCATCTTTAAAGCTGCAATCTGAGGCTGATTCAGAATCTTTAAAGGATATGCTACCTTTTGCTTTCTTACTAGAAACATCAGAGACTGAGTTCACCTCACTGTGGGAAGCTGTTTCTGATACTGAGTTCAGCTCACTGTGGGAAGCTGTTTCTATCAGATTTGTTGGCATGTTAGATTTTGGTGAGTGCGAAATTTTAGATTGAACTGCTTTTTTTTTCTTGCTCGAAGTTTCATTATCGCTATCAGAATCTGATGAAAAATATTTTTTGTAGGCTGTTTTACATTTTTCTCTTGTTGATTTCCTACAAGCAGTTTTAGAGATTACGTTGAGTTTTTTTGGAGAAACTGCTCTTAAACATACTTCTCTAGACATTTGGGGAGATTTTGGAGAGGCTATTTGTTTTGAGTTAACAGAAGATCGCCTTTTTCTGCTTAAAGTTTTTTTAGCTTCACGGTCTGAAACTTTCCCCCCCTTTGTTTTGAAAGAAACTTTTTCATTGGAGCTGATAGATTTCCTTTTCAAAGATTCCCTAATGACTTTACTGTCCCCACTTTTTGGAGAATTATCTTTTGAAGTAGCAGTGATATCCTTTCCAAAGAGTACTGACTCATTCAATGAATCTAGATTATCGTAGATAAGTTTTGATGAGTCAGGTTTACTTGTGGCTACAGAGTATTCTGGCTGCACAGAAATAATATTAAACTTTGCTTGTGGCAGATTGTGAATAGGTATTAAACCAGTAAGTTCCATATCCTCATTGAAGTCAGGACATTTGAATTTTGGTGAAATATCTTTTGAAGTAGTTTTCTTTACAGAGAATATTGACTCATCCAATGAGTCTTGTTTATCAGAGGTAAGTTTCGATGGCTCAGGCTTATTTGTAGACAGAGGATGTTCTGGCTCCATTGTAACAATATTATCTATTGATTTAGCTACACTGTCATTAAATTGAAGGTTATTAGAACAAAGGGTGGTAGCATTAAAAGTCTGAACAGTATTCTTTTTAGTTAGCGGCAAATTGTGAATGGGTATTACACCAGTAAGTTCCATATCTTCATTAAAGTAGATAGTTGCATCAGGTACTTTCACTCCAGGGTCTATGGGGCTTATTGAATCAATTGCTGTAGTTTCAGGCACAGCAGCGAGTAAGTATGTCCCCCTTCGATCACTGTGATTTATTAAATCTCGAGCAGAGTTATGCCCAACAAAAGTTTCCTCCATACCAGATGAAATGGGGACATCTTTAACCACAAAAGTTTTTCTATTGATTGTAGATGCAGGTGGTGAAAAGTCAATTGATTGTAAGGGTAAGGGATTTTTCTTCCTCATCGGAATTCTTGACATACCTTTATGTCCTTTTACAGGAGATGCAAGCTTTGCCTTGCTTTTTGGAATTAAATCCTTTTTAGGTGATCGACTTATCAAGTTAAGATCCATAAGCTGCTTAAAATATTCAGCAGAATGAGTAATCTCAAGTTCTGGTGTTAATGGAGAATCAGGAGGAGGAGGTGCAAATGGAATTGAATTACATTGTCTACCTGTTGTACCCTGATCCTCAACCACAGTATTTAAACCTGAAATTAAAAAAAAAAAAATCAAGCGAAATTCACACATGAATGATACAAAAGAACAATAAATCAAGTAATAAAAAAACTAATAAACAATTACGGTGGACTCCCTCTTAACCGGCCACTTCGGGACCGGGACCCAGACAACGATTTGGCCGGTTAAACCGTCGTTCCCTTAATAGCATTAAAATACACTCCCGAAATCGTTTTTATTAGAATAAAACTAAGTATGTAGCCTACTTTATTGTAATTAAGAAAACTTAACCTGGAAGAACTTCCTTTGTTGGAAAAAACTAAACAAATGTTACTGTAGGCTACTGTATTTACAGTACATAATTGGTCAGTGGCAGCCAATTAAGAGGGAGTCCACTGTATTAACTGTTTTGCAGATGATTGTGGAATGGTAAGATGTACGACATTTTTGTATAATAGCATAAATGTTTTTAAAATTTCATGTTTAAAAATTTTTTAAAAGGGCTGCCACAACCAGATTACTTTTAGTAACATCAATTTACTCCGTGAATGCTTTTATTTTAACAGCCGTATTCAAATGAATAAGTTAAAATAATATTAAATTAATTTTGTATAAAAAACTCACCAGAAACAAATATGGAACTTTCAAAACTATGGATATTTTTTAAGTGAAAAATCGGAATTTCCTACAAAGTCAGTTCCAACTTGACATAATATTAAGTGAAAAAAAAATTATAATTGCACAAAATAATGGAAGCACAGATGATTTTAAAGGAAAAAGTTGGCAAAACCTGAAAGGTTGCCACAGCCACTAAAATAGTAGCAAAAGGTCACCTTTTAGTTGAATGTAGTAGCTGTTAAAACAATACCAACAGTGTATGAAAAAATTACGATTTTTAAAAAAATCATAAAATTCAGATTGATTTGATTTAAATCCTATTTATTTTTTATTTAAATCCGATTTTTTTATTTAATCCGATTTTTATGTTTTAAATTAATCCCTTGCCAGTACAAGTTTAAACTTGTTGGACATGATACACACATCACCTGTAGTTTCTAGATAGTTTTGATTTATGTTAAACATTAATATTTATGATAGAAAACTTTAATGTATTAGGAAATATAGCTGGGTAAATTTTTGAAAGATTAAAACACGATATTGGAATTAGCAAAGTTAATCACATGACAGTAAATAGAACAGCACAACAAATGCCGTGCATGAGCAATGTTTCCAATCTGGTTCTCAAGTGTTTTAGATTTGTTTGATTTTAACCCATAACTGTGGCATGAAATTTTTTTGACCAAGATAAATAAAGTTGTGGGATCCCACCGGCACCATATTATAAATTTTTGTATAAAATTAATCAAAAATCACAGAAATTTCACAATTTTTTTGCATTATATATTTATCATATATATAAAATGTATAGAATTTCTTTTGTTATTTTTAAAAAGTAATTAATTGGTTGAAAATTTGTTTTTGAGAAAAATCATGTCACGAATAGAAAATAAAATAAAAAGGAACTTATGCAACAAAATTCAAGAAAACATTCCTACTTCTCATTAAAATTTAGCTAGCAAAAAGTATGTATTTGTGAAAAAAATGTTATTTGTAAGTAAATAGCAAAAAATACAGGAAAATATATACATAAATTGAAATCAAACATGTCTATTTTTCAAATTTTCTCAAAGCATTGATAAGTATTTTAAATTTATATTCCCCCCCCCCATGCACACACAAAAAGAGTTTATACATAACATACAAGAAAATGAAGCTTTTCTTTATGAACAGCATTGAATAAATATAATAGCATTCCCCAGAACATGCCAAATGAGTACAATTTTGAGCTTGCAATAAAAAATCACAATCATTAAAATAGCTTTCCATTTCAATCCATAACCTATTTTCTTAACATTATCCACTCAATTATCAGAAGGGTGAATTAACTTTTATATTACAAATTTTAATTCCATAGATACTAAATACTTATGCTTGCAGTGTAGAGAATTTCAAGGGCAGGAAATCAATGCATAAAATTTCCCCCAATTAAATTTGAACAAAAATTAACCAACATATATAAAGTAAAACAAAATGAAAATATTAAAATTATCAGTTATAAAGATTTATCTGCAAAATTGGAATCATTGTGACTAAGCGTCTTTATTTTTATCATAAACAGACTACTTAACTTATTTTTGATATAGTTCTTAACTTATTTGAATGAAATAGCATGCATATTGTTCCATTATTTCATTTTCAATTATTAATAAACTTAATTCAGAAAGGAAAATAAAATTTACAACTTTGATTTAAATAAAAATCACTTAATTTAAATCAGCATACCCTGAGTACAAGTAGTGAAAAGCATATCAAATTAAAGCCCTATGAATGCAATTTTTAGTAGAAAATGCAACCCTGGTCTCCACTATTCTTTTCTGCTTGCTATCAGCCTGCAGTTAGTGCTACCAATTTTTAGGTGCTGCCAAACATGGCGAATGTTTAAGGTTTAAGCCAAGATCTGTTTAAAATGCAAGTTCACTAATGATTAATTTTTGAATTGACTAAATTTTACCAAATCGCAGACTTTTTCATTAGTCTGATTTGGCACACATTTTCCAAAAATGCTTTATTGGAGCAGTAAGCATATGAGGGCACAGAATTAATACCCCTGTAATACTGAAACATGCAGAATAGGCTCAATATGAATAAAATACAATGAAAATGACAAGGGCAAAAGTACAATGTGCTTATCAGCATAAAGTGCAAAGAAAAGAGCTTTTCCTATCCTTGATAGCAATGGATTTCCATTTCCAAAGGTGTTAACTGCTAACATGATTTGTAGTTATTTCAACAATTTGGTACAGCTTCATGAAAAATTTTACTACATCAATTCTAATATCAAATGCTTTGTACAGAGAAACTAAAAAAATTTAAATCAGCCCAAAACTTTTTTACTCCAGGCTATTTTCTATTACAAGATAAATAGGCTTCATTATTCTCCCAAAACGTTTCTCTACAATCATGTCACAATTATTCGTTTATAAGAGCAACTAGGTCCTTAGAATAGAATTTTCAGATATTTATAACTATTAGCAATTATACATAAAGAACTTTAGGCAAATGAGGCAGGATTTTGTTATCTGGTAAAATTTGTACACCATTCTCATTTTGAATCAAATCATTACACCTGTGTATATTTTATAGCCAAAAACAATGACAATTTTACATTTTAGGGGATAGTTTTACATGTAAAGAGAAAAAAAATCACTTTTAAAAACAGTCGACTTTAAAAGGCTATAGAAAAAAATGAACCCTCTTATTTTTCTGAAACTTTGTATAGAAGTATTAACTAACAAATGTACTTGAATCAAACAAAAATTCAGAGGATCTTTGTTCGGATGAAAGCTATTCTAATAATAGCATATGTATTTAAAAACGGTGGCCATCAACAGTGCAAAAATGACCATAGCTTAAAAAAATATGGTCAAATTTCAGTTTTTATGAAGTACTAATTCAAAGCAAGCTCACATTAAATATAAAACTATCAATACATCAAATTACAGTCCAATGTATTTTTATTTATTTAAATTATTTTTAAAAAATATTTTACAAAATTTTGTGTTTTTTTAACATTTAATTACAATATTTCTGTTAAAAAATTTACATTTATGCTTAGGAACCAGTTTTGTTAGTAAAATTATTGTATTTTTTAAATTGCATTTTATCATTGCTAATTTGCTTGCTAAACTCATTGCATTATGTACGCATCACTTTTTTTTTGCAAAATCTCAATGCCATTATTAAAAAAACGGATGAATTGAGTCTGAATACTGCTATCACTCATAGTGGCAGATTTTTCTGAAAATTATACCTGCATTATACAAAATGCTATTCAAAACATTCATTCAAATAACAAGCAGGCTTAAGGATCTTTTCCTGCTTGCTTGGAATACTTTTTTGTGAAATCTGTTTCTATGTATGTTATAAGTGACAAGTTAGTGCATGACACTTCAATATTTTGGACTTTCAAAAAAGAATTATCAGACATTTAATCATACAAGTTCCACAAATTAAAATACAAAATTTTCAATGATGGGAACTCAGACCAATACAAAAATAAGTTTTAAACTATTATTTTTGCTATAAAAAATCATGGTGTAAAAGTTGAGTGGTACTTTTTTTGCCTCTTGTCATGGAATAGGAGTTTGTGACGATATTGGTGGAACCATAAAGTGTATGGCCACGTTAAGAAGCCTTAAGTGTCCGTGTAAAGATGTAATATTAAATACTTTTGGACAACTTTACAAGAGTTCATTAAAGAAATAGATAGTTTTTGTAGTGAAATTTTAATTTATAGTAATCAATTAGCAGATAGGTGTGCAATTTCAAATACAATAACAAATCACTGTTTTACACCAATAAAAAAGTCAGATATAGGTTTCCAGTATCAGGTTCCTCGACATTTGTTGCTACCATGGGATTGAAGAAAACCATCAAATTACCAACATTCCATAATAAACAATACCTTGCATGTTTGTATGGAATTAATTGATGGATAAGGAAATATTTTTGATTACTGTGAGGAATGATTACAAAATTATGTTCATGTAGGGACCAAGTACATCCTATATATGGTCAGAGCCTTTAGATGCATAATGGATTCCTTATGAATACGTAATGAAAATCATATCTTTTCCTATAGCTACAACTGGATGAACATGTGTTGCTCCTGGTGAAAATCAATTGAACTATTGTTCCAAAACTTCAAGACAAATTGAATCATACTATAATGCTTTTAACTTTACCATTAATATTAATGTGGTGGCCTTTTTGATTTGTGCTTAATATTTGTCTATTAAAATTTTTTCGATAATGCTATCAATGTTCACATATTTCTTTGATTTTTAAAGACTTGTTTTAAAAACATTTTCCAGTGCCTAGAAATTTTAATTTATCAATGTAAAGTACATGTGTGCTTACATTTTCTACAGCTTCTAAAAAATATCAGATCAGCTTAAAATATTTCAGTAATGTCACCGCAATATATTTTGTATTATATTGAGTCTATATTTATTTATGTATAATAATGGGTATTATATATTTGGGACTATTAGAAGTACTTTCATATTTATAATTAAGTTAAGAAACTGAGAAGTATACAAATTTTCCTGTGTCATTTTGGTACAATGTAGCCAAAGCAAAATGTAAATATATTTAACAAAAGTATTGTAATTGAATATTATAAAACATAACAATTTGTAAATTAATTTTTAAAAATAATTTAAATAATACAAACAATTTTTCTTCAATGGTACTTAATATACTTTTCCAGACACCATGTGATGAAATAAATTAAAAATATATAGGACTGTAATTTGATGTTGTATCGATATTTTTACATTTAATGTGAGCTTGCTTTGAATTAGTACTTCATAAAAACTGAAATTTGGCATATTTTTTAAGCTATGGTCATTTTGCACTGGTGATGACTACCCTTTTTAAATACATAAGCTAATGTTAGAATAGCTTTTATCCAGAAACAAGAACTTTACCTCTCTGAATGAATTTTTGCTGGATTCAAGTACATATTGTTAGTTAATATTTCCAGTTTCAGAAAAAATAAGAGGGTTCATTTTTTCTAGCCTTTTAAAGTCGACTGTTTTTAAAAGTGATTTTTTTCACTTTACATGTAAAACAATCCCCTAAAATGTAAAATGCTATTGTTTTTGTGGCTTATATGCACTCCTGAAATAAATGACTACCATTTGGTACCAAAATTACTATTAGTTCTAAAGTTAGGGTCATTTATATACAGTGTGGCAAATCCAAGATGGCTACCATTTTGTAAAATTGATCATGTTTTAAATTCCCCTATCTCTGCCAATATTGGACAAAATATTTTAAAAATTGAGATCTATGGTAAAAATTTGAAAAGAATCCATGACTATGGTGCAACACCCATCAGGTGCCCACATATGGAATGACCCATTTACAAGATTTTATTTAGGAATATTACAATTTTATTCCATTTGGGGATATAAGACAACTTTCAGCAAGTCAAAATATTGAAAACTTATTAGAAGCACTTTCTTATTTGTGGTTTGCTTGATATATTTCATGAGAGATCTAAACTTCTACTACAAATACCCAATAACTACTCATAATATAAAAGACACTCATGGTCTTTAGTTGGTTTACCTTCTATACAAATGTGTAATTATGCTCTTGAGATTTGATTTTTAGTCAAAAATCAATTACCACAAGCCATAGTGCATTGCAATGGATGAAGCATACAAAAATATTTTGTACTTTTTAATATGATATATGAAGCATACCTATTTGAGCATCGTCCAATTGAACTACAGTCTGAACACCAAAGATATCCTTAACAGAATTGTCAATACCAGATACAGAAGTCCTTTCAGATGCTACACCTTGTTCTGAAATAATTGGACCTAAAGAATCCCTATCAGGTAGAGAAACATTTATATTAGAATCTTCAATCACTGAACTGGATTCTTCAATAGGGTCCAAATCTGGCTGTCTGATTTTTAATCTAACTTCATCTGGGGAGCTGGAAAAAAATTAAATGTGTTATTTCTTGTTTTTGTAGTTTCACAATTAATTAATTTCAACAAATTACATGAAACAAACATTTATGTTTTCATATTTTATTTTTGCTTAAATATGAAACTGATTTGTCACCTTTTGCAAATTTGGAGATGAAATAAAAATGTCATATTCTATATAAACTTAGGAGGTGGAAAGTAGATTTCATGTTTTTGTCAAATGATTCAAATAAATGTTTATTAAAGATAATAAAGACTATTATATGATCTGAAACACATTTCTAGAGATGCCAACCTCCGATTTAATATGTCAAGAATCATATATATTCAAGAATGTTATTAATTATTTTTATTCTTTAAAAGGATACATGATAATTATGTAAACAATACACAATTATATTTTTTGTTGTTTTCATGAACACATTAATTCTGCTTTAGAGAACTTTCTTGTAATCTACCTTATTTAATAAAATTTGAAAATTGTTCCACCACTAAATTTTTTCCAAGTAGGAGGTTTTCCTGGCACCCCAGGTCTCTTTAAACACACAATCGAAACCTCAAACTAATTTATATTTAAATACACTTTTATTGAGACACTTTTCATTATATCCTCTGCAAATAACAACACCCCCTTTAGACCCAAATGTATCAAATATTTTAATGATATAGACAGTTGATACGTTATTTATTCACAAAACTTTCAAATTCAGAATAAAAAATAAGGCAAAATTATGTTTATTGGTACAATGGTTCTAGTAAGGAAATACAGTAGTTTAGAAGAATTTTCATTTGAATAAAGGATGCTTAAGATTGCAAATGACAATTTTGCAAGCTAAAATCATATTAGTTGTTTAAGCATTTATTTTCCATTTGAAGTTCTAGCCATTAGCTCTTGTTCACTTTTTAAAATTTTTATTCAACTCCTGCTTTGGAAGGTTTTTTTACTCTAATGTCAATTTTTGGTAGAATTCTAGTCAACTGTTCATGCCTTAATACTTAAATTTTTGTTTCCAAGTTGTTAAATGATGACATCAAATTGAAAAGAACAGCACTTTGTGCCTTGGATAAAATACAGATTAGGGTATCCAAGCAATTATTTGCCTGGATGTAAAATGCCTTACCACTAGAACAGGTTTCGTGCAGGTCAATAGCTGACAGTGATGACTTAAAGGAAAAGTTAGTGGTAGATCTCTATAAAAGTATATATAAACGTCGGCCATATTTAATAAAAAGGATTGACGAAGGAATCAAGTGGTGGAATCATTAATAATAATCTAAATTATGAGTATATACTACTTTTTTGTTATACTTTCCCTCAAAAACATTTCTCTTAAGGGTTCAAAATAAATCAGTTTGCATATTGGGACTTATTATTTACTGCCTTGATATTATCCCAATATCAGAAATTTCCAGTCAAAATTGTTGATCATGCTCACTGCGTCAAGAATGGCAGGAACGAAATACACGTGGGTATTGTAACAGCGGCTATGGAAACTGAAAATCTTGCAGGCTCAAGTGTCGAAAGGAAAAGACCATCCCGAAACATCTTTTTAACGACAGCCAACCAGCAGGGGTCGGAAATCGTTGTGGCTTCGAAACAAAAGGCACCTTTCTGTCGCTCTCTATGACATTTCGAGACAACAAGGACAGAGATGAATTACGATGACCATTGCCAACAGGGTTTTATGGTCCCCTTTCAAGTCCGCCGAAGTCTGTCATATAAGTCAAGGGGAGAGGCCAACGTACGGGAGCCATTCGGGAAGGTCCGAAGATGGTGAGATTTTCAACAGCCAACCAGCACTGACTAAAAGGCGGACCTGAAACGAAAAGCAGGAGTCGAGAAGCACCCAATATAGATAGAGTTTTTGAGATCTTGAGAAGAGGATCAGACAGAAGAGCCGAGAGAGCTTGGAACGAGAACAGCAGAGACAGTTTTGGAGAGAGGCGAACACCCGTTCAGTGGTCGGCGAAAGATTGCCATCTTTCGGGAGAGCTCATCCGAGCTAGTAAAGGCCGAATTATCCCGCCTTGGGATTCTATACTCACCTGAGTATTTTAATGAGAAAGGCTCGTCCGTAGCCGTGAAGGAGAAGCCTTCGAGAGATCTGTGCGACTGCTCATCCTAGTAGTGGAGATTGATCTGATCCAATCTGGAAAGATTGAGATATCCTGCCTTGGGACTCTAAACTCATCTGAGTATTTTTGTTGAGAAAAGGCTCACATGTAGCCGTGAATTAGACTCCTCTGAGCGAATTGTGAGAGGCTCGACAGCAGCCATAAGAAGCGCCTCGATAGAACTTTGGACTTTCCAACGAACTAACCTTAAATGAATTCTTCATTCTTTTACCGACTAATTGTACAAAGTTGTAAATAAATTACATTAGTCTAGAAACGGATACTTTGACTGGTAACTAGTCTCAGCTACCCGTGGACCAAGACGTTACAGTATGCACAAAAAGGATTCATAAAGACAAATTGTCCCCTAATTGCATTACATGATTTTGCAAGATCAGATATTTACTTTTTCAGTCGCAGTATTTTATGCACACACAATGTAGTCCAAGGAGAATGAAATTTTTTAATCACAGCCAATATTCTCCACTTATATTTTTCATACAGGATCCCTTGTTGGTTTGGGTATAGGTTTATGGTGCAAAAGCAGGATCTGCTATGCTGTGCCACATGCAAGGCTTCTATAGGATTTTCAATTTTTCATAGGTTTCTTTCACATTAACCATATAAGCTATTGGTATTCATGAGAATTTGTTTTCAATATTTAGTACAGCTTATACACTAAGAATAACCAGTTCACTCAATCCAATATGATTATAAAATCATAAAACCAATACCATCTTCACAGAAGAAATCTTAAAGTCCATAGAGTCGATCTCCAAATGCAGTTCATTTTGCTTCTATGAAGATAATCCAAACACATCATCTAGAATTGGAGATTTCTTGCCCTTTTGATAGTTTAGATCTCTAACCAGATGAATAGCATTTACAAGCAAAAAATTAAAATGTCTTATTTAAACTTCAATATATCCACACTTGTAGGGAGCATGAGGTGAACTCTACAAGTAATATCACTTGTTAAGTTGACACCACATGTGAAAATATGATATGTGAAAAGAGTGGGTAAAGAAATATCTTAAGCATTAATTTTTAAACCAACAAATTCAAGATTCACAACAATGTACTCATAATAAAATATTCTTACCTATTAAACAAGGAAAGGGGTTTTAAGTCAAGACAACACATAACTTCATTCAAACCAGATACAAGTGTCTGTATACAGATTACCATGTCCTTCAGTTTCGTTTTAGCAAACTGTTAGAAAATATATAAACATGTTAGTTTAATAATAGAAACAGAATTCGAAAACACTTGTCCTTTTTTTGTTTAAAACAGGTTTAATTATAAATATGGAATTTAAATTCATTTTAATCAAAATTGTAGCTTTGTATTCTGCAAATCTTAAGTAAATTCAAGTTTCCTATAGTCAATGAAAAAATAATTCATTTAAGAGCAAGAAGCATTACCCTCCTCTTAAACTTCATTTTTAATTGCTCAGATACAAAATGAATAGGTTAAAACACAAAATATGCTAATTAAGTATGAAACAGATATTAAAGAACTCAACAAGAAATTTAAATTTTGATGAGAAACTAAAATTTTTTTTATGAAATTTGAATTTCCAAAAGTCGGAATTAGCAGAAGCATTTCTAGCAATTGCATGTACTAATATTGACAAACAATAGTATTCATATTAAAATACATATTTATTATAGCAAAATACACAACAAAGCCAAAATAAACCATTTCACTGATAAATTTATTACATTTTTATAAAATGTTAATTATAGTTTCCATTTCTACTAAAAATTTTAAACTACATTTTGTTTAGTATAAATATAGGGTTAATCAAGGTTGTTAATAATTGATGTATTCTTTAGAGCACAGTTCAGAGCAGCTATTTTGAGAATATGGAGCAACCGATGTGTTATTAAGTAGCAATATAGAACAGTATTGACACATTTTGGAACAGATTTAAAATAAACTTTTGATAAAAATATGCTAATTTTTCTAAGTGCTAAAATGAAATATTTTGCACATTAAATGAGGCGTGTCACTGCAAAAGGGCATATATCCATTTTCGGTTGAAAATGAGTTCAATGCTGTTTTAACAGCTGTGCAGCTCGACGCATATACTGGTAAATTGTTGATGTGTTAAAGAAGGTTTTATCCCGTGGAAAAATACAATCAAACATCGGGTGTCGCTGCAGATGGTTCCATATTTACAAGCATGAACACTTCAAACGAACCAATCAGATCTCTTGAAATCCCGCGCAGAAGGGCAAGCTTCGTCAGTGTTTATTTATTCGGTCTGGTTTTATTGTGTCATTGAGCGTAATGATTGTTTACGTTTAGCAACGGGTGTCTTTCGATGCTCATTTTAGTCTTGCAAAGTGTTGGATTGTGGTAACATTTCTTTGGTTTAGTGACTATGAATGATAGTATTACCCCATCGGAACCGGGAAAAGCTAGACGGACGCCTGGAGATCGTAGTAAATGGAAAAGGAACGTTGCAAAATCTGAAAGGTACGTTATCACATTACGTTAGTGAGCTTACATTGTCTCAGTTTTATCTCGTTATGTGTCGTATTTGATTATTTATTGTTCCATATTGTTGACGTTCAACAATATTGCCGACACTATTGTTATTTAATAAATATTATTGACATTTTATTGCAAACTATCAGGCTGTTTTGTTGTTGCAGATATGATCCCCCAGGTCCACCAACATACCCTCGTTGCGACCACTTCAACAAGTCTTACAAATGCAGGAAGTTAACAATGAGGGACATTTGTGAATTCCACCAGAACATTTATTCGATAAGCGAAAAAACCTCCAGGATGCGTTTATCATCAAACACGTGAAGACAACAGCTGTAAAAAGACCATGTCCTACAGAAAGACCTACCTCTACAAAAAAGTTAGTACGAACTTCTACCTTCGAGTTTCCGGTACTGACAAATTTTGTCTATGCGTGTGTCAGCAAACCTTCGTCAATGTCCTCCAAATATCACGCAAAAGAGTTCAGTCTTTGGCTAGAAAATTTATGACTATTGATAGAATGCCTATTGACAGAGGCCAGTCTACGAAAAGAGAAGAGCTGCTATCAAAGCATTCATAGAAAAATTGAAATGCTGTGAAAGCCACTACTCTCGAGGGAAGTCCATTCATCGGCGTTACTTACCAGGAAATTTAAGTACAGTGGACTCCCTCTTAACAGGCCTCTGCTTTAACTGGCCGCCACTGACCAATTATGTACTGTAAATACAGTAACCTACAGTAACATGTGTTTAGTTTTTCCAACAAAGGAAGTTCTTCCAGGTTAAGTTTTCTTAATTATACATATCATATTACAATAAAATAGGCTATATACTTAATTTTATTCTAATAAAAACGATTTCGGGAGTATATTTTAATGCTATTAAGGGAAAGATGGTTTAACCGGCCAAATCGTTATCCGGTCTGGGTCCGGTCCCGAAGTGGCTGGTTAAGAGAGTCCACTGCATTAACAAATTACATCGCAGGTACAACTACGAACACTGACGAATCACTGAAATCGAAGAAAAAGTTTTTCAAAAAAATTTTACCATGCAGTACAACATTGGATTTGGCACACCCACCACGGATGCCTGCTCTTAATGTATAGAAATTAAAGCAAAGATCAAGAAAGAGACCAATCCTGTTAAAAATAAGTTGATGACTGAACTAGCATTTCACAGAATGCGATGCAAAGCGTTTTTCAGAAAACTTCAAGAAAAAAAGGGAAGATCTAATACTGAGTTTTGACTGTCAAAAGAACCTGGTTCTGCCAAAGGTTCAAGATCAGACTGCCTACTATAGTAGGCAAATTTACATATACAATTTATCTATCGTAAAGGGGAGCTCAAAAGACTGCTTGACTCCGGAGAATGTATATTGCTATTCTTAGATGGAGCATGAACACAAGGATGTGAATGAAATTGCGTTAGAAGTGTTTCATCTATTGACACTCCTTGATTTGACATCCTACTCAGCGATTAGGTTTTGCGCTGATGGTTGCGGTGGTCAGAACTGTAATTCAATTATGATTGGGATCCTGAGTTACTTCTTGACATGAGTCGCTCCTTCTAACATTCAGGAAATACAAATGATTTTCCCAATCACTGGACACTCGTTTTTGCCAGCAGACCGGGTGTTTGCTTCCATAGAGAAAAAACTGTGTAAGCTACCAGTAATAATACAACCAACAGAATATGAAACCGTTTTTTCAGAGCACTCCACTATTTTTAAAATGGGCACTGACTTGAAGGTTTACAACTGGAAAACTTTAAAGGAACTTACTACAAAAAACTACATCTTGGCACTTCAAATTTAATGAGGCAAAACGTTTCATTCTCTCCAAATCTAAACAAAATATCTTGGTTAGACGTGAAACATGTTAAAACAGTGACTTAATCAATGGTAAATTGATTGCTAAAAAGGGTGTTAAAATACGGTCGATCGCATTGCCAGATGAAATACCATTGGGAATCACGTTGAAAGCAGCCAAGATTAATGATGTTAAAAACCTTTTAAAGAAGCACTTTGGCGAAACATGGGACACAATGGCAGAATGCTTTTTATAAAAATGTGGTCTTGGGAAACACGGCCGAGACGTCAGACGATGACGCGGAAGACCTCGGAGCAGACGATGAGTTTTGTGAAGGGCATGCAGATGAGCGACATGCTGAACGAGTGTAATGTTTTCAGAACTCGTTTTCTAAAACGTACGTTGTTGATTTTTGAGAAAGTTTTAGTTCTGTTTTTTGTAGGCAAGTAATGATTTCAAATAATGAAAATAAAGGTTAGCTAGTTCATTGTATCTGAGTATGTTATTGTTTCAAAACAGCCTATATCCTCATGTTGTTGGCGCAAAAGTTCCTTTATCCATTTGGTTACAGCAAAAGGTTCCATATCCAAATTCTGAAGCTACGTTACATCTCTTTTACATATTTTACGTTTACTTTCTTTGTTCATTTTGATATTATGAGTTGGTAAGAATAATTCAAAAGAGTTTTGTAGCTATTACCACTTATGCTTTATTTTCAAGTTTTTCGCAAATACTGGAAAATCACTGGAAGTGGATATAGGCCCTTTTGCTGTGACATGCCTCAAATATAAATGCAATCATAAACTCATCACTGAAATCTCTTCCATATATTAATAATTAAACTTAATAATTACTTTGATTCAAGACAATTTCTCATACATTCCAGAAATTTAGAAAGTCAGTCTAAAAAATCTAATAAAAAAAAGTAGAGAATTGAATGATTTTATACTTTAAATTCATGTGGTCATTCCATGTGAAAACACCCTTTACATGTGATATATGCAAAACTTTAGTGCCTTTGTTCAGTTGTTCTATCACTACTGTGGAATCACTTATGTGTCCATGTTGGGTATTGAAATCACTACATTAGTAACTGATGAATTCATTGACGAAAAACAATTTCTGCACAACTTTTTCCATGAATAAGTACTTTAGGATTTGTCAGACAAATTTAAAGAAATTGTTTCCAGAGATTTTGTTTGGATGTTGATTAAATATGTAACATGTTTCACAACTTATATCACTTCATAAAAATTTAATGGGTATTTGTGTTGTACAATTAGGGCTATTATAAGTACTTTTATATTTCTAATTTAAGAAATTTAAGTATAAGAATTTCAGTTATTTTGAAACTGTATCCTAAGTACAAATGCAAATATAGTTAACAGAAAGATTGTAATTAAATATTATAACATGCATTACATTCTGCAAAGTATTTTTAAAAGATAATTTAAATAAATAAAAAATTACACAGGACTAATTAATATTGTATTAATATCTACACATTTAATGTGAGCCTGCTTTGAATTAGTACTTCATAAAAATTCAAATTCGACCACTGGTTTTTAAGCTATGGTCATTTTTGAACTATAAGATGACCGCTGTTTTGAAATGCACATGCTATCATTAGCTTTTTCAGAAACTGAATACTTCACCTCTGAATTTTTCCCAGATTAAAGGAGAACATATGTTAATTAATACTTCTACAAAGTTTCAGAGAAAAATGAGGGTTTATTTTTTTATAGCCTTTTTAAGTCAAGTGTTTTTAAAAGTGAATTTTTCACTTTGCATGTAAATAAATCCACTAAAATGTAAAATTACCACTGTTTTTGTATTTTATATACACTCCTAAAACAAATGGCTTACATTTGGCACCCAAAATTATTAAATTTGAATATTTAGTTTATAAATTAGGTGCATTTATAGACAATGTGGCAAATCCAAGATGGCCACCATTTTGCAAATTTGACCAATTTTTAAATTTCCATCTCAGCTAAAATTGAACAAAATATTTAAAAAATTTAGATTTATGGGTTTCACTGCTGAAAAAAAAATCATGACTATGATGCAACACCCACCAGGTGTCCCCATATGGAATGACCCCACTCTTATACAATGGGAATCTTGAAGAAAAACACAAAACAATTAGCAAATTCGCAGCACTAAAATCTTGATCAGAACAGTTATTTAAATGTATTACGGCATTTTAATATGAAATTCACTTTTTCTTCAGATGAAATTTTTTCCATAACGCACATTAAAGTAATAAAAGATAAATGTTGCATACCAAGATTTTAGCATCGTCATTAGAACATTGTTGAAGCAATTTATTGGAATTGGCAAGATCAAGACGTGCATCTTGAAGAGCAACTGCCAGAACTTTATTATTCTTCTGTAATTCTTTTACACGTTTCTTGTAAGAAGCTGATAAAAGAAAAATCCAAGTTATGAAATGCATATTTTGTAAAAACACAGAAATGTGTAAAGTACAACTTAAATTTTTTATAAATTATTGATTCAAACCTGAAAGAAAAAAGTAAAAACCATAATTAAAAGTGACTCTCAAATGATATATCAAACCAAGTTATTTTCATTATGATGCAAGTTAGAAAGACTTGATTTATCCACACTGTATATCAAAATCAATACTGATATCAAATTAAAAAATTAGTGAAAAAATATGCGACCTTCCTGTTTAACACTCCTTGTTTCATTTGCAGTGAAGTCTTTTTCTTGTATTCCCTTCCTCATACCACCAATATTATCATAAATCTACAGACTAAAACAGCATTGAATCTCACAGCTAATGTACAACATAGATTACTTTCCAGAGGAATTCACTGGGAATAAGTGTCAACAGTTTCAAAGAAAGCTTTTGATTTGCGAAAACTTAAATCATTCAGAAATATAGGTAAATACAGTTGAGTCTCCATATAAACCATATAAGGGTTCAAGAGTTTTTTTGGAATTTATAAATAGAATTCCACAAAGGATTTGTTTTGGAAATGTTGAGAAGAATTTCTTCCAATTTTAATCAAGCTACACTTTTCCAATTCATTATAAATTTATCTTTTAAAATAAACATGCTACAAATTATACAAGAAAAACCATCTCGATTAGGTTTGTTGGGATTTTATGGCACAAGGGCCACATTTTGCAAAGTTGAGCCAAACACAAGACAATGAGAACATCTTAATAAGCGTCAACAGAGCTAAAAAATAAAATCTCCACCCAGCTTTGCAGAAATTTAAAGGATGCAAAACCCATCTTGGTTCCCAAGGGGGTTTCTTTCTATCTAAAGTTTTTAGGATTATTGCACATTTTCCTTCCAGTTACACTACTATAAATGTGTACTTTAAAGCAGTACTGAATACATATAATACTTTCGGAAAAACAATGAACAGTACAGCAGTTACAATCAGGGTATACTGAATTAAATCAAACTTTAAAATTTCTTTGTTTTTGTCTTAAAGTTTAATAATATTGAAAATGAAATAACCTGGAAAAATAATGTTCTTTTATACATATAAATTTAAAATTTTGATTCCACTTCACCTGAAGAATGATCTGTTTTTAAACCCCATAAGTTTCGAAACTCCATATAAGTCGTTACCAATATTATCAGTATACTTGTAATATTTATCCCTCACGTTAGAGGGTGACGGCCCCAATAATAAAAATATTAGGACACAAGGAGTTCAGGTCATAGAACTTTGTGAACCCTTCTGATAAGCGACTTAATAAGAAATCGACTCACTGCATGTATATTTGGTTACTCACAGGGTATGCTGATTTAAATCAGCTTGATTCAAATCAATCATTTTTATTTTAAAAAATCATCATTTAAATAAAATTTTATTTTTCTTAGTTGAAGTTAAATAATGATATTAAAACTAAAATAACCTGGGACAGAATGTATGTTATTTTATTAAAATAAGTTTATAAATTTGCTCCTACTTAGTAACACCTGAAGAATGATCTTTTTTAACTGGATTCCTTATTAGAGGTGGTAATATTAATTGGGATGTAGCGATGTCTACTTTGAGAAATTATTGGGGGAAGTAAAACACTTACTTCATATATAAGGGTGTTTTCAGAACTATTTATTTTGTTAACATAAATTACCAATATTATCGATGTATTTAATATATGTATCAATGTAATATTTAAACCTCATGTCAGAGGAATCAGGCCCTAACCAAAAAATTTTTAGGACCAAAGGTGTTTGGGTCTCTAGAACTTTGCGCCCTGCTTCTGATGCATATTTAGTACTTTGTTTCATTTACCCCTTATGTTTGGGGGGTCTAGTATAAAAGTTTTCAAGGGGTCAGGCTCCTAGGGCATGCTTTTTTGACAACTAATTTAGTTTCCCATTGGAAATATTTACCTCTGCACCTGTATTGGAATGACAATTGACCAAATATTTTTTTTTACTCTTTAAAAACAGGCAGAGGCTGAGTTTGGGTCCAGTTCATACATTGCAAAGTATTGTATGTTGGATTAATTTTGAGTCTTCCTAGTGGAAAGGCTGCACAGGCTTGAACTGATACCTTTTTTATTAGGGAATTTGCTATTTCTGATAAAGGAATCAGCACTGTTTAACATTTGTTTTCATTATGTTAAAAACTAGTACAGGTGCCCCTCACTTACTAGTTTATTTAATAAACCCTATGGAAGAAAATCGATTAAGCTTAAATAGAAATTACCTTTTAATATTCATCTAGTATCATGCCTATAATTAATTCTAAATAAGTATAAAAAGTAATAATATTTATAAATCCTTATAAATATCAATGTTTAACATAAATCAGGGTATGCCGATTTAAATCAAGAGATTTTTATTTACAAAAATCATCGATTTAAATCAAAACTTTTTTCTTTCTGTTATGTTTAATAATATTGAAAATTAAATAACTGAACAAGATGCATGTTATTTTATTCAAATAAGTTAGAACTTCGCTTGTATTGAGGTCACCACAAAATTATATTGAAAATCATACTCCCTTTGAAGACACTAAATAACAGTATTTGCTGATTGGAATCATAATGACCAGACAAGTATTTCTATCTTGGCCATTGACCAATAGGTGTCACTCACAAGCCTGCTCATCAGTGTTGGTTTTGTTTTAAACATTCCATGTGACTATAAATCGCACATGGCCCAATTTTAAACCATTCGCCATGTGATGAGTGAAGATGTTCGAAATACATTCACTCAAATTATTAAAATTCTGGCAACTTGCTTTCTTTTTTAAGGTGTTCTAGTTATTTATTTAGTATTCTAGTTTATTCATAAAATATAGATACTTATTCACAACGAAAAGATTTTCTGCAGTATCACAAAGCATTCCAATTTTGCACCTAAATCTTTATAATTGGCAATTTTAATAGTTTCATTTTGTTTTGTGCAATACACTCAAACCTGTTTTTGTGTGCGGTATATGGAAATTTCAATCAAATTAGAACATAATTGACGAAGTTATCAATAAAAAAAAATTAGTAGGTTTGATCGGCCATTTAGTTTTTTCGATTTTTGATATTTCATCACATTACATAAGTATTGCGTCAGTCAATTACATTACATATGTATTGAATTATATAATCGCATTATTTAATTGACGTCCTTCAAAGTTTGTTTTGTACTTAAAACAGTAATTAAACATTAACAAAAAACATTAAAACAAAGTTCAGGTTTGGCGAGATTCCAAGTAGCTGCCAAGCCTTGTGTCTTGATTTCATTTAAAAAAGCAATTCCTAGTTATTTCGTAACTAGCAATTCCTAGTTATTTCACGTGAGACTTTTTTTATGCAGTCCCTATTCACCACATAAAAAAAAAACTTTTTAAAAGTGTTGCGAAAAATATTTTTTATAGCTACTCGTGAAGTTTTGTGCGATTTTTTTTATGCGGTCCCTATCCACCGCACAAAAACAGGTTTGAGTGTATATTGGTTAATTTTTATTTCAATTTATTGGGAAATTTTATGCATTGATCCCTTAGAATTCTTTACACTGCTGGAATAACTATTCAATATTTATGGAATTGAAATTTGGAATGTAAAAGTTACTTCACTCATCTGATAATTGAGAGAGTATGTTGAGAAAAGATTATGGGTTGAAGCAGAAAGCTATTGGAATTGATAAATTTTTTATTGCATGCTCAAAATTCCATTGAATTGGCATGTTCTAGGGGATGCTATTACACTTGTTATGTGCTGTTCAGAGAAAAGCTTAATTTTTTGTCTTATATATATAAACCCTTTTAATGTGCTTCGAATGTACCTATGAAATACTTGTAAATGCTCAACGAGTTTGAAAAATAGACATTTGATTTCAAATTGATATATTTTCATGCCTCATTTTTTACTGTTAACTTACAAAATAACAATTTTTTTACTTACAAGTTATTTTTGCAAGCTAAAATTTAAGTAGGAATCCAAGATGCAAGTTCCTTTCATTTTCTATTGGTGACATGATTTTTTTCTCAAAAGTAAATCTTGAACTAATTAATTATTTTGTATCAAACTAATTGAAGTAATTCAAAACATTTTAATCGTATATGATAAATATATAATGCAAAAAAATTCTGATACTTGTATGATTGAAAAAATTAATAATATGGTGTGAGTGGGATACGGCAACCTTATTTATCTGTGTCCAAAAAATTCACATCACTGGTTATGGGTTAAACTCTAACTAATCTAAACCGTTTGAGAACCAGATGGAAAAACATTGCTCATGTTTGGCCTTTGGGGTACTGTTATATTTACTCTATCATGCAGTTTATTTTGCTAATTCCTATGTTGTGTTTTAACCTTTCAAAAATTTACCCAGCTATATTTCCTAATACATTAATGTTTTACATAAAAATATTAATGTTTAAATAAATCAAAACTGTCTAGAAACTACACTGTTATTTGTGTCTCATGTCCAACAAATTTAAACTTGTACGGGCAAGGAATTAATTAAAATCATAAAGATCCGATTTAAATAAAAAAAATTTCATTTAAATCAAATAAATCCAATGTTTTTTATTTTAAAAAATCATGATTTTTCATACCCTGACAATAAATCAATACCTAGGATCTATACTGTGATTTGCATTTCTCATATCTAACAAGTTTAAGAGAAAGCAGATAAGTTTCTTGATTTCCCCTTTGTGAAAACATAGTATTCCATAACATGGAGTTTCCTTTTGAATGGGAAATAATTTGGTTCCAGAGAATTTAAATGAGCTTAAATTTAGATTTTTCTGTCCATAGCAGACAAGAAAGGTGTTCATAAGAAACAAGTTGGGTAATAAAAAGGCCAGAAAATTATAATTTGCTTAACTTTTATATTATGATTTATAAAAATACATTAAATTTAAAACTTCTTCCCCTTATTAAAATCATTATTTTTTAATTTAAAATTTTAAGAATAATGGATTTGTATCACGAAATACAATTCATATGAAAGAATAAAAGTAACACAGTTGGTCTCTACAGTTTAAGATTATAAGTAAATCAGCAATTTAGATTAGACAGAATGATTTCCATCAAGTAAAAGAGTACTTATTAGACGAATTTTACAATTTTGGATGTAATTTAGTTTAAAAACTTATGAGTGGAGCAGGACATCTTTCATGGATAAGCAACTTACCTGTAGTCAGGATCTGTGAAAGGGAGGCTTGACTTTTCTGAAAATGCAAAGGTATAACTTTTTTCCTAGTCACCCTTTTACTCTTGCTTCGATTCATCTTGGTAGCTTAAATATAATATTCAGAGCAACTGGAAAAGCAATGTGAACAGTCAGAACATTTGAACCATACTGCACCATTCCACATCTAAACATGAGTACAATATGGTCATGGTCACATTATGGTGTGTTAACTTTAAAAATTTCGACCTGAAATCCTTACTATTTGAGTTATTCAAACAATTTAATATCCCTAGTAACTATCCAAATTAGTTGAAAAATAAATTAGCTATATCCAGAATTAACCAAGAGAGTAATTTCAAGTACAGAAGGGGGACAAATACAGAATAAGTGACTCATTCAATTTTAAAAAGCCCAATAGCAGCATATTATCTTTGAAAATAATAAAACATACAAATTTTTGGTAATACAATAATCACTCGATATATCTTACTTCACGAAGGCAAAAAAAGCATAATGTACTGAAGGAAGTGATGGCAAGCCAAGAAAAATTTACTTGACAGAATAAAGCATAAATTTTACATTATATTACATGTTTCTTATTTTAATTTTATGCAAAGCTAAATATTTTTGTAGGTAGACCACTTATAATTCTTCTACCTTCCTTTTGGGGTCGTCTAAATGATGAACGTAAACCCCTCTAACTTGTTGATGTCTGTAGCAGGGTATGCCGATTTAAATCAAAATTTTCCATTTTTCTTTGTTATGTTTAATCTTAAAAATGAAATAACTGAACAAGATGCATGTTATTTTATTGAAATAATTTAAGAACTTTGCTGGTTCACCTCAAAATTTTATTGAAAATCCTCCTCCCATTGTAGACATTACTTTATTTTAAAGACATCCCTATGCAGACAAATACTATTATTTAAAAGTATTTGTTGATTGTGATCATAATTACCAGACTAGTATGCATTTCTCTCTTGGGCCGTTGATCAATAGGTCTCTCACAATGTGTTTTATTTTAAACAGGGTTTTTTATTTTAAACATTCCATGTGACTAAATCACACATGGCCAATTTTGAACAATTCTCCATTTGATAAGTGAAGATGCTCGAAATATATTCACACAAATTATTAAAATTGTGACAACTTGCTTTCCTTTTCAAGATATTCTAGTTATTTATTTAGTATTGTAGTTTGTTCATAAAAATAAAGACACTTACATCAAAAAGATTTTTGTAAGACACTTACAGTAAAGATTTTGTAGACACTTACAGTAAAGATTTTGTAGACACTTACAGTAAAGATTTTGCAAAAAGATTTTTGCAGTATCACAAAAGCATTCCAATTTTGCAAATAAATCTTTATAATTGGCAATTTTAATAGTTTCGTTTTGTGTAATATATTGGTTACTTTTTATTTGAATTTATTGGGAAATTTTATGTATTGATCCCTTAGAATTCTTCACCACTGCTAGAATAACTATTCAATATTTATGGAATTGAAATTTGGAATGTAAAAGTTAAATCACTTATCTGATAATTGAGTGAGTATGTTGAGAAAAGATTATGGATTGAAGCGGAAAGCTTATTTGAATTTTTATGATTGGAATGATAAATTTTTTTATTGCAAGCTCATAATTCCACTGAATTGGCATGTTCTGGGGGATGCTCGTTTTATGCTGTTCATAGAGAAAAGTTTAATTTTCTTGTGTTAGGTAAAAAACCTTTTTGCATGCTTGTAATATACCTATGAAATACTTGTCAATGCTCAAAGAATTTGAAAAATAGGCATTTGATTTCAAATTTATGTATTTTCATGTCTCATTTCGTTTTTTACTGTTAACTTACAAAAAAATAACAATTTTTTCATCAATAATTGCAAGATAAATATTAATGAGAAGTAGAAATTTTTCATGATGCAAGCTCCTTTTATTTCATTTTCTATTGGTGACACGATTTTTTCTCAAGCAAGACATGAACGAATTAATTATTTTACATCGAAATAATTAAAGTATTCCAAACGTTTTATTCGTATATGATAAATATATATAATGAAAAAAATTCTGAAATTAATATGATTGAAATATTTTTTAATATGGTGTCGGTGGAATCCTGCAATTATTAATCCGGGTCTAAAACTTTCACGTCACTGATTATGAGTTAAACTCAAAACAATCTAAAACACTTGAGAACCAGATGGAAATAGATTGCTTATGCTTGACATTGTTCATTTACTCTATCATGTGATTTACTTTGCTAATTCCTGTGTCGCATTTTAATTTTTCAAAAATTTACCCAGCTATAATTTCCTAATATGTTAATGTTTTACATAAAAAACATTAAATGTTTAAATAAATCAAACCTATATCTAGAAACTTTACTGTAATTTTCATGCTTCATGTCCAACAAATTTAAACTTATACAGAGGAGGAATTAACTAAAATCCTAAAAATATGACTTAAATAAAAAAAAGTATGATTTAAATAAAATAAATCCAATGTTTTTTATTTTTTAAAAAATCATGATTTTTTCATACCTGGTCTGTAGATAACCTTACGAACTTACGATGTGGTAGAAGGGTGTCATAGGAAATATCTTAAATGGTTGAAAGAGATAAGCTTTGAACTCCCGATTCTAAAGAAACAGATTGAGATTTCCTGTTTAGAAACTTAAAATCAAGGGAAGGCAAGAAAAAACATTTGATACAGCTGAATGAGCAAGATATTGAGTTGCGATGCAATGAGGGGCTACTGCAATACCATGTTTATTTTTGTCAATCATGCAGTCAGCTTTTCATGTATCTAGATTTTTACTATTTTGTTGCTTTTTGAGGCCATCAAAATTTGTTTTAATTCTGTTAATGGATAATCGTACTGTGTCCCGAATGGAAGTTTCCAGACAGAAAAAATTTTGTCAATCAACCATATATATGTGGTAATTACTCTTTTTTTTGTCAATTCATTAGTTCCGACACATTTAAATTGGAATCATATCTGGAAAATTTCCCTTCCAAGATGTCAAAGAAACATTTTCTTTGTGCAATGTATTTCACTGATTTTTTTCTATGCCAGGGAGATCCATCTTCAATAAAAATGAAGGATTCTTTTAATTTAAAATTATTCTAGCTGATTCCCTTTAGCTTCAACTTCTACCAATAACCAGATTCCTTGTTACTGATTCAGATGAAATCTTGTGAATTTGCTTGGTATTTCATAGTACAACACAATCTGTATTGTATTCTTCACCATGAAGCCTTTGTACAAATTGATTCATAAAAAAATTCCAGTGCCCTCGCAATTAAAATATAACAATAAGTAAATGCTAGATTTAAAAGTACACTGTAACACATCCGAAATTCATTAGAAGAAAATACACCCACCCACCAACTTACAGAACAGTTCTTGAAATGTTTAGTTTATTTGAGATGTTTAACTTTCATAACAGCTCATTTGAGTTTCCGGGTGGGTCTATAGACCTTAAAGTTCATTTCTGAATGTTTACATCATATTTCTTTCAGATGTGGAAACAAAATTACTTTTGAAATTACATTAATTTTCTTTTGTGTTAGAAAAACAGTTTTCCCAGACAAATCAGGAAATAACATTCTAACCATGAAGTAAATACTAGTTTTCAACAGCTTTTTATTCTGGTAAGCCTTCCTGCCCTAACACTTTTCTTCATTATTGACCTCAAATACAATTAAGGAAAGTCCAGTTTTAGTAAATCTCTCAATTAGAATGATTTTGTTTGCCAATCAGCTTTTACCTCTACAATCTTTCGAGGCATCAAATCCCTTGTCTAACTCATGGTTCATGATCTCCACACAAAAACAATGGTTAATAGACAAGTAATGTGCAATTTTAGCTTGACATCACAAAACAGATTAAAGTACAATTAAAAACATCTGTGACTTATAACACCTGCTGGTCAAACAAACAACCTGAAAGAATGTTTCACTCTTTGGAAAATACACATTAATGATGTATTTTCCAAACTGTTAAGTTAATTAATAAAATAAAAGTTAATATATAATAGTTTTAAAATGTAAGATGTACAGTTGCAGAAAAAAACACGAACCACCTTCCTTTATTTCAAGTACTATTCACAGTAAAGCAAATTCAAAGATATTCAATAGGGAATAACAATCTCTACAAATTCAAAAATATTGAATAAGGGGCCATCTTTAAATTTTGCATAAATAACAAAATTTCTAATGGCAACACCATGTTTTGATGCCTCAATCAGATTTTACATCATCAAATTAGTCTAAATATGAAATTTCATGAATTTACTATCGTTGTATTAGGAGATATTCAATGTTAAAGCCGTTACCCATTTCAGGGATCATCTCCAAATTGAAAGTCACTATTCATAGATCGAAATTATTTGTAGTTAATCAGGAACTGTTTATTTGTTGCTTGACTAAAAGACTACAAAGAACCTTAATCCTCATGGTAGTTGTATCGACAAGGTATCTTGTCTATTAGAAAAATCTTGATAAGGCATGGATCGTTCCTTTGGTATACTCTTGGTATTGTGGGGATCACCCCGGAAGATCTCTTCCTCTCAATTGCGAGACATTCAAACAGTGCTCTCCTGCTTTTTCAACGGCCATCTGAGGTGTCTTATATTTTGCTGTGGTCGCAAGATTAATCCTGTTTGCCTTAAATGGCAGTCTGACTAGGCCTCCCCAGCACATTCTCAAGTGCCTGGGGTTGTCCTGAGATGACTTGTTTTCTGAACCTCTTTAGGAGTATGATTTTGTGGGGGTGATGGACTTGTGGATTTGGTCTAGCTGGAGCTAGACGTGAAGAATAGAAACAACAGGTAACTTGTCATTAGCAAAATTGACACGATCTTGATGAACGAGAAATTTGGAAAGAATGATAATCAATATTTACTGTTTAATTTCAACATCAACTTCAATTTTTAACAGTTAATGATAACTGTTAAACTTATTCAGTAACTATTAAATAAGTTTTTCATAATAACTGTTATCACAAGTTAGCAATAACTGTCAAGACTGTTATAAAAACATAGTTTGCCCATCTCTACAATTAGATTGATCATTGTTAAGCTGTACCACACATGACAGGTAGAAGGCAATGTCCGTTAGATTACATAAATGATATTTCCAAACATTTTCAAAAATTTACATTCCTCAGGTTTGTCATAATTTTTCCACTTTTTGGATGCCCCTAAAATCATCCTAGTGACGAAAATCTAAGTGTAGCGAAAAACTATCCAGAGAAAAGAGCTGAAATGTTTTATGGTTCAATTAAAAGTCTTTCTGAATCCATTTCTGCCAATATATCAAGGTTCCTATTCATTAATTTAATAATTAATATTTCAAACTAAAAATTCTTAAAAAAATATATGTATATTTTGTTTGGGTACCTTAATAGCAACATGCTACAAAATATCAGCATTATAGGATTATTTAAGATATCCATAAAAGTCTGGGAAACTGATTTAACATTAAGAGCTCCAAACTTTCTGTATTCATGAATCATGAAACTTTGTATCAAGTAAAACCATATCGATTTGAACTTTTGTGTGAAAATAGGGGTTGCTATTGGAAATTATGAAGTTGGTGCTTAATTTAGTATGAAGACACCTTATGTAAATTTTATGCATATGAATTTATAGAAGACATTCCCTGTCAGATGCCATTTTTGAATTTGCTGTACAGGTAACCCTCCTATAACACGGTAGATAGGTTCCTAGAAAATGCCGTGTTGTATGAAACCGTGTTATATGAGACTACAAAAAGGGGGTTACGTTCCGAAAACCTATCAAAAACAAAAAATTTTTTAATTCTATAAATAACTTAATTTTTATTAAAAATATAAATGTATGTATAACACAAAACGAAAAAAAAAATATTATTTTCATTTAATGTAACCTAATTTAATAAATTTCTTCCTCATCGCTACTAAATACAATAAAACGAGAACGTTTTTTCGGTTGAACAATATCTCACCTTCACTTTCTGAACCTTCTTCATTTAGACTTTTTGCACCTTCTATCCTCTTTTAAAAATCTGTAATTTTGGTTTATTTGCTGGTTCTTACAAGGTCATTGTAAATTTCATGGTATGAAGATAGACAATTTTGCAGCTTCCTTTTGAATTTTCGGCTTCTTTCAGCGGAAGGGTCTGCATTCAAGATTTTCAGCTTAGCTCAGGCCTTCTAATTTTTTTAATGTTCGTTTTCTATTTCAACTGAAGATGGCCATATCTTCTTCCAACATGCATTTAACGTTGATGTTTTTAGTTCTTTCTGCAACAAAGATATGATGTCGATGCAGTGCTTAACCTTTACACTACGGCGCTTTTATTCCGCTATCTGAATTTGGGATGACTGTTGTCCCGCCCGTAGTCAAAAGGTTAATTGAAAATTGCTTCCAAGCTTCCATTACATTAATTGATTTCAAATTGGTTACGTCTAAAATCCACTGTAATGCTCTTCTTATGCAATAAGTTTTAAAGGTATAAATAATACCTTGATCCAATGGTTAGAGCAACGAAGTAGTGTTAGGTGGTAGGAACGCTATTTTGATATTGGGATGACTCAAATCTTGTGGGTGACATGGAGCATTATCTAATAGTAATAGCACCTTGAAGCTCAAATTTTTCCCATTTTAAATAATTTTCAATGTTTAGCACAAAACAATTTAAAAACCAATCTTTAAATAAATTTCCTGTCACCCAAGTTCTTGGATTTGCTTTCCAATATACCGATAAGGTGTTTTTATTTATGCCTTTAAGTGCATGGGGTTTTAAAGATCTATAAACTAGCAAGGGTTTTGTCATAAAGTCCTCCGACGCATTACTGCACAAAAGTAGCATTATACGATCTTTAGACACCTTAAATCTGGGTGGTTTTTTTCTTTTTTCGATATAAAGGTTCTACTGGGCATTTTTTCCCACCAAAGCCAGTTTTGTCGGCATTGAAAACTTGATATGCTGTGTATCCTTGCTCTTCTATAATGTTTTGAACTTTTTCTGGATACGTCCCGCCAGCTTCATGATCAGCTGACGCCGTTTCTCCTTGAATTTTTATGCTATGAATTGCAAAGCGCTTTTTGAATTTTTCGAACCAACCTTTACTTGCGCGAAAATCTGGGTCGACAGAAGATTCTCCATGCTCTTTAAGGTATTTGTAAATGTTAAGTGCTTTTTGCTTAAGGTATGTGACTACCCAAAAATCCTCGTTTCAGTGAAAAATTTTCGATTTTTTTTATTTGTTTATTTTATAGGCCACACTTAGGATTCCAAAAATGCTTTGTTCTTGTTTTTACGATAACTAGAAGCAAAGATATAGTATAAATAATAAACCGGAAGTGAAATTTAGGATACTGGAAGTCAACATTTAAAGAGCCGTAAAAATATAAACAATTAGTTTGAACAATTATTTTCTCACTCTCAAACATTGTAAATGTCCAAATCTTTTTTTAAATATAGAGTCATGTTTCCTTTATTTATTTTTTATTATTTTATTTGCATCTGGTAACTGTTTATTTACTTTCTTTAAATACGTTTTCTGAGAAACTGCGTTTTGCTATTTTTTTTTTGTTTACGATAGATATC
This sequence comes from Meta bourneti, assembly GCA_933210815.1. Classification (NCBI taxonomy): domain Eukaryota; kingdom Metazoa; phylum Arthropoda; class Arachnida; order Araneae; family Tetragnathidae; genus Meta; species Meta bourneti. The sequence continues at coordinate 47,131,409 of OW119929.1, read as the reverse complement.
ATATCTCAAAACGTTTATAAGATTTTGAAATGAAATTTTGCCACAATGTTTTATTCATTTGTAGCTATGTTATGAACCAAAATCTAACCTCTCTCTATATTTATTTATTTTAATGACTATTCTTTTGAAAAAAAATGAGATTAAAAAATGAAAAAAAAAGAGCTTTTGTACAAAATTTAGAATATTTCAATAACTTTTATAACTACTGCAAATCTTTTGGTTCATAACAGATAAATATGTTAGTTATATACTGTATAAAAATTATTGAAATATATTTATTAGAATTTGCTATAGAAGGTATGGCGTAAATGTAAATTTTCACTAAAATTTTGCTAAAAATTGCCTATATTTTGGAAGTTAATGAAAATTTCATTGAAATTGCATTTAAATTCATAGTTTTATACCCCATTTTAATTAAAAACATGTATGCTTCAGTAAAATTTTATGTATTTAAAAAAAATACTTCGAAGGTAGTCACATACCTTAATGATGTTACCATCCAATGGAATTATTTTTTGACAGCTATCATCAATCCAAATGCTGAGTACCTTTTCCATTTTCTCAATTATTGTCACCCGGGGACGAGCTGCATATTTTGCGGATATTGAGGATCCTGCAGCAACTGCACTTCTTATTTATTTTTCATTTTTCTTTATAGTCCGGACTGTTGCTTCATTTAAATTAAGACTTTTCCCAATGTGAGATACTTTTTCTCCTTTTAAAAGACGATCCAAGATTTGTATCTTTACTTCTAAAGAAATAAATTTCCTCTTAAACGTTTTTTTTTTATCTTTATCAGACAGGATTTGGGACTGAAACTTGATTTTCCAAAAATTTAGTCTTAAAGACGAAAAAATCACTCTTTAACATATCGTGGCTCGACGCAGACTGTCGATCAGCTGCTTAAGACACTTTGTCTCCAGACCACGGAAATAAAAAGAAACAAAAAAGGGCCTGTCATTCACGGGCCCTCATCTGCGATCGCATTTCACAACAGATCGATACAATACGGTGATGTCGCATTGCACTTTATCGTTTTAGATACGGCGGGACTTTCCGCAATACTGTATCTCTGAGACAGCAAGTCTCGCCGCGGATGGCGTGTAAACTGTGCATGACACTTTCCGCTATAACATTGAAATAGAGTTATAAATGAGTAAATTATAATTTATTTATATATTTTCATGTAAAGGCACTATAGTTCATTACTCCTTCCCATCATTATTTTAAGGTAATTTAGTTTTTAAATATATTAAACAAAAATCATGTTATCCAGTACTGGAGAAGTACAGTGTTGTACAAAGGTTTTCACAATTTTCTTATTGTGTGAGAGCGAAACCGTGTTATACGTTGCAGTGCTATACAAGGGTTCCGGCAATTTATCCTATTGTGTTAGAGCGAAACTGTGTTGTAGGAGGGCTACCTGTACTGTTAAAATCATTTGAATGAAGAGGGGTGGTTCGGTTTTTTTCTGCAACTGTACCTAGTATAGCTAAGAGTTTTTCTTCTAATGCCTAACATCTTCGACACTACAAGAGGCAAACTGGTGGTGATTTCTGAAGGAGTACCCAGTGGGTAAGCCCCCACTGCTTATAATAGATACAGTTGATGTTATTCATTTTGAGTTTCACACAGCATGGCAATATGGCCTTTGAGCCATAAAACCCAAAAATCAATCTACATAACAGATACAGCTACTGACATCCATGAGCTTACAAATTGGGATTCAAACCTGGAACCTACTGGGTGGTGATCTAACGCTATGATCACTATACCAGTTAGGTGGTTGTTTAACTAATTGTAGTTGATAAATTTATGGAAATTACATGAATCTAAAAAAGTATTTGTTATAAAAATAATTTTTTATTTATTTGTTAATTGATCTATAACTAAAAAGCCAATTTAAAAAGTCCTATCTGCCTAAATTCAATACCTTTGATTAAACAAAACCAAATATAGGTAGGTATTTAATTAACATCACACTGGACCTACACAACCGGCTATTGGCGACGGCCCGGGGTCAAATTCAAAGGGAAAGATTCGAGGACACCATGTAATTTTAAACCACGGTCAGATGACGAGGTCACACCTGAGCCATGTATAGGTAGGTACCCAACTGAAGTTTTACAACCATGTATTAAATTTGTCCATTTAATATGCCAAGTTTTGACGCTTTTAAAAAAATATCTAAAGCATTTACATTGCAAATGAAACATTAAATTTCCTGATTGTTTTCGAAACACATTGAGTGCAATATTGGTTTGCATGCATTTCAGTTAGTTTTTCCCATTTAATTTTTTGGAACAGATGTAGTATAGACCTCCAATCCATTTGGCGACCTTTTTCGTCGCTAACCCGGGTCGTTTGGATTTATGTGGGTTTTGTTAACCCCTCACTTATTTCCACTCCATTCTAGCAACCCATCGCTATGCATATATAGACTGCGCACCATAACCATTTTCATTTCGTAAACCAGTAGCTATTGCAGTAGGATGCGATTAGGATCCAGGGATTTCGAGCCAGGTTGTACCGTTTTAATCTTATTTTTTAGTTATAAGTATTTTTAGTAATCTTATTTATTAGTAGTCAATTTAGTTTTAAATTTTCTAATAAAAGACATACTTTTGGTCGCCTTGGCTTGGCTAATCGCTTGTTTCTAATTCATTTGGCCCAGGAAAAAAATGGTTTTGGATTTTTTAATGGAGGCATGCTTGATAGCTAATGAGATATTTGTTCAAAGTGCAATTCGGTCCAATTCACGACTGTCAGCCCCATTTAAACAGGAAACCCTCATTTACAGTGAAATCTGTTTGTAAGATTAGAATAAATTTATTCAACTTATGTACAGTTTTTTGTAATACATCTGTTAAATAATGTCGCCAAGTAACGTCAGGGTTGGCGACGAAAAAGACGCCAAATGGATTGGGGGGGTCTATACTACATCTGTTCCAATTTTTTAAACATAATTCAAAATGTTAAAGAATTTGTTTTGTAAATATCATTTTGGGGACAAAATAAAAAAAGTACCAAATTTAGCTTGAATATTTTATGAACGATGAAAACAAAGGGGTCGGTCAATGTTTATTTGTTTCATGTGCATTTGAAATTGCCAGCAGAGATGCAGCTATTAATAACCAGGCAAATCGTCACCTTATTTTTTGGACAGAATACAGAAATAAAAAAAACTCTATGCAAGTTATGGCTTCGATTTAAACAGGCAACAAGGATGAAAATGCACTGTGTATAAAGTGACAAACTACTGGAAATGGGCTTAAGTTACCCCGAATGACGGAGCGAAAATCTAAATTACATGAAAACAAAAAGTAACAGACTTACTTGAAATCGAAGAATTTGGTCTTCCAAAACAATTAATAAATTTACTAATTTCAATACCCTGTGCAAACTAAACCAGGATTTGAATTTCGGCCCATATTCAACTTCGAATCAAATCAATATTAAAGTGGTTATAGTTAGGAACCCTTTTGTTGCTAATCCGTTGCACTTCCAACTGGGCTATTGTGGCACGGACTATAGAGCATGGTAGGTGGTAACAAAACGAACTCTTAATAGAAAAGACAAAATACATTTAAGGTTAAAGTTCATTTGAAGCGAGGATGAAGAGAACCACAATGTAATTTAATGCAAGACAGACAAGGTAATTATGTATTTTTCATTTTCACGGGCCAGACGGTATGGTAGGTAGGTATTTTAATTAACGTCACCCTGAAACTATACACAGGGTTATTCGAACCAGACAACTTTTGTTAATCTCGAACAACGTCTATGTGCTGTCCATTTACAACACAACTTTCGTACGTTCCCATGGAAACACGTTATGGTGGCTATTGACTATTGATCGAATCTTGAAATCTAATTTCATTGGATTCAACGTGCTGTTAAATTGAAATGTCTATTCGTTTGAATGAATTGCAATTTTTTGACATTCCAATGTGATCTGGATATATTTTTGGAAAATCTCTAGTCTGAAGTGATTTTTTTGAAAAATGCCTGTATGTGTGCAATGAAATATGTTAATTTTGTAAATTTTGTGTTCTCATTTTAGGTGTTTTGGTACATAAGGAACACTTTCATAAAATCTTATCGATATCAATGAAATGAATTTTCATCAATAAATTCCTTGTAGATAGAAAGTGTTTTCAACAAAAATTCATCTAAAATTTGTAGTATGAATTCTACCGTTTCTCGTAGTTAGAAGATAAAGAATGTTCTCTAGTGTAGAAAATCTTGGAAATTAGTAAATGATTCATTTTTAAAAATTTGTATTTTATTTCGTGTATCCCAAAGCTTAAATAATATAAAAAGTGTCTATGTTTCTTCCTTTAAAAATTTAACATGTGTGAACATAAATATATATTATATATTTTTTATCTTTGGGATCCTCTTAAATTCTTTGATTTATTCTATTTTAATATTAAATACAATACATGAGATATTGCTCCAATTTTCTAACATTTTTTATGTATTTCGGAATATTGTAAACCTTGAATATAATTTTTTCTAAAGTTTATTTTTATGGCAAAAAATATCACTCAATTTATAACAGGTAAACATAAAATTAAACTTTCTGCTGCTGAACTGAGAGTGAATAAAGGGCATCTGATACTTTTTCTCTTTTTAACAAACATATTAATCATTGAAGTATGAACTGCTTAATTTAGCCTTATTATTTCATTATTTAAACCTAACAATACAAAATATTCAGTAGTGATGGGTATATTAAATAATTTTAGTATAGAGCACAAAAAACAACTTTACTTACACATATTTCAAGGGCTTTTATCTCTTTAACTGATATAACTATTCCAAAGACTTATTATTTCCAGTGGTAGAACTCCGATTAATGCTCCTCAATACTTCAAGAACACTTTAAATTTGAATACATTAACACATAATTTAATGTATGGCTTTTGATTAAATATATTTCAAATTTTTTCAATTATATTTTAAAATCTGGGCCCACTAATACCCTATGACAAATCGAATCCTGGGAAAGAATATATGTAATCAGAAAATGACATTTTTAGGGGATACCGCAGTTTTTGTAGGAAATATAGAACTGATTTAATTAAATATTAAATTCAATCAATTTCTTCGATAACGACAAATTTTTTCATTGTGTTCTATACTGTTAAACTTTCCTGAATGAACATTACCCTTTAGCAAATTCTTCCCATTAATCAACAAAATTCTGAATCCTTAGATCTTTAAGGTATTCCAACCTTTGATAGCAGACAGGAAAGAAAGGTAATTTTCAGACAATAATATAGCTATTTTCGATGCAAAAAAGGGTTAGACTCTAGATCTTGGTACCATCACCAATTGGAAATAATATTGGAGTATGGTAACCCATAGTAGGCCTATCAAAATAGTTGTTTGGCAACAATTTTAGTCACCAGTTTGGCAATGGGTTGGTACTGTTCTCTCTTGAGTTTTACCCCCAAAAAATGGTATAGATTTAAAATATATTTAGGTATATCTTATTACACTTAGGATTCTTAATGCATTTAGAACATCCTTAGAAGATCTGATTTGAAAAATGAAGGTAGTCTCCTAAAGTGAATTCATACTAGTTGCAACTTGTCATTCAATTCATGATCTGTTCTTGATCTGCTGCAATGAGAGGTGACTTGAACAGGAGGGGTTCTTCCAACAAACGAATGAGAGTCATGAAGATAAGCAGGAAGAGTAATTAATAACACTAATTTGCACTTTGAAAAAGTTCATTGATGTTTCAAAAGTAATGGGCAGTGTGTGTTACTGAATGGTTTTCAATGCTGATTTCAAACGTAATAGGTATGTGTGTGTTACTGAATGGTTTTCGATGCTGATTTCAAAAATGACCTTTAAATTTTGTACCAGGTCAGATTTTCACAAATTGTTAATCTTCATTTGATAAAAAGCATGCTTTGTAATAGTAAAAAATATGCTATGCAACTAGGTGAGTTGACATAGGAATCACATGGTTTTGAATATGTTCATTCCATTAGAGGGCAGGTTGAATGTTAAATATGCATTTCCATGATTGTGGCATCTTTAGTGTGAATTCTGGCACCCAGTTTATCCATCAGGGCTACAAAATATAGCAATGATTAGGAGTTGGCAAAATAAATTATCCCCTTTGGCGATCACCATGTTTTATTTTGCTTACAGCAACCCTTTCCCCTCTATCTCCTTACCATGGTTCTAGAAAGAAATTAACTTTACCAAGGTCATCTGCCTTCTCACTGTAGCCACTCTATTTGCAACAAACAATACATTTTGAAAAACATGCATTACAAAAAAAAGGTATGAGCATAGAATGTGACCATATTTTCATGTACGTATTCTGAATTTAGTTGAAAATTTAAGTGTACCTAACTTATTTAGTAGATATGTTTTCATTGATTTTGGTCCAATTTTATTTTATTACAAGCAGTCATGTCTCTAACATCCAACAATGGCAAGCTATGAGAATTTCTTTGGAAGTCCAGAGTTCTGTCCAACTAATTTTCTAATACTTCACTTAATCAGGCAAATATAAAATAATCTTGTGCAATTCTTTTAAATGTATGAGGATAGATGCATATTCATTTCCATTATGGAGTCAAACTCCTTTAAAACTTCTTTTAAATGCATACATGTAAGATCAAAGAACCTCATTACATTTACATTATTGTTCAAAAAAACTTTACCTTCAGAAAAATATTAAATCAGTTCTTTTCACAATATCTGTACCAAGAAAATGTTTCCAGTGATAATGTTTCTTTGCTTTTAAGAGACAAACTAAGTTCTTTTGGCAGATTCAAGTCTAAACAAATTATTTCGTGCATGCTGATTAAAAAGTGTAGGCAAATTATGTGATCATAATGCTTCTCGGATCCTCTTAAAAGTATTGGAATAATAAGCCTTTTAAAAAAGCATCATTAACTCTCAACTGGTACAACCACTTTTGATTCATAATTTATATAAACAATACCTGACTCCTGTTACTTTTTGATTATAATCAAAACATTTTTTTAAAATTGAAATTTTATCCTGCTTATTTCTGTAATAATTTTTTAAGTGAATTGGGAGTTATACCCAGCTAAAGGTATTGGTGCTTGGTCTTATAGACCAACTATACCAATTGTAATTTGACAAAGCATTAAAATTACCATTAGTAATGAAAGAAAACTGATAGAAAAACTGTTTATATTTCTGAAATCAGCATAAAAATAATTAAAAACTATGCAAACACAAAATCCACATAGATTAGTGTAATAATAAGGGTATACAACGAAAACACTGCAACTTCTGGAATGGATTTATCACAGGAAACTCAAGATTCATGTCAAAAAGTGTAGCAGCAAAAAGTACAGTTTGAATTTCTTCCTTAAATGATATTGATAGCAATCTTCTGGCACATCTATTTCCCTATTCCTAATTCAGGAATGTATATATATACAAGTTATTTTTCTTTTGCATTTATAAATTAATATTTATTCATTTACAGACTTATTCACTCATTTTAAATCACATTTAATTTTAATTGATTGTTATGTTGTATTTTTAATTGTCTTGAACATAGAAGTTTTGAAATCCCTATGTTTTAGACATATTAGTCTTTGACAATCCCCCTTTTAACTGGCACTTTTTGTTAAAAAATAAAAGTACTATGAGTGTCCATTATTCTGATATTTGGCTGTATTATGATTGCTTTAGTGATTTGAATATTTTATCTAGGGAGAAGCTCCTGAAGACGAAAACATCAAGGTTGTGGTTCGATGTCGGCCTATGAATGAAAATGAAAACTCTGCACGTTATAAAAATATTGTTGAAGTATGTTTTTTAGTTTTTATAAAAATAATACGTAAGAGAGAGTTTTGGACAGAACTTTATTGTTTCAGTTGCTGCTTCTTCTTTGTTATTTTTGTCCTTTAATTACCTACTATTATAAATTAATAATCTAAAACCATAATATCACAATTCTGTCCAACTAACACTTTTTGTTGAATGTGTTTCTGAACTCTGAAACATCTAATTGTATTGCTTCTGAATAATCAAGGATCAATTTGGCTTTTTATAATTATTTTAACTGCATTTTCTAAAATATGAATCAATGACCTGAAAAATAAAATATTTTCAATTACTCTGAAATTTTTAGTTATTGTTCGTATTATGTAATTACAAAGTGAAGGATTACCATGCCTTTAGTTTTTAGTTTACTCTATAGTTGATGGAGGTTTCTGACGTCAGATTTTTTAAACTTTCATTTACCTATGATATCATTGAGTAGCCCCAGTTACCATAGTTAGATGACAGGCCTTTCATGAAATGAAAATACATATATCAAGTATTCAATGCTTGCACAAATGCTTAAATTTTTCTCTTCCTTTGTAAAATTGTAAACATTTATTATCTTAAGTAGGATGAAAAATATTTATAGCTTTTTTAACTTATAAAATTGATTTCATATCACCTGTTTTGTATTTGAACACTAATATTACCTCAGGTATACTGTTTTCTGATACATTTAACCCCCTAAAATACTAATAAAATCAGAAGATTTTAGGAAAGATTGCATGCTTTTTAATAGAAAATTTTGGTTTTAACAAACATTATTTTATGCACTTTATATTCCATGGATGTCCTCTTACTGATATTCAATCTTACATGTTGGGTTCAATTTTCTCGGCACTAATTGCTATATATTAAATGGTACATAGAGCAAGTGTTTTTCAGTGGCTGAGTGTCAATTGGCATTGGAAGATTACAAGCTTGACTTTTTGTAATTAATTAAAAAAATCTCTTGTATATAGTATGTACTTGTTAATTTTGTCAATTTGAGTCCTCTCGCTTAGCATAGGTATGTGACTTATTACCAATGTGATGTTCTCATAATTCAGTAGGCACAGTGATTTTGTCAGTTAAGTTATTCAAATTTATTGCACTACAAGACCAATTTAGGAAAACAGTATGTTTTCTTCTAAGCAAACCCATAAGATTTTCTTCTTAAGTTCTATAATTGGAAATTTTTCTATCAGTATTCCTGAGCAGAATAGAACTATAGAATTTTTGTGTAATAATAACAAAAACTAAGTATATAAATTATCCATATGCATGGTATTGCATGTTTTTCTCACTCCCAAATTGAATACTAAATACTACTGATAACTATTTTATGCAACTTAACTCCACTACAGATTGGTATGTAACTCATTTTCAGTATATATGAAATGATATCTAAATTTACTCCCTTAAAATGTAATTCTTACCATAGATAAGCCCCTTAACATTTCAAACTAACTCCCTCTAGTCTCTTTTCACCCACTAGTCTGTCTCACTGCTTTAGCCACCTGCAAGCCAGTGAAAGGGGAAGCTTATTTGGGTAATTGGCCTGGGAAATAAGACCATACACAGGCCTCAGGTGTTGAGAACTTTCAAATGTTAAAAGTAAAATATGTAATTTTAAATAGTGAGGCCAATATTCGTAGTTTCTCATATTTCACTACTATATGATTATTTTTCTGGACCTAGGCTTCTTGTGCACCTTGTAACTATTATCATCATTGTTACCAAAATACCCAATCCTGCTAATATTTATGATATAATAGATTTTGTTCATTTTTAACATTTTATTGTTTTTTAATTAAAAAAGCATTTAAATTACTTTATAAACTAAATTCTATTTAAAGTCACATTTTTAAGATATTTTTATTGTAAGACATTGGCCTTCTAGAAGCAATGGGATCCTCCCAGGAATTTCCAGATTTCCTTGTGGGACAGTCCATCACTGTTGTAAGCCATGTAGCACAATACATCGTGTCACCCATTTTCACCTTTGAACTTTGCCCACCTCTTATCCTTGGCCTCAAACATCCCCACTCTACCTTTCAGATCGTCAGTGCAATTCTTCCACAATGTTTAAGATGAACATGAGTCCATAAAAACTGAAATTCCTGCCAATGAACTTCCTTGATGGATCCTCTGGTCCAATAGTCTTTCTCAAACCTTAACCCTCCAGTCGACTAATTTTTAACTCTTCATTCTTTGACAAACTCCTTAGAATAAGGAGCTGAGCCATTCCAAACACTCCTACTCTCAACACAGAACTCCTTCACACAATATTTACAACTTGTCTACTAAAGGAATAAATAAAAGGCTTTCCTGGATTTTTCTGGGACTCACAATGCTGCCAGCTCTTACTCAACACCAATAGATACATTCGCCAACTGCCTACGCTATTACTGCATCTTTGAAGTCCTTAATATTTATATAATTCAAATAAAGGAAATTTTAAAGATGAAGTGAATGGTGTTGGTGGATCAGGGCATCATCAGGGAGGAGCCTGACCCAGACAACACAAAATGATGTTTCTACTTATGAGCAGCAACAATGCTAAAAAAACACACTTGCTTCATCTTTAAAATTCCTTTACTTGAATTATCATTATCTCACTCACCATGTTATGTCTAATTGCTTTAGTGCACATACATGGAGAGTTCTGCTTGTTTAATAATATCTTCTGTTTTTTTGGGATTTTTATTTTATGTCTTAAAGTTATATATATATATATATATATATATATACATTTTAGCAGAAATCATTGGGTACAAAAGATGACATTGTGTTTTACTCATGATATTAAAAAACTTTTCTTGATATGAAATTGAACTAGGAAAAAATATTTTAAGTATAATGGGATTTCAATGATATCTAAAGTGTTAGTCAACTATAATTATTTTATTTTTTGAAATCCATTTTAATAAATTTAAACCAAATTATATTTGCTGTAATTTTAAATATTGTCAATTGACTTGTTATCTGCTATCCTATTGCCCTATGCAATTAGCCATTGCCTATATAATAAACCTATGCAATGGTTAATTAGATATTTAAATATTGCACCAAAAATAATCTCTAGCAAAGAATAGGGTTATACATAACATTAGTTTGGGTCTTTGATAGTATTATTGTTACTTCTGCAGAATTGATAATTAGATTATTTTGTGCTTAACTTTTATGCTCTTATACAATTTTTTAATTTGATGCTTGAAATTTGCCATTTTTAAAAATTAATTTTAAAATCTTATTACAGAGCAGTTTTTTCTTTGCAAACATTTATTTACTGGCTCATATTTGTGTGAGGAATACTATGGAGTTCTTTTATATGAAATTTCTGCATGTCATTTTCAATTTTACTTTACATATAAGCAGATGGTTGAAAAATTATGCAAATCAGTGCAGAAATTAAATAAATTACTATTTTACTTTTAGATAAAGCAGGTTGAAGGAACTGTAACTCTGTGTAGTCCAAATGCTTCAGAGTATGATCCACCAAAAACATTCACTTTTGATACAGTATTTGGTACTGACTCGACTCAACTAGATGTTTATAATTTGGCAGCTCGTCCTATTATTGACAATGTGCTGGAAGGCTACAATGGTAATTTTGTTTTTGCCTTGTTCTCTTTTTTAGTTAAAATTTTGCTTAATAATTCCAATTCAGTAAGTAAAGCATACCAATGTGTAAAAAAATAATATTGATGCATTTTTGACAAAGATGTGAATAGATATTTAAGTATTTTGAGCAAAAGGGTACACTCAAAGTTCATTAACTTTTACGTTTATGTAATTTTTTAGCTTGTTTCTTTTAAAAAATATATTATTAGTAGAATATTTTACTTGAATAGCACATAGTTTGTGATTCTAAAACTTTCTATCCTCTTGTGGGCATTGAAAATTTTCATAAAAGTCACAAAATTAAAAGCATATACACACTAGTAAATATAGACTTAAATAACATCAAATTGCACATTAACAATCTTACTGGTTAAAATTATCTTAAAAGTAATTCAAATGTTTAATTAAGGACTCAAACAAATTAAAATAGTTTATGATAGTATAGGGTCTTTCTCTAGATTCTTATTACAATTTCATGCATAACAAGATATGATCATTTCTTTTGATTGGAAGAAAACTTTTAGCTGATCAGCCATTCTTCCCTGTAAAAAAGTCCATACATGAAAATTCTGGAGGGAAAATTTCTGGTTCATCTTTGCTATCATATGAGACAAAATAGCTATATGTGTTGCTACCATATTTGCTTTCTATTGAAAGATCTTTCTCTTTATTGTAAATCATTATTGCCAAAGTTGACCAGTTCTTATTTTATATAAATTATATTTCATGAGAAACTATATATTTTAGTATTAAGTTCACTGTTTCTCTTATAAATGAATACATCTGCACCAACTTAATTTTAGGTACTATATTTGCATATGGACAAACTGGTACTGGTAAAACCTTCACGATGGAAGGAAATCGGGATGTTGCTGAGCAGAAAGGAATCATACCCAATTCGTTTGCTCACATTTTTGGGCATATTGCAAAGGCAGAAGGAGACAAGAGGTAATTTTCAAGTTTAATTTAAACTAAATTGTTTTGTTTAAATGTTCACAGTGTTGAGAATAAATTTATTTTCACATTAACCTTCTGAGGAGTTCACATGTATAATTCCACCTTGGAACCTGGAGTTTTCATTGCATGACTTGTAACCAATTTTGGCCATCTTGAACAATAGAATCTTTCCTATGGATTCTTTTCTAAGTAAAAGACTGATAGAACCTTTCCAAAATGATTCTATTAAATGGAATGGACAAATAGAATATTTCCAAAGGATTCAAGTCTAAGAATAGGACCAATAGAATCTGATGAGTTAGAATTGATGTAGTTAGTTAGTTATTATGTGTTGAGAGGTTAAAGCAATTCTACACTACTTGGAAATCTCATGACACTCAGAGGGTTAAAAATAACCTAAATGCTTACACACACAAATTGAGTAGTTCAATGTTTGATATTCAAAGCAAATTAATACATCTATACCTTATATTGATTAGCAAGAGTTACATCATTCTAATCATAAATGCTATTTATTCTAAAACTATCTATAGTACAGTAACTTCTCATTATATGGCACCAATATACTTTGCTTTCAAGTGTATCAGTCTCTTTTACTTGTTCCATACTGAATATTTGGTTTGTGGAAGCAGTGGAATTATCAGATTCTTTGAGATTAGCAGCTGGAAGTCACTTGTTTCAAGCAGATATCTTATTGCCATGAATTCTGCTCACATTCCTCAGGAATATCTACAATATCACCAAGTTAGGTGAGGGGAATTAAAGTTCACTATAGACTCCCAAAGGGATGCAAGATCGTAAACTATCTTTATTCAATTAGACTGTTACAATCATCCTGAATACTTGGGAACAAAAGTGTGTTATTGTTGCCTAGAAAAATTAGGACAACTGTAACTAAAGGTTACACTTATTAAAAAGACCATATGTGCTCTATCTGCAGCAAAGTGTTTAACTGATCTTCAGGTATCGTACAAGAAATGAGGAATAAATCTTTTTCTCGTCTTTCTCCTTTTCAGTTCTACCTCATACAAAAGTCTCGAAAGTGTGAATGAGATAAAATTTCTGTTTTCAAAAGTACTTTACTTTATTTAATATTACTTTATGAAGTTTTATCACAATTTTATGTTTAACTTGTTGTTTTACATTAAAAATCCATAATTTAATGTATAATTAAGTATTGTTTGTTTCTATTATGAATAAGTTTTTCTCAACCTTTGCCATACAGCTTCCCTCAGTATATTGCCCTCTTTTCTTGTCTCCCAAGAAGCATGATATATCGAGAGGTTACTGTATGATACTTACAAATGCATGTATTAAAACTTTCCATGCATTTCTTTAAAATTATTTGAAATAGGAAGCTTATTTTTTGTAATTTAAAAATTGTATTGCTTTAAATTAACCTACTTTTTAATCTTTTATGCAACTACAAAGCTTATTAAAACTAATCAACTATTTCTTAAAATTTATGTATGGAGTAGTTAAGTAATTTAAAATACAAAGTACACACACACACATAAAAACGATATTTTCACAAATCTTAGAGACCATGAAATTTTGTCATAAGTAATTAAAGAAGCTTTTTTTATATCACCAGTTGCCTTTTAAAATGTAAATTTCTGTAAATGTAATGTCTTGACCTTGTAAGACGATTATTTCTATTGTGTAAACTAGGAAGTTTTGAAAGTAATAGAAAAATATTTCAAAATCCCTTTCTGGGACCCTTTTCCTTTTTTGAAATATATAATTCTTTCAAAATATGATATGAATGGTAGGTTCAAAATTTATTTATTAACTATTTCCTCAACTTAATAACTTTTTAGGTTTCTTGTACGAGCTACTTATCTTGAAATTTATAATGAAGAAGTAAGGGACCTGCTTGGAAAAGATCAAACTGCCCATTTAGAGGTAATGTACTTCATTGCAAAATATTTCTAAATATTATTGCTTTCATATGGAGTGTTTGTCGCAATATTTGGTGTCTGACTATGGATAGGCTTTCTTTCCATATTGCTTCATACTCATGGAAAATATTGATGAAATCTTACTCAATTTAGGTTAAAGAGCGACCTGATATTGGAGTGTTTGTCAAAAATCTTACTGGTGTAGTTGTGAAAAATGCCGATGACCTTGATCGTATCATGACACTTGGAAGCAAAAATCGTTAGTATATGAACTATAGTAATTCTATTTTATTGAACATTTTGACTTGGATTGTAATAGGTAGATCTATGATACATCTGAATATAGTAAGACAAGAAAACTGAAATGTAACAAATAGATACTGTACTAAATTTTTCTTTCAGTAGAAATAGAATATACTGTGAGAAAGGAATATGGTAGAATAGAGAGAGTTAGAATTAAATTGAGGTTTTAAGTGGCAAGATGTGATAGAACAGATGTTTTACTGACAATATCTTAGATTGTTTTAAAAAGTACCATGCATAATGTTTTAAAAATATTTATGTAGTCCTATTGAACTATTTTATAAGTCTAGCAAATTCTCTCTTTTATACTCAAATGCAAGCATCCAAAGACAGAAATAAATCTTATAGTGGCAAACTGTTACCTCATTGTTAAACTTAGTTTAAGTTAATAAAATGTGAAACAAAAAATATCTGATGACCTAGTTTTAAATTACACTTCTTAGACATTTATCATTTGGAAATACGTTTGTATGTAAAGGGAGAGAGATGATAATTGAACCACTCATACTGCCTCATTGAAATAAACAATCACTGAATTTTGAGTATGTTTGACTATTGTGCACATTATCACAACTGTCTCAAGTTCAGTGCAATGGTAATAGAGTGAAACTTGATAATTCAACTCAATTATTTGACAAGATTAGTTATTGATTTTAATGACATTATGGTACATAAAATATACTCTTTAATTTAAATGTACCCTTGCTTGATACAGTGCAGTTTAATCAATTAAATTTGAAATCTTTGTATTTTTGTATATTTCTGCTATTTCTATTTTTAATTAAAATCAGGCTTTTAATTTTATAATTTTAAGATAATAAATACTATTTGTAGGTTGCATTGAGTTTTCATTTAGTGGAATATATAAATTGTTTCGAATGTAGTTATAGCATAAATTCTTTAATCTTTTTTATTTCCTTTTTCTAGGTGTGGTTGGAGCTACAAACATGAACTTACACAGCTCTCGTTCCCATGCAATATTTAGCATCACAGTAGAAAGCTGTGAAGAAGGATTTGATGGAAAAGAGCATATTCGAGCTGGAAAGCTGCATTTGGTTGATTTAGCCGTAAGAAATATTTGTTATAGTTACTGTTAATAAAAATAGATACTTATGATTTCCATTAGTTAATTTCTTTTAAACTTCTTAAAAGTAGAACTATTGAGGATTTTAAATATCTAAATCTTTCCCTAAAGTAATTGTGTGTATATATAGATAAGAATCACAATTGTATATTGCTGATTACTCTTCTGAATTTGAAATCCAATTAAATATTTTGGATATAGAGGAGCCTTAACATGAAAAGATACTATGTAAAATTCATACTATACTATGTAAATAATAGCTTACCCATCTGTTTAGTTTAATCATACATAGAAATATGAGATTAAAAGAATTTATATGATGTTGCACCAAGAAAGTAGGGTGAAGCAGTGTATATGATTATTATATTAATAAACAATGGACGAAATAAAGTTTGATAAAGTAATTCAGGAAAACTTTTTAATATTTTTTACTTTTCTCAATTCCTCTATAGGGTTCAGAACGACAGAGTAAAACTGGATCTAGTGGCCAACGTCTGATTGAAGCTACGAAAATTAATCTGTCTCTATCTACATTAGGAAATGTTATATCTGCTTTGGTTGATGGGAAAAGTACACATATTCCATACAGAAATTCAAAATTGACTAGATTGTTGCAAGACTCCTTAGGTGGAAATTCAAAAACATTGATGGTATGTTCTCTATTTTAGCAGTTGACTTGTTTTATTGATACCTTCTTATTAACAATACTCTCATTATATTGTTCCAAAAACTGAAAATAGGCAAGATATAATGAGGTAAATAAATTAATGAATGGATATTAACAACAATGAGTAATAGTTATGAAATGTTATCAATTGTTAATGAGAGATCTGTTTAGTAGTTTTCCTTGCATGAATTTCATCAATAACTAATCATTATTGAATGTTTTTGTTGCTTTTTGCCAATGCCACTGTAACCAGTTTTTAAGTCAATTGTTTCATGATTTTGTCAGAAAATCCTGAACTTCAACATTTCAGTGTTTTTTATTATTGCATACCAGAAATATGAGACTAACTTGAAACACCTATTGTTGCTCATTGCTGTTCCTAAAAAGTGCAACAATGAGTTCCAATATCTGCTAATTATGATTTTTCTAATTGCTATGTGTTAATTAAGAGTACCAATACAAGAATTATGATTTTGGTTTTCAAGTAACCACAATTGCCCAAAGCTTAAATTATTATGATTTTTCCCCAAAAAACTTCAAATTTGCAGTTATGTTATAGCATACAATTTAATTAGAGAGTTACAAAGAAAAATATTCTTCATGAGCATTGTTTCTATTAATACAAGTTATTTTTATTTGAAAACCTTGCTCACTATTTTAAAAGCCCTACGTAAGTTCTTGAGTTTTAGAAATAAATACATGGCTTTTAGTACCTCAATAAACTTTTAGGATGCTGTATAAATAAAAAAAAAACAGCTTTTACATTTAAATTAGATATGTTATACATCTTATTTTAAAAAATTTACTATTTGATTTTCTACCAAACCTACCATTATAATTTATTTCATTAATATATTTTAGTGACATGTGTAAGGTAAAGAAATTTAAAATAATATGAGTAATTTGAATGAAATTAGTGTGCAAATATTGGACCAGCAGAATACAACTATGATGAGAGTCTCAGCACCTTAAGATATGCTAACAGAGCCAAGAACATCAAAAATAAAGCTCGTATAAATGAAGATCCTAAAGACACAATGCTCAAGAAATTTAAAGATGAAATAGAAGAGTTAAAGAAACAATTGGAAGATGGTAAGACTTTGATGCTACAGGATAGCATTATTATGAAGAGTTTTAATTACTTTTGCATGGATTAAATATTGGTATAATTAAATTCATCTAGTTCTTACAATGGGAGAAAAATATGCAATAAAAATAAAGCTAACCATTATAAAATTTATTGACACATTATAAAATTAATGATTTTGGAAAACTTTTTTAAAAGTTAGTGCTAAATATTTACCATTTCCTTTTAATATTTGCAAAAGTTATTTGTTTGCATAAAACCTCATATTACAAATTAATTTAAAATAAAATTTGTTGTTTATAAATAAGTAATGCTCAAAATGGAGATATTAATAAATGTAATCGAAAACAAAAAATAGATAGCAATTTCTGATATAAAATTTCTATTGAGTTTAAATACAAATAATATTTTTAAGTACTTATTCAATATGTAATAGAATATTTTCCTTTAAATATTAAGAATTGCTTCATGTTATATTTACAGCACACAAAGCAATTGTATTTATAATTTGAGATATAAATGTAATATATTTTGTTCTCATAATATTGGATGCACATACACAAATGTATACAATGGAATGTTTTATAAAATGGAATATTTCTATATTACTGCCCTTGGCTTCTCAAATGGGGAAGATTTAAGTTGGTAGTTATTAAGTAGGCTGATGGTAAAATAGAGTTCTTTAATTTGAACTTACAAACATATTCCTAATCAATAATTAAAAAAAGACATGTACATTTTGTTGTGTGATATTGTTAATTTAAATGTCGATTGTTAAATAAAAAAAATGAAATTAGTTTCCCTACTTTCTAGTCAATTACATCTACAATACCTGCTTGTCACTGAATCTAAATATATTTTTCTGCTAACGTACATGGCACAGAAGTTGATATTTTTTGTTTATTACCAAGTGGCAAAAATGGATAGAACCAATATAAAATCAACCACTACTGGGTTCATTCACCAATTTTACCACTTAGTTTAAATATGCTTGATTTGAGCTGTGCAGCTGCAATTGCTAAAACTGCACAAAAGAGCTTGTCACTCTAAATTCTCCAGCAGTCTGATTACAGAAAGCAATGAGAAATTGGGAAGATAGAAATCAATGCAGGAAAGAAAACATGAGCATACGGAAATAAGTTTAATATCAAGAAATGCAGAATTGTCTTTGAACAAGGGAATGGAATGAAATTGAAGTGGATGTTCAGAAGCCAATTGGGGTAACATGCTTGAGGTGTGAATTTTTTGCCATGCATTTTATTGGAACTAGAATTAACACAGAAAGAAGTGTACAAGATGCTGTTATATATTTTTGGATAATTTTATTTCTTTTGGAGGTAAGAAATATGAGTATGTAGGAAATATTCACTATAAATAGATTTAAATGATATATGAAATGTGAGTAACGATATTTTGCAATCAATAGATATAAGCAATTAAGAAAGTTTAGCTCAGATGCTACGTGCAGGTCTGCTAATTATAAATGATGTATCATATATAATAAAATGGTATTTTATCTACCCTATTTTATTCATAATTTATTTTTTAAATGTGTTTCAACTATTCTAACCAGGAAGTGAAGGAGGCACAGAATCTGGGGAAGATATATCTGAGAAGGGTGAAGAAGAAACAAAACCAAAAGTGCATAGGAAAAAAGGTATACTTTTCATTTCTAATATGTAACTATAAAGGCTAACATTTCCTACTTTTGTTTTTATGTTTAGATTTCTGTGTTTAAACAAAATTGAGCACATAAGAAAATGTAAAGTTACATTGAGTAATATCATAACTTATTTTCCTTGTAGTTTTCTTCATTTTCAAATGATATTTCAAACCTTTCATTTGCTAATTGTTTTACTATTTATAAATTTTAAGTAGTTTGAGTAAGTATAAGAGTAATTTGAGAAAGGACTATTCAGAACTTTTTAAAACTGAGTCCTAAGGAATACTGAATTGAAATCGAATATGTACTTACTTTACTTTAAGTTATATCTGAAGAAGAAGTAAAAAAGATGCAGGAGCAAATTGAATTAGATCGAAAAAAGCTTGCTGAACGCAAGGATATATTAGAAGAAGAAAGACAACGTATAGGTGGTGAATTGGAAAAGAGGCAACGTGACCTGGAAGGTATAAGGTAAATATTACAAGTGAAATTTTTAAGTAATCAATATTTTTCAAAAAGAGTAAAATATTTTTATGGGAACTGTTAATTTTACTTGCTTAGAGGCACCATTTTTGTGTATTAAACTAATTACTAATGAAATCTTATATATTTTATCTTTATAAAGATTTGACAATTATAACTACAGCCAAAACCTTTCATACTAATGAACCTTTTTAAGCAACTATTCTTAATGGCCACTTTTTTGTAAAGAAATTTGAAGTTTAGAAACTTAATTTTCCATTTATTAATACATTCCTTGTCACATATGCCACTTTTAGTACACATTAAAACTCATTTTCAGGCCAAGTGATGTATAATTTTGTGTATTTTCATTATGATATAAATATAATTAAATTGATTTCATTATGAAAATATACAAATCACATCATCACAAAATACACCATGTTATAATGTGCATGTTATAGTTTCAATACTTACTCTACCACTCAAAATCTTTCCAGCTTACAAAATAGGTAACTTTTACATATTTATCAAACTTCGTAACATGTACCATTTTCAGTTCACAAGACCTGAAAACGATTCCCAAGGTCATTCATGTTAAGCAACCATAATTTATTTTTAAAACCCTTTTATTATCCACACATTCACTCTTTTGTATTCTAAATGTATTCCAATTTAGAGGGAAATGTTTAGTCAACTTGTTAAACTAAAATTACAATCCATATGGCATGCTCATGTTTAGTTCTGTAGCAACCAACTATGCAGTTGATGTCAAAGGCACAATTATAGTTAGTGTCACTCAGTGCAGTAATTCATTGTGTTACCACCATTAATGTTATGCTAAGACATACAGAATCCTTTGTGAAAATAGCTAATGTATTAATATCATACTGCTTTTTACATCATACACAATTGCATCAGTTTTAGCAATAGTTTTCTTCTAATTGCAGTTGATAATTGTAAAGTATTCTTACTGTAGATAAATTTAAATGAAAGTATATTTTTCTATATTATAAATATTTTAAATAGAGTTTATCACATTTGAGTTTGAGAAATTGGAATTGCCACAAATACTGTTAATATGCTTTTTCAAAATGTTTAAATTATGCATGCTTTTTTCTTAGGGTTGATCATGATTCACTTCTTCAGAAACTTCAAGGACTTGAAAAGCAGATAATTATCGGTGGTGAAAATCTTTTAGAGAAAGCTCAAGAGCAAGAAAAACTTCTTGAAGAGAGCTCCAGAGAGCTGGAGGAAAGAAAAAAGAAAGAAATTGAACTAAAGAAAGCTTTAGAAGAAAAAGAAGTAAGAATAGATTACAATCCACATTTTTGTTTTTCTAAGTACATTAAACTTATTCCCTTGTGGAAAAATTCAATATTAATTTAAATTTAAATTCTTTAGTGAAATCTGATAAAATTTTAGTATTATATTTTATTTCGAACTGTACAATTAACAAATGTGTAATAAATTAAAAATTCTATGCAGCTGAATATTTTTAACAGGTCAAATTTATTTAAAAAGCTAGCTACCATTATTATTGCCTGCATTTTCAAACATTTTATATTTACTTATGGTATACAAATGTTCCACATAATTTTATCATTGTTAAAACACTATTTCTCGCAGAAGTTTCCATAACCAATGCTCATCCCAACCCTTAGATATAAGTTTTCAGCTACAACATATATTTCATTTTTACAATATATTCAACTTAATATTCAATTCGGAAATCAACATATTTTAATGAATTTTTTAGTTTGCTTATTTTAGTTTTGTTGCAAAATACTTTTAATATAATTGAGCTCATTGATACTAGAAAGTGATGATTCGATTTTCTGTACATATGCATTGTATACATGATCGGAGTTTTAGATTCATTCCTCTTAATATTTTTAGTTTATGGTTGAATTTTAATTTTTTCAACAAAAAAAATCGAGTTTGGTATTTTACACATGATTTTATTTTTAGGGTCTTAAAAATATGTGCCAAATTTCAAGCTGAAACTTGCAAAATTGGCTCAGTTATAAGCCCTTAACATATGTACACAGATATAAACATTGCATTCATATTTAAAATTTGGAGCATGCTCCACTTCATAAAACTGTAAATTTTATGTATACAATTTACAGCGAATTGTCATCAAAAGATAATGACAGTATGGCACTGGTGTAGCAGATTAGCAGAATACCGTAAGTACTGAATATGCTTATGTTAATTGTATTGAAAAAATGCTTTTTCTTGGAGCAACTTTTTTATGAGTGATTGGCATACCTTTAAAACTATTGAATTGATCAACTTGAAATTTTTAGAGCATATCTAGGAAACATTCTTTTATCATTTGATGAATCAGAAAAGCGATATGTTAAGTTTTTATATTTTTATAGCAAAACACTAATTTGTGAGCTACATCGATGATTTTGGAATTGACTAGTCACTATTTCCTCAAATATTTTTAAAATAATTTTTTGGTTCGTCAAACAATAGCTACATGTATGTAAAGCAAAAGGCTGTTCAAATTTTGTTTAAGATCGCTTGGAGTTGAGAAATCATGCTAATCAGTGATCACGGAGTTTCGTTCTGCATCATGATCGAGATTATTCATGAAAATGACTAAACAAATTTATTTTGAATACCTGAAGCAGTAATAAATAGATGTACAAAGTTTGCAATTATTTGATTGCATTATTTTCTTAATAAAAAATCCCTAAAATCGGTTAGCAAAGAAAAAAGAAAATTCCCCTCAAGCAAATCTTGTGCTATCAAATAAAACTTCATTTTATTTGATAGCTTCTTTCACTGTATAGTCTGATTATTGTACAGCTGAAATTAAGTATGTGAAAGTAAAATACATACTTAATTACAGTATTTCAGTAATTTAAATAATACATAAAGAAATATGATTTCTTTCTATTAGACTTTTATTTATGTTCTTAAATTAAAACACAAGAATTTTTTTTACTTCAGCTACGTAAATACGATGTTAGACCAAATATGTTTAAACATTTAAAATTTTTTTTTGAATAGACTGAAAGGCTGAACATAGAAGAAAAATATTCTAGTCTACAGGAAGAAGCTGCAGGTAAAACAAAAAAGTTGAAAAAGGTTTGGCAAATGCTGTTAAGTGCAAAAAATGAACTCAATGATCTCAGACAAGAACATCAACGAGAAATGGAGGGCCTACTAGAGAATATCCGGCAGCTAGATCGAGAATTAAGCCTCAACAAGCTAATCATCGACATGTTCATTCCTCCTGACTATCAGGATGTAATTGAACAAGCTGTTCAATGGAATGAAGATATTGGTGAATTTCAGCTGAAATGTGTAGCATACACAGGCAATAATATGAGAAAACAGCTTCCTGCAGCTGATAAAGAAAAGAAGAAAGAAGTATGTTTGGTAAATATAATTTACAAGTTTTGTATTTGAATGCCTTGTTAATTTTTAAAGATTGTATTGTTGAAAGTGAAATATTTTTTGCCGTCTTTCAAACACATTGACAAAACTTTGTTGAAAATTGCACGTCTAAAAATTTCTTACCCTCTGATTGCATCACACCAGCAGCATAAATGTTTTATTCCTTAAATTAACCTGGTATAAGGCAGACCTTGCAGCTGAAAGTAAATGACTGCACTTGGTATCTCATACCCTGGGTTTCAAATCTAGGTAGATGTCTGGTAATATTTAAATGCTATTAACTGAGTTGTTTAAATATAAAAATAATTAAACATCATAAGTGATTTATTTTTTAATGGAAAGTTCAGCTTCTGTATTCAAAGGCTGCATTACTTCATCCTCATGGTTGTTAATTAGCATCCTCAGGAGTTAATTATTTTTACTTACGTAAATCTATTAATGTAATACACACATCTATTAATATCCAAATAAATTTCATATAAATTTTTTTAAATGTAGATTGCAGAGGGTTTCTTGTAGTTAGGGGAAGTTATTTTATGACTACTTTTTTTGTGCAGTTAGTGATAATAGAGAAATGGTTAAGTGATAATTTTGTTGATTTAAAATTAGAAAAGAAAATTAAGGGCTTTTGCTTGCAGATTCCGAATAGTTGTCTTGTCCTACTAAAGCTATAAAAAATTTTATGGACTTGTGATATCTTTTCTCCAAAGTATTTCAGCTCTATTTAAAAATGGAGAAAAAATATGTGTTCAACTATAAAATGATTTGTTTTGCCTTGTATTTGCATTGAATTAACTGAACATTTTCTTTTCAGTCTGATAGCTTAGATTTGTCACATCTTTACTTATCTTACAATACTGAAAATGTTACAAGAATACCAACTAGAATGAAGTCTTCTAGAGGAAAGTCAGGTCGATCACATTCGTCCAGACCAAAATCGTCAAGGAAATGAAGCAATGGAAAAGGTGATCAAGGTCTCCAAAATTTAAGGCAGTCTTAATTGCTTCTTCACACTAGAATTATGTTAATAGATTTTAATTGCTGCAATAAAATTTCATTATTAGATTTCAGTATTACTTCTATGTTTAAATAGCTGTTATAAAAGTAATTGAATTTTATTTAAGTTCCTTGATGAAAATTTATTCTATCCAAATAATTTTTATAAAATTAATGAATGAAAAAAAGAAATTCCTCAACATGTGGATAAAGCTACTTTACATTAAATCCAGAGGCCAATGTTAGGCAACTAAAATTTGCATTTCATTAACAAAAGTCTTACCACAAGAATGTATTGAACAAAAATTGTGCTATATATATATATATATATATATATATATATATATATTTGACTTCACATGCATAAATGAAAACTTTATTTGAAAACATGAATATTTTGAGATTATTCTATAACTTTTATTTATTCTAACATTTCTACAACTTTTGTATTATTTGTACTATGTCATTATATTGAAATGTAAAGAAAAATTTAGAAATAAACATTGGCAATTTTTGCATCAGGAATTGTTAAATATTTTTGAAATCTAGGTCTGATAAATTTGTAATTTTGAGGTTTCTCACAATGAAAAGATATTTCAGTGATTATATATTACAATCACAATAATTTTAAAAAACTTATAGAATTGACTAAGTCAGTCTATAAAAATAAATTATTTTAACTGTAAAAAGACTAATTTATTATATTTCTTGTATTGATTGAAGGGATGAAAGCATCATGATCACTTAAAATTTTATGTATCCTATCTTGTAAGAAATGCAATTCACTTGATCCAAGAAGCTAGCTTTGTACAATAGTCCTAAAATCCTATACATCATTTGAGGTAGCATATTGTTCATTACATGTTATTATCATTGCATATTTTATCTATTCAAGTTGTCGGAAAAGAGGTGCCTCCTCATTATCCATTCTTCAACCATTTTTAACCTAAAATTAGTTTTAAAACATTTGCAATGTATGATTCCATTTTGCAGAATTAATGCATTCAATTACACCAAGCCCGATTCAATGTATATAAACAACATAAAATCAACTGCTGCAGGCTTCTTTCACCAATTGTACTGATTAGTTTAAATATGCTTCTGATTTGAGCTATGGAGTTGTATAATGTTGCTTAAAATACACAGAAAAGCTCATTGCTCTAATAAAATTCTTCAGCAGTCTGATGACAGAAGGCAATAAGGTTGGTTGGTTTTGGGAGTTTATTGGTGCAAGGGCCATATTTGGTTATGTTGCGCCAGACACAATGCAATATCAAATAATTGACACAAGACATACAATATCAAGTAATTGACACACAGTGAAAGCTTTACTGACACAGAAGAGAAATACACCCAGGGAGGAAAGGCAATAAGGAATCTGGAAGAGGGAAATCAGTGCAAAAAAATGTAAGCGAAAGCAGAAATAGGTTTAAATGAAAAAAAATCGCCTTTAATGGGATGTAATTGAAGTAGATGATTCAAAAACCAATTGTGGTAATATGACTGGGTTTTGTACTTTTTGCCTTACAACTTAAGTATAAATAAAAACACCGGTAATAAGTACACAAAAGGCTGCTTTGTTTTTGAATAATTTAATTTCCTTTGAAGGTATGAAATGTCCATATCGATGCTCATATTCATTACAAATGGATTAAAATAAGGTTGGTTGGTTGGTTTCCTTGAGACTTTTAGCTGTAGAATCAGGTTTTTGTCTCCAATCTTCCTAATTGATCTAGATTTCAGTCAAATAAAATAAAGAAATCAAAATTTTTCAATTGAGATGAGAAATCTAGTTATGTCTCTAGCTTGTTGTGGATTATTTATAATGCTTTTTATGAGATTTTTAAAGGTGAAGTTTTGATATTGGAATTTTATTTTTTCGATGAGTTTTTTTCTAGGGCGTGAATACTTTTTGCAATCGAATAGGATGTGTTGAAATGAGTCGTTGACTTTACAGCTGTCACATAGATTTGTGTCTGCCAGTTGGAATCTGAATAGGAGATTAGGTGTAATTAACACCCGGGATAAAAATCTTGAAAAATAAACATCTTTTCTTGACATCAGAGTATTTTTTACATTGTATATGTTTGGAAGGTTGCCTGAGATTTGGTAGTATTTGCTATGGCTGAAAATTGATCAGTCAGAGAGATCCAATTTATTTCCTATGTGTTTTGTTGTATCTTCCGGCGATAACCATTCAAGGAGGATGTCTTTCTCTCCCACTGATTTAACAAGTTGATCTGCCTTTTCCTTTATTTTGATGTCTCTATGTGCTGGGACCCAGATTAATTTTAAGTTTGTACAGAATTTTGCGGTGTTGATTAGTTTGTTTTTAAGTCGTAGGATTACTTTCAATGATTTGATGGAATAGTTTTGTAGAGCCACTAGGACAGATTTACTATCGGTAAAGATACAGTTACATGTATTGAAGTCAATAAGTTCGTCTAATGCTTGGCACAGGGCTAAGGCTTCCGCAGTAAAGATAGAGTTGATGTGTTGCTAATTCTGTATTTGATTTTTAATTTGTTTGAATATCCTGCGATTGCTGTGATATTGTTTGTTTTAGATGCATCTGTTGCTATTAGGTGATTGTTGTAGAATAGGTGTTCAATAGCATTTTTAAAAAGACCCTGGATGCAATTATTTGGTAGGGATTTTGTTTGGAAATCCAAATTGTCAATAAAAAACGAGATATTAGATGGGAATGAGTCCACTGGAAAGATAAACGTGATTAGATGATCTGTCTTGAAGTCTTCAAGTAAATCAAAACATGAAATAATTGATGAACTATTTTGTTCGAGTAAATCAAAATTATCTTGAATAATGGAATGCAAGGAGGAGATGGTTCCCAAAGAGATATGCTTGATCCAGATTTTGTTACTTATTTTTTTATCTGGGTTTTAATTTGGATCGTGTCTGTTTTTGTGGAGAATAATATTTGGTGTCCAGTTGGGAAGTCCGCATGCTGTTCTCAATGCCATGTTTTGACATATTTCTAAACGATTTATGTTTTTTTTTTGCATGAGTCTAAGATTGTACTGCTAAATGGAAGATATTACAAATTGAGGATTTTGCGAGGTGTATTAAGTGGTGTGTGCGAGCACCGTAATTTTTATTTGCTAGGGCTTTTAGAATATGCTTTTATTTTTAGTTTGACAAAGTGATTAAGGTTTCCATAATTTGGATATTGTGATGCTGAGGAACTTAAGTTCGTCTGTCCATTCGATCAGGTTACCCTCCATAGAGAAGTTCCAGTCAAAAGTAATTCTTTTTTTTGATAGGTTTATTGAGCATTTTTGTGAGATTTTGAGATTACAATAATTGCACCATTGACTGATATTTTCTATTGAATTTTGTAATTTCTTTTTTATGTAATCTGGATTGTCGTGAGAACAGTAAATAAAGATGTCGTCCGCATAAATAATATAATCTATACCTATTAGAATTGTTTCTTGAAAATCTGCCATAAAGATTGTAAAAGGAATTGGGGAGAGGACACTACCTTGAGGAACTCTTCTCATTTCCATTGAGTTTGATGTGTTTTTCCATTTTACCTTTATTGTTCGATCTTGAAGAAAGTTATGGAGCCATTTGGAGATGTTCCCTGAGATTCCTATATTGAGACATTTCATTATTAGACCATCTATATAAATTGAGTCATGCTGATTTTATGTCTAGAGATATTCCAATTAAAAATTTCTTTCACTGGTAATGTTTGTTTAGTTCTATAATTTTGTTCCATCTATAATAAATTTTGGCTAATTGGAGAGTAGGTTTCATTCTTGATATTAATTATGATAGGAAAGTGGTCACTTTCATAGTTGTCTTCAATATGGTAGTTGCAATTAGGTCGAATTTCGGATGAACGAAAGAAAAGATCAATTAGTGTGAAAGTTCCATTTGGGGCTACGTGGGTCGGTTTATTATCGTCAATGAGGCATCGATTTTTTCTAATGCCCAATTGAATAAAATTTGGCTTGCTGTGGAGTGGGAATTGCCTCCCCAGAGGTCATGTTTAATGTTGAAATCGCCGAGGAGGAAACTATTGTTTTTATGGTTATTTGAGATGTGTGTGGGTGTGTGTGTGTTGTTTAATGTTTTATAATCAATTTTACCATTAGAGGAGTAAAAGTTTATAATTATGATAGGTTTATTTTTGTGTATGAATTGAATACCTAGAATTTAATTTTCATTGTTACTAGTTGAATCGTTAATGTTGATAATTTTTGATTGTATGTTTTTAGAGATTGCGATCAGTAGGCCCCTCCAGTTTTGTGAGGACGATCTTTTCTGTATATTACTTTTTGTGGTATATGAAATTTATGGTGTGGCTTTAAAAAGGTTTCTTGGATTGCCAGTATTTGAGCTGTTTGAAAGATTGTTGTTTCTAGGACCCATTTTTTATTTTGAATCCCCCTTGCACTCCATTGTATGATATGCATGCTTTTTTTAGTTTTTTTTGTTTTATCTATTTGAATCTCCTTCCTGGATCCATAGTTCGAGGAACTTTCGTTGTTGAATATCGTCGGGGAGTTATTGATTTATTTTTAATTGTTTCTATTTTATTTTTGTTTCCATTTTCTCCGTTCTTTTTTTTTCTCTCTTGGTGGGCTTGTATGTTTTGTCGTTGATTTGAGATTTTGTATTGCTTACGTTCATTTCTGTCATTGATATGAACATAAGTCATTTTTTCTAGCAATTGATCTAATTTATCTGAAAAAGCTTCATATATGTAGCTTTATTGACTTCTGATCAATGGATTTTTCGATATTACTAATTTCATTATTTTGAGTTGACGCAGTTATTTTTGTTGAGTACGTATTCTTTTTTTGCGAAAAATTGTCTTGCTTCACTGTAGGTTAATCTGTTTAATGCTTTATATTCTAGGAATTCCGCTTCTCTCAGTTTATATGTGCAGTTGTAATCTGCTGTGGTTTTGGCCGCAGTTTACACATTTTATTGGGTTTTGACATGAATCTGGGTGTTTTGCTTCACCACAAGTTAGATACTTTCAGCTTTACAGTGGTTAGGATTATGGGAGAATTTATAGCAGGTTGTAATTGTCTTGGTTTGTCAATAAAGGTGTTAATTTTTTGGTTTGTTAGAAATAATTTAACACCTCGTTGGGAATGATTGTTCCTAAGCAAGTTATTAGAATTGGGTAAACACCTTCATTGGTACCCTTTTGGAATCTTCTAAGTTCCAATGTTAATGTCGTTTTCTGCAGTAAGTTCTTCCGCAATTTCTTTTAAAGTAGTTGAGGTATGCATGTCAAATATTAGAAACTTTGTTAAACTTTCCCAAATAATTTGGGGACTACAGGTACTCCTTGAATTTCAGTTATATTTACGAGGTTACTAGCGACTGTGGGATCGTTAGTAGAAATAGTTTTCCTGTTCTTGTAAAATTTAAATCCGTTATTTTTTGTAGTTGAGGTTTTATATATTATTTCAATCTTTTTGGGGTTGTTTCTTGGAATGCTTTTGTTTGACTTCTAAGAAATAATTTGCAGGAGGTGGCTCCTTTTTGGAACGCATAATTTATCGAGTTTTCTATTTTGTCGTTTGTTTTGAGGAATTTAGGGTAAAAGGATCCAAGTTAGGCTCCTCCATAAGGGGTTATATATACTCGTTTCTTCAGTAACCCTAAATATTGAAGACGTCATCATGCTACATCTGCTAAACGCTTATATTCGGATCGTCTTTTTTCAAAATTAGATAATGTAAGGTCACTTACCTTCTCTTCAAGAAAATGAGAAAAGAAAAAAACTTATAAAAAAGAAATGAACGAGTCTTTCGTTGCTTTAAGTAGAAAATTTGTAGTTTCTACTATGCTAAGTCTGACAGCAAAATAGAGTGCCTTGGAGACGCCCTACAAATTCGTTCTTCAATATTGCTAGAGGAAATCTTCAAGCAGAAAGTACCGAGATCTGAGATAATCGAAGCGGGAGGTGAAAACCAGTCAATCATCCAGAAATGTTTGCTTAAAATAAGGTGTGATGTGAGTAACCTTACCATCAATATAAACAATGAAGAAACATAAACATATCTGCACTAAAGATATGTGAGCTGGTCTAATTATGAGTAAATTAGTAGGGGGCTACACCCCTGCATATGCCAATCCCAAATATTTCTAAGCAGTTTTCATTGGTTTCTTACATAAACCATGGTTCATTGGTTGAAAATGGGATACTATGTACCCTAGTATCAAAATATACATATGTATCAGGGTCATGGTAGCCCACGTGGAAGAGTAGCGGATTAGTAACCAGAGTCGAGTTCGAAAATCGATCCACCCAGACCGTCGTGTACATGAGGGCTGATACACATTAAATCTGTTGTAGCTTCAAATGTCCTTGCATTGGTGTGGAAGGTGCCAGTTCAAGTGTTGACCTTATCATCTGAAGTCGAAAATAGTGAGGTCAATAAATAATGCGAGATGCAATTGAAGTGGATGTTTAAAAGCTAATTGTAGGAACCATGACTGAGGTGTGAACTTTTTACACTTTATTGGAAATAAGAATAAACTCCAGAAAAGTATTCTTTTAAAAATGTAAAAAAGCCATTTTATATTTTTAACTTTATTTAATTTCAACATATGAAATGTGCATATCGATACTTAAATTCATTATAAATGGATCCAAGAAAGGTATAAAATGACTAACACTGCCATCAAACATATTAACAATTAAGAAACTTTAGCAGTTGTTATGCACGGGTTTGTTAGTATTTGTTACAATGAATCCTGAAAATTGCTAAGCAGTCTTCATTGGTTTGCTGTACAAACTATGCTTCGCTAGTTAACAAAATGCAAAGCATCCTAGTTATTTTGTTAAATAAAAATTAACAAATACAATGAAGCATAGAAAAGTAGATAAGCAGTTGAATTTATGTCTAACTGGAGCTACATAATGGGCTATTGAAGTATAGAAAGAAACTTATCACATTTAGGAATTAGAGATACATTTAGACTTGGAATAATGGTGATCTGACTATATATTTAGTAATAGTAGCCTGTTCCTTGGAAGAACCGATGGAGAAAAAAAATCTTAGCACTATTAAAAATATAAGGTTTAGCATAACCTTAAATTCATAGACAATGGATCTTTAATGGTTGCAAATTATAATTAAAAATAAAATCCTGATATATATTTAATACTACCTGCCTGCCACATTTTCCTAATTTCTTAGATTATACTTTATAATTTGTGGCCGATTATCAAATGTTAAAGCAAGCTGTGAATACATACTGATAAAATTTATATTATTTTCTAGTCTTTTTAAAAAGTGACTTATTAAACATGTGCATTGGAACACAAATTTCTTCAACATTAATTTCAATTTTTAATTAGCATTTGCTTATAACTTTCCATCAGGACCCAAGTGTTAAAATTGGGAATAAAATAATATACATTTCTTAATTTGTAATTAATGTAGTCTTGTGATAATAAAAATTTCCCAATTCCTCAATGAACCTAAAATTAGAGTAGCCATTTGTTTTCAAAACTCACAAATAGTCATGTAAAAAGGTGTGTTTTATTGAAAAAACAGATTTAACCCCTATTCTATAATTATGAAAAGGTTTATAAAAATGTTGGTTACGTGTTTAGTTTCAAACAAAATTATACAAATGTTATATTTTAAAAAAATTGTACAATTACAATTATTTCTATTCAATGAATAACAGTATGAATTATAATTTATTCAACATAAGAGATTTCCTTTAACGAAGATAGAAATACTACGTTTACCCCTTAATTTAGTTTCTTTAATATTGATCTCTTTGAAAGGATTTTTGATAAATATGAGATATACTTCTTTCTAACAAGTTAAAAATTATAAAAGTATCGTATAATCATAATTGCATAACCTTTAAAGATTTTCTTACAATTTTTAATATTTCTATTTTACAGGTAATAAGTACAATTTTCTAAGAATGCACATGAAGAAATCATAAGGAAAGACAATCTTCACCAAAAATAAGATTTTTAATAGATCTCACAGTTCAATAAAATTCGAACTATCAATATATTCAAATAAATATTCATTTACAGTTGTACAATAGTTCAAAGACTACAGAATAAAATTGCACTGCATTACAAAAAAATTCTTGTCTGTACAGTTATAACAAAAGTAGAAATGTAAAAGTTAAAATACATTAATCAACTTTGTATGTACATAAGATCAAATATTTACACAAAATGTGGCACAATATTCTATCATAAAATTAGAAGTTATTTTTAGGTTAACAAAACTGGAAAAACTGAAATTAGTAATCACTGGTTGCCTTCGGAGTGTTAAAAGGTATGACCAAGCTTTCAGAATTTTGTATTTGCATACTTTGAACAGCTGCTAAAATTGAAATATTGGCTTCTTTCACCTGCAAGAAAATTGAATACACATTTCAAATCTAAACTTATTTTATTATAAGAATCAAGGAGAACAAATATTAAGATTTCATGAACAATATATTAAACTATATTACAAAGATACGTTAAAATAAACAATTTTATGGTAATGTTTTCCTCCCTAAAGAAATAAACTACAAGAAAACATTGTGTTTGGTGGTGCATAAAAATTGGAAACATAACTTTTACAAATTAGGATATTTTTATAATAAAAAACAACTTATGAAATAGATGTTTAAATAAATTAAAACTTAAAAATAAAATTTCATATCTACCATTGGAGTTAATTTTTATTTATAGATACAAGATATTAAACATTTATTTTAAATTATCACTAGGATAAGTTCTTGATGTGTTAACCAGAGTTAGCTCATATCTTTGATACATTTATTATATATAAATTATTATATGTTAATTGTATAAACTACTGTCTAATATAATTCAGTTTATTTAAAAAACTCAAAATTTTGGTAATAGAAACAGAATGCTTTTACAAAAAATCCAAATAGCAAGGTGCACTATAAAAACTAATTCAAATATATATTTTATGAAATTCTCTCTAAAGAATGTCAATGATTCTTTTGATTACATAGAATTAGTTTAAACCAAAGAAAAAGTAATTGAATCTTAATGAAAACAGACTTTGGTTCTTAACTAACTAGCCTCAAAGAATTCTAGGCTAATTTGATTTAATCAATCATTACCATATAATTCTCAAGAACCAAAGTTTACAAAGGAATAATTTATAAAATGTAGCACATTAGTTAAATAGGTTATACTATACATAAGATGCTAAATTTATGTATTTAGTTAAAAAAGTTAGTGATGATACCAAGGTAATTGGTGATAGCAACAAAATGCTTAGATGGTTAAATCTCATACCTCAGAATTAACTTAATATGAATGGCATTGAAGATCCAAACATGCACTTGTATTGTAAAAAGAAATTAGCCCCAGTTAATATTAGATCAAACTCAACTTCTAGACCCCTTAGATTCTTGATAATTCCAAAAAGTAATTTTTAGTTACTCTTTTCGAATATTATATTAAAAGTATTCACATTTTTGTTACACAATTCTAAATTAATTTTTCAGTAGTTTGAACAGATAGGATTTATCATTTATTTCTTCGAGCTACCTTATGTTGATAACAGAAAACACATTTTACAAACATATTGTCTATTCCTATGAAGTTTTATCTCACCATGGTTCAACTGTATAAACCATTATATAATTTCAAAGTTCAGTAGCAACTACTTCAATATAACTAACAGTAGGGGTACTATGTGTGGTAACACTAATCTCATAAGTGAAAAATAACTACCATCATTCACAAAACTATTTCATCTATACACTCATATACAACAGTTACTGTATGTGTTGGAAGATATAATGTCTGAATCCTACAAAGAAAGTGAACTACAACTGCTTTCCATATTTGAATTATATTAAACATAAGAGTTGTAAACTAAAACTTACTTTAGTTAAAAAAATGAATTAAAAGCTTTCAGAAAACATTTTATATTCCAGTTTATATTACATTTAACAGAATAATTTCTTGGTTTCTGACAAATTGTGTGAACAATTTATTGGTCTATGGGTCCTCCATAAATTTTTTTACTACCCACTCTTTCAGACATAATAAAAAATTAAGGTGCATATCTTACAGCTTTATAACTTTTCTCCAAGTTATTTTGATGAGAATAAATTATCCTAACAGGAAAAAGTTTTTCATGACATTCTATATTAGTATATTGTTCCAATTATTAGGGTGAGCATTTCACATCCTAAAGGATTTTCAAAACTGAGGTCAGTAAATGTTTTCATATCATGGTTCCTACTAGAAAGATAGGCAACATACCAGATGTTTTATTCAAAATTTTAATTTTATATACATTTTTAGAATTCTTTTCAATGCACTGGAATTTTTTTCATAAATATTACGCATCTTTTGTCGACAAGGAAAAACTGAAAAAAGTTAGGTTGCTTATTGTCTGAATACAGACAAAAAAAGCTGAATTTTTAAATATTACAAAAGTTTAAGTTTTACAGAGCTGCATCAATATCAAGCAACTAATTAGCATTAATTGTGTGGACCAGACTTTTAATTTTGATAAGGATAATCAAATTACCCCAGAAACTTTATTCTCGAGTATACTTCAAATATTGAATTTTTAAAGGACTCTTGTTTATTTCCAAGATATTTTTTAAACATGAGAATAACTTATTAAAGAACTCCAGAAATGCTTCTAAAAGTAGATAAATATCGGGACAAGAATGTGTGCATTGAATTGATACTTTGTCGAGGACTGAACTATAAAAACCCCCGCAAGATTTAAAAAAATAATCCCGATTCCATCAGGATACATCTATACAATGGACATTGCATGATGGGAATGTCATTTCTAAAAATTATCTTCAACTCAAAAATCATTGCTCAAAAGTATATCTGGACTCATCAGGTCATTTTATCATCAATTTTGGCATTTCTCAGTTCAAACTTTATGCTGAATAGCGAATAGGAATTGCCTTTTTTCATTAGTATCTTGTGATTACATTGTTGTATATACTAACTTTGGCCAAATTTGAAGGAAATTCTTTAGTCAATTTTTTAAGCATCACCATGCCCAATCATATGGTTTGACTTCACAAGCATTTTAGTGATCTCTGGTCACCATCTATATATATAAAATAGGATGTGTGTGTATCTTTTCAATACAAATCTATACCGTTTGACCAATCCACACCAAATTTGGTACACTTATACTTTAGAATACTGCGGTCAGCATAGGCTAACTCTTAACCCCCATTCTATTGGCCCTAGGGGGCTAAAAACTATTCGAAATCACCATAGAAATAACATTGAGCATAGATTGATTGCTTTAGGCAGCTATGGTTGCTGTACCAGTGTTGATCAAAAAACAATTTTTTCCGAAACAAATTAAATTACAATATTTAAGTTTGAACTGACTTTTTAGTTCTTCCCATGATTAAATCATAGATATTTTATTGATGAAGAAAGAATATTTTAAAATATTTATTTTTGCAAGGAAATTCAAGGAAAGGTTTTCAGGAGTTCAAGGATGATTTTCAAGGAAAGTTGGTGTATATTTCAACCAACTTTCCTTAAATAATTTATTGAATAAAAAATGATTTGCAGAATTCTGTTTCATAAGCTTTTTAGGTAAGGCGTGTAATTTATTTTAAAATGTCAGGAATAGATACATGCGAATCCTCCATTGAAAGCAGTGATTTTCTTTCTAAAAAATTCTGTAAAATCGACACCTGCTTTTTAAAATTATTTTATCTATTCAGTTTAATTTATCTACACCGATTACATTTATTTCTAACCCAAGCACTGTTATTCTGAAAAGCACAAACGAAAAACTCATTGATCATAAAAGAGTAATTTTGCTACTCGGTATCTGGCAGCACCAGAATTAATGTTTACTTTTTTTATATAAAACTTTGTAGAACTTACTAGAAAGTCGGGGAAACGGAAACTTCCTTGGACTCATGATAGAGAACATTCCAGCACCCACTTGATAGTATTTCCTACTTTATTTGACAAGTGTAATGTGCATTATTAAATTAAAGTTCATTATTATTTTATTTCTATGAGTTATATTTTTACATGAATATTTGATTGATAAAAAAAAGGATATTTAAAATATTTCATTTTTCATAATTTACATTTTGTAATGGAACATGAAAAACTTCAACTCATTAATCATAAAAGCATAATTTTGTTATTTTAGATTTGGCAAACCAGAATTAATGTTTTATTGTTTTATAAATTTGATTTAGAATCCCGAGTTTGTCTGTTTGAGTTAACACAGCGAAATGTTGCAGTCATATTTGAGCATTACTAAATTTCATAAATCGTTATCGTCTTTATCAATGTTTTCCAAATGTCTTTTTTCGAATTGCTCTATTTCAGAATACACTCAGGCAGCCGAAATTTGACACTTTGCGCATCTTTCGTTTTTTAGAATTCTGCATTTTTTCGTCGGAATTTCGTTTCTGTTTGTATTTGTCTTAATTTTTTACACATTGCAATATATTCAGGAATTAAATGTATATATTTGCATCCGAAGTATATTGTAGAAGCTATGAAAAAGTTAAAACTTATTTTCCGTACAACTTAAAGGATTGCATTTTTCTGTGAAAGAAAAGTGATTATTCTAATTCTCTTTTCAAGCAACATTTAACCATTTCAACCCGAGCAACGCCGGGTAATTCAGCTAGTTCAATATAAAACTGATTATTCACCATAATTCCAGGATTTTTTTTGACATTTTGAATTAATAAATTTCCACGTGGTAGAAATTTTTTTAGCTTTTTTCAGCTTTATAGAAACATAATTTTAGCTCTTCTAAAATACATAGGTAATTGAATAAAAACGTATCTAAAATAATATAAAATTGCACAATGAATGAATTTTAATTTAAAAACTTGTAAGCTGCATACTGGATTAAAGTTAAATGACGAATTGACAGTAGGAACATCTAAACCATTGCTTGCATGTCTTGACCTCAACATATCAGGCATTAACACATATGGCAACTTTTGGTCATGCAGTGTATGTCATAGTGAGCATTGATGAAATAATTAAAAAACGCTATTGTTTAGGAAATAAAACAAATGAAGAATAAAATTTTAAATACATCTTTCAGAAACTACATTTTAATCAATTTTTCAAGTCTGGTGAATTCATTGGATTTTTGCACAAACTTGTCTTTTTGTTATTTAATTTTCAACTTAAAATAATAATTTCTGAAGATGATTTTTGTTAACTTTTGAATTGTTCTTTGGGAGTAAGGAAAGTAAAAAACAAAACAGATTTGCGTACACTTTTATTGTTTTAGCAGCTTTTTAGGATTTTTGGTACAAACAATTAAAGTTGAAGTGCACTGAATGAAGTTAGCACTACTCTTCAATTACCTAAATTGTTCAGTAGCTTTAATATAAAGATATTTTTGAACACTTTTGGCACACCTTATGTCATCAAGGAAGAAATTCTTAGAAAAACCACTTTTCTAAATGGAAAATAATAAGCGTAACACTGTTTTTCTTGGCAGAAAATAATTAACAGAAACATAAAACTTAGAAAAAACAGCTTTTATTGAAGGAAAATAATTGAAAGTTAGAAAATAGCGATTACAATATCCACACAACAAGGCTGCCTTTACCTGCCATAACTCACTACATAAAGTGCACCAAGAAATGAGCCAAAAGCATTGGCACCAAAAAAATTCCTCATATCAAAGCTGTACCAATTGTTCAGTGCACTACATACAGTACCATGGGCATCACCAGCACCAAATTATTGGGGGATGACTCAATAGATATGGTATAGATTACCAGGAGTCTAAGGGAGGTCCCCCTGGAAAATGTTGAAAAAATTAAGGACTATAAACACTTTTTGAGGCATTCTGAATGCCTCCGACCGTATTTTAAATCTCCTAAAACTAGGACTAAAAAATTCAAATTGTTTTTCAAAAAATATTTGGGGGACGCGTCCCCACCCGGGAGTGATGGCCGTGTACAGTACGGTTATATAGTATACTTGCACTGCAGACAGTAAATAAGGCTGACAAAATTAATGTAGTGTACATAAGAAAAGAAATGTAAATCATGAACACAAGATAAGGTAAAATACAATGAAGATATATAGTATGTGTGCAAATGCAAATGTTAGTAGTACTAAACCAATTTCTGCCAGATCTCTATCTGTTTGACAAGTTTGAATCAGATAGGAGATTATACATATCAAATCATAATCTACAAAAATGATAAAACTTTTAATGTACCTTTATACTGGTTGGTTTGGGTTTTAAGACACAAATTGCTTCATGGTAAAAAGACAAGTTACCCCATGAATAAAAAACTATTGGGAGGCCATTTTAAATATACCTAATGCTTCAATTCATTTAAAAATATATTTAAAACATGATTTATTATACAAATAGAAACCCTTTTAAAATATCTAAAATGTCATGATACAATTCCAAGATCAGTAGTGGAGTCACGACTTTATTTTGTTAAGTCTAAAAGTTGTTGGTTTTATGGCACAAGGGCCCTATTTAGCCCAGCAATACAAAATTAAGATCAAGACCATATCACATTTTTGGAGTGAGGTCTTTTTAGAGGTGCTCAGACTCTGAAACCTGTTCAAATCAATAGTTCTTCAAATATTATTGTCAACAAATAACACCCAACAAATATCCAAATCTGTTTCTGGAAATTCTTTGATTTGTGTCAAGGACTATAGATAAGCATGGGAAACATGCTTAAAGATCACTATTAGAACAGAACAAAAATTCCATAATTATTGCTTTAATTCATTATCAACAATAAATTAAAAAACTTATTTTATTTCAAGATCAAAAGTAGTTTGTGTATTCATTGTATTTTATTTCAAAATGTTATAAAAATAAAACTAATATTTCTGGAGGGTTGGAATTGGTATCCTTCAGTCCTCCCTTCTGGCTATAGCACAAGATTATACTATTAGAGAATTTCCCACCAGAATGCATAAACATAATACATACCATATTACGATCACCCTCAGAGAGTGGCTCTTCAGATAGAGTCTTTTCTAAGTGGGAAGTATCCTCCAACAAGTAAGATTTCTCAGAATATTGATGCTTGCATAAAGTTGATTGAATTTTTGTTTCATAGTTTTTTGTTTTGTCAACTGGCTGGTCGATGGGAGAATTCAAGGCTGGAACGTCAATGTAGCTACTAAACACATCACAGAAAATATTAGTGTCAATCAATTAAGTCAAACAGTAAACCATTAAACTTTAATTTAAGTTCCATGAACTTACTTTGCTGTTTTCTGCAAAATTCGATTTAACTTTTCTTGCTGGTCCCCTACACCATCGGCGGAATGTTTATGAGAAATGCTTTGACTGTTGGAAAAGAAATTATTACATGTAACTGATATGAAAACATTTTTGTGAAGTCAATGGAATTAATACTGACCTAGCAGATCGAGATGTTTCACCAACAGGACTTCCCAACAGATTTGTTTTATCATTTTGTTCACTCTGAAAGAAAAAGCAATAAATTTTTAAATTAAAAAAAATTGAAAATGAAAAGGTCCTAGACATTTTAAGGCAATGCAAAAAATATTATAAAAGCAAAATAAACCTTTTAATTTATTAAACTTACATTGTACTTAAAAATAAAATGATGCTTTTACGGAAGATCTAAATAAACCTATTCGATTTTGCACTCAAATAATAAGGAAGAAATAACTTAAGAGCAATAGAAACAGGTTGCTCTGTTAAAGTAAACTTGCAAGATACATTTATTCACCACTT
Organism: Meta bourneti; assembly: GCA_933210815.1. Lineage (NCBI taxonomy): Eukaryota > Metazoa > Arthropoda > Arachnida > Araneae > Tetragnathidae > Meta > Meta bourneti. The sequence continues at coordinate 47,091,693 of OW119929.1, read as the reverse complement.
ATTGTTGAAAACATCGAGGTATTTCTGCAACTCATCAAGACTAATTTCAAAACATCTAATTTCAACATAAATAGTACAAGTGTGTGTGTTCATAAAATGAAATCATTAACTTGCCTCAAATATATCATCGTCTCGGTTACCACAACAACTACAAAGAGCCCCCATTAATAACTAGTTTAATTTAATAAGGTTGATGTGATATGAAAGGTCGGGAAAGAGAAAGTCTTAATTCAACGTCACAAGGGATATGTATGTTTAAAAACATGAAAGGGCTCTTTGACAGGGGACGTATGGTTTTATAACGTCGATAAGAGACAGCAAAACATTATCATGTGATTAGGCAGCAGACCGGTGCGATACGTAACAACGAAACTAAATTTAATCGATATACTTTTTTCGGGACACTAGTTTATGGAAAAGACACTACAGCAAAACTTAAAAGAAGTTTAGGATATTAATCGTGGTCGAGAAGCAAATTGTAAACAGCCATTTATATGATTGTTTAAACCATAGAGGAAATATAAAAGTAGAGTGAGCTATGCCAACCTTTTTATGTCCGCATGATCATGTGACCACAACCAGTAGTCACATGATCCCTAGTCTCTTTTCTCCAACGCGCATATAGTTTGCGCATTCCTTCTTCCATAGCAAATGCATTGAAAGTGAAAGCTAACATGGTTCTATCGTGCTGTGTATATACACAGTATATATCCATATATATGGATGTAATAGTACAGCTGCAGTCTGTGCAGCGGAGTGGCAACGTTGTTTTGGCGCACTTTTTATGTCGCTAAGGAAATCTTCCAAAATTGAATATATACTGAATACATATGGATTAAGTATATAAATCTTGATAAAACAATATTTTGACGAGTAAAACACTGCAAATCTGGATTAAATATACACAAATATACAAAAAAAATTTAACGGAATTAAATATATAAATCTTGATTAAATATAAAACATTTAGACAAGTAAAAAAATTTTCTGATTGTGTTTCCACAAAATCAGAAATTACCTCGTTCACAAACTGCCACCAATCGGCTAAAGTGTGGGACGCAAAAAAATACTCCCGCTATATCCTCACTCTTTGTGCCCTTTAAAATGTCATAAGTTAAAAGAAAAATCTCCTCCGACTTCAAATTGCTGTTGCGAAACCATGACCCGAGTCTGATCGATTTGTATCTACGACATGGCTTATTATCCCGACGATTCTTACAAATCCAAGTATATCCATCGCTAACTGAATTCCTTACAGGAAACGTCATTTCCCCGTTGCATTTATCACAGGAAAATTTTTATTTAATTAATCCCGATTCCTTTAAAAGTAAAAAAAAGCTCTTTATCGCGATACAACTCGTAAAAACACACTAGAAAAAAAAAGGATCTGGACGCTGGCAAGGTTGCCATAAAAACACGAGAACCCTAACCATAAAACCAGAGAAAAAAAATCGAGATAAAATTGGGTTCCATTAGTCCTTTAAAAGTGCGCCAAAAAACGCGCTAAGAGTCGTTGCCACTCCGCGCGGCACAGACTGCAGCTGTACCTCTAAAATAATGTTTAAAATAAATAACTGATTTCGAATGTGCTTATTATTGTAAATTATTAAAATATTAAATAAACCAAACTTTAAAAACTTGTGTGAAATCGTTCTCTGACTTGGCGATGATTTTTTGGCGCCAACTAGGACACTATATCCTTTCGTGTCCTACACAATAAAAATATTATGAATTGAAAACATGAGCTTAAGTACATAATTCAAATTATTTCTTGCTGAACAAAATTGTTTTGTATGCACCCATCTGTGGAATTAAATAATAATTACAGTAAAAGATAAATTTTGAAACTTTTAAGAAATATAAATTAAATAAAATCGATTTGTTAAAAATAGGATTAAATAATTTCATAAACCGTATTATAAATGTGAACCACATTTATGCACTTTATGGAACCTTTTTGTTCGTGTTTTAAAATATTTGTAAAATCTTTCATAAGATTGTGCATTTGACAAAAGAGCTTTTCTTTCAAATAATTTCTCTTGAACCTATACCTTTCTACTGGAATGGCGAAAAACAAATTTCCGTTCTCTTACGTGAAAAACAAAAATAGCGCATGAACGGAAATAGAAATATTGTACCTGTTTTGACGTATTTTTATTCTTGTTAATGAAGCATGCAATACAGCAAATTGGAAAAGCAAACAATTAGAGAACGAAATTAAACTTCTTTTGTATTAATTCCAAGCAATCTGCGCAGCTGGAAAGTTCCTTTTCTAAAAACATCCGCTTGACATCCTGATTTTTTTGCTTCGCATTTAAAGAAACCTAACATAAAATTTAATTATTTTCCACTTTTAAGTCAGTTCTATCTTTCTTCCTTATATTTTTTAATCTTGAGATAAATCATACTGAATTAGATTGTTTCTAACAATTTTTGTGAGTATTTCAATGTTTATATCGTTCTTTAACTCGATAAAAAAGCGTGGTGGTGATAAAACACATTCCACAGCGAAATGAAATCCTTCACTCTATTGTTTTCTACCTAAAAAGGGGGCACTTTTTGATTTTTTTTCTCTCTAAATAGAGTATTTTAACGAATTAAGTATATTTGAAAATTTATGCACACAAAACAAGCTCCTCAATTGAGCGAAACATTTATCTTCCACAATTTTTTAAGTTGAAAAAACTATTTTTTTTGAAGTATTAAATTTTTGATAACTTAAACTCTTAAGGTATTGTCCTTCAAGCTATAAACATAATTTTGTATTTATGATTTTTAGAACTATAAGTAAAACAATTTTTACATTTATACTTGTAATAAGAACTTGTAAAGATGTGTACCAGCTAAAAATTCATTTATTCAGTTCTTATGTATTAAAATTATTATTTTGTTCCATTTATTAGTTTTTCTAAAGATGAAAGATGGATAGTATAAATAGCTACATGTTTTTATAAGTTTTATTCTACTTATTATAAGCTCAGTCTACTTATATTTCACGTCTATGGTTTAAACAATGTTTATGAAAAGATAATTAAACTACTATGTTCTTTTTAACTACAAGAGGCTTTTTGCTATAAAGCTAAATGCAAATAGCACTAGTGTTTTTGTGGAAGAACGTGTATATAAACCGGAAGTAAAATTCTTAACTTTCTGAGGTTTGTTTGTTTACATTCTGAAGGTCCCACAGTTCTCTGTAGTCACCCCCATGCTATTAAGTGAGGTGCCAGCTGAGGTGTTGCTTCGTCATCTGACATGGTGTTGTCCTCGAATCTTTCCCTTGGGGATTGATCCCGGACCATCGCCAGTAATCCGATATGTTGCTCCAGTACGACGTTAATTAAAACACCTACCTACCCGAACCGTCTCCAATAGCCCATTGGTTTGCTCCAATGCGACATTAATAAAAATACTTACCAACCCATGCTATTAAATATTCCAAAAGCTAAATAATTTTTAAAAAATTTAATGGAAGATGACAACCCTCAGGAGGGGATCGCTGGTTTCGTTTTAGGGCGCAAAGGCCATATTTGGCCAAACTGAGCCAAACACAAGGCGAACAACTTCAAGTAAATGGACATACACAAGGAAAGTTTTATACAGAAGAGAGATATATACCCTGGAAGAAATCGAACCTTGACAACGGTGGTATTTTTTTTCTTAATAAATTTTTTTTACAATGACTACACAGCATGAAATCATTCACATTGGATTGAGGTAACTCGTTGCGGAACAATGATATCACTCCACTATTCCGTGACTTCTTCAGGTTCTTCTCAAACCAAAGTCTATCACAAACATTACACGAATATCCAAATTCATTGTTTATGAATACAGCACGAAAATGTCTATTAGCGTTACTCAAATTCTCTCATATTCATCGCTCTGCACATATATCACAATTGGTGCACTCGCTGTTGATGTTGATGGTTGTGGCTCATAACCTACCTCCATGGGTTCAACTCCATCACTCTATAATGAAACGTTTATGTCATCAGATATGCTATTTGCGTCGAACTGAGCGGCAGAAGTACTTGGCGCACTATATGTCCACCTAGATGGTACGACTCCTCAACTTTCAAGCGCTCCCGCCGAGCCTGTTGAAGCTCAGTATCATACATCTGAGTCTTCTTGGATTCCTAATCTCTCGATCTTTCTTTCTGTAGACGTTTGCTATAATTCTTCTGGTGTTTATTATGCATATATTTGGACATATAAAAAATTGTGCAATTTTCACACTTCGAAATCCGATATCTAAACAAGTATTAAATATTTAGGTTTCATTTATATTATTATTTATAAAGCGCAAAGAGACGAAACAAATGACACCTTAAACCTCGTGCTCGCACAGAGGAGGCCGGTGCTATACTAAATTAATGTGCGCGGCAGCTCACATTTTCGTGACTCAACTTTGAGGTGCGATTGCATCAGCCCATGAGGTCAAAACAAGATCAATTGGTATTTATAACATGTTTTGTTTAATGCGCTATTGAAAGCAATTTCGTTCATTTATGTATCATTTATAGTTTTTAAGTTAAATTTTTCGTGATCAATGTTTTTCATGACCCTCACAAATTAAGCGCAGTACCCCGGTTTCGAAAGGAAAGACGTATTCTACGTCAAAAACTATTTTTTTAAAGGCATTAAATTTGTGATAACTTAAACTCTTAAGGTCCTTCAAACTATAAACATAATTTTGTATTTATGATTTTTAGAACTAGAAGTAAGACAACTTATATTTACTTGCAATAAGAACTTGTGAAGATGTGTACATCTGCTAAAAATTCATTTATTCAGTTCTTATGTATTTAAAATTATTATTTTGTTCCATTTATTATTTTTACCAAAGATGAAGAAAGATGGCTAGTAAATGGCTACATGTTTCTATGAGTTTTATTCAGTGAATTTAAAATGTAATGAATGTGACAATAAATTTTATAAGTTTACTGTTTCTTATTCATCTTCGGCATTTATAAAATATTGATTTCACACACACAATAATAAATACAAATTTAATATTAAAAATCCAGCACAGAACTTTTTCACACACTTAGAATTATGAAATTTGTCAAGAGTTATTTACTTGAACACTTTGATAAATTTAAAATCCATATATAGACACACGGGTGTAACTTGTTTAGTCTTTGAACCAGGTATGGTATGGTATGTATTTTAATTAACGTCACACTGAAGCAACACAACTTGCTATTAATTTTTGAATCAGAAATTTAAAATTGGGCAAAACAGCTAACTTCAAGTATATGGTTAAAAAGTTACCTTCCATCTTGTAAAGATTATATACATATAATTTTTCATGTTAATATTTTTATGCCTAACTGTCCTAAAATAAATTTGCATTTACGAAAATATAAGCAATTAAGGATCCATAATATAAATGAAAGCTTTTAGTGGTGACCATGGACTTGATTTGAGCACGCAACTTTATCTGTTTTCACTATTTTTATTTTATGCATCAGTAAAATATTTATTGAAGCAGTCATTTCCAAACATGTGCATTTATTTTTCAATTTATTCCAACTTGTGTTAACCTCATTAAATTTAAACAAAGAAGTTTGAATTATTTTCTGCTATTAAATCTTTTAGATAATTTCCCCAACATGTAATACAGGTTAAAGAAAAAATATATAATGTATTGAATTAATTATAGAACGTCAGGTTTAGGACAATTATACAAAATTTTAATTAGTGACGAAATACTTGTGAACATCCCCTACCCCCTTTGACATGTGCTCTTAATATACAATAGCAAAGGTAATAGTCGAGCGATAAATCAAATCGGTACTACTGGGCCTATCTCAACTGCGGGCTTGGTAAACTTGTGTGGAGGACCGTATCTGAACTACAGGCTGGTTAAACTGATTTGAACGGCCGGGTCTGATAAAAAAATATTTGGGGACTGTATCTGTATTGCGGACTAGGTAAAACTGTCCTGAGGGCTGTATCTGGATAGCGAACATGTCAAACCTTTCGGGTATATAGGGTCTACTGTCCTAATAAAAATATTTGGATGATCGTATATGGAATGTGGGCAGGATGAACCTATCCGAAGAGTCATATCTGAACTACTGTCCTGATAAAAATTTGGATGGCCGTATCGGGTATGCAGGCTGGGTCCAGGTCCGCATACCAGAAACGGTCCAAATCTGTCCTCAAGATCATAACTGAACTGCGGGTTGGTTAAACTGATCTAGAGGGCCCGGCCTGGTCTGCGGGCTTGATACAAATATATGGTGGGCCGTATCTAGACCTCGGGCCTGAGATCAATCTATTCACTACAACCTATTTATCTTAAGCGTACGGGTTTTTGTATACGTGCTAGTTAAACTTGATCCAAACGAGTATTTCAGCTATTATAAAACAACTCAAATAGCTAAAAACATTAAAAATAACACAAATTCAAGAAATATTCAGTAGTTTGGATATTCGCATCGCTAACAATGTTAAAACGTAACTCAAATTCAAGAAATATTCAGTATTAGACACATTCGCATCGCTGACTTTTAATAAAAAAATGTTATGTCGCCAAGAAGAGCGATAAAAACCAAATCTACCAACCAAGCTGAATTTTCGTGTAGCAGTCACTTGATTACTAGTGACATGTAGGTCCCACTCTTTGAAGCTCTTCTCAATAGCGATACTCAGTCTACTTATATTTCACGTCTATAGTATTGTAACTCCGTAGGTAAGTAGAGCCCATTGTGTTGCTCCAGTGTGACGTTGATTAATACCTAGGTAGGTAGGAAATTAATGTCACACTGGATCAACTTAACTATCCGAAAATAACACCTCATAATTCTGAACCACGGTCAGACTGGTTCTAAAGGCAAGCTTGACTTAGTTGACTTGGCAATTGCCAAGATTGAAGAGATATGAAGGCTGCTCTTTGAACTGGAGGGGGATAAACTCTAGGATAGCCTAGTGAATAAATCTAGACTTATAGCCTTCCTAGACCCAAACCTACCTTTCACAACTTTTACCTATTTGTAGGAACAAATTTTCTCAACTATAGAGATAATAAAATCCAAAGCAAGGGAATAAAGCAAGGGGACTGTTAAATTCTGTTTTACGTGTTGGGCCAGTTATCTTGTTATCGGCAATTAGCTAACTTAAATCTGCTAACTTCTATTTCGCGATATAGCAAACTCAGAAATATGTTATGATTTTATATTAGGCCGAGTTCATACTAAATTAGTTATTATTTTATCGCGTTCTATAAACAATCATATCCTTTTGTAAACATCATAATACTGGATTTACATTAGAGTAATTTTAAACAAGCATCAATCGCAATGTCTCACATTAACAATACAGAAAATCTTATGTATGATCTCCCCCTGTAGTCTGGCACAGATTGTCCGTTTTTCGCACCTTTCATCATAAAACCCCAATCCGTCTGTGCAGTCCGTGAAAAACTGTACTGTCCATGTACTACTGTATTGTGATCCCCACATGTGGGGTTTTAAAATTTTATTCCTGTTTCTTATTAATATATTTAAATAATCAATAATGGAGTAGGTTATATGAAAAAAGGTGAATTTGACATTTATGCAAAGCTGGTAACAGCTCCATTTTGATTTTAAAAACAAGATTAAAGAACCAATGCATTTAAATTTTTTTAACTAGTGTGTGTGAGCCCACATTCATTCTCAAGTTTTTCTGCAAACCTATGGAAGTGGAAAATCTACGACAAACCAAGATTCGAGGTGATGGTCGAACCCATTTACTTGAAATCGCCTTCGAATTCTCAATCCTTTTCGTGCTGCCATCTACTGTTTGAGTGTGGAAACCATTAGGGTGGATTGAACATATTTTATAAAAATTCCAAATTCCTGAATATGGAGAGTTGCTTTTTTTGTGTACTAGAAGAGACAGTGTGTTACATTTCGTCTGCATAAATCATCATCTTTAGCTGTTATATGGCCTTGAAACTTTTCTCTTTATTCCTGTTTAACACCTGGGAATTCCCCCTTTTTGATCCTTGATCAAGTTCATGCGTAAAAAACGTCTGTCGAAGCGATTAGAAAATGAAAAAAGTGTAAAAATTGTAGATAATAATTTTTATTATTATTCTTAAGAAGTAATTGAGGACTATTTTAATTATCACACCAGTTACTTCAGAGAAATTAAAAGAACTCGTAAGAGATAACGCCCTCTCTTCATTTCCTGATAACATTTTGAAATCATCTTTGTTCTTGTCTCTACTAGAAGCATTTTACTCAGAACTTATAATAACTTCCTCTAATCATTTTTTAATTGTCATTATTTTCTGATTCACAATCACTGCTCGTATCGAATAAAACTGGTGAGAGAAATATCACTTACAATTAGCTGGTACATTTGATGCATATTCATAACATTGTACTTCAAACACATTTTTCTCATTCATTACATAGACAAATTATAAAAAATGTAATTCTGAATCATTATATATTTTGTTATGATGTCTTAAGTTGCCATACTGATATGGAAATGTAAATGCAATCTACTACAAGAATAATAACACACACCAAACAAAAATTGAAGAATGAATGTGCCTGAAAAATAAGAGAAGAAATTAGAATTATTGTTTATCATCGTTTATGAATTAATTATAGTATATTATAAGATACCCCTTGTACTAACGTCTTAATAAAACATCATAAAAATTACACATAATTATAAAGTTAATCATTATAAGCATAGTTTGAAAATGGAAGTTTAATTTGAAATAAGACGGAAAATGAAAAATAGACACAATGGTTTTCTTGATCAAACCGATTTGATTCTCAAAGTTTAAACACTACGTTAGATTCCTCTCGGATATTTTAGTATAGTTTTGTCTAGTGAAGACCTGGCATTGACCTAACGAAAGGGAAGACTGGCTTGTGAAGTTGTCCCTGGAAATGTAGCCACCTATCGGCCTTAGGTATTTTAAAAATGTTAAAAATAAAATACATAATTTTAACCAGTAGATTGTTGTATATATTATTTGAATCAGGCAACATTTACTCAGAGAAGTAAATAGTTTTAGTTTTTTTAAGACAATGATTTCTCATTTTTTATTACATGTAACTTTTTATTTAATTCTAAATGGGCAAAAATTATCATAAATTAGATAGAGGAGCTTCATAGTAAAAGAAGCAAAAGACGATTAAAAATGTAACAGAACCATTTTTATTAGAGTCAGGCGGGGCACAAGTGCGAATTCAAATATTCAAAGTTCAAATTGAACCAATTACTCTACTCTGTCCAATAATTTTTAGTTTTCATATATTTACCACACATCCCAGACTTATATGTTTATATCAGATACTTATATGTTTACACACCTATTTGTTTAAACTTACCATTGATAATTTAAAAAATACTTTCCAATGCTATTTCTCTCTCGTGGGGTCAGATCAATAATTGGATTGAGAGTTTGACAAAGTTTAAAAAATATCAATTAAAAAATTACTGTTTACAAAATATATTTAAAAGTGCCTTTATACACGAAAAGTAACAAAGAAACCTTCTACAAACTGATATACTTCAGGTCTCAGCTTCAATGTAATGCCAAGAGAATCTGCGAACCATCTGTTTTCAGATCGGCTGCCTTGGATACTTTATAGGTTTTTCTAAGCTATAATTCGAATGCGATCCAACACCCACTTAAAAGACACCCTGAAGGAACACCCCACTTTAGTTACAAGATTTTAAATGCCAGTCTTTGCTCTGCAAAATCCTGAAAACGAACTAGCATAACGCCTGCACTGACATTTTAACTATACTTCTAATATTCAAGCCAATAGGCAGCTTAAGACGTTAACTTAAAATTTTACAGAATTATTTGTGCTTCCAAAGGCAATTTTTCCCCACTCAGGTTAAAAGAATAAAATTAGAAAATTTTGTTTTTGATCTACTCTAGGTGGTCACTTCACCCTATCTAAAAAGTCATGGAATCGTTGTTTTCACTGAATTGTGTAGTCTGATTTTCGAAATTTAAATGTTGCATTCATAAGAACCAAACTCTACAATGCAAAGGGAAGAAAGAAATTTATACGGAATATGTAAGGGGGGCTTCAATATGTAAGAAAACATTCAAAACATATTTTAAAGATAAAAAAGTATTTAAAAAACCGTAACGATTTGAAAGATAAAACGTAAAAATCCCCGCATCTATATTGTAAAATTTAATGCAAATGCAGGATGAGATTTTGTGGAGCAATTATTCGTTGCGTCATAGAAAAGGGTGCATTAGAGTATTTTTCAATTTACTGATGTATTATGAAAAACTCTTCGAATCAGTAAGTTGTCAGATGTAGAGTTAGAAACGTACGTGGCTAATATTTGACAGTTAATGAAACTCTAAATTAAAGGATGATCTGTAGAAGGGTGCAGAACTTATGAAATTAGTATGAAAGAAAGGGAATATGTACCAGAGCGTGTGCTGGTGTGTAATACAGTTAGAAAGATAAAGAGAAATTTTGTAGTAATTAAAATTTAATGATGATACATATGAACAAAAAGCTTTAAAGTACTTTTAAATAAGTGATAATATTAGTGAAGGGTTTTGAAGGTGTAATTAGTTTCTCCCTTCTATAAGAAATGCGAGTGTGTTATGTGTAAGAAACTTTCAGCTCAGTCATGAATTCCATTATGCGATACATCCTATTTCCCATTTTCAATGATAAGGAGTGACTGATATACGTTGGAAGTAGGTCAATTTAAGACAGAAGTGTCTAGAGCTCCAAGTTTCTTCGAGAGTACGGAAATACTTCCAAGAAGCAGTGGATGTTTGTCTTTAATCAGACTAAAATCATCCCTTCTCGCTACTATAGCAGACAAATGTTAAATATCTCTGAGACTTGGTTGTTCTCGGGGTTTTATGGCGCAAGAGCCATATTTGGCATTCTGCGCCAAACACATGACATACAATATCAAGTACATACACACACCATGAAATGTTTACTGACACAGAAGACAGAAATACACTTTGGGAGGAATGTACCTGACAGGAATTGAACCTTTATACGTATATAGGTGACGGATTCGCCCTTTTGCATCCCGTTGTCTAACCTAAATTCTGCTAATCCTTTTCCCAGCATGATTGATCACAACTATGAGATCTACAGGATTTTGTTATGGATTTGATCATAGCGAAACGCTACTCTCTTAATTGTTATATGGCACCTCTTCAGAACTCATAAGTAGTATTGCGAAAGCAATATTACAAGGCAAGATAAGGTAAGGTAGTTAATTAAATTCGCATTGGAGCAAGAAAACGGGTTATTAGCGACGATTCGAGATCAAACGCAAGGGAAAGATCTGAAGACAACAGCACGTAATTTTGAATCACGGTTAGATCACCTGAGCTGGCACACCACTCTCCAAACTTCCACACTACGCCAACGTGAGGACATTTGAGGCCACTATAGATTTAATATACACCACCCCGGTGTACACGAAGGTCTTTGGTTCGACCTAATTTCGAACTTGCAATCCTTCGGTTGCTAATCCGTTACTCTTCCAACTGGGCTAACGCGGTCTCATATTATAAGGAATAGATGAGAAAAATTGTATATGACTAGAGAATGTCATAATCTTTATTGACTTCCGTGTTATCATGCGTTTAAAATACTTGACGACGTTTTATCTAGCAATGAATCTCCGTACCAAATTCCATTGCATTTCTTTTCTCATGATGCCGTGAGGGCGGGTACCGTGGTGCCAAGTCTCCGAAAATGTGAAAACCTTTTGCAATGTAGAAGCCTGTTCTCTAAGTTCAAAAAATTATTTCTTTTACTGTGTTTATGATAAAGGTCAGCAACAATTGTATCTGAAAAGAAAGATTTTTACATTTATGTATGTCTAGGATATTTATTTGTACTTCATAAGGGCCTCATCTTAACTTGGTATTGGGGCTCGGAGTGCAGATGTGGTGGGGATTCTGATGTGAATCGCGTATGGTTTTGTAGAATATTTTTAAACTTGAGCTTCCATGTGGGTGGTCAATGTAAACTATTATTTGTAAAACTGGTTCTTTGGATGTTTGTTTTGTACAGAATTGACCAAGGCGACATTTGGTCTTGTCTGTTGGTGAATGTAGATAAACAAGACTGAGGTATGTTATAGCGTTTCTTAAGTGCGATGGGATACGTGTCTCATAAAGCGATTGTGGGCCGCGGCAGCCCAGTTGGTCGCAACTGGATGGTTAAGAGTTCGAAACTCGATCCAACTAAAAACCGTCGTGTACGGGGTATGTGCACGTTAAATCTGTCGTAGCCTCAAATACCCTCACGTTGGTGTAGTGTGGAAGTTTCGAGAGGGGTGCCAGCTCAGGTATTTACCTCGTTATCTAACTGGGCTTCAAAATTACGAGATGTCCTCGGATCTTTCCTATCGGGATTGATACCGGACCGTTCCCAATAGCCCGTTGTGTTGCTCCAGTGCGACGTAAAAATTCCCTTACCTACTAAGGAGATCGTTTAAATAGATGGCCGTGTAACACAGGAGTTTTACATGGAAAAAAATACAATTTCAATTTGCATTATAGCAGGGTCGGACTGTCTTTCAAATTTAAGAATGGAAAGCGTTTATTTCACACATTAATATTTACATAATTTTTTAGTTAAAATTTGTATTTATTTTTCATTTATTTTATAAGTTTTTAAAATTAATAATTATGATTATTACCATTTAATCAAGTTTCATTTAATCAGTTCTTATTTTCAGTTAAAATATATTATTTTTTTTCAATAAAGTAAATTATTGAAAATCATAAATGTTCGCAGTCTTCTGATGGATACGCACCTGAAACCTCAGTCAAATTGGTATGAGTTAAAATTTACTGGTATAAAATTGCTGGTTCAAAACTTTATTCGTGACATTGGAAAATATTAATTTGTGTGCAGAAATAGAACACCATGAATGTTTTACCGTTAATAGCGTCATATATTGCAGCATATTAGAGTTACACATCGGAATGAATTCAAATTAAAAACAGTATGAAAGGTGAGGAAAAAAGACATTCTTTATGATGGAACGGAGAGAAGACATTTCATGAGTCAGAGCTATAAAATTAAACACCGCGCTGAGTTCTCTCTCAAAACCGATTTTTCCACAGACATTAGCACATTCATTTTCTTTTTTCCTTTGAAATTCCTATAAAGCGAGCTTTCACAGGGGTAAAAAATGTCAGATATTTCTGACATCAACTTTGCGCTGTTTAAAGTTCATTGCCACTTTCCGCAGATAGACTTTAAGACACGAAAAATAACTGCCTGTGTACTATACTTACCTCTCATCCCTTATCAAAGAAATTATTCCTTATTTTTAAGAAAATAATTCTTCGTTATTCTGCAATTCCGAGTTTTTTATGTTGAAGAGTGCTATCAAAATAGAAAATGTTTTTGTGATTTTAACATGTAATGTCTAAGTCATTCACTATATAGTTTTGTTATTATATAGTTATGTTTTAGCAATTACTCATATCTTTTTGTTTTACTCTTTAATAATTTAAATGGACTTATATCAGAACTAAAAGTTGAAGAGTTAATCGAAAAGGAAAAATATTTAAAGTTAATTTTTTCATTTCACCTACAAAATTCTCATTCATGCCTCGGAAAACACATTTAAAACGAATTTCACCTTAAATTTTTTGTTGGGAGAAACAATAACCGAATTATTTAAAATATTTTCAATTTTAAAAGTATAGCACATTGAAGAAAGGTAGGAAAGGGGTATTTTTAAATTTTACATATGTGAAAGTAGTAATAGAAATTACTTTGTAGAATCTATATTACGTAAAATCTGGGACAGAGGTCACCATATCTAGGAACGGACTATCCATCTGGCAAGTGTCTAAATTATGTGAAATTACTATTATTACTATTTAGGTAAACACAAAAGAATATTGAATTACTAATATTAATCAATTTATTAATATAATTATTTTAAATTTTAACATTTCTATGTTGATTTTTGAGGTGAACTTAGCCACTATTACAAAATTTCACTCAAAAATAGTGGTGTTTTGCTGTTCTCCACCATGAGGTACTTTTTGGTAGACAAAGTTGCACTGTAATTCACACGTCCTGCAGAATTGGTGATTGGATATGCGGACAATGATTATGAACACGCGCACTTAAAAAAAGCAATCATGATGGCACATCTGACAGATACCAGATGGCGCTCGCAACAATAGACACATACTTCGCTGAATAGTCCCACGGTGAATCAGAAATTAATTTCGCACAGCTTGCTCCTGCCTATACCAACGTGCAAATTCTAAACTCTTTTTCTGTCGTTGTACCAAAGTGATAAACGAATCTTTCCACGTGCCTATGAGAATACATCTTTAGTTTTTCAAAGTTACAAACCAAATACGCTTTAGCAAGAGGGATTGAGCACCTCCTGCGATCACTGCATAGGATCATTCAAAGGGAAAGCAGTGTCCCCCGGTGTTTTAAGTAGTCATTGCAACTCTTGAGTTCTTGCCCGCGGATTAGTGGGGGCTAGTGTGCACGCTCGATCGTTCTTCTGAATGTGATGGATAAGCCATTCAACATCTGGAAAATCATGTTTTCAAAAGTTATAGGTTGGTTAGACACGTTTTAGTCTTGTATCAGTTCGTTGCTGTTCAGCTAAACTCAAATTTGCGGAGTAATGTGCATCTGACATCTCAGATCCTATTTGTGAGGGACGAATCAATACCCCCGCATAGGGGGCTTCGCGGGAAAATTGGGGTGGGAAAATTGAAAAGTGTTTATATTGTAATGTCAGTCTGTTTTATAAATTCAAAAAGTAATGTTTTGTGCTTATAACAATAAAGGTGAGCAGAAATTGTTCGTGGAAAGATTCAAAAGTTTCCAGACCAAAGGTATTTGTTTAAAAGAGATGTGCAAGTTTTTATTTTTCCGTATAATAACCCTTAATTTCGAAACATTTTTTTAGATCGGCAAATTGATTTACCTTTTTTCCCAGTGACAAGTCATACTTCACAAGCATTCTAGGCAAACCAGTTTATAGGTAGGTAGTTGAATTTACGTCACACTCTAGCAACACAACGGACTATTAGCTATCGTCCTGGATCAATTCCGAAGGGAAATAATCGAGGACAATACCTTGTAATTTTGAATCACGGTGAGATAATGAGGTCAACACATGAGATGGCACCCCACTCTTCAAACTTCCACATGTGAGAATATTTTAGGCCACGACGAATTTAACGTGCACCAGCCCCCACATACACGTCGGTGTTTGGTTGGATCTAGTTTCGAATTAGCAACCCTCCGGCTGCTAACCAGCGACTCTACCTCTTCGGCCCCCAACTCGTTTATAGAGAAGTCACACATTCACTCCAGACCGACATACATCTACGCCTTATCCCGGATTTGAACTTGGAACCATTCGATTCAGAAGCCAACTCTCTGATCCCTAGACCGATGGTCAGCTAATTAGCTTTCCTATACCTCTGAAAAGCAATCTGAATTTTCTGTCCTTAAATTAAATTTATCAGAAACCGAGAATCGGTACTAGGATGTAGATGCAAGGGGCCTGCACAAGAGTCATAACATTCGGGTGATGGACTGTCATTTTTATTTACATTTGAGTAATCTGAGCCAAGCTAAAAATATTATTTTAGAAACTAAATTCTTCGTTTTTGATAAATGGATATTAGAATCTAATTTATTTTGATTTAAAACTCATTTTTATATTACAAAGAGTACCGACTATATATTTATTGCATTAAAGAGAAAAACAGACAATGAAAATTGAATTCAGAATTATAAATGCTTATTTGGTGAATTCCATCACACACACAATCGGTTCAACCAGAATCTCACGTTATTTCAATTCTAAATCAAATGGAAGTACGTATCAAAGAAATAACTTAAAACCAGAAATAAGTGGTATCTAATTTTTCATTTATTTGCATAATGGATTGTCAGAATTTTTTTCTATTCCTGAGAGACCTTGATCTATATATATTCCTATGAATTAATTTTATTGGTCATGCGTGTTTACCTCTATTTCGTATTCTTTCTTACCGAGTAATTGTATTTAGACTTCAATTATTTTTGAAGTGATTTCATACACAATAAAGACAAAGAAAGTAATAATTTGATATGGTATGAAACAGTAGGATCGTAAAATCTGAAATCAAATTTTAAATTCAAGATGCGGAATGCAATTTCACTTTTTCAAAATAAAGAGGCAGCAATCTAAGTGACGTGCGATTATGTAGAAAGGAAGGATTCAACATTCTATTACTTACATTGACTACTAATCGAATTCTTTTTTAAGGTAGGCAGTTGAATTAACGCCGCACTGGAGCAACACAACGGGTTATTGGCAACGGTCCGGGATCAATCCCGAAGTCTTTTTAAAGAACTACAAGAGGTTTTTTTTTATTGAACAAAAGCAAACTTCCCGTGCACCACAGAAGTACAACACGGGGCTTACAGAAGTAAGTTGATTTAACAAAGAAACAGTGGAAAACAATTTAACTAAAATTACAAGATTTTATGAACTTGACAAATGAGTAGAAAAGCAGATTAGATTTTACAAAAACACTGAGTTTCACTGGCCATGTTTTACCTAATTTTCTCAAATCATTTTGCAGGCACATTCTTGAAGTTTTAAATACAGGACAACTAAAAAGCAAATGCTCTACATCTTGTGGCTGCTTTTTAAAAACTATTAACAACATCCTGTTGATAACGTATTTTGTCTAGCATTTCACATCATACATAGGTTGTCAAGTACAGGAGACTACACTCATTTATAATAAGCAGAATTGTTTTCTGTTCACAAGGCAAATAATCTTTGATATTATTTTGAGTTATTTTGTCAAATAAATATCAAGGAATAGAATTAATAAGTGAGAAAAAAATTTGTCAATAAGACATTTATTGGATGACTATACGTAGGAACGGGACGGTACCGTTTTTTTATCCCCTGCCGTCCCGTTGTTTTAATAAAAATGCCAATGCCAAAATACAAATATCAGTAATTTGTATAACCATGGAGCGCGGCATCATATAGGAAACATTCATTATCATTACTTGAAGGAATCGAATCTGCGCAGCTTACAACTCGCAGGCTGCTGACACAGTGGAGAGCCATAGTGGCTCTTCAAATCTTCAGTGATTATGGTAGATCCGACAGTTTATCCAGACACAGTATGGCCTGATCCTAGGAGGATCGGTTTCGGAATCCATGGTGCTAAAAGCCATGCAAGTATTTTCATCTTGATATGTTGATGATAATTATTAATTATTTGATCGTATCTACTGACTTTAAAATTCTATTTGGTATTCGTCAAATTAACTCTGAAATTCTAAAAACATAATTTTGCAATTTAAATTTTCTATTGATGTAGAAAATCTTTCAGTGTTCATGCTTTAATTGAATCGTGAATTATTTAACAGATAATCTTTCCCCAAAATAAAAATTGTATAATTCTTTCACTTTGACAGTGCCAAATAATTTCCTCACTCGTACTCTAGGTATAATTTTCATAAGAATTCAATTATCACTCAAAAAAGATGAATTGAATTTCTTGGGAATATCATACCTTTTACATCATACATACCAAACCAGTATTTTATGGTTCGCAATAAAGTGTTTGTATAGCAGCTTATATATTATTCCATTGAAAAATCACAAACAAATGCGGTCTTGCGATAGTTTGTTGACAGTGGACTCAAAATTGCACAAAAAGATTCAAAGCAAATTTTAATTTATAATTTGTAACTAAACAACAAAATAGGTTTTTCTACGCTTCATATATTTATTTTCTGAATTCTTAAACTTTCAAAATGAATTTTCAACACCTCATCTTTTCACAGGTAAGCAAATATTCGACTGTGTCGAGAATTATTTAACTCTAAAATAAGATTGGAATGAGAGATATTCACTCAATTACATCCTAAGTACTTTCTTTGAAGGAACTTTGCGAAAAAATATTTTTTAAATAAACTCATTCCAAGAAAACTTTTTCAAGCCATTTTTCAGTTTACTCTTTAATTTCAATACAACAGGAAAAAAGGAACTCATTTTCTGGCAAAAATTTGCCAGCGAAGAATTAAACAAATGAAGATCTTGCATCACCGCTTGCCGCACATGTTTCAAGTCGCCGAACAGTCTGCCGCAACCCATATTTCCTGAGACTGCATCCGATACCTTGTTTGGCGCGCTTATCGCCATTTCCTGAAATTAAAAAAAAATGACCTATTGAGGGTGATTTTAAATGGGAGAGTTCATCAGCCGATTATGTGGATAAAAGGTTTTTTATTTGCACTCAGAGGAGACAACAATCCTTAAGTTATTTGCGTAATGTGCCATCAGTGAAAATCTGTTGAATCTGTCAACGCTGATGCATTTTTATCACCTCCAAAAAGATAAATCAATGGTAATGTCTCTGTTTCCTATAATAATGACATGCACATCTTCAAATGAATTAATCAGCAAATTAAAAACAATATACGAAAACACTAGCAAAAGTGGATCATTGTATCCGATATGCTTTTATCGTCGGCTTACAAGTGAAACACAAAGCCAAATATTTCAAAATGTTTTAGCTTTTTCTAGACCAAAATGTGGTGATCTTAAGACTGGTGGAATATATATTCACTAACTCATTTTCCTTTGCATGAAGATTAGATTTCTTAAGAAACGTAATGAACGTCTATGTTTTAGTGAATTTAACACAGTGAGAATATTTTTCTCTTCGTTTTCTCAGAACTATATATTTTACTTGTGTGTTCCATTCGTAAGCCGACTCTATTTTGATTTTGAGATCGCCAAGTAATTTTTCATGCTCACTGTTTTCTGAAATTGCTTAGCTTTTTAATGCTCAGTCTGGTTGTTAGCTTGATTGAGAAACTAATTTGCTTAATCCAATGGTCTACAGCAGATGATAGATGTAATGCTACCATACACGAACATCACGACTTTCACAACTTCACTACAGGACCCAGCGACTTCCGGGAGAAGGTAGTCGAGTCACGTGGGTTTGAACGAGTCTATTATTTATATTAAAGAACTGGTGATAAGGTAAGGAAGGTGGAAATATTTTCCACAACTGGCGTCTTTAGCGCCGATTCTGATTTTAAGTTTATCGTTTGATTCCGAAAGCTGCATCCTCGTCACCCAACCGAGGTTCAAAATTACGTGGTGGTGTTCTCGGATCTTTCCCTTCGCGATTGATCCCGGACCGTCGCCCGTTGTGTTGCTCCAGTGGACGCTAATAATTACCAAAAGCGGCAGCGAACGAGTGGAAGGGGGAAATCTTTCACGGCAATCACCATTCATGTTTTTAAGTATGGCAGTCTTCTAACTATATTGTACACCTTTCCAAAAGTCGACTGATCCAAGGTCGACTGCTTTATCATCGGAGTATTCTCATAATACTAGGTAAAATTATGGGTTCCAGTAAATAGTCCCTCCTGTAATACCTATCCACATTCTCAATGTTTGAATTCACAAGTATCTCGAACCTTCAATAAATGTGACTTCAAAGATTAAAAATTTCGAGCATATTGTCATTCGGTAGATAGTTCAATTAACGTCGCACTGGAGCAACACAAAGGGCTATTGCGACGGTCCGGGATCAATCCCGAAGGGAAAGATGCAAGAACAACGCCTCGTCATTTTGAACCACGGTCAGATGATGAGGTCAAGACTTGAGCTGGCAACCTACTCCTAACTTCCACAATACGCCAACGTGAGGACATTTGAGGGCACGACAGATTTAACGTGCACCAGACCCCATGTACACGACGGTCTTTGGCTGGACAGAGTTTCGAATTCGCAATCCTATGGTTGCTAATCCGTTGCTCTTCCAACTGGGCTACCGCGGCCCCCAATCGCATAGGGTTAAGATCCGTATTGTTCTTAGGAATTTGAAGGCCGCGGTAGCCCGGTTGGGAAAGTAACGGACTAACAACCGGAGGGTTGTGAGTTCGAATCCAGCCAAAGACCGTCGTGTACAAAGGGGGCTCCGTCGTGGCCTCAAATGTCCTCACGTTGGCGTGGTGTGGAAGTTTGAAGAGTGGGGTGCCAGCTCAGGTGTTGCCTCGCCATCAGACCATGATTCAAAATTACGTGGTGTCCTTGGATCTTTCCCTTTGAGATTGATCCCGGACCGTCGCCAATAGCCCTTTGTGTTGCTCCAGTGTTAATTAAAATAACTACCTCTTCGGAATTTGAATATCTTTGTAGAATTCCGTCAGCTTTTTTGAAAATTCCCTGATTTTGATTTCCATGTTTTCCTTAAAAGTAAAATCTAGTTATTTAGAGTTAAAATTTGTTAATAGTTAAAATAGTTTAAAAATAGTTAAAATTTGAGTTGACACTTTTTTCGAGTAGAGGTATACAATTTTCCTTTACACACATCTTATACAGTTTTATCATTATAACTATAATGAAAATACAAGAAATCTCACCATATCGGTTAACATTAGCATTGTGGTGTAGAAGGAATTTAATGATTAATTTTCGAAGGGATAACTTTTATTCAGATGATTACGAGAAACGTTTTCTAATAGATTAGTTTTTTGTAAATTCATAAAACAGTTTTACAATCTTAAAAATTTTCAAAAGGAAGTCTGGGGAACTACTAACAAAATATCTAACACCGATTAAGACATTTTAGTTTCATTTACAATTATGTCAAATAACAAACGGTGTTGGTTTTGAAATAGGAAGACTTATACATAGTACGCGCGCACGTGCATCCTGTACAAGTCTTAGATTAGTAGATGAACTAAGAAAAAAATCTTGAGGTGATCACAAATAATTCTATGGAATTTTTGTGTTAAAAAGTAAATTGATTCTCTTACAACAATCGAAAAATCTCGCACTCTAGGAAATACGCGATTCTCTGGTGCTTGTTTCAAAGTTTATTTTAGATTAAAATACATTTAATAGAAATGTTTATGAATACTCAGAAAGAATTGAATAACCAACAAGAACTAAACCTAGCAGCGGATCCAAAGTGCATTACTTATTGTTAACCTTTTTCATTCTTCAATCCTCTTAAGTTTCATTTTATGTTGGCGTGGTGTGGAAGTTTGGTAGGTAGGTACTTTAATTAACGTCACACTGGAGCAACACAACGGGCTATTGGTGTGGAAGTTTGGAGAGTGGGGTGTCAGTTCAGGTGTTGTTCTCATCTGAACGTGGTTCAAAATAACGAGGCGTTGTCCTTGGATCGTTCCCTTGGGGATTGATCCCGGATAGTCGCCAATAACCCATTATGTTGCTCCAGTACGACGTTAACTACCTACCTACCTTTAACAGTCACCTTTTGCTTCGGTATTTTTTGATTGGCTAGTTGTTTTGAATTTGATGGTGCAGATGGGGGGTATTTTAATTAACGTCACACTGGAGCAACACAACGGGCTATTGGTGACGGTCCGGGATCAATCCCAAAGGGAAAGATCCGAGGACAACACCACGTAATTTTGAACCACGGTCAGATGACGAGGCAACATCTGAGCTGGTACCCCACTCTCCAAACTTCTACACCACGCCATTTGAGGCACGATAGATTTAACGTGTACCAGCCACCACGTACCAGACTGTCTTGGTCGGATCGAGTCTCGAACTCGCAATCCTCTGGAAGCTAATCCGCGACTCTACCATCTGGGCTACCGCGACCTCTATTGAATCAGGAAATCCGAGTCGATCTGGAATATTTTAAAAATATTTTTACATGATCTATCCAATTTGTAGATCAGAAAGTCAATGGAAAGATAAATAGTAAAATTTAGTTTTGATGTATGATTCGAATTTAATTTAACTTTTTCAAAGGGGCAAAATGTTAAGGCTTTTAATAAACATTGATAAAATAATTTCAGTGTCATGGCGGTGCTTTTAAAATATTTTAAAGCTTTTAAAACTTTACTGAATACTCAGAATTAGTAGAGCCTCCAATTTTTGGATGTTTATTATCAATACCAACACCCTCCACAGGTTCGAACTAAAAGATTCCAATCTGTGTTCCTGTGGGGTGGTGGTAGGGGACGCAGATCATTATCTCTTCGACTGCCTGCACACGGGCACACCACATCACAAAACCTACCGAACTTAAGGTGTATGTATACACTAGAACACATTTTTTTTAAATTTTGACTTTAAAAATTCAGTTTTTTCACAGTAGGTCATTGATTTGTGCTTAAACTCATTTTAGTGTGAAAAATTCTGATTAAGCTACTCATTAATTATATAATTTAGATATAATTAGTTAATTAGCATGTTTTTTGAACAGTGATATCTCAAATTCTAATGTGTTCAGAAAGACAATTTCTGTTGAAAATCGTTCCTATTATTCTTCATGTTTTGACCCTCCATCAAGTTGCTAGAGGGAATACGTTCTGTTTTACAATTTTTTTTCCACGAAGGAAATCTAAAAAAATCAAGATTTTTTCAGGAATTTCAACATTTAAAAATCAACTAAAAATTCATTTCTTAACCAATAACTTCTACTGAGGGTCAAAACATCCATTGTATTACATAGATTATAATGACACAAAAGTAATTATAATAGATCAATTCATTATTGAGTTATCACTGTTTGAAAGAAGCATCCTATTCTAAAAATATAGTTCTTTAGAAATCGAGTTTAAAGTTTTGGAAACCTGTTTGTCTATGGTGACAGTACCTATCCCAAACCCTGGTAACTTGAAAACTATTTCGAATATTTACAGGATCTTGGTATCGTTTGAAAGCTAAGGGGTTGGACAATATTTTGAATTATTAAAAAATTGATCGATATTTTGGCCAATTTTCGTGATTTCTAGTGTATACATATACCTTAATTCATCTAAGTGGTGTGTCAACATATTAAATAATAAAATATCAACTAATAAAATTAGATTAAGTGTGCTGGCGGCCGGGGAGGTGACTGCGAACTCGCCCCCCAGTAATTAGATCCCATGCCCTTACCCTGGACCCATGACTCTCCCGGGTTTAGTAGTGGGTTTAGGACTAGGTCCGACCCAATTTTAATTCTTATTTTTAATCTTGGATCTTAAATTTTTAACTTTTTGGACTTTTAACTTTTTAGACTTAAAATTTTTGGAATTTTATATTTGTAAATTTTGAATTGTTATAGTGTATTCGAATTCTCATTGTGTACGATGTCCGGCATCATGTAAATATCATTAGTTCACCTCATTGTTTTTAATGTATTTTTGTATGTTTTATTTTGGTGTCCTTTTAATGTGCTGTATATTTAGTTGGGAAATGTTTGCCCATAAACGACCCTGTAAACCGGCGGTGTGTCGGTCGTCCATTTTTATGTTTTATGTTGGGCCCTGTTGGCCCATGTATTTTTATTTTTCTCCATTAATAAATGCTGGTCTGTTGGTGCGGGTTTCCCGCTGTTCCTTTTTCGTGCACTGTCTGGAAGTCTTCCCCTCCTCCGAAGAAAAACTCTAAACCTTTCGGTGAGTTGGGAGGAGGTGGGTCTAGAATATCAATACCAAATAACATAAATACCATTTATATGTTGTTTAGAATTGGATTTTCAGAGATTTTTGTGAAAAAAAAAGCAACAATTGATTTTTTAAAATATTGCTTTTGTTTAACGAAAAAATTCCTTATAAACAATAGGAATGCGAAGTGGTTGGTTTTGGGGGGTTTTATGGCGCAAGGGCCATATTTGGCCATGCTGCGCCAGACACAAGATATACAACACCAAGTAATAGACAGACGCACACGTAATGAAAGTTTTACACAGAAGTGAGAAATACACCCAGGGTGGAATGCACCTGACAGGAATCGAACCTGCGCCGCCTACAACTCGAAGGTTGCTAGCGCAGTGGGCAGAATGCGAAATGAAACAAAAAGGATGAAATAAAAGGTAGGTAAGTATTTTAATTAACGTCACACTGGAGCAACACAACGGGTTATTGGTGACGGTCCGGGATCAATCCCAAAGGGAAAGATCCGAGGACAACACCATGTAATTTTGAACCACGGTCAGATGACGAGGCAACACCTGAGCTGAAATAAAAGGTATTGGTATTGGTATTTTCAATTAACGTCACACTGGAGCAACACAATGGGCTATTGGTGACGGTCCGGGATGAATCCCAGAGGGAAAGATCCGAGGACAACACCACGTAATTTTGAACCACGGTCAGATGACGAGGCAACACCTGAGCTGGCACCCCACTCTCCAAACTTCCACAACACGCCAACGTGAGGACATTTGAGGCCACGACAGATTTAACGTGCACCAGCCCCCTTTGTACACGACGGTGTTTGGCTGGATTCGAACTCGCAACCCTTCGGTTGCGAGTCCGTTACTCTTCCAACCGGGCCACCGCGGCCCTGAAATAAAAGGAAAACTGATTATTTGGTTAATTCATTTGCAGTTTTCGCAAGTTGAAACTCATTTTTCAAAACCTATCGTTCATTTATGAAGTATGAAGAAATTTTAATCAACTTTTGTTTATCTGAACCTTAGAACTGTCCAGTTCATTATATTCTTTTTGAGATCATATTGCATCTTCTCGACGAAAGTATAACAAATCAAAATGGAGATTTAATCTTTTTAACACTCTGGGGAGTTCACAAGCGTAATTCCATCATGCAACCTTCACTGTTGACTTCAAAGGGGACTGGTGCACGTTAAATCTGTCGTGGCCTCAAATGTCCTCACATTGGCGTGGTGTGGAAGTTAGAGTGGGGTGCCAGCTCAGGTGATGTCTTCGTCATCTGACCCCTTCGGGTTTGATCCCGGACCGTCACCAATAGCCCATTGTGTTGCTCCAGTGTGACGTTAATTGAAATTCCCCCCCCCCCAGATTACGGGGTCGCATCTGAGTTTGTACCCCACTTTCCAAACTTCCACACCATGCCAACGTGAGGGCATTTGAGACCACGACATATTTAACGTGCACCAGCCCCCTTTGTACACGACGGTCTTTGGTTGAATTCGAACTTGTTAAACTAATCCGTTACTCTTCCAACCGGGCTACCGCTGCCTCTGGAGCAACACACGGAATTTTTATTGAAGTGCTGAAATCGTATTCGAAAAAACAAGCCAAGTGCATTACGTCCAGAATGCGTACAGGAGACACGATCGCCGCAGAAATAGTCATTTATATTTAATTGACAGAAAATACCTCATTTCATTAAATACAAATGTAGGTAGGTATTTTAATTAACGTCACACTGGAACAACACAACGGGCTATTGGTCACGGTCCGGGATCAATCCCGAAGAGAAAGATCAAGGACAACGCCATTAAACCACGGTCCGAAGACATTAGAAATTTTAAATCATGTGGAAAAAGCGAATAATTTCCTTTATAAAATACCCAATCAAAAAGTTTTGTCTGCTTTAAAGATTTATTTAAAGATTTTCGAGTTTCAAAAGAAAAGGTTCCTTCAAAATCTGTGTTGCCTCGTCATCTGACCGTGGTTCAAAATTACGTGGTGATGTCCTCGGATCTTTCCCTTTGGGATTGATCCCGGACCGTCACCAATAGCCCGTTGTGTTGCTCCAGTGTGACGTTAATTGAAATACCCCCTTCAAAATCAATTGATTGGATTTTTATCAATTGAATGTATTTTTCAAATTAGGTTTTACTTTGGCAGAGTGCGTTTAGAAGCAGTGCTCATGAACATTAAATTGTACAGAATTTATATTAAATTTAAGAAAGACATCCTTCTCATAAAGCCGGACCGTCACTAATAGCCCATTGTGTTGCTGCAGTGTGACGTTAATTAAATATCTTCGTACCTACCTTCACATAAAAATCAGTTAATATTTATAAATTCTCAATTTTTTTTATTTCATGAAATTACTTTTTTATTCGAAGAACACCTGAAAAAATTTGTTGTATGAAGAACACAATTCTTGTTGAAGCAAACGAGAGCATAAATTATTCCAGTGGGTTTTAGAACTAAAGTACTTTTTTGAATAATCGACTTTCGTGTACAGTGTATGCTAGAAAATTTTCATCTCAATGTTAAAAAAATATTTTAACTAAGCTTTGCGATTTTCCGAAAAACTTCCGAATATTCATCAGTCACAAAGACCTTAGAAGGTCAAGTCAATCATGTAACTGCACATAACATTTTCATAAGATGAGAATAATGAGAAAATTTTTCAGTTTTGGGTTTCGTTGAACTCAATTATGTAAGATGGCGGAAGCTGAACCGAAAAAAAATTATAGGAAGCAAAATGCAATTGTGTATACGCCACAACAAAACTAGAAACTACCTCAACGCAACAATCGCCAAACGGCGTCGTAAACCAGTTTTGGCGAAAACGTGCAGAACGCATCAGTTGTCTCTCCTGTTACTACTCGAGATGATATTCCTCCCGCGGTATAGGATGAGCATAAACAACAGCGGTAACGTCACTGAGAAAGGGTTTCCCCGTTTCAACATATTTTCCCCAATTTCGCATTTATAATTTTTATATGATTTTTTATGAAGTGAAGTTCAGCTGTCAGACCTAGCAAATTAATTGTGACCGCATTTTTTTATACAGAGCACGATTTATATTGCAATTTTCAACATAAATAATTTTTTTCTTTTGCTGACTACATAATGATCGTTTGTCATTTCCCCACTCAAGCGAAGTGAAAAGTGAAAATCTACTGCTGTTGTAGCTGTCTAGAAAAGAGTTTTTCTCTATTTTGTTGTAATCGACCTTCCTTCGTGGACTATGTTCCAGTTCAACGTCCATAATGCGTAACGGATACATCTTGAGCCTTCTGGCCCTATTGGGGGTGCTTGGAGGCAAAGGAATTCTTGGCACAAGTTCTCAAAACTTACACATTCTACTGAGGCACCCTCACTATGCGGAGGGACATCAACATTCACTTCAGAACCACTTACAGGTAAGTGAAAAATGTTCGACAATTCGAACTTTTACTTTTTTTATCGTATTTTGACGAACATTTTATAATGCAAAATACTCCAGAAGATATATTACTCCATTAACGTTCTTAGTATATCTAGTTGACTATTGAATAACGAATATCTGGGTTCATTTTCAAATAGCTATTTTATAGCTTACTACTTATACAATTTATTTGTTCGATTTTCCTGATTCTTATATTCATTTCTAAATAATTTTGAAAAGCCCTATATAAATTTAAATATATTTGGATCCAATTCTTAATATATGAATACTTTAAGTTGTGATTTAAATATAAAAATATGGTATTAATTTCAAATTTAAATTTCCTTTGTGGTTCGAGAACAAATAGACCGGTTAATCGGAAATTCAGCGATACTCTTGATTATGATTGTTTAATTTGTAGTTCAAAGGAAAATTTTGGTTGCATTTTGTAGGTTAAATGAAAAAACTGATTTGCTTTTAACAATCGCGTTTTACATATCAATTTGTTATTAAAACAATCTCGTATTGCATATCAATTTGTTATTAAAACAATCTCGTATTGCATATCAATTTGTTATTAAAACATAACCTCGTATTGCATTTCAATTTGTGGTTTATTCTTGGATAATAAATTTTTTCTATTACTGAAAATAACCCTTTTTGGAACTCAAGACTTGGGAATTCAAATCAAATACTTGATAGACGTTTGTGACCAACTTCGCAAATTGACTGATAAGTATTGATTGAGTTTACACAATTTTCAACTTGTTTGTTTGATGTCAGGTATCCACTTAATTCCGTAAAATTTTTGTATTCTGAAAATATCGATTCTAAACTTAGCTTAAAAAGTGCAATTTCGTCACCTTATTAATATATGCGAAAATTTCTTACCGCCTGGATATCAGGGAAATGTATTGGAATTCCGACTGGATATACTAAAATCGGTCTGTTTGGAATGCGGCACGTAGATTGGCCATTGACTCGGTTGGTTGGGTTTTATGGTGCAAGCGCCATATTTAGCCATGCTACACCAAACACAAGACATGCAACTTCAAGCAATGGATATTCACACAAAAAAGGGGCCGCGGTAGCCCAGTTGGAAGAGTGGCGGATTAGCAACCGGAGGGTTAAGTTCGAAACTCGATCCAACCAAAAACAGTGTTTGTGGGGACTGGTGCCCGTTAAATCTATCGAGGTCTCAAATGTCCTCACGTTGGCGTGGTGTAGAAGTTTGGAGTGGGGTACCAGCTCAGATGTGACCTCACATCTGACCGTGGATCAAAATGACATGGTGTCAGATTGGATTGATCCCGGTCCGCCGCCAATAGCCCGTTGTGTTGCTCCAGTGCGACGTTAATTAACTTCCTACCTACCTAGACTATTCGATGTTTCCGATACGCATTTACAAACGAACGAGTGAATTGGTAGCAAGAACTTAAATTAAACCTTTCGCTTTTATGGTACTTTCTCTAATGGCAAAGGACCGTCCTGGCGTAATTGATTTGCCCACTGCACTAACAGCCTGCGAGCTGTAGGCGGCACAGGTTTGATTCCTGTCTACCCTGGTTTTTTTTCTTCCTGTTTCTTCTGTGCCAGAAAAACTTGCCTGTATGCCCATCTCAATAACTGGTGTTATTGGGGGCCTGGCAACGTCGATAGTAACGTCTGATCCCTCAGATGACATTTAGTGACTTATAAGTGGTGGAACCGGCGGATCAGGGATGGTAGTTGGCAGTTGTAAATTAACATCGCACTGGAGCAACCCAACGGACTATTGGCGACGGTCGGGATCAATCCGGAAGGGAAAGATCTGAGAATACTTGGTAACTTTGAACCACGTTCAGATAACGAGGTCAAAATCTGAGCTGGCACACAC
Organism: Meta bourneti; assembly: GCA_933210815.1. Classification (NCBI taxonomy): domain Eukaryota; kingdom Metazoa; phylum Arthropoda; class Arachnida; order Araneae; family Tetragnathidae; genus Meta; species Meta bourneti. Next base: position 47,062,964 of record OW119929.1, on the reverse strand, counting down.
ACCACTCCATACAACCACACCACGCCAACATGAGGACATTTGAGGCCAAGACAAATTTAATGTGAACCAGTCAGTGTACACGACGGTCTTTGGTTGGTCCGAGTTTCGAACTCGCAACCCTCGGTTGCTAATCCGTTACTCTTCCAACTGGGTTACCGCGACCCCGTATCATTTTGTGCTGTGCTCAGTGGGAATGCTTTCGTTTTCAATACTTCTGAACCAAAGGTGGTGTTAAACGGTGGCTCAATGGGTACGCCCACTGTGTTAACAACCTGTGAGTTGTAGGCGGTGCAGGTTCGGTTCCTCTCTGGGTGTGTTTCTCCCGTATGTCAGTAAAACTTTTCTTGTGAAAATATGTCCATTTATTTGACTTTATATGCATAGCCCGTTGCGTTGCTCCAGTGCGACGTTAATTAATTACCATTATCATTGACTTTTATGTCGAAACTCAACCCAACCAGCCAGCCAACTGGTTAGCAATTGAACATTGATTTTGGTATGTAATTGATTTTAACATTGTGAACTAGTGGAATTGGAAAAATTACAATAAATTACCAACACTGCGTGTTCTGTTCACAATCTTAGACATAAGACAGGGTCATACGTAGTTTTATTTTTAAACATAGAGGATGAATCATCCGATTTCTTCCGTTGAGAAAGCAAAATGCAAATAAAGGAAACTTAGGTTTAGTTTTGCTTTACGTTTTTTCTACTCTACAGTAAAACGTAGGACTACAAGAAATTTTAGTTTTACCCGAATTCCTCCGAACTTAGACTTAAAAAAGTTTCCTTCAATATGCGTGCAAAGAATTCGGTTTGAGCCCGTATATCTACCCGGATGTTAAAAGAATCGCCACCCGCAAACTAAAAAATGTTGTTTGTGAGGGATTTCTGACTTATACGCTGTCACACTTGCTGATCCACGAGACCGTTGATGACTAAAATGATGACTTTTAATTTTATTTTTCTTTTGCATTTAGTACAGTGATTATCAACGTGGATTGTGCACCCCTGTGGGAAAAATTAAGTAGTGGTTGATCGAATTATCAGGGTTGTTATTTTAGGTTGGTTTTGGGTTTTTATGGCGTAAGGGCCATATATTTGGCCAGTCACAAAGCAGACAATACCAAGTAATTGTTAAAAGAAAGGATGAAGAGAAGAAAGATCACTTGGGCATCTTGGGGTCGCGACCCCCATGCTTATCAGAGGCAGTAAACCCCATGGGAAAAGAATAGATCACTAGGGTACCTCGTGTTCTCGGAGCACACCATATACACTTAAAGGTGTGCTCCGAGGTGATTCAAATTATTAGAGACGCACAATGCAGAAATGCATTTTCTGAGTTTTGGGTAAAAAATGGATAGCGGCTATTAGAGGGATTTTCAGTGCAAACTAACCATACGACCTCGAAGATTTTACTTTTGCTGTCCAAACTCTGTCGCATAATACATATCGGGGTTACCTTAAAATGCAGTTTATCGTTTTGGCAACGTTCGGTATTTAATGTAATTGGTATTGACCAATCAACTATTCCATATCAATTCGGAATATATTTGTAATTTTTGCTCTCGATAAACTGAAATCGTCGAAAACAAGTCAAACGACGTAACGTTCGGAGAAACGTTTCGGCGCAGAAATACACTGCTGGCCACCCAAATTGCAACACCAAGAAAGACAAGAGATATCACAACAAAATTTATTTTGTAGATAACATGTTGACCAAGTATCAAATGATTAAATTTATAGACTTCTGTGAAGTGTGGTTCCTGCCAAAATCAGTAGCCAGAGTAGCCGCCATTGTTGGAGATCACCGCTGCCACACGCCTCGGCATTGATTCAAAGAGACTTTGGATGTGTTCTTGGGGTACAGCAGACCAAGCAGCTTCCACACGTTGCCAAAGTTGATCTGGTGTGGCAGCTGGGGATGTATTCTGGGTCAATCGTTGAGCAACCATGGACCACATGTTTTCTATCGGCGAAAGATCCGGAGAGCGAGCTGGCCAGGGAATCAATTCAATCTGGCGATTGACGAAGAACCCTTGGACAATGCGTGCCACGTGTGGTCGCGCATTATCCTGTTGAAATATGGCTGTGGGCTAGCCCTGAAGGTAAGGAAGGACAACTGGCTCCAACACCTCGAGATGTAGCGCTGGCTGTTTAAAGTACCGGCAATGCGTACTAGAGGAGTGCGAGAGTGATATCCAATACCGCCCCATACCATAATACCCGGTGCAGGACCAGTGTGGCGGTGTATAACGCGGCTGTTCAGCATCCTCTCTCCACAGTGTCTCCAGACTCGAATCCGACCATCGTGGTGTTGCAGACAGAAACGTGACTCGTCAGTAAAGACAATTTCATTCCATTCTGCCGTCCACATCCTTCTTTCATCGCACCATTGGCGGCGGAAACGTCTGTGGTTCTGCGTCAAGGGTAGACCAAGCAATGGACGTCTTGCGGACAGACCACTCTGCTGTAAACGGCGTCGAATGGTACGCGCAGACACTGGATGATGCGGTACAGACTGAATGTGCTGTGCTATGGTTCGTGATGTGGCTGAGCGATCCGTCACTGCCATACGCACAATATGCCTGTCATCACGTGAAGTGGTGCACTGAGGTGGATGCGATCGAACACGTCGGTCCGTCGTACCCTCCTGCATCCAACGATCACATATCCGCATTACAGTTATTTGGTTTCGTCCAACACGACTACCGATTTCCCTGAAAGATAATCCACAATCTCGGTAGGCCACTATCCTTCCTCTGTCGAACTCGGATACTTGATCAAAAGATGATCGCTGTTTTCTACGAGGCATAATTGATCGTTTTTTTTGAAAAACCACAAGAAAAACACAATTGCCGTACTTGAAATCGTCGAAATCTCCAAGCCTTAAATAGCGCTTTGAAGTGGCGCCACAGGCGCGCGTGATGTGCGTCTGCGCTGAAATTCTAATCATTTGCATATCTCACCTCCGCTAATGCATGTTGTAAATTTCATATTATTTGCATGCTTCCTTCAGGGTGTTGCATTTACGGTGGCCAGCAGTGTACTTACCGCCACCTATATTTAATTTGACAGAAAATGCCTCTCATGTCATTTTGAAATCAACAGTGTTACCAACAATTTATTTAAAATTTGTTAATTTGAGTATGACATAAAAATAAAAATAATTCAATGTAACCAGATTTTCTGAATAGCCAATTGTGTTGCTCCAGTGAGATTTTAATTAAAATACCTACCCAGATTTTCTGTTTTACAATAACTGGTTAAAATGTAAAATCGCTCATTATGAAGGTGTATCTAATATGGTCATCCAATGTATATAGGGAGAGCAATTGAAAACAGTACACGATGAATATCATTTAGCTGCGAAGAGATAAAAACATCCCATAGGGATTCAAAATTAAGTCATCTGACAGTTCCAATTCGTAAATTTAACACCAGTGGTTTGGATTAGTGTAGTGTTGACTTTTTAAATTCAAATATTTAACCCTTTGAGTGTCACGATATTTCCGAGTATTGCTTTGTGACTCCCACTACAACATAATCGCTAAATAACCACATATCTATGCCTGGGAGAATCGTAGGAAAGATTATATTGGTCAAGAAAATTCAAATTGGTTAGAAGTCATGGAGGGAAGACTGCAGGTTCCAAAACTGATATATGCATGTGAATCTCAGTTACCTAAGTTTCATACCATTTAAAGATATACTTTTAAGATTTTGTTACAAGACTAGTTCACTCGAAATGTTAAAATATCCTAAAGTATGTTAGCCAATTATAGCCCTTTCACCATAAAACACTCAAACCAACCAACCTAAAAGTATGTAAATTTCATCGCATGTTGTTTCAAAGTATGTATGTTTGGTTAATAATTTGCTTGGAATTAAAATTTTACTGAGTACGGTATTTTTATCCAATACCTGTAAATTTAAACTGATATTTAATTTAATTTAATTATTTGTTTTTTGTTAATTTGCAATTTTCATGTCATCCTTTTGACATCAGATTTACTTTTTATATTAAGAAGGGCCATCAATTCTAATGTGTATCAAGATGGAACTTAAAAGTGAAAAAAAACCCAACTGGTCAAAATGTTTAATATTCTTTCATCAAAAATGACTTTATTTAAAATGTTGATACGTCAATCTTTTTGCCGTTTCGATTTTTAAATGTTCAGGTTTTGAAACAGGTGGTTTGTTTCCATTTATTCACACATTTACCTTCGTTCTTTATTTGCGGTGTACATTATTTGTGTTTTCAATGAAATTTAAAACTAAAATGTAACTACAATCGGCATTAAGTTCCTTTTATTTTTACATCTCTTTTCGACTCCTGCACCACGTTTAAAAATGTTTTATTCATGACATGACATTTGAGACATGGAGGTCAAATATAATTCTGAGAAGTTCACATTATAATTATTTTATTCAGAACATTTATCCAATTCCTTTTTTTGTTATGCAAATGAAGTTTCAAAAAATTGAAAGGAGATGAGGATATAAGTAATTATAAATGGAATTTGAACAATGGATCAGCAGCTTTCTAACCACACCTTTTTCGCACGTGGGTGAATGTGGAACTTGGTTAATCCAGTGTGAATCTGAAAATAAGAATTGGTAGTTAAGACTTGTTTGACGAATCAAAACCAATAAAATAATTTTTTTGGAACTTGAATAACTGATTGGGCTAAGGAATTAGGCACGAAAAAGTTCTTACATTCTGCGTCCGAAATAAATATGGGATTTTGGATTCAACTCTTCACTGATTTAAGATCTCAATACTTAGCTTAGATCTTAAAACTTAATCTATTAAAGCACCGGAATTACATTGATCTTGACACGAAATCTTGAAAATTTATATATTAAAAGTGTAATTTGATTTCAGAACAATTTTACCAACCAGAAACGCAAGTTTTGGCTTGTAACACACTTATAAAATTCTTAATTTGTTCTAGTGCATTTAGCTTTCACACCCTTGACCTAAAAGTAACAAAATGGAGTAATTATTTTGTCTTAATTTAAATTTTATAAGTTATTTCTGAAACGTAACCACACAAATGTACGGGATAAAAGTAATCATTTTGTTAGTATCCTGCTATTCAAAGACCAAGAAAGCTACTTGTATTTTTGTAAATAGACATGTATTTGTATAACTTAAATTAGATTTCCCTCTTTTGTCTCATCAGACAACGTGATCTAAAGTGCAAAAGAATATTTCTGCTTTGTAGTATTGTTTTCTGAATTTCAGCTTACATTTTGCTTGTATAGCCGTTGACAGTATAATGCCAATTTATCGAGAACTCTAAGCTTCAGTTGATGTTTCTTGTCCAGCATCAAATTCACAAAACAGGTGATTTAAATTTTACCTTAATGCTTCTCATTAAATGGGAAGGATGTAACTCTAAGAACTTTTGTAGTTTGACTGAACTGCCTCTTCCAAGAAGAAAGTAATGAGTACAATAATGGTTCACATTTCTTTCAAGAACTAATGGGCCCATTTCTAATTAAGTTTAATCTGTGCCATGAAGACAGTTATTGAGTTAGAGAAAACTTATGAACTACAGCAGGTGTCCAAAACAAGACCCACGGAATATGTTTATCCGGGCCAGGTAAATATAAAAATATGTTAAAAATATAAAATCAAAGTACAAATAATTGCGTTTGGTGAAACGCAATGTCATTTCAGGTATCTACAGAAAATCCAAAGCAGAAAACGGTTTCATTTGTTAGTCTTTCGGCTTAGAAGCGTTGCTACTTTTAGTATTTTGTTAATTTCATTAATAAAAATATGTTAGAATTTCGTTACCCTATCAAGATGACATTTACAAGACAACGTTATTTCCAAAGTTGTTCTTCGAGACAGAATAAAAACTTTGAGTTAGATGTGTTAATCCATTTTACTTCTAAATAAATTCTCGTCTCCTATTTGCTGCAGTCTAACGTGGTATTTTGAGAGTAAATAACTAATTTTATATTCAGTTAAATATTGTCCCAAACTAATTTTTAATGGGTTATGTTGTACAGAAATAAGATACTTGATATATCATTGCTGATTTACATAAAACATTAATTTCAACGAGAAAGTTCTTTTGCATAATTTTACAGCAACCGAACAGTCAAACCTCTTTTACACAAACTGGTTGAGGGACCTTCGTGGCTCGGTGGGTATGCCTACTGTGCTAACAGCCTGCGAGTTGTAGGCGGCGCAAGTTCGATTCCTTCTTGGGTGTATTTCTCTCTCTCCTGTGGTAGTAAAACTTGTGTGTATGTGATATTTATATATTGTTTTTTCTACCCTGCTTCTCCTGAGTTTTTATTGCTTCAGACAAATCAAGTCGCGGCTCATCCCCAACAGTTCCTTTGCGCCGTTTGAAAGATTTGTTCGCTTCTAGGCTTGTTTTCTTTCCTCTAACTATTGATAGTTTCTTGACAGCTTTTGACATTTTGTGTTGATCAGAATTTGATTAAAAATTAGTCTTTTCTTGCGGAATATTTTGTTACTTTGGTTATAAAGGAACGACGATAATCATCTGAAACTAGTTGTGTTGGCTTCTACACAGAATTCAGTACAGAATGAAATTCTACACAGAATAAGCTGTGCAATTTAATGATACCAGAGATAAACGTTTAAGAGTTTTTGCTGTTTCAAAGAACATAATTTTTTGCTTTTGTATTTTGATTTTTCAAGAGTTATTTATTTTTCCAAATATTTTATTCGCTTCAGAGCGGCAGTAAAGTATATGGAAAGGTAATGCAGAAATTGGTTCTGCATAATCGCAATAAATGATAAATATTTACATAACACATACCAAAATGGACGGAATCAAATTGAGGTATCCAATTTTTTTAAATGGTTTGTGTTATCACTTTTGGGGGTGATCTGTAACTTTCATATTGAATGCAAATTATCTAAACTTTTTTTTGGAGATTATATATTACATTTTTTTTTGTACACATACTATTTACAATTCATGAGAAAATTTGAAGCGCGCAAAGCAGGGAAAACGTTAATTTTCAAAATATGTAATGGGTGCACAAGAGACGTCTCACCCAGAGTCCAAAACCTATGATGATAAAATGTTTTCGAGACGCTTGCTTTCAAAAATTATATAACCCCGATTTTCTTAAGATGAATTCAATTTTTCCTGTCTGTTGCTCTAGAGTTGGAGATTTGCTTTCACCTCACTTGCTCCGTTTGATTTCAAATTCTATAAAATGGTTTCAAAACCACTTGTGCAATATACACCCTGATAAAGACTGCTTTTATGCTGGGTGGTAACACATATTATACTAATGTTTTATAAATTATAAAGAAGCAAGAGTAGTTAATATTAACAACTTGTCTAAGACTTATCAGAAAAATAGTTTATCGCTTTCCACTGCATCTGGAACAATAGACGAGACTCGTTCAACCAGGAAACTTCACCATTGGCTAAGCTTTAAATAACTCGTTGGAGTTGTCAGAAGTCTGTTCGTTGCTTTTGAAGTTCCGGACGGCATGTCAACATTCGCAACTTCATTGTTTCCCTCTCGGCAGCGGAAGGTGATCGTTGATGGAAATGAACGGCTCCGGTGAAATGTGTCAACACCAATGTTGGTTTTTCACTAATCCTCCCCAAAACCTCAGACAACAAAGAAGTTAATTTTAAAGTCGAGTTGTTGCCCCTACCACAAGTTTGAGACCCTCTCTGAGGATGTTTATCTTTATGGCTCTTGAACGGATGTGGATGGCAGTGATCTGTTTCCGTTCCTCGCAAAAATGACTTTGAACATTCCCGTGTTTATTGTTTTCAAAACAATGGATAAATGAGTGCTCCTTAATTGCAAAGATTTATTTTACCGATTCGGCGGAAATAATTTTGGTGTTGCGGAGTAGGAATTTCTTTAGCGGACTTGTTAGGATGTTATGGCAATCTGGGTCATGGTGAAATCATCTTGGTGAGATTTCCTAGAAAAAACCAATGAGGTAAAGTGATTCGAAGGTTTTATTTCTTGAACTCTTTCCTTCATGGAACTTGTGCTTTTCCCAATAATAGATTTCTAACGCGCACAAAATACAGTTGAATAGCTTTTAAATCGATTATTCTTATTATAAGGCACTCAATTTATTTTTTGCTGTGTACGGTATATCATTTAAAAAATAGTTGTGATCGAGAACAATATCATTTCAATCTCCAAGAAATCAATATCGCCAATGGAATAGTATGTTGACTAGGGTAATTTTTACAAGATTATCAGGAAACGTTCAAGCAGCATTTAAGTTGCATCAAAATTAAAGCTTGTATCCAAGCCATTCAGTCAAATTTTTTTATTCTGCAAGAAACGCAAATTCAAATAATCCTTATGGAAAAAATTCAGAATTTCTCCGTCTATTTTCGATAGAACTAAACTGTTAAGAACTTGATCTCTGGAAATAATACTATGCACTGCTGTTATTTCTTCGATCTAAAATTAATTTTTGTTTCACTTTTAGCTTTTGGGGACAAACTTTACAATTGCAGAGCTCTGGGAAACAGTGATAGGTAAACCACAAAATGAAACTTCCATAATGGAAAAAATATTCAAGAGAATCAAAACAATTTCTGATTATTAGAATGAATGCTTAATACTTGAAAGTTTAAGATAACATGACCTTGAATTGGGATACACCATTATAATTTTGGAATTTCTTAAAGATAGAAATTGCTGCCCTGAAAAGTTTGAAAAGTGGCTTAGCACTACGTTGTGCCCTCGCCCTTTCAATTGTATCTTACTTTTCATTCCATTTAGAAGTCTATTTTGTTTAACTTTGTATTTTTAGGAGACAAACTTTCAAAAGAAGCACTTTTAATTTGACTTGAAAGTTTCAATTATATCGATATTATAATTATTCAATTATATTATATTTATTATCTACAAACATTTTATGTGCATGTCTAGAGCTTTAGCCAACAGACACATATGACACCTTTGACTAAGATTAGTTGGGAAAGTGCAATATATATAGATCTCAACAAAACATTAATATCGTTTCCTATGTAGGCCAAGCAAATTATCGTTAGAGAACTTGTTTTAAATTTCGAAATTTTCAAATAGCGATGAGCCGAAATAATAGCCAAGTGATTTGTACTTCAGTCTTTGGTCAACAGTTTCAGGACAGATATTCGTTATGGTTCGGAAAGATCGCTGGCAACCTGCGAGTTGTAGGCGGCGCGGGTTCGATCCCTGTAACTTACCACTTGTGTATTTTTATCTTCTGTGTCAGTAAACTTTCTTTGTGTGTGTATGTCTATTTGCTTGAAGTTATCTTGTGTTTGGCGTAGCTTGACAAATTTGACCCTTGCACCATAAAACCCGACCAACTAACCGTTATGGTTCGGAATCCACGTTAAGCAGTTGGTCCCAGTCTAATTGGAAATTAATTTCATGAAATGAAAGTTGAACGATGAACTAAGCCTCCAATACAGAAGTTTTCTGAAACAATCCTCTGAGCATTTCAAGATTTCCGCCTCACAACACACGCAATGACTAAACCACATCTATTGGTTGAAACAATTTATGGATTCGTTTAGCCTTTAGAAAGATTCTATTGGTCCTTTCTCTACTAAGAATAGAATCCTTTGGAAAGTTTCTATCGGTCATTTCCTTAGAAAATAATAATTGGGAAATATTTTATTGCTTTTTTCCTTAGAATTGAATCCTATGGAAAGATTCTATTGGTCAAGAAGGTCAAAATTGGTTAGAAGTTATGCAGGAATGGGGTATTTTTTGGGTTATTGCAGGTTGAAAAGTGGAATTATGCATGTGAACCGTTTAGAGGGTTAATAACAAGTTGAGTTTTCATCTGGTGCATGGAATAAGAATTTCCCTGGTGCCTTTCACCAAGCTACAACAGTGTTTTGACATTTTGAGAGAAGCAAAGTATTATACAAGTCGAAACTTTTAAAAGTCGTTAAATGGGACCGAGGGAATGATTTCATTCACCTGTGATGTTTCATAACACAAAACTTTTTTACGAGTTCCCATTACTAGATCGCAGGTGTAGAAGTGGCACTGAGCTAATTTCTCGTATTATCTCTGCCGGGTCCTACCTTGAAATCCCCGAAAAAAGAAATCTGCGTGTTGGGATGATTCAGTGTCACCCACAATTTGGTTCTCGTGTTCACGGTCTACACTCAAGTGCCAACAGAAATGGCTGCCAAGTGGGACGATTTTTATACAAGATAGAGGATTTATTTTCCTTCGCATCCACATCGCGATGTGTACGAGCTCCAAGGACCGTCGTAAACAATATCATTAACGCACGTGCTCTTAGTGAGTTTATGATGCAATTATTCATGTCTCGTTTGGCAACTGAAATCAGTATCCCGGATTTCGGGTATGCTGGAGAAAAATCCAATGAATTAGAATCCACACTATTTTTGATAAAAACCAATTTCAAAGGCACAGATTGTAATTAAAGTACACGGTGGTCATTGAGTAACTTCAGCTGTTTTCGAGGTTCTAGAGACCGCAATTTTTCAGTTCCCTCGGTTACCGTAACGTACTCAAATTTCGAAAATTTGCAATGGCAAACGTTAGTTTATTTTATTTCAGTTTCATATACATGCGAATAACCCCCATAAATCCGATAAAATATTTGTTCAAAACCGAAAATTGACAGAAAGAACGTTTTTATTTACATAAATCTCTACCATGTACCTTGAAATGGCTAAATCTCTAATTTCTTCAAAACCTATGAAGGAATGAGGGGATATGAGGGTTTTTCAGTGAAAAATACCGGTGTGAGGTTCTTATGGCGCAAGGGCCAAATTTGACGAAGCTGCTCCAAACACGATAGACAACGTTAAGTATAGACATATACACATAAGGAAAGATTTACTGACAAAAGAAAGATGCACCTAGGGAGGAATCGAACCTGCGCTGTCCACAATGCTCAGTGGGCACGGCGGCCCCTACAAATTACTGAAAATATTCTTTCAGTTTCGAACGAATTTGATTCATCGCCTTTCTGGTGGTTTCTGGCCTAATTTTTTTGTAAGTGACTCTGAAATTACATTCGAGTAACATGCCTAGTTATGAAAGGTTACCAAAACACTAACGTTCTCTGTACTTAGTTTTACAGAAAAACCTTACATCGCACGCCTAGTACAAGAGTGCCACAAGCCTAAATCCCCGTTTTTACAGTTTTCATCCAAACTCGAAATCGATCATCTCCGAGTGTCATAATTCCCCCACGGGGATGCGATAATATTCAAAACTATACCATTTTTTGTTTGAGTGTTGAGAACGTTAACTTTAGAAAATATCAAAAATGCATTGTCTGGCAATATCTGGCAATACGTTTTCAATCTTATCTCAATTGTTTATATCCCAAAAGTTCCGATATTCAAAAGAATTATTGGATCTTATCTCATGTGAATTGAAATAATTATCGTCAATTTTGTATAAAAATTATATTTTGCCGTTAGGAAAAAGAACATTCCCAGAAAAACATTTTTCACGATCTCATAAAATTGTTTCTGAAGCAGTTTTGGCAAAAAGAACCACTAAAATAATTATCTTTGCTTTAATTTATAAATCGAACATTCCCTTGCAATTGGATTTGCCATTCAATCTAACTAATTCACGCACACTTTATACTTTTCAAAACATCAACCTCATATACAGAGGCTGTTTGGACATTTTTTGAACGATTTTGATGAGCTGTAAAAAAATTGTATGCTACGAAAGAATTTTATTTTCACAGCAGTTAAATACTTAAAGTATAACTTATCGTGTGCTAACTCAGAGTTTTGTTTACTTTTAAAATGGCGCTTTTAAATAAGCAATGGATAGAAGGCTATGTTTCCTCTCTTTCCGAAGATAATTATGCTTATTCAATTATTCAAAAACGCTGTAAAAGTCATGGTTTTTCGACATCTAAAGGTACGATAAGTAATATTATTAATGAGAAAGGAGAAAACGTAAAAGTGGAAAAATACTTCCAAAAAAAGTATCCAAAAAAGAAAAAAATTCTGAGAATATTTGTAAGGTAAGATCTTTAATTTTAAAAGAGAATCCGCCAAGTCAAAGGACTATAGCAAAGTGAACGTGAGAACTTTCTCTAAGAGATTTATGATTGTTGCCGGTTTTGTACAAATGGAAAATTAAAAGTAAAAAGAGGGGGAAATGTAAAAATCAACTCCCACATATTATCAAGACCCTATTTTATCCCCAATATTTAAAAAAGAAATACCATATCTTTACCCAGTGCCAACAATCAGTAGAACTGCATTAGGGTAAAGCGAGGAGGCACGCATCTAAATCGACTATTAAATTCTTGGAAAAAATGGAACAAGAAACTGGTATCAAGTCAATAAATACCCTTTACTGATATTGCTGTTAAATCTCCAGATGTTTCATCCATGGACTTTTGTGCTTTTGGACTTTATCATGGTGCAAGTCATTATCATAGAAATTAAGGTGTAGAAAGATAGTTAGCAATAAGGGCTATCAAATGGAACATTTAAAACACAAAAATTTAATGTAAAAAATTGAGCTTCAGTCCATTAAAATCGTTCAAAAAATGTCCGTACAGCCTGTATTCGGATTAATTTTAAACAGTTTAGAATACCTCTGAACCTTTTGTATCTATCCGAGCAGAGCCACGATGATAATTTACGACATTTGCTAAACTCCAAGTCCAAAATAATTTTAAGGCGCACGCTGTGGAGAAATTTTTTAAAATAGTGATTACGTCTTATTGAGGTTAGTGGACCACTTCTTTTTCTCTAGGTCAGTAGGATTTTCATCAATTTATATTGGACGATATTAAAGTTGGTATTCTTCCTGCGCCGTCGGCGAGCCATAAAAGTGAAAGCATACTTTGCTTATTTTTTCACTTCCACTCTGCTATTATTAAGTTCTTTATGTCAGTAATGAGTGCGCGGCGGCTAAGTACCCTGTCATCGAGGCTCTAGAAGTGACGCCCAGGAGTGTCGTTGGAAGATAGCAAATGAAGACAATTTGTTTTCGGGACCCTTCCCCTTTAATTGAACGCTCCGTCTGAGACAGCTTTTAGTTAAATGGGCTTGGTTTTTCCCATTATGAGCGACGCCAAGAGATCACTTTGGATTGCTGGAAGATCAGAAGCTCGTGTGGTCTGTCTTTTAGTGTCAACTTCTGCATGTTTCTGAGATGACGGTAGAGAATTCTTGATGTGTTCATCACCTTATTTTTTCAGTTTTATGTTTTTTTTTATGGCGCAAGAGCCAAAAAGATCCGGTTAAGCTGTTTTCCGTCAAATAAATTGGTTCAGTTTATCCATTTTTGGATCTTGAGCCATTAAACCAAAACGAACCAACCGTCAAGAAAATAGACATACACACAAGGAACGTTTTACTCACATTGAAGAGAGAAATATACCCAAAGTATCGAACCTGCACCGCCTACAGCTCGCAGGCTGATATCGCAATAGGCAAACCTACTGAGCCACGGTTGTCCCTTCAATTTTAAGGAAGAAGGCTGTTACCATGGTAACTGAATAGAGTCCGATGCAATATTTCCGATTCCTACTGGGTCGCCGTGGTGAGTGGGTTAGCACACTGCGCTGGCAACCTGCGAGTTGTAGATGGTTGTTCAATTCACGTAACTTACCATGGATGCATTTTTATCTTCGGTGCCAAAAAACTTTCACGAAATTAATTTCTTTAACAGACGGTGCAAAAGCGTGCCACTATTAGTACTGTTCTTAATTACTACATGTTAAATATGTAGTCATACGAAGTGCTTTTAAAATTTAGCACATCTATGACTTAAATACCTATATTTTATCGCAAGTTTGGCATAGCTTTGGAGGCTCTTGTTCTATTAAACCATTCATTGAATTCTCTTGTTCTTTTCTGTCTTCTCATTTTACATTACGATAGATGGTTGGGTTTTATGTCGCAAGGCCTAAGTTTCGCCAAACACTACGGCAGACAGCGTCAAGTAAATGGACACACTAGGAAAGACAGAAAAGATAAATACATCTAAATAAGTTACATGAATCGAATCTACGCTGCTTATAACACATAGTGATGGAAACTGATTTAAAAAAAATTTTGTGTGTATGTGAAATATATTGGTAACCTGTGGGGACATTGGACAGGTTATGTATGTTTGAAGGGCAGGACTTCGTTTCTAAAAATCGTTCAATTAATTCTACTCGTTATATTCTTTTCTACTTCCTTGAAGTAAATCAACAGAACTGAAAACTCAGTTGCATGTAGACCTCCGATGTTCTTTTTTCAGAATGTGAACAATTTGCTGGCATAGACCAGTATTTCTAATTATAATTTTGAGTAGTTAATATAATTTTCATTTACTATTACTATACAAATTGTATTGTAGATACTTATAAATACATTCGTGATTAGATTGAAATTTGAAAGCAAGTCCGTTTGTTTCTACGTTCCGTATTTGTGACATATTTTTTAAAACTTATTTATAATAATCCTAAATTTAAATCAAGAAAGTTTGAACTGTATTCCAAGTCAATATATATATAACGTGTAGTCTAAGTAAACTTTCGCATTATTGTTTTTGTTGCTTTAGACATTAAAAAAGCAACAAGGTCGAGGAGATGTTTTCAATTTGTTTCTTACTTCTGGGACGTTTCGGAAAGTTAACAGTCATACAGTCTCTTTCGTCATCCCTTTGGTTTCCTTCCAGACGGTTATTTCTTGAGAAATGAAAACTGACAGATACGCCTGTGCTAGACCGGGGAGAAAATGAGTACAGGGTTTCAGAAGAGAAGCTGATCTGTGTTCACAATCATCACCGCCAACAGGCCTTTTTTCGTCGAAATCCTACTTGATACCCCATGTCTCTCTAAACATGCCAATTAAAGAGGCGGAATGGGTCACCATTTTTTGCTTTGAAACTTACCAATTAGTTTTAAAAATATACATATGTATATTTAGGTTGAGATTAAAATCTACAGCTAGAAGCAACAAGATTATTACGAAGATCCGTCTCGTTGATGACGTATGAATGCTAATTTTTAATGTAGATTTGAGAGGTATAAGCGAACAAGGCTGCTATGTTGCATACAATTGTATTATAATGTGTTGAATTTTAAGCCACTTTCATACTGCTAAATTCTCAATCCATTTTCACTATGTCAGGTGTAGTATTAAAAAAGGACTAATGGGACTTTATTGTTGAAGGAATATAATTATATCTAGAATAATTCTGTATGCACACTTCGCGTAGAATAAACCGCAATTCAGGAAAAGTAAAATCTAGAGTTTTGAACTACTTTTAAGATAATTTCAACTATGTTTTCCAGTAAAAGGATAGTTATAAAAGGTACTTGTAAAATGCTAAATGTCTCAACGCATTAGGGACAGTGCATAGTATCGAAAATTCTTACAAAGAACTCGATCTCGAATTAGGACGTGAATAAATAAATTCTATGATACATGTTATGTTAATAATCCCCCTTAGTCAAGGTGTAACCTAGATCAAATTCAAAAGACCAGGTTTTACAAGTAGCAGTGACCAACTCCTGTTCATCCAAGAGCTGTTTTCCAGAGAAACCGATACAATTAAAAATACTAGAAAGAGTTGCTGGGGTTGCGGAGCATGAACCATGTTTGAAAGTTTTCTCACGAAAGTTATATCTTTACTTCTAAGTCTTTCCAGAGCAGTCTGGTACAATCCTGAATCTGTAAAATTCAATGACTGTCCAGGGATATTAAATGAAAATCTTACTTAATATTTTGTAAATCAGGTAATTTCGCGCCAAATTTCATGATCGATAGATAGTTTTGCAAGAGCAGTTTTGATCCAAGTAGAAAAATTACAAGGACTTGATACCCCCTCTCTGCAAGGTCCTATTGTTCATGAATTCGGTTGAAGTAGCTTAGACTGAAAACGTGAGTCCATAAAATTAGTCCTAAAATAAAATTGTTAGTTTTGAAATATTTGTAACGAAATCTGGTGGTTGGAAAGATAGTGTTATTTAATCATTTCTGTAGTTAGACGAGAAAACAAGTTCATCTTGTCTTTATAAAAAATGCCTCTCTTTATCCAGAAGGATTGCGTTCAGAAACTTACTTTATAACAGAATTCATCAGTGCTATTTTTAGGTCACCATGTATGTTTCCACTTGAATCAATTTTTACACCGAATAAGACACATTTATCTAACAATTATCTAACTTTTTAAAGAAGTCTGCCTTTGAGAAAGTACTAGAGTGGGTCAATAAAAACTTCTGGGTCAACCCTTCTGATCTCCTCCTCTATACCTATCAATAAGACACTTAACGGCAGCACAAAGGAGCCGCCCGGGAAAATCGTGTAAGAAAAAATATGGCCAAGGTTCATGAGCACACATCTGTTCTGCAAGATTAAAAAGAACTTAGGCAATTCTTTAGTGAGAAGTTTTTCATTCTCACTCCAAAAGAAATATCTTCAGGAACATTAAAAGCTTTAAAAAAATCTACGAAAGCTGAATCTCGAACTACTCTAGAAGCTTGGTCCCATGGCGATGTCTATTACAACTTGGTTCCATATCAGTTAATTCGTATTACTCCAGTGCGACGTAAATTCAACAACCAACCACATAAGTTAATTTTTATGTAATGAAATATTCACATTTCAATATATTGGGATGTCTTAGAAAAGAGTGAAGGAAACCTTTCTTAAATTAAATATATTTCCTATTCAATAAAAATACGTTTTATCTTACCTATTTGATCTGAATGAGCGAGATAAGAAATTTTTTAAAAACTGAAGTTTAAGTTCATTAAAAAAATTTAATTGGAATGAAATGTGGCCTTAAAAGAAAGGTAATTTAGTTACTAATCATTGGCTACTCTAGAATTTCATTGCGAATCGTTATAAAAGTAAACATGTTATAACATTCAATTGATATAGATATAAAGAGCTCCGGGCAACATGGTGATAACCCGCGGAAATATGTTAAAAAATGAAACAAATTAAGAAATATTCAAGATCAAAAGAATTTCTGATTGCTTAAATGAGTGCGTTTATCTTGAAAGCTTAAGGTGACACGACCTCTTGAAAGTGGTTGAACCGTAATTGTGATAATTTTGAATTTTTTAAAACTTAAAAATTGCTAGACTGAAAAATTTGAGAAGTGGTTTATCACTGTTGCTCGAAGTCTTTCATATACACTAAGCTTTATAACTTATATTTTCTTTGGATAGAACTCTGCTGACAATTTAGACAAATGTTTAATCAAATATTATATTATGTATTGACACTATGACGCTTGAAATACTTCTCTGATCTTATGAGGAGAATAGTTTGGAGTACTAATTTTTCTTTCCTGTATCTGTTCTACTTTCAATTTTATTTGAACTCTTTCATAGATTGACTAATAAAACAAACACACAGGATGGGTTAGGTTTGTCACTGGTCACTTTGTAACACGAGGGCTAATTAGACTACTTGAACGTGGTGGGAACTTTCTCACACGAAGACCTTAGAACCATAATCAGTGCTATAAAAACAAATATCACATATCAACAGTTCTTTTTAGATGATTTTACCAAGGCCGGGTCGCAAGCACTAAATTTTGTGGGTCATTCACTGTGCATTAATTAAAGTGTGTCCAATTCGTAGGAAATAAGAAATGAGATCCCGTCACGCCTTTTTCTGTGTTTTTTCAATGCATTGGTTTACTTCTGTGAATTTCAAAAGTAGAAATAAGTTTTAGAATTGCGTGGGTGAATTTAGCTTAAGATTTAAGTGTGATTTAGCTTGAGTGGGTTCAACTTTTGAGACTTGTTTTAAAATTTTATCACTAGCACTTGATTATATATATTTTTTATTAATTTTTCTTTATAGGAAATATTTCTAGCTATAGCCGTGAATATTGTATTACGTATAGAAATTTACATTTGAAAAATATTTTCAATATAGGCAATTTTGTATGCGCAGTGACTGGATATAGCAACATTTCGATTTGATGTTCGTAATCTAATTTACGTTTGAGATATTGTATTTGTGTTTAAGCTTGCTTTTTTATAACCTTAAAGAATGTTGATTAAATTATCTTTTAATTCTCAGTCAGTATTAGATGAAAAATAGATTATGCGAACTTACTCTTTATTTTACGACTCAAATAGAAATGCATCTAAAAATGTAGTGTTTGCAAAGTTCAACATTTGAACTCACCTCAAATCAACGTATTTGAGTGATGAACTTTTCCAGCATCAATGATTGCTTTTGAATAAGGATTCAATTAATTTTCTTATCATAAGGTATGTTAAAGGACAATAAATTTTCCTACTACTCAGACTCGTTTGAGTTTTACATACGAAAATATTCGAAAATGTCACTGAATTGGTAAAGATTGCTATACAACTCACCAGTTTTATAATAATTCGATCTACAAACATTTGATTCAAAATGTCCATATCCGTAAAACAGAACATTCCCATTAAGTAAATTGCAGCAACTGGGATTGGTTTTAAGCTACTGGCAATATGATATTTGAGAGATGGAATATTAACTTATATAAAACTTGAAGGCCGAAAAGTAAGTGAGATGTTATTACGAACTCGTTGCCATGAATTACCTACCAAATCGAGAAACGTACCAAGAGGCAGGATGATACAAAGGTTTTCAAATGAAAGGTTACCATTAGTTTTCCCATTCGTTTGATCCAATAACTGTACTATTAATATTCTTCCAACCGAGCCACAAACATCAATTATCATCGACGAAACCTCAGGGGCAAACAAGCACCGAAATTAACCAAGGGGCGGTACTCCTGGAACATGTTCGTAAGGCTGTTTGGCATTTAATAAGATAAGTCCTGAAACTTGTTTGTTCTAGGTAGAAGTTCTTATATTTTTTTCTTCGCGTGAGGTTGTGGAACACGATTTATTTCCAAGTTGACGATTACCGTTTCTTTTTATTTTTCTCTCACTTAGCTTTCTTACGCTATACAAAAAGGCACTGAGTATTATCTTTACTGTAAGTGATTATTATTCAAATGGATATTTCAATTCTGGACTCCTTAGTAGCCTTGATGAAATCGTATTTGTGCCGCCGAGACTATCCCTCTTTGACTGGAATGGTAATTTAAACATCGGTTTCGTTGGTTGTAAATTATGTCAAATCAAGTCTGAATACAATCAATTAGGGAATCCATTTTTCTGTTCATGCACCCAAGATAATTGGTTATCCTACGTGACTTGATTTCATGAGAAAAGAAATTGATTTTGAATGGAAGATTAAAGATGAAGTAGAGAACTAAGCTGGCTTTCGAAATCTCAATCCATTTTGAAATCTGCTGTTAGGCGCAGATTGTCAAGTTTTGAACCTAGAGACCATAAAATACAACCATTCACTTTGCAGTCTATGGTTACATTACATTAAAAATATTGTCTACTTATAGAAAATATGATAAATTCGCTTATATATTTCAAAGCTTCTATAAAAAGATTTGCACTTTTTTTTAACAATTACTTAAAATATTACCATATATAGTATTTGCTAAATAGTAGCAGTGACGGTGGTTCAATATGTTTTAACATTAACTTTTCATTCATGATTTAAGATTCATTTTTTAGAAGAAACGGCAGATTATTTATCGGTAAACGCTTAATTATTGGATCAGTAACACGAAGTTCCAATTCAATTACCTAACTGCCAAATATTATACTTATTTATTTTCAAAGATTGTAGTTATAAAATACTTGTCCTTTGGTTTATGAAGGTATCATACATTAAAGAGGATTACTTTTAAATATAAGAAAAAATTAAACGTTTCACCTTTTTTTAATTGTAGATACATGCATTTTTTCCATTTTCTTCACTTTAATATTTGCTCCTAAAAATTTCCTTCGTCGTTGTTACTATCCCTCGAAGTACCTCATGTAATTAACTTAACATTCTTGACATGATATTTTAATGGAAACACGCTCCGCTCTAACTCGGAATTCAGAGATTGATTAATCTGCACTCGCGCATTTCTGTCATAAAACGGTACTAACAAGAATCCTTCCCATGCTGAAGTTACTGTTTCGAATTACTGACTCGTGTAACCTTAAATTAATGTCTTCGTTGCTTGTCATGTTCATCTGCTGACTTTCTAAGTCATATCCAGGAAGGGAAAAATTAATTTTCTATCACCCCATTCCCGTGAGAATTTCCTTTTCCATTGCAGTTTTTGGAAACTGAAGTGATCAATCAAGAGTGTTTGACCCTTTTTCTGCCTTTTGGGTTCCAAACTTTTTGATAAATAAGACATAATTGGTCATAATAAGAATAAGATGAATAAGACATAATAAGTAATTTGAATTTCAATTGTTTAAATGCGTTCCAAAATATTTTTATTTATATTACGTATACAAATTTAAAATTATTTCTTGAAAAACGTTTTAGTAAGCTTGGTTCTATTTTTATTGACAAATATTCAATATCTACAAATAATTGCATCATTCCGTTATTGTATTATTTATCTAGATTAACGTGAATTTTTAAAATTGGAATGATTTCGAAGAAAAAGTTTGATTTTAGGAGTTATTGGCAAGAGTCGGAGTTCCTTGCTCTCCGAGAAAAAGTAGTTCCTATTTCATGATAAAAGTTACCTTTCACTTATTTAAACAGAAACAAGCAATTTTTTCAAATTTAATGTAATGTAAATTAAAGTAACAAAAGTAATGCAATTTAAAAATAAAATAAAAGTTGCCTTTCACTTATTTGAATGAAGAAACAAACAATTTTTATTTAAGTCTAAAATAAATCCAATCTATTAGGCTAACATAAACCTATTACTAATTTTTTCAAAACATTTACTGCAATTCATGTGCAAAACAAGCTTTAGAAATTCCGATTTAGAAAGGCATTCACATCAGCTAAAATGCATTGTCTTCCAAACATGAAGCGGTGGTTGGTGCACGTTAAATCTGTCGTTGCCTCAAATGCCCTCACATTGGCGTAGTATGGAAGTTTGGAGTGGGGTGCCAGCTCTGGTGGTGACCACGTAATCTGAGTGGTTCAAAATTACGAGGTGTTGTCCTCGGAACTTTCCCTTCGGGATGAGTCCTGGACCGCGCATATAGGCTGTTGTGTTGCTCCAATGCGACGTTAATTCAACTACCTAGCAAACATTAAACACGGAAAATGGAAGTTCTACAACAATCAAATCCAAATTTCAGAAGGAAACGTTTTTTGTTGTCGAATTTTAATGAGACAACGTACATGTGTAGTTTAATGGATTTACAGTGAAAACAAGCAAACCAGATGGTTTGCCAATGAAGATTTTACTTCTGCTGTCCAAATGTTCGCGTATGATATATATCGGGGTTACCTTAAAATATCGCCATCTTGGCAACGTTCGGTGGTTAATCAGCGTTGAACAAAAACTAACGTACATCAACTCGAAATTTATTTGGAATTTTTATTAGCGAAGTGCTGCAATCGCATTAAAAAGCAAGCGAAGTGACGTCATGTTCAGAATGCGTACAGAAACACTACCACCATCTATATTTAGATCGACAGAAAGTTCCTCTCGTAATTCAGATTGTGTAATCAACAGTGTTGCCAACTATTTATTGAAAATTTGTTCAAGTATAATAAATATAGTTCAATGTAACCAGGTTTTCTTTCATAATTGGTTGAAATGTAAAATCGTTCATTTATAAAAGTGACTAATGTGATCACTCACTAGTTCTTAAGGGATGTACAAGTAAAGAGATTGTTCCGGAGATATTCCAAATATTTTCGATAAGATTAGTTACTGATATAATAGACTGACCACTATCTGTTTTGAACCTTTGCTGTGTAAAAACTGACATCGGGACCAAGAACTTAATTACCACACCTGTCCCAGTTACCAGCACACACTGTTATGAATCTCCTTTTGTGAGATGCTGAAGCGATGGTTATTCTAGATTTGCATAAAAAATGTTTTTGTTGAAATGAAATACTTGGATGAAAATGCATCTTTTGTATGGGGTAAATCCAATTGAAATTCAGTATGTGTTTTAATGTTTTTGCATTCTACTCGATGATTATTGCCATTTTCACAGTAAAATCAGTATATATGTACCAGCTATCTGAGAATTTATGTTTATAGCTCAGCTTTTGAAGGGGCATATGTCGTGGACCGTATACGCGTGATTGCTTTACATAGACTACATATTGTATCGTCGTGCTCTAAAGCCTTTTGGAATTGAAATCAAACATTCACAGTGAAGCTGACATAATCAGAAGGTTTTTATTTCATGAACATCACTGCACATACACATTACAACGACAGAAAACACAAAGCACTACAAGCAAAGAAGTAAACTTTATATACTAGCGCAAATGAAAATTGAAACTAACCAATAGGAACGGAATCTAAGAAGTGAGAATAGAAACTGAGTGCTAACTGAAACTAGTTCGCTTCACTTCACTCTCGAAATAGGAAAGGCTTGGTAAAGCATAACACGCGATTTCTCACCAAGCCCGTTGAAAGTGGTAGCGTTGTTCAAGCCATCGCAACAGAAATGTTATTTTCATTGTAAAGCAATATGGCGTTACGAATTATCTTAATAATATTAAGATAAATCGATAAACTTCTGGATAATATTATTATCCAGCAGTTTAATCAGATGAAAATACACAAAATATATATAAGTGGAAAAGGTGTTAAAACATCACAAGTGATCCATAAGCTTTTATTTCCTGTTTGTTAACTTCAAAAGTTCTGCTTTACACTTCACTATATGCTTGCGCACATACGGTGAGACATACCGTTCGAAGTCCCACCTGCCTGAAATGGTAAAGGCTATGCATATAAGTATTCTAAGGCTGCCAATGTTTAAATATTCTCTCATTTGATATTCTTATGTTTTGGTGTGGTTCAGATTAGCGGTGAGACGTAAGGGAGGGGGGGGGGGGCTGACCACCTCTTAAAAAACAAGTTTTGTTATGTGCAAAATATATTCATATACGATGACCCCACAAAGATAAAAATCTAGTATAGTGCCCGTTAAGGTTAAAATGTTTGAAAAACTACTTGGGCCAATGTATTTTTTCATTACATTCAAGTTGTAGTGTCAAGTGAATATTTCAGCTCCATTTATAATGAATTACTGATTTCTTTCCGTATGGATTTCTGGTTATAGTATGTTTGAACATACTATAACCAGAAATCTTTAACGGTAATTATATTTACTTCTGCAATCTTTTCCTTTGTGTTTGAAGTTAAAGAGTTCTCTACGGTTCTCACTAGTTCACCACAGGTCTGATCGAATCAACAAGTTTTCAGAGATTGAGTGCAAGTCCTTGCACGATTTAATAAATTACAGCAAACCCGTGATATCTTTAGCTCTTAAAACTTGGTTAACAAAGGAAAAGGCAAGGGAATGTGTGTGCAATTGAAATAGTATATTAACGAAACTTTATTGTACAACAAAAAATTGCTAAGCTGACAGCTCTGTGAGGAGAGTTAGTTATTTTGCTTTTTTCAGACAACATATTTTTCAGCTTTTTCAACTTTAAGACGAATGAAAAGTACATGACACTTTCGGGAGTGATATATTTGTTAAATTATAATTTATCAACTTGATTTGTAAAAGGAACATTACATTTAGATGTGATTACTAATTTTTTTCAAGTGAATGTCAATATACATATGACTATACTAGTGTTGTGATGTATTTTGTTTTGTATAGTTCTCATATAATAAGAAAATTGTATTGCGTATCGTAAATATTTGTCATCAATATAAAGAAGTAAAAGCTTTGAAAAGTATTGTAAAAATACTCTGAAACGAGAAGTTTGTAATTGCTTTTGAGTTTTAAAAATAAAACAGGCCATTACAAATATAATACATATATAACATATTTCATTTCCTATTTACCTTTTTAAGCAATATAAATTGAAAAAAGCTTGAATTTCAAAATTATTTCCGTTAATAAATGTTCTAAAAGATGATTTACAATGCTTTTACAATTAATTTTAAAATTCTAAAATTCAAATTACATTTTTATTTCTTCTAAACATGTGTTTTACTCATTCTATAAATAAATACACTAAAAAGAATATTTTGGAGAGATTTAATTAAATAACCCAGAAAACAGGTGTTATAGTATGGATCCTTTCCAGGAAAATTGTAGGGGACCGCAGTAGCCCGGTTGGAAGAGTAACGGATTAACAACCGGAGGGTTGCGAGTTAGAATCCAGCCAAACATCGTCGTGTACAAAGGGGGCTGGTGCACGTTAAATCTGTAGTGGCCTCACGTCCTCATGTTGTCGTGGTGTGGAAGTTTAGAGAGTGGGCTGCCAGCTCAGGTGTCGTCATTTGACCGTGGTTCAAAATTATGTGGTGCTGCCCTCGGACCTTTCCCTTTGGGGTTGATCCCGGTCCGTCACCAATAGCCCGTTGTGCTCCAGTGTGACGTTAATCAAAAATTTCAGAAAATTGTAGAGCTTGGCCAAATATAGCACTTGTGTCATAAAACCCAACCAACCGGAAAATTTTAGGCAAAAATTAAATTTTCTGTACATTTTTTTCATCTGAATTCGAATGAATTTTTCAGTATTGCCCCGAAGAGGTTTCTAATAGAAATTATGCACTTGGAAATAAAATAGGTCCCATGTTTACTAGGTTAGGACGTTCCAAAACTACGCATGAACTTGAAATCAAGTGAAACAGTAGGTCACACTCAGTGACGTGTAAGGACTAGTAATCAAGTTGACATTAGAATTTACTTATTGTCATCACTGCCCAAAATGTACTTTTAATTCGTCTTAAATTGAAAAACTTGGCATTTATATTTTAAATTCACGCCGAAAAATCTGTTGGTTATGAACCATTAAAATAACTATCAACGCTCTTAGATGTCAGCTTAGCAATTTTTGTTCGAAGGCTGAAATGAAAAGGATATTGAATTTTATCTTTTGGAGAAGGGAAAGATCCTCGAATTATTTTGGTTATCACTTACCACATCAATTGCAGCTCATTCAAAATAAAAAATGGAATTTTGAATCATTTTTAAATTAAAAATGTTTGCGAATGTGTTTAAGGAAAAGGCAAGTACTGAAATCAGTTTATACAAACCTGAATGTGGCGGCATCAGAGGATCTCTGTTTATTGTGAAACATTCTATTTTCAATTTTCGAGACCCGCCGTAGCTCGGGATTTGCCCCCTGCTAGCAACCTGCGATTTGTAAGCAGTCTATGTTTGATTCCTGTAACCTACCCGGGGTGTATTTCTCACTTCAGCAAATACTGTGTGTATATGCCCATTGACGTTGTTTGGAGCAGCTTGGATAAATATGGTCCTTGCGCCATAAAGGCAAAAGCCATTGATTTTCAACTTTCAAAGGAATCTCGAATAAATCTGAACAAAAATTCATTGGTGTATGAAATATAACTAGATATTTTGAAATCGCATTACTTTTTTTCTTCAAATTTCATGACCAACATTCTTCAAAAGTTCTTGATCTTAAAAGAAATAGACAGGGAGCTGAGCTCTTGTACCCCTCTACTTTAATGAAGCAGGCAGTTAAAGAAGTATAACACGCGGTTTTGCTTGTCTGTTCTCGGTTTACGTACTTAAGTAAGCTGCACTCCTCCCTTAAAGACATCTTTTGGGTAAAGGAATGTAATAATACATTGCTCTTTATACAGGGTGCAACGCAAAGTCCGTACCCGGCCTTTATTTTCGCAACCGTTGGTCGTAGACATATACTTCCAATTGCAAAAATGTTTCACATGAGGTAAACATTCATGTTATGACATTTTGAAATTTAAAAAATCAATTTTGTAAACATTACAAAATCTAACTTTTTATACAGTCCCCCGTTCCTTATAGTGATATTTAGTAAAAGTTTACACTCATCCTAACATCCTAACAAACGTAACACAAAACGTTTCACTTCTGTGTGACAAAAATTGACCGAGATATTTAATTTCAAACTTTGGGATTTATTCAGATTTGTTTCGCCTTCATTGAGGGGTCGGTTAAAATATAACTTAGAATAATTCGAAATTGAAATCAGAGTGCAACGCCTCTGGTAGTTTGCATTCCGCTGCCATTTATCCGGTTCTTTTTGCGCATTTTTCATTTTAAGGGTGTCGAATCTACATAATTCGACGATGGTCTACAACTTTCGAATTAACATCTTTTGTCTATCTTGCTTAGTTTCGGAGTTAGATTTCCAAACTTTCCCCACTGGGGGCGCTGCGACCGCTTTCAGTGAATCGGGCATGTCCACTTTACTATACATGCACCCATCGTTTATGGTCGGGGAACCCCCCTTTCGCCGTAAAATGGGCGTTGCACTCTAATTTCAATCTTGAATTATTCTAAGTTATATTTTAACCGACCCCTCAATGAAGGCAAAATAAATCCCAAACTTTGAAATTAAATATCTCGGTCAATTTTTGTCACACAGAAGTGAAACTTTTTGTGTTACGTTTGTTAGGATGAGTGTAAACTTTCACTAAATATCACTATAGGAAACGGGGGACTGTATAAAAAGTTAGATTTTGTAATGTTTACAAAATTGATTTTTTAAATTTCAAAATGTCATAACATGAATGTTTACCTCATGTGAAACATTTTTGCAATTGAAAGTATATGTCTACGACCAACGGTTCCGAAAATAAAGGCCGGGTACGGACTTTGCGTTGCACCCTCTATATACTTGATATTTTGAGGTCCTGATTTTCCTTTATGTGGACGTTGTGAAGCTACTTTTAACCTTAAGATACGTCAGACGGTTCGTCTGCCTCTGATCCAAATTCAAGTACCTCATTGATTATGGATTGCGAGAGCAGATCACACAATGCTATATTTCTAAATAGGTTTTAAGCAAATTTCAGGTCGTCAAAATGAGACTTTTTTTGCATAAAAAAATTCAAAATATTAATTTTAAAAATGTACAAAAAGTATAAATTAGTTTATTGCGATGTTTGTTATTGAAAACACAACGCAACAATTCATTTAGGAGATGAACACCTATGATAGAAAAAAAAAAATCGGGATCTGACGCCCATATCTTCTGTCATCTGACCTGGGTTCAAAATCACGAAGTGTTGTCCGCGGATCTGTCCCTTCTGGATTGATAGCCTGTTCTGCTGCTTCAATGTGCGACGTAAATTCGACTGTCTGCCATCTTACTTGATTTCGTAATACCATAAGTAAAATCAGTAATTAGCAATTCTATACACTATCTCAAAATCATTAAAGGCGTTTAGATACTGCGAGACTAATAAACAACAATACTGTGAATGACACAATTTAAAATTTTAAGTGATCTATTTACGATATTTTGAGGGATGTGCGTTCTCCTGTGCCTATGTGTTTTAAATTTGTACAAAATGGAGCAAACTAAAGGTAGATTTAGCAGTGATCAAAAGGGTAAGTTCAGTCATACTGATAAGACAAGCCAATTATATATACTTTAGCTTCAAATTTTAGAAACAAATAACAGTAAACGTTTTGTCGTTGCAATGCATCTCAGTTTAGTTTTTTTCTCTCTCTTAATACTTTTTTCTCAGTAAATTTCAGATATACGAGATTCTTTCACATCCTTTTATTTTTAGACTTCAACAAAAGTTTTTTCGTTGTTATGGCGATGCCTTTTTCTGCGGTTTTTTTTGCCCTCGTAATTCGAAATCTTTGAAGTGGATGTTGTTTGCCATCTGTCTTTTTTTGCTGCAATGGACATAAACATGTTAGCAAAACGACGCATGTGGCTTTTGTGTTTGAGCTATACTTGTTTTTCTTTTTGGTATCGCCCTTTTGCTGCTGCTACCCATGTGCCTAGTTGAGTCTCAGAATTCCAAGCTATTCTAGAGTGCAAATCTTCGCTTGTTCGATTTAGATGTTCCGATATTTCCACAATACAGTGCCGCCGCCTAATGAGCTGTTCAGGCGGATTTTATTTTAAATAGCAAATTTTTTATGGAAGTTTTCACTGGTCATTGAAAATAGTACTGGATTTTATAACGCCATAAAATCAACGTAATAAACACATCTAAAAGAATTTTAAAAGATTTAAAGGCGTTTAATTTTTAATTAGATAGTTATTCTTCGTTGTGAAATTACGGTATTACATCACTGTTTGATTTGAGTGCGATAATTACAACTAACATTTCAAAAATATACTCCAAGAGGTCTTAAAAAGATTATACAAAAAGTAGTTAATTTTCGTTTTCAGTATGGTCAAGTGTTCTGTGAATGTGTAAACCCATCGCTTGTCAGTCGTCATTGGTGGTGGGTCAGCAATATTTTTATCTTCAGACCTTGCCATTTTTCTGGTTCCCTTCTAAAATAACCTTACTTCATAGCCTAATAGTCACAGACGCATACCAAGAAATGAGGCGCAGCTTGGTAAGTCTTTGGACCTTGCGCCATAAAATCCAAACCAACCAATCATTCCAAAAAGTGAACAGTATGAAAGTGAAACCTGGTATTTGCTCATTTTCAGTTCGTTGTAACAAAACGTTGTTTAAATTTACGATTTTACGATGATATTGCATTGTTTTGAATCCCTTTGTAAGAATTTGATCGTGTGAAGGTTGATTTTAACCTGCGAGCAATCTTCTAAAATCTCAATGTTTTCCAGAAATGTGACTCAAGAAAATGAGATTTTTAGTTACGATAATCTCAATCAAAAAGTAAATAGCGCCAAAAAATAAATATAACCCCTTAATTTCCTTATAAGGTTATACACCAGGAATGGGTAAGATGAAAATGGCTAAATGTAAATCAAACTGACACGAAGTTATCGAAACAATTTTTTCCAAATAGTCTAGTAGCCTTTTTTTCAGATTTTTGGTCCATGGTTCCTTTTGCCAAAATGTGAAATTTAGCAGCTCCCTTATGTAAAAAAAACTACATTTTCTTCAATTGTATTGCTTTTATTTAAAGATTCATTTTAATGAACATTTTGACTTTAGAAGTCAATACAATGGCTAAATACAACTAAATCTGTTTTCCCAGCCCAAAATTGGGGTACGGGTTTGGAAACTGCTATTAGCTCTTTTTCTAGACTTTTAATTGGTATCTGCATTTAATTTTGAGGATGCTACTCTGAAACCTGCCTCAAGTGGATTTCGCGAAAGGTATTGAATAAAATGTCAATCGGGGTATAACTTGAAATCGTATCTATTATATCACTCAGGTGTTAGTCAATCAATTAACGCGTTCTTTTGAATAGGCGAATACAAAAAATAATAGATAAATAGATGGAAACCTTAGACAAATTGGTAGTAAAAAATTCAGAACTTTAACGACTAATAAAGATTAAAACTTATAAAATATCGTCAATGGTCATTTTGAAGTTTTGCATATTTTACTACAAAAAATTGGCCTTACAAATATTTCAAGAAGATACCGATTTAATTTTAAATTCTACACAAATGAATAGTTTTCATACTTTTGTTTGCATGTGATAATTTTAGGTGTTCCTTTCTTTAACCCTCTGAAAGGACGCGCACCACCTTGCACCCTACAGTCTTTGTATGACATAACAAATTTAGACCTTGACCAATAGAGATCAATCCAAAGGATTCTATTCTAAGGACAGAAGGGATAGGATCTTTCCAAATGGTTCTATTGCAAGGAAGGGAACAATAGAATATTTGCAAAGGATTCTATTCCAGGAAATAGAGAAAATAGATCCTCCTTATTGGTTGAAAAAAATCCAGATTGTTTCAATCAATAGATGTGGTTATTTAGACATTAAGTGAGTTGTGGGGTTGAAGCAATACTACACTACTCGGAAATATCGCGACGCTCAGAGGATTAATTTTTCCTTTCCTAAGCAATTTTGTACTTATAGAGTACATATTTAAGGAGTGAGTGGAAAGTGTAAACGAGTTTGGGTCAAGGCTGGTGTTCTCAATTTAGTAACCTTAGAAAAGAGTTGTAATTAACTCGTTCTCAAGGGAAGCAAAAGGGTGTTGATTGCATCGTGATTAGATTGGCGATAAAATTAATGGGAAAAGCGGGATTTAACTAGATTCAACAATGAAATCGCTTAGCCCTCTGAACGTCTCGATATTTCCGAGTAGTGTAGTGTTGCTACACAACACACTTAATGACTAAATGATCTCATCTTTTTAAAAAGACTCGTCTTTTTAAAGAATCCATGGATTCTTTCAACCTTTAGAAAAATGCTATTTGTCCTTTTCCCAGAATAGAATCCTTTGGAATTATTCTATTGCTCCTTTCCTTGGAGGGGAATCCTTTGGAAAAATTATGGTCTTTTCCTTGGAATTCTTTGGAAAGATGCTATTGGTCAAAAAAGTCAAAACTGATAAGTCATGCAGGGAAAAAGGAGATGGAATTATGCTTGTGACATCAGAGGGTAACTGATGTGCTAAATCTTCCCTCATAAATACAGAATTTCAAATGTTTCTCAGAATGTACAGGTAATGCATTTTGATTCTATAATATCGGCTTAGAGCAAAAACTCATAAAAGGATTTTTTTGCTGTATAAATTTGTTTAAAGACTTAATTTTTAGGTCAAAAATAAAAATTGTAAGCAGTTTGATCGTGTTATATGTATCTTTTGAACATATTAAAATATATCAATGTATTTTCATCGTTAAAAATAAGCATTTAGAGTTTGAAGAAATGTCAGTTAATGAGATGCTCTAAGATAACGACATACTTGTGTCTGTTTCTTGATATTGTAGCATAATATAATTGTTATATTTGGGTATTTGGCAAAATGTTTAACAAAAATACTAATTTATCAATTGAAAATAACTTGATTGCAATGAATTTGTAAATTCAAATCTAAATTCCTAATATTCGCATTGGGAAATATTTTTGAGCTTAGTCCCTCAACATGATAGCACACTTAAGGAATTGCTTTATTACTCTGATACATTGATTATTGAGATAGATATATTAGTAGATTGAAAAGAACTAAAGTAATGAAAAATATCCTAAAAAGCCGTTGCATGCCAAATTTGGGAAATTTTTAATTTTGATATTTCTCATTGTTCTAAAATGATAGAGCCACCTCAAATAACTAAACATACCACACATAGAAATTCTCAAAACTTCAAGCAGATCTCCATATCTGCGAAACTGAGAACAAGTTCTATTGTCAAATTTTAATTTATTTTGCTTAACGAGACAATCCAAAAACTACGAAACGGAAATAAAAGTTCGAATGTATTGGTACAACGTAAAATAGCGATTTATATCGAAACAGAAGATTATTAGGATGTATTAAGAGGCAAATGAATCATCCACCTCCTATAGTGCTAGCAACCTGCGATTCGTATGCGACGCAGGGCCGTTCTCCCTGTCCCTTTTACAAGTACAATTCTGTATAAGCTGTCCGCCTAATATTTTGCCTGTTTCTTCCCTGGTTGTATTTTTTTGTTCTGTATCAGTAAAATTTTCCTTGTGTGGATAGCCATTTACTTGATGTTGCTTATCCAGCTTGGTCAAATTTGGCCCGTGTGCCATTAAACCCAACCACCCAACCGTTACATGGAAGGAATTCACATTCTTGCGAATTCATCAACTTTATTAATTTTTTATGCAAAATTTGTATGAAAATTTTTGAGATTTATTTTCAGGGCAGAGTGGTCGTTGAGAATAAAGTTCATAATTCAAATAGTGCATAATCATTACAAGTATCAAATCTACGCGCTCATATTTTTTTATTTTTCTCCATTCTCGGATTGCTGCGTAAAAGGAAGTGATATTTCGTCTCACATCAAATAGGAATTTCACTTTTATTCTTAATTGCTGTGTTAAAAAGAACCTTTCGCACGTGTGCTATATTTTTATTCGTTCTTTTAACATCTGTTATCGGCATGAAATCCGGATTTGTCCATTATGTGATTAACAGAAGTGACTGTTTATGGCGCTCAAATCTGAATAGGCCTTTGTTAATTGAAAGAACCTTTTTCTCCTGTCGGTAATGCTTATACATTTCTTTATTGGAATAAAAGTTCTTGAAAGCAGCAGGAAAAACCTCAAAATACTGATTCATCCAATTCAAACTTTGAAGTGTGACTCAAACTAAGAACCACTGATTTAATATGGACTTGAGGAAGTTATCTTCTATAGAAAACTTATTTTTATTAATTTTTTGAAGAATCTGACCAACTCAATCGCAACTTAAATGAAATACAAGTTGCGTTGGTACAGGAATGTATACATAGTTTTAAACTTTTATAATTTTGTTGTGTTAATGGTACCTCGGGTTAAAGAATGTTTAACTTGTAATAATTACGCAATTGTATAGAAGTGCAACTCAACCAATGAACTATTACAAATATCGAGTCTTAAACAAGGCAAAGGCTGGAATTGTTTTGCGAATAATTTTTGAAACGTAGAAATCAATTTGTTTTGAGATTTATGCGGTGCAGCAAAAATACGTCATTTTCGGGAAACCTCGTTGAGGTCTTTTTGGACAGAATTTTTTCTAATTTCATGCTTATTTTAAAGTGGACCAGAAATTGAACCTTTTCGTTGTCATGACATCTTTATTGATTTTTCCAGTCAACGATCTTTGTCATGATTCATTTTACTCGAAATGTTTGTTTCACAAAATGGAGCTTATCCATTTTTATACCTTGCACCATAAAACCCAAATCAACCAACAAACCCATAATGGAATAAAATGATTCAACTATAAAAATTGAATTAGGAAACTTTGAAATTTAAAAAGAATAGAGTCGATAATTACGCACAAACAATATCACTTTTATATTGTTAATTATTTTGAATTTCATTTCAATCGAATGCGATTGTCTTAACAAAACATGATATTAATCAAAACATGATATCATACGTATCCTCTGTCTTGACATAATTTTTGGGTTGTGGTTGAGAAGAATGCTTTATACATATTTTCTTTATTGATGCAGTTGTAGGCAACTCATCATAAATTATTTGTTATTATTTCTAACAATTGATGCACAATGTATGTAATTTCATATCACGGCTCTCGCTATTTAAACCCCCTTTTAACTATAACTAACAACATCCACAAAAGCTATTCCCATTACTTTAGTTTTTGTCAAGAAAATTATTTTATATTTTGTGCCAAGTTTTGAATTTTTAAGCTACTAAACTCTTAAGAAACAATATTATTTAAGAAGTGCAACTTTTTAATTCTGTATAAAATACAATATCGCAAATATTAATTTAAAAAGCAAAATATATTTATACCTAACCAAACCTTTTGAAAGGTCACAATTGCAAACATAAATTGCTGCTCAAATAATTCACTTTAACCATCAAAGAATTGTTTAAAATTTTTAATTATGTTTGCATAGTTTTTCAACACATATTTTGTTCCATATGCATAAGAAAGTTTTACATTCTAAAGTTTTGAGACATTTATTTATTCTAGTTGACGAACTATCTAATTTACAAACTTTTCCCGCTTCCGAAAAAACGAGCGTTGACTATATATGACAGACCCTTTTGCTACTAAATGTATTCCTTATTGTAAGAACATGTTTTCATTATTAAATGCCTTAACGTGAGCTTAGTTTTACATTTGAAAATGCATAGGCTTAATTTAAGATATAGAAAACCCTGAAATATTAGGATTCGCTTAACTTCTCAGCGATGCAACTTTCGAAGATGCGCGTACGTGATTTCAATTCCAATTGCAACCTTCGCCCCCAATTTACTGGACACATGGCGCGAGGATCTTCCTTTAACACGTGGCTTTTCAAACAAGCTTCTCAGACGGCTTGTCACCGATTATAAACCTTTTAAGGGTCGCTTCTCCTATTTCCTCATCAAAGGAGCATTCAGTGCGTTATCGAGGGATTTATGGTCCTTTCTCTCTTCAAATCGTCTCCAATAGCTCCGAGCCTAAAACCAAGAGTTAAATTAAATTTCCGTTTATGAACCCTTGACCTTCCGACGATTGTGATCTCTGTGATTCTCTGCCGACTGCGTTCGGTTTTACAATCTACGGACGTTAGGTGCCCCATAAACACGAGAAACCCGTATAATCGATAGTAAATCGTTTTACTCTTGAAACAAGAAAAAGAAATATTTGTAAAACATCAACTATCAGGGAAGTCGAAGATACTTGGGCCCTGGTACCATGGTACAAAAGTTTTGGTAGGGTGGGACCACCACGCTTCAATTTGTTTGCCCATTGCACTAGCAGTCTGTGAACCGTAGGCTTTTCAGGTTTGATTCCTATATACCCTGGGTGTATTTCTCTTCTATGTCAGTAAACATTTCCGCCCCTAATAACTGAAAAAATATTGCTTAGCCATATCTGGCCCTTGGGCCATAAAAACCCAACCATGGTACAAGGTGCTAGACCAAGGGGCCCCCGAGAATGCGAAAAGTTTTTTACTGTAGCGAGCAATCTCTTTTCTTTGTTTACTGCTTGCATTTTTTATTGGCTGGCGTATTTCCACTATATTTTGCTCTGAAAACTTTGCGTTACTTATAGCAATTATTAATTAGCAACATTAAAATATCAAATCTCGCTTCACGCTGACAAGATCATCCAGCGATTATTTCGGGGAATTTTCTATTTCTTTAGTGGCCTTCATTGCACACGGGCAGAAGAGGTTCTCTAACCCTGAAGAAATAACAAAATAGAAAGAAGGAAATAGAAACCCACTACATCAAAATGAAATAAGAATCTAATGATTAATTTCAATTAAAATTTAAAACACTTCAACTGCTGCATTTGCAACTGCGATATCTTAGGATGACTATTAACGTATGCGAATTTTTTCTTTCAGTTCACAAATTGTTTCTTTTGAGGATTTGGGCAAGGGATATGAGGATCAAAAGTAGATTATTTAGTCTTATGTACTTAAATGATCTTTACGGTTTCAATATTTTATGCTGGATTCCAGATCATGGGTATATCGGGAAATGAAAGAACTGATAAAGTAGCTCAAACTGTTGGTTCCGCAAACCATCCGTCGCCTTCCAAGACATGGATCATATCAACTAAAACGTCCATCAAAAATTCATGGCAGAATAAATGGTATGACAGAACAAATAATACATAAATTGAAAAAGTAACATTCCATACAATAATCATTTCTGGACCTTGTGCCATAAAACCTAAACCAACCATACAATAATCTGTAAAGAGCTTTAAATATAATAATTTTAATAGAAGACGATGGGGGGTGTAACTGGTGGGACTTCGTATACTACGTCACACATATTTAACCCACAGGCATTTCTACATTCAGACTCAACTTTGACATGCCCAATGTTTGATACAATTCTATATGTTAGACACATTTTAAATTAATTGTCCTGATTTGAATACTATTAGACAACCACTTTGGTGCTACTTATTCTAGTGTCACTGATTTATTGAGTGATCCTCCTCATGTCTAATATAAATATAAACAGATTGGCAAGTATTTAAAATTAATTTGAATTTGAAATGTGCTTGTACTATTTTACCTCAGTTAAATTTTGGCTTAGTTTTAAATTTACGTATAAATCATAAAACTTATTTAATTACCGATAGTTTGGCGCAGCTTGGCCAAACCTGGCCCTTACGCCAAAAAATTTTAATCTACAGATCATTTTTACATATCACGAATTGGAACTCCAATATTAAACTTACACTTTAAGCTTAAAAGGAGTATATTGCCTTCTTCAAGTACGGAACTCACGCAGCTATAAAATTAAAACTTCTAATGCCGGAAGCGATCAAGTGGCAGAAGGATTTAAACATCTCTTCAGTGAATATTGCAGTCTCACTGACCTTGTTTGCGAAGCAACCATAGTTGATCAGAGGGTCGGCCCGAGTGTAGGGTAAACATTCCACTCCTCCAGCTATCACTCGATGAAGGATTTTCGAACAGAAAAGGGTAAAGAAGGTGGAGGAGATGGAATGTCAGACTTTTGTCCGAGAAGAATGCCAGGCACGGTGGTCTTGCAGATGAAAAGAATCCCTAACTGGTAAAGAGTGCGGCTCTTTTTGAATCCCTGCATCAATGGATCACTGAAAACGTATTTAAGGGTTGAGTTATCCGGCTTTTATCTCAAAACAACCTCAGCCTCGCTTTGGATTACCTTTTTCGGGGCATGAAGGGTAGATTTAAGATCGAAGTGAGGGAAAACGTGGGGATTGTGTGGGAACCGAAAATATTTGTTAAACCCTTTTTAGGTTTTTATCTTTCTTTTCTTGGAACTTTATCTTGGGAATTGTATGCATGAAATTTGATATTCGGATTTATGTCAACATTTTTCGCTATTTGTATAGCTAAAATAAAGACACTGAAGTATTTAAAATGACTTTATTTAGAAGCTGTGTTGAAATTTTTTTAAACATGTGTAATATTTTCGAGATTTTAAAAAATAAAATTCCAGTAAATGATTAGCTGGATCCATAAATTTCGTAAATAATCCTTATTTTAGACAATTATATGAAACCTCGGCTTGTTCAATTTATTCCATATTTAGATCTATTTATCATGTGGATAAATAGATCTATCCTTGCACTATCCACATGATCATGTGGATAGTGCAAGGTAAGTTAAAAGTTAATATTTTAAATCAGTGCTTTTTTAAGTAATTTACACATACACACACTGAAGATTATATACTGATAGTCAAAATGATAACGCCATTTTTTAAAAAATATCTTTGAGAAAAGGTTGGTATGTGACTTAGAGAAATATGACTTTTCAGTTTTATGTTATGCATGATTTTTGTCTGTCTTTATAAATAACCAATACACATTTAACTTCATTTTTTCGCGATAAGAACTTTGAGTATAAAAACTAACACACATTCACAGAAAAGTAGAAAACATTTCATTTTTAATCACCTCGTTTTTTGTGATTGTACATTTTCGAGCAAATATTATTGAGCAAATAATATTAATATTATTTCGAGCTATTTAGAAACCATAATTTGGTTTTAGTAAACGAAATTCTTATTTTCTTAAATTTAAATGCCTATTTTAGTAATCTCTTGAATTTTTTTATGAATTATTACAACAGAATCTTATCTTCTATGGATAAATGTCCCTCCGAAAGTGTCATAATCAAAACTCTTATAGAAAACGAGCATCAATTTATTTTTATAAAATGAAACTTTGTTTACAAAATTTTTTGTTCCGGAGGGAGGAGCCATAGATGAGTAGATCAGTCGAGGACATTGGTCGATTTATTAAGCTTAATGTCACTAACGAAAAATGTCAAAGTCGTTTCCAGCGCTTCAGTCACTGTCTTAACGTATTTAGAGACAGATTCCACATGCTATCATTGTTATAGTAGAAAGTTTTGCAAGACCCAAATTACCTGAAATCCGGAAATATTTCAGATTTTTGAGATAACCTGCACTCAAAAAAACGTTTACCACCCAAGAGGAAGAAGTCGTTGCTAGCATTCCTTTCCTGATTTCGTATTCTTCGCGACAACCGTAAAAACTCTTGCCGTCAAGCGTCTTTAGGGAGCTACCGTATCGCACGATAAGCGTGTTCCCTTTATTCGCTCTCAGGTGGAAGATTGGAATTCACCCCTCTTTAAAGAGATGTTTTCCAAGAACAGATTGACGAAATTGTAGCGTTTTCTTCTGGAAAAGCAGTTCGTCTGCCGTGACTCACTGCAGCAGTGATAAAGCCAGAAGTTTCCAAATGGAGGGGTAGTGACATAAATCTCCTCCTTTGTAAATAAGGCTCGTCCAAATGTCCTGATATTTCAAGATTCCTGCATTCTACGTAAATGAAAGCACTGCTTTAGCTAAAGAGTAGATCTGAACATCAGAGTAATGAACATAAAATGTAAAACGAAATTCTGTA
This sequence comes from Meta bourneti, assembly GCA_933210815.1. NCBI lineage: Eukaryota > Metazoa > Arthropoda > Arachnida > Araneae > Tetragnathidae > Meta > Meta bourneti. The sequence goes on along the minus strand of OW119929.1, from coordinate 47,025,239 downwards.
ATTGACTGGAGCCCAAGTTTTTGTTCTTAAATCCACCGTGTTGCTTTGATTGGCTGTTGGGAGTTTTCTTGTAAATACTGCAATCATTATATAAGTATAGAACAAAGTTTAAAAAAGATGGTAACAAACACAAATTATTCAATTGACAAATAAAAATTTGATTTTACTTATTTTGTATGATCCATTTAAGGGCGGTAAGACGTCTAGGGTAACTTACCCTGGGTGCTTATCATTTCTGTATCAGTAAAACTTTTTTCAGTAAAAGCTTTCTTTGTGTGTATGTTCATTACTTGACGTCATCTGTCTTGTGTTTGACGCAGCTTGGCCCTTGCGCCATAAAACTTAACCAATCTTCTTGAAATGGTTAAGGCAGGCTAGATTTATAAATATATGTAGATTTCGGCAGATAAGAAAATAGCATCTCATTTATATTCCGATGCTTAGGAGTGTACTCGATAAGAAGTGAGGCACAATGGGGTCCCCATCTCTCCTTTTCCTTAAAAAACTAAAAGTATTTAATTTTTTTATAAGCAAAATGCCTTCGTGTAAGATAGGTCTTCATCCATTAAGTTATTTTTCCGGAAATATTTTCAAGCAGTGCCCTTCACAGTGTTAAACTACCAGACCATGAGAGAGGTTACGATCCCCATACACCGTAAGCTTATTACAGTAATGAAACCAGTAGAGGCTTCACTAAGAGGAACGAAACGGAAAATGACCCCGGGCCCCAGTGTGGGAGACATTTCAGAATTACTTATTGAAATCTTTTAGTTTTCCTTGGAAAGAATGTTTGCTAAAATATTCTTTTGTGTATCTTCTCTTCATAGAATGGTTAAAATACTGCGTGTTGCTTTATCGGGATTCATTATGCCTTTTTCATTTTAGCTATAACTTCACATTTGGTCAAAATCGATTCGTGCTTTTAAAGTTGTGTGATGATATAAATTTGTTTTAGCAAACATACTTTATCTGTGGTTAGAAATTATATAAAAATAATTATCTAAAAGCAATTAATTGCAATCTCGATAATTAATATTATGACTTGCTTAACAACCCGGATTCTCCACTCTGCTGCTTCAAACAAACCCAGTTGCGTCTGTTTCCTTAGCAGATTTGGTGGCTTAGTGGATTTGCCCACTGCTAGTAACCTGTGAGTTGTGGACGGCACAGGTTCGATTCCTCCCTGGTTATTTCTCTCTTCTGTATCAGTAAAACTTTCCTATGTGCATGTCTATTTGACGTCACTTCTTTTGTTTGGCGCAGCTTGACCCAAAACGGTCCTTTCGCCATAAAACCCAAGCCAACCAAACTTAGCAGTTTCGTTGCATCATCGAACAGCTTTCCCCTTTACGTGCTTGTGTTCTTCCGATTGCTCTGCCTGTGACAGCTTTTGACGTTTTGTGTTGTTTGGTTTCTTGAGTAATGTTCTACATTAAATTTTATTTCAATGACTAATGGAACTGACAATAGTTGGTATGACCTAGAATTTCCTGACTGAATAAGCTGCACAAATTTCATGACGATAGAGTTCAGCGATAGAGAGTTTTTCTGTTTCAGACAGATTTTCTATTTTATATATTAGTAGGTAGGTAATTGAATTAACGTCACATTGAAGCAACTCAACGGTCTATTGGCAATCCAGGAAAGATCCGGAGACAAGACCTTGTAATTTTGAACCACGATCAAGTGACGAGGTTAACACCTGAGCTTGCACCCTACTCTCCTTAACTTCCACACCAATATTAATGAAATTTACCATAGTCCACGAATTAGGGTACTTTATTATTGTTATTTTAAGCCCCCAAGGGCACATATTTAGGTGTATACGGGTATCACAACCCCGAGGTACCCGAGTGATGTTTCTTTCCTTTCATGGATACCGCTGTAGCCCGGTTGGAAGAGTAACGGATTAGCAACCGGAGGGTTGCGAGTTCGAATCCAACCAAAGACCGTCGTGTACAAAGGGGGCTGGTGCACTTTAAATCAGTAGTGGCCTCAAATATCCTCACGTTGGCGTGGTGTGGAAGTTTGGAGAGTGGGGTGACAGCTCGGGTGTGACCTCGTCATCTGATCGTGATTCAAAATTACGTGGTGTTATCCTCGGATCTTTCCCTTTGATTCTGATCCCGGACCGTCGCCAAAAGCCCGTTGTGTTTGTTCCAGTGCGACGTTAATTTAAAAACCTACCTTCCTTTCATTTTTACCCTCGCCTACCCTTCTACTTATTGCTTTTTCTTTCTCAGTGGGTCGTCTGTCTTGTGTTTGTGTGACTCAGCTTGGCCAAAATGGCCCTCGCGCCATTTAACGAGAAAGCAATCAACAACTAACCTTGTTATTTTAATAGATTTCCTTTTTTTTGCAATTTTAAAGACATGAATTGCGTTTCGGACGAAGGGCGGCATCACCATCATTTACCACTGGAAAAAACTTCGTTTCCTTCTGCTAAAGATGTCCGATTCCAGCTCGGTTGCCGTGAAGCACTATCTTCGGAAAGAGAAAAATGTTCGGTTTATTTTTGTTGTTGTGGCAGAAGGCGCTTGGGTCCACGCTCGTGTGACACACAAAGGAGGTGCGAAGTGACATGCGTCTTCTTTCTCGCGCTGCCACAGACAAGAGGGAAAACAGATGCGGTTGTTGATGCGGCTCTCGCCCGTTCTCTCACGCTCCAGAGGGAGGGAGAGTGAAAGATGCCAAGGTCGGTTGCATTCCTCTCCAGCACCTTCGAATGCAAATGACCCCTCCACTATTATGCACGCGGGGAGCGAGGTGTGCAAAAAATGGGTTGCGAATCTCGAGCAGTGGTGATGTCAGATCGGTTCATTGTCAGCGGTTTGTGCCCGCGCGAGAGGAAGGTTAATTAGGAGGAAAAGATTAAAAAAGGACAGGTCTTGGGTTACAGGATTTGATTCTTAGTTTCGCTTTTCAAGAATCTCATTAGCGAGGCTGGTTCGAATCGCGATGCGAAGGATGCAGCTTCCGTGTCTTACTTTCGGGAGGGAGTGTCAAAGGATTGTTTTTTTTGGTAAGCGAAACCTTATGCTGTTTGTTATGGGTCATGCTCGAGTTGAGACGCATCTCCTTTAGGTGTGTACGGGCTTGGCGGACTCGAGGTACTCTAATGATCATTTCTTTTCCCATGAGGTTTACTGTCTTGAGTACACACGGGGATCGCGCTTCCGAGGATACCCAACTATATTTTTCTGCTTTCCTCGCATTACTCTATTTCCCAACCCCTTTTCCCCTTTCACGAAATTTTTTATTTCACGCTGCATTGTGTTTGACGCAGCTTGGCAAAATATGGCCCATATGCCATAAAACCTAAAAACAACCAGCCTTGTGAGTAATGCGAGTTGTGGGTTCAATTCCTGTAACTTAACCTCTCTCTCTTATTGTCTTATCTCAGTAAAACTTTTCTTGTGTATGTCCAACTTGGCTTAATATGACCCTTTCTCCATAAAACTCAACGCAATAAAACAGCCTGCTATAATTCACGACTACTCTATTTGGATTACATTGGGAATGGAAACGGCAGATTTTTTATGCTTAACACAAAATATTTTTGTCGTGTTAATGAAGAGATAATATTCAAATTAACCTTCTGAGGGGTCACGCATTTTTCCGTTCTGCAACAGGCAGTCTTCCCTGCATGACTAACCAGTTTGGACCTTCTTGACTATTAGAATCTTTCCTAAGTTTTTTCTAACCAATAGATGTGGTTATTTATTTTGGGGGTTGTGGAGGGTAAAAGCAATATTACCCTACATTGGAAATCTCGTGATGCTAAGGGGGGTTAAGTAGGATTTAAAATACTCTAGAATACAAGAAACTCAAACAGAATGTGAAATATTTTCATTGTGTATTTTAAGTTTCGCCATAAAATACATGAGCTGACGTCAGTGCTACCTTTGAACAATCAATTTTCTTTGTAGCCAAAGACTTTCTGAATGAAAAATGATTAAACTAACAAATGTGTCGTATCATTACTAACTACGATTGAAATGTAGGTAAATTTTCTCGTCTCTGGAAAGAAAGTTTGGTTTTAAGTTGTATTTAGATATGGCAGCTATTGTAACTAAGCAATAGCATCTATAAATGAAAACTTTACATAGTATATGGGCACCTTCTCCTGATAAGGAACAGCTAAGAAACATTTTATAGGAGCCAAGAGAAGATTAAATAGGTTTAAGCATATTTTTCTTTTCGATTTGATATTTGTAGAATTCTGTCATATCCGTTTTAGAATTTGTTGTCTGTTTCATAATTTGTTGCCTGTTTCGGTTTCCGTTATTTGTTTCAATTTAAAATAATAGTTTCTCATTTAAAAAAATTGAAAATCCCCGTTTTCTCGTGAAAGTGATGTATTAACTCAAAGTTAAGAAAAACGGACAAAATAATAATTTTAACTTATTAATCTCTATCAATTAAAAAGAGAACAGTGTCCATAATTTGTGTAGGTTACTTATAACATGGTGTTTTAATTACGCTATTTTTAAATTATCACTGATATAGCCATGCCTTGATAAGACTTGAATTCGTTTCCTGGCAGGAGGATTTAAGTATTGGTATACTGGAAGGTGCAGATAAATGTTATCATGAACTCATTCCATCACATATTTGACGTATTTTCTCTATTTTTAGTCATTACATCATCGGATTACAAGTGACACTCAAAAAGCATAGTTCTGAGAAAACGAAAGGGGAAAAAAATTCTACTCACTAAATGTTTCGCAATAAAAATCTAGCCTTCAAGCAAAGAAAAATGACTTGGTGAACTTCACTAAGAAACAAATCTAATTTTTAGTCTAAAAACTCAAATCTTAAATTTTTTAAATAGTATAGTAATTGGCGTTTCAAATTATGTTTTTATTTAGCTCTTCAGACATTCAGTTTCCTCATTTTCTATAGCTCTTTTTTTAAGTTCAGTCCAAATCTAAAAATACCGTCGAATGGAACTGTCACAGTATTTTAGTTCCTTCCCCAATGTCCTGCAACTCGTTTCTGACAAAAGAAGCGGATAAGGTGTTCGGGATGTAGATAAGAGAATTGTCAAGGTCACGCATACCCTAAAAGCTTAACAATGCCAAGAATGTTCCTAAGGAGAGTAGGAGCTGAACCCGCTTTTCACTGGTGCTAATTCTTCATAATAATATGCAGTCTGACTGCCCTACTTTTTGAAATTCCTTCGTTGTAACCGAAATTTTGTGTTGTATGATTTCATTATGAGAAAAATCAACTTTAAAACCAAACTTCATACGAATCTTTGAGAAAAGCGAAGTTTTACATGAAGAGTGAGTGCAGTAAAAGTAGCTTTCTTTTTTTAGTCGTCCGTGTGTTCTTTCTCTAGTTTATTTGTAGCTGGGAACAATGAAATAGTTGCGCTCAATGTTTGGACGATCTTGTTACTGTGATCAATCTTGTTAAGCAGTGAATGATTGCGTGAAGTTGACTATGAATGTGACGGTCCAGAAATCAACGCGTTCCAGTTTAGAATGTAACGCAATATATTGGTTGAGTGAAAAGGAAAGTGTGAGGCTGCCCTATACTAAGAACAAAACAATTGTTTTTAGGGTTGGTTCTATTTGATTCGGGTGTGTTAAAGCCGATTTGCAAGCTGGCCGATTTGCTTTTGTTTTCTGGCTGCATGTCTAGGGCAATCATTGTGCAGCTACCAGAGCTTGGTTGCAGAGTGATTAGCGTTCTGACCCTCGGTTCATCAGACTCTGCGTTCGAATCATCTGCAAGCTATTGCAATTATTTTCTTGTATTATGAAAGTCATCCTACTGTACACGCCCCTGCATTCACCTTCCGGGCCAAAGCCGTTCCTGTGAAATTGCTTCGTGCAAACCGACCACTTTAAAAAAAAACATTTGATTTATAAGTAGCCCGAATACTCATTGTTTTTTAAATGTGTAAATTGTTCTCATTCCCTCTATTCAACTTCGGATCTTTCCCTTCCGGTCTGACCCTCAGGGGCATATTCCTTAAGTTTGTACAGCTTCACGGACCCGAGGCACTCTGGTGAACTTTTTCCCCTTGGGGTTTACTGTCCTTATAGTAAACATGAGGATCGCGCTCTTGGGATACCCAAGCAATCTTTTTCTGCTTTCATTCCATTATTCTATTCCTCTTTTTTCCCTTTCACGACATTTTTTACTTAGTTGTCTGTCTTGTGTTTGGATCAGCTTGGACAAATATGGCCCTTGCGCCATATAACCCGCAAACAACCAACCCACGGGATCGATCCCAAACAGTCACCTATTGCCCGTTGGGTTGCTGCAGTGCGATGCAAATCCAACTATCTACCTATATCTGTAATTTTTGTACATCTTTATTACATTAAACACAGTAAAAAAAATTAGCAAATTTTCGAATCTAGAAAACGCACTGCGCATTACAATACTTTTACACTTTTCGCGTTTTCTTGAGTCCTTAGACATCTGTCCGAAGTATCTCCTATGTGGGGCTTTGACTGTACAACTACATTCAGAAATCAAATGTAGTTCAAGTGCAGAAAAATGTACAGCGGGTGGTCCCAGTGATCGAGAAATGACATTTTCATGCAAGAAATGAATCTTTCAAAATCTAATTTAATCTAATGTTGTCGATTAGATGAAATGAAAAGGGCGTGGAAAGGGCACCTCTTCCAGATAACATCAGCAAATAGGAAGTGCAGAAAGCTGTTGATGGACATCACTAACGAACAGAAATAGTGAGGGACCTCCAGCTACCGAACAGACTCTTTCATTCACGCGACAGAAAAGATCTCGCATCCCGTATCTCTTGCATCATCTCTCGAGTTCATGAAAGATGTTCGTCACAGGCTCATAAATTGCGCGATCAGTTCATTTCTTCCCCGCTGTTTCCACCAAAAAATAAATTGGAATGAGATCCGAAAAATGCTTTATTTCTTTTGCTGGCAGGAGTGCTTTATGAGGAAGTTGGTCAGCCCTTTGAAGACAAATTTCGAGCTTAATGAGCTTTAGAAACCCCTTGGTGCTTTTTGAATCGTGTAAGGCATCTCAAGGACAAATTGGCATGAAATATTAAGTAATTTTCGCTTTTTCTTACAAAGCATCCCAGTCTGAACAATGACCGCTCTAATAACCATTGCGTGTCAGGAAAAGCAAAAGTTTAATCTTTAACTTAACTACAAATTAATTATAAAGCAACTTTTAAGTGTTTATCAATAGAAGACTGCTAAATATTGTGATTCAATAATAAAGAACGTATGAAAATAAATGGTCTTCCTATTCATACATTAACCATCTATGTATAGAGGGGCTATGCTTTCTTGCCACGATTTTTTTTCAGTCATACTTTTCAGACTTTGCAAGAGATCTTTCTGACACCCTGAGTGCAACCGAATGGTTACGAGTTCGAAACTAGATCCATTCAAAGACCACCGTGTACGGGGAGTTCTGGTACACGTTAAATCTATCGTGGTCTCAAATGTCCTCACGTTGGCGTGGTGCGGAATTTTGGAGAGTGAAGGGACAGATCAAGTGCTGACTTAGTCATCTGACAGTGATTCAAAATTACGAGGTATCATCGTATCTTTCCCTTCGGGATTGATCCCGGACCGTTGCCAATAGTCCGTTGTATTTGTTTCAGTGTGAGGTAAATTCAACTTCCTACATGGTATCCTGGGTGTATTTCTCTTCTGTGTCAGTAAAACTTTCTTTGTATGTGTGTCCATTTCTGGCCATTGCCTTGTTTGATTCAGCCATATTTGACCCTTGCGCCGTTAAATCCAACCAATCTCCTAAACCCCTTTATTTAGATGGAAAATTATGAGATCAGAGTAAGACTAACATTTAGCCGTCTGTAGGGTAACAAATCCTATCTTCTCTTCCCGTGGATCAATTTGACCTTGGTCGCAGCAAATGACTAGAACACGAAAAAACAACCACTATTGCTGAACTGATCAGTCATTTGTTAATTATTGCATTCATGCTGAATTGCTTTCATTAGACATAATTTGCTATGATCTCATTTGTAATATTTATGCATTTCTAAATTATATTTTAAACTAATATTGAGAAGTATTTATGAATAAAATTCCAAATTTAAGGACAGGAAAAGCGGTACTGCACAGGATGATTCCTCATAGTATCAGTGGCTTAGTGGATTTGCCCTACGTCATCTGACCGTGGTTCAAAATTACGCGGTGTTGTCCTCGGATCTATCTTCGGGAGTGTTCCCGGACCATCGCTATAAGACTGTTGATCCAATACGACGTTAATTTAACTATCAACCTGAGACTTTTCTCACTACGTTAGCAACCTGCGAGTTGTAGGTGGTACGCTTTCAATTCCTGTAACTTAACCTGGGTGTATTTCTCTGTCGGTCAAACTTTCCTTGTGTGTATGCCTATTGACGTTATCTGCTTCGTGATTGGCACAGCTTGGCCAAATATGGCCCTTGCGCCATAATACCCAATCCAACCAACCTATTCTGTTTAAATCAAAAGCCGAATGATATTTAATTGTCAACATCCTCAAGAATGAGTGAAATCTCGTTTGAACTTGCTCAACTTTCGAAACCCGCCAAGTTCCAATTTTTGTATCATTGTGCTCCGCCGTTTTTTTTCGCGAAAAAAGATTGTGAGTGCTTCGAATCCTCTATCTAACCGGGACTAGTTAGGTGGGCCCGTGCCATCCATCGCAGTCAAACTTTCCCGTTGATACCTCGCAAAATAGAAAGAGTTGAAGAGGTCACGATCTTCTGGTTAGCCATCCATCTTGTTACATCACGCTGTTAAGTGCAAAGCCCGAAGCGCTGTCAGTGAACTGGCAGATTCTGATGGCGATCTAACACAATGAAACTCAAGAGTTGTGCTGTGGGTGGGGAGGCGATAGGTCACCGCGTCTGCTCGCCGCATTTCCGTCCATCACTCCATCTATCAAGAAAAGAAGGTGAAGTCAATCTATCAAGGCCCTTTTTTTCTCTTTGATAAGGGCGTATTTCTTGATTTTTGGCAACTTCCGAATCAAGTCTAATTGCGTGTGTCCCCATCTCTTCTCTTCGCGTCCCCACGGAAATGCATATGCTGAGGTGAGATTCACTTGGACGTCGACTGGTGTGGTCATTTGTTCGCGATTTTATTTCCAGAAACTGGTGCGGCTTTGAACAAGATAAGTTTACGCACAATTTTGTGCAGTTCCACGCTGACGGCTGGTTAAAGGACTGAAATGAAAAATAGGGGACACCGTGTTTTATACAAGAAGGAAAAGACCTCGAATTATTTTATGTACACATTCCATGCATACAATTAGCCGCAGTTTAGTCATTTTCTAATATATATCTATACCTTAGTAGAAAAAGTACACTATTTAAATTAATCGAATTTGAGTTCTGTCCACCAATCACTTCAAAGTAATGAAGGTAGGTACGTAGTTGAATTTATGTCGCACTGGAGCAACACAACGAGCTTTTGGCGACGGTTCGGGGATCAATCCTGAAGGGAAAGATCCGAGGATAACACCCCCTCGGGGGCACATCTTCAAGTTTGTACGGGCTTTACGAACCCGAGGTACCCGAGTGAACTGCTCTTCTCCCATAGGGTTTACTGTCTTTGGTAAGCACGGAATCGCCCTCCCGGAGTATCCAAGCGATCTTTTCTCTTTTCCTCCTACTGTTCTATCTCCCACCTCCTTGTTTTTCCCTTTCATGTGTCGTGTGAACAGCATTGAAATTGTGAACAATTTTGCTTTGAAATCCAATTATCATATATCGTCATCAATCATATCCATCATATCAAGTTTACATTTTGAGTTTTCTAATTTGATTTGCTTTTTAAAAAAAATTCCCATCACTATGAGTTATGTTTAATTTTTACTTTATAAAATGTCAGTACTTTTTCTGACTCGCATGTTTGCAGTGTGCGGCGTCCCGTATCGGGGGAAAATGGAATCATGGGGTATCTAATGCTTGCCCTTTGGCCCATGCTTCAACGTCGATGGGTGACCAGAGTGAGCCCGCTCTGGTCAATCGGCTAACTTAAGTTTTCTGGGTTTCGCCACGGCGGAGTGCTCAGCCCCTCTGTCGTGCTGGACTTCACTGGGCTTAAGTTTTTTGGGTTAGTGCTGCAGCTAGGGATGCCTTGGGTGAACCAGCGGATCCACATCCCGATACTGTAGCACTATCATGGTGGTATCTTGAAGTGTGGGCTGAGGCTGGAATGTTCCAGAGCCAGTAACCACTTCCCCTTTTTGGACTCCGTGGTGGGTATGGGTCCACCATGAAGAAGTTAAATATTCAATCTATGGATCCAAAAATTTCTTTGTGCCCTTGAGGAGGCCTAAATCCCTCTAACAATGTTAATTTCTTAATACCTAAATTTTTAATTATCAATAACCCTGAAGGGAAACTTGCAACCTTTTCACCATTTGCTGTACAAAAATACATTCAGTCTGCTGCTGGCGAACCAAAAGCAATAAAAAAATTGCGGTCTGGTGATCTTTTCATAGAAACTGTATCTGCATATCAATCTGAGCAGCTAATGAAATTAAACCAAATTGGCGAACTAAAAGTAATGTAACTCCACACAGAACTCTAATTCTAGTCGTGGAGTTATATCTGAATTTGATCTTTTAATGTATCTGAACAGGAGTGCATCGAAGAATTAAAATCTCGGCATGTTTGTTCAGCCAAACGCATCTGCATCAGACGAGATGATAAAAGTATTAACACCAAACATGTAATATTAACATTCAACACACCAGACATGCCGAATCCATTAAAGCAGGATACTTAAATTGCAGCGTTAGACCGTTCATTCCAAACCTTCATAGATGCTTTTAGTGTCAGGTTTGGACATTCTCAGGTTTCATGCCGTTCGCCTGCAATTTGTGCCAAATGCTCAAAACCTGAACGTGTCGAAAACTGAACTGATGAACCTGTGTGCTTCAATTGTAAGAGAAATCATCTTACTCACTCCAGGTCTTGTCCTCAATGCAAATATTTCATATGCATCTAATTAAACGATGAAATCCGTTGCTATCCAAACAGATACCATTCCCAATAAACGAATTAAAAATACAATTGTACAATACAAAGAAACAATCGTCCAAGAAAAAGATGCAACTATTAAAAAATCAAGAACAAATATTCCCAAACTATCTGGTCCTGATCTTAAATACTTCTAAAACAAAATCACAAATGAAATCAGATGCTACAAAATCTAATAGAATCGATGAAAAATACTGGGAGAACTATTCTTCATCTGACTCATCTGGTGAGAAAATGGAAAGAGACAAAAATAAAGAGTAGGCACAAACGCAAAAAATCTGAAAGAATATCATAATGGTTAAAATAATATTTTGAAATTGCAAAGGGGGGGGGGGCTGTCGTAACCATGTTGAGAATGAGGAGACTGATTGTTGCCATCCTGTATGTCTTTGACTTCAGGAAACTTTTTTGACATCAGCAGTATGCACAAAAATTGGAAGATGTATCGCAAGAAGAGAGAATTTAAAATACAATCATAACTAAGTGGTGTAGCGCTTCTGACTTGTTTGGATTGTCCATCTTCGTCTGTATAAATTTCACTTTCAAAAATTTATGCATTTTTTATTTTGTACATATGTAAATTAAATTCTTCAGTCTCATTAGTTATGCCTCAGATGATTTGTTTTTATTATCTGACTATTTAAATATTTTTATTAGCATCTACACATTTTACATGTTTTAAATTTACCTTTTATCTTTGTCGTGGACTTCATTTTTAAATGTTCTGCTCTTTTATTGGGCTATATTCTGTGTTTTGTTTGGCGCAGATTGTCCACTTTTGGACCTTGCGCCATAAAACCTCAACGTCCAATCCAATACGAGGACAACACCTCGTAATTTCGTATCACGTAATTTTGGTCAGATGACGTGCAAGCACCCCATTCTGCAAACTTCTACACCATGCCAACGTGAAGACCTTTGAGGCCACGACAGATTTAACGTGCAACTCCCGCGTACACGGCTCTCTTTGTTTGGATCGAGTTTCAAATTCGCAATACTCCGGTTGCTAATCCGCGATTTTACCAACAGGATGACCGTGGTCCCTTCAAGGTAATGAAAATTATAGTGGAAAATTACATGGTAGTGTACTGAAATAATCAAAACATAGAAAAGCATTTTTTGTTCGCTGTATTGAAAATTATAAGAGGTAGGTAGGTATTTTAATTAATGTCACACTGGAGCAACAAAACGGGCTATTGGAAAATTATAAGAAAAATTGCTAATCAGTTGCCAAAAATTTGCAAAAAATAGATATCGGCCCTCTTTCTACTAAAGAACAGCTATTCATATCATGCCTAAAGACAAGACTGCTAAATTTTAACCACATTAAAGAAATTAATCTGCAGTCGTGAGTCTAATTATGGGTCCACGCCCCGTTACAGCAGGCATCTAGGATTTGAACTCCTCACATTGTGATGGTCACGACCAGAAAAAATATCTTCACGATGTCTACGGGGCTGAGCATATAGACGAAAAGAGCCTGAGGAAGCATTTACAATTAGCGTTGAGAGCAATATGCAAATGAGAGGGTTCAAAGGAGTGAGGAAGAGGAAACGGAAGGCTAAATTAATATCATGCTAAGTGAATTAAGCTGAACTAAAAGGAAAAGATTTTAGATACGACATACATTTGTTTTCAAGAGGAAAATCTTAGCTGAAAGCTGTTTATGTTGCTTATCAAGGAATTTGCTAAATTTGTATAATGAATTATTGATCTATGATTAATTATTAATTGATTTACATAGATTAGAGAGGTTATTTTCGGTGGTTTTTTTGGGGGGGGGTATAAAATTTCTTGAACCCCTGCATAATTTTCTAATTGCATTGCACTTCTGATTTCTCAATACGAGAGCCTTTAAAGATTGGAAGAGATCCACACCTTTGCACCCGGAAAGATTCCTTTCCCCATAAAGTGCTCTTGTGTGACTACGAGGATATTCTTTCGTTCCTTTTCCTGGCTGTTTTACTCGCTAATCGGTCATAATCTGTCCTCTAGGACCTTGATCCCAGCTTTAAAATTGATTCTATTCAATTTAGAAACTCATGGTTTTTCCTTTAGATATGATTTTTCCCTAGGTTCAGCGAGGCCGTGGTAGCCCGGTTGGAAGAGTAACGGATTAGCAACCGGAAGGATGCGTGTTCGAATCCAACCAAAGACCTTGTATCAAAGGGGCTGGTGCACGTTAAATCTATCGTGGCCTCAAATGTCCTCACGTTAGCGTGGTGTGGAAGTTTGGAGAGTGGGGTGCCAGCTCAGGTGTTGCCTCGTCATCTGACCGTGGTTCAAAATTACGTGGTGTTGTCCTTGGATCTTTCCCTTCGTGTTTGATTCCGGACCTTCGCCAATAAATATCCCATTGTGTTGATCCAGTACGAAGTAAATTAAATACCTACCTACTTCAGCATATACTGCCAAATTTTCGCGAGATTGTCAAGCGTAAGGTTCTGATTATTCAAATCGTAAGAGTTGAAACACTTTCAGCATGGTCCCCAGACACTGATATTAGTCAGGAGAGATTGCAAATATTTTCTTGCCAATGCCGGCCAAAATCATGGCTAGTCATCACGGCGCTATATCTATATTTATCTTTGAGCCCTCAGGGGCATATTTTTAGGTGTACCCGAGTAATCTGCACTATCTTCTGTTTTACCCTCGTCTACTCTTCGTCGTTTTAGCTTTTCCCCTCCCTTATTGTTGTCCTGTGTTTGGGCAGCTTGGCCAAATATGGCCATAAAACCCAGAACCAACCAACTTTAACTTTGAAAGAATGATCAAATCGTGTCATCGATAGACGTGTAGGAGTTTTCTCACCATCTCAGTCAGCAAAAGCAGTTTCATGACCATGGTGGTCATTAGGGATTAAATGGCGCTATAATGTCGTTTCATTCTTGTGTAGGTGCCATCAGTAGCAATTGGGAAACAGAAATATGCATCGTTCTCGTACTCTGTGGGCGTTAGGCTTATGAACTTCAATTGACAACGGCCTTCGCGACATTTCTTTTGAGAGACAAGGCTTCTTCACATATTACTCAAACAGCAATGAACAATCGAGATTTTATTTTTCTATTCCTGTGAACCTAAGTGACCTACGAAAAACATTAACGACAAAGTAACAAATTAATGGATATCTGTTGCAGCGTTTAATAGCGTAATGGTATATTTGTTAAAATAATCTTGTTTGCATTGTAACTGAAATTATTCACTTACGAATTGTCTAGTGATTAAAATGTATTCAGCAGCAAGAAATTATCCTCTATCAGAGTCTAGTTGCTATCTAATGTACTGTCATGCGGTGAATTGTTTGTTTCTTTATACCCTGAAAGTAATACTTTTACAGTTTTTCCACATTGTACAAAAAGTTCGTAAAAACATAAATTTTCTAAAATGGAGTTATGAAAAGATATTTCAGAAATATATTATTCTCTCTAACTTAAGTTTTATAAAGTTAGAAAATTATGCTAGACAAAATGAATCAAAATTTGATTTAATTCATATAAATATATTTAATGTATCAAAACTGACTTTTATTTTCCTATAAAAATATCAAGATATCTTTGCTTTAGTTAAGAACATTTAAAAGCACTTTTAATTTGAAAGTTTGAGAAAACCAGTAAACTTTTGGAAGCTGCGAATATTTTGTACCTCGATCATACTATTTTAGTGCTATTTATTTTTTATATTATATTTCGATTTGATTATCCTCCACTATGCGTTAGGTATTCCACATTTACTATTAGATTTTATTACACATTTATTATATTCCATCTTGCTTAAGTCTGCCAGTCACTTCTAAGTTTCGTTTTAATACCGATAGAGTATAATTATTTTTCAACAGTGTTAGTAACACATTAGCGAGGAAGGTAGAGTTAAATTTTTTTAAATGGTTGTTTATTTAGATGTTTTGAATGATTATACAGTACAGTTCTAGTTCTGATCAAAGTTTTTAAATTTTCACGCTGAACTGAAGCCACTTATTATTCATTGATTATCGGTTTGTTGTCAACAAATATTTTGGCCGACAGAAAACTGGCTTTTGGGGCAAAAATATTTATTTTTAATAATTATTCCTTTTCAAACATTCACAACTTTCATGTTCAGTAGCAATAATTTTTAATTCAAATTAGGAAATATTTCCTCTTCCAGTATGCATACATGAAATAAATTATAAAGCAATTGAAACCTAAGTTACTGTTTAAAAGCAGAAAAAGTTCGAAATTTTCAATTTTCGTGCACATGTTCAACGACGCATTTTTTAGGAACTTCCTAAACGTCACCGATGTTTTTTAACAAGTCTTATTTGTTTTACAGCTGTTCTATGAAAAACATACACATTTGTATGATTTTTTCTAACTTCTGACGTGTTTATGTTTTTCTCAATTAAAAAACGCTGCTCTTCTAAATCGTCAAGCCCGTTTTGAAAGAAAACGTAAACACCAAGCCTGCGTTTTAAAAAGAGAACGTAAAGGAAAATTTCCGAAAAAAGTTCACATTTTTATGCCTACTTTTGACAATCTTGACGGTTTTTGTGTGCAAAGTGTAAGCTTTGCTTATATTATAAGATTAAAAACATTTATTTAATCCAGAAAGTGCATTACAAATATTTGGTATATTTACCAGTGGAGTTTTAAAAGTTACTTGGAGAACTTGATATTAGGAATAGAAGAAACGTGAAATGAAAACTATAACGAATCAAATGATCTTTAAAATTCTAATTTTTAGATTAATATTAAAGTTAATGGATTTTAACGTAATACATTTTAATTTCATTCATCGTATTTTTAAGAGCCATTTCTCTCATGGAAATCAATATTTAATTGAACTTCTGTATGAATTTATGTTCATGCTTTCCAAAATTCTTATTTTACGTTTAATCTTTGAATTTAGATTAAATGTCTTGAACATTTTTTAGAATCAATCTTACACAAAAATTAGAACTGATTCTCACAAAAATATTAGAAATAGTTTGGACATCGCATCCATAACCAATGGGCTAGCAATCTTCAAGTTGTAAACGGGGCAGATTCGATTCCTTCCTGGGTGTATTTCTCACTTTGTCAGCAAAACTTTCCTTGTGTGTGAACGTCCATTTACTTGATATCTGTTATGTGTTTGGCGCAGATTGGCCAAATATGGCCCTTGCACAATAAAACACAAATCAACCAACTTATGATACCATGAGAGATTAAGATAATTAAAAGAATTACAAAATGAAGTCAGTAGAAAAGATTTTATACGTAATCTAATTCTAAAACCTTAAATATCATAAACCTTTGTCTTTGGATACGGTAGATACCAGTTAAAAGGGAAACGGTCTGCCAAGAGACCCACCATTAAATATCCTTAATCCATTTATGTATCCATATACACTGCCAATTATTTGATACTTTTTGTTGATTGCTTTTCATAACGTATGGTCAAATACTCGGCATTATGGGAGAAAACAAATGAGGGGAAAATGCAGTGAGGATTGTAGAGATTAATGGAGAGCGATACACCTGCTAAACATACGTCAAATACAATTACGGCACTTTTGACATTGACCCTGACAAGAAATAAGGTTCTTAATTTAGGTATTCAAAAGATTACGTGTTAGTAAGTTATATAACAGTTCAGTAGTAGATTCACGTACTTTACGTGCTGAGTGACAAACGGTTTCAGATTGTCATTTACAATCCTTTGATGGATTGTTAGAAAAATGATTGAAGATAAAGATAAGTATCATAATAGGAAGGAAATAGATTGATATTTTATGCTACTGTGTATTTATGTAAAGAAGAAAAACTTATAATATCGCTGTAATGAAACAGTTCCATAATTCATCACATCTACTTAACCCTCTGAGCGTCACGAGATTTCAGAGTAGTGTAGCATCACTTTTTCCTCACAATAATGACTAAACAAAACCACACCCATTGGCTGAAAGATTCCCAGAAATATTTTATTGGTTTAGAAGGTCAAAACTGGTTATGGAGCGAAGACTCCAGGTTGCTAAACTGATATATACGTGTGAACCCATCAGATGGTTAAATTATTTGGCCTTTTTTGTAAAAACCTATCTGAATTTTTTAAACTAAATTTGCTTTCGCAGAATCTTTCTCTCTGTTCCTAAAAACCTTCATATGCACAAATTTTATGAGCCACTCCTCCTTGTCAGTTAAAACCGTAGAAAGTTCGAAATAGGGTAATTTGGAATCAGGCTCCCTCGATATACTCCAAAACTAAACATGAATTGGATTTCCTAAGAGAGTATGAGTTTAATGAATGACTCACAAGAGGTTAACCCTTTGAAGGACAGTACGCAGAAAAGTTATTTTTGAAGAAAGCTATAGGGTAAAGACTTAGGGAATTGCACATAACAAATTTAGATTTTGTAAGGGTTGGTGGGATCCCATGTCTCACTGTTCATCTAGAACAGCGATTTCCAGCCTTTTTATCTTATGGTACAGATAAACTAATAACTCAAATTCTGCATCACACCAAAAATATTTTTTTGCTAATCGGACAAAAGAAATAGGTATAATTTTGATTGATTTACAAAATAGCCTCCTTTGTTTGCTCCAAATTGTCTTTTTTAAAATGAATGAAAAAATTGTTTGATACTTTGTAATAAAAATAATACTTGGAATTATTTATACGGCCATTAAAAATACGGGTGTCATCTGGAATTATTTGCGAGTATCTTGTCAAAAAATCGAAACCAAAAAGTTGAACTGAAATAAATCTTATGTAATTCAAACCGTTTCACCATCCGTAAGGCACACCAGTGTCCTTTTTGTGAAACACCGTTTAAAAATCGCTGATTTAGAGCACTTCTGGTCATATCAAATGAGAACTTTGATATTCCCTAGAAGCCTTAATATACCTAGAAAGTTTATATCTAACCTGAACCATTTCAAGGAGGTGTAACTCAGACGTCCCACCTCCTTGAAATGGTTGAAAGACGTATAACTTGAAGGTAAGACTAAAACAATTTAATTAGACTACACTGTTGACAACTTTGCTTTTCTGTGAATTAAAATGAACAACCTCATGTTCACATCGCATAAAGGCTTCAACGAGACAATCGCAATATCTCAGGATAGTAATTGCAGCGTACGAAAGTCATTAAAAGTTTTGCACAAGTGCATTCTTGTCAAAAATTACCGCCGGCTGTTTGAAGAGTTCCTTTTTTTTTTTTTGCCGTCAAGGCTGCTGCGGTCGTTTGTAGTCAGGGCTTAACTCTTGTTTACTCTGCAACAACAACGAAAGTGAAGTGGGCAATTTGTTCCCTCTTGCTCCTTTGACCATATTAACTGGATCCATGCGGCGGAACTTATTGCTTGTAGTGAGCCGTAAAGCATTTACTCGGCGAGTTATGAAACGTTACTTTATTACCGCTTATATTCGTTGTCTTTCTGCCGTTTGTCATTTTTCTGTCAAATTCCATTCAGCTGACGAGCGCTGCGTAGGAAGAAGTGAAAATGGTTATTATCCTCTATGATAATGCTGTAAGTAATGGCTCGTGTAGTCATTAAGTAGAAATTTTATGAGGGGAAAAGATTTTTCGGTGAAGAATTGTCTAACTTGGGGCATCATCTGTACAATAGAGAAAAGCGTTTTTCATTTCTATGCCACTCAGATTCAAATAAACATGGACATCACAACTCGAGGTGTCCTGGTGATCTGTTTTACCCTTGCTTATCTACATGCTACTTTCATTTACTTTTTTTATGTTTCTGACGATGTGATAATGCTTTATTTTCCTTGTTTTTCATCTGATTAAATGATTCCCCCATGTCTTATATATTTAAAGTACTGCACGTTTTTTAGTCTTTATAGTTGGTTAGACCTTTAATTTGAGTATTTCATCCATTTGTTGGGTCGTATTCTGTCTTGCGTTTGGCGCAACTTGTCCTTTTTTGGACCTTGTGCCACAAATCCCAAACTAAGAAAATAACCATTTTAAAGGTTACCAACTTTATTTGACCCTCGGGGGCACATCTCTTAGATATGTATGGACTTCACGAACCCGAGGTAATCTAATGATCTTTTTTATTTCCCTTGGGGGTTTAGTCTTTAGTAAACGCTGACCGATGTCGCGCTCCCGAGATACCCAAGTGATCTTTTTCTATTTTCATCCCATTATTTTATTCCCCAATACCTTTTTCCTTTTCACGACATTTTTACTTGAATTTGCCTGTCTTGTGTTTGGCGCAGATTGACTAAATGTGGTCATTGTCCATAAAACCCCCAAACAATCAAACAACCCGACTTTATTTGAAACTTTCCAAATGGTTCTGAAACTTTGTTAAAGTGTATCCCTGATTTTACAATAATTACATGAAACTCCATATTTTAGGTAGTTTTTGTGAATGCTTGATTATTACAAAAATTGCATGAAATTTTTATAATAAAGTTATTTTCATGTTGTAGGTTTAAGGACTCGTAAAGCAAGTAGCCGAAAATTGTTAAGCAATGTTACTTCGAATTAGAAGTTTCAATTTTATTTTTACATTTTTTTTACTAACGCTCAGTTTAAACTTTGTTCGTTTTAAAAGTATAAAAGTAAAATCCTACTTCAAAAGATTGTGATTTGCGACTAAAGAGTATCAGATTTATTCAGATTAATTCTTAAGTTTTTAGACACGCACTGTAAATATCGTGACAAACATTTTAGATTTCATTTATTCAAAATGATTTAATTAGGAATAGAAATGTAGACAGTTTTCAGCAATTTTTTCGCCTTAAATATTTTATAAGAATGTCTAATTTAAAATTATGACGGATTTCCCACTTCCAGAAGCAGTTAGGCTTTAAAACCATTTGCATCGTCTACATTACCTATCAGTATCACGTTTTGTAAACTCCTGCTCATCCGACGCTTCTTTCATGGTGTTGGAGTTCCAATGATATGTCTAGTTGGATAAGCTCCTGTTGATGACATTGTTCTGTGCCTAAAATGTAACGAAGATTGCAACAATCTTCACAACCTGCAAGAACCATTATGGTCTAGTATTCTATTTTTACGGTTATGCTTAAAAATCAAGGAGCCATCTGCAATTGGAGAAAAGTTGTTTCCAGTCGGGAAGGAGCTTTGATGAGATGTAAAAGATAAGTACTCTAGACGTCTGAAAATAGAATCTTGACAAAAAAATAGAACACAATCTGATATAACGTTTGCTTGGTTTCAACCCTAATGACGAAGTTCTCTGAATACTGGGTGTAAGATTGTTTTCGAGACTAGGACCTAGAGATGTGGTCTTTCTGGTAAATCACAGATTTGTGGTTTTTAACTTCCCAGCTGGTAAATTATTTTGATGACTTCAGTTCCAAAATATGACCGATTTGTCATAGCGAACACGTTTTTTGTTGGTGCTGCTTACAGTGAAATGGAAGTTATGACATGGTAGTGCGAAAACTAAAATGATACATCTTTTTAGATGGGTTTTTCATAAATATATATTATGCACAAGTAATAATTTATAACTGATCGACAAGAAAATATTTTTGCTCGATGCTATGAAAATGGATAAAGAAACGGTATACCCTGATGTGTGTGATTATTATTTTATCTTCTGTTCCTATAAGGGTTTGTACATTTAAATAATTATTTTAAAAATTTTTGTTTATTTTCTACAAACACTTCTGCGTTCATATCTTGGGTATTTTAAAATGAATTAGAAAAGGTGGTCAATCCCCATTTTCTCATTCCCAAGGTAATTGAGCACAAGGTAAAAATAGGAGTATAATTGATTTTTCGATATCTGTTAATTTTGTTAATCAAATTCATATGTATTATGAGTTGAATATTATCTATTTCTGGAACAGCGAAACGTTTGAGCTCGAATATTAAACCTGTTATTTTTCTGAATTAGATTTTAGATATTCTCTTTCCATAAGTCATGAGTGGGTTTGGAAAGAGAACACTAACAACCTGTGAGCTCTAGTCGGCGCAGGTTCTATTTCTTCCTGTGTGTATTTCTCTCTTCTATATCAGTAAAACTTTCCTTGTGTATGTCCATTACTTGGCTTTATCTTGTGTTTGGCGCAACTTGACAAAACATTGCCCTTTCCACCATGAAGCTCAAAGCCAAAGAAACCAGAAGCTTTATAAGTAATAAATGTTTCACTCAGTATGGCTTAGTAAAGCGGAATGTCAATCTGCTCGTTTTACGTAAAAGAATTGTTTTTAACTATGAACTATTAATACTTCCTTTCTTCAATTGAATAAATATTTACATGCGGTTTTAGCCTCCCAAAGGTGATTATTCGAACTAAGTTATAAAATACAATTTCTGAACACTACAAGTTCTATAAATGACGGGTCCGATTTATTCAGTTAGCTACCCATTATTTTACTGAACTAATCAAAACTAATTTATCATTAAACTGATAATCGCGTGCAGACAGAACGAGGTTACAACAGGATTGTTTTGCACTCGAAGGATCTTGAGAACAAATATAGGTAAGCTCTCTTTTAGAAAATAATATAAAAGGCTCAGAACAAGAAAATTTGTCTGACGCACACGATTCACCTTGTTGAAATAGATACGTTTTTGAGAGCAAAGAACACAATGCGTGATAATTTTTTAAATGAAAAGCAAAATTCTTTTGTTCGAGTATGTTATAATTTTCTGAATTAAAATGTGTTTTTGTTTGGTTTGTTGACTTTGCGCTTGTAAATATGTGCTAGATTTTACCATCCTTGCAGGAAGGAATCCTTCCTAAAGGGAGCATTAAAACGTTAGACTATCTGTCATTTAAGTTATTTTATCTCATTCCGCTTTCCCCGTGGTTTAAGTGCGATGCATGGAGCATTTGATATCATTAATTGAAAGCTGAGATCATCTCCAACTTAAGTTTCCTACCAGTGATGCAGTCAATTGCGCATATATTTTTCTTAACGATTATCCCTTTCGTTGCATTTTACGATGAAACCAAATAAGACGTTGCATTTTGCATTCGTGGAAAACACATGTGCATTATAGTTCCCCATACTGAGAACATAACCCTTTCCACAAGAGCTTAATCTAAATAAATTTAATTAACAACCGACTTCAAGCTGGTATTACTGCTATTGGAAACCTTACGTAATCCAATAAAAGAACTAAAGTATTTATATATGTGACTCTAAGCATGTTTTTACATAATTAGCGTCCTTTTCTTGAAACCTACTTATCAGAAATCAGCTTATCTTGTTGCTTCTATTGCTTGATTAAGAAATAAGGTAGTGTCAGTGTAATTAAATAGTATGGATTATGCATAATGTAACTTTATATGAATTAAATTCTAATATAAAGCAGCTT
The DNA here is from genome assembly GCA_933210815.1 of Meta bourneti. Classification (NCBI taxonomy): domain Eukaryota; kingdom Metazoa; phylum Arthropoda; class Arachnida; order Araneae; family Tetragnathidae; genus Meta; species Meta bourneti. Next base: position 47,002,943 of record OW119929.1, on the reverse strand, counting down.
TACTTTCTAATCTAAGCAACTTACAAGATTAGTTTCTAACGACTATTAATGAGTTCAGGTTGGTCATTATCGGGTGTGCATCTCATTTTAATTTGAGGAAATCGGACTTTTATTTTGATGGTCTTTGTTTGATTGGAACATTTCAATGTCGGACGGTATGAAGTTTCAAAATACTATAACTATAAAATGTTGATTACAGTTAATTTGCGTAGATAGCCCAACCTCTAAAAGTATTCGTTTAAGAAAATTTGCCATGTTTCGGGTTTTCGAAATCCCGTCTCTTGTGGAAATAGTTTTATATAAAGCCAACTTAAACTTTTCCAACGATTGACTTACAAATGCCACCATTGGAATCGCGTTTTGTTCTGAATAAAGTGTTTATGATTTAAAAGTTATTCCCCCGTAAAAATTATTGCATATGATAAAATAAGGTCGAAAATTTATTTAACTTAAGAAGGATTGAATTTCAAGTATTATAAGTTCAGGCATTTAGTTCAACGGTTTCAAATCGTGTTTGAAATTTAGAATGTTTGCCGATAAAAGAAATGTTGGGCAATCAAAACACTTCCTCGGCATATTTTAATATTAATGTTGTAATCCAAATTCCCATTTTTCCAAATATTAATGCCCTCCAGGGACACATCTTTATAGGTGTGTACGGGCTTCACGAACCCGAGGTATCTATTCTTTTCCCATGGGGTTTACCGCCTCTGGTTAACATGGGGTCGCGGGCCCAGGATGCCCTAGCGATCCTTTTCTTATTTCTCTTCCATCCTTTTTCACAATTACTTGACATCACCAGTCTTGTGTTTGGCGCTGCCAAACATGTCCCTGCGCCATAAAACCAAAAACCAACAAAATATTAATGCTTGGACAAAAGTGTATCAAATATACACTGCTGGCCACCGTAAATGCAACACCCTGAAGGAAGCGTGCAAATAATATGAAATTTACAACATGCATTAGCGGAGGTGAGATATGCAAATGATTAGAATTTCAGCGCAGACGCACATCACGCGCGCCTGTGGCGCCACTTCAAAGCGCTATTTAAGGCTTGGAGATTTCGACGATTTCAAGTACGGCAATTGTGTTTTTCTTGTGGTTTTTTCAAAAAAACGATCAATTATGCCTCGTAGAAAACAGCGATCATCTTTTGATCAAGTATCCGAGTTCGACAGAGGAAGGATAGTGGCCTACCGAGATTGTGGATTATCTTTCAGGGAAATCGGTAGTCGTGTTGGACGAAACCAAACAACTGTAATGCAGATATGTGATCGTTGGATGCAGGAGGGTACGACGGACCGACGTGTTCGATCGCATCCACCTCAGTGCACCACTTCACGTGATGACAGGCATATTGTGCGTATGGCAGTGACGGATCGCTCAGCCACATCACGAACCATAGCACAGCACATTCAGTCTGTACCGCATCATCCAGTGTCTGCGCGTACCATTCGACGCCGTTTACAGCAGAGTGGTCTGTCCGCAAGACGTCCATTGCTTGGTCTACCCTTGACGCAGAACCACAGACGTTTCCGCCGCCAATGGTGCGATGAAAGAAGGATGTGGACGGCAGAATGGAATGAAATTGTCTTTACTGACGAGTCACGTTTCTGTCTGCAACACCACGATGGTCGGATTCGAGTCTGGAGACACTGGAGAGAGGATGCTGAACAGCTGCGTTATGCACCGCCACACTGGTCCTGCACCGGGTATTATGGTATGGGGCGGTATTGGATATCACTCTCGCACTCCTCTAGTACGCATTGCCGGTACTTTAAACAGCCAGCGCTACATCTCCGAGGTGTTGGAGCCAGTTGTCCTTCCTTACCTTCAGGGCTTGCCCACAGCCATATTTCAACAGGATAATGCGCGACCACACGTGGCACGCATTGTCCAAGAGTTCTTCGTCAATCGCCAGATTGAATTGCTTCCCTGGCCAGCTCGCTCTCCGGATCTTTCGCCGATAGAAAACATGTGGTCCATGGTTGCTCAACGATTGACCCAGAATACATCCCCAGCTGCCACACCAGATCAACTTTGGCAACGTGTGGAAGCTGCTTGGTCTGCTGTACCCCAAGAACACATCCAAAGTCTCTTTGAATCAATGCCGAGGCGTGTGGCAGCGGTGATCTCCAACAATGGCGGCTACTCTGGCTACTGATTTTGGCAGGAACCACACTTCACAGAAGTCTATAAATTTAATCATTTGATACTTGGTCAACATGTTATCTACAAAATAAATTTTGTTGTGATATCTCTTGTCTTTCTTGGTGTTGCAATTTGGGTGGCCAGCAGTGTATATATACAGTTGGATATTCTGGTTAACGAATGTATCCGTTTCCATCGATTACTTCGATCAGGAATGGCCGTGTTTATGAATTGCTGCATCATCGCTAAACAGTAATCTGTATCAAGGACTAATCTGTATCTACTCTAAGGACTGGTTCAGGAATTCCATAAATGTTTCCGTTTGGTATTTCTTTGATCTTGATGCGCCAGTTACCAACGTTTCGTCGGTTGTAATAGTTTGCAGCAAGCTAAGCTACAATTTTTGGAAATGCGTGAATATAATTAGCGTATCAAAAGAGAATTCAGGAAATACTGTTTGATTTGAAAATGATGATCTCAATTCTTCATTCTGAGGCTGCGCTGACTTTCACGAAGATAAGTTCTCGGTAGATTTTGAAAACTGAAAAATAGTGTTAATAAATTTCATAGACGATATGAATGAGCTGCCTAAGCGAAAAAATCTATTATGTGGAAAAATATGGTTATATCCCTCGGACATAATTAACTTTCACGACCCTACTATGAACGTTTTCCAGAACTAAAAGCTCCAGTTATAATTTCATTGTTTTGGAACAGCATACTGATATGAGCAAACATGTGTACGTTGAAATCAATCCACGAAAGTGACTAACACTGTTAAACGTAAAAATGCTTTGTCCACATTAACATATTTTTAAGGAACTGAATGACGATATAAATACATGGTGCATGGTCAAATATTAGCTTATGCAATAATACGAACTATCTAAATTGCTTTAGAATTGGAGCTATCAATTAAAACTAAATACTACAACCTTTTTTCTTTTTCAAAGCCGGTTAATTTTTAAAGTACAAAGTTACAAAACAAGTGAAACACTAAATCAAAATATATAGTTCTGAGAAAACGAAGAGGGAAATTTAACTTTCTAAGCTTTACTCAGTGTATTTCTCAAGAATTCTAATCTTCATGTAAAAAAATTTACTGAATTCCTGGTCTAAAGATCGCACATTCTGATCTAGAAAAGCTAAAAACGTATATTTGAACATTTTGAGTTAGTGTCTCACTTGTAAGTCGATGCGTAGCAATAGCAGATAAAATAATTCTTAATTAGCATTTTAATAAATTTTATGGCAGCTTTTGAATGTTTTGTATTTAAAAAAAGAAAACCAAGTACCTCGTCCAATTGGTTCCTTAAAACCCAGAACTAATCGTGTTTCTTAGATGTAGAACTGTAGAAAAAGGAAAGTACCTGTGAATGGTGTGATAAAAATACGAATTAATAGCTCGCTACCTGAGTCAGGAGAGGATTGATAGTTTAATGATACACCTAGACCAGAAATGTTCAGGTAGACATTATCTCGTAATTATGTCAACCGAAACCTTAAACGCAGCCAATGGAATACGCGGAAGTGCAATGGTTCTTAAGTATGGCAGTTCGAAAAACCATTGATCATATGAAATGATTATGTGAAGTAATATCGACCTTGAATGGAATTCTATCTTTTCCTCCCTTGGCACCAATATTTGATAAGTTGCTTGTTCGTCTACGATGAATTAGTATGTCACCAGCTATGTAACTCTTGTCCCAAATCGGAGGTTGGTTCAGATTTAAACTCTGATAGGCAATAAATACTAGGTTCTTCAAATAACCTTTGCGATAGTTAAACTGTTTGAAGCTCAGATCCTACCAGACCTACTCCATACAAGTTCTTCAACTGCTCGTTGTGGAGCCAACAATGGCAATTGTTGAGGGTGGCAAGTAAGACTTTCACATTGCCCTACAACTGATCTGTCTGGTAGTACAAGGGGCGAACTGGCGGCTATTTGTGTGAGAGCATCAGTGGGCCGTTACTCAAAACAAGGATAATTTCCATCTCCATGTTCTTACAAACCGGGATTCGAAACCGGGACCTCATGGGTGGCAGACAGACCCAACCACTACCGGTTAGGCGGCTCTTCATACTATAAATACTATTTGTTTGTGCTTTCGAAATTTTTTTTCTCGTACCTCCCTTCCCACACTCGTGTTTCGAAGAGTTCGAAGTTTGAACAAAGTAGCTGAGACCGAATTAAAATTTCGAAGAGGACTTTTCAAAGAATCACGTAGAGTACGACTGAGCGTAGAAAATCGATTGCTGCAACGAAAATACCACTCATACCGTAGCACGCGTCTGCTCTTTGAAAAAACCAATTGGTATGCCTCACACTATTCTTTTTATCTTGAAGATGCCTTCCTTTCTATCACAGTAGCTTGGTCAAGAAGAAAATTTCTAAAGGTCGAGTAAATTTCGTACGACGTGGAAGAATTTCAAGCAACCTCAAAAGTTACCTTAGATTTGAATGCGAATGATGTTGCACCTCCATGAGTGAAAACTTTAACTGCTAAATGTTTTTGAGGAATTAGCTTGCACAATGAATTGAGGAATATGAATTAGTGATGAAAAACCTTGAACGTTAAATTAAACCAAATATTCAATTCTGATTACTGTCCTAAAAGTTTGATTTATTTAGTCTTCAGATCATGAGATGGATTAATTTCTGCGGTTCATATGAAATCAAACATTTTAGTAGTTTTTAGTTTAACCCCATTTGAACAATTATAAGCGAAATTACATTAATTTATTCACAGTTAATGTATGCATTAAAAATCAGGAGTTCCATTTTAAAAGAGTTAAACAGCCTGCCGTTTAAAAAAAATCACTTCTGCCTAGACCAATTTGATTTTAAGCTGCGATTCTGATTCAGTGATGATTAAGTGAATCAAGATGCTTAGTGTTTACAAATAAATAATCGTTTGTTTCTGATTATGAATTTAATAATGATATATATTAAAGAGGCCTCTGGGCGTCAATGATTCTTATCCTGGCTTATGGAAGTGCATTACGGAAGCATAATGGAAAAACCGTTTCTAAATTCCTCTCTTCTACATAATAGTATTTTCAGTTGAATGGGTACAGAGGAATTCTAAGAAATGAATAATATACTTTTAACTTTAATCGGTTTTGTTCAGTTGCTGTTTTCTTAAACGCTGCCACTGAAATTTTTATTTAATTCCTTTAACCTTTTAATAATCTCAGAGTTCCGAGAAATGTCCTCGTCTCGAAAAATTATTTTATCGACTATTTAAGGTACTTGAGACTCAGAAATGATTAAAACAGAATATTACGTTTTTCTGGAAACAAATTTAATGCTTAAGAATTGTACCTAATTGGGTGTAATGTATCAGTTTAAGAGCATTATTCCCACTGGAATCTGAACGTTAGCATGTAGCTGAATGGGGATAGCAGAAATTAATGAACATACCATAACGTTTTGTGGATAAAAAATTTTTGTTACGTGTAGTACAGGAATAAAGAATTTAAATGGTGGTAATTTAAGATATTTCATTGATTCGAATGCTATTCTGTTTATTCTCATATAAAGCAGTGAATTTTTACAACACGTACTCTATTTAAAACTTTCGCCCCTCAGGCACATCTTTAAGTGTGTACGGGCTTAACGAACCCGAGGTACCCTAGTGATTTATTCTTTTCCCATGGGATTTACTGTTGGTAAACATGGGGGTCGCGACCTCTGGATGCCTAAGTTATTTTCTCCTACTCCCCTTTTCCTTTCTTTTCACAATTTCTTGACATAGTCTGTCTTGCGTTTGATGAAGCTTGGCCAAGTATGGCCCTTGCGTCATAAAACCAACTCCCAAACAATCAACAACCATTCAATTACATTTGTAGCTGGAGATCGCCATTGCTCAGTAGTTTTCCCGCTGAGCTAATAACCTGCGAGTTGTTGGCGGAGAAGGTTTCATTCCTATAACTTTGGGTATCTTTCTGCCTTCTCTGTGTATCAATTACTTATCGTTGTCTGTCTTGTTTGGCGCAGGCATGGCCAAAATATGGCCTCTGCGTCATAAACCCAAACCAATCAATTTTGGTAACTGAGACCAAGCCGGCAGAAACGGAGGTCAGAAGAAATGTCTATGCAAGAAATATATGATTTCAAATCATGTTCCATTCCTGTAACTTAACGTGGGTATATTTCTCTTTGTGTGTCCATTCCCTTCCGTTGTCCTCTGGGGCACATCTTTAGGTGTGTACGGCCTTCCCGACCCCGAGGTACCCGAGTGAACTGCTCTTCTCCCATAGGGTTTATTGTCTTTGGTAAACACGGGAATAGCACTCCCGGAGTACCCAAAGCGATCTTTTCTCTTTTCCTCCTACTGTTCTATCTCCCACCCCCTCTTGTTTTTTCCTTTCATGAGTCTTGTGAACAACATTGAAATTATGAGCAATTTTGCTTTGAAATCCAATTATATATCATCCATCATATCAAGATTCCATTTTGAGTTTTCCAATTTGATTTGCTTTTTTTAAAAAAATTCCCATCACTATGAGTTATGTTTAATTTTTACTTTATAAAATGTCAGTACTTTTTCTGACCCGCATATTTGCCGTGTGCGGCGTCCCGTATCGAGGGAAAATGGAATCCTGGGGTACCTGATGCTTGCCCTTTGGCCCATACTTCAACGTAGATGGGTGACCAGAGTGAGCCCGCTCTGGGCAATCGGCTCACTTAAGTTCTCTGGGTTTCACCACTTCAGAGTGCTTAGCCCCTCTGTCGTGCTGGACTTCACTGGGCTTAGGTTTTTTGGGTTAGTGCTGCAGCTAGGGATGCCCTGGGTGAACCGGCGGATTCACATCTCGATACTGTAGCACTATATCATGATGGTATCTTGAAGTGTGGGCTGAGGCTGGAATGTTCCAGAGCCAGCAACCACTTCCCCTTGTTGGACTCCGTGGTGGGTATGGGTTCACTATGAAGAATTTAAATATTCAATCTATGGATCCAAAAATTTCTTTGTGCCCGAGGCCTAAATCCCTCTAACAATGTTAATTTCTCAATACCTAAATTTTTATCAATAACCCTGAAGGGGAAACTTCCAACCTTTTCACCATTTGCTGTAATGTAAAATATATTCAGTCTCCCGATGGCGAACCAAAAGCAATAAAAAATTGAGGTCTGGTGATCTTTTCACAGAAACTATCTGCATATCAATCTGAGCAGCAAATGAAATTAAACCAAATTGGCAATAAGTTAATGTAACTCCACACAGAACTCTAAATTCTAGTCGTGGAGTTATATCTGAATCTGATCTTTTTAATGTATCTGAACAGGAGTGTATCTAAGAATTGAAATATCGGCATGTTTGTTCAGCCAAACGCATATCAGACGAGATGATAAAAGTATTAACACCAAACATGTAATATTAACATTCAACACACCAGACATGCCGAATCCATTAAAGCAGGATACTTAAATTGCAGCGTTAGACCGTTCATTCCAAACCTTCATAGATGCTTTTAGTGTCAGATTTGGACATTCTCAGGTTTCATGCCGTTCGCCTGCAATTTGTGCCAGATGCTCAAAACCTGAACGTGTCGAAAACTGAACTGATGAACCTGTGTGCTTCAATTGTAAGAGAAATCATCTTACTCACTCCAGGTCTTGTCCTCAATGCAAATATTTCATATGCATCTAATTAAACGATGAAATCCGTTGCTATCCAAACAGATACCATTCCCAATAAACGAATTAAAAATACAATTGTACAATACAAAGAAACAATCGTCCAAGAAAAAGATGCAACTATTAAAAAATCAAGAACAAATATTCCCAAACTATCTGGTCCTGATCTTAAATACTTCTAAAACAAAATCACAAATGAAATCAGATGCTACAAAATCTAATAGAATCGATGAAAAATACTGGGAGACCTATTCTTCATCTGACTCATCTGGTGAGAAAATGGAAATAGACAAAAATAAAGTGTAGGCACAAACGCAAAAAAGATCTGAAAGTCTACATAATGGTTAAAATAATTTGAAATTGCAAAGGCCACCGTAACTATGTGGAGACTGATTGTTGCCATCCTGTATGTCTTGGTCTGCAGCAAACTTTTTGAAACCAGCAGTATGCGCAAAAATTTGAAGATATATCGCAAGAAGAGATAATTTAAAAAACAATCATGCTGGTGGTGTAGCGCTTCCTACTTGTCTGGATTCTCCATCTTGGGCTGTTTAAATTTCACTTTCAAAAATTTATGCATTTTTTATTTTGTACATATGTAAATTAAATTCTTCAGTCTCATTAGTTATGCCTCAGATGATGATCTTGTTTTTATTGTTTGACTATTTAAATATTTTTTTTTTATCATCTACACATTTTACATGTTTTAAATTCACCTTTTATCTTTGTCTTGGACTTCATTTTTAAATGTTCTGCGCTTTTATTGGGCTATATTCCGTCTCGTGTTTGGCGAGTCAACCAACCAACCCTTCTGTTCTCTCTTGTTTGCCGCAGCTTGGCCAAAATATGGCCCCTCCGCCATAAAACCCAAATCAACCAACTTTCGTAACTGAGACCGAACTTTCGTAACAAACCGACAGAATCGGAGGTTGGTACGTAGTCTGCAAGTAATATCAATTTTCAAATCGTGTTTAATTTAAAAATTTGGCAGTCTTTATTAGGAAATTTCACTCTACTTTCATTTCTGCAATCAGAAAAATCAACCTTCACGCACACTTCTGTTATGTCATCTGAAAACGAAACATTCTAGAATGCTTATCGAAACAAGTATAGCTTTTATATGGCGCCATTGCTCTTCAAAAATAATAGTTTCAGTCTTCCCTGTGGGCACTTCCATAGATTATACTCAAAGAGATACATTAAAGCAGCTGTCACAACCCAGTGACCCTTCAGAAGTCTACCGAAAGGGTTGTGGGGCAGATGGCATCTCTCTTTGACAGTCAGGGTTGAGGAAATTCTTGAGGTAGCGATATCGATGAGATTAAAAAATGCTTATCGCTGTTGGAGGACCTGTTAGGCCAACGGCGCTAGGTATTGTACAGAGCTCACTATATTTGGCAGCAAATCGCTACGAAGTGCCCTAGAACGTGTGAAAAGACTCTCATAGCTTCATCTTGTTTATCTCTTAAGGATCATTCTTACATTGAATAGACGATTTATTCTGTCCGATAAACTTAGATGTTTACAGTTAAGTTCATTCATATTGGCGGTTGATTTCTTTTGAGTATCTTTCAAGAAGCCACTTACAAATTTGATAGCTGTGCTTCGAGTGTGTTGAAGATGCCACTAAAGAAGGATCTCAAAAAACTAATCTTATTCATCGATTCGCTTGGGAATAAAATCTTGGGCCAGGTTGACTACTGGTAAAAATGGTCATTATTTCGGAAAGGGTTTGCTTAGGAGAGATTTTGTCTAACAATTTTGAACTTTTTAAATTTCTTTAAAAAATTTGCATGGGTTTCTTTCAGTGACTAGTTTTTTAAAAATGTTTTGGGAGTCTGGAGTGTAGCCTTGCAGAGTAGTTTCTCCTGTTCTAACAATTACGCTTACTTAGCTCAAGTGAGGTCTGGGAAAGGTATACCAATTTCCATGCAACAATTTCCCAAATTCTTAACGTCACTTTCACCATGTATTGTATTTCTCAACTTGTTAAAACAATGTTCCGGAGTTGCTTGTTGAAACTAGTCTTTCACGTAAACGAGATGCAACAGAAACATTTTTTCTGAACGTAAACGTCTTTCACGTAAACGAGATTCAACAGAAACACAACATGAAAAACAGAAGTTTTTCATACCAAGATATGCTTCTAGTAAAAATGTAAAACTTCAAAAAACGACTAATATAAATTAAAAAACCTGTGAAAAAATCGTCAATGATCATTTCGGTGGTGCAGGACTTCCGCCAACAACAGGACAGAAGTAGGCTGCGAGAGAAAAAGGCGAGTTTAAATGTTATTCTTAAATAATGATGGCCACAGTTCATTTAATTAACTTAGCCTTTCCAGGCCTCGTTTAAAGGCGGGAAGCACTAGTGTATTCGACAATGTAAAAATGGATAGATTCTCTGATCTTCAACTTGAGAATAGATCTCTGAGATTGGATCACTTTCAATCAAAATGGTGGAAATAAAACTGGTGAGAATTTTGTCACCAGTTTCATTTATCCCCACCTTTACACGCGGCCTGGAAAAGCTTAGTTTACTAAATGAGTTGTGGGAACACTATTCAAGAATATGTAACATTTAAACTCGGCTTTTTCTTTCGCCGCTTAATTCTGTAGTGATGACGGAGGATGTCTTGTTTCGTCAAAATGGCCATTAACGATCTTTTCAGTTTTTAATCTTAGTCATTTTTTGAAGATTTTTATTACCAGTTTAACTGAGGTTTTCATCTGTTTATCTATGCTTCTAGTCTTAATCTTCAGTTGCGATAGATTTTTGCATCTGGACCTTATTATTGTGGATTAAAGGATTGTTAATGTGACGTGCAGTCAGCAGTAAACAGAATACGAAATATAGAGGTTAATTGCAAGATCTTATTTTTCTGTGCAGTGATGAATAGTCGATGTAAATAGACTTGTAAATGACCCCTCATTGAATTAAGTTCTGATCTGTTGAAAATAAGATCTAGTTTTCTTTATGCGTTGCATGACAGTGCACTCACACATTTCAAGAAGGGTCTTTGAGTCAGTAATTAAATCAATTTTGAAAGGTAACAACTGAACCACTGGTATACATCCCACGAGTTTTTATTGGCGTATCGTTTATTGAGAGAAACTTAAAAAGTCCAATGTTTTTTTCAGTGGGAGTAAGTATTTTCTGAGTTTCTCATTCAGTATTACATTATACGAATAATTTCACTCCAAATTATATGCTCGTGAATCTTTCGAAATTTCTATAGAAAATAACATCTTAATGGTTTCACTACTTTACTTTCCTCGTAAATAAATCGAGAAAATTAGAAGAAATAAGCAATGACAAATATTTTTTATTGTAACAAATGATCTCTTGTCTTATTTTACGTCATCTTCGTTAATTTTTGCAGACAACTTGAATGATAAAAATATGCATCTTTTTCTCTTACGATTCTTTGTTACAGAAAGGACTTGCCCATTTCTTTGAAATACAGAATTTAGTTACGTTCTTTTATTAATGAGTAATCAGAAGGTGGTGCTCTAAATATAGTAATGGTGTTTTCGAAAAATGTGTAGGAAACCTCAGAATATATCGTCTGTATATCTCGAAAATTATTTTGGGTGCCCACAGGGGAAGATCTTCCTTTTAGTGTGTACGGGCTTCAATGACTCGAGGTACCGTAGTGATATTTTCTTTTCCCATGAGGTTTATTGTCTTTAGTAAACACGGGGTCACGCTTCCTAGGAAACCTAGCGATTTTTGTTTTCATTCCACTACTATACTCTCCAATTCATCTTTTTTTCCTTTCCTCGACATGTTTTACTTGACGTTGTCTTGTGTTTGGCGCAGCTTGGTCAAATATGACCCTCGCGCCATAAAACCCCAAAACTAATCAATTATATTTTCAGAATCAGTTTCATTGTGATAAATGTCGATGCTGTTAAATATAAATAACTTATAAATAGTTGAACAGTAATGTAATAACAGTCAACAAAAAATAAAGCTAAAACAAGAATGGAAATCACTGAAGCAGACTGTTTGGCTTTTGGGACACGGTTAAAGTTTAGCTTCTTCGGGTTCTGACTCTGGATTGAAGCCACAGACACAGTTGTAGTTTCACTAAGGGTGATGTGCTCTAAAAGAGAAACAACTCAGACTAACCTCCATAGAAGTGGCTGGTAGTTTTTTTCCATTATTTGTATGACTTCAGCTTTGAGTTACTGATCTAAAATAAGTCTCTTACAGAGGATTCTTCAGAACGTTTGGTAACACTGGAGGAAAATGTCGAGAGAATTCTTTGCGACGTAGATAGAGAACTTCGTTGAAAGAATGTCTTTTTATAGTCGTTTTCTAACACAAGGGGTAATTAGACAAGTACTTGCGATTTAAAGGTATACTTATGTAATGATGACGATGGTTATTAGACGATGGTGGTTATTTTTTATGTTTATAAATTATATGTTCCATTTAATCCTTTTTTTTCAATTAAAAATTAAGTTTTCGGCAGATTAAAAAAAACCTTCTAAGCTTTGAAAAATTGCATTTATATCCAAGTAGGTAATAAAATTGAAATTAATAGTTTATATAGTATTAATTTAAAAGTAAAGATTCATGCATACCCCTCTCTGATTGCAGTCTTCAACAGACCAATAGATGAAACAATTGATTGCTAAAAACTGTCAGACAGCTCTCTAGATGTCGATAAAATCACGCGTGTGTGATACCAGAAGTAGAATATAAAATATTTTAGTAATCGTTGCTTCATAACGTTTTTTGCTTTCTGGAGAAATTGCTCCGAAATTAAATCTTTCTCAAAACGGCATATATTTGTTTGCATATGTTCAAATTACGTATTTACATTGAAGATTGTTCAATTGGACCTAAATTTTCTTTAAGATGTTTTGGGTAGAATTATTGTGCACATAAAAAGTATCAACTGATGAACTGTAGGAAATGATCTTAAATTAAATCGAAATCTGCCATTTTTATCCTAAAACGTCAGTCATTAAAATTTTCTGAATAATGATTCCTCTTTTAATTCATACCGTCATTTTTGTAATGTCGGTATATTGGTTAAGTAGTTCTAAATCTCGACTCAATTTACCATCTTGGCAAATGGCCATAAGGAAATGCGTGAACTGTAAAGTATTTTGAAACAAGAACCATCTTTTGAAACGGAAAGTTAATGAAACAAAAAACAGCTTTCAGATAAATTTGTGTGAACTAATGTGATAAAAACAAGGAACTGAACGTAAAGGGGAAAAAAGATCGCTGTTTACTCATATTTTCACAATGATGTTTCCCCATCCCTTCTCTATCAACTGTTGCTCAAGATATGTTCTGCCGTGTTATCACACGCATAAATATGTCACACCAAAACGTGAAATTGCTCTGTAAATTATGTTCATTTTTTCCAACTTGTGAAACTTTTTACTTCAAGACCTTTTTCCTCGCCGCGAGTAGTGAAAGGAAGACCGGGAATCTGTTATTATCTCTCACGTAGATCGGAATGAAAACATTTACGTTGTATTGGGGAAAAACTTTTCCAACTTGTTTATTCACTGTCCGAAGAATATACTATCCGTGACGCTTGGGAGTTGAAGAGTTGTTTCTTTTGGCTTCGGGTCCTGTTGGCTAAATTGAGAAGTATATTCGCTCATCCGTTTCGTGATCCCTGTCAAACCCTTTGGCCTGTTTCCATACATTTGAAACCGTCCTTCCACCAGACATGTGGCAAGCATCAAATTGAATTCCAAGAAGGGCAAAAAAGGCTAAACGCCTCCTGCCTCTGTAGGGAGTATTTACTTCTTTTCGAGCTTTGCCCGTAGTGTAATACTTACAACCGGTATGGTTGAGGTGTTTTCCTTTTCTGTTTGGAAAGCGTTTACACGCTTCAAACTACATGTTAATACATCGATTCGCTTTTTATTCCATTCACCTTAAGTAGAATTTGTATTGTACTCCTCTTTTTTAGGATATCTATATAAATGATCTTGTGTTCTGCAATCTTTGTTTTGTCATTTGTATTTTTAAGGAATACTTAGGTAAAAAATACAACTTGTGTGTAAAATATGGTAGCTTGAACCTAGATAAAAAATTAAATGCTTGGAACATAAATTGTTACATCTTGCTTTACATGTAAGGAATGAGCGGAAATGTGACCAATCGAAAGATCACTGTGGGAATATTTTCTTTTTTCGACATTCAACTAGAAATGAAGTAGTAATTTTCCACCATCGATATACAAATTGATTTTTTACTAAATGATTATTTTATTCTGAATGTATTCGTTTCAGTAATTAATAAATATACGAAAACATATAACTTAATTATTAAGAGAAAGTTGTATGTACCGGAATGATTCAGTACGTTTCAAAACATTTTCCCGAAGTAAAACAATGCGTGCTGCATGAAAAGAACTAGAAATTGTCCAAGTCGCGAGGAGCACACATCGAGCATTTATTGTGTTAATGAATGTAACACAAAAAATGTTTTTAATAAATGTTGTGTTACATTCATAAAGCAACAAATATTATGTATACTCGTTACACGACGCACATCCATGCGGTAGTCAAGTTCGGCCCGATAAATCAATTGAATAACCATGTATAATTTTGAATTAATTTGTTATTGTTTATTAAAACAATTACTGTTTTTAAATAAGTGTTAGAAAAATGTTCAAATCTAAATTATATTTTCGGCAGTACGCAATAATTTTTTGTCTGGAATTCTGTGTCGGTTCTATTCACTGATTTTTACGGCTTTAAGTGAGAATCAATGTTTATAGTTACGAAATTCGTAGGGCATAGAATTGTATAATTAAAAAGTTAAATTTATATTGCATACTTTCCCAAAACTGTTTCTAACATTTCTCTAGTTTCAATTAAAAGTATCAAGTTGCTTTCTCTTCATGGGATATACCTATTGGCTAGTGCTGAGATGTTCAGAGGGCATCGGTAGTAATTTGACAACTTATAAAAAGCTACTCTTAATGATACGTTTTAAGAAGGAAAACATTGTCACTAGATTCTCATGTTTCTGAGCAGTAATTACAGTTATAAAATACCATAGAACCATCAAATGAGTAATTATACCGATAAATTACTTTTTGGGGTCGGGAAAATTGCTGAACTACGCGTGTACTCCCTTTCTTTCATACTAATTTTGCTCATATTTCACAGTTCAAGAATTTTATCCATCATTTCAAAAGTGGATGCTGCGATTACGATGTATTTCTCCATCGATCTTGCTATGTCAAGGAAGTAGAACTTTACCTCTCTTGCCGCCTACTCTCGATATTTAACGAGACTTGCATTCTCAAACTCCAGGTGGTGACTTTATTGACAATTTACGGGGCGTCATAGACGTTTTTATGGCACACGATCGTCAAAAAATAAAAACTTTCTTGTAGGGTTGCTGGTTATCGATTGATCATTAACTCTTCCTTTGAACTTTAGTTGAAAAAGAAATGTCTAACAGACTGTAAATTTCTTTCATGTTCACTTAAAGAATGACTTGCATCGTTTAGAAGTTATTCGGGTGAGCGTTAACGAATTTCATTCTGGAATACATTTTTACGAAGTAATAATAGTACATTGTTTATCAGATTCTATACGACAGTTATGGATTGTAGTGTTTTGTGAATGTTATTGGTATCATCTTTTATAATATCGTCCCTTATCCAAAAAAAGGACAACTCAAAAAGGCGACTTCAGTTAAAAAAACGGTTCTATCTGAACTTGAATAAATTTTAAAATTTAATTATGAAAATCAAATCGCGCCTTTTTTAATATAGATCTCATGAATTCAACAAACTTCAAATTCAAAACATTTAAAAATAAATTTGTCTTTGGACTCTTGTAAAATTTGCACGAGTTGCGTCTTCGCGAGAGGGTGCGATATGCAAAAGCAGTCCTATTACTGTTAGACTAAAATTACTGAAAACTTATTATTTCCATTTGTTTATTACTATTTACATCAATATAGCGTGCGTGCCTTCTTGTGGTCATAATTGACAACGTTCTTAATACGAAATAGGGATTTATTAGAATTGAATAATATAATTGAAAAGCCAGTGGTAATCGTTATTGTTAAATCTCCTACATTTGTGCATATGTTCTACATCATTAGAGTATAACTCAAAGGAACAAGAGTAAACAAACAATAGCGCCATCTATTGGCAATGTAGTAAGTACGAATAACATGCAAGTGAGATTTAGCGCTCTGTTACTGATTAGTATTAAAGTTGCCACAGCAATATAATAACGGGTCACCATGGCACAGTGGATTTGCCCATTGTTCTAGCAGCCTGCGAACTGTAGGCGGTGCAGGTTCGATTCCTATAACCACCCTGGGTGTATTTCTATCCTCTGTTTGTCCAACTCATGTGTGTGTTTGTCCATTACTTGACGTGTCTTGTGTTTGGCCGGATCTGGCCCTTGAACCATAAAAAGAATCCATCCAAGCAATATAAATATCAAATAAGAAAGCATTCGTTTTCATGAGTTGAGACACTAGCGGAAACGAGGACAAATTGATTCGAGACGTTAATAACTTTTGTAACCGGTTTTTATTGACAGGATATCTGGCAGAAGAGTTTCGTTGAATTCAAGTCTATTTTAATTGTTCATCTGAATTCTTTGTTATCGAAATTTAGTTGATGCAAAGTATTCATCGAAATGTATTTACTCTTAGAGGAAATTATCTTTTCGAGGAAATATTTCTTAATTGAGGAAATAATTTCGTTGCTTAAAATTGAACTTTGCATGATTGCCATAAAATTGGATATTATGTTCATATAAAAGCCACTGAAAATATTTTATTTCTTGTTTGCTATTGTGATGCGTTAATCCTTTAAAATGAAATTCAATCACTTTCCAACGTTCCTTTAAATTGTCTTGAAATTATTTTTCCAAATATATTTTTTTTTACGTTTCATTACTTCAGACATTTCTGTGGTTCAAATTTTGTATAACTTAAAGCAGAATCTGTTTCCGTCCTTTAGTTTCCAACACCATTTCCTTCGAGAAAAGTCTACGATGCCAGAACGTCTTACGTGCCTCCTCACTCAGTGGCGCCCACTTCTAGAATGCGGGAGACCAATACCGAGGAAGGCTCATCCTTGGGGCCCTGGAATCGAGTGGGACCCCTCTCCAAGGACTACTACAAAATGAATGGATACCCTCTCAAGAGTACTTCAGCGACCAAAAGTGCTTTCGCCGTTGAACCTTCTATGCCCCAAGGTAACTTATTCGATCAATCCTCAGCGCACTCAACCTTTGTTTACGAATTCCACAAGAGATCTTGAGAATTTGTAGGTTTATTGGCTCTATCTTCCCTGAAGAAATTGCCAATTCCGTTTATGGAAAAAAATAATTTTTACAGTGAACCCTGTATATATGGAGAGGCTTTCTGTCAGGCAAAATGTAGGTGGCGGTAGAGTTTTTGCGGCGAAACGAGCTTCCGTCATTTTACTTGTCTATCGAATACGATTTCAGCACTTCGCCAATAAAAATTCCAGAGAATGAGCTCTGAATTGATATGATAGTTGATTTGTAAATGCCAATTAGATTAAACGCCAAACGTCCCCGGAACGGTAAACTACATTTTAACGAAACTCCGGTATCAAGCAGGAGCGTTTGTGGATAAGAGGAAGTGAAATTTCCGCTTTCCATCTGGTTTGTAGACACTGAAAATCTTGTCTATATTGAGCTTGGAGGAATAAGAAAAAGTCGGTGTACCAAGGTAGCGATATAGTGAAGGGCGAGAAAAACTTAGTGAGAAATAGAATTTCTGACATCAATTATACTTTAAAAAAATAGTGTTGCATACTTAAAATCGTAAATCACACAAAATCTATGATAATGTTAAAAAATAAAAGTGCGATAGAATATTTTTAAAAACAGACATTCCTTCTCATTCAAACACCCCGAAACCTTTCTGTAAATTCAGTTAAAGACCACTGCTTGAAAGAAATGACCTTTGAAATCTCCCTCAGTTCTAAATAGTGATAATTTCTGTTTTCAAATAAAAAAAATCGTCGAGATGCAAGTAAAATAGATACAGCTGAGTGGCCTGTGAGATGTAGGTTTTGCTGTCGCTTGAATTACCTTTTTTAATATAATTGAAATAAATTAAATATTATTAAACATAACTTAGGTGAAGTTATGCTTTTTATAAGTAACCAGTTTATTTACTAAGATGCAACGCTTATCGTCCCATTGAAAGGGTTTAGAAAAAGTAGCTTTTCCTGACAGTGTCTGCGTATCCGCTGTATCATTAGATCCAAGTATCAATAAGTTAGTGACAAGACAGCGTCCCCAAATTGATGATCAGAAAATGTTATAATTTCTTCACTGTTTCATTCATAAAAGGGGATTAAAGATTCAAGTGAAAATGTGTGTGTTACATATAAAGTGATTATTTTCACTCAGGAAATGCATTCGATAGAAATAAAAGTAATTGAAGCATTTGTTACTTTTTCGCTTGGTTGCATTTAGTTTTATAGCTCAAGGGCCATATTTGGCCAAGCTGCGCCAAACACAAGACATACAGCGTCAAGAAACGGACAAACACAATGAAAGTTTTTACTGTCACAGATGAGAGAAACACATCCAGGCGGGAATCGAACCTGCGGCGCCTTCCACAGGTTGCTAGCGAAGTGGACAAAT
The DNA here is from genome assembly GCA_933210815.1 of Meta bourneti. Lineage (NCBI taxonomy): Eukaryota > Metazoa > Arthropoda > Arachnida > Araneae > Tetragnathidae > Meta > Meta bourneti. The sequence continues at coordinate 46,984,505 of OW119929.1, read as the reverse complement.
CCATTGAGCCACGATGGTCCTTTTACTATTTCGGAATAAGTAGAAATATACCACTTTAGTGCCAAGTCATAGGTATAATTTTTTAAATGCTCTGACAAGGTTCTGAGTTGGGACCACTGATAGAGCCGTATGCGCTATGTAACAAATGTTTTCAAACTTCAAAAGTTATTTTTCTGATTTTTTCTGTTCCTTTTGCTTTAGATCTAAACCAGAATGATTGCAATGCTGAATAATATCAGAACTAATGATGTATATTCCATTTACCAAGCTCCGTTAAACGAGGAAAACGGTGTACACACTCCAAGTTACTTTAGATCAGGAAATATTAACGATTTTTAGACAGTGCACGCATGCAATGTTTTTGGATTCTCAGAGGAACATCTACAAATAATTGTTCTAGACAGGTGTGTAAATACAATACCCAGATTTAGATTTGAAACAACTTACTGTCCGAATTAAGACTAACGTTTGTAGGGGATTTAAAATTTAAACGGCATTATAAGGCGATATATCGGCAACAAATTTCCATAAATTTGTGTAGAAAAACAGTTTTGCACATACTTATCAGTCTGATCATTATATAGTTGGGGCGTTCCACTGCCACATGGAACAATCACAGAAGTATTAAGGAAAATAGCTGTATCTTGTTATTCTTTATTGATCAAAATTTTTTTTGAGCGTCAAACTATTTTCCTTTAAGAAAGCTATCACAAATTTTGGGTATTTGTCAATTATAAGACATCTATAGTCACATTAAAATGTCGCATATGTGGTGACTTACCCAATATAATACATTTATACATACCCAAATATTTGGGATAAGCTTTCTTGAAGGGAAGATAGTTTTTCAAACAAAAAAGTATTTAATTAATATAGAATAAAAATTAATAAAAATTACAAACATTTTTCATGCCTAAAGTAGGTAGATGAATTTATATAGCACTGGAGTTACACAATGGTCTATTGGTGATGGTCCGGGATCAATCCCGAAGGGAAAGATACGAGGACACCTCATAATTTTGAAGAACGGTCAGATGACGAATTTTCATGATTAAAACCTAATTGTCCCATGCGTGACAGTGGAATGCCCCAGATGTCCATTTACGTGCTTGATTTATTATGCTATGACATCAATTTTAATTGTGGATTAACAGGTTAAGCACTGTACCACTGAGAAACTCAAAATTTAACGTCAACCCTTGTTTGATAACTGTAAACTAGTATAAGTGATTTCCTTTGCTGTGCTATTGTATGATACATATTTTGTAGTAATGATTGATTAGTTTTGGGTTTTATGGCGCAAGGGTCATATTTGGCATGCTGCGCCAAACACAAGACATGCAACTTCAAGTAATGGATATACACACAATATTTTCTTGTATGAATGAAAATGATCATAAAAGGCTTGACAGTGATACAACATAATTCAGAATCATTTCAGATCTGGATTTAATTTGAATTTTCTAGGTTAAACAGTTATTTTCTTTTAATAGTCATGACGTATGTACACTACACGTTTGAAGAGTCAAAAAATGCTGTTTTATTCCTTCCGCACTTTTTGTTACCAAAATAACAGTTAACTCTAGCTTTAAATAATGCACTTATCTTATTTCAGAAATAAAAGATTTTTCATAGTGCTCCTACGTATAATAGTTGGAAGACCAATTCTGCCTGGTACTATCGTTTAAACAAGAACCGACAGAAACTCTTGATACTTGTTTTACTGCGCGTTTTATTGACGTTACTCTTCTGAATTTGTAAATACTTTTCATCTAATGGATTTTCGAAATTTCGGATGAGTTTTATCGAAAGTTAGTACAGTTTTATGCGATTTTTCGCAATGTGTTTCCCTTCATAAACCCAAGTGCTTGAAATAACTTTAGACACTTAGAGCCCTTAGCAGCTATCTTCCATTTTAGTGTATTGTGTAAATATTTAGGTCTTCCACTCTTTTATAATGACTAGTATGAACTGACAAAGGAAGTTACATCTTTCTCTTTGGTAGTTAAGATAACTTTAAGCCTTAGAATTAAGTAAGTGAAATAAGGTATCCATCTTTTCAATGGAATTAACATTTTAGAATGCTGATAGTTTTGTTATAATTTTTTATCCACGATGTGACTTATTGTGATAACGAAAACCAATACTATTTCGAATTTTATATATAAATTTGTTGATGGATTTTGCATATTATGCATGGATGATGCTTTTTGTCATATGGGCTCATTAGTTTGTTAATTTACCCTTAAGTTTATATGAGAATCAAAAACTGAAAATAAAATATTTTTTAGAAAAAAGACTCTGGTCTTAAAGGGATAACATTTGGTAATTAAATAGATTATCAATTAAGAATAATTGGTTTTGAACAGATGCCATTTAAGAAAAGCTTCAGTCTTGTCAGCTCATGTACTACAGTTTCGAATACTTAGTTGACTGAAGATTGGAAATGTCTATTATATAATGTTTTAGTCATAATATAAATAGTGTATAACTTATATTCATACCTATACACAGCTCAAGCGTCCCACTCCCCTTTTGAAGATCCTCAATAATTTTTAATGCCCGGCCAATTGAACATTATTCGTCATGGCACTCACTACAAAGGCAAATTTGAACCACTTTGCGTCACCGTGACGCAACACGGGGAGGGGGTTCACATAATACCACACATTCTAGCCACAAGCCTTTTTTAGAGGCCGCTTATTCATTCCAGACGGACAAATATCCATGCTGTACGCCGGATTCGAACCAGAAGCCAGCACCTTGACCACTAGACCGATTGGCTGACAACCGTACATAAATTAAAACGACAAAAACGAAAAACGAAACTGATCAAATTAAGTTAACTTCAAAAGGTAAATTTGAGGACACCTAATAGGTGAGGCCCGAGCCAGATGAATCTACCGGCCACCTTCGCCAGAAACCCTGCCAAAAATTTATTTTCAACCCGAATTGTAACTTTACCATTTATGTAAATACAGAATTCGTTCAAATACGTATATTCTCCATTCAATTCGTATCTTTTTCAAGTCTTATTCCATCAATATTTGATGCAATTTTCAAATTATTTTTTAATTTGATTAGTAAAATTTAAAAATCATGATATACTGATGCTTTCTTTCATGTTTTATGAAGTTCATCTACGCTTCTTTTCATCTGTGATTTGACCACAACTGACACTACGCCACAACGTTCAATACATTATGCATGTGTGGGTCTTATTTATCGCTATCTGCTGATTCTATTATTTAGACAAGAATACAAATGGCACTCATACCAAAACACGCCCATTCATAAAAAACAAGATTCGAAATGAAAAAGTTGACGACGGATCTATTTAATGTGTCAACTGAGCTTAAATCCCGTTAACACTATTTGATAAATTTCGATTATCCCGCAAATCAAAATCAACTCCCCTAGAGATACACTGAAGAACGGACGTCGGTTCAGCGAATCGAATACCGTAAACGAGCCTGACAGATCCGCAACGCTTTTTCGGCATGGCTTGTCTCTGTTCTTCCTTATGTATAATTCATTTGGAACGACGCCCAACAAGTACGCTCGATTGGCAGTTTCTCTCGCTTCGCCAATTATCATACCTGGTTCAGCAGCCTTCAACTTCTGATGGGAAGGAGGAAGCTAACAAGGCAATTACCCTGGCACTCACAACTAAAAAATCTTTTTCTTATTCATTCATTTATTTGTACCCAGTGACTCTTTCTCTAATTGTTTCCGACAACTTCTGTGTCGTTTTAATTTGGGTAATGATGATTCAGTCTGTTCGAATTATGCTGCTGAGAAAATTTAGGATTTGACTTTTTATGCAAGGTCACCTAATAGTGCTTTTACCTGGGCGCCCCAACCCCAGAGACGGGCGTTACCATAGTAATGAGATGCCAGGTCAGCATCCATATTTCCAGGCACCACGAATGGTACCCGGAAATGTGAAAGGTTGTTACACTAATGTGCAGTCTTCAAGATTCTAAATGTTATAAATATTTCCATTGTGTCTAAAATGAGGCTATACAAGTACAAAAATCGTTTTGGGCAAGTGTCAACTCCGAGTGATTTCGACAAGATTCCTCATCCATCAAGATCTGATCAATTTTGTAAATGACGAGATATCTCGTCATCAAGATACTGTCGATTATGGCGACGAGATCAAGATTTGGTCAGCTTTTCCTAACGACTAGATATCTCGTCCATCAAGATCTGGTCAGTTTTGCTAATGACGAGAGGACACCTCGTCGAGACAACCACCAGGAGGGTTAAACAACTCGAAAAAAAACTCGGAATACATATTTTTAATTTAAGGACGGACAAGCCATCTAAACTGGTACTTAGTCCCTTCATAGAGCCCGAGGTTAAGATTTTGCACTGTAAATGAATAATTTCTTTTCAAGGTCTAGTTTTCAAGGTTTTTCAAATAGTTCTTAATCTTTTCATTGTATATTTAATAAAGGTGCACAATAATTGTATAAAGGAAAGATGGAAGCATTTTACATCTTTGTATGAGATAAACATTGAGTACTTATTTCATGAGGGGCCCATCATCTACTGGTACTGGGTCCAAGGGGGCAAATATAAGGAGGGATTGTCGCTTACATTTGTAGAATTTTAAGTCTGACTGAATCATTCCAACTTCATGTATTAAGAAAGTTCAAAGTAGTTTCTCTAGTGATTCTTCCAGAATACGTATCTCTGCTTTATCTTATAATTTTATTTTTTTACATACGAAAGACGTTTAAAAAATTTCAAATAGTCACACCAATTGAATTCCAATGCGTGAATTTCTCAGTAAGCTCTTCCTTATGTTTTGGGTTTTGATTTTATTAAAATAATTATTGTAATGCTTGTTTGACCGAATAATTTTTGTAATTCAATTGCCGTTTCGTTGTCAAGGAACTCCTTTGTCCTTTAATCTAAGGGATTTGTAGGTTGTTTAGAAACTCCAATTTCCCCCTTCTTTTTATGTGTTAATATATGTTTTAAAATAAAATTATAAATATTTTTGAAACACAAGAATTTATTCTTGGTCAAAATCTCAAAGAAAAGAAAAACAAGTAGCGGTTTGTTCGAAATTATGAGCAATTTTCTTTACTATTTCTTTACTATGTAATTTAAAACATTTAGTGTGTTTATCGAGCAATTAAAAAAGTTCCGGAATAAAAATGAATCACTTATAGAGATGAGTAGTCTACTGTTCCATGTTTTAACTACTGCACAACAAGTTTGGCTTATTTCACTAACATAATATGCACTTTAAAAAGAATGAAAAGTTAATGCCTTTAATGTAGTTTCAAGCAGCTAATTACGAAAGCACGAGAAAACAGACCAAAGTATTTTGAAGATAATTGGATAGCGGTTTTTGTGACGATTTGGAGTTTTGCTTTTATTGTCAATTAGTCTAATTGAATCCCCGGTTCACAAAATAAAATTCTTGAAAAGTTAAGGAGTTTTTCTTAACCATTTCAGGGTTTAAAAGGACATTTCTTTCTCTGAGTCTCCTTAGAACTCATTTTCCTATCTGAATAGCAGTATCTCATGCTTGAAAAACAGTTGATGTATAAAATGAAATTATTTTCTTTCATTTGTCATAACTGCTACACAAATGCGTGCATTGAATTGCGAACAATACCGCAAGCTCCTCTAATTGAGGACGAATTCGTCATATAAAATAATAGCGTTTGTTTTATCTATTACATAAGATTATGCCTAAGTTTCATTTCTGTCCGGATTTTATGCAATTTATTTTCACCGAGATTGTAGATAAAAACTGTTTGGAAAAAACATCATTCATTACTTATTTCAGAAAAAAATATTTTTTGTATTTGAAATTGGAATTCTGATTACTCAATTGGGAGAAAAAGATAAAGTTAAGAAACCACGAAGCATATTAATTTCATGCAATGTTATATAGCTAGGCGAATGGAGTTCTGTCTGCCCAATTCTTATTCGTCTTTTGGTATAATTCATTTGAAAAGGATTCATATGGATTTTGTCCTTATCATATTTGAGGATTCTGACACCTTTACAAAACAAGTCTGGGAAGTGTGTGCTGTAACAGTTTTGTGAATTTAAATTAATATTTTATATATTTAATTAATAGTTTTAATCCTTACTATTGTAATAACTTATTTTACTGAAAAAATCCAAAATGGGTATCTATCATCTCGGCTATACTTTTCACAAGTGCTTCTATTTTAGCTTTTAAGCAATGTCTAGTTCTTAGTATAGCTGTTAAATAGGTTATAACCAGGTTCCCAATTTTCTGAGACCAAGCCGCCTATCACATGTCACGTTTTTCATGCGACGCCCTTGTAACCAAAATTTAACCCTCCAAATGGTTTTGACGAGATATCTCGTCCATCAAGATCTAGTCAGTTTTGCTAATGATGAGGTACCTCGTCTAGACAAAATCGCCCTATTATTCTAAGTGCAATGAAGATCCAAGTTGGAAAAACAAATTGTCCCTTGCCTAGAAATGGTGAGTTTGAATTAAGTTTTTGCACCAGAGGCTTGGCTGCTAGAGGATGGTTAACGACAAAGAGGGGTTTTTAAAAAAGGCCCAAATTCGGTTTAGTGGTATTTAAAAAAGAAAATAGTAATTTTGTCTTGTTTTATTTTAACTGTATAAATACACAATTAAAATACAATTACAGAACTAAAATAAAAAAGTTAGTAGAAGAAATTGATGGGCATATTTTTGTTATACGTGACCTCACGATGTACAATTTGTTTGCAATGGCTGCAAATTTATTGAACTGCGCACAAAGCCCAACATTTCCGCGACAGAACGTTTTCATTTGATCTTGGCTCAGTCCATTTTCAGATTGAAAGGATAATCTCTCCTGATCGCTCTTTTATATTTCATAAAACATGAAAGACAGTTTTTCCTTAAACCCGCGACGACACGGACCAAGACAGGTGACGCCATAAGGAGTCTCGACACACAGTTTGGGAGAGAATCGATGGGTCGATCTCATTCAATAAAATGTCTCCAGAAAATCGCATTTTGACGTTATTTTAGGGCCCCTCACACCAACAGTATCCTCTCGGTAAATTAGAAATGAATCATTAAAGTTCCTGGATTCTTCTAGTTCCATCCACTGAGAAAACGTTTTCATTGGTACCTCGCCTCTCAATCGCCAGCTCATATCCGTCCCTGTGAAATATGAAGCTCATCAACAGCTCAGTCAAGAACCAAATTCCACAAGAGATAAAGGACCTTTGGCTCAGGTTCTCCCACTAACTCTTCCATCCAACAACAGTACCCGGGTCGATCCGAATTGACCTGAATCCAGTAGAAACTGACTCTTTGATTTGGATGCATTGAAGCTGAACGCTACGGGCAGTGCAAAAGATATTGAGATTAGATTAACAAGCTATTTTTTATGGAAGCTGCTTTCCCGACTGTTAATCAGTCAGTTTCTATTGTATTCGGATTGATCAGGATTCTGTTCGTGCGAAGGCGGCCCTTACGATTTGCTCTACAAGTCACATCAAACTACTAAATCCATTTATTTCCATCAAGGCACCACATAAACTTTACTGCAACCAAAATGAAAGGATAATTAAAAACGAACCGCATTTGATAAGAGTATGAACTGAAATTTCATATTTCGAAGCAAATCCTGGGCCCCTAAATCTCCGAATCCCTTTCAATCATCCCGAGGGTACGAAATCGACTCTGGCGATGATGGAATGGAAAGCTGAAGAGGAAAAAATCCCCGTTTTTCTCTGAGGTTTCAAGTCACGTGCCACCCTGTTGATGGAAGACTGATTTCCTTTACGATTCTCTGTTCAATAGGCCTACGTTGAAAGACTTCAGAATTCCGAGCCGAAGAATAACGACGTCGAATTTTGACGGGAAAGAAAAAGGGAACACTGATTTGAGAGTTGATGAAACTGATGCAAAGTTGATTTTCGAGGCGAAGTTTGAAACGATCGAATGGTTAAGTGTTGGAAAATGCCGAGCAGCTTTTGACTGATGCGATTAGCTGACGAGTAGTTCAGTACTTTTGTCCGTTTGTCTTTAAGAGCTGTACATACGTCCAAAAGATTAAAAATGGTTTAAATTTAAAAAAGTTGAATGTTATCGATATCCTACAAAATAATCAATCCTTGCTAGAAATAATCATAATTTACAACAAAAGATTATATCCATTTGTTCAGAAAAAGTAGGTGTGGTCAAAGGCGCTGTATGCTTAAAAATAAACATGCCAGCAATAAATGGTCCGATATTATAAATTTTGTAAATAGGCAATTGTGAATCTGAATATTTTCTTATTTTACATTTGTATGTTCACAAAATGCACTCACTAAGGACATGTTTTGGGAGGCTGAGACCACGGAGTTCGAATCCTTCCCGAAATGATTTGAAATTGAAAACTCAAAAACATCTGAAGTTAATTATATCAGAAAATCGAAGTTCAGTACATTACAGGTAAATTATACCTACATTCGAGTCTAAAATTCATGTACTTCTCAATTTGTCATGTAGACAACCTGGAGAAAGACAGCCATCGAAATTATTTACTAAATACCTGCTTGATAAAGGGTGTTCTTTTAGAAAATAACATGTTTTCTAAAAGATGTTTGCAGGTGGTCAGCTTATACCTCAGAACGGTTTGTTGGGTTTTATGGCGCAAAGGCCATATTTGCTCTAGCTTCGCCAAACACAACATCAAATGATGGACGTGCACACACAAAGTTTCAGGCATGTACAGACATACACCTAGGGTAAAAGATGCATAAATTGAACCTGGATCCGCCTACAACTCTCATCTCATACCTCAGGAACGGCCCTGAGAAATGGTACGTGTTACAACAGTTAAAATTCATGTCCGCAAATGGTAACATTACCCATAACTTAGAATATAGGATGTGGATGAATGGGTTGAGACCGTAAATTAATGAATATATTTTAATGTTTTGAGGGGAAAGGTTCTCTTTATTTATCCGAATAGGAAGAAATAAAGAGGTCAAAGAAAATCTCGATGGTAGGTTGAATTTACGTTACACTGGGCAACACATCGGGCTATTGGCGGTGGTCCAGGATCAATCCTGAAGCGAAAGATCCGAGGACACCTCGTAATTGTGAACCACGGCCACATGACGAGATCAACACCTGAGATGACACTCCACTCTCGAAACTTCCACACCACACCAAGGTGAGGACATTTGAGGCCACAACAGATTTAAATTGCATCAGTTCCCACGTTACACGACGATCTTTGTTTAGATCGAGTTTCGAGCTCGCAGCCCTCTGGTTGCTAATCCGCGACTCCACCAATCAGGACTACCGCGTGGTTCCTTCCCTTCGGGAAATAAACAGTTAAATGTAAATATTCAAATGACGATTTTAGGTTTCTTCCGATTCCTCCTAATTTTCCTGGGCAGAAAACTCGGAAGCTGCTCGGAAACCATTTTCTCACAACCACCTGTAGTGATGAGACCTCCAACTTCGAATTCACCCCCCCCCCCCAAGAGAGTAGAAAGAACAATTTTTTCCGATGTAATATCGACGACGAGGCGCTTCTTTAAAAGCGCCACACACGACGATGTGTTCTCAGCCATAGACAAGGAAAGTCGCAGGGCGTGGGCTTACACGGGAACGCCGGCCAAATCCTCCAACCGGTGTTTGTGAGGCGAAGACAGGTTGAAGAACGGTGCTGTTAAGTGCCGGTTTTCTTCGGGCTTACTCCGCAATTACCTGGGCAATTAATTGCACGTGCGTTACGTTTTTATACCCCGATTTCCTTTTATTACGTTTCCCGTGTGATGGATTTCTTTTATGTGTTGTCGAGATTCTGGACTTTTTTCACATCGTTTGTCCCCCTGTAGCAAAGATAGAACGGTGAGATAGAACAACGATTTAACTGAACCGAGGATTTTTTTTGGAGTGGGGTGCTCTATTTTGATTCTTTCTAGTTCGAATGTGTTGTGACTGCCATTTTTTTCGATGTGCCGTTATGCCTCAAAGAATTTTTGACTCATTAAAAGGAAAGCGCGAATCGGATTTGTAACATTTTTTTCTCTTAATGACGGGATTTTTTTTAGCTTCCTGTGGTGTAACTGAAATTAAAAGAAGCTATTATCTCTGGCTTTTTAATGCTCAACTTTTACTTCTGTTTAGAACTCGGATGATCACTCGAAAAGTGTACAAATGTAATCACTAGCAAACAAGAAAGCTGAACTTTGATCAGACTTGCGCGTGGGTGTGAGATGAGAATATTTCAGATTTAAATTTCGAAGTTAGTGGATTTCCAAGCTTTATGCTTGGGATTATTGTTTGGTAAAGATAAATGTTACTTTCAACCAAATGTCTTGCACTTCTCATAGTAATTCTTTTCAGAATGTCGATATAAAAAATATTAAAATGCACATTTAATTAATACATTGGTTACACATTTAATTAATACATTGGTTACACATTTAATTAATACACGCGCGCCAGCTTGGTATGGTTACCATGGTCTTGGTTGGAACCTATGGTCGGTTAGCCGACCATCGGTTCAGCAAGCTCCTGGGTTTGATTCCCTGTTTTGACCATGTATGTTTGTAGTACTTCGGAATCCACTTAAAGCCACTTAAAGCCATAGCCACTTAAAGCCAGTGTAATTAGCACTCGGGTAACAGAAAATTACTAGAGCTATAAACTGAATGAAAAATACGCCCTTATAATGAATTTCCATCATGTTTTCTTACAGTAGTTCAAATGTTTATAATATCTCTTAGTCGAGCTCTCTACAGGCAAACGTTTCTGACAGATCTAGACAAGTTAATTTTTAGTCTTGCTAGTAGAAGCTTATAGAATGAAGGAACTTTTTTTCTTAATTCACGTTTCTGAATTTTAATGTTTTTCTCACGTTTCTTGTTGATCTAAGATATGATATTTTTAGCTTCTAGACCTAAATGTAGCTCATGCGTTCACTACACAAAAATTTAAATGACTAATTAGAAAATGTTGGATATATATATATCAATAATTTGTCATTAAAAACGTTTTCTTCTGTGCCGTTTCCTTCAACTCTCGAGGAGCTTATGGGTTGCGCGTTTGAAACTCAATCCAACCAGACCAACATGAACGCGGGGGCATGTGCAGATTATATCAGTCTCAAATTCCTCAAGCTGGCGCGTGGAAGTTTGGCAAGTTGGGTGCCAACTCAAATGTTGATCTCGTCATCTGACCACGATTCAAAATCACGAGATGTTACCCTCGGATCTTTCCCTTCTGCACTGATCCCAAACCGTCGCCAGTAGTCGTTGTGTTGCTCCAGTGTGACGTAAATTCAACTATACCTTCAGACAGATTAAACTTGCGATAATTTCAGTTTCTTCAACCTGCCGCATTGTTCCCTCTTCCTGCGCTCTGTGAAAGCTTGTCATACCATACAAAGCCTTGTTTTGCATTGTGGCGAGCACAAAAACTTCCCAACGAGCTCTTCACAAGTGTTCCCCTCTACGGGCGATATCATCTCTTCGTCTGCGGGGAAAAAAAAAGCGGCACACGCTTACTCGCTTATCTGTAACCCTGTGTGCACATCTTAGTCAGAAAAACCCTTTTTGAGAGGTACTTTCTGACAGGAGTGTACGGACAGGATGAGTCGCAACAGCGTGGAAAATGAGTTATTGCTCTTTAAAAGAAGTCCCGGGTGTTGAGGTCAAGTGGGAAGCGGTTCTAATGAGGAACCAAATGTTTAGCTTCTCCTAATTTGTGACCCCCCTCTTAACCTCTGGCTTTCAAAAAAATAGGAAGAGTTACGGTTCCAATTACTCCGCACTCTCGCTTGTCTTCATTATCTCTCCTTAAACTTGTTTCTTCGGCTTCCCTCGTAAGTGGCATGGAAAATAAACAGTTTTGCTCATATCTGTTCTCTTTTTTTTTTGCTGGCAAAATTTTGCATTTCTTTTGCTTCCTCTTTCATTCTTTATTTCAGTCCCACGCGCCGCAAGGTCGGGGTTTGAACGGGAAAGGAAAGTCAGTGACAGGCATTGGTTTTGAGAGAAAGAGTTCTGATTCTCTACCTGACTTGTTCAGTGTGGTGTTTCTAAATAGGCTGAGTTGGTTGCGGCCTATATCGGCTGATTGAACGGCGGCAAAAGTTTGAATATTTTTTTCAGTAAGAAATAAAAACTAGCAACTGTTTATTTTAAATATATTTCAAAAACATTTCTGAAGTTGTTCAACCCTTCAAGGGGTTTCGGCGAAATATCTCGTTCATCAAGATTTGACCAATTTTGCTACTGACGAGATATCTCGTCATCAGGATATTTTATGATGAGAGGAGTGTTTTCCAAGGCATGCTATTTGGTGGAAATATAGAAAACTTTCTGCATTTGCTAACCTTGAAGAATGTCTTGAACTAATAAAACGTAGTGGAGAGGGAACTAATCTTCAATCGATACCCTGAAGGGGGAGCAGCGGGATCGTAATGCCTGGTTCTCGCATTCTCAGAGGGCTTCAAATTTGCATTTTTGAAGTTAACTCTTAATTTAGTTTCATTTCTCTACACTATTTTTAATTTACTGAAGGCCTTAAAAGTAACAGGCCCCAGTCTATCTTGATTTCTGAGGACTTGCGCTAAAGACCTTGATTACCTATCTAGTGAGTAACTAAATGTGATTGTTTAAACTTGATTGATAACTTGAATTACAAATTGCGCACGATGTTTCTCTGCGATTCTCAACGAAATTCCTGAATATTTCTTTTTAGAACTGTTGGAAGTGAGGGAAGCGAACGAACACTTTGTGCGGATGCGCTCTGGAGCACGCTGCCAGTTTCCACGAGCACAGGTAGTGTGCGTCAAAGACATCTATCCAGACAAGGAGTTCCTACCACGGTGCACACTCCTGCACCGATGCACTGAAACATCCGGTTGCTGTGAGAACGATGCCATGCAGTGTGGACCAAAAGCAATGCAGGAAGTTGTCCTTCACTTTTATGTAAGATGATGGTTTTCTACCTCATGTTCTTTTAAAGTTATATAGATTTTACTGTTTTATCTTGAGTTGACGCAACTTATCCTTTCTTGGACAGTGCGCCGTAAAATAACCAGTCACCATCCACCTCACGTTCACATTAATTGCATAAAAATGAAAAATATCAGTGTAAAAGTTTTGAAACATTTATCAGTTTTGATCATACACTGAAAGAACAGTACGTCATAAGGCTATATACTGTCGTACTAGTCAAGAAGGCAGTATCTCCAAGTTAAGTTTTCAGGATTAACGGTTAAAATGTAAAAGTATCTGTCTCCTGATGTTAGAAAACGGCTTGAATTATACCCGATCAACAATTGAATCGGTGAGTGCTGAAACTACATGAGTCCTATTTCTCAAATTTAAGAAAAATTGAAGCAGAAACCGCATGTCAGCGGCTCATGTGGTTTCTGCACTCACTGATTGAATTTTTTCAAGTGTTGTGAAGTATTAGATATTTATATGCACAGCATATAACAGTAGTCAACTCGCAATGACAACTTAAGATATCGCCTTTTTGACTATGGCAATTTAAAGCTAGATATATAAATATTCTGTACCCTTTTCTATAATGGTGACGACTGAAAATGATAATGACTATTTAAGCATATTTATGTATTGTAAGCAATTGCAAGATGATATCACGGGAAAAGTTAACCTCGTCAGTGAGTTGAAAGAGTGGTCGGCGAGCTACTCTATTTAATTGGTAAACTTTTGAGGTCTATCAAATTCACGTTTCTACCAAGGCTATGTTAAATAAGATAAAATTCCAATCAAAGTATAAAATATGAACACAAATGTGCTATTATTGTTTGAATTTAGTTCTAACTGTCCCATATTGTTATGAAGCATCACACACAAAAAGCTATCTTGTAACATTTCACGTCTCAATTTAGTGAGAGCTAGCTTAGAAGGCTCTGCACTACGCCTAATCGTTGTATCATGGCCAGAGGAGGCTTGGCAGTAGGCGTCATTAACTGTAATATGACGCTAATCATGCGCTGGATAGGACATGCCTAGGATAGGACAGAGATATTTATCCTCTTTACCTTAATACAATCATTCATCTATCAGAGTTTAAAGAGCACTTAAACCACACATTCAGCCATCAGTTTTGATTTCTGGAGCTTACAACAGTGTTAAGTAAAAACCAGTTTGTCACTTAATGAATCAGAATATTATAATTAATTTCGAATGCGCATTCATAGGAATTCGTTATTTAAATAAATTTTGAACTAATTTAGCTCTCAAGATTTCATGGCTTTAAAATATTTTAAACCTTAGATCCCTATATGCAGGGAGGAAATATCTTAGAGACTGCAAAAACCTTTTAATTTGAACCATAGTGAATACCCTGAAGTTCTGTGAAGTTGTATTGATGACTGAGCGTTGTAGCATAAGTCATAGGTTAAGTTCGTAAGCTTGATTGCTTCCCAACTTCTGGCATACAATGTCTGGAAGTCACGGGGCTAACAGTGACCTTGCCACCTCCCATATGCAACCTTCATTTTTATTTATGTATATTGCTAATTTTGGCAGGCTCCCACACATCTGCTCTCCTGGCTCCAGCATCAGGTTAGATAACGGACCAGGTATTTGACGGCCTACGTGAAATTCAAATGAGTACTTCAAGTATATTCATTGTTTAACTTGCACCAAATTTACAAAAATATCTTTTCCTTTGTACTCTTGTGCTGCTATATTACAAAAGAAAGCAAATTATTTATCAATTTAAACTACGGAAACAAAATGCACATTATTGCACAGTCGGTCAAAAAATACGAACACCTCTTGCTATTCGGGTCCCTGGAGTCAGTCATACAATCAAATCAAAAGTGTCATTCGACCTCGAGAAACTTAAATAATTCTAAATAGCTATAAATAGATTTTCAATTGTATCCGTATAAGGGTCCGTTTTCATTTAAAACATTTTGTATCATCTCTTGATTTTTTTTAAAAAGTGTAACCTCTATTTTTATTACACATTCGGTTTTCTGGATAAAAATAATCAGAATTCATATAAAATACATTTCGGTCAAATCTATGACGAGTCTTGAGTGATTGGAATTCATAGCTTCTAATGAGTTAGTCTTTTTCTTAAATCTTCCAAAAATATTATCAGTGTTATATTAAACTATTGCATAACCCAAACAAAATATTTGCAATAATTTCTAATTATTATTAATTAATTCACAATTTAAAAAAATAATGAATTGAAAGGTGTATAGATTTTCAAAGTAATCGACTCGGCAGTATCTCAAACCTAGGTGTGCAAAATTTTACTTCATTCCTATGGATAGTTTTTGAGATACAGTTAATAATCAATAAACCTAATGATATTTTTTGACGGATTCCAGGGACGGGAATAACAAGGTGTTCGGATACTTTTTAACCAGCTGTACTTAGTGCCCTTAACCATTTCAAGGAAACGTCCCTCTGCCCTTGACTGCGATAGCTGTGAAGTCAGATTAGCAACCGGAAGGTTGGTTCCGAATTCGAGACTTGATCCAATCCAAGACAGTCGTGTACGTGGGGATGGTGCACGTTAAATTTGCAGTGGCTTCAAATGTCCTCACGTTGATGTGGTGTGGAAGTTTGAAGAGTGGGGTGCCAGCTCAGGTGTTGACCTCGTCATATGACCGCGATTCAAAATTATGTGGTGTCCTTGGGATTGATCCGGACCGTCGCCATAGTGTTGCTCCAGTGCGACATAAATTCAACTACCTATCTACCCACTGCCCTTAATAGAGTTAAAAGCATGAATCGGGTTGAGAAATACTCGTTTCTTTAATTTTTCAGCGGCCTGAATGACTTTTTTAAATACCGTTTTCATTCACATCCTATTACGGCGAAATACCAGTGATCTATAACAGCTTCATTCATCGAGATGTGCAAACTGTTACCGAAAACAATTCTGTTCAGTCAACTAACGTTTGTGTGCCAAGATCTCCGTCTGAGACGTCTGTTCCGAAAAGCATGTGTCAACGTCCCTTGACCTCGCAGCTGCGGCGCGCTTCCCTTTCACAAGAAAAGTCACCACGGATGAAAAGCGAATGGGAAAAAAGTTTAGTGTCGTTGAAAGGGATCGTGTGTTTTTCTTCCTTCGACGGGCAGACGGGGAAGAGCGCACGCGGGATTAAAGGATAGGATGCTCGGGGACCACCGTATGCGCACCACGGGCCATCGGACAGCTGGGGCTTTTAATCAGACACGAAAGATATTTTCCTTTGCTCACAAAAAAAACACTGCGAGTATCCGAGGAGGAAAAGTGATTGAGGGAAAAGCTCTGGATTTTTGGAAAATACTGGAAACCCGTGAAACCATGCTTTGTTCAAACTTTTTGGTTTGACTCCCGTTATGGTAACAGAATTCTCTGCGGATCTTTTATAAGAAATGTAATAAAATTCAATCTTGATTAACCCTCCTGGTGGTTGCCTCGATGAATTATGTCGTCATTAGTAAAACTGATCAGATCTTGATGGATGAGATGTCTCGTCGTTAGAAGAAAACTGACCAGATCGTTACAAGGAAGTTACCAAGTCCAGGTCTCGCCATTAAAAAATCGGCAATATCTTGACGAGATATCTCGTCATTAACAAAATTGATCAGATCTTGATGGACTAGATATCTCGTAGAAACCCACTTAGTGGGTTAAATTAAATATTTAAAAGAATTGCATTACGATAACTTGGTTTAATTTACTTGCATTACGTACATTACCTTGATGAATTCCATGAATTTAATTGTGGGTTTGCCCATTGCGTTAGCAACCTGCGAGTTGTAGGTAGAGCATGGTTGATTCTGATAACTTTCTTTAAATAATCTAATAATTTTTTATAAAAGCTTTTTTTTGTTCGTGTATGTCCATTTACTAGAATTTATTCGAGGATGGAATACATTGAATTAAACGACTACCCTTTCAGTTCTGATACATCTACTGTGTCAATAAAACTATCCTTGTGTATACGTCCATTTGACGTTGTTTGGCGGAGCTTGGCTAAACGTGGATTTGGACCATATTTAGCCAAGTTGCAGTTCCCATTCTGTTCTAATACAGTAAAGGGAAGCCGCCGTGGCTCAGTGGGCTTGCCCACTGCGTTTAGCAGCCTGAGAGCTTTAAGCGGCCCCGTATCGATTCCCGTATCTACCAGGGTATATTTCTCTCTTCAGTCAGTAAAGTTTCCTTTGGTATGTGCGTTTACTTAACGTATTGGAATTTTTAATTTAAGCAAATTGCGTTTTTATGAACGTGCAACACATTTTATGACCTTATTAAACCAAAGGAAAGAATGTTTCTTTATTTAAATCGTGGCACATTTTGAAGCGTTGTTACTAACCTCCTTTGCTAAGGTACAGCTTAGACAAAGTTCAAAAGACCGTGTTTTTCAAGTCGCACAACCAACCCCTGCTCATCCAGGAGCTGTCCCAGACACCGGTGGGGCTGCGGTGGCCCGGTTGGAAGAGTATCGGACTAGCAACCGAAGGGTTGCGAGTCCAGCCAAACACCGACGTGTACAAAGGGGGCTGGTGCACGTTAAATCTGTCGTGGCCTCAAATGTCCTCACGTTGGCGTGGTGTGGAAGTTTGGAGAGTGGGGTGCTAGCTCAGGTGTTGCCTCGTCATCTGACCGTGGTTCAAAATTACGTGGTGTTGTCCTCGGATCTTTCCCTTCGGGATGGATCCTGGACCGTCACCAATAGCCCGTTGTGTTGCTCCAATGTGACGTTAATTGAAATACCCCCAGACATCGATGCAATCTGAAATACAGGAAGGAATTGCTGAGGTCGCGAACCCTGAGCAAATTAGAAAGTTCGTAATTCCTCACTAAAGTCTCACTATCTTGTGCCCGCTTCTAAATCTTGCCAAAGCAGTCTGGTGTAGTCTTGAAC
This sequence comes from Meta bourneti, assembly GCA_933210815.1. Lineage (NCBI taxonomy): Eukaryota > Metazoa > Arthropoda > Arachnida > Araneae > Tetragnathidae > Meta > Meta bourneti. The sequence goes on along the minus strand of OW119929.1, from coordinate 46,966,632 downwards.
CTTTAAAATGCAATTGCAGTTCATACCATTGCATGTTAATGGGGAGGGACAGACTATATTTCATGTTTTTATTTGTACGAGAACACTAGAGGAAGTACAAAAATGCTGAGATTTCTCTTTAACCCCTTAAATAATTTTATTTTCTGTAAAATTTGTCTTATATAAATAGTAATGTATCGTCCCGATTTCAGATTGTGTCGTCTTCAGTTCTTAAGACCTCAGTCATTGTTTGAAAAGTTTATCCTGACAGTGATCTCAACGAACGACTTCAATTTTATAACCACAAACAGCTTTTATATAAGCTTTTAAACAGCTTTTATATGTCCTCAACATCAATGAATTTATGATTTCTTTACTTTTACATCGCGGAACATCGGAAATGAGAGGTTATAAAAGCGCAGTCGAGCTTCCTCGTCAACCCTTGTGGAAAGCCACAACTTCCACGATTTGAAAATCCCTAATCTAATGGATGATTAACGTTAAACATTTTGTGGGAACTTACCCATGAAAAATTTGGTCTCACAGAATCTGAATAAAAGTACTAAGTTATCAAAATTTTGTATTAATGCCATCGTTATCTTTACGAATGTAAATATGGAGCCTGTTTCGAAACTGTTGACCCTTGCAAACAAACCCGATTAATTTCTGAATTTTTAGTGGGGAACCGAATATCTGCATTTGGCTTGTCTTGGCGTCGAAGACAAACCAAAAGAAATTGGGCAGTTCCTTATATTAAAATGCAGAAATTAGTTTCTGAAATCAAGTCATTATTACCGTGTTAATCAGCATGGAAATGATAACATTTTATTTTGATTATAGTTACTCCACTGAAAGTTTTGTGCTTGTACATGTTTTGATTTAAACAAGGCTTAGAACGCGAAACGTTTTGATTCAATTTTGCTTGATTAATATTTTCTATGGTTTGAATTATTTCTGCATTTTATATTTGTAAACATTGGATCAGCATAACCTGGGGCAATATTAAATTTCTGACTTAAGATAACTTAATTGCAAAACGGAATTTCATGTTTTGAGTCGTCCTTCAAACTAAAATGTTAAATTTAACAGTTTAAAATCGCTGCGGCAAAATGGGATTTATTTAAAACGTATAAATGAAGTTAATCTTGAAAAAAATGAGTACCCTATAAATTATGGTTACTTAAACTATACGTCCTGGAACCGTGCATTTATCTAGACAAATTTAGTTTACTTAATATTGTATTTGTCAGTGTATTTCCTTGTCTACACAGCTAAAGTTCATCTCGTAAATCTACACTCAGCCCCATTACAAATTCAGATTATAGGCCGCTACAAGTTTGAATAATACGCCATCTAAGCCCCAAAAATGAATGTTGGAATGTCTTTGAATGCTTGGAAACCGCTTAAGACATCAATCCAGTGAATTAAAAAAAATTGTTTCCTGTAATTTTTAAGGGAATATTTTTGAAATTATAGAGCTGTGAATATTTGATCAAGAAAAAATAAATGCCAGAAATTTTCAGAAGAAAATTCGATTTAAATAAAGTTCCAGTGCATTCGTTACACAATATCGTAAATTAAGTCTGGATTGTGCGCTAAAAATGTTTAGTTTTTTTATCAGCTTAATCAGTTGGTATCAAATACACACAACTCGATTTACATATCACCAAACAGAAGAGCATGAGTGTTCGGAAATCAATTTAAGAAAGATTGAGTGTTCGACCAGTCAAATATTCAGCCAAACTTTTATCATTAGCTTTCCCATATTTCTGCAACCTTTTCACGCTATAAAAGCTTTTTTGGTTTTAAATTTCTTAAGAGGCTCAGAAATTTTTTCATTTAAACACGCTGTCTAGCTTCAAAACTAATATTTTCGTGTTAATATTCACGGATCAGAATGTGAAGGCTACTTGTCATTCTCTAAAAAATAAACATTAGTCTGCTTTGAGATAGAAATAAATCGAAAGGAGATGAATGGCTGTGATAAATTCTATAGAGCGGGTTTTGGATGAGAGATTAGAATTCACGCAACGTATTGCGGCTTCTGTATCCAGAACATATTCCGAAGAGGATTCGCGATTTTAAGCCATTACTATTCTAGTGGTGAATTTTGAGTAGCAGTTTATTATTGTGTTCTTTCACTTAGTATGCTCAAGTCCACATAGTTATAAATTGTTTGATATTCAAATGAGACTTTTATCTTCCAGGAAGTTTTCTACTGATAAAATCCCTTTGTAACTTAGATAGGGTAGAGTGCTTTTCGATTAAACTAAGCAATTTCAATTTAGAAATACTGGAGATAGCTTAGGTATCATGTTCTTAATAAGAACATCATTAAATTATCTGCAGTTTGGAGGTCAAAAATTTGCATTTCACCCAATACCTTTCTGGTGACCAGTTGCTTCAAACAGAATATTTTTAATATCAATATGGGAGTTCGTGCTAAGAAAGTAGTCTTTATTACAGGTGGTTGCAGAATAGGGGTTGTCCCTAATACACGGATTTTGCTGCATGCAAAAATCCCCTCGAGTCGATCAGTGTTTTTTTACTGGTGTCCTTTGTCTACACGAAACTTGTATGATTCGTTCCCTCCCCATATCTGTCTGGTCCCCAATACCAATTTAAATGATGGGCCCCAGTACCAATTAGATAATGTTCCTCGTAAATTAAAAATTTATATCCCAAGTACTCAATGTTTAATTTGCCTGAAAGAATAAAACTTCTTTTCGCGTTGTTTGCTTATTTTTCAAACTACAATGGACTACATAAAAACTACAATGGAGATATTTCTAAATTTTCAGTTTAGAAAATTATAACACATGATACAAAATAAGTTTCACATTTTCAAGGGACCTCGAGCCCCAAAACTAGGGTACCCTTGCCTCCTCCCAGAAGGGCCCTGCTAAAAATGTTTCCAGACCTTTTTTTGACTAAAATATTTTTTTTTAAAATAACATCAAAGGTATCAATTTTTTCGCGCTTGGTTTTTATAGCACGGGCTATAGCCCGTGCTATAATATTTGGCCAAGCAGCGCCAAACATAAGACAGACGTCAGGAAATGGACATACACACAAAGGAAAGTTTTTCTGACAGGAGAGAAATGCACCCAGAGGGTATTTACATGAATTGAACCTGCGCTCCTTGCAACTCGCATTTCGGGTTTATAGAAACAATATAAGAGAATTACTGGGCTACTGATATTTTCTGCACACTTCATTTGGTGAAGTATATCAGTTAGCCTGCTAATAGCGAATGGCTTTATCAATCTCACTTATTTCTAACTAATTGAAAAACACCAGGCGCTGTTTGGGAAAATCAAACATGAATATAAACTTAATCAGAGCTAATTTTTTTTTATTGAAGTAAGCATATCCGGTTATTCTAAAGTGAAATGACATCTTCAGTTTCGGATGAACGTTGGATGACGTCAAAATTCTGTTGTTTTCTCATTAACAGCTGCTGCTTGTGTGCTGATTGACGTCACAATTTTGTAGTTTCTCATCCTCGTTTAAAAAATGACGGCTAAATATATTCAAAGTTTTAACCCAACTCATCGATTGAATGGTACATGACGCTTAGCCTATTCAGTAAGCTACTGTTTGTGTAGCAAAACAATTTGACCGTAGTGCGACAATCCAAACCACTAAGTTATAAGTATGCGAAATATAAATTCTTTCAAGAAAATTATCACAAATTAGAAAAATTGATTAGATAAGCAGTAGGAAACTTTTCCTATCAAGATTTTTCTTAATCCCTTTGGTTTTGCTTTGCTAAGTGACTCAGCATTAGAAAATCTTCCAATGATTAAGTTTCAAAGCAAATGGCAAAAAATAAATAATTAAATTGAAATGGGCGATGAAAATATTTGTACAAACACTTTATTAATACATTCATTTGATTTATTCTATTCACGGGGTGGCTTCGTTTCACAAATATTAAATTTTCTTTTGCGGTGTGAAAAGCAGATTAAGTTCCCAGAGCTCAGCAGAATTAAATGTTTTATTGATCAAACTTCAAAGCAAGAGATTCGGAGAATGACCTGCAAATTTAACAGAAATTGCATCGATACTTTGTGGAATTATGGAAACTGCATTATATCTCAACATCTGATCACAATGTTTCAAAATATGTCTCAAAATGAAACGACATGGCAAGTTGAATTATATATTACACAGGATATTGTCATCTGAAAGCTTGCTGATGGCACACGAGACTCCTTAAACTTGCGTCATACGAAGAGGATGTTACAAAAATTAATCACAGGGCACCGATACCGGATAAACAGATTTGTCATCTAATTCACCCGAAAACTCGCTCATCATTGAGAATTGGCTGGCGAAGTACCCTCTAGGAACAAATGCGCCGACTCTCAGTGACGGTAATCAATTGCCTGATTCCGAATTTCCTTGTTGAGTCTGAATGCCGTTGCTCTTGAAGATAGCATCATTTGTATCAATCTCCGTTTTGTCCGAACACTCGTCTCTGATCCCCCGGCTTGGAGATTCTCCTGGGTTTTCTCCTGGTGAGTCAACCCCTGTGCTGACATTACCTGCCTAATCCGATTACGAAACCATATCCCGCATTCTGGGCCCACTAAACGCTTGCTTTTACAGATTCACTCTGCAGCAGAGCAAATGGCGATGAGTAATGACTGCACAGTAAAACTCCTTTCTGAGAACGATAAATATGTTGTCTTTGTTCGGGGATTATTGCTTCTGTAGGAAGGTAAACAGATTCTTGTTTGCTTTTTCCTTTTACCTGTGGCTGAATTGCTTGTATTTGTTCCTTTTCTTAAAAAGTAAACACTGTCTGATCTAGTTCTAAGAAAAAGGACTGAATAGAATCGCCCTCGATTCAACAAGCACTGGGGACGAATCCCGGTTTGGGCATCGTCAAGGGCACATCTCTTTTAGGTGTGTACTGGCTTCACGAACCCGAGATACCTGAGAGATCTTTTCTTTTCCCGTGTTTACTGTCTTTACACGGGGTCGCGCTTCCGGGATACACCCAAGCGATCTTTTTATGCTTTGATCCCACTACCCTGTTTCCCAATCCCTGTTTGCTTTTGCATTTTTTACTTGACATTGTTTTGTGCTTGACACAGCTTGGCCCTTGCGTCATAAAACCCCATAACAAGCAACCAACCCGGTTTTGGCACTGATGTTCTTAGTAGTTAGAGTCCATTTAAATCTATGGTCACGGTCTAATTAGTCTGCATGTTGCAAAAAAGGACCGTGAATTGTCAAACCCAACAAGGTACGAATTATTGCACTAGACAATTCTACGATCGATGTGGATTTGCCCACTGCGCTAGCAACCCGCTAGTTTGTAGGTGGCAGATTTGATTCCTGTAACTTACACTGGGTATATTTCGCTCTTCTGTATCCATAAAATTTTCCTTGCGTGTTTGCCCATTACTTGACATTGTCTTGTATTTGGCGCAGTTTAACCAGAATTGGTCATCGAACCATAAAACTCAACCCAATTAACCACCCATATCAGCAGTATATATTTATTTTCATGATTTTTTAAGCATATATTTTGTTCGCTGATTGAGATACTTTTACAGGAAGGTAAACAGATTGCATGTTTGCAATTTCGTTGACCCGTAGTTTTGTTGTTACATGCCATTCTTCAAAATACTATGTCAGTGATCTTGTTCTAATAATAAAAAGAACACGAATAAACAAACAAAAAAGGACACGATTTGTTGTATTGAATGTTGCATGATTAAAGTAAATATTTATTCGATGGATAAGTTAATTCAAGGAGCTCAATGAAATGTACTTTTTCTGTATTGCAATTAGAGAAATATATTGTTTGATTATATTTCTTTGTGTTTGTCCCGATAGATTATGATCAAATAAAAGAAATATTTAATTGTACTTTTGATTCTTTTTAGTTCTGTATGTAATTTTCTTCATAGAAAATGGAGGAAAATTGAGTTTTAAATCTTTATCATTGTTATCTTTTCACTGTAAAAAGCTGATTCTTAAGAGTTTTTATTATTTCAATGTATTAGTCATCCCTATGAAACAACGCCATGAATTTTTTTTGGACAAGTCCTCACTCTATTTTTAACTTTTCGATTTGCTGGAAGCGTAAAAGAATATTTGAGTCTTATTGAAATGCCCATGCATATTGTTTTATTAAAAACGTAGAACTTCAGTGGACATATCAACTGTTTTTATTTGTTTATTAAATAAATCTAGAAATATAACGCGCGGGAAATGTTCAAAAAATATATTGAGTAAGGTATGGCAACTGTCCCCAAATTTTTAAAGTTCACATTGAACTAATTACAACTCTAGTACTAATTTTTTAAAATTATATACTTTTACCACAAACTCCAAGACCCTTTACTAATATGTTTGCAGACTTGTGAAATTTACTTTTGATATAATTTTTAAAAATTCTTCGCTATTTCATGGAGTCGTACTTGGCCCTACATGATGAGACAAGTGCATACTATGGACTGTTTTCTTGTTTGTAATGTGATAGTATTGCGAGTGGACCGAGAGCATATAATTTCATTCATGTCCTGTGCTCTGCGTAACTTCCCTGGCGAAATTCAAAACGCTTTTTCGAGTGAAACTTATCTGTAAGACTCCTTCAAGCATTTCCAGCAGGTGTTAGCCCCTAATTTAATAGCAGTCACGTTTTATATTCAGTGGACACCTTTAGCCATGATGGCCAAATATGGCCCTTGCGCCATAAAACCCCAAAACCAACCAACCTTAAGCCATGAAACCCTTAATTCCATTTCAGTGGGCTCAATTGCTCCACTTCACTTTAGTTGCACTTGGTTCAAGCTTCTTTTTTCTGGCTTCACGTTTGTATAACAAAACGTGACTAGAGCAGCAAACCAAGTACTTGGATTAAACTAGGGATTTCCTCCTTTGATATCCCACCCTACTTGGTTCAATGAATTTTGAAACTTTGTTTCAAGCGATCAATGAATTCAATTTCTATTCTCCTTCAACTGCTACTAGCGTATTTGTAAACGTTATTGTGTCGTGACATATCTTTAAACACGTGTAAAACTAAATTATTAGTAAATGTATTTTTAATTATGCTCTTGCAAGCTGCGACCATGATATGGAATATGATAAAATATTTTGTTTGGAATGTATAATTGGAGAGTTAAAGAGAGTTGATCGGTATTCTTCGTAATTTTGTATTGTCCTTAGTATTTTTAATAGATGTCCATTTTTACCAAATTTTTTTTATCATATTCTATATCATGGTTATAGTTTGCACATGCATAATTAAAAATAGATTTGCTATTATTCTAGTTTGTCACGTGCATAATTAAAAGTACATTGTTGTAGTTTGCACGTGCTTGATGAAGATAATAGCAAGACAATGACTTACAAATATGCTAGTAGCAGTTACACGCGTGTAATAAAAATTAATATCACATGTCGCTTGCCCGCCCTCACACATGTCAAAACAATCCACATACAAGCTTTTAATCGTTTATGAATTTAAAAATCCTAAAATTAAATTACTGCCTTACAATTGAAATTATTAGCTCTGAGAACATAATTCAGAAAGACGGGCCCACAAAGGGGAGGATCGCCGGTATCGGGGCAAGAGGGGGCTGGGAAGTGTGGAGAGATTTTTGTCCGAAATTACGAGTTTATAACTTAAATCTTTATTGTGTGTAATAATAAAGCCGTGCAATATAAGTGTAAAAAAGGATAATTATTTGGGTTACATTGAAATTTCATGAGGGCCCATCATCTCAACCTGGTACCGAGGTCTGTGGTCTACCATGGTACTGGAACCCAGTGTGCTGATGTGGGGGTCCTGTATAAGGAATCTTGATGTTCTTTATTATAGCTAAGACAGATTGATTATATTCAAAAGTTAATTACAGGTCCTAGGTGGTGATCATCGGTCATCGGACGTTGAAAAGCTTTTATTTGTGAATCACACAGAATGCGAGTGTCAGCCTAAACCAGCAGAGATACCCGTCACTCCCATTCCTACGACGACTTCTACAACTACAACAGAAACTACTCAAGAGAATGATGTTGATCATTTTCCTCAAGGAGACCAAAAGTTCCCAAAGTAATAAACTTTCTCTAATCAGTTTTTATTCTTTGTGCAATTTTTGTTATTTCTGAGAATCACATAAGCATAGCAGATGTATTTTCAACAGCTAGCCTTTGTTTGGAGAACGTTACGTATAGTTTGATGTTTTCCCCATGAAATTCAAGGAATTATTTATATCTTTAGTGCAGTCAACCATTACATTAGTTAGCTTAAATAATTGCCTCTGAACCCTTAATGTCAATGTTTAAGAGTAACTAGAAATCTTGTGTCAACCCTCTTCTGCAGGGCAATTTCAATGGCAAGACAAACCACCAAAAAGGTTAAGGGCCGGTCGTGACTTAATGGGTTTGCCTAGCAATCTTCGAGATGTAGGTGGTGCAGGTTCGATTCCTGTAACTACCTCAAGTATATTTCTCTCTTGTGTCAGTCAATTTTCTTTCTGTGTGTATTTTCATTTATTTTAAGGTGATAATATTGCTTGGTGCAGCACTTGGCCAGATATTGGCTCTTGCTTTGTAGATATTGCTTCTCTATAAAAGAAACAACCAATCATTCTATTTTAAATATCTACTCTTGCTAATGCGCCTCAAACACAATAACAACATATTCTTTTTAATCCATTTCTACGTTTTTATTATGATTGTCATGCCATGAATTTACTCTTCATTTTTATAAAATCTGCAATGATTAATTTTATGTAAAGCGGAAATTATTGAATTGTGCAAAACGATTCCTATTGACCCACCCCCGAAAAAATGTACTATAAGATTCACCACAACAAAGCTGAAAACTTTACTATCCATCACGCTGATTTAAATGTTCGATCAATAAGGCAAGGACATTCAATATAGTTTCATGTAACATCCATTCGAAATGATAGAGTTGCTATGGTTCAGTGAGTTTGCCCACTGCGCTAACCTGAGAGTTTTTCAACCCCGAGGTACCCGAGTGATCTTCATTTTTACCCTCTCCTACCCTTCTGCTTTTCCGACCTCCCTCATTGTGTTTGTCTTGTTTTTGGAGCAGCTTAGCCAAATATAACCTTTGCACCATAAAACCCGAAAACAACCAACCTGAGTTGTAGGTGGCGCAGGTTCAATTCACCTTGGGTGGGCAACTTTACCCTGGGTGTATTTCTCTTTTATGTCAATAGAACTTTTCTTGTGTGTATGTCCATTACTTGACGTTGCTTAGTGTTTGGTGCAGCTTGACCAATTATGACCCTTGCGCCATAAAGCTCAATCAATCCAACCGTTCGAAGAAAGATTTTTCAATAAAGTGTCTCTCATTTGTAATTAATTATATACAATTAATTATAGTATAATTGTACATAATTAATCGTATTATAATTAATGTAGTTCGTTAACATATTCGGCGCAAAATGCATTCTTATTTACGAATCAGTTTAAGAATCCTAAATTGCATGTAAAAGTCGCTCGAAGTGTAAAAAGAATGGCGTTTCGATTTGTCATGAGCCGTACTCGCGTTATAGAATTACATTCTCAATAATGACCCTTACAACCTCTTCATTGAAGATGTTCATATATCGTTGTTTTAGAGCAGAAATTCATTAACTGACAAAAGAATAAATTTCATAACATAGCAGTCAAAAGACTTATCAATGCTTAAGTCACGAGTAAAACTTTAGCATTTTCAGTGTTACGTTAGTGATGTATTATAAAATGACAATGTTTTATATCCTCATAAAGATATGTATTTAGTGTCAAACGCATTTGCGACAAATGTCTGTCAATGAGTGTTTCAAGCCGACGATATGTGGACTTTGGTTTTGCCTATTAAAATCAACTAAGAGCAAAATTCTTTATTGTAATCATACATTCACGTATAGATATGTTCATTGAACACTCACAAATGTTTATCCGTGGTTAATAAATATACCTTGCAACCTATTAGTTCCGGATATTCACATAAGGGAACCTTTAGTTTTGCCTCTTTAAATGCAACTAATGGCAAAGTTATTTATTGTAACCACGAATTCACATATCGACATGTTTTTTGAACACTCACAAATGCTAATAGAGAATTAAGCTCTGTTGCAGTTAAAGCAAAACCAAAGGTCACCTTTTGTGGACTTCGAAATCGAAGAGCCTGCATGAACTTTCTTCACGAATCTGTCTTCAGATATCCATCTTAAGATTTCTTATTAAAATAACAGAATGATTCCATTATTTAGTGTTTTCTTATGTATTCAGGTGTCGTCCCTGTCCTACCCCGTTCTGCGTGCGTGAACTGGAGTACGGTCGCTGCAGCTGCGATTGTTTTGATCGCCACAAGCCCTGCATCAGGATAAAAAGAGGAAGGGATGCCCTCGCCGATGCAGAAAGGAGGTTTGTTTCATAACCATCATATCCCTGGCTATCAGTTCTTCCTTTGATCCTTTCAAGCCGTTGTTTCAAATGGGATAGAACACTGGGCTCCTGCCCATCGCAATCGCCTGTTAGTAACAATAAACTTCTACGGGCAACGTCTTAAATCAGTTTATCGATAAGGTTTCGAGATTAGGACTGTTTCAAGCTTATCACAGACGGTCTTCGCAGATTGCTTCTTCAGACGTGATTGTTTCATTTCATTTGTTATTCCAGCTGCAATGAGCCGTTATGGTTTATTTAGATTGATGTTACTGTTTCAATTGTACTATTCATTAGATTTTTTTATCAAATTAGGACGATATACAAAATTAATGTTTTCGGTATTACATGTAGATTTAAAACTGTATCTGGCATAAAATCTGAAACTCGGTTCACATTAGTATTGTTACATGTAAAATTCATTGTTTTCGATATTATACTTTTATATGTAAAATATAAAAGTGTAACATTAAATGTAATTATTTAAACAGCTGGCAATGAAGCCATTTTTGGTTGCCTTCATATAGGCACATGGTATAGAAGTGTCTGCAAATCGATCTGAAGGCCGAGTTTAATATCAAAGATATATTACATTTCTGAGTTTCGTATCACGTTTCATTTTCCCTGGTGTTATCACTAACTTCTATTGGTATCATTGCAATAGTAAAGTAGGGTAATGATTTGTGTTTGTTGACTATCGAGCATTCGGGTGCATAAATGTTTGACGACTTCCTTAAGACACCCATGTTTCAAATGTTTCTTTAAGGTGCCCTTCACCCATATATGCCAAATGTTTCGTTAAAGCAGTAAAATTGGTCCTAGACACTAGGTTAAAATAACGTATGCGTAACCTGTCGTGTGCCGGGTGGAGCGTGTCTTACAATGAGAACAAAGCAGATTAAAGGACCGGATGATCGAACAGCAAAACTAGACCATAACATGTGAAGTGATTTATGAAAAATATTGAATGACTGATTTCAAGTAAAAATGTGATGTCGCACGTTTTCGAGAAAAGTAACCCCACTCAAAATAAAGATTTTGTTTTCTCAATTAAACTTAAAAAACGTTCGAGTTTACGATTTTAGTAAACTAGAGCAAACCGTGCAAATCAAATCGGGATCTATGCTATACATTTTAATAAAAATTGAACAAATTTTAAGTTTGAAATCGAAGTAAAATATGCTTGAAGATTTTCGATATTTTGACTTTTTAAGGAAATTTTACTTTTTCGAGGTGTCATTTTCTCTCTCTGGAAGGGTGCTATACAAGGTCTGATAATAAATATCCGACTTTTGGACTGAAAAGTAAAACTTTTTCAATATTTTGTTCTAACCTAGTTTCCTTCCAACTAGACCTTTTCTGAGTCGACTCATTTCTTCAAGCGATTCTTTCACTGCTGAAAACATTTTTGAGATCTCCACCAGGTGCTTTCTCTCATTTGTCTTGATTTTTGTCTTCTGAAATATTGCCCTTTAAGTGTCATCTGCAATCTGAGCATTAGCCAAAAGTCACATGGAACCATATCTGGAAAGTAGGACTACCATATCTGTACAATAGCTTTCGGTCAAAGAAATTATAGGCGAAGTACTGAGTACGCTGTAGCTCAGTGGGTTTGCTCACTGCTAGCAACCCTCGAGTTGAAAGCGATGAAGGTTCGATTCCTCTGAATTACCCTGAGTATATATCTCTTACGACAGTAAAAATTTGCTTGTGTGTGTTTCTATTACTTGGTGCTGTTTACCTTGTGTTTGGCGTAGCTTGGACAAATTCGTCCTTGCGTCATAAAACTCAATCAACCAATCTGGAAGAGTAATGAGTGCACCGAAAAATTGCGTTGAGGGGCATTGCAGTCTCCACTATCAATGAATTGTCTTTTGAAGTAACTTCTCAAAGGCGATAGAAAACAGGCGGCTAATATTCCTTTTTGACAATTTGTCCATAAACTGAGTACTCGTGATGAACTACTATCTGATTTTCGAAAACATTGTTGACAGTGCTTCGTGATTGTCCTGTCTTTGGCCCGGGTGTTTTCCCACTGAAATGGCTGTCCCTCTGTTTTAGGGTAAAACAGATCCGTAGGTCCAGGTCTAGTCTCTTATCAAGATTTTTTTAATGAAATCTAGATAAACATTGGCACATTCCTGCATGTCTTGTAACAGTCATTTTAGATGGAAACAAGATGCGACAAGCACAGAATAACGTCTTCCTCGCAGAGATTTAAGGGGTGTGCGATCTTGGAAAAATGCCAGTCCTTTCCTGACTGCAGCAAATTAACGCAATAAATATACAGGGTAATTCAAAATGAATATAGCGATTACAAACGGCTATAACTATTTATTGAAAAAGAATTTATCGATAAGATTAACACATAATGTAGACGGAACTTCAAAATTTCTTTTCGTAAGGCCCAGGTGCAGTGAAGCGGAAGCCTAGGCATGCGCGAGTTGAAACTTCGCAACGACAAGAAACCTGTTCATTGCGGGCGTCTCATTAGTGAAAATGGCGAGTCCCGTGCAGAAAGCATTCTGCGTGTTAGAATTTACCTCCGTACCCCACACTGGGGTACGGAGGTTCGCACATTTTTAAACCAACATCTTTCACAGCGTTGGATCGGTCGAAGTGGAGATGCCGACGATGTCTTCTGCTCTTGGCCACCGAGATCTCCGAACTTGGCACCCTGCGATTTTTATCTATGGGGTTATGTGAAAGACAGGGTGTATGTGCTTCCCATGCTCAAAACAATTGAAGAACTCAAAGTACGCATTTGTAATGCGCTTGCGTCGGTGACTGCAGACATGCTTCAGAATGTATGACGTGAAATGGACTACCGCCTAGATGTTCTTGTGACCAAGGGAAGTTACATAGGACGTCTATGACGTATGTATACAAAATTTTGAAGTTCCGTCTACATTATGTGTTAAATCTTATCGATAAATTCTTTATCAATAAATAGTTATAGCCGTTTGTAATCGCTATATTCATTTTGAATTACCCTGTATAAGATAGGATACTTTTTCATCAGACCTCGCATAATGTGCTTTGGCACTCCAATCAAAGGACAATCAAAGGAAGGACAATTATTCCTTTGATTGTCCTTCTATCACGAGAACTCGACATCAGGTTTGGGTGGTGGTCGCTATAGATACAGGACTCTTTCATTTTGAGAATGGGTGACTCGGGATGACATAATTTAATTTTGTTTTTCACGAATGTTAACGACGGAAAGAGGTGTTTACTAGTATAGATCTTCCCGGCGACAAGTAGAAATCTTTCTAATAGAATTCAAAATTGTCATTAAGTGCGCCAATGTGACAAATTTTAATACATTTTAAGCATCCTCTATGGAAAATAGGATAAGATCCGTTTCTAAGGCAACAGACGGAGAAAGACATTGTGTCTGAAACAGTTCTCATGGTACACAGACAGTACAAAGTATGGTTCTTCTACCATTAAACCAAATTCTTTAAATCTGGAACATCTTATATGAAATGGTGAATCCTTTGGTTTCTTTGATAGGTGTGTTCTGGCTGGCCACTGCAACGTTCCCGACTGTGACTACGGCGGATTCGATCCCGAGAAAGGCAGGTGTCCTCGAAGGCCCGATCACGACGGTTTCAAAGGCGGCGAGAACGGCCGAAGACCCCATCCTAACCACAGGAACCCCAACCACAGATGGACTTACTTCGAAAGAGATTAACAGCAAATGCTTCGCTCCTTTATTCGTTTGAGCTAGGTACAAATGAACATTACGTGCCCGTGAGCTTGTCCCATAAGAGAGTATGTTTTAATTGGAAAGGCTTCCATAACTTTTCTACTCGATGTTCATATTGTCTGGGACAAAGGTTTGTGACTCTTAAGTGGAAGGTAAAGCCTTCTCAGTTCCTGTTGCCATCTACGAAAGAGCTTTTTTTATACGAGCTGCCAATTAATTGGAAGTCAACAAAATCTCGTGTATATATTTTGAAGTACCACTCCATGATTTTGCATTTGTGTCCGTTCGATTAGATATACATTTTTGAATTATAGTCTTGTCTTGAGAATAGTTGATTCTCGCTTATACTTCTATTTATTTTTTCTTTTAGTACGAATTGAAATAATTAAAAATTAATATTGTCAGTAATTATTGAATTAAAGATTTTTTAATTAATTTTTTAAGGATGGTATTTCTTTGTTTTCAAGTCATTCTCATGCTTTTGTAAACAACATGTATTTGTTTCAAAAAACGTTATACTAAACGCCGTCAAATAACGGTTTGAAAGTGCGTTTTAAAATATTTTTGTTGACCTCATTTATTTCATTCTGTTTAAGTTTTGTAACTTTCTGAATTACAAGGAAGATTTGAATATTAAGACCTCAGCTGAATGGTCTTAAATAAAAGTAATATATTAATATTAAAGCTAAATGGACTCAATATTTTTATTTAAAATTTTTTATAGATCTTAAATGAATTAACAGTACGTTATATTTTGTTTTTAAGTTTCTGCAATTCAAATTGTTGAGTCAATTGAATTCTAGCTAGTTTCTCTTTTCCTATCATTTCTATAAATATACATGATACTTGACGATGGAGCATAGACTCTGAACGTATTTTCAATTCACGCCTAACTAACAGACTTACTGTGTTCACTAGATTTTGAATTACGATACTTGCTATCAACATCACACTGTTTGTCGATTTTCATTTATATCCCACTGCCATTTCTCAGGAATGACTGATACTTTATTTTTACAAATAACCAATTACATTTCTGAGATTCTGTATATTTCTATTGTGAATGCTAGTGTACGTGCGAAATAGTTATATCCTTGTTTTCAATAAATACTTTGTAAAAAGTGTGCTTATTATGTACTCTAACAAAAAATCAAGAGTTTTCAAGTTCCAACGATCAACAAAGTTGAAATTTGAAGGTATCGCTTTTCAATAAATATCCATGATGATAAAAATTTGATAGAATAGTATTTTATGATTTACGCGTTAATATTAGTTCATCACTATTCGTATTGTTAGTTCTGTTATTAAGATAGCTTAGTACTAAAATACCTTCATGATGACACAAGCTATAACTATGTGCTCGTTGTTAAAGATAGTACATTTAATTTTTTATGAAAGAAACTTAACTATTGATATCCCATGTCAGAATCTTGTGTGATTGAATTAAACAGTCATTTGAAACTTCGTAAACGCAATTAGTAATCAAAACTCCCCATTGTGATTATGCATTTCTTCATTTAATGTTATTTTCAACATTTAGTCGATCACATACGCATTCTAACAGTGAGAGCAAAGACCACTTATCGTCTATACGCCTAAAATTACAAAAAAGTGCCTTGAAAAGACCGCATATTTCTGCAATTCTGTTAACGAACATTACCGTTTTTGCTATTTTGTTATTTCATCCTTGAAAAAGAAGCTGTCGAGCTCCATTTAAAGTTTAGAAAAATGTCGACTGTTACCAATTACCAAATTCCCGTTTAGGATTTTTTAACTGACATAAATAGAACTAAGTTAAGAAATTTTCATAGGCATTTTGCATTTGTATGTATAATGTTCCCGATTAGAATACTTGTTTACTTATGAAGGTACTTATTTATACATGTATTATGAATGAATATTTATATTACGTTTTGTCTTTTCGAACCGACCCGAGTAGTATCCTTATGTATAGTTCACAATAATTTTTGCCTTTTATCCATTCGGCCTTTCATGACAGGATAGCCATGACAGGACATAAGGTTAATAGTTATCAAATCCTTGCCTAAAAAGCAAAAGATGTTTATTTTCACTAAATTTTCAACTCAAAAATATAAAGCTTTAGTCAATGCGTCTATTTTTTCTAGACTGCATAAAACTGTTCAGGTAATGCCAAGCAGAAAGTGGTTTACCCAAATGAGTTTCTACAACCAACCATTCGTTTGGAGTTTCTATTCTTGGAAATGACAAATCCGCTCTAAGAGTAACAAGAAACCAATGAAAAATGCTATACAAACTCCACGGAATTATTTCATCTAGTCCATTACTCATCGCGTCACCGTTTCCCCCAAACCGATTTTTGAAGCCCTTTTTGTCATCGGCCGATGCCTCTTTGCTTAAGGGATTGCTGTAAGCTTCTGAAAATGAATGAGGCTGAAGGAAATGGAGGGGGCTCTTTTCGGTAATTAATTTCACTCTGCCATTACCTTCTCAAAACGGAGGCTTGTCACATGAGGGATCAAGGCACCATCTCCTCTGCTGGGTAATCTCCTTTCCTTTCTCGACCTTTGTAACGTTATGTTCACCAAGCGGACGTAAGTCTTTTCATCTGTTCAGGATTCTTCCAAGTCTACTGCTTTGTTCCGGTACAACATTGATGGATTGAATGTTTCTGAAAAAATGAGAAATAGGTCAAGAGAAAGTGCGAATTAATCAAAGTTGGACAGGGTACTAGCTATGTCAATAACTAGCTCAATTAGTTTGCCGTGCGTTGTAGTGTCGATTGTATGTTCCCTAATTGAACCGCAAACTATTCGGCATACTGAATTCTTTGGTCTATTTTTCCGTTGTGTAATTCAGGGTTTTCCTTCAAATAATTTCTCCCTAAGGCAAAAAATCTAATGGAGATAGAAAATTTGTTTTTTTTTTATTCCTACATCAAGGGGGGGGGCAATTTAATAGCTCATAAAATTATAGAGAAAACACGTGTACTTCATATTTTAGATTGGGAAAATCTTCACGAGTTTTTATAGCTAATGGGAATAACGAAATATGAGTTTAATAGACAGCTAGCTAGAAATTAAAACTCAAACACGTATTCCCATTAAACTACCTATTGAAACATTTAAATTAAGTTGATATTTGAATTTACGTCGCACTAGCAACACAAATTAAATTATCAAGAATATGATTTGAAGAAAATTTAATTTTATAATTTCGTAGTTGATTTTAATCGTATTCCCCTCTTTATCTCACTTTTATCCTTTTTGACTGAGGACGCAGTGGTTCAGTGAGTTTATCCACTGCTCTTAGCAGCCTACGAATTACAGGTTACGTAGGTTCGATTACTGTAACTTATCCTGGGTGTATTTCTCTTTTATGTCAATAAAATTTTCTTTGTGTGTGCATGTTTTGAGTTTGGCTCAGCTTTGCCAACTATGGCCCTTGTGCCATAAATCCCAATCAAGCACCATCTTTTTTATTATGCTCTTGATAGAAAACAGTGATGGTTTCAAGGAAGATTGAATAATAAAATAAGACAAATCTTATTTGAACACTGATGTTTGAGCAGCTTGACCATATATGGCCCTTGCGCCATAAAAACTCAATCCAACCAATCTTATTTGAATTAATCATATCTCGCATATCCTGAATCATTAAGCATACTCGCTTCCTGTTAATACCCAAGTGCATTTTTCTTCAGTGTCAGTAAAGCATTCAGTATGACGAAAAATATTGCTCGGCCAGATCCCAATCTACAGTGGGCTGAATTGCATGTTGCTACAAATTCGAGTTCACACCTAAACGCTTGACCAATATTTACTGTCGATATTTATAGCCCGGTTGGAAGAGTAACGGATTAACAACCGGAGGGTTGCGAGTTCGAATCCAATCAAAAACCGTGTACAAGAGGGACTGATAGATGTTAAATCTGTCGTCGCCTCAAATGTCCTCACGTTGGCGTGGTGTGGAAGTTTGGAGAGTGGGGTGCCAGCTCAGGTGTGACCTCATATCTGACCGTGGTTTAAAATTGCATGTTGTCCTCGGATCTTTCCTTTCGGGTTTGATCCCGGATCGTCGCCAAAAGCCCGTTTTGCTCCAGTGTGAAGTTAATTGAATACCTACCTATATACCTATCAATATATACTATATATTTTTGAAAAGTAGAAAAAAGTTGGACTCGGATAGAAATATTAATGACTGAAGCAATCTTACAAAGTTCTTTTTAAACGTAAAAGAACAACTGAAAAATGAATGATTAAAATTTTAAGACAACTTTTCAGCCCAAGGCAATTTAAGATGTGCTAAATTAAAAAGTTGGATTGGAAAGTGTCGACATAAAATTGATTGACCAGTACCGTTATAAATGACTCCAAGTCGAGTTATTTTTAACTCAACTCAGAAACGGTTCTGATTTCTGCTAAATACGAAACGTTTAAACTGTTTTTATAGACTAGAGGTGTATTTTTTTGGATACTTATCTAATCTACTGTCGTGTACCTTAAAAAAGTAGAACCTCTCACATTGAGACATTGCTCTCGAAATAGACGACCCGTGTCGAAGTTGTTCGTATCATTCATAGCCGTCAAGAAACATGAAAGCAATCCATCATATTTGCTCTTGAATGCATTCGCAATTTAATATTTTGAAACTGATCTCGCTGTATTTTTGTTACTTTTAGATTTTTATATCCTATCCTATTTTCTATATAATGGTGGAAACAAAATAAAATAAGTTACTTTTTAGCGGATTCTTTATCCTTTAGGTTTTCGCTTGAACAAAATTTCGCAACAAAAACATTTTTCATTTCTAGCAATTTTTTTACAGCGGAGTTGAAGACTTAAAAATGTTTTATGGTAGGTTAGTAAACGTTATTTTACAAAGGGAAAATTTATCTTATGTATGACATTAAAATCTATATATCACTAGAAAAATAGAAAGTATTTTCTGTATCCTTCTATGAGAGATTTTCAATGTAAACAAACCAGATAAAAACGAAGGTTTTCATTCAGCTGCCCAAAAATGTGGTTTATCACCCTTTTAATGACGTTTGGCGTTTAAAATTTATCTTATGTATGATACTAAAATCTATATATCACTAGAAAAACAAAGTATTTTCTGTATCCTATGAGAGATTTTCAATGTAGACAAACCAGATAAAAACGAAGGTTTTTATTCAGCTGCCCAAAAATGTGGGTTATCACCCTTTTAATGACGTTTGGCGTTTAATCCAATTGACCAATCGGCTATCATTTTCAATTCCGAATTCATTCTTTTATTGGCGTTGAATCGTATTCGAAAAATTAGCCAAGTAACGTCCTGAATACGTACAGGTAGCACGTTCAGGCTATAAAAAGGGCCGCCGTGGCTCAGTGGGTTTGTCCAGTGCGCTAGCAACTTGTGAGTTGTAGGAAGTGCAGGTCGATTCCTCCCTGGGTGTTTCTCTGTGCTTGTTTAACTGTTATTGGTGTTTGTCCATTACTTGCCGTTGTATTTGGCGCAGCTTGACCAAATATGATCGTTGCGCCATAGAACTCAATGCAACCGACCGCCTCTAAAAAACTACCGCCACCTACATTTAGTTGACAGAAAAAGCTTCATCACAAATTTTGAATGGAGCTAGTTCAAAAAAATTTTAATGTAACTTAATGAAGTCTATTAAAGAAATTATAAGGGGAAAAACGTATTAAAGATTACGTTTTGTATTAATTTTGATGAGCTTACAATTAGGCTTTTAGTTCTAATGAAGCATATTGCTAAATTTTTAAATCTTCATGTGTTTTAATATAAATGCACAAAAATGGAAAGTGAGTGTTCATGTTCAATCTTTTTATTAAACAATGAGGCATTAAAGCTGCGTAACGAAATCTCGAAGAAAACTAATCTTGCAATCCTTAATTAAATCTGCAATCTTTCGTAAAAGTCCCAGTGGTAAAATTTTAGTTTGAACGTAATATCTTCCTCGTAGCTTCCTTCATGATTCATGTTTTCTAAGGAAATCAATTTAGATCAGGAGATATCTTTAACGATCTTTTCCCTCCCGCTTCTTCTCCCCAGATGCCTCCAACAGCGCCGAAAATATCCATTTTTCTCCATTAGGCCCCCTCTAAGTGTGGGGGCCCCGGACACACTCCTATCTCCCGACGTACTCAAAAGCTAGTTAAGTCCCCAAGATATCCTCTGCCCTTCGTTTCTCCATGAATAAAAGAAGGAAAAGAAAGTCCAGATAGCCACTCTTAAACAGGCACTGATTCTTTTTTACTTCATGGAAGCTCTTGTGCGTTTAGCTTGTACTATCTCCACTGCAAGCCAAGGATCTCTCAGTTTTGACACATTGTCGATCAGTATGAATTCGAATTCTGAAGGTTGATTGGTTTACTGGCCCTATCTATAGGTTCAAGGTCAGACTCAAATAGCTCCAGCTCAACTGAAGGAAATTGTGAACACTTTCCATCAGTGATATTTCTGAATGGTCTGCAGCCCACAGCGGCATTAAAGAGTGAAAAAAATTTGGATTCTAAAATATTTGCATATTTGAAAATACTATACAAAAAATGTACAATTTATAAATTATTTTATTGCGATGACATATCAAGTAAACTCAAAAGACTAAATATAAGTTGTTCAGAAACACTGAACAAGCCTCCCCAAGTCATCTGGGCTGCGTTGGTCCGGCAAGGAAGGATCTCTATGGTAGTCCTGATCTTGTGTTGGACTTTATGATCGTGTTCGGAGCCATGGTACTTGGTCTCGCTAGACCTTAAGTAACAACAATTATTCATGCTTTAAACATGACCTGTTATATCAAGAATAAGTTATAAGGTTACCTACAGTGAAAAATTTTAGATTTGCCTGCAGGCAGCAGAAGAGTATTTCCTCCAAAACTTACCACTACTATCGAAAGATATTAAACGAAATTTCAGGACTCTCCCTGAAATTTGAAAATCGATACCGAATACCGGAATACAAATTTTAATTTCTTAGAATTCTGATTTTTTTACTGTGAAAAATTGAATCATTAACATCTCAAAACTTTTTGGAATATGTATTTCTGTTTTTTATCCCGCTTGGTCTAGACAAGGTAGACTAAATCCATGAGTTCATGCACCTTCAATAAGTCCAAGATGAACATAGAATTAAAATACACATCCTCTCTGGACAGCCCCAGATGGATATATGCATTTTTATAAAAAATATGTGTTGAGGATATTTGGATTCCTATGTGTTAGCATTTAAGTCAGTAGCTTGGATAGAATTTCATTTCGGAGGATTAAAGGGATAACCTAGAAATACAATTCTTTTTATAAAACTAAAGTGCGAATCTAGTTAAATTTTTAAAAAGTTTAAGTCAGACAGTAATTAATGACAGCCTACTAAAGTGATGCATCAACTTATCGACTACAGAAATCATTTAGCATTTTATAATGCTTGTGTTCGCTAAATATTTACAATGAATATTTGAATATGAAATAACTATTCAAATCTTGGTTTCTCGAAATTGACTTATTTTTTACTACTTTTAAAGCGTTGAAAGGATAGAGATGGCGATCAAGCTCCCCTCCGAAAACGTCTTCCAAAGCTTTCGGAGCGGAGCTTGACAAGGTGGTCAATTTACGGATATGACTGTCTTAAACAAGTCTTAATTTTTTTGTACAATAATCTTCATATAATCCTATGTAATAATTGTATATTGTGTATTTTTGAGACATTCAGTCATTTTTGAGTGTTTTCTAGCTTTGTTCTTTCATTTCTTGCTACATCATAAGTCAACGAACTTAAAAAAAAATAGTTTGAAACTGGTTACCGATGCACCAGTATGCAAAACATACGCAGACCTCACTTATATAAACCTTGTAATTCAGCAGATCTACCACTTTATTTAACTGTCCTTAATTGTACGCGTACATTAGATGTTTTATATTTATTAAATGTTAAATTTCCTGCTCTGTTGATTTTCCTTAAACATACACGCAAATATTAAAACTACAGCGAGTTGTAACTTTTTCAACGAAACTTAAGTAGACAAAATGGTTGCTAAATATGGCGCAAAAATATACTGAAAGATTTTTGTTACCTCAATTTTATTGTGATATATATAGTTTTCATAGGTAACTCCACTATTCTCTTATGGGTCCTTATTCCAAACGAATTCTTGAAGTATTAAATGAGTTCTGCATGTTTTGTTATTTTTGCCTGTTCCAGACATGTCTACGAGTATTTTAATTTTGTGATTAATAACTTCGACTTACACTCATAAAACTGGCTTCAGCTTGTATTTTGATAGTCAACATCGAAAACACTTTTCGAGGGCTTGATTCCCGTAGACCGCCCCTGAGCCGCCATGCTTAAAGAAGTACTCGGACGTAAATATTAAGTAATTCCTAAAATTTTAAATGAAGTATCCCTACTAGCACAGCCACGTATTTAAGATGTGTTGACGATAATCGATAGGTATCACATGGGCTACGCAAATAAGACGCTCAGATGTCAATAGCATACTACCTTTTTCTCTATCATATTTAAGCTGTTTGCATCGCGAATGAGACGAACAGCTCAATTAATGAACAACGGAGAAGCTGTGGTAAAAGCTGCTATCTTAATAGGATAATCCTTAGGATGGAAACATAAACGATGTATTTGCGATGTCTTTCGTGGTGTTTTGCGACGACGTGATGCGTTTGCGACAAGTGGCATAAGACATAATTGTTGGTATATTTCTGTTACCACAACAGGTATAAGAGAGCTACTACCTTTTCGCGACGGAAAAACGACCTCTTGTACTTGTTGGGATGTTTTGAAGAGTATGTCTAAATAAACTGAATCTAGCGCAATTTCAAGAACATTATTTTTTTATCACAACATTCAAGGCCGTTACTGGGAGACGTGCTGGGCATGTACCTGCACGTCGTCTGGAAAAGTAGGGTGGTCAAACGATAGACAGGGGAGGGGTGCTTCCAATTTTGAATAAAACTTGAAAGTTATAAATTTTCCGATATTTGTTCGTTTTATGCTTCTTTCAGGTTCGATTCCTCCCTGCCCGTATACTTCTCTCTGAGTCAGTAAAATTTTACTTGCATGTATATGTGAAAAACTCGACATTGTCGATCTTGTGTTTGGCACAGTTTGACCAAATATGGTCCTTTCTCCATAAAAACCCAACCATGCTCCATTCATCCATAGGACCGCGGTAGCCCAGTTGGTAGAGTCGTGGATTAGCATCAGGAGGGTTGCGAGTTCGAACAACCTAAGATAACCTTCGTTACAACCTAAGATCGTCTTGTACGTGGTGGCTGGTGCAAGTTAAATCTGTCGTGACCTCAAATGTCCTCGAATCTTTCCCTTCGGGATTGATCCCGGACTGCCCCCAATAACCCGTTGTATTGCTCCAGTGAGATGTAAATTCACCTGCCATTCATCTTTTGTTCTAAGTTCTTTGCAATTGTGATAAAAGACGCTCCTGGATGTATCTGCATATTTTATTCTTAATTTACATTACGATATTCAAAAAGCACTCATCAAGGGATATTTTTTGGAAAATAAAGTGTTTCTGTTAAAAAAGGGGTGACTTATTGCGGTTTATGTGTGTGTACTTGTATGACTGATGCTTCAGGAATGGTGATTTATTTTTACTCTGTTGATGGAATTTTTTTTGCATCGACCGCCGAATGCCGTTACGCTGCATCACTGTCTGGTGTCCACAGCCCTTGACCTTCGCAATGTGGGTGTCGAACGGTGTTTCTGATTTTGGGATGTGGAGGGACCTTGAGGCGATGGCGAATGAAAGAATAGAAGGTCTCTCCCTCTCTTTTAATAATGACGGCCTTTCTTTGAGCAGAAGCGGAACTCGTGTCAGTTCTTTCTTTTATTTTTACTCCTGCCTTTCTCTTTCACTCCCTGCCCTCAATCTAATAGCGTATTGATGCACGAAGCTGGATGCACGCCAAGAAACAGCGCATACGACCTGCCCTCATTCGAGATTTAAGAAAAGGTCCCACTACTCTTTCTCAAAAATTGATTCGAGAGTTTAACAAGACTTGTGAAGGGCAGTGCAACTTTGTATACCTAAAAAAGTACTTCATGGTGGAGAGGTTACACTGCTACGAGAGGGATTTTCAGTGTAAACAAACCAGACGGAATACGAAGATTTTACTTCCGCTACGAAACGCTCTTGCATAATGTACGTGTGGTTCTCGGTAGGTAGGTAATTAATTAACATCACACAATGGAGGAACACAACGGGCTATTGGCGACGGTCCGGGATCAACCCCGAAGAGAATTATCTGAGGACAACACCACATAATTTTGAACCACAGTCAGATAACGAGGTTACACCTGAGCTAGCACCCCATTCTCCAAACTTCCGCACCACGCTAATGTGGCCCACATTTGAGGCCACGACAGATTTAACGTGCACCAGCCCCCTTTGTACACGACGGTCTTTGATTGGATTCGAACTCGCAACCTTCCGGTTGCTAATCCGTTATTCTTCCAACCGGGCTACGTGTGGTTCTCGGACGAGACGCTGAGGAATGTTGGCCAGAAGGAACCATTTGATCCCGAGGGACGTTGGCGGGGGGTGTCTTTGGACGGTCATCCGGATGTTGTGAAGAGGCGAAAAGAAGATAGTGGGGTGAGAAGTTGGACTCGAGGGTTCGAAGGGAGGACGTGTGGAGGTTCTTTCGATGTCATGTCTATGTGATTTGGAACGTTGACGTGTAATTTGAATTGTAAATACGTTGCATAAGGAAGTTATGATATTCGGAAGTAATAAATGGTTAAAAAGCACATCGAAGAAACGTCATTCTTAGTGGTATCATAGATGAAAGAAAAGAACCGTGTGGCATGATAAGGGGTTACTTTAAGATGTTCGGAACTCATTCTTGGGAATTTTTATTGACGACATGCTGAAATAGTTTTCGAAAGACAAGCCAAGTTACGTCGCGTTCGGATTAAGTACAGGAAATACTACACGTACAGCGAACACGTTACGTCACAGAAACACTGCCGATTCCTACATTTATTTAGTTTAACAGAAAAAGCTTTTTATGAATTCAAAGTTAATTGCTTGATATGTGTATGTATGTTGGGGAGAACGTACACGTCAAGAACGATCTCGTGCATATGCTTTTGCGCATGTCAATTTGTATTTAAAATCATCAAGTAGTTGTTCCAATATAGAGATGACCGACGTTGATAGCGTTATTCTAGCTATATATCGTTCTTTAAATTTCAAATAATTGTGAACAAAATTAATATGGAACAAGCATTTTTTGTAAATTGTGAACGGAAATCCTTCATTCTCATCTATCATATCCTCTAACTTTATCCCTTCATCCTCATCTGCTTTGGGTTACCAGACGTCCGGACAAGTCCGGATTTGCGTCGTTACCCGGATTCCGCGGGGAATTATAAACTATCCGGATGATTTTTCAAAGAAACTATAGTGATTCACTCCCTCCTGATTGAGGAGCGGCGCTGCTAGCAGCTCGTTTGTATGACGTCACATGATATTATATAATGCCGAGCGCATACTTGTTCTTTCTCTCTTTTCTCCTCTCTCGCCAGACACGCCGGCTCACCTTCTAATTTGTTATGTTTGAATAAATTCCATGTTGGTTTATTTCCGAGTATTTCCTCTTTCATCAGCACTCACCACACCAAACCACATAAATGGTGACCCTGATGCTGGACTTTGAGGTATGAATTTATTTCGCTTGTTGTAACTTTTGAATGTGGCTTCAAAACTAATACACAGTTGATTTGGCCTCCACCATTTTCTTTCTTATGGCGCCAAGTATTTAGTTTCTTTTCGAACGTTTCCTGACTGGATACTACTGGATCGCACGTTCAGTTTGATCACGAAATCTTTTTATTTTGTGAACGTTTTATTCTGAATCGAAATGGAGGAAACCGCTGCTGTTAAAATTCCCAATTTTATTTCGAATGATCCAGCCTTATGGTTTGTGATGGTTGAGGCTACTTTTAAACTGGCTGTTCCGAAGCCCATCACCGACAACAAAACTAAATATAATTATTGTCTTGCTCATTTACCATCAGAAATAGCTTCAATTGTTCGAGATATCATTTTATCTCCTGATTCAACAGATCCTTATGCACAACTCAAGGAGCAACTAATTTCCAGATGTGGTGAAACGAAATCGCAAGAAATACGTAGATTGTTAGCTGGTGAACAATTAGGAGATCGGAAGCCTACAGAACTTCTTCGTGTTATGCAACGCCGTGCCGAAAGCCATAACATCACCGACGTTCTCTTATTGAAATTATTTTTACAACAATTACCACCTAATGTACAATCAATCCTTGCTTCAATTGAACCTTTGACGCCACAAAAGGCAGCTGAAGTAGCTGACCGCATTCTCGAAGTTACGCCTGCAGAAGTAAGTGCCGTTTCCGCTATTGGTAATTCTAGTTCCAGTGCTTCAAACACTCACTCTATCTTGATGCAAGAAATTAAAGATCTTCGAAAAGAAGTTGCCAATTTGCGACGTTCAAGGAGTTTTTCACGAAAGCGGAATAATTCCGGTTACCGACATCGAAG
The DNA here is from genome assembly GCA_933210815.1 of Meta bourneti. Classification (NCBI taxonomy): domain Eukaryota; kingdom Metazoa; phylum Arthropoda; class Arachnida; order Araneae; family Tetragnathidae; genus Meta; species Meta bourneti. The sequence continues at coordinate 46,939,972 of OW119929.1, read as the reverse complement.
CCCTTCTACCAAAGCCCAAGACATCTGTTGGTACCACCGTAAGTTCCAATCGAAAGCAAATAAGTGTTCCAAGCCCTGCTCATTTTCGGAAAACATCAGCGGCCAGGAGTAGCGGCGACATATTCCTCGCCACCAACCTCGCGTCGCCTTTTTGTGATTGATCAACGCACCAATATTAAATACCTTGTGGACACTGGCAGTGACTGTTCTATCATCCCAGCAAATAAACATGAAAAGAAACTTAAACTTTCACAAACTTTTAATGCAGCAAATGGAACACCTATTGAAGTTTATGGTAAAAAATTACTTTCTTTAAATTTAGGCTTACGACGTAATTTTGTTTTTCCATTTTATATTTGTAATGTTACAACTGCTATTCTTGGTGCTGATTTTTTGCATTATTTTAATTTAAAACCAGATATTCGTAATCGTCGTTTGACTGATTCATGCACAAAATTAAATTGTCATTGTATTTTAGATGATTCTACTATTGTTTCTGTTAAAACTGTCCCTGATAACAATGATTTTTGCAAATTATTGGGAGAATTTCCAGATGTTACGAAATCTCCTTGTGCCAATCAACCCTTGAAACATAATGTCATGCACTATATTGAAACTTTTGGTCCCCCGGTTTTTGCTAAGCCTCGTCGACTTGCACCAGATAGGTTAAAAATAGCAAAAACTGAATTCCAATACATGCTTGATTTAGGACACATACGTCCATCTAGCAGTAACTATGCATCACCATTACACATGGTCCCAAAAAAGATAGTGATGACTGGCGTCCAGTTGGCGATTATCGTGCCTTAAACGCCCAAACAGTCAAGGATAAATACCCAATTCCTAGCATAGTGGATTTCACAAGTGAATTGCATGGCACCAAAATTTTCTCTCATGTTGATTTAGTAAAAGCATTTCATCAAATTCCCATTGCTCCACAAGATATTAACAAAACTGCTATTTGTACCCCTTTCGGACTCTTTGAGAGTACTAGAATGCAATTTGGGTTATGTAATGCATCCAGTACATTTCAGAGATTTATTGATGAGGTCACTAGAGGTCTGGATGGTGTTTATGCTTTCATTGATGACATTTTAATTGCTAGTAAAACCCATGAAGAGCATATTCTCCACTTACGAGCTCTTTTTGAAAGATTGAATCATTATGGTCTCACAATTAAACCTTCTAAATGTATTTTTGGAGCATCTAATTTAAACTTTTTAGGTTTCAAAGTTTGTGGTGAAGGACTCGCACCTCTTCCTGATCGTGTTGCAGCAATTCAAAAATTTCCCAAACCACAAACTATAACTCAACTTCGCAGATTTCTGGGCATGTTTAACTTTTATAGGCGATTTATTCCAAAAGCTGCCCACATTTTGGCTCCTTTAATAAAATTTTTGGAAGGACAGAAAAACAAAAAGAAATCCTCTCGTCCGTCTTCCAAAACCGATATATCACTTGTATGGACTGATGAAACCGACAAATCATTTTCTGCCGCAAAACAGGCACTTGCTGAGTCAACCTTGCTTAAACACCCAGTGCCTGGTGCTCAATTAAGTCTTTGGACTGATGCATCCGAGTTGCTATAGGCAGTTCACTTATGCAATTTGCAAATGAACAATGGGAACCTATAGCATTTTTGTCAATTAAACTTAATAACAGTCAAAAGAATTGGTCCACTTACGACCGTGAATTACTGGCTATTTACACATCCATTAAGAAATTTCGACACATGCTTGAAGGTAGAAATTTTGCTATCTATACCGATCAAAAACCCCTTATATATGCCTTTAAACAAAAGCCCGATAAATGTTCTCCGCGCCAACTTAGACACTTAGATTATATATCCCAGTTCTCCACAGATATACGTCATGTCAATGGCAAACAAAACACAATTGCTGACGCATTATCTAGGATAGAGATTGATGCTGTCTCCAAACCACTTGCTTTGGACTATAAGAAACTTGCTGAAGCTCAACTTCACGATGAAGAATTAGAGCAATTAATTCAGCAAAACACATTAAAGTTGGACAAACATTATTTTCCTCTTGAGGACATTACCTTGTTTTGTGACAAATCAGTTGAAAATCCTCGACCTTTCGTCCCCAAAAATTTCAGACAACTAGTTTTTGAAAACTTGCATTTTCTTTCTCACCCCGGAATATCAGCCACCACTAATATAATTTCTAAACGATTCTTTTGGCCTGGAATGAGGAACGATATTAAAAATAAAGTTCGCACTTGTGACAAATGTCAGCGAGCAAAAGTATTTCATCATACGAAAGCTCCACTTAGCACATTTTCTCAACCAGATGCTCGTTTTTCTCATATCCATCTAGATTACATTGGACCTTTTGCTTCTTCCGATGGCTATAAATACTGTCTTACAATCATAGATAGATATACTCGATGGCCAGAAGTGATTCCTACAGCGGATATGTCCGCAGAGACAACAGCACGAACTATATTACATGCATGGATCTCGCGATTCGGAACACCAGTCACTATCACTACAGACCAAGGACGAAATTTTGAATCAGGACTATTTCGCGAACTAACAAACATGTTAGGCAGTCATAGAATTCATTCCGCATCATACCACCCTCAAAGCAATGGTATGATTGAAAGATTTCACAGGCATCTTAAAGGCGCTATTATTGCTCATGAGAACGTAAAATGGACTGAGGTTTTACCAATTGTATTGTTAGGATTACGCTCAGCCATTAAAAACGACCTAAACACAACAACCTCTCAATTAGTTTATGGAACAACTTTACGTTTACCATCAGATCTCATTTCGACTGATTCTCTAAAACAACCTGCTACACCAACTTACGTGTCAAATTTAATTTCAATGATGAGAAAACTTAGTCCTATTGCTCCTGCAACACACGGCAATAGCAAATTTTATGTACATCCATCTTTAAACACATGCACACATGTATTTTTGAGAATTGACAAAATTCGACCACCGCTTACACCTCCTTATTCTGGACCGCATTTAGTTCTCAGTCGTACGGATAAAAATTTCGTTGTTAATTTAAATGATAAAAACACTACTGTATCTATTGATCGCTTGAAACCCGCATATACATTTTCTGCTGACTTACAGCCATTGAAAGTATCTTCACATTTAGATCAGACAAACAAACCATCCAAGCAACAAACAGTAGATCAAAAAGCTTCTGCACCTGCCATACAACCTAGGATTACAAAATCAGGTAGACATGTTCACTTTCCAAAAAGATTAGTTATGCGCATGTAATAGCTATAAGAAAAATCCATGTCACATGTTTAATAATTTTATAGCATATATATTGTATTTTCTTTCATTAGATGTATTTTTTTTTTCATGTAACATTTTACTGTATTTTTTTTATCATTACTTGTACAAGAATTTTATTTCATAGTCAATTATTGTATCATTGTCAATTACTTTGTCATCAAACATTCCTATGAATATGTTTCGTTCCCTTCGTCTCTGGAGGGATACTCTATAGTGATTCACTCCCACCTGATTGAGGAGCGGCGCTGCTAGCAGCTCGTTTGTATGACGTCACATGATATTATATAATGCCGAGCGCATACTTGTTCTTTCTCTCTTTTCTCCTCTCTCGCCAGACACGCCGGCTCACCTTCTAATTTGTTATGTTTGAATAAATTCCATGTTGGTTTATTTCCGAGTATTTCCTCTTTCATCAGCACTCACCACACCAAACCACATAAAAACCATCAATTGAATACTAATATTGTGCTTGATTTTAAATTGTCCAGATAAGAGAAATCATCAGTTGAACCCAAATGTTGTGTCATTTTTTGTACAAAAATGTGCTAGTCGTTAACGGCGGTTTACTGAATTGTATGCGTCAAGTAAGATTAGTTTATTTAAAAGATATTTTTTATTTGTAATACTGTTATTTCTTGTTTGTAACAATATTTATTTGACTGTTTTAATGAAAAAGGTTCTTCATTAATGCTCCCCTCAATTGAGTTTTATTTGTCCGGACTTCCCCTGAAGTATCAATAATTATAAATGAGTTTATCAGGAACTGGTAACCCTACATCTGTGACAATGTCAACAAAACGCCAAATACCCACAGCAGGATCCTCAGACACACATACAAGTTTTGCATCTACGACGGAAACTAAATACAACTTGATAAAAAAAAGTGTTAGCAAAATGTATAGACGGTAGAGGTAATGGACCTTGACGTATAAAAACACTGCAAATGTCTCGTTCCCTGAGAGGTTGTTGTAAGGCTGTTCACACACATATTCAGGAAACAGCGTCAAAGAAGGACGCGTGCAAGGAAGAGGGCGACAGCGATTCTAAATAGGTTTGAAATACGGACTCGAAGACACGATTAAACAAAAATAACTTTGGAAACCTCTCAAAGGGGATTACCGCCGAGTAGCAGGCGGGAATCACCCGAGATTTATTTCGTGCAGAAGCAAAGTGCGGAAGGTGGGCACTGATTTTGGATTCATACGCAAGGATGGCACAAATAAATAAACCTTGCGTGTACAATGAACCGTTCATGGCTGATACAAGTGACTCAATGAACTATGTTTAAGCAGAGTATAAACAGTCTTGCTTTTTCTCTTCCGCATCTTTTTTGGTCGGAACCCCTTCCTAAGAGATACGAAATACAAAGACATTATCTTTACATAACTGTGAATACCTTATCTCTCACCAGGGTGTGCAATATTTTGTCTTCACTTGGAGACCTAGATTTGTATCTGTGTGTGAATAGAAATTGTCGCATAATTTTTTTAGTGAGTATTTTTATTTCACTAACGTGTGGCTAAGAAATCGACATTATTTGTTTATTGTTGAATGGCAATAACGTATATAAAAATATAAAATCGACTGCTACGGGATTCATTCACCAATTTTGCTGCTTAGTTTAAATGTTTGATTTGAACTACGGAGATGCATAATATTTCTAAAACTACATGGAAGAGCTAGCCACTCCAATGAAATTCTTCAGAAGATTACAGAAAGCAATCAGAAACCTGGAAGACAGAAATCAACGCAGAAAAAATATTGACGTTTATAGGTGTAGCGTCAACACCTGAGCTGGCGCCCCACTCTCCAAACTTCTGCACTACCCCAACGTGGAGACATTTGAGATCACGACAGATTTAACAAACACCGACCCCCACGTCCATGGTTGGATCAAGTTTCGAACTCGCAACCCTCTGTTTGCTAATCCGCGACTCTACCCACTGGCCACCGCGGTCATTTCAATAAATAGAAGCTGGCTCTACATCGTTTGGTGAGTCGGAGAGGTGAAGGTCTGGAATGAATAGAAGCTACTCTGGTACTAAACTTTACAGAGTACGCTTCGATAAATCCAACACTCGTCTTTAGTCAGAAATAAAATGCAACCGACTGAACTTATAAAAAAAAGAGTTCAAAAGGCAGCCTGATCTTTGTAATTAAAACGTAAGTCATCGACTTCTGCTACCCGTACTTGCTTAATGAAATAACTAACTTCTCGTTGTCGAGAGTATATACCGTTAGAATCGCTGTCAGCTCAAGCTAGCAGCAAGGGATTCAAGTAATATATCTCCTGACTATAATTGCAGATAGAAAGCACGGAATATATCCCAAAATTTGGCTGGTGTTTATGCTTACCTTCTTGAAGGTGCAGCATAAAAAAAGAAAGAAATCAAGAATCCTGCGTGGGCGTGAACTATTTTTTAGGCAGAATAAAATATCTGCCACATCTTCCGAAGAGTTAAACCTCCAGAAGTATCATATATCTGTTTACTCCGCAGGGATCAATGGGCAAAGAGGAGGCTTAAAAGGATTATCAACTACCAGACCTTTAATGTTTCTTACATGGCCTTGTTCGTGACTGGACTCAAGATTCTCTCATGAATAACGTATTTACAGCGCCTGAAAACTCATACGAAGTATAAAAAAGCTATTTCTCACTGCTGACTCCTCGAGTTTCTACCACCATGCATTATTGCCTACCAAAGACTCCTCTCTTGAAGAGCATTGTGAGACGAAAACTTTATGATCACCTTCGTCTCGGATCCATTCTATACGATCTCTTCATCCTGACAACTACGAAGGATTTATAGGTTTGTTCTCCTGCACTAGCATGGTCTAAGATACCATGCTGTTGAAGCGGCTTAATACTTGAATTTGACAATTTGATGTAACCTAACACAGTGGATCTTAAACTTTACTGCGTATAGCATTCCTAATTTCAAGAATGTCATGGTGTTTGTTTTTGATTTTCTGAACAGCTAGAGTGGATGATGTGAGAAACCTTGTGAGAATGTATGAGAAAGGTTATTTTACTCGGTTTTACGCAACTGTAATAAGTTCTCGAATAAAAACAATATGAAAAGATGACAGATTAAGAGGTATAATTTATCCATATCCAAATTCGGCCAGGGCAAAAAAAAATGAAATACCATATATATCCAAACTCAAATTCAGCATGTTTCATTGATTATAAATTAGATTAAATTTGTGTAACGCGTTTTCTTCTGAACTGCTTCGATTCGATTTTAGAAATGAGTAACGATTCATTTGCGTGTGCTGTGAACTGATGAAATTCATCTAATAACAATTATCATTATTTATGTTGTATGGTCTTGGTCAAGGGCGAGACACAATATATGTTGCATACATTTTAAAAACTTCAAACACTGATAGTTATTTCAGTGCTCCCAACAAAGCATAAGACTGATTTATAAATGTGGACAGACTATAGAAGTCGCAGCTTTTCAAAAATAATGATGTAATTGCTGCATGAACGAATATAACTACAATGATTATACCGAATATTATATAAGGAATAAATTTTTAAATTCTTATATGATATACTTTTGTGAAGAGATAAAGAAATTTTAAGCAAATTCTGCACTTTAAACGTACATATATTTTTAATTGCTACACACCTATTTGATTTACACTTTACATTTCTAAAGGTTTTTTCAGTACAATTCACGATCGTCAAGTTAGATAAAACCTAAATATCAAAGGCAATAAAAGCTAGACTCAATGGGAAAATTATTTCTTAGTTTGCGAACAGATTTTAATCCTCTGAGGTTAACATGCATAATTCCACTTCACTTGCATCCACATCACCAGCATAACTTCTAATCAATTTCAACCTTCTTGACCGATAGAATCTTTCCAAAGGATTCAATTTTAAGGAAAGGACCAATAGAATATTTCTAAAGGTTGAAAGAATCATGGATTCTTTCAAACAATAGATATGGTTATTTAGTCATTAAGTGTGTTGTGGCGTAAAAGCAATTCTATGCAACTCAGAAATCTCGCTCTGCTCCGAGGGATTAGAGTAATCTTCTCCATCCTGTATAACTTGACTGGAATCGGTGGAGCTCCAAGCTTTCCAAAAGGCATTCATGGAGTGAGAGCCCAATTTATTGCTACTTAGTCTAAAGCTTAAGATTGCACCTTTGAAGATCCAGAGGTCTTTTCGGCAAAGAACAGGGAGTAGGTGAAACGGTATCTGATTCATCAAATAAGTTATTATTTCTTCCTCTCTTATAACTCAAAAGAAGGGGTTCCCCTTGTGGAACTTGATCTGGAACAGGAGGCCAGAAGTTTCTGAGTCATAATTATACTGTAGGAGGAAGTAAATGTGATTGCTCTAACGCGTCTTTGTGGTCCACAGAAATATTTATGTGATTCATATTTGATCCTTTCTAAGCACATTTTATGTCATTTTTAAGGAGGGAGCAGTGAAGGAAACAGTTTTATTCCTTTTGAAAGGCTGGAATTTTGTGTTGAATTTATATATGGTTCTTTGTCAGATTATTCTTTATCCAGAAACTTTATGGGAAAGATCTTTCATTTATTTCCTGGATTTCAGACAGTTTTCTTAGGGCCCCGTTTCATACTATCAGAATTCAGGACAATCCGAATCCAATCGAAACTGGATAACGTAGATTCGGGTGTATTGAAATGGAACGCTACTGATTCAGGCAGTGTGAAAAGATTTAAGACGAACCAGCTATTTCTTATGGAAATGATTTTCCAGAATCTTCGTTAGTCGGTTTCTACTGGATTTAGATTGACCCGGATTCTGTAGATGTGAAATGGTCCTTAGAAGAAAATAATTATCTGGGAAGCACTTCAAATTCGGAAGCACGCACATTTCAAATCCACGAAAGGATTTAGATTTTTATATTAAAAACGGTGTTCGGAAAGTTTTCAAAAACGTTTTTATCTTCAGCAATTTAATTCATTTCTTCGAATGTTTTTTTCGTAATAGTACCGATTTAGACCCTTTTTTGTCTATTTTCCACCATACTCCAAATTTGCACTAAAAAACAAACAACAAAACAACAACATACAAAATTTAAACTAAATTAGTTCCAACTGCAAGTTAACGGATTAAAGGTAAACTAGAGAACGAATTAAACCATAATAAACCCACTATTTTTCCAAAACATGAAGATATAATAAATTGTAAATCCTGCTGAAACGAGAATATTCCAAATGATATTTCTATACCGCCGATGATACCCTTATAATGGAAAACAAAAATGAAATCCCTCTAATTTAATGTGATAAAAGTTGTGGTAGTTAAATTTACGTCGCAGTGGAGCAACACAACGGGCTATTGGTGATGATCCAGGATCAATTTCTAAGGGAAAGATCCGAGGACAACACCTCGTAGATTTAAACCGCGGTCACATGACGAGATCAACACGAGAGCTGGCACCCCACTCTCCAAATTTCCACACTACGCCAACGGAAGGACATTTGAGGCCTCGCCAGATGTAACGTGCTCCAGACCCTACGTACACTACGGTCTTTGGATGGATTGAGTCTCGAATTTATCGTCTCCGGTTGCTAATCCACGACTCTACCAACTGGGCTACCGTGGCCCTTAATGCGATAAAACAGCAGCGATATGCTGTTTTGGAACTTAAGAGACAAGTGGCCAGGATTGTCTTTTAACTTGTTCCCCTATAAAATTTTATAACAATTTTACTTATCAATCAATCTTTTCAAGATACATTACAATTTAGAACTGAAATCTAATACGGTTTTTAGAAAATACAGGGGCGCACTAGGACCCCTTGTCCCCCAATAATATTTTTAAACCCCCAAACCTGAAGCACAGATTATAAATTTAATAATATAGATAACCAAATATGCAATATAACTCGACGACTCAAATGGTGATATAGATTATCAGGATAACGGGCCTCAACTCCTTGCATCCCATTCCAACATTTTTAAAATTGAACCCAAAAATATAATTAAATAATAAGATATGAAATAGTTTGGATATTCAAATAACAAAACATATTATTCTGAGAACACACAGATACTGTTAATCTTTGTTATGTCGCACCTTGATATATCATTCATTCGGATATATCGCCCTTTTTGATTTATCCCCTATGAATTTTCGAGCCGCAGAGAAACATTTCAATCTGTCTCTCGAGATGTGTAGCGTGGTGATCCGAATCGGTTCCTAATTCACCTTGGAGTTGAGGACTCTCGATTTACTTTTCGGCTGATCAGAATATCGGGTACGGATTGCATTAAATAGTTATAGACAAGCTTTTTTGTTGCGTATATGGAGATGAACGGTTAGAAAAAATTTGCCATTTATTACAAAAATAAAGAAATACGAGAACTAATTACGAAGAACATCAATCTCTTTTCAGTCTTCAACGCTTCTAAATTCCAAAAATTTTTTATCACAGTCCATATTATTACAGTTTCCACCTGCATAATTAAAAAATACATTCACAATACAATAGCTTGCATGTGCATAATTAAAAATACATTTACTAATGCTATAGTTTTCACATTCTTAACAAAAATATTATAACGCTTGCAAATATGTTAATACGCGTGCATTAAAAATCAAATTCACGAATCACTTTCACTGTTTCTAAGTTTGGAAACGCATAGGTCTTGTTTCAAGCAGTTGTGTTAAACTGAAATGGTAGAAAACATTATTGTGCCTCGAAAGGAATTGCTATTTCTAAAATATTCTATGCGAATTAGGGACCGCGGTAGCCCGGTTGGAAGAGTAACGTATTAGCAATCGGAGGGTTGCGAGTTTGAAATTCGGTCCAACCAAAGACATGCACGGGACAGGTGCACGTAAAATCTGTCGTTAGCTCAAATGTACGTCAAATGTCACGTTGGCGGGGTGTGAAAGTTTGGGGAATGGAGTGGCAGCTCAGGCGTTGACCTCGTCATATGACCGTGGTTCAAAATTACGTGGTGTTGTCCTCGGATCTTTCCCTTGATTGATCCAACAGTAGTATCCAAAAACAGTAGTATACACGGGGGCTGATACACGTTAAATCTCTCGTGGAGTTTTTATTGGGTCCCTCAATAATTTTCCCAAGTTGACACCACTGCAAAAACGTGATACTCTTGCAAAAAGCATAAAACCGAAACATAATCCAGCACCACCCCTGTAGTGGTTCTCAAGCCTTTACAGGTTTACAGCCTCTGCTATAATACAGACAGCAAACACATTCCCTATAAAGCTGTAACGAAACGGAGCTCTGCCGAAGACAGCTAAGTGACGCATATTTTGTAACCAATAGAGGTTTTTTTTAAACTCTTATTATTTTGCGCGTTGTCCAACTTAATTGAAAAGGAACTGCTATCGCTTCGTCTTCTTCGTGTCAGTCAATTGGGGGAAAGATCAGGGGTCGAAGGGGAAGTGCCTGCCCCTCTCTCAGTCTAGGTGTTGTGTGGGGGTGTCTTGCCGGAGACAGACATTAAGGGATTTTTAAATGGTTCTCCGGAGCAGCTGTCGGATTAATGTCAAGATCTTAAATGAGAGGGACTTAACCCCCAGTGACTGGGTGAGAGTATTTTCTTCTTTTACTTATGCTTATAGAACACACGTGATGGGAACACCTCAGAGAGGGAACAGATATGTTTTTGAGTTTCACACTTACAGAATTCTGCTGCTCTCCACAATCGAACGCTTTCATGGAGGCAGGAAACGTTTTCAACGCGGTTTCTGGCTTACTTTTGTGCGGGTCTGTTTTCGATTTGTCTGTTTCCTGTTTTTCAAGTGATTTTTTCTCAATTTCCAATGTTTTTTTAGTTCAAAACGTTGCTTAGATTTTAGTGTGAAAGACGTCTGCAATTCATCTATTAATGACAATAATATTTTTCTTGTCAAGGAACAGTACAGTTTTTTTTATGTTTAACATATTTCTAAGGCGTTTGAGCATTGGTAGAAGTTCTTTAAAATATTTCCTTTTGCATCATGTGAATAATATTTTCTCCTGCGCATGAATAATAAATACTTTCTCCTGCATCATGAATAAAATTATTTCAAATGTTTTTTGTGAAAATTGTTAATCTTTTTCATTTACATTTCCCTTTCATCTGTTAAATTCTTCATTTTAGTAAAATTCGTTTAACATGTTTATCAAATTATGTCAAATCGAATTAATGTTTTAGAAGGTCAAATGTCCGACAGTAAGAATCAAAAAAAGGTTGATCTGTTTTTTAAAAAAACAGTTCTTTGAGCTTTGAAAGTTCTTTTAAGTTAAAGTTTGAAATTTGTTTTTTGAAGACAGCAAAAAAACAGTTTCCTTCCTTTGGCTGATGTTTAGCGAGGAATGTCGAATCTCTCGTATCTTCAGTGACATCAGGTTTACTGGCATGAGAAAAAATACAGTCATTATGAAAGTCATTACTGTTAATGACAAAAACTTTAAAATAAAATACCATTGAATTCAATGCTAATTTTTGAGTCATGTGCTCATCATTGATACTCTAATTTTATATGTAAACAACTGGTTGTTTGGTTATTTTTGAGTTTTATGGCACAAGGGCCATATCTGGCTAAGCTGCGCCCAAACACAAGGCAGACAACAACACAATGAGGGAGGAAGAAAAAGCAAAAAGTAGGATAGGCGAGAGTAAAAATTAATGGAGTAAGGATCACTCTGTAACCTCGGAGTTGTGACGCCCGTATAGCTCTAAAAAGATATGCCCCTTGAGGGCCTGTAAACAACTGAGATTATGAGAAATAAAAATCTAAAAATACTGTCATTTCTGAATGAACGTTTAGCTTCTTTTCAAAGAACTTTCCCTGAATATCCAAAACAAACATACATTAGGAGAAAGGACGCTATTTATATAGAATTCAAATCCACAAGGCAAACCAAAAAGGTAGAACCTCATTATCCGAGTGTCCGTGTTATTCAAGCCGAATTTGAAAAAATACAACGAGGTTTTTTTAAAGCTTCGAACATGAGTGTGCGCACTTTGTCCAAAAAGGTGAGAAAGTGCTGCGAAACAGAAGACTGTTAAGGACTTTGAAAGGTGCCTAACTCGAAATTGTCACTATAAATACTGATACTAATCCGAGTATAGATTGTTTTTAATTCTAGCTTTATGAATCTTTCTGTTGCAGTAATACTAACGTGTAGTACAATATATTTTTTCTCTATTTCGTACAGGCTTATTTGTTTTTCTAGGTTCGCGTTATCGGAGATGACCTCGGTCCTCATTTCTTCGTATAATCAAGATTCTACTGTAATTTAAATCTAGGTATTGAGAAGCGCTACAAATTATGTTCTTTGGAGCACAATTTCCAACCACAAAATTGCACAAACGATTTGTCATAATTTACTGATTCCATCTTGATCTAATCGGGCCATCCTAAGTTGCCCGACAGCAGTGCATTTCAGACAGCAACACAAGCCGCAAATAATAGTTCTCCAACCTAAAACCGAAATCAGATTGTCAAAAGAACAGCCGAATTAGTGATAAACATATCTGCCCATATCGTTCTGTTTCAGAAAGCAACTATCCCAATGAAGATATAGAGCTCTTAAAAGAGACATCAGAGTATGCCGCAAGACGTAAGATATCAGTGCTTCGAACTTAATAAGCAGTTTACCGTTACTGTGGAAAGTACCTTGGTGGATCTCCGGGAGTATTAACGTCCGTGACAAATGATTTATCAGAAAAATTACGCAAAACCTATTTTTTCACCAATTTTTTTTTGCAAATGTTTTTCAGACAAAATTCTCTTTTTGGGCGGAATATTGTTTTAAGTAAAAAAACTTACGATTTTTTTCACCTTCCTTTTTCAAGTAATGGTTAAAGGGCTTAACGGCTTCTCTCAGGGAAATATTCTTTGCAGGAAAAAGAGGGCGTTTTAGGATAAAACGCCCAATTGGCCTTACCGTGCCGTAATTATTACTTTGGGCACTTCCACGTCTAGCAAACAAAAGATAACAGGTGTTAGTTACTCATTATGTGAGCATTAAAATGCATTAGATCTCTACGCTGAATCTTATTCCTCTCAGCACACAGTATTTACTTTCGCGATTGCGTAAACCAGAGTTAAACGCACTCTAATGATAGGGGGAAGTGTAAATAAATGGTCGTCTTCGGGTGATAGGGTATAATTTGAATGCGCAAAATACCTACCTATAGTTTGCTTGAATCTTCCCGTACTTCCCAATGCAGTTATTGTCAACCGCTCGTGTTTTGTTATTTATATTCATGTTCTTTCGCAATTCGAGTGACATTGAAAGACATGAAAACAGAAGAGGCCAAATAGGAAAACAAACTTTGACAGAACTTTCACTGCCCTGTCTTTCAAATGAAACTGAAACAATGAAAAAATGAACTAAATTTAATACCGATTGCAGATTATAACCCTGAATCAAATATTCATATCCTATGAACTTTGATCTTTACATCTCATATAGAACCAGTTTATTTTATGCAAACCGCTTTCGTGGTTTCTTGTCCTTGAGAGATGTAATAGAATTTTTTGAGGTTACCACAACACTGCAAAGCTAATTTTCCTTTTTGACTCATTAAACAGTAAGGTGCTATAGGAATAACATAATTATATATTTCTGGATAACGAATATGGAAACTCGTTAATTAGTGAAACAGTAAGACGTTTTTATTTGATTCACACACCAAAATTATTACAATAGAAATTACAAAAAAGAAAAGCGAAATAATAGTTTAGTTATAATAATAAAATTGTGCGAAAATTTTTCCTTTTCGTGTCTTTTATTGCAGATATAAACATAAATTATCAAACCTTCCCATAAAATTTATTGATGCATAAACTGTTGCCCAAAACTAATACATAATCAGTGAGTTCAACTATTACAAAAGCATAGATTTATGCAAATTCTACCCTAGTCAGTATCTTATTCTATTTTCACACAATAACTGCAAAAAGAGTAACTAATTGTTAACTTACAAATTGGAACAAAAGCGTCGAATTATTTGTAAGGTGTAAAGAAACGCCAACTTTGAATCCGGACGTCTTGAATCCCCTTAATATTTTTATAGTTGAGGCTCATTCCCCAACATTTAGGGATAAATATTACAAATACACATATAATGAGTAATTAAATTTTTAGGATCATTCGATCTCACTGATTATATCCTTAATCGATTAGAATGTACTGATTAAGCCATATGACTGCTATACCAGGAGGCTAGAGCACCAACTCCTAGGTGTTCAAATGGGTCGAAAAGGATAATTGAAATTTATCGAAAATATTCATTGTATAAGCACTCCATTTTTATTTGTACAGATTATGTGTTTCTGATATTATTTTTGTACAGATGTGTTTCTGTTATTATTCTGTTATTATTTCTGTTATTATTGACGATATATGATTGCCGCGGTGCTGGCTAAGATCGGAAGAGGAAATTGAATAAACAAAATCAGTAAATACACTTAGTAGGAAACCTACATTGTCTGAGATGTTATGGACAAATCTTATTGAACGTAGCAATGATATGGATAAGAGTTTTTTGTTCAGAGGAGGAAAGATTTATTATCGAAAGTATTTGAAACTTTTCCAATATGTAAGAGAAACTTGATGTGATTGAAAAGATGTAAAATAAAAACATTAAATATATTTATTTCCTTGAACTTAAGCATTAATAAATATTCTTTTTATATAAAAAGTTAAAATTAAGTTTTGTGTGGTGTGACAAAATTTTTAGGTATTCCACATTCTAGATACCATTTTTTCATACATACGATTTTGACTTTTTTTACTTTTTAGAAAAACTAAAAAAATTAAATTAAAAACGTATTTATTCACATATGAATCTTGGTTAATTTTGTCACGATTTGGGGTTTAATTCATAAAAGAAAACATTTCCGAACTTTTCCCTATCTTTTAAAATCAGGTTACATATTGCGTTTACCCAACAAATGAATCAACTGGGTCTAACTTGCCTCTCCCTCCAATAATTTCCCCAGGTCAGCGTTACTGAGTGTAGAATAAAATGCTTCGAATAATTACAGTTAAACATTGATACCTCCTGAGAAAATATGCCGAAGTATCTCTAGGATGTTTCTCAAGACAAAATGTGAACGTCAATCTACTTTCCGATTTCTTGGTGGGAGCATCTTAGACTATCCCGTGCCGTTGCAGGACATTCTGCCAAACAACTCTAAAAAAATCTAGTTTCTATAACAATATTTTCATTACAAACTATTTACAGGAGAATCACAGGAGATAGTAAGAAAGACGTCTATTGTATTGTATCTCACTCAACTTTGCTAACAGAAAGACTTCTTTAAATTAGATTCAGTTACATCCAAACTGAACTCTGATAAAGCGAAGAAATGTGATCATTATTCAGTCCGGATTTAGTTCGAGTTTGGAATTGAGGATTGTACGGAATTAAAACACGCGTGTCTTTCAGGAAACCTGGACCAGCAAACTCGCGTTTTCAGTTCTGCAAAAGATTTTCTTTGTAGTCAGAATATAAAATTTCCAGTAATATTTAAGAGATATTGTATGTTTACAACTATTGACAAAGGGACATATTTGAGGTTATGTATTCTATGTGTTTCCGTGCTACTTAACTTGTTCATTATTCAGATGACACATAAGTGAAAGCGATAATACATTTAAGAGATTAAGAAAGAGGATACGTATGAAAAAGGAAACGAAGAATGAATAAATGCTGATCACATTTGGCATCTTCACCTGAGCAAGAACCATACCAAATAGCAAATGAATTAATACATGAAAAGTGAAGGGTCACAAGAGAAATGAGCTGCAGAGGGAAAATATCACCAAGGTTATGTAGCTTCTGTTACAACCGTTCACAAGCATTTACAATCAGCAACAAACTAGGGGTCATAAGGTTGAAAACGGCTGTGGTAGCGATTTATTTATTATGTTATTGTCAGATAAATTCAAATGAGCATGCGTATGACTAATCCTGTTTTTCTTTTATTGGAGTGTGCAGCCATTTACATTTCTGATTTGGTAAGATCAAGGTCACTAGATAATGTCTCGTTTGTCTCCCCCATGGCTCGATGATTGATATGTTCGTTTGGCAATCACGCAATTTGAATTAAGCACAAAGGACATCTATTGAGATGAGTGAGTGTCATTTTGAGACTAGGAGACGGTAACTGCGCAAGTTTCCCTTTTAATTCCTTTTCCTCAAAATTACTCAATTAAGTTTTGCAAATAAAATCCTGCGTTTGATGATTTCCCTTTGAATGGAAACACGTTCTAGCTCGTTTTTTTAGATTAAGAAATCAAACCATTAGAGATTGTTCCACGAAGTTCCTCAGTAACGATTACAAAAAATATTAGGGTGAATTTAATTCAAAACGATATGCTGGATTTATAATTATAATTATTGAAGAAGGCGCGGAAAGTAGACAAACACGATATACCGGGTGTCCCATCAATTTGTAAACACTTCAAAAATTCGTGTAAACTAAAGGAATTGGTATACGTGAATGCGGTTTGCAAAAAACACATTCTTACGAAGGGGAATGGCTTTTGGAAAAGAAAAAATTGTTAGTCACATTTTTTGTCGATAGACGGTGCTTCACGCGTTCAAACCATAGAATTCTATGTAAAACTGTGTTTATTTGTTTTCAGGCAAATGTTTACAAGCATATCACAGCAATAATTGT
Source organism: Meta bourneti (assembly GCA_933210815.1). Taxonomy (NCBI): domain Eukaryota; kingdom Metazoa; phylum Arthropoda; class Arachnida; order Araneae; family Tetragnathidae; genus Meta; species Meta bourneti. The sequence continues at coordinate 46,923,032 of OW119929.1, read as the reverse complement.
TCTATGTATCCGCCAGCACAAAAAATTACACTTTGCAAGCGAGTGAGAAAATCGATAATTGAAGCATCTAGCATATCTGGATGAAGGCATAAGATTTCGTGACGCATGGCGTTCTCTTAACTCCGCTAAAGAAGACGTTTTACTACAGTGCACTCGGGGCTTTAGGTAACCGCACAGCCAAATATCAACTGGTGTCAGGTCCCTTGAGCTAGGAGGTCATTCATTTTTACAATAGCGACTGATTAGTCACTCTTCATTAAATGTGCTTGTCTTTAATTGCTTCACTGGAGATGCGATATGAGGTGTCCCGCTTTGCATTGACGTGACTGGTATGAAGGAGGTTATTTTGCAATAAGCACGGTATCACTTTCTCCTTTAAAGTATTCTAGTAGCTTTCGTAGAAGCGTTCTGTATTAACTGAGCACATCTTCCAGCCTGCTTTAAACTTTTATTTTCAGTTTCTATCAATTCTTTTGTTGTTTATTCTCATTCCAATAATGCTTAATGAGTTTTTCTACCCACAAAAAACACTAATTTGTCATATTTTTATTTGGACAGAAATCACCAGATGATACATCTTAACCAGTTAAGTTCCAAAATTCTTAAAGAGCCGTTTATTCCTATCTTGGGATTTCTCCGAAATAAAAAGAGCTCTCAAATAAAGAAAAACCACTCCTTTCAAACCCTATATAATATTTAATGTCCCAGAATTCCCGAATATTCGAAGAACTCAATACTTAAATTGCACAGTTATAAACACGTTTCTCGCCGTTTCCTTAGCTAACATGGAAAATTTTATTTTCCAAAAACAATGAAAATTTGATTGTATTCTTCACTTTCAAAAAGAACCAAATTGTCAATAACGAAAATCCTTTTCATATAATTATCTTAATTCCCTGAACTCCGGAATAGAATTTACACCAAGTGTAACTCAAATAAAATTAAATAAACAGTGCATGTTCCAGGCCCCGATACCAATTTAGATGACGAACTTCATATGAAATACGTACATATACGTATGTATTCAAAGGACTTCACTTGCCCAGTTATAAACACGCTTCTCTATTATTACAATTAAAACTATGTCCCAAGCCACTGTTTCTCACTTTTAAATTTAGAAATACCGCGCATTACAGTGTAAAAGATTTACCATTTTCTTTGTCCCATCTCCCAAGGGCCCCAATACCATTTCCACACCCTGATGGCTTCGAGTATGTTCCACTTTGTTTTATTTTCTGGTTGATTGGGGTTTGTCATCCTATTTTCTATTTCGTTATTCTTTAAATCAACATTTTTAATAAATTGTAGCATATACACATTCTATACAGCTTTAATTAAGAAATTAACGTTGAGCTAATTAACTTAACCTGTCTATCTTTCCCTTTGAGTCATATTTTACAGAAAAAATTATCTTAATTTTTGAAACAATCCTTAAAAGTTTGTCCTAATAACATTTGACATTTATAAATTACACCATTCATAAGTCGGCTTAAGTCGCCAACTGCACTCTGGGAGACATTTATTTTCTGTCAAACTAAATGTAGATGGCGGTAGTGTTTCTGCTGCGAAACGTATTTCCTGTACGTAATCCGAACGTGGCGTCACTTGGTTTGTTTATCGAATACGGTTTCAGTGAGTTACTATTCAGTTCTGTTCAATTTAGTGTTCAATTTCAGTATGTTAGAAATTCTAAAAGGTGAATTCCGCATTGATATATGATAGTTGACTGGTCAGTGCCAATTAACACCAAACTTCACAAAAATAAGGTTAAACAACATTTTAAGACAATCCCGATATGTCCAAGTGATCACGCCTGATACAATCCCGATATGTATCAGGCTTGATCACTTGGACAGTGGTAGTAAAATCTTCGCAAACCGTCTGGTTTGTTTAAACTGAAAATCCCTCTCATTGTAGGTCTCTTATCCGATTTCATTTTAATATAAGTTCGTTTTCCTAATGTTCCTATTTGTATGCTGGATTTCCCTTCACTTTTATCATAGCTTCTTTTTAAGAGATTTATGCATGTTTTTAGAACTATTATTATCAAATATGATGCGAGAGAAGAATAACGTTGAGAAGTACAACTGATTCTGGAGTTAAGATAGATGGTGAAAACAATCTTTAAAACTGTCTTTGTAACGATTTCCTACAACATTCTAACTTCAATAATGTTTACTTTAGGTACGTTAACCCGTGTGCAGATCTGTAGCTACAGATTTATCAACTGTCCGACAATACGTTCAGACTTTTTACATCTGAATATATTTGCCATGTTCTGTATCGTACAGTTCAGTATTGTAATCTCAATGTCTCGTACAGTATTGATATCTCTAGGCAGAATGGTAGGATAGAAATGAATGGCATGTTTATTCTGACTTGAAATATTTATGTCATACGTTAATTTCTGATCTGACTTCAGTATTCAGTGTGCTTACGAGAAAGCAGGTTACAGGGAGTGTAGATCAAATAATTTTAGCTACATGTTGTTTACATAATTTTTTACTTTCTGAAAAATCTTCTATTGATCGTATACCCTCCAGAAGGAACTTTTGATAGCGAAAATAATGCAACTGGCGAAATAGAAGTTGGGGAAATGACGAAACAATGTTCAACTTGATGCTTCTTGAACAAGGTAGTAAAAACTATTTAGCAAGAATAAAATTTATTCGAGTGGAATTTAAGGATTGTTTCGTAAGTCCACAAGAAGTAATGCGGCAGTACAAATTTTTAAAGTTAAATGTTAAAAGAGTATTATACTGTAACAGCTTAACTTTATTAATAGTTTATTACAATTGTCAATGAATCATAAATAAAATAGTTTCATAAATATTACTTATCAGTCTAAAGTTTCTTTTGACCTACCTGTTGAGCAACCTTGTAGAAAGTTTAGTGCTTTAAAATGAGAATACTTAGACACAAATTTCAACCGTATTTTCTCCTGATTTTTTACTTTTTAATTTCTTTAGTTCACCATTATACTGATTTCGTAACTTGTAGAATTTTTACTTCATCTCTTCAAAAGAAGCGTGCCAGAATGTCGCCGAATTTCTTGTAAAATACTTTGTTTCAGTGCTGTTTCTTATTCCTTGTGCATTTCACATCCCATAGCTCTGGCTTGGAGGGAATAAATTTATTAACTCGTTTCTATCTGCTTTGGACAGCTCCTTTTTGAAACATTCGTAACTTTCACTCTTGATCACACAAGAAAAACAAATTCGTTATCAGTAAAATACCAGGAATATCTTTCTTCAAACGATATTGATTCCAAAGTAAAAATTGTGATTTATATTGTGTATCAGAAGATAATTATTCACTTAAAAGTACCAATTTGATATATGTTTTCCAAGCGATTTTTATGATGTTTTTATTTCTTTTACATACATACCTAGATATAAAATAAATACATTAATTAAATTTCAGAATTAAAGTTGTGTTTTTATCTTTATTGATGTTCATTTGGTATTTAAACACTTAATCGATAGATGTTCCACAAACATGTCAGTACGAAAAACGATTCTTAGAATTTATTAATTGAATAATCACCTTTATCTCGTTTTTCTGTGGTTCTATTGTCAAAGATAACATATGCACACAAGAACTTACAACAAATTAATCGCAAAAATCCAACGAAATTGGGCAAACAGTCAGACACTATCAGAAAAGTAGACGGTCGGTCAACTTGCTGCAGAATTGTCTGACAGGTCTCTCGCTAGTGTTTAGATTTGCGCATATAGAACTGTAGGGAGAACTCTGACAGACTACTAATAATTGTCAGAAAGGAATTTCTAAGTGTTTACATTATTGTATATATTGCTAGGTAGAACTGTAGCTACAGATCTGTGCAGGTGTAAACGTACCTTTAAAAAGCACAAATATTTTCGTTGTCCCATTTCGTAATATTTAGATGCAATATAATGTTTTAAAAAGTGTTATTTTGAATAAACGATTCAGGGGTGGACGATTTGGATAATGCCAAAGATATTGTTTTAATTTCAATTTCCAATATTTGTTAAATTCACGTGCATACTTGAATAGAACTTTTGATGGAAAAAAGAAAGTAAATGATCATATATATACCGAAAGAGACAGATGTAATATAAAATGTGATATTCAGTATCACATGTGAATTCTAAAATTGCTGATGGAATCTAAATTTCTTCAAGGATTATACGGTCGGATATAACATGTGTAGCTATGTGCCTCATGAGTGACTTGTTATAATATTCTTTAAATATCATCAAACTTAAAAAATAGGAAATAGAGTATAATGTGGGGAGAGTAAGAACAGATTAATATCTACAAAAGGGGTGTAGACCAGTGGCGTAATCAGATGCGGAAGAGTATTCTGCGAGTTCTACCCCACTTGAAATTCTTGGGTTTTGTTTTTAAAATATTTTTACAAATAAAATATTAAAAATGCATAGAATACTTTTCATATCCTTCAAGTATAATTTGTGGCTACCTGGCAACCCTACTGATAAGCAAAAAGCTGATCGTTTGCAACGAAGTTTTGATTGATTTGAGTGGCATCAGCGGAAGATCATAAATCATAAAAAGTAGTAGACATGCCAGAAAGATCAGATACTCGTGCTTTTAAATAAATAATGGTTTACAATAAATGTTGGTAATGCTATGTTAAAATTGCCTTCTGATTTTCTCATGAACTTCACTAGCCAACAAATTATTATATTTTTAAAATAATTTACTTCATGAATTAATATTCAGTACATCACTTAATAGTTTATGAATAATATTCATTACGAAATTTGAAAGCAATTATTATGGACATGATTTTTTTCCTCCTACGATTCGACCGTATAACCTGTTGTGTCGTCCCCCCTCCAGTGCGACATTAATTAAATATCTACCTACCTAGCAACGATTCGACCACACATATTTTCTCACATATCTATCAATAACCCAAGAGTGACGATTTCCATAAATAGCGTTGTTATCTTTCATGCTATTTTTAACGTGAATTAAAATTTTTTGTAAATATTTGCCAAAAACCACTGTCTAGTCATTCGTGTACTTAGATCAACCAAGATTACTTAATTACTTTTTATGTGCTTACAGTAATCCTTTATATCTGATTAAAAAGTAACCATAGTATATTGGAATTTCTCTCAAGCTTTTTCCTCCGGGCATTCATGAATTTTAGTGTTCCGATTTGTGTTCTCCCTTTGGTTGTTTCATACCCGCCTATGTTAAAATTGCCTTCTGATTTTCTCATGAACTTCACTAGCCAACAAATTATTATATTTTTAAAATAATTTACTTCATGAATTAATATTCAGTACATCACTTAATAGTTTATGAATAATATTCATTACGAAATTTGAAAGCAATTATTATGGACATGATTTTTTTCCTCCTACGATTCGACCGTATAACCTGTTGTGTCGTCCCCCCTCCAGTGCGACATTAATTAAATATCTACCTACCTAGCAACGATTCGACCACACATATTTTCTCACATATCTATCAATAACCCAAGAGTGACGATTTCCATAAATAGCGTTGTTATCTTTCATGCTATTTTTAACGTGAATTAAAATTTTTTGTAAATATTTGCCAAAAACCACTGTCTAGTCATTCGTGTACTTAGATCAACCAAGATTACTTAATTACTTTTTATGTGCTTACAGTAATCCTTTATATCTGATTAAAAAGTAACCATAGTATATTGGAATTTCTCTCAAGCTTTTTCCTCCGGGCATTCATGAATTTTAGTGTTCCGATTTGTGTTCTCCCTTTGGTTGTTTCATACCCGCCTTGAGACGTTCAATGGGAAAGTTTTTCGTAATTCAGAATAGTCTTCTGTGCTAAGCGATTAATAGTACTTTGCGTTTTGGTCCCTTGCAACTGTGGAATGTTTATGACACAGTGGTCTCTGTATAGCATTGTGAACGCTTCAAATAAAGAATATAGTCCAAAATTCAACGATATATGGACAGTAATTTTTTTTAAATTAACCGCTGTATTAAAAGTATGTAGTCTTAATTCAAAACAACATAAAAAAATCTTTTGAAAATGTGATAAGATCTTATTTGTGTAAAAAAATTAACTTTGAGCCCGCACAGTTATAAAATGTTGCCTACGCTGATGGAGATCCCTTTCCATCATTACATCAGATCTCTTCCCTTTTTTGGTCTAAAGGGGAGTCTGATGATTTTAATCCTTATCGAATTGATTCAGCTCTAGCAACAGCGGTTAATTCTTGTTCTGAACAATAGAGTCGATTCATGCTATTTTGTATGTAGGTAGTTTGTAAGCACTTATTCTAACATTTAAGTCGATAGGCTTTCAAAATTGAGTATTTTTATTATTTAAATTAATTGATATTAAACTCTGTAGATAGGAAAAGAATGTTTCAATTATGATAATTTTTGACGGAGTTACATATGCAACAACATAAAATAGAAAAGTATAGTAAGTCTACTGGTCGAGAAAAATGCAGAAGCACGTTTTACTCCAATTGAGATTTCTTGAACCTGATTTCCAACTGCCCTGCGCATCAGGCTTTTATTGATTTCTTCAAAATTATTTTTGGATAATCCTTGCAATATTTTGTATATATCTTTATGCAAATGAAAAACTCATCATGCTTCCAAATTTTGAAATTTCGTTTTGAAATGTTGCTAACCTATACTTTATTTGCAAAATGTTGGGTGTTTTAGTACACTTTTTTGTTTTATAATTGACTTAAAAAATGGAGTTATTTTGACTTATGTGAACAAAACCTATTTTATGAATTTAAATAGCGACAAATAATGGAAAATTAATGCATGTGTAACCTATCAATCTTTGCTAATCAAAAATTTTGACCACGCACTATGTAATAACTTCCACCTAACTTAACATTTGTGGATCAACCTTTATATATATGCTTTTTAGTAGAAAACAAACAATTTGTACAAATTTTACATCAATCGGATAATAACTGTAAAAGTTTGTTTTGAAAGTCTACTGTCTCCTTAAAGGATTTGGTCTCATTATTTAATGCTAACTTGGAAAATCGTGTACATCTCACACAATTCATATAAAAGTACCTGATTCAACTTTCTTCTGGGTTCTTCAACTGTTTAAGTGTTAATTTTTTTAAATTCAATGTTGATAAAAAAAAACCTTCTAAATTCCTACTAACAGGCTAATAGTTATTGAAGTTATTGAAAATTCCAATTTTTTTTACTTGCGAAATATTTGGATTCCAACCGACTTTATAATCATGTATATTTGTATGAAGAATTAAACACTCAGTAGCATTTTACTCCATCAAGCTTACCATCGTGAAAGAAATGCTGCGCAATTTAAATCGCGCACCCAATAATTCATCCACACTTGTACTTATGATTCTTCAGAAAAACCAGTCATCAGTCGCATTGCAAGTCGATTAATCATATGGTGACAACATGCATTGATCTGGTTTCAGAAAAAGAAAAGATCTACCTCAAAATAATGACGCTATAAAGTTCGAGCACAATAATTTCGATTCATTCGTGCTCCATGCAACCTTGATAGATGTTATCAGCAAATGCAGCTGTCAAAGTGAACTTTTTATATCACATTTCAAACCTTGCCATTGTGCCTTTTATTGCGCAAATATATTTTTAAGTCAATAATTTTAGTAGGAAATTAACACAGAGACAAGTGTAAAACACATTTCATATGCAAATTCAATGAAAATGTAATTTACTTATTGAAACCATTAGTTCTTATAACTTCATTTTTATGGTTTTTCATCTTATTGGCAACTTATAAGTAGGTAATAAAGTTATGATTTGCTAAAAATATCAACTGTCAATTTTAAACTAATGGTTCTAGAATATGTTTCCCTCCAATTGTCTGTCTCTGTTTCCTTAGAAAAACCTTAATATTTTGTTTGACTTTTTTCTTCAAACTTTTGAATAATTATGTTGACAGTTCAGAATTACATTCCAAGATTCAATTTCATACCAATAATCGCACTTTAAGGTCCAAAGTTGTATTTTAAATTGCTTTTGGTCGTTACAATTTTAACATATTTTATAATTTATATAATAGTTTTTCTGATCATTTTTATTTCATATTTTCAAAATAATATGATTGAATGTTTTATAAACGTGTAATCTGTATTGTGAGAAGGTTTTATATCGGACCGATGATTGAAAAATTCTCGCAGTTTATCAGTTGACAATGCAATTGGATTCTATCTGTAGCGTCATTGAATAAATAAATGAAAGTACCTCTCAAAAGAATTCCAGCTTATTTCATGAGTTCCTTTTACTTGTGTTTTACTTTTATTTGTCCGTTAATTAAATCCGTTAATCCGTTAATTAAAACTATATTATAGCATTTAAGAGAAATCACCTCAAACACAAAAGAAATGAACATGCATAATTCACATGAAAAAGACAGGAAAGCAGATTTTCGTAATTAGAAAGCGTTTTATATTACGTCTGGTATTGGTGCAGTACGTTGGCTTTCATAGAATGCCCTCAAAATATAACCATCCAAACACATATTATGATTGACTGAGAGCAGATTCGTTTAGAAAATCTAAGATGATAGAGCTAATGTGTATGTGATGGGAGATACGTGTATGTGATGAAATTTCCAGTAAAAGGGTAAGCTTATGTAAAGAAAAGGAGAAAAAGTTATGTATATGAAAAAAAACTCTTTTTCTTCAGTTGAATCATGCAATGCAGCCTTCTGTGATCAGGAAATTTCTTCAATCCGGTCTTCTACAGTTTGCAGGCTTTTCCGGAGATGGCATTTCTATAATTTCTGTTGTGATAATTATTTTTACTAAGTTTATTAAAGTTTGAAACATAATTGGTTCAGAAAGTACACGTTATTTATCTATTTCTCCTTGTCTTTCCTTTTAGGTTTTTTGGATACATTTCTGGTCGTAAAAAAGGTTATAAAATGAACACCACATGTTTTCTTATAGTAGAAAACTATTTAAAACAATAAAAACATTTGTGAACAAGTTTCTTTATGGCAGTTAATTTCATTCCAAAGAACCGAAAATTGAAAAGCAATGAATAAACTTCAGTTCATTTGTATACAATTTTTGAGTTTAAAACTGCCATCTAGAGGTCGGCGACGATGTCCATTCGATTTAAGTTATCGTGTCGCCACCTAGTGTAAAAAAGAAAGATTAGCAGTTGACTCAAGAATGTGTTTTATTAGCATTTTATTGCCATAAAATATTTTGAAATCGTAAAATTGAAGGAATTGAGTGCTCAAAATGCACTGTGCAGTTTCTTATGGATGTTTCCAATCGTTTTTAGACAAAAATAGAAAGTTAATAGCGCCTTATTATTGCAACTTTGGTCAATTTGTATTTCAAAAAAGAAGTTGAATTAAAATTCAATTAAAATTTTTAATATTAAGAAATTAATAACTTTTTGTTGGTGTACCACATATAGATCACTTTGATTCTCGAAACGTCGATCATTTTGTTTAAGTAGTTAATTTTAAGGTTCAGTAATTGCCTTTTAACTTTAGTGAAAGTTTATTTGTGTTGTAAGATAATCAGATAAGTAAATATTGGATACAGTTTAGTATCAACTGCACAGAAAATACCTTATATTTCGAACTCCGTTTCTTTTCAGACTTGCATGATGCAAAATTTCCAACATGCATTTCTCGTGATAAGACCGCTGTATCGGATACATTTTATTTCTGTGTGACCTTCACTACCATTCTTCAGCCTCAGCGGATCTTATTTAAAAATGTTCTAGAGCTTAGAAGAAATTTTCATTTCCGTTACTTAATCGTTCAAAACGATGTAAAACCTCATGCGTCACTATCTTCTTCGACCCATTCGCATTTCTATCAGACGTCTTCCTGTTTATCTACGCTCCTTGGGTGTGTTATATCCGTATTATAGTTCTAACATTAAAAGGACAATGAAAAATGCATTGTTCAAAATGTTTCATCTTAAAACAAAGATCTATATTTGTTTTTCATGTATTTTTATAGTAAAAAAGGTATCAATTGTTTCGAAGGAATGTTGTTTTTTATTTCTTTAACATATTTTTTTCGAATTTGGCTTTTGGGTATTTTTATCACCTACCCGGAAGTTGAGAGTTTCTGTTTCAGTTCAACAGCTAAAACACAAGCATTTCAAAATTATTCGAAAATTAATTAACTTTTGAAAAATGAATGTTCGATCACGAAGTAGCATGTAGTGTGGATAGCCTTCGAATTAAGTAAAAACATCTCGTGGTACTTTTTCGTTACAAAAATATATTAATTGCTTTTTCAGCCACTTGTTGCATAAAGAAATGACAAACTTTTACTAAAGAGAGAAAGTGGAAATTTTATATTGTCATGTAAAAAGTGCTATTCATGTTTGTTCTCGTAAATCGTTCGTAAACCAGTAACAAAATTAAATATTGTCGACTTTTCGAGTTGATTGGGCCGTGAGATTTTTTATTACATGAAAAGTCGAGCGGTACGAGAAAGCGTTACAACTGTTTCGTCTTGTGATTTCAGAACTACAAGAAACACCCAGAAGATAAATATAGCTGGACGGTTTTGGGGTGCTTGGAGAACCTGGGCCTATGGACCCTCTATCTCCTGCGAAAGTTGTATCTAACTGAACAGCAGTTGGTTTTCCTGGACCTTTATAGGGTCTTGCTGGGACTTGGAGTAGAGGTGCAACGAATGGGTGTTGAGGCACTAATAGAAACTTATAGATATAGCTTCGTGCAGACAAAGGATTTATGGTATTCCTGACATGGTATTCGGACCGAGTGCGCAGGCGCACTGAGCGCTGGGAGTGGATCCACATTACGTCGAAATTGTACTGGCGAACTTTGGGCCAGTATAACTTTGGATTGCTTGGAGAGGACTGCGTAAGTAGTGCCATTCGAAAGCTACTAAACTACGCTTCAATTGCAGGCCTTCAATCAATAACATTATTCATCAATATTAATATCAAACTTCACTTTAATCGTTCAAACTGCAAATTAATTGTTGAATATTCATAATAAACAACCGTTCAAACTTCCTATGTCTGCTTCATTCATTCTACAATCCAATACCAGGCCCGAGTAATCACGTCAAAACTGCGGTTCGTTTTGTCTTCAAAGTAAGAATATTCTATTTCCTTTTGATAAGGACCATATTTTTCATAAAGCATGCTTTGCTAACTTTGGCCTAGATTCTTATTCGTTAGATTTTGAAAGACCTTGATATTTTTTCATCCTGTAACATTTTGAATGCTTCTTTAACTCATTTTCATTGTCTTGTGGTAGATATGTTGAATTTCAGCAAAATTTGATTTTTGGAGGAAATATGTATTTTTTTTTCGAACAATATTTCCACACTCCAAAAATATTCTATATAACTTTTGCCTATTCTTTCCCATACATTTGAAGTGAAAGGTGTCATTGAAATTATGTCTAATTGGTGTCAAATGTTGGACAGATGATCACAGAGCAAATAGCTACGCTTACAGAGGCGTCGTTTTCATAGGGAGTAATAGTACGCGAAATAACATAGTATTTGGTATAGACGGTGAGGCTCTCGAATGTGGTGTGTGTCAACATAAGTATGACAATCGCTCCCGCTTTGTTTCCATAGCAACCAAACAAATGTAAAGGCTGCGTTTATTCTTATGAAAATAAGACAGATATTTTAATTTTTTAAATACTTCTGAACTTAAACAACCAGTGTGTGTACTCGCTTCCTTAATTTCAGTTGGTTTTTTTCAATGAAAGATTTTAAGAAAATACGAATGCTCCAAAATGGACCTTTGTGACCTATTTAGATAAGATTGTTTATCTCTTTATGTAGTCCGAAACATTATTTAAACTAAAAAGTACGTTATAAAATGTTTTTATTCATACAGTAACAGGTATACAACAAAAACAATACAGGCTTTACAAAGGTATTTAAATAAAAATAGTTCGCGATTTTCTGTTGCTATCAGATAGAAAAAAACATTTTTTGCAGAATATCGAAATTGTGAACAAAATCCAAGTAAAGAAATATTTGTAAAACAATAATACATTTTTTCACATTCAAATGAAGAATTTTGATTTTATCCCTATTAACTGTGTGTCACTTTAAACTTACAAATTCAAAAGATCATTATTCCGAAAGACAAGCCTGCTGTTTTAAATTAATTGATGTCGATACATAAAGATTGGTATAAGCACTCATTATTATATAAAGAAATATCTCAACTCTTTACTCTTATCACGAATGAACCTGCAACCTATATAAATATCATGTTCTGATTAAATACTTTTTGCGAAAATAGAACAATGAAAAAACATTAAAATGACATCAATTCTGATACGCTAAATTATATTCTAAATATTATTTACCACCAATAGCACGTTGCGTTGCACCAGTGCGAAGTTAATTAAAATACTTACCATCCCTTCGGGAGTGATCCCGGACCATCGCCAATAGCCCTTTGAGTTGCTCCAGTTATAGAGGGGATATAAAAGTAGAGTGAGCTATGGCCTTTTTATGTCCGCATGATCATGTGACCAAAAACAGTATCACGTGATCCATATCCCTAGACTCTTTTCTCCAACGCACATATAATTTGCGTATTCCTTCTTCATGCAAATGCTTTGAAAGTGAAAGCTAACATGGTTCTATCGTGCTGTGTATATGGATGTAATTACAAATTTATTAAAGGTGGAAACATTACATTTCCCAGGTGAGCTATTTACTCGCATTTTACATTTGTTTTTCTGTTTTTCAATATTTGCAAGTATGATAATAATAGATGTTCTAACTTAGGAATCCTTAATACAACATGCGGACATTTCCCGTTCTATAAAAAAGATTTCATAGATTTGCTATCAATATATATCTAAAATAATGTTTAAAATAAAATAACTGATGTTCGAATGTGTTTATTATTGTAAATTGTACATCTATAAGGGCTTACAATATCAAAAATAATAGACCAAACTTTGAAAACTTGTGAAATCGTTCTCTGTCTTGGCGATGATTTTTTGACGCCAACTAGGATCACTATATTCTTTCGTGTCTTTCACAATAAAAATGTTATGAATTGAAACATGAACTTAAATACATAATTTAAATTATTTCTTGCTGAACAAAATTGTTTTGTATGCACCCATCTGTGGAATTACGTAATAATAATTAAAATAAAAGATAAATTTTGAAACTTTTAAGAATTATAAATTAAATAAAATCGATTTGTTAAAAATAGGATTAAATCATTTCATAAACCGTATTATAAATGTGAACCACATTTATGCGCTTTAGAGAACTTTTTCGTTCATGTTTTAAAATATTTGTAAAATCTTTCACTATAAGATTGTGCATTTGACAAAAGAGCTTTTCTTTCAAATAATTTCCCTTGAACCTATAACTTTCTACTGGAATGGCGAAACACAAATTGCCGTTCTCTTATGTGAAAAACAAAAATAGTGCATGAACGGAAATTGAAATATTGTACCTGTTTTGACGTATGTGTTATAGCAAATTGGAAAAGCAAACAATTAGAGAACGAAATGAAACTTCTTTTGTATTAATTCCAAACAATCCGCGTAACTGGAAAGTTCCTTTTCTAAAAACACCTGCTTGACATCCTGATTTTTTTTTGCTTCGAATTTAAATAAACCTAATATTAAAATGTAATTATTTTTTATCTTTCTTTTATCTTCCTTATATTTTTTAATCTTGAGATAAATCATACTGAATCAGATTGTTTATAACAATATTTGTGAGCATTTCAATGTTTATATAGTTTTTAACTCGATAAAAAAGCGTGGGTGATAAAAACACGTTACACAGCGAAATGAAATCCTTCACTATTGTTTTCTACCTGAAAAGGGGACACTTTTTGATTTTTCTCTCTAAATAGAGTATTTTAACGAATTAAATATATTTGTGAAAATTTATGTACACAAAACATGCTCCTCAAATAAGTTAAACATTTATCTTCCACAATTGTTTAAGTTAAAAAAATATTTTTTAAAGCGAAAATCTGAAAACTTAAACTTTTAATGTTCCATTCCTTGGAACAATAAAAATAATTTTGTATTTATGATTTTCAGAACTACAAGTAAAACAATTTATGTTTACTCGTAATAAGAACTTGTAGAGATGTGTACCTGCTAAAAATTCCTTTATTCAATTCTTATGTATTTAAAATTATTATTTTGTTCCATTTATTAGTTTTTCTAAAAATGAAGAAAGAAGATGGCTAGTAAATGGCTACATGTTTAAAGTGTAATGAATGTGACAATAAATTTTATAAGTTTACTGTTTCTTATTTATCTTTCGTATTTATAAAATATTGATTTCACACACACAATAATTAATACAAATTTAATATTAAAAATCCAGCACAGAACTTTTGCACACACTTAAAACTATAAAATTTGTGAAGAGTGAACACTTTGATAAATTTAAAATCCATATATAGACACACAGGTGTAACTTATTTAGTTTTTGAACCAAAAATAAAAAATTGTGGAAAATAGTTCACTTTAAGTACATGGTTTAAAAAAGTTATCTTCCATCTTGTAAACATTATATGTATAACTTTTCACGTTAATAATACTTCTATGCGTAATTGTCCTAAAATAAATTTGCGTTTACAAAAACATAAACAATTATGTATCCATAATAAAAATGAAAGCTTTCAGTGATGACCCAGATGTGATTTGAGCACGCAATCTTCTTATGTTTTCACTATTTTTATTTTATGCATCAGTAAAATATTTATTGAGGTAGTCATTTCTTAACTTGTGCATTTATTTTTCAATTTATCTAACTCGTGCTAACCTCATTAAGTTTAATAAAGGAAGTTATAATTATTTTCTGCTATTAAATCTTTAAGATAATTTTCACACCTAATACAGTTGTTAAAGAAAACTATGTAATACATTGAATTAAATATGGTCAGGTTTCGGACAACTATCTTGCACAAAATTTTAACCAGTGACGATATACTTGTGAGCATCCCCTAACCCTTTTGACATTTTCTCTTAATATACAATTGCAAAAGGTAACAAACAGTCCAGCGATAAATCAAACCAGCACTACAGGACCGATCTCGACTGAGGGTCTGGTAAACTGAGGAGGATTCTATCTGGACTGCAGGCCTGGTTAAGCCGATTTGGAGTACCAGGCCTGATAACAAAATATTTGGAGGATTGTATCTGGATTGCGGGCTAGGTAAAACTGTCCTGAGGGCCGTATCTGATAAAAATTTGGAGGGCCATATCTGGTCCGCGAGCCGAGTAAACATATCCGACGGGCCTTTTTTGGCTTGAGAGCCGTATCTGAACTCCGGGCCTGCAATAAATCTATTCACTACAAAGTATTTATCTTACATGTATGGAATTTTGTTGCATACGTGCTAATTAAACTTGATCCCAATGTGCGAACTTAAGCTAATTATATAACAGCTCAAATTGCTAAAAACATTAAAAAGTTACACAAATTCGATAATTATTCAGTAGGATGCACATTCTCAGCACTTAGCAATGTTAAAACGTGACTCAAATTCAAGAACTATTCAGTATTATACACATTCACATTGCTAACTTTTTATAAGTAAATGTTATATCGCCAAGAGAAGCGATAAAAAATCAAATCAATCAACCAAGCTGAATTTTCGCGTGGCAGTCACGTGACTACTAGCGACACATGTTGCTCGCATTTTTTGAAGCTCTTCTCAATACGATGCTCAGTCTAGTTATATTTCATGTCTATGGCTCCAGTGTTATGTTAATTAAATTACCCCCACCCCCAATTTCCAGTGTCACTTAAATTCGACAACCAACTGATTTTTCAATGTGTATACTTTTTCGTCCTGTACAAAGGAGGCTGATGCACGTTAAATCTGTCGTGGCCTCAAACGTCCTCACGTTGGCGTGGTGTGGAAGTTTGGAGAGTGGGGTGCCAGCTCAGGTGTTGCCTCGTCATCTGACCGTGGTTCAAAATTACGTGGCGTTGTCCTCGGACCTTTCCTTTTGGGATTGATCCCGGACCGTCACCAAGAGCCCGTTGTGTTGCTCCAGTGTGACGTTAATTGAAAATACCAATACCCGGACTGTTACTAATAGCCCGTTGTGTTGCTCCAATGTGACGTTAGTTAAAATACCCACCAACCCGGACTGTCGCTAATAACCCGCTATCTTGCTCCAGTATGACGTTAATTATAATACCTACCTGTGTTTGGTCACAATTAAAATTTCAGAAGTGAAGTGAAATAATGGTTTGTTATTGGTTTCAAATATCGTGTTGTGGTGCGTGCTTTTATTTTTAGTTCGTGCATGTGTTAATTTGTATTCGCTTTATATTCTGTGCAAACATTTATTCACGCAATTATATCAGTAGCTTTAAAAGTACAGATGTAATCACCTTTGAAAGTCGTACGCTTTTCTATTTGAGAAGTGGCTGAAGAATTTGTAAATCATTCACCATCCACTACTTTATGAATTTTGATGCCATATTTATTAAAATATAAACTTTTCTTTGAATATATAACTGTCATAAGAAAAATCCAGTCGTTTCTGCTAATGTACTGAAGTACTTCACTAAATTTTGATAACATTTTTCGATAAATCTATGGCATTCTCTTGTGCACGTTTGTTGACCAAGCTACTTGAAGCGGGTGAAAATGCAGTACCCACTGAACCTAAGAGCTTAAAGAGGTCGTGTCCATTTTCTACTGACATAGATAACAGTAAATATGACGGAATTTTACCAGAAGTCATAAAAGTCATAGACGACATAATTGAAGCTGTATGTCCATTTTCAGAAACAAACTGCGAACCTAGTCCCATTGAAGATGGAAACAAAAACTGTCTTGTCACTAACACTTCTAGTCCTGAAATCGTTGAAATTTTTCCAGAGGATAATACCTTGGAACTTGAAGACAAAAGTAGTGTGATACTTTCGGTCATAAGTGAAGCAGAATTAGACATTTTCGATTTTCAACACATACCCTTACAAGTTACTGGTTCTTGGACTGACTTCAAGAGTAATAAAGGAGACAACTTTACAAGAGGATGCAAATGGTAATAGTTTTGAAATCTCTTCAATTACAAAAATGATGAATATTATTTTCAGAACATGGAAGTTAAAACTATTGAATATAAAAACTTGTATATAATAACTTGTGTTTACTACTTGCATAGTTTAGTTTGTTTGGAACCTGTAAAAAGGAATTAGTGATTAGTTGTATTTTCCCCCTTCAAATTTTACTGTCCTGTTTTAAAACCCAGTCATCATTTTTGATGGCTGAATTTTCTGAATATTTTATGACTAATCATCTTGATACTCAGTTCTCTAATCTATCTGTAAGTATGGCAATCTCCTCTATAAATGCAAAACAATGGTAAAAAACAAGTAAAGAGGAAAAAGAGAGGCACCTAAATGTAAATAATTTTCCAAGGTCATCAGATTACACTGTTTCTATATATCCAGGTAAACAAAATATGTTTTGAAATTGCATCCCAGGTAGAGTGTTCGCATGTGAAGATAAATGCTTAGGTGTTATTGATGCCTGACTTTCGGCTCCTAATTTCTCTATTCATTTTTTCCTAATTCTATTTTTATTCATTCTTAATGGAAGGAATACTTGTAATTCTTACTATTATTTCTGGTAAATTGTAATGCAAAATTCTCATACTTAGGGCTCCAGATGGATCTTGTCTTGCGACTTGTAGTAATGATAATATACTAAGACTCTTCAATTTACCACCAGAGCTATGGAATACAACGCAGTGGCAAGATATTCCAGAAATGGTATGGATAAGTTGGATCACTTTTTTCTAAAACAATTTTTTTTAGAATATATGAATAAAAATATCTACTACTAAGCTTTTCTTTAATGTATTGTTTGTGATCATGGCTAAAATGTAGTTTTATTAAAATGTTTAATATTACAATTGTATAAAAAATGTGAAAAGTGCTAAGGTTATTGAATTTTTCAACAGGAATCTGTTGTCAAGATAATGGAAGGGGAACTCGTGTATGATTTTAGCTGGTATCCATTAATGAATTCAGCAGACCCCTCCACTTGTTGGTAAGTTTTATTTCTGACAATAACATTTAAAAAATTTTATACTGTAGAACTTAGAGGTGCATCTTTGCTCTTAGGAAATTTATTTTCCTCTAACAGTGAATCTTATTAGACATATATCTCTCATCTTGATATCTTTTTTAAAAGTAATTGTAATTACCTTGTAATTTTTTAGTTATTGTTTTATAATTTATCATTTTTCTATTCTTCAATTTAAGCAAATAAAACTTTTGGAACATTTTTCTTTTGGTTTCTTTATTTCCTGAGATGCTATTTTAAACTTCAGTGCATTGTAAATCATTCTTTTATTACTTTGACTTTTCTTTAATTTTAGTTTGGCTAGCTGTTCAAAAAACAGTCCTGTCCATCTTTGGGATGGATTCACAGGTGAATTAAGGTGTAGCTATAGAACTTATGATCAAATGGTATGACTTGTAACACTTTTTATTGTATTTTTTAATGATTACCTTATGTAAATTTTATAATTGCGAACTGTGGACATCAAAAAGAAAATTTATCAATGATGAATTTGATTCTTAATGATCTCAGAATGCCATTTTAAAAATTACTATTACTGTTGTGTCAATGCTTTATTAATTTTCGTGTTTAAGGTATTTGCCGAGTTTTCTATCTTAACAAGATTAGTCTTATTTTTGTTGTGTATCAGAACTGAAATGCATATAGATGAACTCTTGCATTTTCACATAATTTTGGTGATCTGTATTATTTTTTAATTATACTTTAAAACATGCACAAGATTTTGCATGATTTTAAATGTATTCTGAAACCAAATACTTTTATCCATCATATCTTCTAATGCATTAATGTCCCAAGCAAATCACAATCATTACTTGAATTCCACAATTTTTATGTTACTTCTTTTGTTTGTTAGTTTCCTTTATTAAAATTAAGTTATAAAGAAATAACTTCATTTTTCTAAAATTTTCTGTACTAAAAAGTAAAATAAAAACTATGGATTGTGAATTATTGTTAATATTTGAGAGCATGATTATGTACTGAAAGGTGCTTTTTGTAATTTTTAACAACACCAAATTTGGATATACAGGTTGATTCAATGTGAATGTTAAAGTAATTATCCATTTATTGTTTTGTGTTGACATTTCCAATAAGAAAATTATTTCTAATTGTGTCCACACATGATTTGAATACTTTATTTTAATTAGAAGTTTAAACCATTTTTACAAAAACGGTTAAAAAGATAATTTCCATAACATCCATATGAACCATTGTGTATTAAGTAGATGTGTGAAGTAATTTTTAATTTTGCTTGAAGTAACTTTCAATCTCACCTTTTCAATAAATAACTTAGGATGAAATAACTGCACCACGCAGCCTGAGTTTTGATGATGATGGTCAGCGTCTCTTTTGTGGATTTGAGAAAGTTATACGCATCTTCAATGTGAATTTGCCTGGCAGGAATTGTGAAGAAAGACTTACATTTGGTAAGAACTTTTCCATAATTTGATGATAATTAATTTAATTTTCTTATTGACAGCACTTATAAACATGTAACAGTGTCATTTATTTTTCCAAATATATTATGTTGTAAAAATTTGCTCTGAAGTTACCTTCAAAATGAGAATAGAAACAAAAATAATTAAACTGCAAACAATTCTTAATTCTTCGCGAGCCAAGATATGAATGCACACAAGCAAACAATAATAATTTGGCATTCAGAAAAATTATAATTATCTACAAGTGCACAAATTAATCAAAAATTTAAAAAATATGACATGCTTCATAGTCTGTACATTGAAGCTTTGATGTATTTTTTTAAGGTTCAAGATTTTTGTTTGCTTTGGGGCTAATGGTTACAGCATTGCTGATCTTTGCCTCTAGACGCATTTTTTCAACTTGTAATAATTCATAATTACATATGATGCTAAGAACTAGGTGTGGTCAAAAATTTCTGTTGTGCTGTAAAAAGTTGAATAACTAGTCCTTAAATTGCCTGCATAACTTTCAAAGTATAGACAGCAATCTGAGCAACCCTGCCAAGAAGGGCTATATGTCCTCCATTTATAGTGTATTTAATAGTGCCTGATCAGCTTGAACCTTTTTAAATATTGTGAAACTGTCTTTTAGGCTTCATATTCATTTGGGTTGAGCAAAATGTTGCAGTGAGCTAGTAGGGAAAAGGTATAGGCTACCACATCCATGTTAGCAGCTCAAATCTGATGAATATGAAGGCTTGTTTTGAAGATTGAATGGACAGTCTGATTAAATTGTTTGTCTGTGTCCTGGACCTTGTACCTTAAAACTAAACACATGTATAAATTCCTATGCTCTGTCATATATCAAAGTTCCTCTGACAATTTTTGTAGATGGTTTGGTGATGACTTTTAAGCTATTTTCTGGTGTTGTGCTATGACAATCTACCAGGAGTAAGTTCTGTATACTCCTTTGAATCTTGAAAACATATCAGGAATTTCCGTGTTCATTCCATAGCCAGATCTCCAAAAGTCGCTTCAACATCTCGTGCAACATTCAGCATCTTGTTTTTCATCGTATGAGTAATATTTTGATAGACTTTAGAAACAAACTATCCTTCTCCAAACTTATGAAATTCAGACAATGCTTGTCTGAATCTCAAGCACCACTTGACATGAGCTTATAGGGTAAGTAAATAGCAACTGTTAACAGTAAGCTGCTAGTAAGCTGATTTACAAAGTGGTATCAGCACCTGCTTGAATTAGGTTTTGCCATTTCTCATTTATGGGAGAGCACCAGCCTAGAAACTTATTGACTGTATTTAGTATATTTCACTTTTTACTGTGGTTATATGGTTGTATTTTTAAACTCAAAATTCATGCACTAATATTTTTTAAATTTTGGCAAATAAGTTAAGTTATTTGAAATATTCTAAAATATATTGTCAATTTAAAATTAAAACCCTTATTTTCAGCTAAGAAGAGTGGCCAACCTGGTATTATTTCCTGTTTTGCATTCACCTCTGCCAATAGAAATATTTCAGCTGCTGGCTCTTATCGCAAATCAAGTAATGTAAATAATGCATACTGTCAATTTCATCTTTTTTGTATCGATATTTTAGTCTTGACACTGAAATGTGCTACAAATTATATACTAGTGTTGGATCTGCTTATTTCTTGGTTTACATTTCAGTACGAGGAAGTGAGTATATTTTAAAAGAATAAAACAGAAAATAGTTAAGATTCAAAATTGATTTTGTATCTGAGCAAATTTTGGAGACAGACATTGTAAAATGACTTGAACATAGCAATTTGAGTGTTCAATATGGTTTGAATTTTTTTTGTTCTTGTTAAACAAGTAATTTGTCAAGGAAAAGGTTGGAATGGAAAATTTCTCGAGTATGAATAGTGATTATCCACATGAGTTTTTAAAAATTGGAATACTGGATTTATGTATGAACAACAGTAACACTATATATATTGTCTCACAATTGGCTAAACCTCAATGAACGAAATTCAATAACAAATTCTTGCAATATAGAATACTGGAAATAAGAAGTGCTTGTTGAAATAAATGTTTAAATTAATGTTTCAAACCTAAGGATAAAATAGTGCAACTAGTCCCTCAATGAACTTATGAGAGCAATGTTTTGATGATACCTAGTCCTTTTTGTGATCAGCATGGAACCATTCATGCCACATGTTCTCAGAAAATGTTGATTGTTAACTGCACACAGACTATTTATAGTTGTATTGTAATAGATTAAGCTTTATGTTCAAAGTTATTTTACTGTTTTATAGTTGGAATATACTCTGAACCAGATGGTAATCTTGAATGCATATTAGAAGGACAGAGAGGGGGTTTAACTCAACTGAAGTTCTCCCCTGATGGTAATCTGTTGTACAGTGGAGGTAGAAAAGTAAGATGATTTCTTTAAGTTAATTCTAGTGATTTTAAATACTGTTTAACACAGTTCGTACACCTTTAAATCTTTGAACGCTCCTGGAAATGAATTATTTTTCCTGGGGCCATAGTAAAAACTCCTAGAATTTACTTCAAACTCCTGGAAAACTATTATACTCCTGGAATTTTTGTTTCAAATATGATTTTCAGTAAAAAAAGGAGGCTTGAAAATTTTTTATTTGAACTTTCAAATTGATTTAACTTATTTGGAAATACCAAATTATAGAAAAAGAAAACTAGTTTAAAATGGGCCTCCTAGATGACCCTGTTATAAAATCTTTTCATAAAACCAGCAATGCTGGAGAATTTCATTATTCATCCAGTGAGTAATAGAAGTGAAGAATATGGAATATGATTCCTGCCAAGTGCTACAGAAAACTTTGCCCAGGAAAAGGAAGAGTGGTGCCGATTTGTGTGGCTATAGCTAAAATGATTTTGAGGAGGAAGTAATGGATATAGTAAAAGACATTTTCTCTTAATCTTTTATTTCTTGTTTAGTTTCTATATTTGTTTAAATGGCTTGGTTTGCTCTTCAATCATATTTTGCTGCATGAGGGATAATTAAACCGGGAGGCAAGGTTTAAAGTGGATTCCAAACCACTACGGACATCTATGCCTTGACAGGGATTTGAACCGAGAGCCGGAATGCTAACCACTTGGCTTTGATTGGTTGCTTTACCAGCTTGTTTATTTAATGAAATTTTGAGAAACAGAAAGCTGGTGCCTGTTTTTCTGAGCTTTAAATTGATTTCATGCTAGAAACTGACATTTAGTTTCAAATAAATTTACTGATACCTCCTAAAAGATTTACTTTACATGGAAAACTAGAATTTGCTTTTCCAAAGAGTATATAAACTACTTGTATTAAGCAAATCTAATATGCTAACAAAAAGTTCTAATTAAGGTAAGTGCCGAATGCTGCATATAATTTTTTTTATTACTGTGATGGATTATATTATATAGTTGAGTAATTATTTCAAGTCAATGCAGG
Organism: Meta bourneti; assembly: GCA_933210815.1. NCBI lineage: Eukaryota > Metazoa > Arthropoda > Arachnida > Araneae > Tetragnathidae > Meta > Meta bourneti. Next base: position 46,900,098 of record OW119929.1, on the reverse strand, counting down.
ATGTTGAAAATTCAAATTATTTTTTCTGTTTTAGAGATATCGTAGTGCATTGAAACTTTATTTTGATGAGCACATATCAGAATTACGTTTTATAAGACACATTGCAGATTTTTTGATAGTTAGATCTTATTTCTATACAGCAAAAATTTTATTTATGCATAATACGTTTTAATTTGCAGTTCTCTAATTTCTTTTGTACAATGTCTGAAAAACTAATTATTTAAATTTTACAGATTCTACTCACTATATTGTAAGTAGAACTATCACTGAATAATTGAGATCATTATTGATATAGATTAATTAGAGAGCTGAATAATTGATATTAATATTATTGATCAAATACAGTTTATTGACATAAACTTTATTATACTATATAATGCTTGAGTATACTTATTTATTGTTTCCCTTCTAATAGATTATTTTTATTCTAGGATCCAGAAATATTATGTTGGGACTTGAGAAATCTGGGTAGTGTTCTTTATTGTTTACGAAGGTCTTGTGTTACTAACCAGCGTATGCAATTTGACATAAGCAGGTAAAAATGTTTCCCTTTGTGTGTGATAGTTTTTGGTTAATTATAGTGATTAAATTATATAACTTGTATAACACTACTGTGCCATAGATTGAATTTTTTCCATTCATGGCTTTCTATAAATAGAGTTTTATGTTGTACAAATTCTGTATTCAATATTTTACAAAAGTTGGCAAAATTACAAGACAAATAAAATCATGTCTCTTAAACCAGGTGGTTTTTTATTGAGTTTGATATGTACAGTTAAATTAATGTGAGTTATGGAAATTTAGTTAGTCTAATGCTTTTCACTTGAACCATTGTTGTTTTCGTTTTGTTATTTTCATTTTGAATTTGGTATTTTTGACTTATTAATTTATAATTACAAATTCAATTGATTAAAAAATAAAACCTGCATGTTTCACTTTTTGCTTGCATGAATAATCTAGTAAGCTCTTTGGTTGACACGAAAATTGCATTTTAGCTAATCTGTTTCTTTAATTAAAAATAATTGTTTTAAACAAATAGATTTTTCAAATGTTAATAGTATAACAAATTGATGGTCTATGCAAATTACTAAGCCATTTTAACGCTAGAACTACAGTCTCTCCCTTTGCCTTAAAACATCTGCTGGTGTCCTTTCAACACTAGTAAAAATATAGCTATAATATTTAAATAGTGTCATTACAATTTTTATTTTAGTTAACTTGAACCTTTGCATTATATTTTCATAACATAATTATTCATGCCATAGGAAAAAAATAGAGAAAATCGATTGATAAAGGTGTAGAGAATAGAAATAAAGCACTAAAATTTAGAAAACACAAGAAAATGTGTTATTTTTCTTGATAATATTTATTTTAATATTACTAATTTATCTAATGTTTTTCTAATATCTTATTTACAATTAATTGATACAGTAATAAGGAATTTTCTCAGCAGTTTCTGCACTCATTTTATATGCACAGAAAACATGTTTTGTTGGTTGCATATCAAAAGTAGTTTTTAATTTGATGCTTCCAGCATGTGAAATAAATTTCCCGGACAGGCTGTGATATATAATTTTGGTGATGTTTTACTTGATAAAATTAGAACAGTTACTTTTTAGATTTATTTTTAGCAGGCAAATCGAGCAGTCATCCATTGTATATTTTCTATTCTGTTCCATTCCGACCAATATAAATCCAAAATTGTTCTGTCTTATTAGCATCATCTGTGTCGTTTTCTACAGATTTTTCGATACTTTCGTATTAACCGCATGACAGTGATTAATCGCCAAATCTGTTGGAAGGGGTATAAGATGGAAGAACTGGAACAATCTGGTTATATTCACTGCCAGGTGAACCACAAATACAATTTCATTGATTCTGAAACTGGCACGCACACACAGAATATAGAACGCATCTGGGGAAGTGCAAAATGGAGGAATAAAAACATCTCGTTACCACCTCTAGTCCTACCTCGCAGAGTTTATGTGGAGGAAAAGACAAGCCTCAATTGCTAAACTTTTCCGCCTGAAACAAAACTTGGTTGATATTCGCCAATGGCATGCAGTTAATACTAAATTACCGATTTTCCTAATTCATTTTCTTATATTTCAGTTTCTTTATCCCAATTTAAATTGAAGCAGGAGAGTTTACCTCCATATCCATTTTCGGATATTTTTCACTAGATTTTCAATTGTTTTAGGATTTTAACCCAAGGTCATCATTTTGGTGATAGGATCAAAAATTCCCCACAAATAACTTTACCAAGTAGAAAAGTAAATGCAAACAATGCACATACTTGGACTTGAACATGTGAGTAAAACTGAATTGTTTCTCATTTGAAAGGGATGGCAATATATTCGAGGTCAAATAAACAAATTAAGAAGCACTATCAAATGACTTGTGGTTAGAAATCTGCTTAGTTTGCTACCCTAGGATAATTTTATGTTGAACAAAAGGAATTTAGACATGAAAATCTGTTTGGTGTTGAAACGACAGTAGCAAATGCTCTAGGTAAATTTAGCAGTAGAATTTTTCTAAATTGATTTACACAAAAAAAATTTCTTTTGTAGGCTTTTCAACTAAAGTGATAAAAAGTGACAAGAAATTGTCAAAATCCAACATAAAGTGCGAAATTAAGAAAGCAACAAAAGTGCTCTGGTGTCAAAATGATAGCAACTGAGGTTCTAGTGTTAAAAATCATAATCCACTTTTGTTTTTTTTAAGTTATCATTTGTTTGTTAAAAATATGTATTAAAATAAAATATAAATAATGTGTTATTTTCGATGTAAATGAAAAATATTTTAGTTTGTTGATATTTACTGTCAAAATATTTTCAAATTTTTAAACTGGTATCTAAAAACATTCCATTTTCAACTACGAGAAATTTTTGCGACTACATCTAAATGAGAAATGAATGTAATATCAGAAAATTACCACTTAAAAAACAATTGTGAATTACATATACATCAAAATGGAATTCTTTTGCATAAATTAACCATTTCTAAAAGACAGCTGATAATAGAAGCAGAATTCTTATTAGTAATGTGGATATTACAACACTGAAACATGCAATAGATTAAGCTCTGGATAGAAGGCTGTAGACCTTCAGATTCATAGATCTACATATCACATATGTTTAATTTGTTTGGTATAACTATCCCTTATATGTGGCAAAGCATGATTAGAGTGATAAACCAAACAACTGTTCAGTTTGCTCCTATGCTGTATCGAATCAATTTGCATGAACTGATTTGGTTTACTGGTCCATTTTCAGTGTTTCCCATGCAAGGTATAATTAGATAGAAACCTGTGGTTTAAAGTGGATTGTGAACCACTACAAATGCCCAAGCCCAGACAAGGATTTAAACTTAGGATTGTACCAGGAGCCAGAATACTATCCACTTGACTATTGGTTACTCAGCAGCTGATCAGTCATACTGAATTGATTATGTTATAACTAAAAATCTGCATTTATAATCAAAAGCAAAGGCAACCATCTAGCACTCATGTGAAATGTTTGAAATGCTGCTCAAAGACTGATTATCACAGCCAAATAATTAGGGCTCCAGCTCTCGATTCAAGAGGTTCTGGGTTTGAATCCTGGTCTTGGCGTGGATGTTTCTAGTAGTTCAGATTTTCACCTGAAACTAATCTAATTAGCCCTCATGTACCAAGCACTCAACTTCCTGGCAACATTAACTATGCAATCTTTGTCCAGCTTTTTACTATTTCTTCCATCTTGGATTATAATTACTTTATAGGGTAGAAGTTTCATCTTCATAACTAATTTCACATCAAAATTTTCCTCCAAACATAATTTGCCTCTGAAGTTTTTGCCTTTTATTCAGTTAACCCCGTGAGAGGCTTGCATATATATTCGTTCTGCAACCTACAGTCTTCCCTGCATGACTTCTAACCAGGTTTTTGACCTTGAGTAATAGAATGTTCCTAGGATTCATTCAACCAATAGATGTGGTTGTTTAGTCATTAGATGCTATGGAAGGTAAGCAATGCTACACTACTTGGATATCTCAAGACTAAGCTCCAGATTTTTAGGTCCTAAAAATCTTAAATTGGGTTTCTGAAACAAATGTTTTAGGCTTTTAAAACATTGTTTTTGGTTTTACAGGTTTTAATAAAAATATCTCTTTAAATTAGATAAAGGTCAATAGAAAATTTAATGGTACTGAAATACCTACCACACTAGAGTAGTTAACTTAATAACTAAAGCAATGCTGCTCAAAAGTGGATTATGTTTTTCTGATTGTAATTACCTATCTCCACACATCACATCTAGTTAATCTTCATATTATATAAAATGTTCATAGAGTGGCAAACCAACTTTCCACCATTCACTAAATTGATTTTTAGCAGAATTACGAGTATGATTCAAATGACTTGGGCTTCTTACCTGTCAAATTAATCTTTAGGTAGTGAAGAATGATTGCTGGTAAAAAAGCCAACCAAATGGGTTTCTTGCCTGCACAGCCTCTTAAGTTACTGGATACAACTGTATTCGTAATCACTCAGGTATTCACCATCTCTTGCATAAGATCAGTCGATGACAATGGTTTCCTCTCATATCTTGTAACAGTACCTGTTCAGTGACTTCAGAAAGCTAAAGAATCAAGTATTGAAGCAATATTTAATAAAGGAGTAGAAGTAACAAAATGTGGAAATATAGGATTTAAAAAATATATAGGGCAAAGAAAAATATCAAAATTCTTCCATTTTGCCCCTATTTCATAGAAATTATGTAATTCAGGTGACAAGTCACTGGACAACTATACCCCCAATCACATGATGAGACCTGTTCCTTCCAACAAAAATTCATAGCATTAGCTTCCACAAATGTTATTATTTTTAGGAGTTTAAGTTTTTGGAAAACTTAGAACCATTATGATCTATTTTATTAAAAAGAAACCAAAGTAGAGTTAAATATATCTATACCTTTGAATAGCAGTCTCACAATAATATATTCATAAAAAATATTTCAAGCAAAATACGGTTTAGGTGCCAATTCTAGTGACCAATTTTTTATTAAGCTACTGTTTGTGAAAATTGCAACACCATGAAGGAATCATGCAAATTAAACAAAACTTGCAGGAAATCCAAAACAGGCTAGGATATGCAAATGATTAGAATTACAAAGCGATCACGCATGTGTGGGCCGAGAAACACCCTCTTAACTTCCAAGTGAACCGTGTATAAAAAGGACTGTAAAGGTGCGTTAAAATGTGTGTATCGTCGTTTGACTGCTGTAAATGATTGATTAGAAGTCAATATTCCTCACCAAAAACACAGTGCCATACGAGCAACAAACGGAGTTCGAACAGGGCCGCATGATCGTCCTCAATGAGGGTGGACTTTTGTATTGTGAAATCGCCACTCGCATGGGATGTAATGCCACAACAGTGATGCATGTGTGGAAGAGATGGACCATGGAGAACCGGACAAGTCGAAACCCTGGCAGTGGGCCACGCAATATGACGTCACCACGGGACGACAGACACCTCATTCGTACAGCGTCCTCTCGTGTGTTGGCACAACATTGGAGCACATCTACCGGTGTGTCATTTTCTGCCCCCATGGTTCGTCAACGTCTGCTGCACCATGGGCTATGTGCAAGGATTCCCCTGCGCAGGATTCACGTGACGCTGAACCGCCGACTCCTCTGGCTACAATGGGCTCACCAACACAGCCAATGGCGTGCCGATTGGCTACATGTCATCTTCTCAGATGAGTCCCGCTATAATCTGGACTATAACGATGGACATGTACTCGTCAGATACTACAGAGGTGAATGCCTTCTCCAGGAGTGTCTTATTCAGCGTCATGCTGGTCGAATGCCTGGCGTTATGGTCTGGGGCGCTATTGGATATTATGGGTGATCCCCTACTCCAAATTGTGGGGACCCTGAACAGCTGGTGCTACATCAGGGAAGTTGTGGAGCCCGAGGCCCTACCCCTCCTGCAACGCATTCCCAGAGCTGTATTTCAGCAAGACAATGCCTGTTCACATGTTGCTCGGAATGTACAAGCCTTCAATGCACGACAGGTTCCGCTTCTCCCATGGCCTGCACATTCCCTGGATATGCCGCCCATTGAGCATGTCTGGGATTACATCGAACGGTGACTTGCTCGTACCACTCATCGGGCAAAGAGTACAGCTGAACTTTGGCATCAAATAGAGGTCATCTGGAATGCCATTCCTTGGTATGACATTCAGAATCTGTATGATTTGATGCCACGTTGTGTACAGGTTCTTATCGCTGCTTTTGGCGCCTGCACAAGATATTGATTTTCAGCATTATTTTTGTTTTATTGCTCTAAATTTGATCGTTTATTCAAACTACTATAAGTAATACATGGAATAAATTTCATTTATTTCTTATGATTCTTTCATAGTGTTGCAATTTTCACAAACAGTAGTGTATTTTCCTTTTGGGTATTGGGTTACCAGTACGATCTTGGCATGACTTTTAATTTACTGTAGCTTAGCCACTGCCAAATGAAATCACAATAAAAAATTTGTATTGTTAATACATGTCAACTTAGTAACTACTTTGACACAGGAATGGAACAGGATTCTGTATCCTAATATTTATTTGCACCTGCGAATATCACGCATCCAAAATAATCAATGTCTGCAGAAAAGGAGGCAAATTTTTAAATTATTTATTTTGACCAATAAATTAATAAGGAGGTTCTGCAAATTTGAATGATATGCCTAATGTTTATGAATGACTAATTATGTAAACCAATATCACATCACAAGGTGCGAAAGCAAAGACCATTAAAAATTCCTTTTCGAAAAAAATAAATGAAGTTATTTTTTTATATCAGGAAAACTTATTGTATAAACCAAATAGATTTAAAAATAAGCAAAAATAATCTTCTAGTTTATTGAAGCTTCGATCAAGGCCACTTGGATATGTTATGACATCATTTGAAATAGTAAAGTCGACGGTATTGCCACTTGCATTCCTACTTCTTTCAGTCATTGAGTAAACAATTAAACTATTGAAACAATGATTAGTGTTTTGCTATTCCAAATCAGATTTATCTTAAAGAAAATCCTACTCAAAATGCATTTGAAGTCAAATTGTAGCAAAAAAGGTTTTTCTGTATATTTCAAGTCATTTAAGGACTTTTTTAGGCACTAATGTCATTTTAGAATTTTATAGGTACACCTAAATTAAACATTTTCAGATGCTATAAAATTTACATCGTTTATTCAGGATATAACAAATCGCAAAAAGGTAACATTCGAAATGTGCATAGAACTAAATAGTGAAGATCTGAAAATGCAAGGTCTACTCATAACACTTAAAGAGTTAAGTACTATCATGTGACCTTTGGTGAACTGCTTTCTGTGGAATGATACAGTTATACAAATTACCACTATTTGCTTTCCATGGTTTTGTAAGGTTTAGAAATTGTGAAAGGTGCAACCTTAGGTTTCAGACATCAGTGTGAAAATAGTTTTATTCTGTTTTTATCCTATGAAATCTGAATAGAAATAAACATGAAATATTTGATTTAGTTATAAATATTCAACTTCCGAATGATCATAGCTACAACAGTAAATAGGTTTAAAATATATAACATGTTAGTTTTTGCATATCAGTCATAAATATTTTTACTATATACAAAATAATTTTCCCAATTTTTTAAAATATCTGAAATATAATTCTTTAAAAATGTTTTGTCTTCCAGATATATCTTCTAAAAAAATTCATTTAAAGTAAATTTTATTTATACTTTTATGAGAAGTATGAACTTCACATATTTCTGTGTAAAATATTAAGTTATTTCTAGTTTTTAAGGAACTTATTTTGTAAATGTTAATTTCTCTTTTAAAGACATGATTTTTTTATTTTAGATGTGGAAGATATGTTATATCTGGGAATCACAATGGAGTAATTTCTATTTGGGATACTCTTAAAGAGCCAATAGAATTGAGACCAGAAGAGTTCATGGTATTAGAACCAGCTCAATTTTTTCTTGCTCATGATGACTGTGTTAATGGAATCAGGTATAAATAAAATTCTATCTTCATTTAATTTAAAATAATTTGAATTTTTTTTCTTCTGCACAATACAGTAAAACCTCAATAAGTTGTTACTCAAAGGACTAAGAAATTTTGACAACTTAAGGGGTATAACCACAGAATAACTCAATATGCTTAGATCAAGTAAATTTTAAATTTAGGACTATAAATGAAACATTAAAAAATTATGTAAATGATAAAAAATATTTTCTTTTTCCTATTTCTTGTCTTGATGGAGTTCATATAATACTGGTTTGAATTATTTACGATTATGTTAATTTTATAAAGTTTCTAAAAGAGCAATAGTTAAAAATTTTACATTTATTTTATTAGGCTGCTGAAACATTTCTTGTTGGAATAAGCTAGAACAAAACAAGAAAACATTTTAAACAAGTCTTAGTAACCAATATATTTGGAAACATTTGCCTATGCTAAAAGACTGAACATTACTGACTTAAAGGAAAGATGGATTTTTATGGTGCAAGGGACTTTTGGCAATGCTGCAACAAAAATTCAGACAACTTCAAGTAATAGACACAAGGAAAGTTTTACTTACACAGAAGAGAGAAATACACCCAGGGAGGAATTGAACCTGCACTGCCTACAATTCACAAGTTGCTAGTGCAGTGGTCATGCCTACTAAGCCACAATGGCCCCTACTGACTTAAAGGATATTAGAAATCCTTCTATATACTCATTCAAAGCTAAGAAGTTCTTAAGGACTTAATGAATTGGATTGCCATTACTTATGGTATTAATCAGTTAACAAAGCAACTGTTCAACTAATAAGCAAACCTCTGTTTAAGGATCCTTTTTGAGTGATAACTTTTATTCCATGTATTTTTGGCATTACTTTTCCAGTCATTTCATATATTCTGCTCAGTGCCACCTTGAGGAACAGGTGTCTGTTTTCTTTGTATTTGGTATATTGCAGAACTTTCATTTTTGTCTCCAGATATCTCTGAGAAATTAAACCGTTGACTAATTGTAAAGCAGTGGTTCTCAACTTGTATGAGATTGCTGCATGTTAAATTCTTTTTTATAAGACGTGGGCTTGATTCCAAAAAGTCCTTAAATTTATCCTAAATTCCTTTCCTATTTTTAAAGTTCATACAATAAACTAACATGTATGTTAATTTTGGCATAATCGTAAGGAGTATTAGTACACTTATATAGTGTGCATGTTAATAAATATAAAATTACTTTTAGATTAGTTATCAATCACTGGACTAATGAAATCTTGTAGTGTATTGTAGTTTCCTCAGGCCAACATCTTTAAATTAATTTGTGCTGATTTTTATTGACATATCTCATTTTGATCACTAAAAATTTATAATTATTGCTTCAATATATGAGATTTCTTAACACCAAAACCCATCCCTTATTCCCCTAACATTCTCGTGCATCTTATTTATACTAAAATTTAAATCTATAGGCTTATTAATTTTACAATATATCATGTCACTCGTGTTTTGTAACAAGCGCTTACACACTTTAATGTGAACTTTGCGAAGAAACAGTATTTAGTATTAGATTTGAGAACTGGATAGACTGCCTTGATTTTCAATTTCAGAGGAAAACATTTTCTTTATGCCTTGCTTTTGGTCACAGACATTTGCTACTCAGTTGTTATTTAGGTGTTCTGGGTCTGAGTTTTTCATCACGTTCACGAATGTTATTCTCAGAATATTTTCATGAAAAATGTGTATTCATAAAAATGCTTAGACAACAAATAAAATATCTCAGAACCTTTCATGGTTCTGTATAATTGACCAGGGCAGGGCCTCGGAGGTTGAGAAACACTGTTAGAGCAACCATTAGAACTATGAAAATAATCAATGTTTGAAATCACCACTATCTTTCAGACAAATTAGTGTAGATAACAAACTTACTTGCACTTCAGTTCGGTCATTTTAATTTATGACCATTAGTTCAATACATTTTCATGATTTAAAAATATTTCTATGTGGAATTTCTATAGAAAAAAATGTGTTATTCTGGTTTTTAAATTTAATTTCTTTTACTTATAATATGCGTTATAGTATAGTTTTCATATTTTATAGCTTGCATCCAACTTTGCCATTGTTATGTTCATCCTCTGGACAAAGAAAGTTCCCCGATCTTCTATCAGATGATGAAGAGGACATGTTCAGCTCCAAGATCACAAAACGAGATAATTCTCTTCGACTATGGTGGACAGGGAAGAGTTATTAAAGTTTTAGGCAAAATATGTAAATAAAGATTGTTTTTTCATTTGTTGCTAAAGTTGGCATTTTAAAATAGTTACCATCTGTAGTGTTCAAATACCTTTTGCATTTTTAAGTAAAATATAAAGGTGTTTCAAAGTTGTAGTTTATTTTTTCTTTTGAAATGAATCATAAACATAATAATTTACACATTTGAACTTTTTATATCCACAAATCTATAAGAACTTGCGCCAATCAACATTGAAAAATTTGTTATGCAAATTCTTTTTCTATTAAAATTGACCCTGGGCTTCATTATTAATCCATTTTATAAGTCACAAAATTGTTCCTCATTTCCACAAAATGTTCATTGCTGACATTGGGGTTGAGAAGATGGTAATCACTTATTTTTATAGCATACTTTTCAAAGATGATATGAATGAAATATATTATAAGGAAATTTAGAGATAAAATTGAAATGTTATAAATAAGCATGGATTTATGTTTTACTAATAGAGAAAATGTTAAAAGCAAAACATGCCTACATGTTCTAACACGAGTCAAGATTAACTAAAATTGACTGAAAACTCAATTGCTAATGTTTAATTTTAATAGGGTTGTCCTCCCTGAATGCAATGCATGATGGGGCATAATACTACGCTTTTTCTGAGATTGGTCAAGGTTCTTGAGATAAATTTCTCTAGATTCTTCAGACCTTTTATTACTGGTGAGAAATCATGTTTAAAAATATCCCTTGTCAGATTATTCCCAACATTCCTACAGGCATGTTTATTTACTTAATCCTCTTGCTCCCAGCATAATAGCTTGTTTTAAAAAAGACTGAAATTATCTAACAAGTGCAAGATCTCCCTACATCTCAAAACTAACCTTACATTTTCTAGAATGACAATATTATGCAGTCGTTGGCCTTTTCTTTAACATTAGAAGCTTCATACATTTCATGATCATAAAACCAGCTCTGGCATTTCTGCCATGATAACCAAGAAGTCTCCAACTGCCTTTAAGATTGGTCATTTAAAGTTAATGGTTATGTTGTACGTTTGATACCTGTAAGGCTACTTAACAATAACTACTCAGTAGATTGAGGTATGCTGCTATTGATGCTGTATGGCATACTTATATATGCAGCATGTATTATAGTCCAACACAAATCACAGATTTTGATTCACCTCTTAGAGAAGGCTTATTTCACTTTGGGTAGACACCTCTTTGGTTGCAAATGAGAGAAACTTGCCAACATTTCCTTTTTTGCCTTTACTAGATTGGAAGTATTACCTTGCATTTGATGGTTTTAGCTAATGAATTCAAAGGACTATTACAAAATTTTAAAATGATGAATAAACGTTTCATACCTAATAACTGCACTGTATGTTATATTTACCGAAATAAAACAATTTGACTTAATTTTAGCTAGACATTGGTGAGAGTACAACTTTGTCTACCAAAAACTACATGGAATTAAGTTAAATTACTGCTGTAGTATACATTAAATATTGTAGTGGTGGTTTTCCTCATCCCAATATACTTCCCTCTGGTATTTAGCAGTGGCTAAATTTGATAGAAGCCCAGTGAATTGATTGACAACTGGCATGAGAGCTGAATTAAGCTCACTTCTACTTTCATGTTGGTCATGTAATAGATGATTGTGACTGGACTATCCCGTGTTGCATTTAACAGTTGTGTGAAGAGTAGGCCGAATCGCAATGAAGAGAGAAGTGATAGGAATAGCAGTCGTATTAAGCTCTGGATAATTGTTTTTTAAGTGATTTCTATCACATTGAAAATTCATTGTACACTCATGTCCAAAAGTTAAGTATAATTCTAAAAATGCGAAAAAAATCGAAGTAAATATAGATACAATGATTCAAAATCACTTGTGGAGAATCGTGGGACGAAGGGTAAAACATTGCATATGCAAAACAGTTCAGTCAACATGCGCAAAGTACCGGCGCACGTCGGAACGAGTATAACGACCTCGACATGGCCAGTTTAGACAAATTTCGCAATTGCTGTGGTACGGAGCGTTGTTAACAATCAATAAGGACGAAAGATGCCAACTGGATATGTTTGAAGGGACGAATTATTGCAATCCGGTCGATTCCAAACCGAAGCGTCTCGAATTCTGAATGTGCCTCCAGACTGGCAGAGGTTTCAAACCACTGGAGATGTTACCCGACGACTAGTACCAGGTTGGTCAAGGGTAACAACCGTTCGGCAAGACCGATAATTGTTCGACGTCAGAGGAACCGTTCTGCCAGACAACTGGGTTCAGCCCTGACAGCCGCCACAGGAGTCATAGTTTCGAGACAAACTGTTTACTGGAGACTCAGACACGTTGGTCTCTATACCAGACGACCAGCAGTTTGCTTTCCCCTAACGTCTGAACAGAAACGCGCGCTTTTACAATGGAGTTTGGAACATCGGCAGTGGAATCGACACAACAGTGACTCCACTGCCCCATCTTTTACGCGGGGTCTGTTACCGGTCAAAGATACAGAGACGAAGTCCTTGAGCCTACCGTTCGCCTGTTTCAAGGTGCTGTTTGTCCTGGTTTCATATTCATGCATGATAACGCGCCTCCTCAACGTGCAGCCGGTCTAGGAAGTACGGTGAAGACTTTGAAGGAAGGCGTCGTGGTCGACGTCTTCCTTCAAAGTGAAGGTATCCATCGCATACAGTGGCTTGCCAACTTTACTGATCTGAATCTTATAGAGCATGTGTGGGATATTACAGCCCTCCGCCACTCACCAAGCTCCGCTACTGAATTGAAAACTGCTCCGTGAGGCATGGAACTCAGCATACAACTCATCCATGCCCTCATCGAAAGTATAGGAAATCGTTGTGCAGCAGTGTGGATACCAGAGGTTCCCAAACACCGTATTAAACTTCAGCATCACATTGTTTTAATCATTCTGCTTCACTACACTCGTATTATGAACCTTTTTCTTTGCATAATAGAAGTCATTATCCTTGTTTTGCAGTGTTTTCTTCTATAAACCTATTACACCCGCATACCTCTTTCCTTCCATTTCGATGTCGATTTTCTGAAATATTTACACAAACAACAATTATCAATCATTAAAAAATATCCATCGAGGTGCGCGCCGATTGTTACGAGCGTATTTATCTCTTATTCGTCAATGGTGACATCAGGCTTGTTTTTGAAAATGAGTTTATCCATGACATCCGCCAGTCGCCAATTTAACAAGGTGTGTGAAAGATGCAACTTGCCTTCAAAAAGTAGTAATGGTAGAGATATGTTATATTATTACATTGTTTCGTGATTGATCCTGGACCGTCGCTAATAGCTCGTTGGTCCCAGTGCGAAATCCAACTACCTACCATCCGAATATTCCATTGTAACTTAAGTTTTGTAAGGTGGCTAAGTTTACCACACATCAATGGCTGTTATCTACAGGGCTGTCAGAATCGACCGCACAATAATCATACGTGTTTCCTTGTCGGAAGAATAGCCCGTTGTGTTGCTCCAGTGCGACGTTAATTAAAATACCTACCAACCTTGTCTAAAGTGGCTGAGTGGATTTGCTCACTGACCTAGCAACCTGCCATTTGTAGTTGGGGCAGGTTCAATTCCTCTTACTTACCTTGAGTGTATTCCTCTCTTCAGTGTCAGTAAAACTTTCCATGTGTGTATATGTATGACTTGAGTTTGTTTGATTCTTGCTCGATAAAAATCCAACCATCGTGCCGCGGTAGCCCTGTTGGAAGAGCAACGGATTAGCAACCATAGGGTTGCGAGTTCGAATCCAACCTAAGACCGTCGTGTACAAAGGGGCTGGTGCAAGTTAAATCTGACGTGGCCTCAAATGTCCTCATGTTGGCGTGGAAGTTTGGAGAGTGGGGTGCCAGCTCAAGTGTGACCTCGTCATCTGACCGAGGTTCAAAATTATGTGGCGTTGTCTTCGGTCTTTTCCCTTGGGGATTGATCCCGGACCGTCGCCAATAGCCCGTTATGTTGCTCTCGTGCGACGTTAATTAATTTCTTACCTACCTACCTTTTGGATCTCTCAGGATTGTAGGTAGATAGGTATTTTAATTAACGTCACACTGGAGCAACACAGCGGGCTATTGGCGACGGTCCGGGATCAATCCCCCAAGGGAAAGACCGAGGACAACGCCACGTAATTTTGAATCACGGTCAGTGACGAGGCGACGGTCCGGGATCAAACCCGAAAGGAAAGATCCGAGAGTAACTGCTGATACATTTGGGGAGACCACGGTAATTTAAAAACTGATTTTCAATAAAATCGGTGATATGTCAACCTGAACTGATTTGCTTATTTTGAATGGTAGGGAGTTAATTCATTTACATCACACTGGAGAGACACGGCGGGCTATTGGCGACTGTCCGGGATCAATCCCAAAGGGTAAGGTCCAAGGTAGATATTTTAATTAACATCACACTTGAGCAACACAACGGGTTATTGGTGACGGTCCGGGATCAATCTCGGATCTTTCCCTTTGGGATTGATCCCGGACCGTCACCAATAGCCCATTGTGTTGCTCCAGTGTGACGTTAATTGAAATTCCCCCCCCCCCGGGATCAATCCCAAAGGGAAAGACCACCACGTAATTTTGAACCACGGTCAGATGACGAAGTCACACCTGAGCTGACACCTCACTCTACAAACTTCCAAGGCCACGACAGATTTAACGTGCACCAGTCCCCTTTGTACACGATGGTCTTTGGTTAGATTCAAACCCGTAACCCTCCGGTTGCTAGTCCGTTACTCTTCCAACCGGGTTACCGCTGCCCCTCACGTTGGAGGGAGACAGGTCTCATTCATAGAAACATTGGAGCTCAGTGTTCAGGCTTCTAGGACTTAGCGCCCCTTCATAATACTATAATATTAACTCATATTTATGGGAAACGAGCCCCAACCATAAAAATATTGCAGCTCTAGGGATAATGGTAATAGTAATTAATTAGCGTCGCACTGAGCAACGAGCTATGGGTGAAGGTCCGGGATCAATCCCCAAGGGGAAAATTCGAGGATACCATGTAATTTTGAATCACGGTCAGATGTGGTCAACACCTGATTTGGCATTCCGCTCCCCATGGAGCTCTGCTGCCGTCGTGGCTCACTGGGTATGCCCACTGCGCTAGCTACTTGCGAGTTGTAGGTGGCGCAGGTTCGACTCCTGTCAAGTGTATTCCTCCCTTGGTGTATTTCTCTTCTGTCAGTAAAACTTTCATTTGTGTGTCTGTCTATTACTTGATGTATATCTTGTGCCTAGCGCAGATAGCGAAATATGGCCCTTGCGCCATAAAAAAACCCAAAACCAAACAATTCCATGGAGCTCTAGGGGATAGTATCCCTAAGCATGGCGTTCTGTGTGCTTTGCTGAAACTTATTTGGTTATTCATTAGTAATATTATAATTTTTATCCTTCCTGTTAGACGGCTGGACTCCTCCATAAAATCATTGGAGGGTAGATGAGTCGGACCATTAGGAGTTGCCCCTGCTCAATGCTTAACTTCCAAAGGCATACGATTTCTTCTTTTATTTTACACATTGGAATATTATAAAAATGGTAGCACAATTTTTCATTAATATCATGAATTGGTTTAGAACATTTCAAACTTAAAAAATAGACTGCATATTAGAGTGAACCGAAAAATCGAAATTCGCCGGAACAAATTCTAATATCGAAAGAAGTTTGACCGAACATATCAGAGCACATGCATTTCGTTTTTCAAATTTAAATAACGACTTAATGAAAGGACCGGCGTGACGGTTAAATTTCTCGAATTCTGAAGTTTTGACTTTTCTGCAGACCACCTGTGTACATGAACATTGTTAGCGATCTAAAATTTTAATTTCCACTCGTAGAAAGTCCTATTTGTATCATAGCCCGTTGTGCTGCTCCAGTGTGACGTTAATTAAAAATACCAATACCTATTTATATCAAACATAAAAAGCAAATCAGCCCAATTTTCATATAAATGGCCGCATACCGAGTGCCTTAAGACATCCTAGCAATACTAATACGCGATATGCAATTTCTACCCAATCTTCTACCAGGTTCGTACTGTTTATTATGCAATATACAGTTTTGTCTTGTTCTGGTGCTTTTTTAAATAGCCCGTTGCGTTGCTCCAGTGTGACGTTAATTAAAATACCTACCTACCTGGTGCTTTTTTAAACCCAGGACTCACCTCGGAGGGTTGACATTGAGTTACACTCATTCCCTCAATAAGTGTAACATATGTAACTTAGGAGAGGTTTATGTAGTTTAATTTTGGGGGAATCAATTTTGGGCATTACTTCTCGTGAACAATATCTTATTTACCGATCCCGGATAAGTTCTTTACAGCAGTCTTAATACAATTTTCCCACACATTAGTGTGACAGGGAAGTCTGGAAATGGACTATTAAAGGTAGTCACTGTTTGCGAAAGATAATTGTCACATAGCAGAAAGCAGGATCAGGGAATACGATTTTCTTCTAATCAATAAGCTCATAATGGTTCGCGAAAACTTAGAATCTATAATTCAGGGCCTTGAAAACTAAAATCGCACTCGATTTCTCTTACCTGGAAGATTCGGTTCAATCCACATCTATCTGGATTTCGCTTGATGACAGTATTATCTCAATTTTTTTTCAGAACTCTCGTCAGTCATTGATGGGTATGTTCGCTGAGTTTTCATAAAATGAGTTCATACAGATCAGAGTCGACAATAGTAGTAAACAAAGCCGAGAGCAACTTAAAACCATCAACCCACTAGTATTCTGAACTATACTTATAAGTTGGTTAAGACTTAACCAAGATATGACGTGGTCACACATGAGTTCATTGTCTTGATATTATATTTATTAAGCATGTGCAAAATGTAACCATGATATAGAATGTGATGAAATATTAATTAAGAATTGGATACGGAAAGTAAAAAAGTCTTGAACCGTATTTGTAGTTTTGTATTGTCCTTAGGTTTTTTAAATAAATATCTAATTTTTCTAACAAGCGTTCATCCTCCATGTATGCAACAGAAAAGCTTCTCTACAACTATTTAATGTAATCGTACTGATATTCTGATTATCCAAAAAGTAAATAGAGTGAGTTCATCTTCAAGTGAATTAGGTAGTTGTATTAGCTTCGCATTGATGCAACACAGCGGGCTATTGGCGACGGTCCGGGTTCAATCCCGAAGGGAAAAATCCGTGGACAAAACCTCGTAATTTTGATCCACGGTGTTGACCTCGAGCTCAGGTATTGACCTCGTCATCTGACCGTGGTTCAAAATGACGAGGTGTTGTCCTCGTATCTTCCCCTTCGGGGCTGATCCCAGATCATTGCCAATAGCCTTTGTGTTGCTCCAGTGCGACGTTAATTAACTACCAAGGAAGTTAATTAACACCAAGCGGAAAATTTAGTAGATTTTGTTAACGAGTTTTGTGTGCCAGTTATTTTGTGAAGCACTGCCAGTTTGCTTAAAACCAAAACTCACTTCAAATCCTTCAAACTTGCTAGCAAAAATGACGTACTGACATTTCTATTATGGTGCGAGAGGTTTCTTTGACCGGCTAGATGTAAAGCTGGAGGGGAAAAAAATCGAAAGCACCTTTTTATATTCTCTTATAGTACATTCGAGAACAACCGTGATTCCTTCAATAAGACATTTAAATTTGGAAAACGAAATACACACATGTGTTCTTTGGTAGTAGGTCAAACTTTTTCACTATTAGAATTTGCTACTGTTAATTTCGATCTTTTTGGCCCACCCTGATGCGGCTTACAGTACAAAAACTTTTCACACTTCCGGGCCCACCCCTTAGTTCTCGTGTCCAGGTACTATTGTATAAGCGACCACCCCTATGTGAGAACTCTCACGTGATTATTCTTGAAAAATTCTATAAAAATCGATTGCCATTTGAGGTATGTAACCGTTTGACTGATGCCCTCCGGAGCACATCTTTATGTGTGTACAGGCTTCACAGGCCCGAGGTATTCTAGTGATCTTTTCTTTTCCCATGGGGCTTATTATTTTTTAATAAACTCATGTGTCGCGGTCCCGGGATACCCAAGCTATCTTTTCTGCTTTCATCCTATTATTCTATTTCTCAATCACTTTTTCCCTTGACATTTTTTACTTGAAGTTATCTCTTGTGTTGCCGCAGTTTGACAAAATATGGCACTTGCACCATAAAACCCCAAAATCAAACCAACCGTTTGACTGATAATAAATTTATAAAATAAGTAGGTTATCGTTAAACTCCACTAAACAAAAAATTTGAACTTTAGACGTTAAATTTTTAATGGTCTAATCTCTAATTCAACGTAGTTAACATTATATAAAATTTGTAAAAATAGTTTTTGAAAAATTCGCCTGACTGGGCCCATTCTGAAATTTCGGATGTGTACTTTTTCTAAAACATGTAAACATGAGATGAGTGTTCGAGCGTTTCTGTCCTTCCTTCACTGATATATCATCCTATTTCAAATAACAATCAAATTCTTACCCCGAGGCTTGATTGCAGCGTAGATGGAAACCCACTGATTAAAAATTACTTTGTTACGTTCTATTGATTCTAACTCCCAATAAGTGTTTTACAAATTTAATCAAGCAATTACTTTTGATAACAAGTGATGCACCGAGAACACCAAGTAATTATTTCACTTCATGCAGGATTACATAACTCCCTGTCCCGAATCGACGGATTAAGTAAATGAGTCATTTATCAGATCGCAATAATTAAAGATAAATACAGAATGTGGAGAGAACATGCGTCTGTTCTTTTGTGGCTCCTACATCGTGAATCTGCTTTCCAAAGTATCTCTTTGAGGATGGGAAGTGGATTCCAAGTTTGGCAAGTACTTAAAGGGCACATTACTCACTGACTCTGGATGTCTGAATTGGGGATTTCAGTAAGGTTTCGTTACACATACACAACGGTGTAGCTATAGAGGGTCTGTTAACCGAGCCTCCGTTAGCCCTTTGAGTTTTACACGCACTTATCCGTTCTGTAACTTGGGGCCATCGTGGCTCAGTGGGTATGCCCACTGCGCTAGCAACCTTTGAGTTGTAGGCGGCGCACGTCCTGTCACGTCCGTTCGATTCCTGTCAGGTGCATTCCTCCCTGGGTGTATTTCTGTCTTCTATGTCAGTAAAAACTTTCATTGTGTGTTTATGCTTATTACTTTATATTGTATATCTTATGTGGAGCAGCATGGCTAAATATGGACTTGCGCCACAAAACCCCAAATCAACCAACCGTTCTCTAACTTGCAGTTTTCCTTGTCTGACCAGTTTTGATCTCCCTGACCAATAGAATATTTCCAAAGATTCTTTCAACCAATATAGTTATTTAATCATTGTGTTGTTGGGGGAAGTATACTGCATTCATAAAGCTCAGAAGATTAAGTCGTGAGGGTTTCTAATTTTTACAAATATTTCTACAAATTGAATACTATAAATTTTGAAATACTTTTTCCGTTTCTTCAAGTAAAATTATTGTTATTTTATTCTTAAAATAAGTATAATAATAAAAGCAAGTACAATGATAATATTAGTTCATAATTAAAATTCATGACAATATTCTTTATGAAAACAATAATTAATATGGACATTGCATTTACGGAGTTCCTGAACTATCAGAAAATATTCACATATCCACGAATTGTATCAAAATTCTCCAACAGTGACAGGGCCGAAGTAGCCTGGTTGGGAAAGTAGCGGATTAGCAACAAAGGGTTGCGAATTCGAAACTCGATCCAACCAAAAACTGTTGTATATATGGTGTTGGTCGTGGCCTTAAATGTCCTCACGTTGGCATGGTGTGGAAGTTTGGATCTCAAGTGTTGACCTGGCCATCTAACCGTGGTCCAAAATTATGAGGTGTTGTCCTCGGATCTTACTCTTCGGATTGATCCCGGACCATCGCCAATAGCCCGTTGTGTTGCTCCAATGCGGCTTTAATTCAACTGCCAACCTCTCCAACAGTGACACGAACCGAGTGACCAGTTGGAAGAGCAACATATTAGCAACCGGAGGGTTGTGAGTTCGAAACTCAGTCCAGTCAAAGACCGTCGTGTACAAAGGGGGCTGGTGCACGTTAAATCTGTCGTAACCTCAAATATCCTCACGTTGGCGTGGTGTGGAAGTTTGGATAGTGGGGCGCCAGTTCAGATGTTGTTCTCGTCATCTGATTATGATTCAAAATTACGAGGCATTGTCCTTGGATCTTTCCCTTCGGGATTGATCCCGGACCATTGCCAATAGCCCGGGGTGTTGCTCCAGTGCGACGTTAATAAACTTCCTACCAACAGTGACACAAAAGTAAAAAGTGAATTTCCTAAAATAGGGGGCTTGAATAATTCTGCAAGTTGGTAGAAAAAGAGCCAACGACAAAATTCACTGATTTTGAGTTATGTCCACAAATCACTTGAAGGTAATATCTTATAATAGAAAAAAGTGCCACCGTTCCTCCTGTCAATTCATTTTTAAGGAAGCAAAATATTGGAAAGCATTTTTGTACATTTCTGCATGAAAAATAAACACGAACTGTTACCCAAAACTTGCAAAATGGAGATTGGCCCTTTCTCTTTCATGTGGATATTTATATATATATTTAATGCTATTTAATAAAATTTAATTTGTAAACTTGCGGAATAGACATTATATAGTCATTTGTATACTTAAATCAACCGCGATCTGCCACATAAAGTTCGCTTTCTTGCCATTTCAAGAATTCCATTTTTAACTTAGGTTTCTTCCGAAATGAAATTCTCGCTATACTACTGTAAGGGTGGCTACTCTCTCAACTGTTCGCTGAATAACCCTTTTTCTTCAAAATAGCTTTCACTGTTTTCCTGGGAAAAAATTCTTATCTTTTTTGGCAGTTTCTTGACGCCTTTTCGTCATATTTTGGCGTTGACGAAACCCGAGTCATAAACGATGACGTGGCGCGGGAGGAGATATTTCGGTGCGTCCGTATGTTCCCTGGCTGTCCTCGCAAGTTTAATGAAGGGAGGTTAATGTCTCAAACAATAGCTCATAAAATAAACACATATGGTTTCGAGATGTGTAGTGGAGGAATCAGCCAACTAGTTCTCAAAGGGAATACAGAATGCTTCTTATACACTCGAAGATGATAGGAGCATGACCAAGCCAAATCGTCATGCAGACTACAAATAAAACAAAACGTTTAAAAAATATAAATAATAAAATTATATAAAAGGCTTTTTGTACACTTATCTTGCACAAATTTATCAAGTGAGACTAGTGAAACCAGTATTTAAACTCGCGCTTCTTATGACTTATTTCTATCCTGATGAGGGTGGACGTCTTGCTTTATTGAAATGGCCATTGGCGATTTTTTATAATGTTTCAATCTCTATTAATCGTTGTTTTGAAATTTTTTCATTTTTTACTGTCAATTACATCTGGTTATTTATCAGTGATATGTTCGCTTTTTTTTGCGAGCACTAACTTTTAGGTTTTCAATAAAGCGTCTTTCGTTTCTGTAATTTCCTTCTGAATTCATTTTGAAAGAAAAAATCACCAAATCCATAAATATTTAGAACTAAAGTTTGTAGAAGAAAACGAAACACTTTCCGACCACTGAATTTTTTTCTCGTTTCTAAAACAGAACTTTTTCAGTAACTTGCTTCTTCAGCAAATGCTTCCAAATGTGCCTATTCCTTCCAAAAATTTGGCCAAATATGACCCTTGCACTATAAAACCCAACTAACCAGCCTTACAAAAATTCTTGCTTTCCCACTAGGAATTGTACACATTTAATAGAAACGCAGAGTAAAACGAATAACGCATTTAAAAAAACTTGTTTTGATTTGCGTATTTCAGGTCTTATGTTTTAATATCTGTCGAGGTATGTGATTTGGTAATGTTTCTTATTGCTATTTTATTTTGTCGTGTCTTTAAATGGAATTAGGGGCCGAATGCTGCCCTCATACCTAGGGTGGATCAGCCATTATGATGGCGAATAGCTGATTTCTTGAAGGTTTTTAACTACTAGTTTATAACAATCAAACACTTATTTCTTATCTATATTTAAAAGAATTTAACATAGAAAAAATACAATTTGCTCAAGTTGCTAAAATTTTAAACGAGTATCTAGTTCAGGAAATAGATATCTTGCCTTTTATGAATAAATTTTTTTATACGTATAAATGAGTAAAAAAAAAAAAGGTACGAAAATAAAACACATGAACTGTCAAACCAGGTTACTCCAGCTTCTTTAGTACACATTTTTAATTAGATCAACCTATCTTTATTTAGTATCTTCCTCTATTAACGATTATCTATAACTTTTGTTTAGCTGGGGACAGGCATTTTGATTAATCAAATTTTCCTGTGTGTTTTCCATCATAAATTATCTGAAACTTTCTACTATAAATATTAAAAAGAAAACCATTTATTTTTCATTTCGTTTCTTAAATGCAGATCTCGCTAACTGCGAAATGAGTGTTCAATATGATTGTTTCTTATGATCTATTTTAATTGATAAATATTTCTGGCAAAGCCATGTCAAAGGTAGGCAGGCAGTTGAATTAACATCGCACTAGAGCAACACAACGGGCTATTGGTGACGTCCGGGATCAATCCCGAAGGGAAAGATCCCAGAACAACACCAAGTAATTTTGAACCACGGTCAGAGAACGAGATCAACACCCTAGCTGGCACCCCACTCTCCAAACTTCCACACCACACCAACGTGAGGATATTTGAGGCTACGACAGATTTAACATGCACAGCCCCCTTTGTACACGACGGTCTTTGGTTGAATTCGAACTCGCAACCCTCCGGTTCAAATCCGTTACTCTTCCAACCGAGATACCGCGATCTTCATAAAGTACAGGTTTTTCGAAGAACTAAAATTTCTGAGATTTCTTTTCATAGGCGCCAATTGCATAACCCTCCTGGAATATAAGGAAACTGGAGCAGCAGCTGTAGAATGCTTGGCAAAATTTCACAATGGATAGAATAAGGTCTCCATTTTACTCCGTATCACGTCATATATCACCGCCAGAGGGGGCGTTAGAACTTAACTAATGTGATCTTTTTCTGATGTAATTCTACCATAGTAAAATGACTACTTTTTGAATCGTGATCATTTCTTTATCTCTTCATGAACACCATACATACTAAGTTTCAAGTTTCATTCCGATCATAGTGCCCCGGTAGCCCGGTGGAAAGAGTACTGGTTAGCAATCGGAGGGTTGCGAGTTCGAAACTCGATCCAACCAAAGACATGCACGGGGCAGGTGCACGTTAAATCTGTCGTTAGCTCAAATGTACGTCAAATGTCACGTTGGCGTGATGTGAAAGTTTAGGGAATGGAGTGGCAGCTCAGGGGTTGACCTCGTCATATGACCGTGGTCCAAAATTACGTGATGTTGTCCTCGGATCTTTCCCTTGATTGATCCCTAACAGTCGCCAATAGCCCGTTGTATTGTTCCAGTGCGACGTTAATTCAACTACCTACCAATCGAACACTGGTTTTGGGTGTTTTGATTTTTTTGGCCAAGTTGTTTTTTCCAAATTCTTCAATGTTAAATTAAAGTGGAAATAGATGAATATATGCAATTCATTAAAACTTCTTTCTACTGAATTTCTGTTTTTATTTAAATACATGAATAACAGACACAACGGTTGGTAAGTAGTTAATTAACGTCACACTGGAACAAAACAACGGGCTATTGGCGACGGTGGCAAATGATCTAAACATACTGCAACTGCTGCTCCAGATCCCGTTGCGGGTGTGGTAAGTAGATGGTTTAACATACCTAAAACATGCTGAATTCGATACAGATCTGGGAGCTCCATCTCAAAGGAAGGATTTCAACCTCACGGACACTCCTCGTATAGGCGAGCCGGTTGTTAGCCCCTAGATAGCTCCTTGAACATGTGATATAAAAGGTAGGTGGGAAGTTGAATTAACGTCGCACTGGAGTAACACAACGGGTTATTGGCGACGGTCAGGGATCAATCCCGAAGGGAAAGTTCCGAGGACACCTAGTAATTTTTAACCATGCTCAAGATGACGAGGTCAACACTTGAGCTGGCACCCCACTCTCCAAATTCACGTAGCACGCCAACGTGAGGACATTTGAGTCCATGACAGATTTAACATGCACCAGCCCCCACGTACATGACGATCTTTGGTTGGATCTAATCTCAAACTAGCAACCCCCGGTTACTAATCCGCTATTCCTCCATCCGGGCTACCAACAGGAAAAGGAATAAGAAACATTGAAATACATACTTTAAAATTTGATTTTGTTATATATTGAAGTTGATATGTGAAACTTGAGAGGTTTTCTGACAGCCACTGCTGACTCGTGACTTGTGAGACCGTATAGCCACAAACCTATTTCAATTCCAAAAAAAATTAGGGTTCTATAAGCAAGCCCGTGCCAGATAAATGTCAACGGTATTTATGCTATGGAACATACATACTATTTAAATAGCTATATAAAGATAAATATATTATGATAAATTGTGCTATTTAATAATTGCAAACCAGATACACACCCAGAATTTTTTATTTGGCGGGATCAAGAAGGTGGTTATATGAGGGTGCCGATAAAAAAAAACGAATTTTATAATGGACTATCTGACGGAATTTTGTGATGGGATTTAATCAGCTGCGATAATCATTCTCTCATTTAATACTCTCAGCGAAAATAAGAGTAGACGGTGTTAGGGTATCGTTCGTTTCCCGTATACTTTTTTCCGTTATTACATTAAACTACTATAGAGCCAGCTGGCAATCATAACTTCATGTAGCCCCAGAAATTTTGCGTTAACTCCTCCCACTCATGCGCTCGTACTCCAAACTTCCTAGTATAGAGAAACGAAGCAAGCTTTTTATTTATTGATTTTGTCGTAGAAAATGTGTGTACCAATTTTTTAACATAATTTATTTCTGTAAACATATACATATAATCTAAAAATTAGATTATATATATATATATATATATATATATATATAAATTATTGGCAAAATCCCAGGGGGTGCATTTGTTCTGCCTACGCATTTTGGGGTGTCAGAGTTCACCAGGCTCTCCCCTTAAATGCCTTTGCTTAAATGGTCATCTTATTGAATTGGTATGTAATTGGTATTGTTTTCCTTCAAATTTGTAGAATTCTTTATGAAGTTTTGTGTGTTTTGGATTAGTATTTATCACTTATGAAGCCTTATGTTCGTAGAAGAAAAGAAGCAGCATTGTAAATTACGAAAACGTCAGACGTATCTAGTCGAGTGATAATTGTGATGTCTCTTACCAAATTTCATTAGACTAATCTATCTTTACAAAGTAAATTTATCTAACTTTATTTATGTAACTAATCTAACTTTACAAAATAAAAAGCATTTTAAAAATAAATCTTAACCTATTGAAAGTTCACGCACATAAAGAGTCAAAAAAAGTATTGGGGCACAACCAACTTTCGATAATTCCAAGAAAAAATATGATTTTTTTCTCAAAGTCAATTTTTTCGTTGCATAAAATATCTTAGTACTAAACAAGATCTACTATGAAAAACATTAAATAAAAATAATGATTAAAAAATAAGAAATTTTGTATGTCTTCCGTTCTCATAATAAAAATAAGGGTAAAAATAAATTAATTTTTAAATCAGTATGATAAAATTAATACCTTTTGGACCTAATTTGCATTAGTTGATTTCCCCCAATATATTTGATCTTTATTTTGAATGATTTAATTAATTATTGGTTCTATTTTCTTCATTCTGCAAGGTGTTATTCTCAAAGTTAATTTTCATAGAACATTTTAAATGTTTATATTCTGTATGGCAAATAATCCTAATATTTTATTCCAGCGCGATGTACGGGACTTCGGTACATGAATGTTAATGATTTGGATAGAGTCTAATAATGTATGCGCGCGCGCGTCGGATTGTTGTCTTGATAAAGTTTAAAATATCCATTTTTCATTCATACCTTTTAACACTTTTCTTTCAAAATATTTAAATACGTTAATTTCACCCTTTTAGTCATTCAAATGTCAATTCTAACACCAAGAAAACATTAACACAAGACCACCTACTACTATCACCGTGTTTTATTTTGGGAGTAAGAGTGTTCAGTTCATGTTCAGAATTGGGCTATCATCACTTAAAAGATATTAAATTTAGATTCATGTATAAATATAGTCTAGTTACAGAATTCACGAAGCTGATTAACCTAGACCCTTTTTAGAGAATTATTTTTTTCTGTGAAAATCCATTGATTCGGTTTATTTGTATTTGGCTTTTATCCAGATACTCGACCATGAAAGAAGTTGAATTTTCTTACAAATATAGCATTAAAGAACTTTTTAAACATCAGTTTGGGCTTCAAAGATTAATTTATCTTGTCTAGTTTTAAGGATATAAGGATATTCCTCATAAGAGATGCACCTAGCTTCACATTCACTGACGCACTTTTAACGTCCAGTTTATGGTTTGTTTTCAATTAAATTTGTCATCTAGTACTTGAAAATAATATTATGTATAGTGTAGACTTGCCTCATTCTACACTATCCTCAGAATTTCCGCCATTCCAGAGAAAAATAATTTTTCTAAGATCGAAAGAAGTCTTCCATTTTTTTTTCGGACCCATACTTCGAAAATTGACTTCTTGAAATCACCAATTTAGTATGTAAAGTATAGTTTAATAGATAGTTCTCAGAAATTCGTCTATTGTATTTTTCCCAATACTTTTTGACCACTACTTTCACTATAAATACAAAAAGTGTAAAATATTTACATTTGTTTATTATTTTAATTTCATTTTAATCTACACAGCCCATTTAGTACAGTTCTACGATACCGAATCAAATGAAAAAAACGTTTAGTTTTGGTGTAATAGTTGCTGATACCTCAATACTTTTTGGAGTCACTGTATATCTTCTACAACTTGCAGCCTTCAGTGCATGGCTACAACTAGTTTTAAGCTTCTTGACCATGGAACCTTTCCTGCGAATTTTTCAATCAATCGAAGTGGTTATTTAGTTGTGGGGTAAAGGCAATATTGTTATGCTCAGGGCACAACTCGGAAATTTTGTTATGCTCAAAGAGTTAAATTCAAGATCCATCACATTCAAAAATTTCTGCACGAGCCGTTTTAAAGATATGTGACACCAAATTTAAATCGTTAGAGAGAACTTCTGATAGTTGAGTATTCCTCTGCCTTTGATTCGACAAGATGGGTTGAAATTTTAGTCTGGGCATGGACATTCGTAATTGTTCGGAAATACACTTAAAATCGTAGGTTTCGGGAGAATCAGCCTTTATGTAGCCAACAATGACAAGAGCGACAAGCCAAATAGATCAGTTTTAGATTGTTTGTCATTAAGTGTAAATTACTTTAGTTAGTATTCTCGTATGCACGTTTCTAGAAAATCAGCTACAAGCAAACACTTATTTAACTTTGGCTCAAATGCAGATTGCCTGTTCAGATGGAAGGAACTGGCGAAAGTCCACTAGAGGAGGCATGCTTTCTAGTGGAAAATTTTTGGAGACAAAAATCGATCGGTTCATTTTATTTATCTCCCCAGAAACTTGAGTTGACTGCTTTCAAGGGTTCTTTTCTTTATGTTTTCACTTAATGGTTTCACTCAAGATTACATCACTTCTACTGTGGTGCTGAAACCACGCGCCTGCGCACAAGTACAAAGTCACTTTTAAGATGTACTTACTGGTAGTAGTCTCGTGGGAGGCAAAGTTATTCCTCGCCTGCAACCTGTTGAGTTTCCAATTTCGTGTAAAGGAAGAGAGAATATATTACATTTTCACTTGATTTTATCTTTAAATACGATTGAGATATTGCATTTTAGATAAATCAAATAAAACGAGACATGATCAATAATTAACCTCATATTCTCCAATGCAAGCGTATTTCAAATTTAAAAATTACTGTTAAAATGGACTAAAAACATGGTATAATCTCAAGTTGTCGACATGGAATCCAGTAATTTATTGTCATTTAAAAATTATTTTAAGATTTTCTAAAATTTTAAGAGAATTTGAAAAATAATAAATTAATGATGTAAAAAAGAAAGTTTCAAGTAAATCACATAATTAGTTAAAAAACTGGCAAACATTTCGTAAACATTTCGTTTTATGCATATTGAATATATTTTGTGCGAATAATTTCTGTAGTTTAATTATTTTAGAGTCAAATGCATAATGTCTTTTAATAATTAAAACTGAGTTGATTTTAACTGAACGTAAAAGAATGAATATTTAGAAAGAGCTTTTCAGAATACAAGAAAATGCTGCCGTCTGACCAGGTTTTCACTACTAGTTTAAAGTATTAATGAAAAGGATTTTCAATGCAAACAAACCTGACTTAAAATGGAGATTTTACTTCCTGTTACCCAAATGCTCTTGCATGATACTTAGCGGAGGATACCATAAAAGCGATCTCTTCCTCGTTTGGAATTTCGTCTAAGTGGCGTTGACCCATCAACTATCATACATCCATTCGGAATTCATTCATTGGAATTTTTATTGGCAGCGTGCTGAAATCAAATTCTAAAAACAAGTGACGTCTCGTTCAGAATATGTACAGGAAGCACACTCTGCAGTAAAAGCACTACCACCATCTACATTTAGCTGACAGAAAAAGATAGGAACAATGTATTTTTATCATAAATATTTTTAACAATGCGGTAAACAATTTCCGATTTATTCTAGTAAACAGCAGTTTATAATAATATATTTTTTTTACTGAACAACATTGTTTAAAGAAAACTTTTCTCCTGAAAGAATCGACTGCATTATAAGAACGTTTTTACTAAACAATAGATTTGTTTAAATGTTTCTCTCGAGAAAGTCAAAACTCTTCATTGACTTAAATCTCCCTTATACCAACATCCATTTAATATTCTCATCAACACTAATTTCATAATTTCTGTAAGAATAAGAGCACATAGTCTTCTTAATAATTCTTAATAATTGGTTGGATAATTGGAAACCTCTAGTGCAAAATATAAGCACTGTGATAATCTATCATGAAAAATGTTTTAAATCTCACCATTCAAATCAGATAAAAGTGTTCTCTAAAAGATTACTTTTAGAGAACAATACTTACGATTTCTTTTTCTTTCAGAGTCAAACTATTTTCTATCTCCAGAAATCAACTGTCTTACCTGCTGATGATTGTATCCTCATCAAACACCAACCTAGTTTCAAAGTGTATGTTAAATCAGAAAGCACACTCACAAAAGATGCGATGTAGGCTATCTTTACTCTGAAAAAATCAACAATAAGTAAGTAGTTAATGATACCGGAAGTTCATTTAAAAACTCTCCACCTTTTAACTGTCGCATTCATTCAAATAATTCTTGATGATTGCACTACTTATTAATATATTTTCACTATGTTTAATACTTAGAAAATTGTATTTAGATAATAACTTACGTAACTTATAAATATTTGGTGTAAAAATTATTACAAAGAATGATTTGAACATACCAGAAGAGTCACCTTTTATATTTACAGTAATCCCTTACTCTTTTAAAATTTAGTCGAGTCACTAAATATTAGGTACGGACCTACTAATTTATTTTCAAATATGTAATCAGGTCCAATTCTTTATTTGAAGTAAAAATAATACTTCTGACATGGCCCCCTGCGAAATGAAATCCTATTACTGAGTTTGGCGATATTTATATCAATATCAGAGATGGTTTCTTCGTCTCCGCTTACTATGGATCTCGTTTGTTTTGAGGAATAATGAATCTAGCCTAAATTTAGAGATGTTTTAGGCAACCACTTTTGAAAAAGGATAAGGTCTGGATAGGTTCAAATCTTGGTGGAAGCTTAATCCGAAGAGAAGAATATCATATGAACATAATAGATTCCAAAATTAGCTCTTCTTTTTAGAATTTTTGGAAAATCTAGCAAAGTAAAAATATTTCTGTAATGGAAGTTATTTATAGCAGTATATACACAAAAATCCAATTAGTCTGTTCCTTGAGACAAAGATCTCAATATGAGACGTTTTTTGTCAAGTTAAATGTACGCTGTGGTAGTGATTCCCACGTACGCCGAACGTATATGTACGTATTCCGAACGTGACGTTACTTGGTTTGTTTTCCGAATACAATTTCAGCACTTAGTCAATAAAACTTTCGAAGAATGAATTCTAAATAGATTTTTGGTAGTTAATTGGTCGGCACCAATTAGATTAAATGTTAAATGTTACCAAAATGGCGATAAACTGTATTTTAAGGTAACCCTGATATATACGTATCATGCGAGAGCATTTGAACAGAAGTAAAATTTTTACAGACCATCTGGTTTTTTTTTGTTTACAATGACAATCCCTCTCATATCCATCATTGATCCGATATCTACAATAAGTTAAAGTGAGAACCGGGCACCGGAGTGAAATTGATTAAAACAGTTGTACTCGGTACAATCAAGAATATTTTAAAAATCACTCACGATCGATAGTTGCTCTTTTTAATGCTAGTTATTCACAATCTTATAAAACATTTCATTTATAAGAAATGAATAGAAAAACCACATTTTTTTCTATCTTAATGAAAAGCGGATAGTCGCCTTTTTCTTAAAATTCCTGCTATTTTGGTCTGTTGCTTACTTGTGTTGCGAGATTTGTAAGCATAAGAACGTATGTGAAAGTTCTATTAAATTATTTGTTCATTAAATATTTATACCTGTTTTGAATTCTTCGTACACGGTTGGTTGCCATACCAGTACTGATATCCGGAGTTCCTTACATTTCATTATACATATGGAAATTTTTTTTCAAAATATAAGCAAAATCGCGTTTACAAGTCCCCCTATCTACTTTTTCAAAGTCATTACAAGTTTTTAAAGGATTGAAAAAATTGGGGGGGGGGCAAAAGAGACGAATGAAAGCCATGTGAACATAACATTTTTCAATAATATGGATGATCGTTTGATCGTAAGAATACAAGAAAAACAATATTTATTGTTTCAAAACTTGCTAATGAAGTTTTTAACTTCTTAAAAAGAAATTATTCCGAAAGCTATCAGAAAATATGGGTGGAATGGAAGAATCACTAGACGCAAACCCTACATCAGCATTTCAATAAGGGGAAACGTTTAATATCAGTAAAATTGAGTTAACGATTTTTCATTCAGTAACGTATTATTTACTAACGAGACAAAAATTTATAACTTGTCTGGAACTAAGAGAAAAGTTAGTCTGAAGGAAGATCAACTAAGAGCGAAATTCTTGTCTGAAATTCACTGTAAGACATGATGGAGGATCTGTAATTGTTTGGGTGTGTATAGTGCATTAGGTGTGAACAAACTATATTTTATAAAGTGAAATAAGAATCATCAAGAAGTGAATAAAACATGCGGGATTTTATGGCAAGGACTCGAATCTCCATTCGACTCCTTGCCACGCTATACTATGGTAAGTTATGCCAAACAGTCTGCTGCAGATCCCTTATATTACAGGGTAGGGATGCAATTGACAGCCTAGGATATCCCAGACATACGCAGGGGCCGTCGTGGCTCAGTGGGTATGCCCACTGCTCTAACATCGTCAAAGAAGTGAATGAAACATGTGGGATTTTGCGCATGGCTGCACTGTTTTCTAGTGATATATACCCTGTGCCAAAAACAACCTGCTAGTTGTAGACAGTGCAGATTCCATTACTCCCAGGGTATATTTCTCTGTCAGTAAAAACTTTCATTGTGTGTGTATGTGTGTACTTGATATTGCCTTGTGTCTGTCGCAGCACGGCCAAATATGGCCCTTGCGCCATAATCAACCGACCCCAACCTAGAGATGCTAAATGGGAGACAGATCTTTGGGTAAGGAAGGGTTTTAAAACCACGAAGACAGTCTTGGGAGAGGCGAGCTACGCGTGGCCGGGCGTTATCGTTATAGTAGGTAGTCTCTAGGACAATTGGCATGAAAGGTCAAACAACGGGTTGTAGGATCTACTGGTCGTGTCGCTGTGCTGCCAAACTACCTCAAGCCACAAATAGAAGGGGCCTGCTGTCGTAGGTGATGGTTCCCTATATCATCCCATTGGGAGTTACAGTGGTGTGCAACTCGACACGAAACTGAGTACGGTAGCGCTGGCTGAGTTTCCACCATACGCGATAGCGGTGGTTATCTACCCTAAGGTAGAAGCGGGATTCGTCACTAAACATGATACGTTGTCATTCCATGCCTGTCTGCCACTCCAGATGCAGGAGTTGTTCTGCAGCCATTTTCAGTTTACTGTTGAGTGGCATACCACTGTAACTCCTCGTGAAATGGTGTGAGGAGCCATCTCTTACGACAGCAGGTTCCTTGTATTAGTGGTATACAGCACAGCCATACGTCCAACAGATTCCACAACTTGTTATTTTACCTTTTATGTTGGGGTCGCGCCCAGTTGGAAGAATATCGGATTAGAAATCGGAGGGTTGCGAGTTCGAAACGCGGTCCATCCAAAGACCGTCGTGTACGTGAAGGCTGGCGCATGTTAAATCTGTCGTGGCCTCAAATGTCCACTTTATTGTGGAAGTTTGGAGTGTTGGTTCCAGCTCAGGTATTGATCTCGTCATCTGACGAGGTGTTGTCCTCAGATCTTTTCCCTTCTGGATTGATCCCGGACCATCGCCAATAGCTCATCGTGTTGTTCTAGTGCACTTCCTACCTTTTATGCCACATGTTCAAGGGGCTATCAACGGACTAACACCTCGTCTATTTTAAGTGTGTCTATGTGAGGTTGAAATCCTTCCTTTGCCATGGAGCTCCCAGATCTATCCCATTGAGCATATTTTAGATATGCTAGAACGTCAATTATAATAACCCCAAATATAAGGGATCTCGAGCAGCATCTCCAGAATGCTTGGTATAATTAGCCACAGGTTAGCGTAAATATTTTATTGCACTCCATGCCCCGCTGTATATTGACATGTGTTACCGCAGGTATCAGTAGAATTTTCCTTGTGTCTGTATGTCCATTATTTGATATTGCATGTATAATGTCAGGCGTAACGTGGCCAAATATGGCCCCTGTGCCATAAAAACGGATTAGATTCAATAAAATATTTTCCCATCTTTGACTTTATCTTATTAAATTTCTATTGTAATTCAGATTTCTGTTGACTTTTTGTAGATTTTGATTTTACTCTCTTCTAAAAGTCATACAGTGTATAAGATCACACGATTTAAAATCTAGAAAATAAGAATGCATTATTATTTCACAGCAATTAGCTACTGTGAGTTACAGTGCAGTTTTTCGAAATTAACTCTTCGTTGGTTTTCCAACACAATCCTGCCACCTGTTCCAATTATGGTAAATTACGATTCAAAAGCAATTATAGCGTTTAATCGAATAACTTGTAAGGGAGGGATTTTCAGTGCAAACAAGAAAAGATGGTCTGTGAAGAATTTACTTCTGCTGTCGAAATGCTTTTGCATGATGCGTATCGTAGTTACCTTAAAATATAGTTTATAGCCGTTTTACCAACGTTTAATCTTACTTGGTGTTGATCAACCAACTATCGTATTTCAACTAGAATTCATTCTATAGAATTTTTATTGGCTAAGTGCTAAAATCGTTCGAAAAACAAGCCAACTGACTTCAAATTTCCGAATATGTGTATCGGAAACATGTATCGCTGCAGAAACACTATGGCCACCTATATTTAGATTGAGAGAAAATGCCTCTTTTAATGGATCGTCACGATTGTCTGCAACGTAGTAGGTCCAGGATTCGAATCCCGGCTGGTCATCGCATAGATGTTGGTGTTGGTTGGATTCTTATGGCGAAAGAGCCATATTTCGCCAAGCTGCGCCAAACAATGCCAAGTAAATGAACTTAAGTACACAAGGAATGCTTTGCTGATGCTGAAGAGAGAAAGTACACCCCGGACGGAATCGAACCTATCAACCAATTCTACCAATCACTTTTATATTTTTTTATAAAACCGGAAAGTTGGCAACTTTATTGTATGGTCCTCTAAGAGTCTTTCTGCAAAGCAAAATGTAGATGGGCGCTTATGTGTTTATGGTAGAATGTACTTATACGAGGAAGCCCAGTTCGTAGAGTCACAGATTAGCAACAGGAGGGTTGCGAGTTCGAAACTCGATCCAACCAAAGACCGTCGTGTACAGGGAGGCTGGTGTTAGAGAGATCCCAGTATTGACCGACACAGCTATAGAAAAGTATCCAACCTTCGTCACAAAAATAAAACTTCTTAGCACATTTAGTTCATAATTTGTCCCCTACAAAATGAACCTTTTTCCGAGTCAACACATTTCTCCCAACCTCGATCCAACCAAAGACCGTCGTGTACGTAGAGGCTGGCTTCAAATGTACTTACGGTAACGTGATGTGGAAGTTTGGAGAAGGGATGCCAGCTGTTAGGGGTTGACTGCCGTGGTCCAAAATTCAATGTGTTGCCTTCGGATCTTTGTCTTCTGGATTTTTCACTGACCGTCGCCAATAGACCGTTATGTTGCACCAGTGTACCGTAAATTCAACTACCTGTACGCATTACGTATTGGGTGACCGGTAGCAAAATCTTTGTTTTCTCGTGGCTTGTTTTGGTGGACACTGAAAATCCATTTCATACCACAATCTGCAACACTTCCGTTCAAAGTTTTAGTGCAATTTGACCAATCGGGCTGGTCCATAAAGGAAGTATAAAAGTAGAGGGGCAATGGTAACCTTTTTATGTACCGAGGATCATGTGACCAAAACTAGTAGTAACGTGACCCTTAGACTTTAGTTTGACAGGTGGAAACAAACACTCATCATCTGAATAGTCTACGGAACGGGAGAAGACGCCCATCCATTGATTCATCCTCTGATTAGTTCGTGCAACATAGTACTTCACTTTGGCGATTTCACCATTTTTGTCACCACTCTATAGAAATGTGTATTCATCCACCTACCCTGTCATCCGATGTTATATCGCCAAACGAGGCGATAAAGTGCCAAATCGGCCAACGAAGTCCAATTTTTAGAGCAGTTACGTGACTACTAGTTGAAATGTGGCCACACTTTTTGAAGCTCCTATCCATAGCAATGCTCATTTTCTTATATTTCACGTCTCTGGACTGACCAATATGAGAGATTTTCAATGCATACAAATAGGGAGTGCGAAGATTTTTCTCCCACTACCAAATGCTCTCGCATGATACATATCGTGTGGGGTGGTACTTTTGAATGAAGCTTATCGCCGTTTAGCGTTTATTCTAATTGGCCTTGAACCAATCATCTATCATATATCGATATTGATTATTTGCAATTTTTATTAGAGACAGCGGAAAACGTATTAAAACAAATGACGTCACATGAACAAACCTGTGACATAAAAAGGAGATTTTATTTTCTGTTAACCAAATGCTCTTACATGATACATGGGGTGTACCATAAAAAAGTTGCTTTTCGCGTTTCATCTAAGTGGCATCGATTCATTAACTATCATACAACACTTCGGAATTCATTCAGAAGTAACATCACCTTCGGAATATATACAGGAAACATGTTCCGTTGTAGAAACACTACCACCATCTACATTTTGTACTACATCTGATAAGAGAATACGATCTGTTTTTATTGCGTTTACTAACTGCGATTCGGGGACAAGACTTTGGCACTGCAAATTTGGATCCTAGCACTAACACTTGTGTGACTTTTTTTTAGATCGTGCAGCACTTAGGCGCTGCTATGATGCCATTATATGTGCACATGAATTCCGTGTTCGTTCTATTTTGTTTCTCCACCGAAAATGACCATTGAACAAGACAAGCTGGAATCCGTCTATGTTGAACCTGGTTTCATGAAAAAATCATTATTAGAGATTGAATCCTGTGCCAACTGAACTAAGATTCACTCTGAAACAAAGGCATAAACACTGAGATCTTCTTCATGGCCAAAAATACAAAAATCAGGAAGCAATCTGAAGATCAAAATAATTTTATAGGAAACCAGGATTGCCAACAGCCCGTTGTGTTGCTCTATTGCGACGTACATTCAACATCTTACCAGGAAAACCAGGACGCAGTTAATCGCTAGTGGCTGTGAAGAAGGAATATTACCTGACTGTTATCCATCATCTACGAGAAATTATACGAAATAGACCACAACCCACACAGTGAGGACACAAAAACCCCACGCCACAATTCTTAAGTATAATCACAGCACTTCATCAGGGGTGGCCGTGAGTCTGGTTTGCTCACTTCGCTAGTAACTTGCAAGTTGTGGGTGGCGCAGGTTCCATTCCTCTCTGGGTATATTGCTCTCTTCTGTGTAACAAACTTTCCTTGTGTATGTACGTAAATTCAACAACCTTGCCTATCTCTAATACAAAATACACAATAAAACTTATTTTCGCTTCTTTTAAACATTAGGTTATAAAACTTAATTTAAAATTAATGAATCTTAAATATGCTATTGTGTACTTATCTTTTTTATTACTTTATGCTTGGCTCCATAGCCGATCCGGCTCTTGTGCCAAGTTTGAAGAGTCAGGTTCCAGTTTACGTGCAGACCTTATCATCTAACTGTGATTCAAAATTGTGAGGTGTTGTCCTCAGATCTTTCCATTCGGGATTGATCCTGGACCTCCGCCAATAGCCCGATGTGTTGCTCCAGTGTGACGTTAAACTACCTACTGGCTTTTGTGCCATAAACCTATATCCAAACCAAACTTATGTAAAATTCAAAACAATGAATTTCAGTTCATAGGATCAGTAAAAAATGTCACTGAATCTTGATGCTATTTTTAAATATAATTTGTTTTCTAAATTTGTTTACTCACTTTACGCGTCTGTGCGTGTTAAATAAAAACGTACTCATACAGGAAATATCAAAACGTCAATCCGATTAACATATTTTTAAAAAGGGGTAGGATGGATAGAATGAAAATATGACAGATGAGATTTCGTTCCCCATACTATAGTTCTCATCCTAGGGAGTTCTTAAACAAATGAATGATTAGTATCCCCGAATCAAAACTTTCTTTCTCAGTGTTCGAAGTGGAGAAGGGGATGATTTCATTGAGGTGCCGTACGGTAATTAGCCGTCCCAATCCACGTGATGTCGCGGAGGCATGTGTGCTCTTGGTCGGGGTTGGGTGGTGTAGGGCATCCCCAAGTGGGTGGGACTTTGTTTTCGGCGTGTGGGTCAAAAGGTCGCAGCGACCACGTCCCGCGGAGCAGGGGTGGACGTTCCGAGGCGCTGGTAGGGAACGGGTCGATCCGCATCCTCTGCACTGCTGCGTGCGCTGTGTGCGCGTGCGCCGCCCAGAGGAGCCGAGAGAAGCAGCTCTCTGTCGTCCGGCGAAGAGAAGAGAACTCACTCGTCGGGGGAAATAATCGGGAACGCGATCGCCATCTTGAGAGGCTTCCCATGGATCCGCGAGGCCAGGAGAGACGAGGGGGCCCCTGAGAGAGGGCCGCCACGACCGGGAGGGGCATGCGCCCTCCGCTCTTCGGGCACCGCCAGCTTCGACCCCCATCCAAGATGGCGGGCCATCTTCTCCAACCTAGAGCATGATCGCCTCTCGGCTCTGCACAAGACCCCAGGAGGCGGTCGCGCGGGTGGGGGGCCCCCCCGGCGGCCGCCGCTAGCCGGGGCCCCCGCCTGCTATGTGGTCGGGTGCCCCGATCCGGACTACGCTCCCCGCTCCCCTGCCCCTAGTTCCTATTCCAATGAACTATGAGATTTGAGCATGGGAGTCATCGCACCGAGTGTCTCGCTGCTCTGATCGTGCTGCTGCTCTGCTGCTCCGCCGACGCCCGCTCGCCGCCCTTCAGGACCTTCCGCCAGTGCCTTTACCTGGACGAGGACGTGGGGCCCTGGGACGCGTGCGGGACCCAAGGGCGGAACGTGCGCCTCCGCTTCTGCGACACCTACGAGCTGGCCGGCCTGTTCCGGAAGGGGGACACCTGCGACGCCAGGGCCCTGGACCACCTACGCGAACAGGACAATAAGGCGAGAGAGGCGGCCTGCCGCTTCCGACAATTGCTCGACAGGTACGACTGTGAAAACGCAAACTCCGTCTCCTGGACCTGCGACGACTGCGAAGTAAGTATCTCTCTTTCCTTTC
This sequence comes from Meta bourneti, assembly GCA_933210815.1. Classification (NCBI taxonomy): domain Eukaryota; kingdom Metazoa; phylum Arthropoda; class Arachnida; order Araneae; family Tetragnathidae; genus Meta; species Meta bourneti. The sequence continues at coordinate 46,861,781 of OW119929.1, read as the reverse complement.
ACTCTCTTTATCTCTCGAGAAACCATCCTCCCTCTCACTGTGGGATCGTACCCTGTAAATGTGTGCCTTTCGACCCACCAGCCGACAAATGCTTCGGAACTGTGTGAATGGCTTCCCATCCCTTGCTTTTCACCGGCTGAAAAACTCAATTTTGACAAGAACGTTAAGTAGCCTTCCTTGAACTTGTCTGTATCAACTATGTTGTTAACTACGCTTCACCTGACCACAACTCATTGAAGATCTCATTCAGATAAGCTTAAAGTGAGAGAATCTCGAACTTGGCATGAGATGTTATAATCACTGAACATTGCTCTGTGATGAAATTTTTCCACCAGTCCGATTTATTAGAGTTACAGTTCATAACGTTACTCCGTCTGTCAAACGTTGTATACATAGCTAGTACTTTCTGTTTATTTGATGTTTGGTTTTTATCTAAGAAATCAGTCCTAATGCTAATATGAGCAAATACTTTCTAGAATTCGCCCGATACCACTCACTGAACAGCATTTATATATTTAGATATAACCTTAAGCACGCTGGTGAAACTAATTTTTTTCCGAATTAGGTGTTTATATTTCCCAAATCAGAAGTAAATAGCTCTCTAATAATATCAATGCCTGTGTAATCAACATCCAAAACTGAATGAGCATTCCTGTCCCGACAGGTTCGCTTCCAGTCAAAGTGTAACTGAGAATTCAATGGGAGAGCCCAAAATCAAAAGGGGGCCCACCTCAGAAAAAATGAATTCTATAACGCGGGGGAACATTCCGTGCTGCTCGCTCACGTATCTAGGGTCGTTTGAAGGACGCGGCTCCCATCCCCCATCCTCCGCGCCCCTTCCCTCTCCATCTTCTTCCATCCCGTCCGCCCCCCGCCTCGGACTTTTTCAGCCCCTGCATCCGAAAGCGGGCGCCGCACACTGGGCAGGGGAATAAGTCGCCGTGAGCCGAATTAAAGAGGATTGGGTAAGGAGGATGTCTCCATAAAAAAACAAGAGCAAAAATATAGAGTGAAAGGAGGGGGATCAGATAGAGATTTCGATGGCAGCGCCCCTGCATGAGTGCGTGCGCATTCCATCTCTCTCCTCTGCGACATCCTTTTTCCTTTAAGTTGAAGAATAAATAAGAAAACAATTTACAGCCTCTCCATCCCAAAGTGCATGATTCGTGTATGAGATACTTTGGGTAATGAGCACGGTGGTTCTACTATAGTGTATCTGAATCTATGAATCAAACGTGTGTAGACTATAGTCACAGACTATAATTTCTACAACAATAACTATTATTCTTTAAAACCATTTTCATTAACAATCCAAAACACCCCTAATCGCCTTTATCTAACAAGTAGAGCATAATTTCGGAATCCGGTCGGTATAATCTATATTGTGATGCAACCGAATATATTTGCAAAATGAGGAATAATGAATTTCGATCATGGTAGTACAAAAGTAAGATGGAGACTGATGTGTGTAGTGTATCTGAATTTATGAACCAAACGTATCTGATTTGTCTCTCGATGTGATATAGTCGCAGAATATAATTTTTATATAAATAACTATTAACCCTTGTTGTTAATAGTTACAACAAGGGTTAATAATACCTTATTAGCTTAACTAACTCGTAAAACCCTTGTTGTTAATAGTTAACAAGGGTTAATAACACCTTATTAGCTTAACTAACTCGTAAAACCCTTGTTGTTAAGTCAAAACAACCCCTATTCGCCCTCATTTGACATGTAGAGCATAATTTCGAAATCCGGTCAGTATAATCTATATTGTGATACTACTGAATTTATTTGAAAATCAGGAATAATGAATGTTACGTTTCAATCATGGTAGACCAAAAGTAAAATAGACTTCTGTAGTGTATCCGAATCTATGAATCAAACGTGTCTGATTTGTCTAGGGGTGATATAGTCACAGTTCATAATTTCTATTGAAAAATTGTTCTTCTAATACCTCTTTTATTAACAGTTCAAACAACCCCTAATCGCCCTCAATTAACATGTAGAGCATAATTTCGGAATTCGGTCAGTATAATCTGTATTGTGATGCAGCCGAATATATTTGCAAAATGAGGAATAATGAATGTTACGTTTCGATCATGATAGTCCAAAAGTAAATGGAGACTTAACTACGTAATTCAACATATATAGATTTGTTAGTGAAGATCTATGTTAACCGACTGATGAAAGTTACAGTAATTAGGTCTTAAGAATCAGATGATAGTTTTCATTTTCTGAGCCTCTTGTCTCAAGAGATACCTCGAGAGATATGATTTATAAATTCACTGTTGGTGTGGCACTAAAAATTAACAATGAAGATTTCATAAATACCAGTCTCTAAAAATTACTGATTTTTAACTGTCGTTTAAATGAATTTTGGAGATTTTTCTGTATCATCTACCGCCTTTTGTTATTTCTTGTTTCGACAATCAAAAAATACTTTCTGTAAGAGAAGGGGTAGTACTTATATTTTGTTTCTTACCCTTAAGGTTTAATCGTTCAACAGCATACTTTTATAATTTTTGATGTTAAGAAATGGTGATATTCCAGATATAAACACACATCTTTTGAACATGAGCCACATGCAGAGTTCTTACAGTATATAAATCTTAAAGAGTTAATTTGATACCTCTGAGCAATTTTAAAGGGAGGACTTTCAAAACAAACTTTCGCAGTTACTTTACGATTATTATAAAGCTTTCAGACTGTTTTCTACCAAAAATCCTATACATAAAGTTGAGTCTAAAAATATTGAGTCATTCAGAAGTTATTACACAAAACATGGCAATTCTTTTTGATTAAGTAGCAAAAAATTTACAGGTCCAATGCCCATTAATTTTTCATGTATCGTGAAAATTTTAATTCATATAATACTTTGTAACCAAATTAACTCCATTTGATAAGTGTGTTACTCAATTGTGAAGCAAAAAATTGTACTAAAACACCTAATAAAATTGCCAAAAAGAGCATAAGTTTAGCAACGTTTTTAACAAGAATTTCAAAATTTGGTAGAATGATGAATTTTTCTCTCATTTGCACATGGATATATACAACTCATTTCAAGGATTACCCCAAAATCCTTCATCGCAGAAAAACGCATTTTTTGGTAACGATTTTGGTGATTTTGAGAGCTTACTATTCCCTTAACACTTTGTGATGTGTATACACCCAAGTGTAAACAACCATACACAAGTAATGTATTATACTCGATCACAAATTTAATGAGTAGAATAAGCACAGATTTTCCATGAATGACATCATGGGTTGAAAATATACCCAAATAGACTCTTAAATTACTTAAACTAATTTCAGGAGTTTTCAAACTTCTCACTAGATATATTCCAAACTAACTAACATTTTCAAAGTCAACAAGTATAAAATTAAAAATTTGAACTATAATTTGTTATTTAAAATATAATTAAACTTATCACTTGTTAATTTTAAAGTGTGCAAACAGAAAGAAGCACAAAAATACAGATGCACTTTTAAATTAGTATTAGTTTGTGCTTTTCGTAAATAAAATCATGTTAATAGTAATCATTATTTAGTATAAAATTAACAGCTGATATAGGAATGTGATTGTATTTCATCAAAATCAGTCTGTGATATGTATTACTTATAATATTAGTATAAATCATAGAATAACTTTATACACATTTGTTTTATATTTTTTATTATAAATTGTGTAAATATTTTAGCCATTCAAGAATTAACATTCGTAATACTTTTTATTATTTTGTAACACTATTAACAGTATTTTACTCTTAAGGTTTTAAAAGAAAAGGTAACTTTAGTTCTTCGATAATGTACATTATTAGATACTACATAATTGATACCAAAATATATGTTCATACAGATATTCAAAATTATTTCTAATTTCATTCAGTGTCTAGCATTAAAGCTTATGTTTAAACTGGATTTAAAATATTTATAAAAATATTCTATAAAAGTATATTTTGTGTAAATGGTCTAACTTTTCATTTAAGTATACTTATCTAAGGGAAATGCAAGTTCTTTTCCATTAATTAATTTTATTCCAAATATTTTCGTTCACAAAATCGTTGCTAAAAATATGAAACTTACTACTTAAATTCGTCTTAGCATCATAATAATATACCGCTGCTTTAAATACCTTAACAAATAAGAAAATCATAAGAAGTAAAACTGGATTATCTACAATCTTTTGACTATTAACATTATAATTTCCCAAAGCAATTTAAATTGAAGACTTCTTACAAAATAGCGTTATATCACAGTTAAACAAGTGTCTTTCAATCAGATAGTTTTTATTTATTTAGAAGTAAGCAAATGCTCTGCAATTCCACAAAATTACCTGTGTAAGATTGACCACCATGTGTAAAATGCGTGTCTTTTAAGATCTAATCAGAATGCCCTCCCCTGAATGACTCCTTAAACTACCATACTCATCAAGATGGGCCGAAAAAAATAGAATTTCGCCGAAAAAATTTGAAGAGTGAAAACATTTAATGAACATATCTGATGTTTTTTTTAAATAATATTTTAGTGAAAGATCGATGGTTGAAGTTCTCCAATTCTTTTGGCTTTGGACGTTTTGGCAGTCCCGCAAGACATCGTCTGAAATTTCTCCAGTCAAGGATTTTTCCACATGGGTAGTGTTAAACGATTCAAGACATTGGTTTTCGATCTTAGAAAACTGCATTTAAGGAAGTTAAATTTGTGTCAAACATTAAAACCAAACTTAAAAACCCAATTCCTGTATAAGTAGCCATATACCATGAGTTTGCCTTAGGGCGTCCTAACAGGACTAACACCCATATATATAAGTTTCGCCCGATTTTCTTTTATATATCCTCTATTCAGTGAGCAATGTACAAAGTAGGATAGCTGGAAAATCAGGGAATGGCTGGAAAGCATCTTCGATATAAAGTGGTCCTGATGGAAAATTTACATACCCAAGACATAATGAAAGCAACAACCAGAAAACTTGAATACCACTTGTGCCGACACTTACAATCGTTTCAATGGCTCTTACATATGCAAATTGCTTTTGAAGTCCCTGTTTATACATCATGATGATAGAATAAGGCCCTTATAAAAAAACTCAGACCCTATTGGAAAAACTTCCATAATTGTGCGTTCCGTTGTCAAATTTAAACGCATCGATACCGACCTTCCTAATAGTCGTTCAGAGTTGAAAAAAAATCAACATTACCTGTACTAGAATTGCCTAACCATAAAAATAGCTCTTAATGTGGCAAAATACGGTCAGAAAATCATCGCATGCAGGCGATTCGCAACAGCGAATAAGTTATTGTGATTGTATGTAAGAAACAAAAAGTCATCCAGGAATTTTGTAAATATTGTAACATACATCCTTGTGGTTTAAGCTGTTCTTTAGTTTAATTTTAAGACTCAGGTGACAAGCAATGGAAATTCAGAATTCTATCGATTAGTAATGCAATAGTATAGTAGGTTCCGACCCGTTCCCTTCAGGACTATTGTCGACTCTGTTCCGGAGAAACTTATTTTGGGAACACCCAGATAATCTAATCATCACAATGGTGATTGACGAGAGCATTGAAATTAGAAAAGTACGAATGGACACTGTCGTCCAGAAAAATCTAGGTAGCAGTGGGCTGAACCAAATATAGCAGGCAATAGAGATATCTAGTACTACCATTAAGGTTGGCAAAGCTTGTAGAGAAATTATAAATTCCCAATACTTACAAATACTTTGAGTCTATTCTATAGATGGCAATTGTATTTAATGATCCTACGTTTTTCTGCCTATGATCTTTAACAAAAAAACAGTGACTACATTTAAAAAAACATCTTCCATACTTACCCTACCGCACTAATGTCGTAAAACTGCATCACGGCTTCGCAGAACGTTGTAGAGAACCCCCGTCTTTTCACGCTGTTTAGTCAAGCCCAAAATTGTCTCCAAATTAGATTACAAACCTCTCATACGTTAAGCTCGTTTCACACATAGATGAGAGGGAAATGGGTGGGATTAGATTTTGAATTTTATGGCGCAAGGTCCTAAGCAGGACAAGTCGCGCCAAGCGAGTGGGTGAGACTCAAATCCAGCTACCACTCCGCAGTCTTGGGTTGTTTCGAAAAGCACCGAAACAAAAATGAATTGCAATTGAACTTTAACCCTCCTGGTGATTGCCTCGACGAGGTATCTCATCATTACCAAAACTGATCAGATCTTGGACTAGATATTACCTCCTTAAAAAAACTGACCAGATCTTTAACTCTATCATAAAAAAAATCGGCAATATCTTGATGACGAGATGTATCCTCATTACTAAAATTCGTCAGATCGTGATGAAGGAGATGTCTCATCGAACCCACCTGGAGGGTTAAATAGTACATATCTCGAAGTAAATCGGGTAGAAACTTTCAAGGACATGTATTAGTCCTGCTAGGTCGTCTTAAAGCAAACTCACAGTATGTGTCCATTTATAGAAAAAGTGGTTTTAATGTTTGACACGAATTGAGCTTCTTAAAATGTTCTACTAGTTCCTATGATTTAAAACCATTGTTATAGGCCACTTTAACATCGTCTATGTGAAAAACACTTCAATGGAGCGATTTCAGGCGATGTCTTTCAGGATTGCCAAAACGCCAGGATTCCGAAAACTTCAACCATCGGTCCCTTCACTAAGATATTTTTCAATTAAAAAAACAAGTTCATCAGAGGTGGATGGTCAAACTTTTTTCACAACTAGAACTCGTTCCGGAGAAATTTGAATTTTTTGCTCAACCTAATTTACAAAGATTACGTATGGGGAGTGATACATGAGGAAGGGTAAATTAAATTTGTTTTCGAAAATTCTATTTGATTTTTAAAGAGGGACGAACATGCGCCGCCTGTACTATATCCTGAATAAAACATGATGCCCTTTAGTTCTTAGTAGCCTTTCAAAACTGAGTTACAAAAATCCTTCTACGAAAAGTTATCCTATCTTTTAAATACTCAAAAGGTAGTATAAAATTAAAGGATAGGGGATTGGCTATCAAGGGAGATATATACGAATATAGTCTTAATGCAATTTCTCCACATTTTTAGGTTTGGGATTTTAAGACAGCTTTTCAAAAGCGTTGCATCAAAGTAATGTTACCACATTTAAATATTTAATTTTCTTTCCGTAGTTTAAAATTTGATTTGTGATAAATTTTGGGAATTGAGTGGTAAATGTTTATATACTTCATTGTATAAGTTTTTATTAGACAATGATTGAATAATATTAAGCAATTACCTGTTTACATTGTTTAATTTTCAGAATTATTTATCACCAATAAGTCAAGATAAATTAAAAGTGTTTTAACAGCTTTATCAAAGTTATGTATGATCAAGCTTCACTTTTCTGTCAGAACTTATACAAAATATTTCGGCCCCCCCCCTTGTTATTCACAAACCTTGTTATTCCAAATTACCGCATACATGAAACTTAAATAATATTTCTACTGCCAGTTTGATTGTGCGGAGCTTGGAGAACTATTACATTTCTTCCATGATATGGGACTATAATTTGGTACTTGTTGAACTTCCCATTGACTTGGAATCTAATTAAGTATATACCACAATAAATTGCTTTATAAAACCCTATTTTGCGGAGTTGATTTGGGAATGTAGATATAAAATGAAAGCATGTAATCAAAAATTATTCATATAAGTTAATGATCAGATATAATCATTAAATATGGTCGAATTTAAAATAAATTTATTTCCAACTAGCAAAATTACACGGCGTTACTCGGGTTGAATTGGATAACCAACTTCCTTTTCATTAATAAATTGTAATTACTCTTCATCTCATGTAATAACCACACAATCTAATAAAAGTACACAATTCTTAAATACACAATATCACAAAGGGAAATAAATATCAAATCTAGCATTTTACACTTTTGTAAAATTTAAATTTTTAGTAAGAAAGAAAAGTCTCTAGTTTGCCAATGTTACCCTGAATGCATAGAATAATTGAGAGAATGCGTATAAATGCCTTGTATCTCATTTAAAAACAAAAGCATTTCTCAAAATTATCTTTTAATGTTACACATTTTTGATGCAATTTAAACATGTACTTACCTTGATTAAAGCTATTCAACGAAAACTATTCAAATTGAAAAAACAGAGATTCATCTTAAAACGCAGATTAATAAAAAACTTCGAACTAAAAGCAATGAATGCAACTGCTTTTTCACTGTAAAAAGGATTCCTGGAATATAAGCTAACGGATTATAGAAATTTAAAAAAAGCAAACGATTAATAATGATTGTTTCGAGCTAATTAAGTTGTGCATGCCAAAACTAATTTCTAAAAATATCAAGGATGCCCTATTAGCTACCAGTCCTACTTCAAAAGGTTTTGTGCTGTATATTTTATATATAAATTTTTATTTTCTATATCTGTCCCAATATTTAGAATTTTTTTATGTTTGGCAAAGAAAAAATAAGGCTCAAAATAAAAATATATTAGAATTTAAATTCCGTAATAATATTTTTTGGAAAAATAATTGCTTTTTCAGCATTACTGGTAAAACAATCCAAGTAATCGTAAAGCCAATATACTTTCCAGCTTCTCTAAAACTACTACATTATGGTTAATTTAAGTATAGTTAATCAGATGTTTTAGAATTAAACTTGGCAAAATATTATAGCAAAAAATTCAAATAACGTATTCACTTAAATAAAATATGATTTATCAAATACAGAATATTACATAAAAATCTGTTTAATAAATTTTATGTGATGCTTGCACAAATACAGACATAAAAACAGATGTAAAACGGGAAGACGGACAGACAGACCTACGCTATCCAATATACACTTTCATGAAAGTACAACCCAGCCGTTTGGACGTAGTACGGGCACACACATACAGACAGATAGACAGACACCAAACGCCCAAAACACCGATTTAGCATCAGAAGGGCCCGAAACGGATAAATGATGGGTCGAAAATATTCAATGTACAAACATCCATTTTTATTTATATAGTTTGAAATTCGATCGTGTAACCAGTCAACGTACAGCATAGAAGAGTTTCAACTATTTCAATATTTCAGCAACTTGCTTAGTTGCTGAAATATTGAAATAGTTGAAATGATCTAAGTATATTTGAATAGTTGAATTGATCTAAGTATTTGATTTATATCCTAAATGTCTCATAGAAAACTTTCTACATATATAACTTGCCTCAACGCTATTTTATGACTGCTGATCTGTTTTAAAGTCTGATATTTTAAAGCTCTTAATATTGTTGAATTACCATTGCAAGAAATAACCAAAAATGTTTATTTACTCAAAAGTTTAAAATAATCTATACATACTTTTTAAAAATAGCAGTTCTAGTGCAGTTTTATTTACAACTAATGGTTTCCAGTAAAAGAAACACTCAAAGAATTTTTGTTATAAAAATCAGCTTAGCTGTCATTTTTGTTACATTTTTAAATGCACATTAATTACGGTTCATTTTCAAAACAAAGCAAAACTTTGTTTATGTCCATGTGGATGAAATAAAAGTGGTTATAAATTACGATTTAATTTTATTTGTACATTATTGTATTTTTCGTTTCACTTTTCTATTCTAAAAAGTACTATTCTTAATTATTACATCTACGTATAACCTACGTACAAACACAACACTCTTCATTCATTAACAATGACGGTAAATCGTATTTTTTCCTAAAAAGTAAGTACATGAAATAAAATTAAGAAAGGATTTTAGTTTCATGTGAATAGGGATTCAAGAATAAACATTTATTCACAAATGTAAACTTCTTTCACTATTCAAAAACAACTATAATTTTAAATCATTTTCTCCGTTTATTTTTGAAGAGCTTTGTATAGATAAAGCTAAAAAAGTATTTTTGTAGGAAATTATTTGCAAACATATTTCTCTTGATATATGTCATATGAAAAATAGTTTGAAATTATTGGTTTTTATTACGAAAGCGTTTTATATACTATATATAAATGTAAATTGTGTAGTAACACACATAAAGTCAAGTTTCAATAAATTTGTCCCTCTAATAGATGTACGGAACCCATAAAAACAGTACAAATTTATTACAAAATTGTTTTATTACTTTTGTTTAATAATTACATCCATTATAACGTAATATAGGACGGATATAAATAGTTTTAAGGTATAATATTAACTGAAACTCCTTGATTAAGGTATAATATTAACTGAAATTAATTAAGGTATAATATTAACTGCAACTAGCAAAAACATGATATCGATACTTTTTCAGAATTAAATGCAAAATGAAAAATGACTTTTGAGAACAATCTTTAGTGATGTTTTTATTTTCTACAATTGTTACTTTTGAAAGGCAGACATTTAAGTTTAAATGAATTAATTATTCTTACATAGTCTTTTAGTTAATCGTATCTAAGTCTTAGAATTATTATAAACAAATAAAGTTACGAATAGATAATTGAAAATTGCACAATTAGGTCAAGAAATATCAATATATACATATATATAGTTTAGTCTTATATTCCCCTTTATTGTTGTTACTAATTCCCTTTATCAATGTTTTTCCCAGACCAAATCCAAAAGTTCATGCTTTTCAAGTCGCACAATTGCAGGCATAATTGTTTGTAAAAAATAAAAGTAAACTTCAACTTCTAAATAGAAATACATATTTAGACGGAAAACAACGATACATACAAGTACAAAAACATGCTCATTCTCTTCTAAAATATTGCATGTCACTGTATTTTCCCTCTACTCCTAAGTCAAGCATCAGAATGTTTATTCTTATTCTGATTTTTGTATTTTTATATACCACCGTTCGGCTCTCATTTGTGGATACTATGGTGAATCAGAATATCGTGCGAACCAGAATATATCGCATCCAGAATACACACGCTAGCATTTTTCTGAGCCTATCTATTTTGTACTAAATGTCATCAAGTTTTTGTTCTGATTCAGATAAGATCTGTTCTCAACAGCTTCGCACAAGGACCAACTCATATATGGAACTCTCCCATACTCTCTTGCCATCCAGAAAGTAAACTAATATGAAACTGCTTTTATACTCTATTGCTTTTAAACTTTATTTTTAAATATAAAACCAAAAAAGCATACCAACATTCTCTTGGCAAACTTGATTTTCTTGGCAAAAAGGCCAAGCTATTTATTAAGAGATTTCAGTAAATGCCTTACTACTGCACAGTTTACATCAACTCATTGGAACAAATGACCAGATTGAAGCTGGTTTATTACTAGTAACTTCGAAGAGTTTCGGCTAAAGTGTTATGAGTCTATATAGAACCCTGGGGTACATTAATAAATGTTTTATAGGCCTTAAAGTGGACATCTATTGGTGATCCCATTCTTCTCTCTCACATATACTGCGCAATTAAACAATGACCAATCTATTTTTCAAATAACAAGTACGTATATATATTATTTAGGGTACATATAATTACATTATTATGATTGGTAACTTATCATCACTAATGAATTTAAAAAATTCATTTTACAAGGTAAATATTTTCAAAATCAGATTCCATCAGATATTTTGAAATGCTTATAAACACTTTTAGGGACAAATTTTTAAGTTGCCAAGCTTTTATTGTTTTTATACTGTAAAAAGTGTCACTTCTCATAGACATAATTACCTCGTGTAGCAAAAAATGTTCGTAGAGCGACAAATGAAGTATTAAATCTTGAACATAATTGATCAATAAGAGAAAGAAAGGTTATTTATCACAGAAAAATAATATTTTATATTCAATAATCTTTCCATTAAATAAGTTCAATAAAATCATATATGTCTTTTAACGGGACAGGGATTTTTTCTCATTTAAGACGTGCATTTATAAAGTTGTAACGCTCGTTACATTTGTTTTCCTGACAATGACGGCATTTTACATTCAATCTTAAAGACTGGAAGAATTTATGTAAAATGGAATGATAAGTACTATTACTACAAATCAATAATTCTTATTTGGAAAATGAATAATCCAACACATTTGGTAGTTTTCTTCATTTCATCTTTAAATTTTCCCAAAATACATTGAAGTTAATGAGCCGTATAACAAATAAATAAGCTCCATAAAAAGTACTTTTCTGCCCAACGAAGTTGAAATTTTATTCCGTGTCAAGGAGATTACAGTTTTGACGCTACCGAAATTTCTGTCAGCTGTCCGTTAAAAGAATTTGAACTCAAACTGGCTGATTTGGACGAACATTAATAAAACAAAAAGCATAAACCATTTATCGGTGGAAACCATGTATCATCCAAGAACTACCTTTCAAGTCAACCGAAGCGTGAGAAAACAAGCTCTCAGGCTCATCAAATCTCACAGGTCATTGAAGGCATCTTAAATCCCCCTGCAATCGCAAGTTAACCGTTCACTTTTCCCCAATGAGGCTCCAGTTCTAGACACTGGCGCAGGATGTTTGAAGAAGAGGACCATTACCTTTATTACTTTCAAAGCGTTCCCTTTAAATTTACTGCACACTTCGGCGGATTTACGCCTGCTGCAGATGTTTTCGTAGAAAAAGAAGAGTTGTTGCATTTAGTTTGTATAAGAGATTCAATTGAATTTAATTTCGTGAATAGATCAGTGAGACCAATTCCCTGAAATCCTATGGCAAAGATCTCTGTAAGTAGCAATGCGTTATGCTGTGAGCTGAAAGCGCTTTGATATCCCCAACCAATTTGTTTAGAATAAGAATACAGAACTTTCTCTGTGTATCTTTCTCTCCATCTAAACATAGAGTGAACACGTATTACTGCGTGTTTTAGTAGAAAGGATTTGTGTGATCCTTGGCTCAAATCTGTTTCATGAGAATTTTTAGAAAGGAAAATTTCTTGTTCTTCTTGATTCAATCTGTTTTTAGGAATTGATTTTCATTTTTATAGAAATTTCTGTGTCACTGAGGCTTTTATACACTCATGTCCAAAAGTTAAGCATAATTGCTGTTTATGTAAATAAATATTTCAGAAAATCTACATCGGAATGGAAGGAAACGCGGTATGCGGGTGTAATGGGGTTATAGAAAAAGAAAATGCAAAACAAGGATAATAATGACTTTTATTATCCAAAGAAAAGGGTTGAAAGAAAAAGGTTCACAATACGAGTGCCAACTTTAGTGAAACAGAATGATTAAAATAATGTGATTCTGAAGTTTAATACGGTGTGTGGGAACCTCTGGTAGTCACACATGCTGCACAACGATTTCCCATACTTTCTGTGAGAGTATAGATAAGTTGTGTGATCAAAGAGTTCCAAGCCTCACGGAGAGCAGTTTTCAATTCCGGAACGGAGTTTGGTGAGTGGCGGAGGGCTGCAATATGTCTCCCGAGCATATCCCACACATGCTCTATAGGATTCAGATCAGGGGAGTTGGCAGGCCACTGCATGCGGTGGATATCTTCACTTTGAAGGAAGGCGTCGACCAGGGCTACATGGTGAGGAAGCGCGTTATCATCCATGAATATGAAACCAGGTCAAACAGCACCTTGAAATAGGCGAACGGTAGGCTCAAGGACTTCGTCTCTATCTTTGACCGGTAGCAGACCTCGTGTCAAAGATGGGAAGGTCTGTGCGGCCGTCCAGCATGATGCCTGCCTAGACCGACTCTCCCTGAAGGAAAACGATGTCTTTCCGTGATGTTTCCCGGGTGAAAACGCGTTCCACGTTCTCTCCAGATCGTGGTACGACTAGAATCAGTTTGCAAACTAAATCTGGACTTGTCACTGAACATGACATTGCCCCACTGTTGGCGACTAGACTGCCGATGTTCCAAATTCCACTGTAAACGCGCGCGTTCCTGTGCAGAACGTCAGAGAGATGCAAACTGCTGGTCGTCTGGCATAGAGATCAACGTGTCTTCTGAACAATTTGTCTTGAAACTATGACTCCTTTAGCGGCTGTCAAGGCTGAACCTAGTTGTCTGGCAGAACGGTTCCTCCGACGTCGCGCAGTTATCGCCAAATATAGGTATGGCTGAGCGGTTGTTACCCTTAGCCGACCTGGTACTGGTTGTCGGGTAACATCTCCGGTGGTTTCAAACCTCTGCCACAGTCTGGAGATCACACACTGAGGCACATTCAGAATTCGAGACTCTTCGGTTTGGAATCGACCAGATTCCAGCACTCCAATAATTCGTCCCTTCACAAACATGTCCAGTTGGCATCTTTGTGACATCGTTCGTCCTTATTGATGGTTAACTACGCTCTGTACGACAGCAATTGTTGAATTTCTGTCTAAACTGGCCATGCTTCTCAAGGCCGTTTTATACTCGTTCCGTGCTTTGCGCATGTCGACGTCGACTGAACTGTTTTGTATATGTACAATGTTTTACCTTCGTCCCACGTTTCTCCACAAGTGATTTTGAACCATTGTATCCATATTTACCCCGATTTTTTCGCATTTTACGAATTATGCTTAACTTTTGGACGTGAGTGTAGGTTACAACCTTTTAATAGTTAAAATATTATTTTTGCTTCTATTTTTTAAGAATAGAGTTTATATTATAAACTAGGAGATTTAACTTAAAACAGAAATGAAAATAATTGACCGTTAAATTTAGAAATTCGATTTAAAACATGTTACTTAAAATGTAGTCATAAGTAGATAACGTACCTCATAACAGAGTAAATTCTTCATCTCGTGTTTCTTTCTGTTCTTTAATCAAAACCAATTTACTTTTATTTTAGAATTATTTATTGTATATTTTCAATTAAATGTAGGTTTGAATTCATAAGTTTGTTTTGTGCTGTTACTTATCTCATTTGGATAATATACAAAAAATGCATTTCCATGAGCCCATGAGTGTTGAGATTCAAGAACGAACTTACGAAACGAAATAAGTTGAACAAATGGCACACATGAGAGGATGTGAGATGGAGAAGTCTGAGTGTAGCTGCACTTCGGAGCATGAGGAAAAAATTTATATAGATCCTAAGGCTCTTCATAGGTTCTAAATGATCACTACATAGTCTAGATAGAGCAAGACAAGGTTAACCTGAAGGGGACCACTTCCGGTCACATAAGATCACAGAGGGGAAGCTTTATTAATCTTCATGGTCGGCTGGCAATGTTCGAAGTTTAGATTTTAACACTCCGTGAAAAGCAATTCTTGTACGTATTCGTCGGGAACGTACGTGTCAATAATTCCTTTGGAGCCTTCCCTATAACCGTAGTGATTTCAGCTAGTCAGGGCTGAGGGGTCGCGCCCCCTGCTAAGAGCAGTGGGACTCTGCTACTCCAATTCGCTAAGGCAGTGACAAGTTGCTAAAGTTGTTAATTTATAATGATGCATCTAATACGTTATATGTTAAAAAACTTTTTGATACTAAATCTATGAAAACCTAATGAAATGCGTCTGTAGGTTTACCAAATTCATTTTGTCCATCGCGAGAATAAGTTTTTCTGGTATAACCAGCTTACGGTAAAAAAATGTGGAAAGTTACTGAACAATAATTTCAATAATAAAGTGTATTGTGGAATATTATGCTTAAAATTAAACGGTATTGTTACGAATTACTAAGATTACTAGGTTAAAGTAATAAAAATTATTAACATAACATAAAATGGGACACGCATGGATTTTAATTTACGCCTTTCATACCTTAACTTACAAATGTCACACATGTTTTGATTATGCGACCCCTTGTAGTATGCGTGTACACAGATGTATTCTCAGTTGCCTTTGTAATAATTTTGCCTCAGTTGCCTTATACTCATGTAATTATCCATGCGATTTAGTTATTTAACAATTAGATTTGCAATTATTTTCACATGAACAATGTTGAATTCCTAAGGTCATTTTAGGGAAAACGTGGTTCCCTTTTATATTTATATATGTACTAAATATTCTATACTAATTTTGCAACTTTTATTAAACTTATGTAAGAATTATTTTGGCAAAGGTTAGATAAAACAAAAAAGATAAATAAAGTGACAAAATAAAGCTACTTAATGTAGCTAATAAATAAAGTAATACGAAGTATAATAAGACAAAGAATACAAAATAAATAAATAATTATAAACACTCCTTTGGTTTACACTATTAAAATGGTTCGATTTTTAATTTAATTTCCTGAAACTTAAATATCTAACTTCTGTTTATTTTGCCATTACAGAAAAGTTTAAAATACTTATTCATTGTTAAAAAGTGGTTCTATTTTTTAAAGTTCATATCACAAAGCAGTTAATTTTACATGTTTGTATAAAAATAATTTGATATTTGTCTTAGTTATAACTCAATTCCCTAAACTTATTTTATGTAACTTATAACTTGTTCCAAGAACTAAATTAAGAGTATTGTTTATTACGAGACTCATGTTGAACCAATAAAAACCATACATCAGTATGTATCCATTATAAAATAATTTCTTCCAATACCTCTAGCATCGTTAATTTTTAAAGTACATTAAGAAATCAAAAGTGCACAAAATTGTATTTAAAATTACATAAAGCCTTTTAATTTATATTTATAAGAATCATTTATAATGCCTATTAAGAACCGATGTCATTTATGTCGATGTCATTAATTTGTTTAACCGGAGAAAACTGGAGACGAAATTGAGAATGTGAAAAAATGTCCTTGCATGTATATTTATATCGTTTGTATCATGCATAACTTAATATCAAGATAATTTCCCTGTAATGACTGTGCATGCATTCTTTACCTTTATTTGGCATGTAAAGAGTACTTGATCTAAGACCAAAATTCTTAGTCTCTAATCTAAAAAACAAGTGAGCAAAAAATCTTGTCAGTATACATGTGTATGATTTTCTCTAATAATTCTAGCAATATCCTAGCAATAAAATATTTATCTCAATAATATTCCATATAAGGAAAATTAAGTTTAAAATGTAATTACCGTAAAACAAAATATACATTATATATATGTATATTATTTTTTTTTGTAACGGAACTGATATTTTTTTGAAAATCCGTTAAGTTTTTAAACGTGGATTTACGTGACTTCAATGGTAAAAGAGGACCAGTTTACCATTTACTGATTGTCAAGTAATTAAAATTTGATTATGAATGTTACAAATTCGTAAAGTAATAGAAAATTTTGTTTTGTAAGTACTAGTGATTCTGAATAAAGAATTTTGAAACTTTGTACTTAGCTTGTTATTTTGATGCCATTCTTCAAATTCTAGACACCTTCTTACTCTACTGATCAGATCTAAATTCATTGCTATTTTTGTATTTTTTGCCCTGTATTCAAAATTCAAACGATACAGTACAATATATCAGCTTAATGAACTTTTTGAAATCGAATAATCTATATTTGTGTCTGTGAGTTCTAATAATTTCAGAGATTTTAAGAAACCCTCTCTTTTTTGGATTTTATTCTATTGTTTTTACTCTTTTTAAACAAACTGAGACAATACTCGAAGATAGAATATAATCAAGTTTAAAGTAGTTATTTTACTTGTCAGACAACTGTGTTCTATATAGCTCAAAAACGCAAAAACTAGCTTTCATCATTATTTTATAAAAAGAAATATAAAAAATATAAAAAGAAAATTTCATACCGCTTTTAACAGTGTAGAATTTCTTTCGAACTGTATTCGACTTAAGATGTCTTTTTTCAGCATATGAGAGTTCAAAATTCGTATAATAAACTGGTTTTAATAAAATATTTAGAACATAAATATAACTTTTTATAATAAACGGTTATTAGAACATTAAAAATAAACGATTTTGTTACTTTTATTGTGAACTTTTAATTTCATAAACTAATACATAATTATTTTGACAAATTAATTATACCATCATGGTTAGTTATAAATATGTGGTCATTGAAAACATTAGAACCCCAAAATAGATTTTGTTCTCTCTAAATATATTAATAAACTTATTTTGATTTGAAGAATAAGATTAGATTTTTCTTATTTCAATTTTTCAATTCTATTGATTCTAGTAAAAATTAAGAACTTACAAACTAAATTTTCAATGGAGTATTGAGTGGAGAAGAAATGGTTTAATCTAATAAAAGGTGAAAAATAAGTGACTATTGACTTGCGTATAACAAAAACCATTTGAAATTTTATCTGCATTAAAAATAAAATGTAACAGAAAATCTTCTCAAGCGAGTAAGATAATGATCTGTGATCGGACTGACAGATAATATGAGTACTGTGTGAAGTCTGACAGAATATTGGAATTGTGTAATGCAATATTTAATAATGCTTAATGTAAAATACAAACTTTTTATTTAAGTTTGATATGAGCTTCACAATTATTTCTTATTGACATATAAATTTAATTTTATGTGCAGAAAAACAATTTTTATTAACTGTTTCTCTTGTGTTAGTCGGAATTATGATTCGATAAAGGCCATCAATTGTTATCAAGAGACAAAAGGAAAGAATATAAACTACTATAAATATGTAAGGATAGTTCTGTTCTTTTCACAAACTTTTCTAAAACAGTCGACTGAAACGATACCAAACAACTCTTGTCATCCATTTTATGAGGAGTTTCATTTCCCAAACATTTTGTTCCGACAAGTGCAGCAGATGGTTCCTCTCAAGGACTTGGTTCATACTTGAATATATATCTTTCTACTGATAAGAGACCATATGGCTTCTTTGTTTTACTCTTACCTCGAGTTCTCTCTGAGTCAGAGACGGCTTCATCAGGCGGATGTTTTTTATTCAGAGAATAAACATCGCTTAGAAAAACACTGCCTGGTGTGTCCTTACACTCGGATACAAACGGGACCACGTGATACTCGAATAAATGAAAATATTTAAAACTCCAGTAGACTCAGTTTTTTTTTATATTGAATTTCAAATATGCAAAACGCAATTCTAGACATACACATATATACAACAGAGGAAATTAGAATAAAACACTATCTTGTATTGTCAAGAACATACTGCATTTGCTCATGTAATGCGTTTTTATTGTGTTTGTTTTTGATCAGTTCTAAAATTGGGGTGTCTAATTTCTAGTCTTTAGACCTGATGCGATCAAAATTTGCAAAATTATATTATGCGGTCAGGAGTTTTTAAACATTTCCTCTATGGCAGAGGTCTATTTTGTGTGGGATCTAGCTTGATACGTTCTAAACGTTCCCCGTGATGTGGTAATTTGGTTGACATAACAATCTGTAAAACAATTATTTGTATTAGTTTTTAGATTATTGTAACGATTTTTCCATAGTATGTTTAAATCTTTTCTTATGTTCTTTTTAATCAGTAAGGGAGTAAGCTCTGAAATGATATCGATATGCGTCTTCTTTTTATGTTTCTTTGACTTAATTACTAATTTATTCGATTATTAATTACTTATCTCAAAAAATTTGTGCCTGTCGTGTTTACACTTCTCATTTTCCAAGTGGTTAGAACACTCGTTTAAAGAGCGATAAAGTGGTTGTGGGCTCGATCCCCGCACGCGCCTATACCAGATTGGCTGCTTGCCAGATTCTTCAAACCGTTACGTAAATCCAGCTAGCTTTTCAAAACCTCCTGAAGGCATTGTCCATTCATTATGTTTCTCAAAACTATTAACCCAGTTAGAATTATCGCCTAACCAACGAGGTGATATTAAACGAATTCGGATGATACCAACTTGAGAATATTTGGGAAAGGGTTAAGTGTGTTTTAATGGATGTAAGACGCTCATCTATATTAAGTTGTCCCGTTGCCCCTTACAATGTATTCTAACGCTCTTACAACACTCCAACACATTTTATCGTACAGATGGTTCCTTCCAATCATGACTATCGTATATTTTATGATAAACTCCAAATTTGTGATTTAAGCATGAAGGATAACGAGCTGTCTTAAATATATTGATTTACAGAGGAATTCCTATTCATGCAAAGGCTAGATTCCTCCCTGGGTGTATTTCTCTCTTATGTGTCAGTTAAGCTTTCCTTGTGTGTATGTTCATTTTATTTCATGTTGCTTGGCACAGCTTGGCCATAAAACCCAACCAACCTATTCATGCTGATTAATTTTGAATTTTGGGATCACCATTAAATTTTATACAACAAAAATGTTACTTTAATTCTAAATATTACATTTGATAAGACGATTTTTCCACTTGCAGTTTATTTTTTGAGCAGGATTGTAGATGCAGATGTCCAAGGCGAGATCCATAAAAATTTCTTTCCTTCTGATAAATACTTAATTACAATTCAACACTTCCTTGATAGCTGAATAATTTTCTTAATTTATCAGAAAATAACGAAGAACTAAGAATCATGCTAACTCCTGAATTCTTCGAATTTCGAAAATTCCCTATTATCCAGTACAGAGTAATAAATGCTGCTGTAATGGAGTGTGTTCAAATTTTGTAATTGGAATTTACAATCTATTATAATGATTGGTATCATATGATACAGATCAATATTTTGTTGAGCTTCAGAAAATTAACCTGCCATAAATAGATATTTGTAAATAATTAATTTTAAATGGTTAAGACATATTTTTCTGACTGGTCTTGTTTTTCTATCTTTTTGTTTTTTGAAGAATTTAAATGTTTCATATTGCCATTAAAATCTTTATCCTTGAGGTCAGATTAAAATTTTTAGAACCAAAGTTATACAGGGTGATAGCAACCACACTACCTCAGCTTGCGTCGTGGTTAGGTGCAAATGTAACTATATAGGTTTAAGTGAATGAAAATAAAAATCAAAGCCTTTAATACCGATCAGTGTTTCCACCTCCAAGAGTGCAAATAATTAATTATATTTATGAGTTTCATGCACTTCGAAAATATTCTTTATATCTTATACTACTAACTTTGTAAATTCTACAGTTGATTAAGTAAATTAATTTCTAACTTTGGTAAAATAAAGCTATTTTATTATAAAAAGCTATTTTTTTGTAAAGCGCGCATATATGCATAAAATGCAATACATTTTCATCTACATCAGCAAAGGGAAAATAGAACCGTCTTTATTCGACAGTCAATCACAATAGAGAGAATTAAAAGGTACCCTTCAATAGAGAATAACGATTCTATAAATAATTTACATCCATAGAATTTGCAAAAGAGGCTGTCTTTTTGTCAAATTGCGTGAAAACATAATTTCCAATGGCAACACCCGATTCAAATTTCGAAACAAAAATTTTAACCTGTAATACCGCGTTTCAAGTCATTTGGTGCAACCGTTACTGGGTTATGAGCATGGAAAATTCGGAGCTCAAAACTTTTAATCATACTATTCTTACATTAATCATACTAATTAATGTTCAATTAGTTTCCTAAAATTTTACAAATCTTGCGAAATAATCTTCCTATCAGCTTAACTGTTACTATATTTGTGTTTGTGCTTTTTGAGACGGTAACTTTCTCTAGTGCAAAAAGAGTTTCGTTATGAACATTAACAACAATACTCATAACTTTACTTATGCCTTCACTTTTTATTATAACCACTGATGTGTGTTATGTAAAATTAGCAGCCATATAATGGTTCTTAAGTTCTCTTCTAAATACTTGTAATAGCGTCATTGAAGGAAATGTATCCCCGTAACTGATATAACAACTTTTCATCCGTAATTGAGACGTGTTAAAATTAAAACGTTAAAACTCCTTTAATTTGTTAGTTTGCATAGCAAAAGGTACCTAATTTTACTTCCCACTATCCAATACGGAATGTGTGTGCGAGTGTGAAAGTAAAAACATTCTACCACAAAAGCACTAGCGTTATTTACATTTAGCTTTACAGGAAATGCCTCTCATACCAGTTGATGGGTTAAAGAAGCATTGAAAATTGCAACAAAAGAAAGCTGTGTGTAATAGAAACACATTAATTACACAGAAAATCCAAAACACTAAGATGCAAAACATTATGTTTATATGTATTTCAGATACATTCTGAAATTATAAGGAAATCTGAGCGCCTTAGGTTTGCTTATATTTTATAAGGCGTCTTTTAATTTATTTACATTAAAGGGAAAATATTTATATGAAGCGCACACAACCACTTGGGATTTTTTCTATTAAAATTTAATCCAACTCAACCTACTCCAAATCCTTCAATTATAATTGGGACACATTCTTTTATTTTCAGTATTCTCATCAAATTCAATTCATATTCGAGATAAACAATTGTGAATATAAATAACATAAAATATACAACTTAAAGTACTATTACAAAAATCTAATATATATATATATTAGATATATATAATATAATATATATATTATATATATCTATAGATATATATAATATAATATAGATATAGATATAATATAGATATATATAATATAATATATATATAGATATAATATATATATAGATATAATATATATATATATATATATATATATATATATATATATATATATATATATATATATATATATATATATATATATATATATATATATATATATAATGTTTGATGGGGTATATTGTCCTGTTATTTGAGTTCTGTTCATTTATTGAATCAACAAAAAAGTAATACCAAAAATTCCAATGTTATAAGTTTGTAAATTTTCTTACTTTCCTAACGGTTTCTCACTCCCAAATTTTCCAATAACTCAACAAATGTGAAACAGTTGAAAATTTTAGGACTTGAGGGACGGTATGTAAAAATAAGATTTTGTATTTTTGTGAAATACGTTTCTCGATTTAAACCAGTAAAGTAAATTGTTATCCTACTTAAAACATTTTTGCATTTGAAAGTATGCTTGTTCGGTTAATTGCTGAGGGAAAAAGGTCGTGTAGAAACTTTTCGGGACCCCCTGTGTACCTTACAATTTAATATTATCTATATAGCTTAAAATAAAAGGTTGTTTATCAATACAGTTTTGTTTCATTTTGTTCATATTTCTGAAGCGCACAAAGAATAAATTCAAGTAATAATAAAGATTAAGATTCTGTAATTACTATTACATATTATAGTAAACAAATAACTGTAAGACTACAATTACACACGTAAACGTGTTTAATAATACTTTCTCTAACAATAATGATCATGTTTACACAAAGCAATAGATTATTTTCAGATAATCATAGATGAATACTGTCTCGTCATTTCCGTGGCTTCCCTATACTATACGTGAGTTTAACTTTAGTCTAAAGCAAATCACTTGTAAGGAATTTCTTTCAAAACACACTCTCCAATTGAAAAGTACGATACCTACAGATGATGATAAATAGGTTTGTAAAAGGATGACATATAAGTATTCTAGACAAAAAAGGTCGCCCTCGGATGCCGGATGGAGCACATACAGGAAAAATACTGACCAATTCTTTTCCAGGAATTGTGAACGAATTTTTCTTTTGCAGAAACCTTTACAATTCTTTTACAACTTTCTTTCTGTGAAAAGGAATCTTTCCCAAATACAATACTTTGATGGTAACACGTTCCATTGTATTCTTTCAAAAGTTTCGAGAAAAATAAGTAAAAGTAGAAGCATTTCATATTTTTAAGCCTCCCACATGCATTCTTCGACAGGTAACGTTCCAATTCGTAAAACCTTTCAACTGATATTCATGTGTATTATGGATCTGGTACTTACGAACAGTATATATGGCTGCCCTCGTTCCTTTTCTTCCATATCCTGTAAAGGGTTGGTGAAAGAAGCAATGTTTCTTTTAATCAAATGTAATTGGAATATTCTAGGAAATCTTCATACAAATCGTGTTCATTTTCATCGGTCAAAAAGGCGTCAGAATATAATAGCTTGTTGAGGAGAAGCCATAGTATGCTCTTAACCTTTCGTAGAATGATAGAGGGCCAAAAAGGATTTTAACTAAGAAAGTCTACACAGAAAGAAAATTCTGTCAATTGTGTGAATATTTTTTAGCTTTCAAGTGTACAAAAGAGTACTTACTAAGTATTTAATGCATTTTGAAGACATTTTTTGTAAAGAAATGAAATTGGTCTTTTAATTTTACTTTCCAAGAATTTCGATTGACAGAATACTAGCTGAAACACATATTTAGTGTGTTTTTAAAGTTATCCTACACAGAACCTTAGTTTATAGAAAAATAATAAAGAACTAAAAAGATTAATACAACATTGAACCATCAATTACTTCAAAATCTTTTCGAATATTATTTTGACAACAATTTTATCATTACTGACCAATATTTGCTGAATAATGTTTATTAATAATGAATTACTAATGCTGCACCGATACACACATCAATAGCAATTATCATTTAATGATGGCTCGATTGAACTACGCAAAAATGATATATTTTTTGTTTAATTAGCATAATTATCTTGCATAGCTTGGATTGAATTTTAAATGTAGTCAGTGATCATTCACATATTCAATTATAACTCTCATTTGATTGTCCAGAAAATAATTTGAATAACTGTTTTCGATATTTTCAAGGTGGTAGGTACTTGAATTAACTTCTCATTGGAGCAACACAACGAGCTATTGGTGACGGTCCGGGATCAATCCCAAAAGGAAAGATCCGAATTCGAAATTTTAAAAATTTCCACAATTTACTTGAGACGCAAATACTTGTAAAAGCGTTATTCATTCGAAAATCCTTACACCAACATTTCTGAATTCTATCAAAATGTTCTTCTAAGAAACGGATAACAAGGTAATTTTTTACGATATTCAATCATTAAAACTAAAATGTTTTTTGGATTACAAATTTCAAATATTGATCCGTGAAATGAAACAAATCTTGGACTCGAAAGAATTGTCTTCATTAGAGAAAAAATAGATTAACTGTTTTTGAAACAAAGAACGGTTTTTAATAAGCATTTTACAGAAATATATATGAGTTGCAAAATAATGAGCAATTGGGGTAACAGGAAGTAAAATCCCATCTAGTTTACACTGAAAATCGCTCTCATTGGTAATTAGATATCTTTTGCAGTTCGTATTTTTCTAGTTTTCGTTCTGATCATTTGTATTTTTGGATCGCAACTCTTTTTATTTTAGAATTTAACGTGTCAATTCTTTTTCTTGTGTTTTTCCGTTGCTATGGACTTGTTCTCTTCAATCTAAGTTCTAAATTTTTCTCTAATTAATATTTCTCTGTAAAATTAAAAGTAACTGAAAGATGTAATTAGGTAGAAACTGGAAAATAGAACCGATTCGGAAGACATCAGAAATTGAACCATATACACCAGGAATATTCTACGAAAAGTTCACGAAAATTCACGAATTAGGCACCACAACTTGTATCTGTTGAAAATTGATTAGTCTTGAAATATAACCTCATACTGTAAGAAAAGTAATCAAAAAAGGTGGCTACAATGGGCAAGTTGCACGTAAGAAGCCACTCATTAGCAAACTTAAGAGAAGAAAGCGTCATGAGTGCAAAAAAGCATGTAAGTAAGCCCTTAAGTTTCTGGGATTCTGCACTTTCACTTTTCAGGGATGAATCAACATTTTGTCTCTATGGTTCAGATGGACATGGTTACGGTATGGAGTAAACCAAAACATCAAATGCAAACAAAAAATTTTTTGTAGAACTGTAAAACACGGCGGAGGAAATGTAAAGATATGGGGTTGCATGAATTCTTCTGGTGTGTATAATTTATGTTTTGTTGAAGGTAACATGTATAGTGTACCTAGATATTTTGAACAAAATATCCTTGCTATTGCTAAGAAACTGTCTCTTGGAAGACAATTCCTTAGCAGGTTTCTTATTATATCTTCTAACAGGACAACATTCAAAACACATTGCAACGTTCTGTAAAGAATGATGCCTTTACCATATATCGCAGCAACTTCACACACCACCAGTTTCCTGATTTAAACGCCATGGGAAGAAATGTGAAAAATCGTGAACTGAAAAATTATACCGGCAGAAAAAATAACCTGAAAAGTGCCATTCTGGATGTCTGGAACAAAATTGCTCCTGAAATAACAAAAAAACTTGTGGGAGTCATGCCTAAACTTCTTAGAGAGGTCATTAAAGCAAAAACAGGTTCAACTTACCATTAAATGATGAAACATGGGGAATAACATATAATGAAATATTTTTCACAGTACGGAGACTTTTTTGCTTTCTATTTGGCACATTTTTGTATTATTGCGAATTATGCGTTAAATTGTATTAAAAATTCTTGTTTAAATACAATAGAAACTTTCTATGCAATTATGCTCATCTGTTTTTCCATTTTTATTTCTTCAGTATTTATATTCTGCAAATAATAAAGCAATTTATTTCAAATAGTAAGTGCGTACGGAAACTTTTTTACTCACAGTACGTACTGTTATTCATAATCAAAGTAAGTGCTAAGATATTTTTTCTTTGTATAATGAGACTTATTTCATGTTTTAGTAGTAATATTTTAAGTTTCTAACTTTACAGTGAGACACACAAAGTATAATAGAAGTACAAATCAAAATCTATCCTTCGAGAGTATACAAAAATTTTGACAATTATTTTAAAATGTTTCTTTATTTGTCTTTGTTTACAAGTTCAATATTCTGTCATTAAATTTTATGCTGATAAAAACAGAAATCTCAAACTATTTTTAAACTCCTATGTAGTCTATGTTATTTTTTGTCTACGAGGGATTTTTCTATAAAGTTAAATGTATATGTCACAAATGTTTTAGTGTTGGAACGTGCTTCCTGTACGTATTCCATATTGCATAGTAGGAAGCAAAATCTTCGCCTTCCGTTGGCTTATCTACACTGAAATTCCCTCTACTCTGTTATTCTTTTCATAAAAATATTAAAAATGTACCTTTTAGTTTTAATACTTTTTATTTATTATGAGAGTATTTTTAGTGTATATAAACTACCAGAAGAGTATTTTTCTTCGGTTATCCAATTCTCTCACTCCGTAGATAACGATAGAGAATGCATACTACTGGGTTTATAGAGAGTATACACCATGAAGAGATTTTCGTTAAAAGCCCATAAGACTATAATAATTAATAACTTGAATTTAATTTTATAAGAATGGTTACGCAAATATTAAAACATATGGCTAATAAACAATTCCGTATTCGCTATAATATTAAAAAAAAATAGGTTTTAAATGTCTAAAGATAGTTACAAAATTCTAGGTCACGAAGATAATGCATTATGATTTCATGCAGAACAAAACACACTTCTGAGCTTTGGAGCTCTGAATTTACAAGAATTTGTTGTTTTTCTGAATATATTTTCCTATTTGTCTCATACAATCCTTCTTGCGTTGTGTGCTCTGAATATCCTGATTTTTAACCACTTTTTCTAGAACCACATATTTTCGAATCAATTGTAGTCCTAATTTTATGGTGAGGTATATAGTTGCTGCTTAAAGTGGTAAATATGCTTTAACTCAACTGTTTTTGTGTATAGCTCTGTATCTCTACTCTCTGTGGAGACATTATCTATAGATACAATAATTTGACTCTAAATCCAATTATGAGCACATTTTTGAAAAGTGTTCTTTAATAGAATTAAATATTTCACTTTTCCGTGATTTCAATAGCAAAAACTAAATTTTCAACCTCGCCCCATACAATCATCGAAACGTTTCCATGATAGGAGTGAGAATAGTGTGCTGAGGAAGCAATTCACTTTTAGGTTTCTGATAAGCCATCATTGGACATCACCCCGAGAAACGCTGAATTAGCTTTCTTAACCAAAAAGTGCTTTATGTTTTTGGTCGTAATGACCGATGATATGTTCTTAAGAGAATACCAAAAGTGAACCGCTTCTACAGCACAATTTTCCAGCTCCTAATCATGGAACCTTTTGGTGCTTGTATGGGGTTGTACGCTGGCGGGAGAGGTTGGAAATTTCGTAGTTTTAGCTAATGAACGTAGGTTTTACTAATTAAACCATGGAAAGTGAAATATTTAACTCTATTGAAGAACAATTTTTTTAAATGTTCTCAGAATTTGAAATTGGAGTCAAATTTCTGTGCCTATATATTATGAACATATCCCCAGAAAAAGAAGGTGCGTAGAAAAAATAGTTTTCTTTGCCGCTTTAAACAACAACCCCACCACAACCTCAGCCACTCCCACCACAACATGACCTCAATGGACTCGAAAATTTTAGAAGAAATTGTGATTTTAGTAGAAATAAGTGATAGATTTGTGATTTTAGTAGAAATAAGTGATAGATTAGTGATTTTAGTAGAAATAAGTGATAGATTAGTGATTTTAGTGGAAATAAGTGATAGATTAGTGATTTTAGTAGAAATAAGCGATTAAAAATCTCGAGTTTTAGAGCACACAAAGCAAGAACGATTCTATAAGACAAAAGGGGCAACTGTTATGAAAAACAACACAAATTTGTTTTCACCACATACGTGCTAACTTGTTAAACTTGTTAATTCAGTTCTCCTAGGCTCAGAAGTTGTTCTACATGCAAAACATTGAATAATAAAATTTTATTTTGAGGTTTTATTGTGCATATTGACGAAATTGGCTCGATGTATACTCAATTTTGTGACCTAGAATTTTGAATAGGGTTGTTTCGAGTATGGTGTGGTGTATTTAGCCGTTTCAGTGGGGAACGGACAAAACTGCAGCTATAGTAACGTTAAGTAGAGCATTCACTGTCACAATATCTTATAAAACACAAATTTATTAAGATAACAGTGCATTGAAATTTTTTATATTTACATAAACTGCTTGCTTAAATTTCCCACACAATTTACTCAAATAATTTGTAAAATGTCTCATCAATATTAGCTAAATAGTTGTACACATTCTCAGCAACACGCAAAAACACTAATCAGCAATTTTGGGTGTTATTACCTCAATGTATTTTCATGACGTTATATTTCATGTTATGCCAATCACGAGTTCTAATTCGTAGACAAAACAACCAGAATTGATATCTACACTTTTACCATAACACTATTTTCTTTTGAGAGGGATTTTTCAGTGTAAATAAACTAAACGGAAGACAGGAATTCTTCCGTTTATCTAAATGCTCTCGCATGAAACATATCGCTGTTAACTTAAAATATAATTTATCACCGTTTTGGCGACGTTTGGCGTTTAATCTAATTGGCGTTGATCAATCAACTATCATATCAATTCGAAATTTATTCTTTGGAGTTTTTATTATCGAAGTGCTGAAATCGTATTCGGAAAACAAGGCATGTGACGTCACGTTTGGAATACGCACATGAAACACGTTCGTCTCAGAAACACTACCTTCACCTTATCACCTTATTTAGCTTGACAGAAAATCTCTCACAGCATCTAACCTTAAAATGTGTTCTTGAAGGAACGATTTCGCAGTTTCGCGCCCTTCTTTGGTGTTGTTGCCGATAGTATTATCGATTAGATTTTCATTTTTGTATCATTTCAGCGTAAATGTCTAAATTCTATGGGACTATCAATATGAGTTATATTTTCTGATAGAAATATCGGGCCAAGCACCCCACGTCCGAATTTCATGTCCCAGTTCCAAGTTTACATGACCGGCTTCTCAAGAAATAAATGTCACTCAATGTTTAACCATCTGAGCGACACGAGATTTTGGAGTAGTGTATTGCATTTTCCTCTCTATATCCATTTGACTGAATAAACACATCTATTGGTTGAAAGAATGCCAGGACAGATTTTACTGGTCAAAACTCATTAGAAGTAATGCAGGGAAGGCTGCAGGTTGCAGAACGGATAGATGAGTGTGAACCCCTCTGAGGTTTAACTTACTTAAATTTATAAAATTTTCTCTTCTTTTCCTGCACACAGTTGCTTTTTCTCTGTCAAGAAAATGAAAATAAAAATCTTTGAACCCATGAAACAGACTACACATTACAGTACAAAGCTTCATATTTTACGGATCTTCCCTTTGGCATTGGGTCCTGGTATCATGGTACCGGCGACCCCCGGGCTCGTATTGTATTTTTTTACCCATGTTTTGTGTAATCGTTTAATCTATTGCGTTAGGATAAAGTTCAAGAGGCACACCAAAGTGCAGCAGTAGCATTGAGGAAGAGAACATGGAGGGGATATTTAAGACTTTTAACTTGGGCATCCCAAGTTCCATGTTGAAGAATGATCGAGCTTAAAATGCATACCTCACGACGCCTCAAGTGTCCGAAACGAGATCCATTGTCTGTGCAAAGGCGGGAGGGCTGCTTACGCAGCAATTCCATTGTGATCCCCTTTGCGGAGTTTGCTAGATTTTTGAGAACCTCCTACTCGTGAATAGATAGCTAACAATCTCGATCGAACTTTTATGTCTCAAGTTTCCGTTCTTAAAAAATGAAGTTCCCAAACTTATTTTTTTATTCTCAAAATCGGGGGCAAGATTTCGGAGATATTTTAACTTAAATGTAGGCGTAAAAATGCCTACAATTATTTTTTTGCTGATTAGAAAGTAATTTCGCTCCAGAGTAATGTGCAAGTCAATGAAAACAGAACCTCTCCATAGAGATTTCGCTGTTAGCTTGGTACTAGGGCCCATGAAATGTGGTGAACTATATTGTGAGGCTTACTGTAAAGATTAAATTAAAAAAACTTCAAATACCAAGTTTCATGTCATTCATGAATACAGAAAGTTTGGAGCTCCTAATGTTAAATCAGTTCCCAGACTTTTATGGATATCTTCCTAAATAGAGCCGCGGTGGCCCGATTGGAAGAGTAACGGATTAGCAACCGGAGGGTTGCGAGTTCGAATCCAACCAAAGACCGTCGTGTACAAAGGGGGTTGGTGCACGTTAAATCTGTCGTGGCCTCAAATATCCTCACGTTGGAGTGGCGTGGAAGTTTGAAGAGTGGGGTGCCAGCTCAGGTGTGGCCTCGTCATCTTACCGTGGTTCAAATTACTCGGTATTGTCCTTGAATCTTTCCCATTGGGTTTGATCCCGTCCAGTCGCCAATAGCCCATCGTGTGCTCCAATGCGACGTTAATTAAAATACCTACCATGCTAAATAATATTCCTATAGCGCTGATATTTGTAGCATGTTGCTATTAAGATACCTAAAACAAGACATACACAATGTTTTAGTTTTAAAATAGTTTTAGTTTTGCAATATTAATTACTAAATTAGTATTCGTAAAAAATTATGAATAACCTTGATATATTTGGACAGAAATCGATTCAGAAAGATTTTTAATAGTACCATACAAATTTTCAGTTCTTTCCCCTGGATAGTATTTGTTACAATTAAATTTTCGTCCCTAAGGTGATTTTAGGGGGCATCCAAAAGTCGAAAAAGTATAGCAAACCTGAGGAATGAGAAAATTTTTGAAAAATGTTTAGAAATATCATTTATGTAATCTAACAGATATTGCCTTCTACCTGTCATGTGTGGTGCAGCTGAACAATGATCAATCTAATTGTAGAGATGGGCAAAACTGTTTTTACGATAACAGTCTTAACGGCTATTGCTAACTTGCGATAACAGTTATTATTAACTGTTATTATGAAAAGCTTATTTAACATGATAGTTACTAAAATAGCAGTTACTGAATAAGTTTAACAGTTATCATTAGCTGTTAAAAACTTAAGTTGACGGTGAAATTAAATAGTAAATATTGAAATATTGATTATCATTCTTTCCAAATATGTCATCCATCAAGATCTGGACAATTTTGCTAATGATGAGATACCTTGTCGAAACAACCACCACGATGTTTAAGGTTCTTTGTAATCTTCTTTTAGCCAAGCAGCAAATGAACAGTTCCTGATTAACTACAACTAATCTCGAAATACGAATAGCGACATACAATGGGGAGATGATCCCTGAAATGGACAACGGCTTCAACATTAAATATCTCCGAATATTTAATGTTAAAGCGGATATTTAACATTAAATAAATGTTCCGGATACTTAACATTAAATATCTCCGGATAGCAAGAGTAAATTCATGAAATTTCATATTTAGACTAATTTGACGATGTAGAATATGATTAAGGCATCAAAACATGGTGTTGCCATTGGAAATTTTGTTTTTTTATGCAAAATTTGATATGAAGACGGCCCCTCATTCAATGTGTTTAATTTGAATTTGTGGAATACGTTATTCCACATTGAATGATATCTTTGAATTTGCTCTGCTATTAATAGTGCTCTAAATAAAGGGGAGAGTCGTTTCTATTCCATGACTATACCTGTATGGAGGAAAGGATATAAGTTAGAGTGGGAGAAAATATATATTGACTCCTATTCCTCTAGAATTTCTATGGTAAGACTGCACAAATATTTTAATTTCTAAATTATAGGTGTAAAAATGCCCTATATTTTTTTCTCTTGACTAAAAGATAATTTCGTTTCAGAGTATTGTGCAGGTTAATGGAAACAATACCTCTTAAAGGTAACCATAGGAATGGTACTAGGCCCAGCAACCGCGAACCATTTTTGAACTGTGGTGTTTACTGTAAAGATTAAGTTTAAAAATTAAATCTAACAAAGATTTAAAAACTTTAACTTTACTTGCTGTCATTTTACTTATGAAAAAATCTGTGCGAAGTGTCAAATAGAGAAAAAGTTTTGGCGTAAGTTTAACAATAAGCACTTCGCATATATATTGGTCAATGGGGCCCATCTCAGCCTAGTACCGGGACCTGGAAATTTTAAGAATATTTAAAAAATGAGGCGGTGTTGGAGGATCAGGACGACATCAGGGAGGAGCCTGACCCAGACAACACTGCATGCTGGCAGCGGTACGCCAAAAGTTGCCCCCCATACCCCCAAACACTCTAATGGACAAAAGTAAAGAGGCCAATTAGGCAAAAAGTCCTGCATCAGTTAAAATCAGAACATTAAAAGGCACGACAAATTTAAAACAAATACATCACTGGACCGTAATACACTACAAAAAGGAACAAGGATGTAATAACTTACCTATATCATTAAAAAGTCAGCAGTCAGAACAATCAGCCACACTTCGCCTGAAGATCGCCATCAAATGCCATTTATAACGCCCCAAAAGTTTTTTGATGATGTTGTTTGGCGCAATTTGGCAAAATATTGCACTCACGCCGTAGAATCCAACCCAGCCAGTCTACCAATTAAGTCTCATCCTAGTACCTGGTTCTCATCGGGATTTATCCGTTTGAGTAGGCGTGGCTTTGAGCGCGCCTAATCTAACCCTCTACTCCAGATTAATAGCATCAACCCAATCCGATAAGTGTCGCCAGGTTAAGCCAGGATAGCTGTTCGAATAAAGTTAATCGTTTCAGAAATACAAAAGGGTGTAAATGCCTTCATGAAGCCTTTTTAGAAGCTGGTCAGCGTTTATGTGTAGACTTGAAGACTCTAGGGAACTCCAAGCAGCCAGTCTGTGAGAAGATGTGAGTATCGAACTCATTAATTTCTTTGTTCTGATGATTAAAAGAAAATTTCCTTCTTGATCATTATTCAGGTCATTGGATGGAAGGGATATCAGCTAGTATCGAAAGAAATATAACATGGAGCCCACCGCTTGATAAAATTACTTCTGTTCAGACAAAATTGATTTTCAGGTAGCTCATTTCGAACTTTAGACTTCATGAAATCGAATAAACGTGGAGTAAAGTGTTTGATTTCCAAATTATAACAAATTCACTAATTACTAAAGTCATAACATTATAATTGATTTTTGGAACATTAATTGTAATTAAAATTTCACATGAATGAACCAAACTTCCTTATAAAAATTTAAATCGCAATTTGTTAGTCTAAATAATTTTCCAATAAAATTTATAAAAGAGTAAAACTGTAATTTTTTCTCTTTGTTCAAACTTCCTAACTTTGTCAAATTTTGTTCCTTCTCTTAAAATAACCCTCCTCTAAAGTGTTCTCTGGTTCTATTGTAACTACATTGAATGTTTTAAGAGTGAATATTTTGTGAATGCCTCTATGCTTTTTAAAATATGAGTTTGTAGGAGAGGGATTTTTTAGTGTAAACAAACAAACCACAGGAAGACGATAATTTTACTTCCGATTACTCAATAAGGAATACGGGCAAGAAACACGTTCCGTCTTAACATCATTCGCGCCACCAACCATTTAGCTTTGCAGAAAAAGCCTCTCAGTGAAATTTATATTTTAAATACAATCTCTCGGAGTAACTTTGGTTCACTTCCCGAAGTTTTTTTTATCTTTCTCTGAATTCTATACATTCTAATTCATATTATTACCAATTGAAATGGTGGATATGATTTTATACAATACGATGCAGTCGGAACATTTCATAAAATTCTTTGTTTTTTTCTCCAAAATTATAAAATGTAAGTGAGAGTAAAATTGTACCCGGATAAAATATAATAATAATGGACCACTCCTTGATTTCTCAATATTTATTAGATATTCAAGCTTAAGTTTTAATTATTTCACTGTTGTTATTTATTTAGCTAAAGGCAAACAATCAATAGAGGAACAAATTCTGAAAACAGCAATTAATTCATACATTTTTAATTTTTTAATTTAAAAACAATAAAATAAAAACTTCTTTGTAGAAAAATATGGAGAACCATACTTAGTAATTATAAAAATAAACGATAAAATTCAATTTATCTTATATAAATCCTTTAAATATTGTATAATAGGAAATTACAATTAGCTGCAAACTTTTTGTAACGTTAGGCTAAACATGAATTTTTCAATAGTACCTTCACATAGTGCCAAGTACCACTTATTTTATGCTGATGTGAGAGATTAGTGAGAAATGTAACTTTCTGTTTTCATTCTAAACTCAAATTAAATCTCCACATTTATTTGCTTTGTCACTTTACAGTCATTTTTGGCTATACGTTAGCAAATTAGACAGGATTCTACAATTCAAACTTTAATCAGACACATTTTGTGGTTTAAATTTATTTAGCAAGTAATTGAAATCAATGTTTCCCAAAATATATGGAATGTTTGAGAGTACGAATTTTAGTTATTTATGTCATTTAAAATCAAATGTCCAAAACTATTATATTGTTATTAAAAAGGAACTTTTAAAGTAATGAAAAACTTACCCTTTTGATAGGTTTTCTAGCCAAAACATGAAATTGAAAAAATCAAGTAAACTACAATCTCAAAATGTAGGTAGCGAGAAAAGAAGCCAAACATGAAAATAAAAAAATATATATATATATATATAAATCGATTTTTTAACTACCAAACCTGAAATATAAGCTAACCAGGCTGTCATTTAAGAAAGCAAACTATTTGCTTGCATGAATCAGTTCGAAACTGGTTTATTGGAAGTGGGACAAAGTTACCCTGATGGACAAAGTTTCACAGTATGACTAACGCAATCATGAAATTCAAAATTGCAATCTTGCATTATAAATTTAAATTAGAGTTACAAACATACAAAATACACTTCACCTTGTAGTCTTACTTCTGTTTCATGAAAGGAAACAAAAATTTTCAATATGCTTTCCTGAAGGTGAGATTGTGTACACAAAGTTGAGTGAGAAACGAATGCAAATTTCTTATGCAACGTGATTTATGCACCTTCAAGAAATATTCCCAATGCGAAATGTAACAACTTTTACATTTCTTAGCCTTATTATATTATATTTCTCTTTCATTAGAGTATTCCCTTTCAGTTTTTGCTAACATTATATAAAAAGGACTAGAGTTGGGAATATGAATATTATATATCGACTTTTTTACAGAAACTACTTCGTAGAAAAAATATTAACTTCAAAGCTAACGATATCCGTATACATATATGGTTTTAGGAATACTGTGGAAAAGTTTAAAACTACAATAGTATGTCAATCTAGTTAGAGAGCACACTCTTGATTTCAATATTGAGCAATTTTTATGATAGCAAATCTATATACTCGTATTTAAAATTTTGTTTTTATTTGAAGTAGTGGAAGAAGACAAGTTATCCATCAAAAATGCTCGTACGACTGCCATATTTTTCGATGGGGTATATATATAATGAAGCTTCCTGTACACATAAACAGCGAAAAAACACACAATTCCAATATTTAAAATTGGTTCTCTGTTTTCTCTTTTTATACTGCTTACAGGGGGCGCTACTGGCGCATATGATTTGCATATATGCGGCAGCGCTAATCATTTGCATGTCCTTCCATTATCTACGCATCGTGCAAGTTTCAAGGCTATTGGATGCTTCCTTCATGATGTTGCGTTTTAGACAGCCAGCAGAGTAATTTTCTATTGCAAGTCAAAATGTAATCAGATAGTACATAGAGATAAAAAAAAGTGATTGATATTTTTGTTTTCAAAAGATAAAATTTATTATTTCGAATCTTGCCCCTATTTAGAAAGGAAATCACAGTGAATCAAAAGCTGAAAGTTGCTGCTTATTCCTCCAGGTCTAGCCACCTATTAGTCCATGTCCAACAAGTCATTCATCCTCAAATAAATTATCTCATCAGTATTCTGAAATAAGTCTGAATGCAATCCAATTCAGGAAAGAATATTATTTCTAGCAGTAACACCGTAAATAAGCATGATTTCTGTTGTTTTAAAAGTTTTCTTCCCCTTGTGTGTGTGTGAATGTTTTTATTTTCAATTTAAAAGTCCATCCCTCAACTATTCAGATCGATAATAGTGAGATAACTGCATACTTTCATATATTATGAAACTGGACATATTTAAATTGCAGTCTCTGAAGCTATTTAAATTATATTTTATTCTAAGTGATTATATGCCATAAACCAGATGTATTCTAGTCATCAAAATGGTAGCATAATCTTATGTCATCTTTTGGGTTCGCTATTTTTTTAAATTTCGGTGTATCAATGGTTACATTAACTTTTCAATAATAACAAATTTGTAAAGGTTAGTTAGTATCTAGTGATCACGAGTTATCTCTTAAAACTATAACTTTTAAAAATTATATAAAATATCAAAGGCTCGGCCAATTAGGATAATGAAAAATACAATAAAAAATCAAGACCAATCAAAAATTCATATCAAAAATTCATATCCAATCCTTAATAAATTACAAACATTAGTGCGACGTATACTATCATATCAAGTACCTTATCAAAATTCCCAATGTACAAATAAGTGAAAGAAAAACTATAATAAAAAGCACTTTCTAAAAGGTATTCAAAAACAAGATTAAGTGAAGAAAGATAATTCTTGAAAGCACCGAAGAAATGAACCTGTTAAAAATGTTGATGTACACTTTGTGCCTAAAAGAAGCTAAGCATCCCAACGTCAGTGTTCAATCGGAATAAATCTTAGCATGTATGATGCATATGAAGAGATAAAGAAGTAATCACAATATCAAATATAGAGGACTGTTATTGTGGAATTACAGACGAGAGGTTATAAATCAATACGTTGTAACGTGTCCCTTGGACGTGAAATGAAAGGCTAAACAACAGGTTTTAGGGTCTCTACTGGGTGTACCCCTGCGCTATCAACTACCTTATCCCACTACTAAAGGGGATCGGCTGCCGTAAGTGATGGCTCCCCACATCATTACACTAGAAGTTGCAGCGGAGGGCTGCTTGACTAAACTGAGAATGGTTACAGAACATCGTTGGCTGGTCTTGAGTGGTGCCGTGCCCGAGAGTCGTGGACAAGCATGGAATGGTAGGGTATCATGTTCAAAACGAATCCCCTTTCTGCTTTGAGGCAGAGGATCACCGCATCCGCTTGTGCGATGATCCAATCCAACCATCACTAATATTCTGTTTCCTCTCGAGAGGCATATTACTGTGACTCCTAGTGTTATGGTGTGGGGCACCATCACTTACGATAGCAATTCCTTCTCCAGTGTTATTTTTAAGGTAAGAAAAAGTTAACGAAGGTTTCTGTACTCTAATATAATTCTACATATATTTAAACAATTTCTTTACAATCCATACTTACTGAAGAAACCAGTTCTCTCTCTCACTGAAATCTAAATAATTTGGTTGTATTTCTGTAACATGAATACACAATAGCATTCGCTTCTAGTGATCAAAATGCTTCTTGATCCTTTTCTCTCCCATAAAAATTACTTTAAGCCGTAAGTTCCAATCTAATCCCTCGTGTAGCAAAAAGTAACTTCAGAGCGGCATACTAAACTCATAAAAATCATTTGTCCTCAAAGTACCAATGACAGAGAAGTAAGAGGCCATCTAAAGAACTGTTTTTAATTTTTGAAATTTATGACACAATGTGATTAGTAATTAATGAAAGGACGTCCAAGTTCTACTTAACCAGATTTCTATGTAACTTGTTTGAGTTACTC
Source organism: Meta bourneti (assembly GCA_933210815.1). Classification (NCBI taxonomy): domain Eukaryota; kingdom Metazoa; phylum Arthropoda; class Arachnida; order Araneae; family Tetragnathidae; genus Meta; species Meta bourneti. The sequence continues at coordinate 46,823,785 of OW119929.1, read as the reverse complement.
TATCATGAAAATGATAATTCATTTCTTATCATACTCATTAAATCATTACATGTTTACTATTTTCACAGCAATAATAAGGCGTTTTTTAAGATCATGTAGTTTCATATAAGAATTCGGTAATCCCCATGACATCATTCTTGTATTTCAAGGAAGTTGTATAAAATTTGTATATTTGGCCAATTCATGTATTGCTTGTCACTCATTGTGGAGTGGGGTATCTTAGGAACATGGAATTTCCAAATGATCAAAATCTTTTCCACTTTGTCCTAAATGCAAGGGCGAGCACATTTTCCTTCCTATATTATAATGAGCCCTTCAGACTCATTCCAGAATCCTGATGACATAATTTCTTTGAGAATGAATGATTTGTTGGTCTAGCAGGTGGCTAGAACAGGATAATTAAGCAAAAACACTTGTAAATCGCCGTGGCTCAGTGAGTTTGACCACTGCGAGTTGTAGCGGCGGAGGTTAGATTTCTGTCTGGTTCGATGCCTCCCTTGTGTATTTCTCTTTCTGTGTCAGTAGAGCTTTCCTTGTGTGTATATGTCCATTTACTTGATTTGTCGCAGCTTAGCCAAGTGTATAAAAATCAACTGACCCACCAATGCTCGTTATTAGCTATAGTAGGTAGTTGAAATTACGGAGCATTGGAGACGGTCCGGGATCAATCCCGAAAGGAGGAAGGATCCGAGGAAAAATCCTCGTAATTTCTAACCACGATCCACACCTGAACTGGCACCGAACTCTTCAAACTTCCACTCCACGTCAACGTGAGTACATTTAAGACTACGACAAGTTTAACGTGCACCAGTCACACTTACACGTCGGTCTTTGGTTCGATTGAGTCTCGAACCTTCCGGTTGCGGCTAATCCGCAACTCTACCTCTATCCCTATTAGGTATGGATTTCATAAGGAAAATATAGAATGATACATATATATGTATTTTTCGATCCATCTTGCGTAATGCTTTGGATGTCTTAACAGCGCGCCTCTGCTCAACAAGTTTGGGACCTCAGCCCAAAGTCTTCCGTCTCTTTTAAAGAGTAATTGCCTTATTCAAAATCACAAAGTTTAACATCTCAGAGTATCGAGAACTATCCATCTCATCTTCGGCGGGAGCCCCACCCTGGAAGCTACACAGCTTCATCTCTTAAAAAGAGCCCCGTATCTCGCTGGATTGCGGTTTTCATGGCAAGTTCATCAATCCCTGGCCCAAACTATTTCCATAACTTCGGAAGGAGAGAGAAAGAGAGAGTCTTGAGGAATCTGGACTGGCCGGGGAGGGGGATGGTGAATGAGTATCGATTGCAAAAAAGATCCCCCAGTCCATTGAGACGGAGCGTTACCATAGCAACGACCTACATCCGTCCTCTGATCGAACACTCGGGACGGCTGGCCCAATCTGGATCCGTCCGACCTCTCTGCCTCTCATTAGGCCTGAGAAGTCGGAGGGGCTCAAATGAGCAATAGAGAACCACATGTTGAGTGTGGCCGCTGCTGAAAAGACCTGCGAGTGCTGAAGTTGCCAAGTTTCGCGTTTCAAATGATGACCGGGGAATGGATTTCGGAGGGGTGCGGGGAGTTAGTCATCGATTTCGGATATTGAATGCTCGACAATTTTAACTGCGACCGCTCTTTCGTCTTTGAGTCGTATCAGTTAGAGTTGAGATGGGGGTAGGATTTGAGTTGTTACTTTCTCCCCTCTGTTGGTATGGACTGAGCTTTTTTAATGGGGGTATTTCATTCTCAAACCGATACTCTGTCACTAATCATTTTGGTTTAATACTTACATAAGGATATTGATGTTTCAGAATTGTGTGTATATATACACATTCAATAGTTACGAGGTAACTTAGTTTTTTTATTTAGAATATTGAGAGTTTTCTGATTCTTTATTTACTTAAATATCATTTTATACTGTCACGTAGAGAAGTGGACTTAACTTTTGGCCATATATTTCTTATCTTGTCATAATAAACCGAGGCAAAGATAGATCTGTGTAGTGATTCTGTGTCAGCCCGATAACATTTTGTGATAGATCTTTTACTTCCATCAAACATCATCTTAATGAACTGATTTGTAAATTTAGTACATATAAAAATGTATTTCAAATTTGTATTCATCGATTTTATTTCAAAGTATCCTAAAATTTGCCATCCAGATTGTTGTTTAATCAACTGATTTAGACGTGAGTCTGAAATCGAATCTTTTCGTATCACAGTAATCAGTATCAGAAGTAGGTAGTTAATTAACGTCACACTGGAGCAATACAACGGACTATTGCGGCTATCGAGATCGACTCCGAAGGGAAAGATCTGAGAACAATGCCTCGTAATTTTGAATCACGGTCAATCAGTGTCAAAAGAAAAAAGCCTTGCACAGTGGAACCCCAATTTCACATTCTCACGTTTTTTCTCTTATTTTACTCAAGTCTTCACTTTACTGAGGGGCCGCCGAGGTTCAGAGCTTTCGTAATGCGATAGCAACCTGATAGTTGCATGCAACGCAGGTTAGATTCCTGTAACTATCCTGGGTGTACTTTTATCTTTAGTATCTGTCAGTAAAACTTTCTTTGTATATGTATGTCCATTACTTACCGTTTTCTGTCTTGTGTTTGGCATAGCTTGGTCAAATATGGCCCTTGCGTCATAAAACCTAACCTACCAGTCTCACTGTATTGATGTTTTTCTGCGACCTTGATTTTACGTTTCTTCCTCTTCGTAAGTTTTTGATACAGGTATAGTTGATAGAAAAATATCCGAGTGCCGTTGTCATTCCCAGTCGCACAAACCAAAAGTGTCATTAGTCTTGGTTTTGTAATTATATTATGGGTAATATTTTAATAACATTAAAAGGGAGGGATTGCTATTTGAAATTTCGGAAATAATATTTACTTAATTAAATATGCATCTCATTTGAATAAGAATCCGTCTGCAAATAAAAATTTGAATCAAATTAATTGTTTTAAAGGACAATATCTATTTTTTATTCATACACTGAAAATTGCCAGAAATCGTATAAATACGCTTATTTTAATCAAATCTAAGATGAGTTATGAATGGTTGAAATTCAGAGATCCTAATGTTAAATAAATGTTCCAGTCTTTCCCTTATACTTACTAAAATAATCAGCTAACCAACGTAATTTTAATGTTCTATTAAACTATTAAATAATCCAAACAAAATGCATGCATATTTTGCTAAATTTAGCATGGTTTATCTTAACTTTAAAAGCATCGAACCGCCGGGATTATTAGATGTCAACATCATTGTGATCGTCTTGGAATAGTGAATGACCAAGATGATCGTAGGGTGGTAGCGATGTCTGCAGTTAATTCCACCTGTAGCCTAGAAGTTCACTAGAACTCAACCCAATCGAAAATATGGTTAATCAAATCGCATATTGATTTGTCTTGAATTATCTCTGGCGATGAGTTTCGGTGCAAGACAATTAATAAAATGGCTTCAAGACCTCATGTGTAGTTTGATATTGTGTCCAAAAGTAATAAAAAGAACGGTCACTAGTTCATTATTTATAAAATGGTATATTTGGGCCATAATGGTATTTGCAAAATAAAGTATTACAAAAAATTGTGTACTTAACGTAATTATATTATGGGTAATATTTTAATAACATTAAAAGGGAGGGATTATTTTTTGAAATTTCGGAAATAATGTCTAAATCAACATGGTTGACCCTTATGCAAGTAAAATGCACATTTGCATATCGTGGGTATTAGTTCAAATGTAATGATACTTTTGACTTGACTGTGTAACAACTATAAGGTCATGAATATCAAGAGGGTGTTAGAATACTTTTGACTGATTGTACCTTAAAAAACGAAAAATTAGTTTCACAGAAAACTGGTTCATTAAAATTATGTATCTCACTGATATGATAGGTTTTCGAGCTTACTTCTTAAATAGGAATTAGTTCGTTAGTTCCTTTCCCCATTATCGGCACATCCTTACCTACCACTTTAGTTTCTGAGCCTCCGATACTTATTTCAACGTATTTATGCTTCGATTATTTTATTGGATAAAGAAAAGCATTTTTATTTAAAGAATTTATCATTATTGAATTTGTTCTATTTAGTAAATGTGATTGGGGATGTCTTCAATGTTTTACACAGGTAACATCATAAGACTAAAGTTTAAAAAAATTAATATTTAAATGTTTTGGGAGGTCTGTTCATCATTTTGATTCCAACCACACTACAATCTATTGAACAGACATACATATTCTGATGTGCACTTTTCTTTATGAATCTGCTTTATAAAATCAAAATTTTTTACCATTGCAGGATAATTTGAAAGAAAAAATAAGAATAGAGAAAAAAATAGAGAATGTATTTTTGCATACACATATGAAATTCTACAAGTTTTTAAGCAATGGATATTAAGATAATCAAATGCAGTTAATATGTTATTCTTTATTCTTTAAACAAATATTTGGGTATTTTAATCATTAATTATGGCACTTAATGTAAAAAATTATGATATTATCCAAATGGTGTATAAATGTAACGCAAGCATAGTGAAGTTAAAGCACAAAATGCAAATTTGGAATTATTTGGGGGATTATATATATTTGAACCAAGATAGAACTTGTGTAGCAAATAATTAAATCCTCAAATTTAATTTTTTATGGTTTAACCATATGTTTACTACACTTGGTGATAGCCATTATATCATAAGTTTGTAAATAGGTTATTGATTTTTTAATGTTTTCGCTGACTAGGACTAGTGTCTTGCATTGCTTTTATATAAAAAGACGGAAAAATCAGAAGCCTAATTAACCTTCTCTTCAAAGTTGAAGACTCATAATTCAAAAGTTTTATCGTGTAAGCATTAGAGGCCGCCTCTGAGATCCTTAGAAATACATGCATCCTGCGTTGCCCCTCGGATTTCTTTAAAACTTGGCTACTTTATTCCTTAGTCACATGTAAGGAAATATGCATTTTAGCCTCCCATTTGCAATAGTTTTTTTATATGTGGCAATTTTAAATTTTAAAATTCGAGCAATTTTCATGATTCTGTATTCACTAAAACGCCTGTATCTCTGGACCTAATGATCCTGATTAAACAGAGCTTAATTTGTAGACAAGTATGTTACTTTTTTCTTATGATACTTTTCACATTATCGTGTGAATATCCTTTTTGATTTCTTGGTCTAGTTTGCCCTCATTTAGCAAAACATTGACCGTAGAGCGACAAACCAAACACTTTTGTACTTCAAGGTCATTCAATTTGACCTTGAATTTTGAAAAATATGTGTAACTAGTTTTGTTCTAGAAAATATATGTTAAAAATACGCTATTGGTCTTTTGTCCAGGAAAGTTTCAAGTTGTGACCCTCATGGCTCACCAGTGAAAAATATTCCTTGTTAATGGAATTATTAAACAAAACCCATAAATAACTGTGTTGTTTGACCTAACTGTCTGATCAAGTTGAAATATGATTTACTTTGTAGACAAATGAATGATATTTATGATGATAGATTATATGCTCACGTTAATGTCTCTTTTATTTCAAGGTCATTCAATTTAATCAACCTTGAATTTTGAAACTCAAGCAGGGCTATTTTCTAAAAAATAAATATCCCTTCATATATGATACATTGTATGATTCTGTGACAGACCTTTTTTTCAAGATAATTTAATTTGAACTTTGACCCCGAATTTTGAAAAAAAAATCATTTTATACTTTTCTAAAGCAATTCTTACTGTATTTAATAAATTTTTAGAAATATACACACAAAATATGCTTTTTTAATTCAAGGTCAAATTTTAAAGATCAAATTGAATGACAGATATTAAAAAGGTGACACACTTCGTCCTGTAATGCAACATTAAAAAGATTATACATTCATCTACAAACTAAGTCTTATTTGAGCTTAGTTGGACAAGCAGATCAAACAATAAAAATTGTTATGATTATTGTTTTCATGATTCCATTTACTTGGAATATTTTTGTACTGTGAACCCAAAACATTTAATAGATTTCCTAGAAGAGAAATTAACTAAGCAGTTTTCAAAATTCAAGGTCAAAGGTCAAATTGAATGACCCTTAAATCAAAAAAGAATATTTACAAGATCATAAAGGGTAAATTGTAAAAGAGGTTACACATTTATCTATTAAAAAAGCCCTATTTAATCTCGATCCTACCAAGATACGGTAGTGAGTCTAGAATCACAAAAAAATCCGGATTTTTCAAACTTAAAATTGTTCTAAATAAAAAGAGTTTTAAAGTGGGGAGGCTAAAGTTTTACATTTCCTTATGAGACTAGGAAACAAAATAAGTGTTTTAAAAATCGGAAGGAGTCGGGTTGAAAATGTCACTTTTTGTGTCGATCTGATATGAAATAACCAATTAAATTCAAATGAATTTCCCCACTTTCTGGTTGTATACATTCCAAAAACTTTTTAAAAAATTGTGATTTTATCTATCTATTTTTGAAAAAAAATCGTGTGTGGGGCTCATTTTGGCATTTGACCCCCAAAACACCCCTTTCGTTTAACAGTTTAAGAAAGCTGTATATGGATTCTGAAAATGAAACCTACTGAATACTAACTCAAATACAAAATATCAAAACAAGCTTCTTTTCTGAATGAAAACGACTGCGAAATATCCAGACAGCCTCTCTTCCGAACATTCGAAAAGTACCCGTTCTGGCTTTTGAAAGTATCTCTTGGTGAGAATCTTCGTCACTTTGGATGATGATGATAAATTGTTGAGTTCTTTCGAAGTTGAAGTTGATATTATCTTGATCTAGAAAAGTTTTATTCCTTTTCTTATGCAGGGCCATTTCTCTGATGATACTTCACACAAGAGATAAGAGATGGTTGCTTCGTGTTTCCTCACCGAGCTTCAAACCCATTTATAGCCTATTTTTGGTGTCTTACTATTGTTTATCGAAATTTAAGGCGCAAATCTCCTAGATTGGAAATTGAAAGTTAATCATTTCAATCCCCAAACGAATTCTCATAAATGAGTTTCTATTCCATAATTTTAATGTATCCCCAATGGTAAACAGTTCTATCTTATGTTAAAGTCTGTTTGAAGCACTAGCATGATTTATTCCTTCTACATATGAATTTTATTCCTTCAGGATTTATTCCTCAAGGAATAAAATTACAGAATTTAACCAGGATTTTTATTCCTTCTACATATGGATTTTATAAGAAACTGTTGGTGTTGAAAAACTGTTCACTTTAAATAGTATACCGTTCCATATCAGGTATATCGCAACCCACTTCAAAATTCAACGTAATTCTATATCATCAATTTTCTAAAACGTATTTAAATTAATCAAAACTTCCTTAATTTATCTGTTTCAAAGTGCCAAAGCAGTTTTAATCAACGTCTCGATTTTAGGAATTTCCAAAATTATTTGCATTTCTATTCAAAGTATGTAATATAAAATAAATTATTTTATCTGAAATAAAATCATTCGGATGGTTTTAAAAATTAAGCACAGGGATTACGGTAGGCAGTAGATATAATTCAATGACAACAAATCAAACTTATTATACAATAATATTTGTCTCATACCACTAAGCAACATTCCACTGCTGGTACGTTTACTCTGGGTGTTACTTAAATTCAATTATAACTTTAAAAACATTCCTATATTATTTTTATAACTAACGTGTATTCCTTCTGGATCCTTTAAATCAAATCTACTTTCAATTCAGGTTATACATGGAAATACTAATAATTATTTTGAAAATTCTCTATTGCATGTGAGAAACTGATGATATAGAGGATGAGAAGAACATTTTGTTAAGAACATTTTACAACTCTACAATGTGAAAAGATTCAAACACCTCTTTGAGATATATAGGAATCTTAAAAAGAAGCAATCTGAGATGCCTCTTGAAAGTCTGTTATAAATAAATGAATCAAGATCGATTAAATCTAAGTGAATCTTGAAAATACTTTGCAAAGTTTAGGGTTGAAAAGATGGAAGTAGGCATGGCAATAATTTCTTGAGTAAATAAAATATTGACTATAATTTACTTTACTTGTATATTCAATGATAGAGGTAATATCAAACTTTGAGTAACTTATATATAGATAAAGCTAACCACTAATTCGCTTTCCCTGGTACGAATTATTTTGAGACAATTCGAAAAAATTACAAGTAGTATTTTTGTATATGCATTCAAAGACTGAGCTTCTACTTTACAGTGGAAATCAACAAAGAATTTCAAGACAAAATTAGCAAACAAAATTTATAAATGCTTAACACAATACAAATATAGATATTCACTTGTACTATATCGGTAGTTCAAAGCCTCTCGATTCTTTTTCGTGTGAATTTTATTTTTAATACTAAATTTACCTACCTTTCATAAATAACTATTTTTATCAAAACGGGTTAAATGATCCATTTTCCATTTGGATGCAGGTAACAGTGGAATTAGTGCTTGAAATAATAAATAAATTATCATCTTTAATAATATTTTAATAATTATAAACAAAGTATCGAAAATTCAATAGTCATAAGTAAAATTTTATTTTGACTTTTTATTCAGTAGTTTCACTTTTTTGAATAAAATCTTGATTCATTTGACACATTTTTTACAGATGCAAGATTGCTCTGTGCTAAATGCTTTCCACGAGCATATTTCTCATAGAGTAGCTTTATTTTTATGCTAATATCTCATTTGGAACTTTTATCCGCACTAGTAACTTTTCTTAAGCTTGTCGATGATGATACATGAGCCCCTTTTTCTTTACTATGGTGTTTGCTTATTATTTTGCACAGCAGTGTATATGGAATGTTTTTAGAGTTGACAATGTTGTAAAAACACAAAATATTAAACCGGTCAAATGACCCGTCGCGGTAAAGACAGGTACACGCATGTAGGATGCAAAGAGAGGTGAAGAGTACTAAGTTAATTTTATATAAAAATTTCAGTAAAATTCGTAAAGTCAATTGAGGAAAGCGATAAAACTTAAAAACAATTTTAAGTCAAACTGGTCATTTGACCAGTTTTAAAATTTGTTTGGTAAATTTAGTGTTGAAGCTAATAAGACAAAAAATAAGTAAAAGTAGCTGTTATATATAAGTTATAAAGGGAGAATCTTCGCATTTTGAAAAAGATAATTATACTGATGCAGCATATCCCTCCGTCATATCGCACAATTAGATTTATCGATCTCATACTTTTCCCGATGTGAGGACATCAGAAGAAAATTATTTATCATCAATTTCCTTAATTATTTTAATGGATCCTACTCAGTCAGTCATTATTTTGCAAGAATTTGAAAAGTAATTTAAAATAAGAATATTGAAAAATTCTTAACATGCATACATATGCCTACTAAATTTTTATTACATTTTCAAAAAGTATTCTCATGATTCGCAATATTGTGAAGTTTTATACATCCGTTCTAGGTTTAACTTGAAGGTTTCAGCACCAAATGTTTTGAAAACGAGTAATTTAATGTATACTTTGAATTCAGGGCTTTCTGTATTACTCCCTTCAGAACTTAACTATTTTTCTCGTATCTCAAGAAACGTGAAATACCTAGGGGTTACGTACTAGAGAATTCAGGGAATAATTCATATTTCTAGGTATATTGATATATGAAAATGATTTTCCAAGTTTTGCAAATTAACCTTATGAGGGGTTCACACGCATACATCTGTTCTGCAACCTTCAGTCTTCCCCGCGTAACTTTGAACCAGGTTTGAAGCCACATTTGTTCCTGATCAATAGAATTTTACAGCGATTCTTTCAACCAACATACGGGGTTATTAAGTCATTATGTGTGTTGAGGGATAAAAGTAAATACTGCACTATTCGAAAATCTCGTGACACTCCTATAGTTAACCCTCCTTGTGGTTATCTCAATGAGGTATCTCGTTATTAGCAAAACTGACTAGATCTTAATGAATGAGATTACCTCGTCGAAGCCACTTGGTTTTTCATTAAGTTTTCTGATTCCTTATTTAGGTAAATCTCATTTATTTTCTACTGTCATGGAGAGAAATGGACTTAACTTTCTGACTATCTATTCTCTATCTTGTCATAATAAACCAAGAAAAATACCTGTGTCGTGATTCTATGTCAGCCCGCTAAATTTTGATTGTTAAAATTTGCTTAAAATGTTTGAGAAATGTTTGTTTACAATGAAAAATCAAGATATTGTCTTTAAGCCTACCAAACCGAGACGTATATCTTAGGCTTAAAAAAAGAAAAGCATTGAGAGCATAGAATTAAATTCTGGGAGAAACACTTTATGGGTGAAATTAAAACCCTTTCACAAAGCCGCTCGTGATATTTTTACAATTTAGCAAAAGTTTTCGTGTTCGACATGCCATGAAAGCTCCTAAGTTAGACTTATCTCCCAAAGAGCTATTTTTAGCTTACGTAAGAGGTGCAATAACTTAAACTTGTTTATCGATATCTCTGTCTTGACATTTAGTTGTCATATTTATAGAGCTTTACTTTATAGTAAGGCTTTTTCTCTGTCTCCATTTTAGTACCCTTCAACAATCACTAAAATGAAAGAAAATAATACACTTTTCCTTTTGAATTGCATCTTATAAGTCTCTACGTTAGGGATGAGGAGTAGCCTTCGTTTCTTAACCGTAAGAATTATTTTTCAAATCCACATTTCAATGTAATCAAATTTACAAAAACATTTTTAAGTATGATTTGTCTTTGTTTTAAATCTGAATAAATACGAGTGTCCGCCATTGTTTCAATACCCAATTGTTCTACAACTGCCAAATCTTTTCTACATACACAATTCTAAAGTATTGTGAATGGTGAATGTAGAAAAGCTACACTGAAATTCTAAAACAAAAAAACAAGGTATTTTTTTTAGAACTGCACATTTACATGATGCTGACCGTTTAGTTCTGTTTTAAATCTAATTTTATTGTTCTTCCGACAAAAATAATTCCATTACGGTTAAAGTTCAAAATTAAAATACCGAAAATCATGCGTAGGAAAAGTTGCACGCGCCATAAGTATGAAAATCTACGAACTACAATTACGAATATGAATGAAGAAAATTAAATTGAAATCAATCGCTCGCTCGAACTCGCACTCTACAACAAGATAAAAATAAATGATTTCTGCTAACCGAAAAGAACAGATGAGTGAAGTGTCTATTTCAACTTAAACTAAATGTATTACAAGACATAATGTCACCTCTTTATACTAGGTATCAACTTTGTAAATTTATAAACTAATAACCGAAAACAAGCCATCTCTGGACATTCATAAGGCTTTACTTATTTATCTATATATAAATTACGAATAGTGTAAATGTCATAGAATGTTTTGAATAATTTATTTTTGGCACTGATATCACTTTTCATAAAATATTCGTCTAATGTATAATGCGATTCTTGAGTTCGTTTTAATGGTGTTTTTAAACAAGATACAAACTACATTAATATAGTTATAAAGCTAGTCCTGAATTCAATTTATTGTGGTATTTACTTTTAAGAATATTTTTAATACTTGTAAAAAACGAATGAGTGCAAAAGATTTGGATTAAAACGTTTTAGTTAAGTGATGTATTTTCTTTTACACTTTTAGTGATACTAACTATTATCTTCAACTAATGTTAATTCGTAGAGAGAGAGTAATGATAGTGGGGCTTCATATACTCATTTGTATTGTGAACACTTATTGAGTTGAATATGTGTATAGGAAGTTAATGTATCCTATAATTGCAGATAATAAAAAAGATTAAATCATGTCTATATTTTCGAAAAATTCACCGGAATGAATTTTAATAGCAAAAAAATTTTCAGACCACCTTAGAAGAACGTACGTATTTCGTTTTCCAATTTTAAATAATACCTTAATGAAGAGATGGTCGGTTGATTTTCTCGAATTTTGTCGTTAGGCTTAACAGCATGACGTCGTCTGAAATCGTTCCAACCAAGAGGTTCGATTCCTCCCTGGATGTATTACTCTCTTCTTTGTCAGTAAAACTTTCCTTGTGTCTCCATTACTTGATATTGCCTGTCTTGTGTCCGGCGTAGAATGGCCAAATATGGCCCTTATGCCCTAAAACTCAACCATCTAACAACAACCAAGTAGTTTCATACTTTAGAACAGTGTTAAAGTGGCCTTAAAGAATAATTTTCGGTCGAAGAATACTTCAGAAAGTTTAATTCGTGTCTAACATTAAAAGGAAACAGCGCAATTTTCATGTAAGTGGACATACCAAAAGTTTGCATTAGGACGACATAGTAGGACTAATACGTGTCTATGCAAGTTTGTATACAGTCCTAAACTCAATGTTTGACTTTATGTGTAATATGCAGTTCTGTTTTGTTTGGGTACTTTTTGAAACAACCCAATACTGAAGAGGAGTAGCTACATTTCAAGTCAAACCCATTTCCACTTTCCCATCTATGGAATATATTCATGAGAGATTTGTGTAGTTTAATTTAGAGTCAATTTTGGGTATGATTTTTCGTGAAACAAAAATGAATCGTTTGTACCCATCCAGGTTAATCTTTCCATAGCATTCTGAGGAGCTTCGATATCTTTCTTCATTTCAGTGTGACAGGGAAAGTACGGAAGGGATTTTCGAAGGTACTCTGTATTAGTGAAAGATTGTAGATATATGGCAGAAAGCCAAGAATGTATGTCACAATTATTACAAAATCATAGTATGATTTCTTGCTTCCCCATACAATCACAGGATCATATTATCTGTTGTAAGCGACGCATGTGATATTTTCAGGATCGTATCCATATTTATATAGGTAACAGTGAGGCAGATCTTATGCAGATAATATTGATCTATTCTCAACTCTGACACAATCTCAAGAGGAATGGTATCGTTGAGTTTGAATTTCACAACAGGAGTGTTTCACAATATCTAGATGAGTAAATAGGGACTAAAAAACTTTTTCTGGGCGTATCAGAGGCAACCATTACAAGGTTCGTCTAATGTGTGCCTAAAGTTTTTTAACAATTCCTTCTTATGTGTTCCGCGTTTGTAAATTCTATATCAGTACCTTTGTGCCGAAGATGCTGAATGCCATTTCTTCATTTAACAAGTATTTCGCCTTGTCGTACATTAAGTAGTGCATATCTCGAGGAAAATCAGGAAGGAACTTTCATAGATACGTATTAGTACTGTAAAGTCCTAAGATAAGCCCTTGGTATGTGGCCGTTTATACGGAAATTAGGAACATACACACACATAAAAGTTTGCGTTTTGTTTAACACTAATTCCACTTTCTTAAGTGTTCTACGAGTTTCTACAAGTGAAAATCATTCTTTTAGGTCGTTTTAATGCTGTTAGTGTGGACAAGCCCTTGGCCATAGCTATTTCAGAGTGCGAAGAAGCCAACACCAGAATTCGAGAACTTTAATCGCCGGTCCTTTCATTAAAATGTTATTTAAATTTGAAAAACAAAAAACAAATTGGACTTTCTAAAGTGTTCAACGAGTGAAAATCTTTCTTTTAGGTTACTTTAAAATTTGGATTATCAAAATAAATATGATGATGAACCCTTAGGTAAATGAAATACAGATTTATTTCTATACCTTGATAAAAAAGAGGGTCCAATTTTGCTGATTTTGAGTTGTCTACAAATGACATCAATCTAATAAAAGTTATAATAGAAAAATGCAAATATCCCCTTGAAAATACATTGTGAATTAATCGAAACATTGGAATGTTTTATTTGTACTCTGGTAAAAATTAAAGAAATGAAAAAATTACGTAGTGCATATCTCGAAGTATCTCGCCTTGTTGTACATTAAGTAGTGCATATGTCGAAGAAAATCAGGAAGGGAGGAACTTTCATTTCACTGTTACCATAAACGCAAAATTTACATTGGCCACTTTCTACCAAGTAGTAGATATTCCAAGTCTAATGACATTTTTGTTTTGATTGTGCAACTCCAGGGACTTGAATAACAAGAGGTGTTCGAGTGCTTTTTTTACCTGCTTACGAAAGTAGTGTCTAGTTGGAAAATATATACATTCAATTATGTGTTACACTGTATTTTTAGAGTTATGGCGAAAATCTGTAATTATAGGGAAAACCAATGTTTTAATAGTTACTTCTTTTTTAACCAATCAGTAACAGAATGTTTAAAACAGAACTGTTTCAGCAATTTTTATAACGTGGAAGATAAGTTTAAACTAAACATTTTTGTTGTGCTGCTCCCCATCCTCATATGTATTTTCTGTTTCACTATCATCAAAAAAATGATTTATTTTTTGTCTATTTTATATTTAATGCTGTTCAAGAAAATGGCTAATAAAAGATTATTCCTTTAAACTCTAAATATTTCGAAAAATATATACTCTAAGAACACTTGAATCTCCGAAGCTAAGACAAAAGCGTAGACAGTAAATACTTTTTATGGGAAATATGGTACTTTTTATAAATATGCGAAAATAAATTTGATATTTGATAATTTGAGCTAATTTTTTCAAAACAACTAAAAGGTTTTTATAAAATAAACTATTGTACTCCTAAAGCAAAATTATTCCAGGAAATCTTTTCTCCAGTTTGGTGAGTTTTCGTAACTTCAGCTCACACTTCCCAGCCTTTTGAATTTACGTGCATCAACTTCAGTTCTTGTCATCCGTATGGGTGGTCTTATTCCATAATAAAATCTTTTAAATTCTCACATTCACAGGTTAGAGAACTATTTTCATTGCAGTAGAACGACTGCTGAGTGAGTTTTGAAGTTACTCAAGATGAACTTTTGAAGCTCTTTGGATATTTGACTTCGTGCCTCTTGGAATAAGTAAATATACTGTGATAGGGCTGTATCTAAGGTATGAGCTACCTACATGCATTCCTCAACAAGTCGCTGCTCTCCTTAAAACCATTTGACTATCTAAAAGAACGCCCTTCATCAAGCACGAATTCAGAAAATAATTTCGGATGACATCTTCCTCCCGGTTCTATAAACGCCGTCATGAAAAGTGAGCAACGATTTGTTCTACTGTTTTCAGACCAATTGACATTTTCAAACGTATGTTTTACCTATGTAATTTACTAAACTTAGATTTTCTCTTATATAACTACCTTTAGTATGTATCTTTGATAGCTTTTGAATTTCAAAATCATTTCGGTAGAATTCGAGAAGTGGGCATTTTCCTTGAATACATACCTGCCTCTGAGTACTTTGAGTAATCTAAATATATTCTAATCTAAATGAAGAACGAAATTTGCAGAATCATAAGCCTTTTTCATTACAATCGCAAAAAGAATCCACAAAGAACAAATAAGTATAGAATTATTAATATCGGAAAACTTGTTAGTTGGGCACGTTTATTTAAAGTTGGGAACATACTAGGCCTTCTTTGGGCTGCCACCTTTTATGGGGGGAAGGTGCAAGAACACGCCCAGAGCACCGTTCAGGAGAGGCCCTGAGCGCCTGAAAAGTTTTAGGACCGAATTTTGCAACTTATCCCAGGATAAGTTCCAAACAATGACCAGTGGAATGACTACTAACATTCCACAAATTGAGCTCTGTGAAGCATTCATAATCTGTATGATAGCATCTCTAGAAATGTATAGCACAGAAAGAAAGAATGCATGCTGTATATAGTTAAACTGTAATAAAATGGCTTTATGCAGATCTCGAATTCGTAGAATTCAGTCCCAAAGCTTTGTAGAGATTTATCCTGCTTATGAAAATATTTTAAAATTAAAACAACGATTCTCATGGGTATATTATAAATTCTTTCATAATTTTAGTTCATAATTTTGAAATTTTAACATTTTATCCAATAACAAACCTGAAATGACAATGTAAAGGTACCTTAAGTACTAAATTTTTCTTTCCTATTTAATCAAATGGAGCTTATGTAAAGGTAAGTAGGTGCGGTGGGAGAAATGACGCTGTGGGTGGTCGTAACTGGTATGTACCACGTGCATTGGTCTGAAATTCTGTTTTCTTTCAGTTGTTTCAGAATATTCAGTGTAGCAGTTTGTATTATGTTCTTGTTCGTTTATGACTTTCATCATCTACTGTAGAAATCGAAAAACAAAATGTGCCGTTCTTATAATTTTAAAACGTCACTTCAACGCTAGACTATCATAAAGCGACTTATTTTTCAGTTGGATCATAGGGATAATTTGGAATGTTTAAAAGTAAATTATTTTATATTATTCCTATTGGAATTGAACGTTATCTAGTGGCTGAGGATATCGTCTCTTCCTGAGATTTGGGAGAGATATCACTTATAGCCAGGGAAAGTTCACACACTGATATTTGCTTCACTTTCCGTAAAACTTTGCCGTAAAGCATTCATATTATCAATTAACACCATTTAGAATTTTGACTGTTGCCGAAAGTGAATCTACTTTAAACCCGAGTGCCAGCAATATCCAACAATTTTTGCTATTGCAAAGAATTTGCTATTGTCCTTCGACACGACTTAAGGGGACAGTGGACTTCAAAAACGAGCTATTTGACTGTTATGAAATTGCACTGACTGTTTTCTACTAAAAAGCCTGTATATAGAATTTTGTATAAAAGTATTAAGTTGTGCGAACCTGAATTAAAGCATTGTGAAAATGCGACGCGAGGTTTAAAACGTATATAAATCCCCGTTGTGCTTTTATACTAAAGTCAGTCCAGTAGATATATCAGGCATCTTTGCTTTGAGTTGTCTTGTGTTCGTGTGATACATTTTGTGTTTGAATGCTTTTTATTCCTTTAAATAATATGCAACCAAAGTAGTGGTGACTCTGACTATTTGAATACGCTTATCGCTCTGTGATGCAATCTCTATTTTTCTTCTTGATCGCATAGTGTCCGTAACATTTTCTGAAATGGACGACGCCACGACAGCGCCAGACGTCTAAAAGGTAGCAATTAAACTTCCTCCTGTTTTAGCGACAGAATATTCGTCTGTGGTTTCTGCAAGAGGAGAGCAATTTTTCGTTTCACATAATACGTTGTCAAAAACTTTGAAAAATTTAGCAAAAATTGATAGGTTCCATGCACATTAATTTTCCATTTATTATTAATATTTTAATTCACACAATAGTTTGTACACATAAAAATCAAATTAACTCCTCATTTGGAAAGTGTATCACTTAATTGTGAAACAAAAAAAAATTACTAGGACACATAAAATTTTGCAAAAAAAAAAACATTTTAAACCAAAATTTAAAGTATGATGAATATCTCATTTGAACTTAGACATATACAATAGATTGCAAGGATTATCCAAAAAATTTCAAGGAACAGATCAAAATGAAAAAGAATTGACAAAATTAGAGACAAACGCATTTTTATAGCGGACTTACTATACATATTCCACTATGTACTTTACGCTGTTGCATATGTAACTCCATCAAAAAATTATCGCAATTGAAAAATTATTTTTGTCATCTATAGAGCTTTATATTATATATAAATTAAATATATATAAATTATATATATATATAAATTATATATATATATATATATATATAAATTAAATTTTAACGATAAAATTTTAAAAAATAGATATTTTTCGATAGATTTTGGTGTTTTTGAAAGTTTACTGTCCCTTTAAACTGCTGCATTGCATTCGACTACTGATAAAGTGAATCGACATGAATTCAGATTTAGGCTCCCAAGTCATTTTCCCCATAAATACAATTTCTTATCCTTCCGTAGAAGTTTCGTCCATTTAATTTGTCATATTCAAAATAAGAAAATAATTAAAATTAATATTTATCATTTGATAATGTAATTCCATTGTATTTATAATTCAGAGTTGTGCTTTTTATAAAAATTCAATATTGAATTTTAATTTTTGCAATGGGAAGAAAAAGCAAGTGCTTTCCATTGTCGAAATTAACTTTAAAAAATGTAAAGCTCAACAATTTTTTAATTCTAGGGCATTTGCCCTGGAACGTTTTTGTCCCATTTCCAGTTATTTATTCGTTTAGGCCATTTTAATGCCAAATTGGGGGTTTTCGTGTTTTAAATTTTTATGTATGTACGTATGATCACACAACGTACAAACGGCTGGATATATTTTCATGACATTTTGTACACTTCAAGTACTCACAGTACCTTAGTAACTAAACTTCACGGCGTCAAACTGTTTATCTTTCCGTTTTATGTTTGGGTGTTTGTGCAAGTTTCACATAAATTCAGTTCAATATATTTTCACAAAATTCTAGATTTTTATAAAACATTATACATAATGTAATAATATATAATGTATATAATTTGAAGGCTAATTGAAGGCTAAGTTGGCTAAAGGCTAATTAAGGGCTATATAAACAACTTAGCCTTTACAATACTGTGTATCTAGTGTTGGAGAAGCTGGAATGTAACTTGGTTGTATTGGAAAAACCTAAATGTAAATAGAGCATTGCAATTACTGTTGAATCTCCCATTGGTTTGCCAGTATTGCTGGAAAAGCTTTTTATTTTCAAAAATTATTTTTATAAAATTTCAATTCTATTACTTTATATGTAGAACTCTTATTTTTTTTATTTTCGAACTAATTGTTCGGAAACCAGTCTTGTCTTGATTTCAGAATATTTGGGATACATGTAAAGAGAATAAAAACGCTAATTTTGCATAATTCATTCACATCCACTAGAAACTTGTTAGGGTTGGAAATTACTTTTAAAGACGTGTAGGGGTCGTATTTAATCACCAACTATAACTTCAACTTTCATCATTTCTTCACCGTTTTGTATGAGGGGTCGAACTGGTGCTACACAACCAGCTATCGGTGACTGTACGGAATCAATCCTGAATGGAAAGGATCCGAGAACAACACCTCGTAATTTTGATCAGATGACGAGGTCAACACCTGAGTTGTCACCCTACTCTCCAAGCTTCCACACCACGTCAACGTGAGACATTTGAGGCCATGACTGATTTAATGTGCCAGAGCCCGCAGCGTACACAACGGTCTTTGGTAGGATCGAGTTTCGAATTCTAAATGTATATAGCTGCTAGTGGGTTTTTTCTTGTAGTTGAACGTTCTTCATCTACCTATTCCGTATTGGATAACCGGAAGTAAAATATATTCTCGTCTTTCGGTAGTTTGTTTGCTTACACTGAAAATACCATTTGTATAGTCAAGCAACATCACTCATTACAGTGACACGTGAAAATTATTTCTTTTACACTCTCATTTTCGAAAAATGTTTGTTAAGTAAGTATTAAATTTTATATTCTAATTTTCAACTTTGCTCATAGTTCAATAGAATTTAATTCAGTCCAGTTGATTTATTAACCCCATGAAGAAAATATTCACGTAAATAATAAAAATATTTATTTCCGAGGATTAAAATTTGATACTTATTGTTATATAGACCGTAAAAAATGAATATTATCAAAAATACTGGTCCGAAGTATGAGGAGTTACGGAAAGTTGCAAAATGATCGATGTAAACAAATAAACCAGATTTTGCTTTCTGTTACCCAAATGCTCTCGCATGATACCTATCAAAGTGACTTTAATATGTAGTTTACCTCCGTTTACCATTTGGATTCTGTTTGAATTGACCAATTAACTATCATGTATAAATTCGGAATTTTGAATTGAAAATTTTAAAATATAATATTAATTTGTACGAATATAGTATATTATACCTTTAGGGTACACTTTTTAGGAACACAACATTAAATACTATCACCCCACCAGTGGCCAAGTGACTAAAAGCAATGCTCTTAAGAAACTAGTTGATTGAGGCACTTGGTAGAAAGTTCGAATCTCGTATGTGCCGAAGTCGAGTTTGCTTGAAGTTTCCTGGTTTTTTCAAAGCGACTCGTAAAGGCGGGCCAGCCTTCCCAGTCCTGCAGGAAGGCATGTTTCCCTCATACACGCACAGTTCAGGGTAGGTACGATGTGGCAACTCCTCCCATGTTGCTCCGGGGTAATGCAGACACTGCCACGTGCTTGAATTAGTGCTTGAAGGGTTATACGATTCATAAGCTGGCATTGAGAAAAACATTAAATAATGTATCGTGCTTTCCCGAAAAATATGACGCAACTCAAAAAGCAGATTTTTTTTAATTAACAAACAATTTTATCAAACCACTTTTGTTTGCAATTTTAAGGAAGCATTTAATAATTTTAAGGAAACAACTGAATTTTTAGAACATTTATTACGCAGCAAGAAATCACATCCAGCCATGTGAATCGAGCGAAAGATTACAAACAGAAATTTTTGATCTCCGTTAGTATACCATAAAATGCATCGTTAGGTTAATTAAAAAAAGGAGTTACAAATTATAGTAAAAAAGTAATTAGAAATGATATGCTGAAGATTAGCATTAAATCACACATTGTACGGGAAATTATAATTTTCTTAAAAATGGTGACGCGAGATTAAAATATTTCGAATCAACAAATCCTTTTAACGAATCACCGTGGGTCAGTGGGTTTGACCACTGCGTTAGAAATCTGTGAGTTGTAGGCGACGGAAGTTCGATTCCTCCCCTGGGTGTATTTCCCTTTTCTTTGTCAGGAAAACTTACCTTGTGTCTGTGTGTTCAGTGTTTGGCGGAGCTTGGTTGAAATTGGCCCTTTTTTTGCGCCATAAAACCCAACCAACTTTTTAAAGTAAATACTTTCCACGTCATAAATTCAAATACATTAATAATCAACTATAAATATTAATAATCTTCTGTTTTAATTGTGAATTATGTAATTAATTGTGGAAGAAAAGTGTACGTATTGAGTAACAATACCACGACCTGTGTTAATAATGAACTCTTTTGAAAGGGAAAAGATTATTGTTTTTCACAGTTGTGGGGGCTTGGTTACAACACAAAATTAAAACCTATAGACTCCAATTTCATTAAGAAATTACCATAGAGTTCATTTTTTAAAATTTCAATAAAAATTCTAAAATAAATTTTCAATGGATCCCATCACATGTTGGCATTCCGGGTAATGAGAAACCTGACGTATTAGCAAAAGCTGGAGCAAATAAACAACCTGACACAAGAGAAAGTACCGTCCTACTCTCAGGACGACCATCTGTCCTTACTTAAAGTGCAATTGCGCAGATCATCTCTAGTACAGTACCTTTTCATTACTGGTACCTCAGTAAAACACCAGGAGAGCTGCTTGCCTTAAATTTGGCCCGGAAAATTTTCTCTATGCTTGCCAGGCTCCGATCTGGCCATTTGAAAGGGATGATATTCTTTGATGAAAGAAATTCTTTCCCATCTACAAAGTGCAGCTTATTACCAGCCTCTCCCTCACACATCGTGAATTGCATTGGATCCATACATGAAGACATTTTTAAGGACTCATCTGCCATTTCCCAATAACTTTTTTGCACAGATTCGATGACTTAGTATAATTTGTTTTTTTTTTTATTTGTGTATCATTCACAGTGTATAGAGAAAATTTCAAAATACCATTAGATAGAGAACAGTAAAGATACTGTAAATCTTATATGTACAAAATTCGCATGAGAGCCGCTTTACTAGTTGATTTACGGTCACCTTTGCTATACTACGGATGGTTAAACCGGGATCTACGGCATAAAGTGGATTCCTAACTATAAAGTTTCATGTATATAAGAGGATACGAAACCAGAGCCTATTGAAAAAAGGTTTTTAGCATAAACAACTCGGCTACTAAGCCAATCTTTTCGTATCAAATTGCGTACAAACTTCATAACATCGATAGCAATTCACATATTTGAGACCAATTTTCGAATGTATACCAAACTTTAACCTCGAAAATAACTTTGAAATCAATCTATAGTAGAAACTCAAAAATATTTTCATAAAGAAACATTACATAAATTTTGTTTGAGTTCTTTAATAATAAAGTAATAACAATAAAGACATGGGACGATTATTTGGAATTTAGAATTAATATCCTCTATAATTCGTATACCTTAAATTTATATATGGTTCGCCTTCATATGAAATCGCGCACAAATTTCTTAATTTCCTATAGCAATATCTAATTTTCTAAATGAGTTTGTTTCTAATTTTTAAACTAATAAGCTCATTAGAAACTAAAAACTGCATACTCATAATCAAAAAATGATTGGACCAAATAACTCAAAACAGGATTAAATTTTGATAGATTCGTAATTTTATGTCGGAGTTTGGTGTTGCTATTGAAATTAATTGTTTATGGAGACCGAAACTGTAATTTTATGCTCCTGAATTTATAAGACGTTATGAGCGATGTACGTATAATAAAGAGTTGTGTTTTTCTCTTTCTCCGCAGCTGGGCACAAGTGTTTTCAGGAATTTATCAGCTTTCAATTTTTGTGTGTTATTAACAATCAAACTTGTTTGTTATCGAATTCACATGTTTTCTCTATCACCCCTAAAAAATCAGCATCTCACAAACTCATGTTGACAATGTTTTTGTGTATACATCATTCAACTTCCCCATTCACGAGTCCGGCATGTCTTTGAAAAGCTACTCCCGTACTACTTAGTCTAAAATATTTCTGTCTTCCCTTCTTTTCAAATTCAGAATTTCAACATTTTGCCGAGTAATTCGGCAACAGTGAAATTTTTACAATTCTTGATTTTGACAAGACCTTGTGGAATTTTTAAATTCATGCTAAATTGTTGCAATTTTTTTGCCAGTCTTAGCTAAAATTACTTCCAATATAATGAAGAGGTCAATCAACATACTTTTTATCTGCACTGAGTCAAAGTACAAACCGGACACCAGGGATAAAATTGGTTAAATGGTATAGTTGCTAAACGTGGAATAAATAAGATAATTCAAAATATGATTACCCTTAATTAAAGGTGCTTCATTGCATACTTTGATGCTAGCAATCACAATTAAACAATAGTTTTAGCGAGCGAAGTGAAAACCATGCTTGTTTTATTCACTAAAAGTTTGAACCGTAATGCTCCTAGCATCAAAATATTTGACAATTATATTGGTAAATAAAAAGTATCGATTTAAGGAATATAATTTAATAATTGTAGAAAAGTTTTGATCAATTCCAATATGTAGTTGGCAGTTTTGTAACTTCAAAATTTTTCAATCAGCTAAATCAAATTTGTTAAAAAATCAGGACAATCGTTACTCAGGAGATACTAAATAATTATCTTGCTTTCTGTTTCCTCTGTAAAAAGTACTTTCACGGCTTTCCTAAGGAATCATAATAGTTAAGAAAACTTTCATTCGTTAAGAATAATACTTAGCAGAACAAATTAATTTTATTTTTAAAATACGAATCTAGCTATTCATCACATATGTTTTGTTTTAAATCAGGTGGAAAAGCTTTTGTTTTCTATAGGTAATTTTTTCGAGCCCCGTAATAGAAACGTATAAATGTTTACATTTTTGAGCAATGGAAAAGGAAATCAAAAGTCTAACATGAATATCAAAATGAAACTGAGCAATAGGAAATTCTAGGTGTCCAAATAGATGAGCAAATTTAATTTTTAAAACTTAGTTGACGATGACACCGTAGGCGGATTTCGATCTGTCTTAAAATGAACTTTTACTTATACAGAACAAAGTATCCATCAGAAGATTTACATTTTATATATCCAATCCACACTCATGAATTACACAATATGCAATATATGTACTTAGATCTTACTTTTAAAATAAATAGGTCTATTGTGCATTCACTTTTACCATTTTGTAACTAAATTTATTAGCCATCATTCAGCAAATTTTTTATTCAAGTTGGGAGTAAATTTGTCCTACTTTTCGACCCACTTTTCTATAGAAACGCTTGAAAATGTGAAATCTTAATGTGATGTGAATGTGAAAATGTGATGATCCTTAAACTTTTTGACATTAAAGTCTGAGAATTACGGAGGCGTTTTTATAACTCGAAAGCAGCTATTTCGCAAATAGTCTCATTCAATCCCGACTGTCATTTTCTTTCACCATTTCTTTCACCCTCCAAGTGTTTTGACTAGATATCACGTCCATTGAGATCTGACTAGTTTTGCTAATGAGAGATATCTCGTCATAAAGAATACCGATTGAATTCCAAATGAGGAAGAAATTGCCGTTCTTTGATGATGACGAGATCAAGGTCAGGTCAGTTTTTTCTAATGATGAGATATCTCGTCCATCAAGATCTGGTCAGTTTTGAGATCCCATCCATCAAGATCTGGTCAGTTTTGAGATCCCATCCATCAAGATCTGGTCAGTCTCTGGCCATCCATCAAGATCTGGTCAGTCTCACGAGATATCTCGTCGAGACAAGCAACACGATGGTTTTTGCCCACTTTTATACAAGAGACAAAATTCCAAGCACATTTTTTAGTTCCCGAGATTGTGTTCTGAAACCATAGCTTAAATATTTTTGCTCCGAGTCTCATCTTCTCTCTGTGGCCGGTCTTATAGAAAGAAAATGATTTACCCTATTCCCAAATTCCGATAACTTTCTTTTAAATGATTGTATTAGTATTTCATTTTCTCTTTATTTCTGCCCTCATCTGACCATGGTTCAAAATTTTGAGGCGTTGTTCTTGGATCTTTCCCTTAGGGATTGATCCCGGACCGTCGCCAATAGCTTATTGTGCTTCTCCAGTGCGACGTTACCTACCTACCTAAAACTAAATTTTTATCTCTCCTGGCAAACACTGAAATATATAATGTGTTACGGAAGCGCGCTAATGTTTGTGATTTCCTCTAGACATGACATTAACCTAACCTAAAAACAACAACCATGAAGTAATTTTTACGAAGGGCAAATTCAATGTTTTTCGAGGTGATGATCGGTGCTATGTTACATAATCACAATACGATATTACGTAACAGTAATATCGACCACTTGATTATACAGGCAGTTAAAAGAGCGCGAGGATGAATTTTTCTCTTGTAATTATCCTACTCTAACTATTCGTATTTAATTTTCCTGCTCTAACGATTCATATTTAATTTTCCTGCTTACTGGTACTCACCTGCGTTATCCCCTTAGGCTCATTGTCTGCTATACGATGGCTGATTAGACTGGATCCTTATAAGAATCAGATGAACTCGATAGTCATTTGTACTGTTGTCCTTATGTGTTCTGAACTTAGTCTCGTATTTTTGATTCTGGATAATTTTCTTCAACACCTTACGCGAAAATGCGTTACATGTTAGTTAATTATTGCAAATATTAAGGGGACACAGTAGCATTTGAACAATCATTTTTGATTTTATATTTCGACAAAGTGTTTTGGTGTACTTTATTTCAATACACATGAAATAGACAGTACCAAAGATATAAATCAGTTTTGTACAAACAATCATTTAGAAATTCAAATTTTTTTCAAAATATTTCAATAATTTAAAATTCCTACATCCGAAAATTTCAATTTCGTTATTATTTTTTTCTTGAAGTGTTTCTAACAATTTTGTGCATGAGTTTTGATATACTACTGTTATTTATCTTTGTTCATATATTTTCATAGCGAACACCATGTAAAGTAGTAAAAAGCAGTCATAATTGATTTGATCAATTTTTCAAAATTACTATTCTTCTAAATCTTTATTCCATCCATAAAGTTATCAAATGCATCATAAACACAACAAAAATTTTCAACTCTATATTAATATCTAAAAAAGCTTTATAATTTTAAATGCATTGTAATCATGAAAAACAGAAAGCTGATAAAAAAAGGACTTTATAAATTAAAAGTTAGTCAATTTCCCTCATGACATTCAATTTTAAGAACTTGAATAACTTACTAAATAATGGCTACAGCTATAAAACTCTACAGCTAAATAATGTAGTCAACAGCTATAAAATTCTGTACTCATATTATTTAAATTAGTACAATTAATATAACACAGTAAAAAATTCCGATATTTTGGTCATTTATAAGGTACTGTGTCCTCTTAAATACCGAAAACATGCAACTTAGCAAAACTAACTATATCCAACACCCAAACCAAATTGTAACCATTTGCTAATAGGAAAGAGTTTCCAATCAAGCTCAATAAGAAAACTATTTTTTGAACTACGTGTTTATCGATGCATAACAAAACATCTTGAAATTCCACGCTTATAAAACGATACATCATCTTCAACTATTAAATAAAAAATTACTTAGGCGAAAATCGCATCCTATATATCACATATTAATAGGTTGAAATTACAGTACATAAGAAAGGAATGATATCCATTAATTCATTCTTAGTAGCCCCGGCCGTAGCTTTGATGATTTTCTATTCCAGGAGTCGCCAGAAAGCTTCGGCTATTTTTAAATTGAAAAGTGCTCCACGTCGTGAAAATTTTACTTAAGAGCTCTAAAAAGGACCATTAAATATTCATCGGTTCCATGTCGTTCTACTACAGAAATTGTTTTTCCTCCTCTTATCTTAATTTCCTTCTCTTTTCCTTTTATGTCTCGTTTCCCCGAGCTCTCTTGGGAATTGGCATTTTTTTAATGTTTCAGTAATTAGGTCAGAGACTTAGGACAATCCCCAGAGCAGTTTCTTGGAAAAACCTTTCACGACTTCCACTTGTATTTTCAGCGATTATTATGTCTGAGGTTTTAAAGGGTGTGAGTTAAAGAGGTTTCGCATTTACAGCGCATGTATATTTAACCTGTTGAGAAAAAATCAATAGTAGGACAACGAGCCGTTTTTCGCACACAGAAATAAGTAGACATTGCATGATGTCGGTTAAATAGAGAAAATACCCAGGCATCGGTCATAAGATTGCGAATTACATTACATTTGCAATATTAAATGAAAAAGTAGGCGTGGAAATAAACTAATAATTCTACGATAGTTAAGAAATACAACCTATAAGTATACCAGGTTTCTCTCGAGTAAATCAATAAACCTTTTAATAAAAAAACGTATTTAATTCTTAAAATAAGTATATAATTTAAATTTTTAGCATAGTGAAATTTGAAAACGAATACTTATTTAACCAATACTTGGGACCGCTGTAACCCTGTTGGTAGAGTAGAGTATTAGCAACCTGAGGGTTGCTAGCTCAAAATTCGATCCAACCAAAGACCATTGTGTAGATGGGTTGGTGCATGTTAAATCTGTCGCGGCCTCAAATGTCCTCACGTTGGCGTTATGTGGAAGTTTGGATAGTAGAGTGCCAGCTCAGGTATTGACCTCGTCAACTGAACCGTGGTTCAAAATTATGTGCGAGTTGTTGTCCTTCTCGGATCTTGGACTACCCATTGTGTTGCTCCAGTGCGACGTTAATTCAACTACTTCCCTCAACTAATACTTTTGTGGTGATAGAATTTGTTTTTTAATGCCTGACTTCTTCGGCACGACATAGAGCAAACTGGTGGTGATTTGTGAGGAGCATCCTAGTGGATAAACCACTGTTGCTCCTAACAGGGACAATCAAGGGAATTAGAACCGGGGGACCCTACTGGGTGGCATACAAACGCTATGACCACTATATCAGGTAGGCGACATGAAATTTAGTCGAATTAGATTGCGTCAGTCATTAGTGAAATTCTTTACGCTTCAACAAACTGAAGCGGTTTATTTTTCTTGTTATTCACTTTTCTTTTCTTATTCACAAACATGTATTGAATAAATATATACTTAAGGTAGCGTTTATAACCTGATATATCTTTTGTCGCCAGTCTTATGAATTTAAACAATTTTCTACAAGGGAACTTAGTACACCCCCTTCTCGTTCCAGTTCATCAACCTCCGAAGATTGCCAGACAATCGTCATTGGTTCGATGAGCGAACCATGCCCGCTTCACTCTCTCACAATGCTCCCTAGTATCAAATATACGACTTATTTGTGAAATAAAGAGTATAGGTTTAACAAACATAATTTATGAAGTGCAGAAAACGTATATACTATACATTTAAGACTTCCTATTAGTCCCTGTAGCAAAAAAAAACTGACCGTAGTGACAAATCGAACCAATTAACTTCCAGATATATTTGAAGGTCAATTTCCCAGACTTTAAAGATATACTTTGGGCTTGTGGTGGATGATCTGACATTACAACCAGAAACAGTATGGCCCGCTTCTAGGAGGAATCCATGGAAGGAAAAACCTTGGCAACATTTCATTCCACAACTTGCTGCTGATAGCTTTTTGGTAACGTTTTCAAATTCTCCTCTCAGCTAAACCAAATCTATTGAAACATCAGGACAATTTAGTTAAATCTGAAGTAGGGTGAGGTGGAACAAGTTGCGTTCGTGTGGTTGGGGCTGCCACTTAATGGAAGGAATCCTATAGATTAGTTTCACCACTAGAATGCTTCAAATTTCCGAAGGGAAGTTGGGCCGACCAAAGGGCAGGAATGAAATGACATGCCCTTCATCATCACCCCGGGCATATGAGGCCCCATATTTTCCTTCGCATATTTGACTTACGAGCAAAATAACGCGATGCTTAATCTAGATGTCGTCAAACAACAAATGTAAATGAGGATCGTTTTACGCCACCTAAAAGAAATATGTATAAACTAGCTGTAAGTCTCGTTGAAATAAGAATACAATGGACTCTAGAAATCACTTATTATGATCAACAAGCGTATTATCTTTTACGGAGTAATCATAAATAACTAGTACGAATTGAAACATATCCTTGATACTCTTCATTGTTCATGCATGGAAATTCGGAAGCGTAATACAATTCAAAATACTCAGAGAAAGTAAGTCAATTGATTAATCTTACATTCGAAAATACATATCAGTCTCAGTAATAATCTCACAAGTCATAGAATTAAGTTAAACTCATTAGTTGCCTGATATAGAAAATTGCATACTTACTAATAATTATCTCATACGCGTTTTCAGTAAGTTTTTGTATCAATATCGCTTGCGCTGTCTACTATTTTATCATAAATATTATCGTTTGGATTACTCGTTTCCTTATTTCTATATCATGATTTAATATTTGTTTATTGTGCGCGGGCAATACTCGTGAAAGTATTTAAATATAATGTTAGCCAATGAGGAGAGGCGAGGATAATTTGAATATAACTTTAACCAATGAGAGAATGAGTATCAAACGTGATCCACGTACGTCATGGCCAAGTTTGCATCGACCTTAATGTGAAATAGACGGAGCATATGCCCACTGCTTCATGTTATTTCTTCCAGTTGCTCGGTTTGAAAATCTGTCACGTGGTTGTGGGTAAAAGCATGAATCCTAAATTATTGATTGGTTAAAGTGATTATCCACCGTGATCAGACACTAGTCTGAGCTTCCATAGCCAATCGGCTAAATCGATTTGTGATTTACCCTTCAGACATCTTACGGCAGCGACTCCGCCCACATGATCCGTCTATTTCATTAGAAGGTCGATCAAGTTTGTCTTTTATATATTACGATAGCATATTTTTTCATTTAACTCTCAATAGTCCATTTATCTTATAAAGTGTATTTTTGATCCTATGCTTGTCAGTGAAATTTTTGTTGGCTTTGATCGATTGGGCCAAAGGATATTAAAGTTTACAAGACATTATTAAAAATTAATTTTATTGAAACCAACTCGTATTTACAAACATAACATGCATTTAAAATCAAGACGCCTCGTCTATTACACTATTTCTTCTGCTATCTTTTACACACACTCAAGATTAACATAACTTTCTACTTTCATATTCGTCATCTGACCGTGGTTCAAAATTACGTGGTGTTGTCCTCGGATCTTTCCCTTTGGGATTGATCCCGGACCGTCACCAATAGCCCATTGTGTTGCTCCAGTGTGACGTTAATTGAAATACCCAAATACCCTACTTTCATATACACCATACGGCACTATAATTTCAAATCCTACAGAGGTTGAGACCGATTCCAACAATTTTCCAATGAGGGAAAATCAGGGAAAGTATTGCTATAACTGTAAACTTTACTGAAACACTTGACTCCCAGGGAGAGGGGATTATTGTCTACTAAAGTTCCAATAATTGGTGCTAACGTATCCGAGATCTAAAGAAGACCTAGGAAATTTAAAAATTCGTTGTCTGCTTTCTAGATTCAGAAAGTTATTCACTTTTCCATTGTGTTTATAATAATAAAGTGTACCTAAAACATTTTCGATTTCTTTAAAAATATACAAAGGAAAAGGTAGGTAGTTGAATTCACATCGCAGTGGAGCAACACAACGGGTTATTGACGACGGTCCGGGATCAATCCCAAAGGGAAAAATTCGAGTTCAACACCTCGTCATTTTGAATCACGATCAGATGACGAAGTCAATACATGAGCTGGGTCCTCACTCTCCAAACCTCCACGCCAAGCCAATGTGAGGACATTTGAGGCCGGAACAGATTTAACGTACACCAGTTCCCATATATATGACGGTCTTTGGTTGGATCGAGTCTTGAACTTGCAACCCACCGGTTGCTAATCTGCGCCTCTACCAAGTGGACTACTGAGGTCACAAAGGAAAGGAAAAGAACTATTTTTACATTGGACAAGCCATGCGCTAAGTATTTGGGATATAATTTTTTTCATGGAGGGACTCGTCATATGACTTAATATTAAGGCGGTCATCAAACGTTGTACTGGGGCCCGGTGTGCAGATGGGGGAACTTCTAAAACAATCGGCTAACCCATAACGAAGCTGAAAATATTATGTAATTAGAAATGAATGAGGGACCGTGACCCTTATTTGTCCTATAGGTTGGACTAACTCAATGTTATTACTTTCCATTGGAATGTGCTGTATATAATCCTTGGATGTGCGTTCCCAGACTAAAAATTCATTTTCCTCGCTTTTACACAATATGGGTTAGCCCGTTATTATTATTTTAAGAATGCTTTGCATTCATATTTGTTTGAAGAAACTTCACAAGCAATGCAAAGTCCTTAAATTAAAATAATGTATTTAGTTTTGAATGCTGAAAAATTTAAAATTTTGCTACGAGCATTACCTCTTACATCTATGTCCCTAAGGATTGGCGTCCATGAACTCTCCAAAATATATTAAATATCGCGGGTCAAGATAACTTTTAATTCTCCCTGGTTTCGACGAGATATCTCGTCCATCGAGATCTGGCCAGTTTTGCTAACGAGATACCTCGTCGAGACAAAACTTCTCTGTTGCTCCCTGAGGGAATGAAAATCTTCATAACAGGTTTTTGCATCAGAGGATGGCCACTACAGAGCAGTTTTTGGCGTTAAGATAAACCAGCAGAAGGATTAAAAATAACATAAATTTCGATTAAACCTTTTATCTAGGCAAAGGTGAAGCTAATGCAAACCTGAATCTTCAAAGTTAATATTGAACCAATAACTATTCTTTCCCTTAATAATTTTTTTTATTCATATTTTTACCACACATTCCCAGACTTTTCATTAATATGTTGACACTTATATGCTTAAACTTACCATTGATAATTTTGAAAATATTTCCCTTTGCTATTTTATAGGGTCAAACTTGACCCACGTGATGAGGCAAGTGCGTTCAATTGGACAATCGTACTGTTTTTTAATGTGACTGTTTGTGCCCGCGTGCCGCATAATTATTGTTTGTGCGAATGCCGAATTATAATCGTTTGCTGCTTGTATTGATATCTGGACTCCCGAAGAATTGAGAATCGTTTGAAGTTTTTTATTTTTGTTTTTATTCTTTAGACACCTTTTGTGACAGCATTTAAAATATATCTTTGGAATTTGTGTTCTTATCGTTAAAATTTTTCGTGTTAAGAATTCTTCGGTTATCTGTACGTCGATCTCTGTGCCATAGTGCAAATTGTGCACGGACGCATAGAAGCGTTCCGCGTGGAATTATAATTTCAGAGCCATGGCCTCTGTTAATGTACCTACAACTTTGCAAATAATTAAGTTTTTTTAATTTCACAGTCCACTTACTTTAATCTACTACATCGCGCGGGATAGCGAAAGTATTGTGAGTGGGTATAATTCCATTCCTACCCTTTGGTTTGCTCAACTTCCCTTCCGAAATTCGAAGCGCTCTAACGGTTGAAACTAATCTATAGGCCTCCTTTAAGCATTTCCAGCAGGTGGCACCCTCTACTTAAATTGCAAACACGCTTTATATTCATTGGGCACACTTGTTCCGAGAATTCACTTATTACACTTCACTCTATTTTTTCGGTCTTGAAATATAATATTTTTCCATTTTTCCAATGTTTCATTTTTTTAAGTTCTTGTTGTTGCTAATCTCCACGTCTAGCTCTAGCTAGACAAAATTCACAAGTCCATTCACCTGCACAAAGTCATACACCAAAAGAGATTCAGAAAACAGGTCATCTTGGGACAACCCCAGGAACTCGAGAATGTGCTCTGGAGCGACCTGGTCAGACTGGCATTTAAGGCAAACAGGATGAATCTTGCGACCACAGCAAAATGTGAGACACTTCAGATGGCCACTGAAAAACCGGGAGAGCGCTTGTCTGAATATGTCTGTCGCAATTGAGAGCAAAATATCATCCGGGCCGATCTCCAATACCGAGTGTACCGGGGGAACGATCCATGCCTTTTATCAAGATTTTTTCTAGTAGAGTAAAGCTCAAGAAACGTCAATGAGTGAGAATCGGACAATGGCTCATCGACACTCTCCTTCGCCAAATCATCCGCTACTTCGTTTCCGCTGAGGTCTCCTGTGATGGAATTCAGGGTAGGTGCACCTCACGGAGGGATTAGATATACTTTGTTTGCTAAGGATTACTATGCCAGTTCTATCTCCCACACTGCGCAATTAAATAGATATTGGATGGAACTGCGACTGTCGGACCAAATCCAAACGACCTTTGGGTTCGGAACATACATTATCAATGAGCCCTTCATCAATGGCAATGAGCTCACTTTTGAAAACTGAACAGAAGTTGGGATTTCTTTTCTTGATTTTTACAGTACTGTTTGGATGGAGCTTTGTTAAAAATTCCGCTGCCGGATCGAGACTGTTAGTCTTTACTACTCTTAAGTTCTTGATCTGATAAAATAAAAGTCAATCAAATTTCCTCTTTGTATTAAATTTTTGATGCGCATAGTTGTAATTCCATTACTCTCCATTCAAATTGCATATTGTGATGTTTCAATCTAAATTTGATTGCGCTTCGACGGTTGGAATACTCAGAGCCGATGGTGCCATTTCTATACGTAAGGATACTTATCATTTTGTTACACAATCAAATTCAATTATTTTAACTACCATAACTATTTAAATAAGGGGAACTTAAGTAACTGAATGCTTTAATAAAAAATCTCAAGTCATAAGAATAAATTATTCTATATTTCTTTAATATGGCATAGTTGTATCACTCTCAAAAACAATTTCTAACACCAATTCAATTCCATATGAAACCATGATTATTTCTTACCGAAAGCAAATTAGCATTGATTTATCATTTGCCACATAGCATAAAAATTCCCATTAAATTCATAGAACTGTATATCTCTTCTGGCACTGTGCCTCGGTGTAATACTGATAATTACTAACCCATTAGAACACTCAGAAAAGAGCAATTGGAATCATGTTGGTGAAAAGTGTTTGTTTAAAAAACGCACAAATTGGTTTTTAAGTAGATAAAACATCAGACAAATCGATTGATTCTAATTTTTTCAGCATATCGTTGAAGATCAAAAATAATTTTTGGCAGCCTAGGATGGCTGACAGATTACTTCCTCTAATTCTGAAAAATGCAAGTGGGTTTTGTGTAAAGTTATGTAGTTAAATATTCATTACTTGGAAAATTTGTAAAACTACCGAAATCAAAAAAATTATTTATTTTATGGTGCAACCAAGTGTAGCGTCAAACATATTTTTCTCTGAGTGGGTTTTTCAGCTCAAATATAAACTACCGAATAAAAAAATACTTCCGGTTGAGAACTAATTTGATTTGTCCCCATTTTGACGCTAAATTTAATATAAGCAACATGCTAAGTTCTTCATAAGTTTCCAAAACACTTGTGCTCTCTGAATTTAGCTTTACAGAAAAACTATCTCACACTAAAATTATCTAAAATTGAATTACAAATAATGTATTCTATGAAATTCATTCATTCAATATTTGCCTCTAAATTAAATTATATGCACCAAGTGGGAGAAATTTGATAGTGTGCTAACCTTCAATTTACAGTGTATTGGGATTTCGTTTGTGACCATATTTATCCTATTTGCATCACGATTTTATAATTATGGTTACCTTTGGGAAATTATGAAAAATATGGAAATAGGTATGAAATAGTAAGGAATTTTAAGAGAGGTATGCTAAACTGACTAATAAAAATGAATCATGGATGTAATGGCAAATGATGATGAGACATCATACACCCTAGTATCAAACCATTTTTACAAATTTTTAATTAAAAGCCATCAATTAAGAAATTTCGCACTTCAAGATACCACTTTTCCAGAAATTAATGACTCGAACTTTGGAATACAACAGATCTAAAACTAAATTAATTTTGACACAGGTGACAAATAAAATTTTAATCATCATTTGAGCTTATCGCAGGGTGAAAAATTGTCATTTGTAACATCATGTCTATAGTGTGCAAATCTTTTGTAATTAACGGATATATAAAACTATATTTCTTAATTTACTGAAAATTGTTTTAAAATCTTTATTTTTCAATATTAATTGCGCCTAAATGTTTTATGAAATTGAATCCACCGTAGAGATATGGTATTGAAACCTTCAGATATTAGACATTTTCTGTCAAGCTAAATATAGGCGGCGATACTTGTTTCCTGTAAGTATTCTGAACGTGATGTCAGTCGGCTTATTTTTCGAATACGATTTCAACACTTCGTCAATAAATATTCCAAAGAATGATCTCCGGATTCATATATGATAGTTGATTGGTCAACACCAATTACATTAAACGCCAAATGTTACCAAAAGGTCGATAACCTATATTTTAAGGTAACCCCGATATGTATCATGCTATAGCATTTGGACAGAATTAAAATCTTCGCAGACCGTCTACTTTGTTTTTACACTGAAAATCCTTGTCATACGCAACCGAGTGCGAGCGTAAGTACTCCCAAACATATTTCCCAAAACTTAACAATGATCTTCTAATGTTTTTCTCTACCTGTTTTGCTTTCTGTTTCTTCAATAAATGCTACAAAGAGAATATCCTTACTAGTAGTCTGATTTGCATTCATAAATTAAGTAGACTGATGAGACACTTTTTACCAAAATTTAATCTTCATGCCTATAATTTAAGACTATTACTTATTTCATTTGTGCTTC
Organism: Meta bourneti; assembly: GCA_933210815.1. Classification (NCBI taxonomy): domain Eukaryota; kingdom Metazoa; phylum Arthropoda; class Arachnida; order Araneae; family Tetragnathidae; genus Meta; species Meta bourneti. The sequence goes on along the minus strand of OW119929.1, from coordinate 46,788,726 downwards.
TAAAAACATATTTTTGATTCATTATGTTATAGATATATGATTAGAAAGGTTAAAAATTGAAATTTGTATCTATGAGAGCTTGCAAGCGATCCGAGAATTTAATTTTTATTGTGCTCGTGTAAGCGATTCGAGAATTATTATATTACTATACTAGCAGAATTACCCGGCTTTATTCGTGTTGAATTGGTTAATTAACTTCCGCTTTCGTTAATAAAATGTCATTCCTATTCATCACATGTAACAACTACCATGCATAAAACCATTCGTTAAATTTTTGTTACGTTCATTACATTTGTTAAATACATAATTTCACAAATGTAAATAAATGACATATTTTACACTACATTTGTGTAGAATTTAAATTTTAGCAAGACAGAAAAGTCTCTAGAGTGTGTCAATGTTACCCAGAATGCATGGAATAGTTCAGAGTATGCATTTAAATGCTTGTATGTCATTTAAAAACAAAAGCGTTTGCCAAAATTATCATACAATGATTAGAGAAATGTTTTTAAAATTAATTAAAAACCACTTACCTTCATTACAGTTATTGAACAAAAAACATCAAACTGAAAATCTAAAAATAAATCTTTAAACAGATTTAAAAGCTTCGAACGAAAAGTAATGAATGTATCTGTTTTTTCAATACAAAATAGATTCTTGGAATATAATAGACACAAATTTTAAAAAGCAAACGATTAAAAAATACCAAGGTTACCGTATTAGCTACCAGTCCTATTTTAAAAGGTCTTGTTCTGTATATTTTATTTATAATGTTTTATCCTCTTTATCGTCTGTCCCAAATATTCATAATTTTTTTATACTTCATAAAGAAAAATAAGGTTCAAAATAAATAAAGTATTAGAATTTAAATTCCGTAAAAATAGTTTTGGGGAAAACAATTAATAATTGGTTTTTCAGCAGCACTGGTAAAACAATTCAAGTAATTGCAATGCTCAATATACCTTCCAGCTACTCCAAAGCTACCAAATTATGGTTGATTTAAATAGAATTATTCAGATGTTTTAACATGAAACTTGTCTAAATATGTAAGCCAAGGAATGTAAAATAACGTATTCATTAAACTGAAATACAATGTATAAAATAAGAACATTGCAGTAAAATATGTTCGATAAATAATTTTATGTGATACTTGTGCAAACACAGACACAAAATAAGACATAGAAAGGGAAGACGGACAGACAGACTAAAGCTACAAAGTTCAGTCACTAAATTAATGTAAGTACTCACAGCATGCAAAGTTTCATGAAAATATATTCAACCGTTTGGACGTAGAACGGGCACACACATACATACAGACACCAAACGCACAAGAGACGGATTTTGCATCAGGACCCAAAACGGATAGAAAACTTGAAATGGGTCGAAAATATTCAATGTACAAACAAACACTCATTTCTTATTTATATAGATTTACTATGCACGCGCAAACGATGATATTATGAATGTATTTTTCATTATGTACGCGAAAGATGTAATCATGATATGGAATGTGATAAAAAAAATTAATTTGGAATTGGAGAATTGAGACGGAGTGGAAAAGAGAATGGATCGTTGTTCTTTCTAATTTTGTATTGTCTTTAGGTTTCTTAATAAATGTTTAATTTTTGAAAACGCGTACATCTCCATGTATTCTACCAAAAGGTTTATCTACAACTATTTAATGCAATCGAATATGTTATAGATATGCTAACAGAGTTACACGGCGTTGCTCGGGTTGAATTTATTAAACGTTGATTGAAAAGTGATTTGACTAATCACTTTTCTTTCATAGAAAAATTCAAACATCATTTATGTGTGCGGCTTCGTATACATGTATTTACTTGTCGTCTACATTTAATATGTATACATGATATATTCATCTATATAATCCATTTCATATTCATCGCACTTCTGCTGTAAGATAAACTACAAAAGTTTTTCTAAGTTCACTACTTCAGAAGTCGATTTAAAAATATCTTTCAACTACAGCGTATGGCTACCCATTTTAATTTAATATAAATATTTTATTTTAACTTTATGAGTCATTTTAAAATAAGAAGTTACACAGCTTACTTAAAAAGATTTTGTTTCGTATATTTTATTTATTTTTCTGAAGCAGAATTCTACAAAGCATTACGTATTCAACCGAAGACTTAAAGAAAGTTGGTCGAAATATACATATACCACCAAGAAATTACCCATGTCTAGTGATATTTTGCAGAAAAGAAAGAGTAATTCATTAAAATTTAACTTCTAAATAATATATCTGCAACATGTAAAATACTGGATCACAAATACAAACAGAAACGAAAAATTCCGGTCATTTGAAAAATGCAGAATTCTCGATTCTGAAGATTTCAGCAAGGGTATCAAATTTCGACTTTCTGGACATGTTCTGAAATAAAGCACTTGAAAAATAAGACATTTGAACAATATTGATAAAGACAATGATTTATTTATAAAAAGAACACATAGATTTATAATAGAAATGCTCAAATATAACAGCAACATTTCACTGTCTTAAATACACAAACACAGAATTCTAAATCAAATTTAAGAAAAAAAAACATTAATTCTAGTGTTTCCAGATACCAGTAGCAAAATTATTCTTCTATGATCAATGAGATATTCATTTCGGCTTTTCTTGTTTCATTACAAAATGTAAATTATGTAAAATTAAATATTTTAAATATGTAATATCAAATATTCATAAAATATTTATATTATGGGGAGAAATAAAAAATCAGTTCAAACATAAAATATTAAAATTTAATTTGTTTTGAAAAAAAATTGTTTTTCGAGCAATACTGGTAAAACAATTTTATTGGGAAAGTTGTTTTCCCATCAATACTGGTAAAACAAACGGAGTTGCGTACCGCAAATGTTTTATACTCAATGTCTATCCTATGGGGATTTCGAATTGTTTTTAGCCCCCTCTGCTCACTTAGGACAAATAGAACGGGGATAAATATGTAGCCTACGTTACACACAGGATTCTAAAGAATATGTGTATCAAATTTGGTGTGGATTGGTCCAACTGTGCGGTTTTGTATAGAGAACAGACAGACGCCAACTCTGCTTTTATATAGATGATCAAGAGGGTTAAAAATTGAAATTTGTATAATTTATATCCGGGGCGGCTTGATTGAAAAAACATCACGCATAAGCTTGAAGTTTAGAAACCGATATCAAAATTTAACCATGTATTCCTTGTTTTTAGTTACCAGCCATTACTGGATTACGAGTACCAGAAAGATTTTAATTCCAAATGTTAAATTAGTGTCTCAGACTTCAATTGTTATCTTTGGAAATAATCTCATCATGCTGATGTTCTGTTACTATTAAAGAACTCAAACAGAATCTAAATAATGTTTCGATTTTTTTTTAATTTTAGCGTGCAATATTATAGCATGTTCTAAACGAAAATGAATGGCAACCTTGATATATATTGATTTATACAGCATGCATACGTGGATATTTTTGTCAAGAGTAACGTGATAATATTCTGTAAATATCCATTCGTTCTAATGAAATTAAGTTTAAAGTTACTAAAATGTATGTGCATGCAAGAACGAGAGAGAAAAATAATTCTAATAATTTTCAATCTATCCTGTATTCAAAATGAGTAACTCCGGAAATTTTTATCCTTTTAGTGCTCGAAATAATTATTAAATTCCTAATTCTATGCGGTATCTTTTTGTAAAAATAGAAGTACCGCATTTTATCTATACGTCTTTTACATATACACATATTTTTATTTTAAACACATCAGAATCTAATTTGAGTCATCTAAAAATATTTTAAAGTATATTTTTAACATTCTTTCAAACTAGAATTTCTAGTAGTTTACTCAGTAGGAAATGGCAATTCAAATGAACCCTTGGATGAGACACTTGAAACGGAAACCACATACCTGTTCAGAATCATAGTATCATTTGCTCACTGGGTGCGTCTTTCAATGAAACTTATTAATTCTTCTTAACCCTCTGAATGTCACGAGATTTCCGAGTAGTGTAGTATTGTTTTTACTACAGAGAATACATAGAGACTAAATAACCAGATCTAAAGGTTTAAAGAATCCTAGGAAAGTATTTCTATTGGTCAGTAAGGTCATACACAAAATTTGTTAAAATTCATGCAGGGGGAAGACTACAGGTTTCAGAATGGATATTTTCGTTTATGACCCTCAGAGGGTTAAAAATGGAAACAGATAAGTTTTATTGGTTTTAACCGTCTTGTAAAAGATATTTATTTCAGTATTTAAAAATCTATGAATAAACACTACATAAAATTAGCTTCCCCTTGTAATATTTAAAATTCTTTTGTAGCTCTATTTATTTTATTTATTTTTATGAAACACAATGCTTCAAGAATTCGAAATTTTTTGCCCTTTAAAAAGCACCATGCTATAAAAATGTGGAGAAAAATTTTATGTCTTTATTTATTTTTACCTTTTACTCTTCTCTTCTCCTTTACTTCACCTTTTAAAAAATTAAAATTAGTCTTAACCTTTCGGTGAAGGTGTGACGTAAGACGTTACACTGCCTTTGAATGGGTGAAGGAAAATTACTCGAAATATACACGTTCTTACAATTAACAATTTCCCCAACTTTATTCCATTTTAGTTATGTTTTTTATAGTTTCTATCAAGAATATGGTTTAAATTCAGAATTTTTTATAACCTATATGCTAAATAAGAACTTGTTATCTGCTTGCCACATACATTACAGATCGATTGATCAATTTTCTTTTCCACTAGTGAGTAACAAACTTAGACAAGGTGTTTTACGACCCAAGCTACCCAGCCGTCCAACAAAGGATTTAAGGCCGGGCAAGGAGTGAGAGGGGGTTAGACAAATTTTTATTTTAATAAATTATTGAAGGGTAAGGATATGATATTCAGTCATTTTGGCGTGATGCTTATACAGAAACGTATACTAGCTAACGCTGTATAACGTTTATTAATTTACTAAAAGTATTAAAAAATTGTATGGAAACAAACTTAGAAACAACGTGATACTTCCACGAACATATTAATACATAGACATAAAACGTGTAGACAAAAAGTCAAGGTCATTCACAAAGCTAAATTAAATATTCAGCCGTTATAAAATTTCATGAAAATGTATTCAGCCGAGTAGTTTGGACACAGTACTTGAATATACACACATATACACAGACACAAAATACTTAAGCCATTAATTTAGATTTTAAATGGCAAACAAATAAATGACTAAGTTTAAATTGAGTGAAAGTATTATTTGTACAAACAAGAACTTTTTATTTATGTGATTAAATTTAGCTATGGCCGTACAAATTTCGAGAACCAACGATATATTGTTTACTTGTCTATAATATATCTTTAATTCGTTTTTCTGTTAAATTTTAGAATTTATTTTTAAAAAATATGGCTACAGAAAGTATCAATTACTTACGTGTAAAATTTTTGTATTACTTAACATGTAATGTATGTGATACTTTCACAATAAGACAATGGCATTTGAAATCATTAAAGGCAAAATAGAATATATTATGTCTCAATGAATGATACTAATTGAACAGATAAAAACATCTGCCTCTTATATTTCATTCAGTTATATGAGTAAAGTAAATAGATTTAAAGTGCTTTTCTTAATGCTGTAGCAACTTGTAAATATAACAAGACCACATTTTGTCATGAATTTATCCACACACTATTTTAAATGTATTGTTAGCTTACAGATTGTTGTAGTACCATTGACCAGTGATTTCCAACCAATGCGTCGTGGCACACTGGTCTTACTAATGGTGAAGCGATTTGAATTATGTAATATTTATTTCATTTCAACAGTTTAGTTTTGAACTTCTGACAAATGTGTTCACAGATAGTTTCAAGTAATATCAGTATTAATAATTTTGAACATTATTTTGTATTACAAAGTAACATAAATAAATTCTTTCAAAAAATATTTTTTTAATTCCCTTTAGGGCAAAAAGAGTCGGTAATAACTATTAATTTTGTAAATCAATCAAAATGGCACCTATTTATTTTTATTAGTGCGATCGGCAAAAAATATGCATTTTTTGGTATGCCGCAGAATTTTAGAATATAGTTTATGTGGTCCCGTGAGATGAAATAGGTTGAAAATCGCTGCCACAGACAAGAAATTATAGCTAAAATATTATGAATACAAAATCTCACCCTTTTTATGCGAATGAACGATATTTTTTCAAATTATGCTCCAAATAATATTGTATGTAAATTTTGATTCTATGTTCATTTAAATCTTGATACTCAATTATTGAATTAGTTTTTAATAGCAAAATCTTCTCTGCTCTTAAAAAAGTCATTAAGTAACTATTCTTTCAACGAAGGTATGAAGAGAATAAATAACTGGAATCCATCCTATGTTATCAAATACATAAATATCAAGTCTTCATAATATTTTCATAACAAATTAAAAGTCGTTTAATTTAATTTGTAACAAAAAAGAATTCATGTTTCACTAAGGGAAAGTATTAGTCAAAAGACTGACTCTTGTACCATCAGAATATAAGTTCTCACGATACTAATCAATAAACTCATGGAAGCTTTTGATCTAACATGGGTACCTTGCCATTTTATATGTATATACGAAATTTCATTCTATTGTGATGTGACTTTCAAACTTTAAATATATATAATAAATAATCTGAAATTAAGTGAAGAAACCTTCGCATTCGATAATGAAATAACAGTGGGTTGAAACAAAATTTAATTCCTTTGCATGTGATTCTCAAACTTGAAAGGAGGGTTGCGAGTTCGAAACTCGATCCAACCCAAGACCGTCGTGTACATGGGGGCTGGTGTACTTTTAATCTGTCGTGGCCTCAAATGTTCTCACGTTGGCGTGGTGTGGAAGTTTGCAGAATGAGGTGCCAGATCAGATGTGATCTCGTCATTTGATCGTGCTTCAAAATTACGAGGTATTGTCCTCGGATCTTTCCCCTTTGGGATTTATCTCTAAATCTCTCTCGCCCAATAGCTCTCCGTCGTGTTGCTCCAGTGCGCCGTTAATTCAACTACCTACCTACCCAAACTTGAAAAATATACGTGTAATAAATAATCTGAAAAAGTGCCGAAGTTTTTGTTATTCTATGAGGAAAGCGCAAGTTGGAGTAAGATTGGAAACAAAATTTTATTTCACCGTGAAGTGACTCCCACAAACTTGGAAAAAAATTTATAATGAATAATCTGAAATGAAGTGTAGAAGCCTTCAGCATTCGATAATCTTTCAAAAAGTCAAAGTTGGAGTGAGATTGAAAACGAAATTCCATTCCACTGTGCTGCGACGCCGAACTTGGAAGAAAGTGCAGCGAAATGCGTCGTTAATAGTTGAGGGAGTGATATTGAAACAAATTGTGGGGATTACGAAGCGACCGCCATCCCGTGATGGATCGGTTGTTTAACCTCCATTACGCAGACTCTCCAAGAGGGATGAAATTGATTCGTGACGGGAGACTCAAATGATAAAACTAAATCTTGTCCCTCTCCGAAACGGGATGGACAAATGGTGAGATTAAAGCCACAGAAGACGACTGGTGCTTTGCAGTCGCCATCAATTCCCGCCCACCAAAACTGAAGCATCGGTAACTTCCGAACTAATCTACAACATTGAATACCTGAGGCTCATAAACTGCTGTTTATTACTGCCTTCTCGTTGCACCTTCGCTGGAGTCGTAAACTTAAACCCGAGTAATATGCCGAACAGTCAAAACACGGCGTTTCTGGAGGATATTAAATACTTTTTTGCTCGAAGGATGTTTAAAGCTCTCGACATTCATATAAATCATTGAAATTAGTACATGTAACGTGAAGTTCCTTACTAGTATCCTTGCAAATTTTGTTTAATTAAGAGCCTCTAAATATGTTGGTAATTTCTGTTGAATTTCACAATGATGTCTGGATTGTTTCAAATTGAAACCTATGCAAATTTTATTAGAAACGTGTATGCTTCTCTAGCTACGGTCTGTTGCATTTCGAAATTATAATTTTTCTAGGATAATGCTATCTTTTCAATTTACTATTTATGTCTAGGCAATAAATTGCACTTTTAAATTAATTTAATGATACGACTACTACTATGATACTGATGAACAATTTCTAAAATAATAATAGAGAGTATGTACAAAGCAACTTACTCATTTAAACAGTACTTTCATGTAAATGAAATTCATATTTTATTGAAAGTATTTTTATATCAACAATCACTGATGCTTACAACAAACACAATACAAAAATAACTGATAGCATTGAACTGAATGCTGTTAACTGACGTACATAGTATTACTTTATTGATAAAAACTACTTAAACTTACAAATCCATTGGTGTTATGACTGAGAGTTGGAAGCGGCGTAGGTTCGATTCATGTAAATTACTCTGACGTATTTTTCTCCTTCTGTGTCAGTAAAACTTTCCTTGTGAGTGAATGTCCATTACCTGTCTTACGTTTGGCGCAATTTGGCCAGAAAATGTATTGTGAATAATCTGAAATGAAGTGTAGAAGCCTTCAGTATTCTTGTATGGCTATAAAATACAGCTCAAACAACTATTAATATAATAATGTTGAGTAGAAATGTAGTAGTTGCATCGATACAATATGAGAGAAAATTTAGAATTTTATAAATAATTTACAATTATAATTTTAGATACGATGATATCCACTCATAATTGCTATTTTTAAACCATTTGATATCATTAAAAGTTTTTAGTATATATATATATATATATATATATATATATATATATATATATATATATATATATATATATATATATATATATATAAGTTTCAATGCTCAGCAGTGTCATCTGGTGGAGAAATAATGAAACAATTTAATTGGCACATCTGATATCTGATATACTTTGAACTTCATGTGTTAGGCTTTAGATCTAGAGTATGGACAAGTATCGTGATCACTTTAATAGCATTAATATCTAGAACATAGAAAAATATTATATCAACAATTAAATCATTATACTCCTAAAAAACACAGGGCCGCGGTGGCCCGGTTGGAAGAGTAACGGACTTGCAACCGAAGGGTTGCGAGTTCGAATCCAGCCAAACACCGTCGTGTACAAAGGGGGCTGGTGCACGTTAAATCTGTCGTGGCCTCAAATGTCCTCACGTTGGCGTGGTGTGGAAGTTTGGAGAGTGGGGTGCCAGCTCAGGTGTTGCCTCGTCATCTGACCGTGGTTCAAAATTACGTGGTGTTGTCCTCGGATCTTTCCCTTTGGGATTGATCCCGGACCGTCACCAGTAGCCCATTGTGTTGCTCCAGTGTGACGTTAATTGAAAATTCCCCCCCCCCTCCCCTAAAAAACACAGGACTTATTTGAGAAGGCATGTGCATTTAATAGTAACATTCTAGCGATATCAATGACTAGATGAATTTTCGATTTAATACTTCCTTATACAATTTTCAAATACCTACAGATGTAAAACAATTATCAAGAATGAATAGGAAAGTGCTACCATTCTAAATGCGTATTTTGAAGGAAATTGAAAGACTAAAATGTTTAGAAAACTTCACTATGAATTTTATTGTACAAAAGGGCTGTATTTAACATAGAATCAACATTAAGTTATGAAATCTAAACGTATAAACTAGCAAAGATAAAATGTAACAGTTTTGTCAAACAATTAAAAATGAATTTTTAACTATGGTTCAAAAACTTGTTCAAACGTCTTATTGTTGAAAAAATTCGTCATAGTCACACACATCTTAAGGTACTTAAAAATATTTTTTGTTTTCTTAGAACTTTATTTTCTTCATCATGGAATATAGTTCCAATTTGATAATTTTTTTATCATATACACCTATCTATATTTTTCTATAACTATTCTTGATAACTTGCTGCATTATAAGCGCACAGAATTCAAGTACGATGATTCATACAGACGATTCATCATAGTCTTTCATCGATCTTTTTGAATTACATGACTTTTCTAGAGACATAATTCCCCCGCTTTCTAATACACATTTACACTATTTTGTTTTGACAAATATGAATAAATTATAAATGGAACCTCCAATAAAGATCACCTTTGATCATTTACTATTTAATAAATATTTCTCGATAAAATTTGCTTAACGGAGTTTTTTTATGTTAATAAACTTTGGCTGTGTTGAAATTGTTAGATATCAAAACATTCGGTTTTAATAACATTCAGTCAAACTGCGCATGCATAGTTTTTCAAGACTGCTAAACTTTTAAACTAAGAGAAAACTGTAATGGAGTCTAGTTTTCTTTATCATTTTCTTCGTGTATTGTAATTATTTTCATCATTGTAAAAACTTTGTATGCATCTTCAAAGGGTTTTTATTGATGTAGTTTTATTGGCACTACCTATAAGTATATAAAACAAGGGTCTTTCGATCGTCTAACATACAATATAATTCCTAAATACTTCAAAAGTTAGCACATAATAGGGATATTTAACAGTAGCTCAAATAATTTTAGATGAAGGTAGAGTTATAGTGAATTTATTTTCGACTTTATTTTCAACAAACAGGCTGCAATTTGTTTGCGACTTTGTCTATTTATAAACCGAAGAATTCCTTTACTTTAATTTTAAAATTGAAGAACGGGTATATTAATTTACATGTATATTAAGTTTCTTACATTATTTTTATGACACCCCATGTTAGAACATTTTATTATTAGGAGCTTTATTTAAACTTATTATTTCTAAACTTATCTTTTTTACTTCAGAAATCATTTCTAAGCTTTTAGAATTCTTGACTTGGCTTTTGAAAAGTGTATCCAAAAAAGTGAGAAAGCATAGATTCTATTAGTCTTCATCACTCAAATTTGTTCAAATATTCGGTGCTATTTTATGTCTTTTCACTTAAGTTCCACAGATATAGTATATATATATATATATATATATATATATATATATACATATACATTTAATTATTCTCAATTCGTTAAAGCTGTGATCATAAAACTTTCAACACTTCCTGAACCGTACTCAATTTTTTTTGAGTCATTGAAAAAACACGAGCATTTTTATTAATTTCGAGGTCATACATTTTATAATTAAATTTAAATGTTTGCAATTAAATTTAGCAATAATCAAACTAAATATTTTATAACTGACTATGTTTCAGTTTTTTATATTTGCATTATGCATGTTTAAGTTACGTAATAATAAAATTAAACGTGTAGAGTGAGGTGGGGCAAGTGCATTCGTTGAACATAGAACCTGTCTTTGATTAAAGTAGGGGTTGCTACCTGCTGGCAATGCTCAAAATAGTCCTTTAAATTAGTTTCACTGCTAGAGGGCTTCGAAACAAGAAAACGATTCATGGAATGCATTTCCCCATCATGTTGGGGAAAGTGCCTTATCTGCTTTTCATTCAGTTTCTTTTATTTTTCCTCCAATTCAAAAGACACACTACACTTCTTTTTTTAAAACACGCTTCATTATTCTTTACTACATATTCGATATATTTCATCTATCTAGTGAACACCTGACTTAAGTGTTATTTAAGATTCGCATCATACTTGCAATGCAATGTTGAGTATAAATATAGAGGTAGGAGAATAAAATCTAATACATTCTTTGCATTAATTTTTTTCTGCAAATAAGTACAACTTCAAATCAAATCAACGGTTCTCCTTATCCAGGGAAGATTCGCACAAAAATTGAATAAAATGTAAAAGAGGGAATATCAGAATCATGACACAAGCCATGATCAAGTGATCTCTTACTCAGCAGATTACTTACTGCTGAAACTGATCTTTGCCCTTTTCTCACTAGTCCTTCTTATGAGATCTTAACTATCCAGAGGTGTACGGTAATCAAATGATCATAACTTCCAATGACTCTGCAACACTGTTTGCCATTTGGACATATCCAAGTAAAAATAAGCTTGCATTTGATTCATTACATGTTCCATTTCTGCTCTAGAGTTTCCTATCAGCTATAATTTTTTATAGTGATATTATCTCAGTATTGCCAAACATACTACGTGAATGTTGTTTAAAAAATAGATTTCAAACTCTTACTAATTTAAAAAATGCTAGAATATAAACTTAGTGCGAAGATTCTTTTCGTTGCATAATTTTCTGGAGTATTATTTGCTTCACGAGGGGGAAGTTAAGGTCACTACGAATTTCAATAATCATTGTCCTAAACTACTGTTATGCTATTAACTAAAAATATATTTGCAGTCGTAGTTTAGTTTTTAGTTTAATAGTTTAGTTTTTATATTATATTATATATAGTTTTTAACAAACAGATGTCAAAAAATAAATCATGTTTTGATATTAATGAGAAGTTTTATTGCTCAATGGACTAGAACAATCATTTTTAAGTATCTCATATTTATAACAAATGTTCATATGAATGTGTGGTTATCAACTGTCAGTGTGTTATTTTGTATATCGACTTTTGCGAAATAGTTGAAGATTTACTTTATACTCTTATCTAGAACAATATAATAAAAATTTTGTAGAACAATACATGAATCAATATTTGAGTGAGAAATTAAGGTTAATGGAGTTGTTCAATTAACCAGTGATCCTTCTTTATTTTCAGTGAATTTTAGTAAAGGTTTTCCTAAAACCTTTACCAAAATTCCCTGGAAAGGTCAGGATGGGTTACCCTAGAACTTCCAGTCTCGACGATTCTTTTTTCACTTCCACTTAATGTTGTCAAGTTTATGAAGGAAAGGGAATTTGAATGATTAATATTTTATTAGCCAATCAATGATTATGTTAATATTAAACATTAATCACATTATATATATATATATATATATATATAACCAGAAATTGCCCTATTCTGCATACATTAATTTCAATTACGAAAATAGGATAAATAAACGAGTAATTAAGATAAATAGGCTGTATCGAAAAAGATCTCTCCCTCTCAGTAACTTTTTGTGTTCAATATACTAGTTATTTTTAATAATAAGATGAATTGCCACGCTCACGATAAGGTTCTTCCTTAAGACTTTTAAGAACAAACAAGTGCGAACCATTGGTGTAGTCCAGACAGGAAATCCGAACCCCACCCAAAAGTTTGAAAATTGAAATCCTTGCATCTTTCCCCTTCGGTATTGATCCCAGGCTGTTTCCAATAGATTGTTGCGTTATTCCAGTGCGACGCGTGGTCTAATCATCTTTCAAGTATCAGTCTACAAAAAATATTTGTAACAAGATTTAAGGCAAAAAGTGTACTTTATTGTTTTGATATCTTTCTTGTTTATTACCTTTTTACACAGGTTTTGCGAAACAAAATGAAAAGTATACATGAACTTAATTCCACTCGAAAAGCTTAAAAATCATTAGTCATGGAAAGTAATATGAAATTTTGATGTGAATAATGTACGAAAGGCACCAAAATTTAACCATAATACGTAGTCTAAAGCGTCAACCTTTATAAGGCGGCTCCTGCTAGGAGGAGGTCGACCTTGGGTCAGTTGATTTCTGAATAGGTGTGAAAAGTGATTGTCTCGGATAAGGACTATCATACACAGAAGCCAAAGAAACATGGGCAGCGATCGCCATATACTATTTACCGCCAATTGAGGAAGGGATTTGTATGCGTTTCCATCAGTCGCCTAATTCAACTAATAGACTCCTTCAAAATCACGTGACCCAAATCCCTGCTCACGGGTGCCGGATTATATAAAGAATGTTAATCTCGCATGTTCTGAATTAGCCTTTTTCAAAATATATTTTACTTTTCTCATGAAATCATACAAGACAAGGTAGGTAGGTAATTTAATTTGCGTCGTACTAGAGCAACACAACGGGTTATTATTGGTGGTGATCCGGGATCAATACCTAAGGGAAAGATTCTGGGACAACCGCTCGTAATTATGAACCACGGTTAGATGATGAGTTCAACGTCCTGAGCTGGCACCCCACTCCAAACTTCTACACAACACCAACTTGAGGACATCTGGGTCCATGCATAGATTTAACGGGCACCAGCCCCCACGAATAGGACTATCTTTGGTTGAATCGAGTTTCGAACTCGCAATCCTCCGGTTGCTAATCCGCGACTCTCTCAACTGGGCTACAGCGGCCCCCATACAAGACAAACCTGGAAGTATTTTATGTTGATATTGACGGAAATCCTTTACCATTGGATAAACATGTTTCTCCTGATTCATAAATGGCATATTTAGGCATGACAGCTAGATCAATCAAAGGTTTTTGCATACAAAGTATACAAAACTAAGACCTTTGTGTTCATTTTGCTTTCTAGTGTATGTACTAAAATAATTTTGATTCTATGGATAATTTCCATAGGAGGTTCATTTCTATTGTTTAAATAAGAACATCATAAAACTAGCCAAAATCTCACATTTATTCTGTTCTGACCTCTAAACGTTGTTATTGAAATATCCTTTTACTTTGAGCTCATTCAGATTAAAGATAATTTACTTTGCTAGAATTTGTTTCTAATGGGTTTAATTGCTTTTTTCGTAGTCTTTGGAAGCTTTTTAAACATTCCTTTACAATTTCATACATTTTTTTCATTTTTGTAAGATCATAGTATCATATTTTAAAAATGATGACCTATAAATAATTGTATCCAAACTAAATCCAAAAATGTGATTAAAATGCTATTTACAACGATTTTTAATAAGTACTCTCTTAGTGCATTCAGATTATTTAAACAATAATCGCCATGTTTAAAGATAAATTTTCCTGAAGATAAAACTTTATATGGTGTATAAACTTATACTACATTTATTTAATATCACTAAGTAACGTATTTAACTTTCCATGCTTGACTATTTTATCCTTTTTCGCAGATTTCAGGTACTTTTTAAGAGACATGAGTTCATTTCAGAAACAAAATTAGTAACAGCTTCAGTTTTGTAGTACATTGCATAGAAATAGGTCACTTGAGTTGCATTTTCAATGCTCTAGACTAGTGGTTTCCAAATTTTTCAGTCCACGGACCCTTTTGAAAATTATAATTTTTCTTCAAACCCTTGAGATTGCAAAATTAAATATGGCATATGTAGACCTGCATAAGGGACCATGTTGATCTTTATTTTTCACCTTAACCTCTGAGTGTCACGGGATATCCGTATAGTTTTGTTTCGTTCCCGCAACACACAATGACTAAATAACCATATATATTAATTGAAAGAATCCTTGGGAAGATTCTATTTTTCAAGGTCAAAACTGGTATGTTATGCAGGAAGACTTCAAATTGCAGAATGGATACATGCGTATGAACCCCTCAGAGTGTTAATTCTCCTTTAGAGAACTTTTCTCATAAAATAATTAAACGGTTATTTAATAAAATCCTAATATTTCACACGTAAAACTAAAAAAGATTTTATGTCGGTATTGCAGCTGTGATGCGAATCACGATTATCAGTCTAGAAAATACTCCCATACCTGTAAGTTCAGTTTCTCATTTTTTTCGAAAATAGAATAGAATTTTTTAACAATCACTTTAGAACACAGCAGAGTTTCTTAGAACATAAAAGAATCGGAGAAAGTAACGGAATATTTTATTTTTTCCCTTGAAAGTTCTGTATTTTGGCTTGTGGAATATTGCATGCTTTTTCGCGGACTACTTTTTGGGAACCTCCGATGTAGACTTGCATTTGAAATATTTCCAAAGCTTCTATTTTCATTGCTTTTCCCGAAACTAGCGAAATTGCGAGTTTAAAACTCGTCTCTCGCAAAACACTTTCAATCGGTACACGTTTCGTAAAAAGACCTTTGAACCCATATGTTGAATTTGGAACTGTTAGAAATGATAGATAATAGATTTCGGAAAATAATAATGTATCACAATAACCTTTTAAAATGTACAAATCGTCATGAAAGGTTCCTTGATGATAGTATCTAGTTCTCTTGATAAAAATAACTTTAAAAAATCTGTTTGGAAAATGTCAATGGGAATCAATTTCATATTTTTTATTATTTCTCAAATAGAAATCCAATAAAAGAACTAAAATTAAACTTATTTTTTGTGAAATAAACGCTTACATTTTATTTTAGTACATCAAAGTAGGAGTTACATATTTACAATTAAAATACATTGTGCTGCTATTCCTAATATGATCACTTTATTACGAGTTAACGCATCAAACCCATAAAGGTCCTTAAAATCTTGGGAGTAGCCGTGTTCAATGCTAGCAGTCAGCGAACTGTAGGCGGCGGAGGAATGAATACAAAGGAACTTCATTTTAGCTGTATTTGTATCATAAATGCTCTTACACTTTGTGTTGAATTTTAAGTAAAAAATAATGTATTCATAATCCGTTATTTTATTTCAATTCTGTTACGAAACAACTCTATCTTGTTAGAAAGTTAAAACGCTTCGTAATTTCTTCTCGAATTTAATTTAATCAATAGTATACTTATGTACATTCTCAGTATGTTTTGAGTTGTATAGTACTGCGTAAAACTTTTAATGTAAATATATTCCTTCTTGTAGATTCCTTTATTTCTATTTTTCCATTATTAAATTCCTTTATTATAATAATAAGCAGCATATTTTTACTTGAAAAATCATAATAAATATTCCAGTTTTTATTTTGCATAAGACATGCATGTGTGGAGTAAGCACACAGAATAAATCTAGTTTCCCATCCAAAATAAAACATACAACTCTTTTTTTTCCATGTCAGTCCCTGTTCCTAAGCAACTAGGGTAGTGATATCATAGAAACCCTCTATCTGAGAAAGGGCCTTCAGTAACGCTCTCATTTGAAGGTCTTCGGGCAAAATAGCAATAACTCACTTTTCAAATTTTTCAGGATAGCAATGTACTTGATTCAAGTTTCGTATCCCTCATAAAGGCCTGAAATGGAAAATTCTAGGATTGAGGAACTTTTGACAAGTACACACTCTGAATATCATATAGAGAAATATCTTTACTGTACAATAATTTATATATTTAGTTAGATAAACTTTTCAAATTGTTTTGACGAGATATCTCGTCCATCAAAATCTGGCCAATTTTGCTAATGACGAGGTATCTCGTCAAGATATTGCCAATTTTTTATGATGGTTTTTTTTATCTAATGACAAGATATTTCGTCCATCAAGATCTGGTCAGTTTTGCTGATGACAAGATACCATTTCGAGACAACCACCAGGAGGGTTAAAGTGCATAGAGAAGATTGAAAAAGTCAAACTTTTCTACATCAGACCGAATTGCAAAATATCAGATGAATGGGATTGCATAGTTAGTCATATGCTCATCAATATTTATGTTTTATTCATGCACATTTGTGTTGAACACAGATGAAAGATCAAGCAAAAATATCATTCTCAGGTATAACTATTAACCAAAGTCCTACTTTATTCACAGACACGTTTTTTTTTCCAGTGAACGCATTTACCCCGCGAAGGCATTTACCCCTATCTCACCCTAAATCTTTTAATTCATTATCAAGACGCTCACACAAAGGGGAATTTTTGAGAAAAAGTGAGAAAAGACAAGGTCCTGGGCATTCCCTGTATGGATGATGCAATGCTCATTGCTGTATACGAGTGAATCTTCGCATTTCTTGTGAGTACCATTGTTTCTTCCCCACCGATGCTAATGTCAATTTTTGTTTCTTTACAGAAGGCCTATAAGCAGTGGGTGTGCGCCATGTACCTGCCACAAATACAGATAGAAGGTGAAGGGGTGAAACCCTGCCGATACATCTGCCGCCTGGTGGAGCAAAGATGTCCTTACTTCCACCCTAGCGTCAAGGATCAGTACGCGGGTGAACGGGTATTCAAGTGCATAGGTGACAACCTCTTTGATTACGTCATTTTAGACCTAAGCAATACGAAACTAAATTATGAGTTGGTGTTAGCTTAAGTAGCGTTGATGCAACTTAAGGTTTTGGCGCTTGAAAACAAAATGAGAAATTCTCTTTATTTTTAGAACAATTTGGAAGCATAAAAAACTAGTCAAAAAAGGAACAAATACCAAAAAATTAGCAGTTTTGGAGAGCTAATTTCACAAAAAACACTTGCATTTTTTGCTTTTAAAATTTTTAATTTTAAATATTTTAATTATAAATATATTAATTTTAAATATTTTAATTTTAAATATTTTAATTTTAAATATACTAATTTTAAATACTTTATTTTAAAGTGTTTATTTTAATTTTTTCACTAAATATTTTAATTTTTATTCTAGATAATGAACTATTATAAAATGAATGTAATAAGTACTTACATTTTTGCTTACATAAATGTGACTAATAGTAGAAAAATTGTAAACATGATTACAAAATCAAAATTTTCACGTCATAAATGTACGATGTTTTCCATTTAACAACTTGATGTAGTTCATTCTCTCCATTACGTTTCTGAGAACATCCACCGAAATTGTCATAATGATTCAAGGAGGAGGCTTTTTAAAGATAAACCTGATTCAAAAAAAGCTTTTCAAATGTCTTTACCTTTCATCCTTTTTAAAATAAAAAGAAAAAACTTGCATAATACGAAATCTAACAAACAAGGCTTTGCACTGACGAAAAATTCAAAACTCCATTTTGACTAAAAAACCCATTTTAAAGGCTGTGCATTAAAACTGTTTCAATTTTTTTTTATTTCATGAAGATCACATTCCTACAAAAAATATTATAAAATGACTCATAGAAACAGAATCTAAAATTAGGTGTTTATTTTATAGACTTAAGTTAGATTCATCATTATCCATGCGAAAAAAATCAGCATCAGAGTAACAGTTCAGAGAGATGTAACTATTTCTTTTTCTCACACAGACAATATACAATTATACACTGACCTGTACCAAATCCTTACATTTTACTGAAAATTATTTTCTAACATTCAATTTATACTTTACAAATCTGGTACTTATTACTTAATGTAAATTAATTTTTATGTAGATTCGGAACCAAAGATTTAGCATATTGTCAAAAAATGACCCACTTTACTTAAACTCTGTTTTATATTGTTCATTGTGACACACGTGTGATTGTAAAATTTTTGAAACACACACACACATGAAAGCATAATAAAGGTGTTTTACGTATACATTGTAATTGTGATGTTTAATTTGTTTATTTTTGAAAACAATATCTCATACTTCTGTAAATGAATGCTGTTAAAACATCTGTAAAGTCATAAAATATTACAAAAGTAATATTTCAAAATTTTAAACTATATAAAGCTGTCAAATATACCTTGGAACATCAATCACAACTCTAATTTATAATTTTATTACAATTTTGCTATATTTAAGGAGGAAAAACTTCAATTTCCGAAAACTAACATCTGAAATTTGATTATAAAAATATCAATCTCATTCTACACGATTTGTGAAAATTTCACAAATCGTGCAATTCAACTTTCAAAAGCAATTCAACTTTCAAAAGCAATTCAACTTTGATGAGCTGTATAAGCCATTTTCAATCTCGACATATTTAGTTAATCACGTACAAATCATTGCACTAATTAATCAGAAATTTGTGATATGTTTTTGTGAAGCTGTCATACTAAAACCTGAGACCTAGTGACTTATCTACTATACATGTTCTTATACATTTTCCTTAAATAATGAAGAGACTAAATAAGTTGAAATATGAGTACTTAATACAGGCTTTAAAAGTTAAAATATTTTTTGGCTGAAAATGATAAACAAGGCTATGAATATCACAAAACAAAGGAACACGGTGCAGTATCTTCATATTTGATTTATCTGATGAGACTCATTGCAATCTCACAAGATCATTGTTTTCATTATTAGCTATTAAAAACATAACAGCACAATATGTTGGTATTTTGGTATTTTCAATTAACGTCACACTGGAGCAACACAACGGGCTATTGGTGACGGTCCGGGATCAATCCCAGAGGGAAAGATCCGAGGACAGCACCACGTAATTTTGAACCACGGTCAGATGACGAGGCAACACCTGAGCTGGCACCCCACTCTCCAAACTTCCACACCACGCCAACGTGAGGACATTTGAGGCCACGACAGATTTAACGTGCACCAGCCCCCTTTGTACACGACGGTGTTTGGCTGGATTCGAACTCGCAACCCTTCGGTTGCTAGTCCGTTACTCTTCCAACCGGGCCACCGTGGCCCAACAACAGCACAATAAAACGAATCATAAATTTTTACACAATTGAATATGTAAGACATGTTTTACGAAACATCCATTTCAGCGACACAAATAAAGTTGTTTCATTGTTTTTATGTAAAATCGTGCTTATAAATTCCCTGTATTATGACATTATTTGCACCGTTATGCACATATTACAGTAGATACCCACATCGGATGACATTCAACTTTCTTAATATTTCATTAAGGATTTAGACTTTTATTGACAGTGTAATGTAATCCCAAAATAATCTGGGTGCTTTAAGCTTCTAATTTTCTGTTCTTTTAAGCTTAACAAAAAGCTTTTAACTGTCAAAATGGAATGTTAACTGTTTCTGTACTGTCAGATTAATATTGAATAGCAATTTTTTCGTTGGAGTTAATTATAACCTCTCTACAAAACCTAAATGTAGTGTCATTAAAATCCCTAGCCTAGGGTAATTAAATGTATGTTTTTGTTTTTAATACGGGAGATGCAAAAAGTAAAATTTCGTATTCTTTCAAAAATACAGAAAAAGTAGTTTGAATAAAAACTTTTTTTAAATAAGCAGTAGACCGATGCTACTAGTGATATCACCATCAACCTTCTAAAGAAATAGATGGCGTATGCTTGCTCAGATTCATGCTATTTCTTCCGAACATGGTATTGGAAGAAAACACGTGGGACTAATTGACGAGGACGATGGGGAACATTAGTTTGAGCTTCGATAGCCAATCAGCCCAAGTCTATTCCCAAGCTCACGTGGCCTGCACTTCTGAGATCTTACGATAGCAATTCCACTTGACATGCTGAGTCCATTTCATTAGAAGGTCGATGGATGTAACTAGCTGGCATGTGAATGAGTATCCCATCAGATATGAAAACCATGCCTTGATGTCGGATATGGTACCGATCAGTGTAATCCGGCTCCCGCGAGAAGGCAGTGTGTGACGTGGTTTTGAACGTGTGTATTATTGAATTAGGGGATTGGTGGTAATGGCAACAAATCCCTTCCCCAATTGTTGTCTCTCGTGCTGATTCTGGCACCGAGTTTATAGTTCGATTCCAAAGTTGGCGAGGGATAAATCAACTATGGCTTCTGCATATGTCACCCCTTATCTGGGATAACCTTTCTTTCCTACCTATTCAGAAATCAACTGACCCAAGGTTGGCTGCCTTCTCGCGGGAACCGCACTATAGCGTAGCCAGAATTTCATTTCAGAGGGGATCGAAAGTTAGAAATACAATTTGCATTCTAAGTGAATGTCTAGACCTATTTTATTAGACACACCTTTAGATATTTATGAGCATAAATAAATTAAGTGAATATTCAAATCTTGCTTACCGAATACGATGTGTATAGGAATAGAGACGGTTATATCAGCAGAAAAAAAATTTTAGTGCTGTCATATTTTCTAATACATAAACTATTTAATATATAAATTCATTATATAAATAATTTAATGTCAAGGAATGTTATTTTATTCTAATATCATAAAAGTATACTATGCATTTTTAATATTTTATTTGTGAAGCATTAGAAAAATTAGAAACTCAAACACTTTAGGTGGCTTGGGCACTCGGTCTAGACAATGTAGACCAAGTCCGTGTATTTATGCACTTTCAAAAAGTCAGACGAGCATAGAATTAAAATACAGATCCTCCCTGGACAGCCCCAGAAACACAGGGTGATCAGGAGAGGCCTGCTCCATCTTGCATTTCCGACAAGGGAGGCATGATAAAATTGAATTGGCATCAAATGTCCACTGGTCAGTCTGGAAATGATAGTCTTCTGACCTCTACCACCCTGGAATTGAGGGCCCCTCCAGCATAAACATACACAGCACGTCTCAATCTAAAATACCAAACTTCAAGATATTGTAACTAATTGACACTTTTAATGATGACTAGTGTGGCAATATAGTGTATAGGTAGTTTCAGTCTGACTGTGTTATTCTTGTTTCAGACCCGGATATTCCGGATCTGGAGATCATCCAGGGTGTCTCGTCGTATGGTCCACCCAACCGATGCTACTGTCCGCAACACTTGGGCTCCGAAAGAGACTCTGGGGAGGCGGAGTGCCGCCTCCTCACCCCAGCCCAGTTGCGGCGCAACGCCTCCCGGAGGGGGCAGCACAGGTCGGGGGGTGCCCCCGGAAGGCCTGGGCTGCCCACGCTACTGGCAGCGCTGGTGGCGGCATGGTGGACGAGGACCAGGTAGCATTCCAGACATCGAAACCAACAGATAGAGCCGACCGTCCGTCTGTCCACGGCACCCTCACAGCACCGACAATTAAGCCTTACGGTAAGTCACCCTTTGCTTGTAGTACTATTCCACGTACTCGCTTGCAAGTTGTAACCGGCTCGTTCCACTAATGTGGATGCCTATCGAACAGTGTTCAGGAACCAACTGGTAATGCTGGAAGCTA
The DNA here is from genome assembly GCA_933210815.1 of Meta bourneti. Lineage (NCBI taxonomy): Eukaryota > Metazoa > Arthropoda > Arachnida > Araneae > Tetragnathidae > Meta > Meta bourneti. The sequence continues at coordinate 46,766,227 of OW119929.1, read as the reverse complement.
CACGACCGGTTGTTGTTCTTGAGAACGAATACGAACGAAGTACATCAAAGTAAGGTTGGAGACGATGATAAGAGATGTCCGTTCGTGCATTATCTGTCAGTCACGAGAACTGCTCCAGACACAACGTCTGTGCCTGTCTGTTGCCGTAGAAACAAGACAACCTATTTTCTACAAGGGATTCTCGAAGCATTTAAGCTTGTCACATTAGTGCACTCAGCGATAATTGGTCTTCCAGCTTCAGGCTTCTTCGCCGAGAAACGCGTGTTAATGAGTCTCCCAAACAGGAAGGCGTTTCTCCTATGTTTTATTTTGTGCTCTCCAGGCGTTTGTGAGATGAGAGCATACACGATTTTAACGGGCTACATGAAAGGAAGAATGGTTTTAAAGGAAGACGAATAATAAACAAACTACTATTACCCACCGTCGCCAAATTCAGCTTAACGTCATCTGACTCATCCCCACTAAAAATGTACGAGCCCCCTTTCAGCTGTTTCTATAGTATAGCGACCATTTTCTAGACTGTATCTGGAGCAGTTCTTTGGTTTACTCGAGGCGAGCATTTTCCTATTCTACACTCTACAGCACTCTATCTGCTTACAAACAAGCTCCGAACACCGGATTTGATTGCTTGCGGCATGTAGCAAGGTGTGACTATGGACGTACCGTCCCTGAAGTTGATGCATTTCGTAGTACATTGCATGTTACCATTCGCGAGTGAGTACTCGACGCTATGCTTTAGTTACAATAGCTTACTATAGTTCCTCAGTATATCGAACGAGGAACAATAACGTGCAGAGACCTCATTATAGGCAGGGGATGAAATTAACAGCCTTTTTTTCGGAGTAAAATATTCTCGAATTATTTTCATGGCCACATACATGTGTGGAATGCATGCAAAACACACACATACAAAATATTAAAAAATGATAGTTTAAATCATTTTTCAATTAAATATATGGAACTATGTTTACAAAAAAATATGTAAGACTAAAAGCTGTACGAACTAGAGTATTAGGGACATTTATTATCAGAGCCCAGTGTTTTAAACCTTGTGATTGCCTAGGAAGCCCTGAACCTTTATAGCAAAATTGTCCCAGGTCACTTTTAACTTTCTATGGAGTATTTTGGGAAATTCCTTGCATTTCAAAATCCTTATTAGTCATCCAATAAAGATATTGGCTTTGACTTCTGCCTCAAATGGGTTAGAAAAGTCTAAAAGATATCTGAAAGCTGTCTGTTTCTTGTCTAGGGTTATGACAAACTGCCCAGTTTGTTATGCATTTCTGACATCAGCACCTTCCGTGTGTACTAGTACTCCCACGTAACTTTATCTCGCACTCAAAAGACCCAGTCCTCTGTAGTTATGTATAATCGGTTTCCAGTGTGTACAATAATGAAAAAAGAAAAATCAGCTAATATACTTAAGGCTCGTTTCTTCCTTTCAAACCTTAAAAGGCTTCTTTATTGGTCCTGTAGCGGTCTGGCAATACATAATTCAAATACAAGCAATAAAAAATTATAAAGCAATTAAAAATTATCTCCTATGAATACTGTTCCTATTAGAAATTCCTAATAATTTTAGAAGCTAGTCCACATTTATTTTCAATACTAAATCTACTTGAAACGTTTTAAAAAATGAATAAATTTCAAAGTATACTATCATCCTGTTCACAAAAGCAAAGTTTATGAGGAATAAACCTTTGTCTATACACTTTTGTAACATTTGTAACATAAGCAATTAGGAAATAACATTTAATAAATTCTATCAAAATAAAAATAAATTTTGTAAAAATGTTTTTACACAACAAATCGAAAAGTTAAGCAGAAAATATGTATTTTGTTATTATGACCTTATATGATTTATCATTAAGTTGTAATCTGCATAGCCTTAGATGGCTTTTCAGGCATTAAAAGATACTTTTACGTGTGTACAAAGTTTTTATGGTAGTATTCATTCGAGAAACGGCGTACAGAACCTCCTTTTTGGCATCAAATGTTATTACTAATTAAGTACTTGTAATAAATATGAATTAAATATTTGTTATATTTTTAATTAATAATATTTCTCTTTATTTCAGAGCCTTTATCTAGAAAATTTGTATTAATTTACGTTACATTCTGATTTACATTCAGAACTGATCAAACAGGGTTCTGCATTACAATCATTTTTCATGCTCGTTTTTTAAGTTTTACTCATTTAAACACTAGTCTTTTCTCATTTGTATATCTACCATACAAACGAGTATAGCCCCTTCTATTGATGAAATTTTGAACTAATTTCTTCTTTCCGATTAAAATAATCTCCTTCATAACTTTCTTCGTATAATTAATAAATTCTACTTTGTAATTGTGAATTTTTGAAATGCCTTCGAACTTTTGAACGGTGTAGACTACTTTTCGAGAACACTTTCTTTACCTTTGAGCAATTGCCCTAGGCCCCACAATTTGAGGGCACCGGGGTGAATTTATTCGTTCTAAAAGATTCTCAACAGAGAAATTTCTCAAACATTTCCGTTGATTAATAATTTAAATTAATTCATACTGTATTGTTTATTATTTATTTATTATTTACTTTACTATTTTATGCTTTACGACTTACTTTTATAATTTTACTAGCTGATTACCCGGCGTTGCCCGGGTATTTATTTATCCCAATCTTCTATTAGACAGGAAAAGGAATCAAATCTATCTTTAGTGTAAAATCAAAGTAATTTTATTTACAGGTTTTAAAAGTATAAGTACAGTATACAAATTATAAAGTAAAATCTTTTACAAATTCACTATAATATTAATTTAACACAAAACTTGATTATAAACAACATTTTTAGTTTCACCTCCAGGAGCAAGAATAAATAAATTCTTGGGTGAACCCATCTTTGAGTAAGCAACATAATGTTGTCCGGGGGAGAAATATGGCACTATCTCTCATCCTGTAGTCGGGCCTCACGCTGTTGTACTGTCTCGAAAGCTCTAGATGTAGGAGCTCTCTCTTTCATATCCTGTAGTCGGGCCTCACGCTGCTGTACTGTCTCTGAAGCTCTAGATGTAGCAGCTCTCTCTTTCATATCCTGTAGTCGGGCTTCACGCTGCTGTACTGTCTCTGAAACTCTAGATGTAGGAGCTCTCTCTTTCATATCCTGTAGTCGGGCCTCACGCTGCTGTACTGTCTCTGAAGCTCTAGATGTAGGAGCTCTCTCTTTTATATCCTGTAGTCGGGCCTCACGCTGCTATACTGTCTCTAAAGCTCTAGATGTAGTAGCTCTCTCGCGCAGCGTCGCAAATCTTCTATTCCTTTCCTCAGGAGTTTCTTGTCTACGCTGTTGTTTCATTTTCTTAGCCTTTGATTACACTTGGCCAATCGCCTTACGTTTCCTTGGAGGCATTGTTACAGCAATGAACAATGAACTTGAAACCAAAATGCACATTATCACTGTCAAATAAAGTAGGAAATACTTATTCAGTCAACTAAAAGAGCGAAATGGAACTGACACATTCACTGAAAGATGATAAACTGGAAGATTTGCCAAGTTAGCTTCCCTTAAATACGACCCTCTAAAATTCGAGTGGTTGCTGGAATTTTCTCGAACATCATGAGGAAGAAATGTCATTGGGACTGTAACCAATCAGCCTAGCGATCCCGAAAATTACGGATTCGACACTAATCTCGGTCATTTTGGACATTTTATTTTTCACCCCTTCTCATTCCCCATGCCGATGGGGGCTGAACTTGGCCTTAAACGGCATCTCGGGAGTGTCACTATTCAACTCAGCGACCACGAAAACTATAGATTCGACACTAATATCGGTCGTTTTTTTATTATTTTTATATGTCACCACCTTCCCACCCCACTCCTAGGGGTGCTATGGGTGTCTTACTCCCACAGTATTTCTTTCCAGATAGTAAGTCATATGTGCACAAAGTTTCGTTGCAATTGCTTCAGGCGTTCCCGAGTTATGCTGGAACATACATACATACACACTCATCCATTTTTATATATAGATATTAGCAGAATTACCGGCGATGCTCAGGTCGAATTGGTTAAATGTTGATTCTATTTCATAGAAAAATTCAAGCATCATTTAAGTGTACAGAAAAAAGTTTTAACATCGTTTCAACTTTTTCATAGCTTCTACAATTTACTTCGGACCCAAATATGTATACATAATATATCCATCCATATAATCCATTTCATATTCATCACACTCTTGCTGTAAGACAAACTACAAAAGCTTTTCCTGAGATGACTTCAGAAGTCGATTTTGAGTTTTGGAGTGATTACGAATGCCAATTAAGTTAATTTTCAGTAAAAATGAGGAACTTTCGGTGTATAGTTTTGCACTCAGTTTTCCAATCAATATTTATTATTTGTGGTACCCTTGCACCATGGATTCGATGTTTTCGAATTACATTATCATTGTGAGAGGATTGCAAATTAAACTGTTACGGGCATTCGTGGTTAATTTATTTTGAAGCACACATTTTTGCTTGAGAATTCTATTCAACCGCACGTGGAATAACGGAGCTTGTTTTTAAAACAAATGTCATCAGTGTAGACAAAGCAAACTCAATCGATTACACTTTTTACAAAATCACTGATTTCAATGAATGCTTCACAGGTACCTAAGTTGTATACGAACAGTTTCAACTTCAAGTAAGCAACCTCGACCTTCTGCCACTTAAAACAAAAAAATTTCTATTTTTCAACAATCCTAGTTTACTTAATTCCTTACTATGATATTAGTCCAAGATCAGCAATATCTTATTTAAAATTCGCTTTCCTCCAACAAAAAAATTTATTTTTAAATCGAATCCTTAAGGTACTTTTTCATTGAGAGACTCAGTTTCTATATGGAAACCACGTACCTATTTAGAATGATAGATGTAGTTACTTGGCTATGGAGTACAGCTTTCAATAATACCTATGAAACATGAAAAACAAATGCAAATTAAATTGATTTTAATCGCCTTGTAATGAAAATGTGTCAAAATTTAGAAATATCTTTGAACTACAACGCATGGCTACCCGTTTTGATTTAACGTAACATATCTTATTTTTGGAATAACTTTATTTTAACTTTACCAGTAAATTTTTTTAACTTTACCAGTATTTTTAACTTTACCTTAAAATAAGAAGTTATACACCTTACTTAAAAAGGTTTCCATTTATTTCTATGAAACATAATTCTACAAACTATAACGTATTGAACTAAAGACTTAAGGAAAGTTCGTCGAAATATACATATACCACCAAGAAATTACCCATGACTTGTGGTATATTTGGCAGAAAATAAAAATAATTCATTACAATTTAACTTCTAAATAATATATCTGTAATATGGAAAGTAATGGAACACATAAATACAAACAGAAACGAAATTCTGGTCATTGAAAAATGTAGAATTCTGAAAAACGAAAGATCTGAGCAAGCGTGTCGAATTTCAACGTCATGAGAATATTCTGAAATAGGGAAATTCGAAAAAGACTCTTGAAAAATATTGTTAGACAATAATGAATTATTTACAAAAGTAACACAAATTTACAAAACTTAGAAATGCTCAAATATGACCGCAACATTTCTGTCTTAACTCAAATACACAAACACGGAATTCTAAATCCAATTTATAAAATAAAACATTAATTCTGGTGTTACCAGATACCGAATTGCAAAATTACGCTTTTATGATCAATGAGTTTTTCTGTTTTGGCTTTTCGTGTTCCATTATAAAATGCAAGTTGTGTAAAATTAAGTATTTTAAATATCCTTTTTTTTGTCATTCAAATATTCTTAAATTATTTACATTGTGGAGAGAAATAAAAAATCAGTTCAAACATAATTAGAATTTTAAATTGTTTAAATATAACGTTTCGGAAAAAATTGTTTTTCGTGCAATACTGGTAAAACAAACTGAGTTGCGTACCGCAATCGTTTTATGATCAATGTTTTTCCTATGGCAATTTCGAATTGATTTAGCCCCCTCTGCACAACTAGGTTAAAGAGAACCGTGGTTAATAAGTAACTTGCGTTACTCGCAGGGTTCCAAAGTATAAGTGTACCAATTGGTGTGAATTGGTGAAGCGGTGTAGATTTGTATAGAGAACATACATACATACACATCCATTTTTATATTTATAAATTGATGATTAGCGATTAAAATCACGTTTCTTATATTCGGCTTTATCTCATACGTATCAATTTGAATTCTTTAAAGTTTTTTATACGTTTGCCTTTTTACATGTTATTAGAACGCCTTAACGTGTACGCCTTACTAATGCTCTTAAAATAGCTCTGCCAGTGCTCTTTTGTTTTTCTGTGATTCCGTATTTTGTAGCTTTAATGAAAATGTGAAATGTCTTTAAAACTGTTCATCTTAAAATTTTAAGTATCTTTGAAGAAACTAGACATTTTCTTGTGACATGAATTTATATTGTATTTCTTTCCAGAATTCATTTCGCTGCTTAAAAAATTTATGTAATTGTATCTCCTTTGTGTGACTTTCTAATAATATAATATAATTTGAGTTCTTAGTACTGCTTCACACCATCACAAGGGTCCTGATAAATGTATTAAATTTTTCAGTATCGCCAATTTGAGGAAATTATTGAGCGAAACCACAAGACCCCACTTACTTCATACATACATGTGTCTGTGTTTTGGAGAAACATTTTTGTGGGGTTATATACTTATATTACCTACTATATACTTCATTACTTATATTATCAGTATATTTGTAACATTCAAGTTTCCAGCCGCTTCTATTTCCTAACATACAATGAGTTCTTGATCTATTGAGTTAGATCGAGTTACTTTGCACGTTTCACCCTTGTACCCATATTTTCTGTATTTGTAATATGTATCCCTCAAGTTTAGGGGCTGCGTCCCAACCATGAAAATATCGTCAGTTGTAAGACTCGGACCCCTAGAAGTCGGCGCCTCTTTCCTAATATAGACACCCTACGACCCGTTGAGTTACTCCATATATTTCACTATTCATATTGTCTGCTTAGCCCCACTAGTGGTCGAGTGGCTAAAAAAGTCGTTTTTAAAGAATAGGTACACTGAAGTACTTGGTTACGAATTCGATTCTCTTTTGTGCCGAAGTCGATACAAAAGAGAATCGAACACTCGTAACCAAGTACTTCAGTCTACTTATACCTTAAAATTTCACCGAGACTGACTTCCACGTTCTCACCAATGGAATGCATGAAAAACTTTACTTCTATAGACTGACATTGGACTGAAAAGTGTTATCTGCCTAAGTATCTACCCATAGTCTACAAATCTGTGTCCCTCTAATTTAAAGGGGGGGCATCTAAAATCATCAAAATATTGAGAATTAGGGGTTCAGACCCATTGGGGTGACTTTTTTACCAATATCGACTCTTTCAATGTAGTAAATACCCTGTATATTTATGCCTATGTGATCTGCATATCTACCCATATTGTATCCTCGTTTGGGGGACTGATTCACAACAGTGAAAATATTGTCAAAGTCCCAGGGGGTTAGGGCTCCTTGGGGTTTGGGTTGTCTTGAATTTTTCTTTGGAGAAAGTGGTGATTTTAAGATCCTCTGTTTTCTGTTTCAGGGCCCATTTGGAGCGTGGAGCAGCGACTAAGTCCAGCGTCACGAGCCCTCCAGCCTACAGTCAGCAACAAAAGAGAGAGAGTTTATTGGTTTCGCTGCCGCGGAGCAGCACGGATGCAGGATCTGTGGAACGAGCAGACGGACGGACAGCTTCACGCTGTACATAGTCCGTGGACGTGTATATATACAGAGAGAAGAAGAGATATATATCTATATACATACACAACATATATCTATATACATCCGAACATCTTGAACTCCATCGACTGTGTTGTTCGTATCGTTTAGAAAGTGTGCTTAGGAGCCCGGACCGGAACACTTATCGCCATTTCCGTTTCTGCAAACACAACCCCTTTCTTAATAGGTTCGTCTATCACAAAGTAATAAATAAATAAATATAATAAAGCGTTGAAATTGTGTGTCTGAAACAACGATTATCATGTGAACTGCTGTATTGTCCAAATATTTAAAAAATATGTGATTGCTCAACTGGCGTTCTTGATACGCAGAGATCCTAAACAGGCAATATCCCATCGACGTGGAGAGAGGGGACGACTACTTCTGGAGTTTCTTGTTGACGGTGTTGGTACAACAGACTCATCTCTCCGAAGTGGCTTCAGTGCACACCGCAGTTCCGCCCCAGCGAGATGTGGTTCAGACTTTCCTCGCTCAAAGAACACTAGCATTAATAATTATTAAATAAATCTTATGCAAAACCGACGACGGGCAGCAAAATCTCCTTATAACGAGCTCGTGCGTTTGTGTGGCTGAGGTATGACAGACTTTTTATTACGGGTTTCCAAGGGCAAACAGGCTATTTCTCTCGAGTGGTTGGTGCTGTTGCTGCCGTTCATAATGAAATTTTACTGCTCCTCCTCTACTTGCAAAAGTCTGCCTTTTCGAAACTGCGGGTGCGCGGCCGTCGGGAGAATCCACACAAACCTCTCCTACGAAAGAAAAATTATTTTCTTACAGGGAACGAACCACAAAGCGGTGTCCATCAATGGCAAAAAGAGGTTTTGACACGTAGCCTTTTCATACCTCGGTTTGGCGACGAGATCGGTTTGGGCCCATCGTTCTATAGCTGCGCGTAGAGACTTTTGCGTCCAGTCTCTTGTACCATAAATTGCATTTGTATGACTTTTATATAATCCATGCAGATGAAATTATTCTACAGCGTAGACATCCTTCCTGTACAGCCCTTCATCTGTAATCATCCTTCTGTCGAAATGCATTAAAGAGGACGAATATTAGGATTCTGTACCATTCTTTCACATGCAGTCACGACACTTTTTTCACACTAGCCACTTCATTATCCGCGTTACTTTAACCCTCTGAAATCTCTATGCTAAAACAATAATTGGGTGAAATACTTTATAGGTGAGGATATATCACCTTACATAAATGCATTTTGCACATAACAAAAATCAGTTCTATAGTTTTATGAGGAGGAAGGGCATCGTATGTCCAACACCACAAGAGCCTTGGGTTAGTCTTGTCCTAATGCACCATATCACAACTACGCATCCGAGTGCCGAGTAATTAGCCGACGATCTTACTTTTCACCTTTGGTTGGTATTGGTATTGGTATTTGGTATTTTTAATTAACGTTACACTGGAGCAACACAACGGGGTATTGGCGACGGTCCGGGATCAATCCCGAAGGGAAAGATTCAAAGACAACACCACGTAATTTTGAACAACGGTCAGATGACGAGGCAACACCTGAGCTTCACATTTGCTAAGATTTGTCATTTCGTACCAAATTAAATCAATCCACACATATCCCCTTTCAACTGTGACTAGATTTCAAATGTCAGTGTATTTTTAAGTGTAAAGTTTAATTTAGTGCAGTTCTCGCGAGAACACAGTCGACTCGGGTCAGTTGATTTCTGAGTAGGTGTGAAAGCGCGTTCGGAGAAGGGGCTGCCTTACAAAAAGCATAAATGGCGATCGCAATGGATGTATTTTCCCTCCCAACTCGTTATCAATGCTATTTTTTTGGCGTTGAACGATACTTCGAACCAGAATACTCGCTAAAGATGCCAATTATGGGGGATTTGTTTATACAATATACGAGTGATACGATACTTACTATACGAGTGATACGATACTTACTATACGAGTGCTGTGACCTAACGAAATGTTTGTGGTGTCATCTAGAGATCAAATATACAGTTAAATAGCAAATATGGAATTGTAGTATAGGTAAATCTAGAATTAGTAAGTAGTTAAACACTATGGAATTGATATTTGAAACCTTACGCATTTACCTATTTTATTTCGCAAATTGAATGTAAAATGTAAATAAACACTGGAAAGCAGAAAGATCACCGGCTGAGTGCACCATCATGAGTATTTGTGATATGATGTATTTGGACAACACTGGTCCTAGATCCACTGGCCATCTAACACACTCCGGAATATCAGAATGAAATAATATTTGTATACCTTAGCTTTAATATACCAAGATTATTTATACTTTTCTTAAACTTTTCAGTAGCGTTGGGATTTCAGACGCCCCGATGCACTGAATTGGGTTGAATCACATGTTATCCAAAACCCTCACTCTTTTGGTGGCTCCTATACAATTCCCACGAATCAATTTAATCTTTAAACGAAACATTTTAGGAAATATCAGTTCACAACTGGTCACACGACCATCCTTATCAACATGTAAACATATTTCACTCAATTTTCGAAAAGTGCTTCCACTTTGCAATTTTAAAAAGTGACACAAATCAGAAGAGTAAGCTTTGTTGGGGAGTCAGTCAAAAGAAAATTGGAAATCGTTGAGGCATAATTTATTTCTTAGCTTTAAATTTGCAGTATTTTGTCGCTTTTCAAGAGGTGGGATTTCTTAAAATCCTTTCTACACAATTGTAAATATTATGAAAGTAGTGCGCGTATTCGAAAATGAATAAATGACGTAATGCTATAACGGAAATTCGACCTTATAATGAAATAGAGTGAATATGTATTAGCAGACTCTTCATGCTATTTTTCTCGCTCACTCGGCTCCAAGATTTCCATGTAAAGGTCACGCGGTATTGGAAGAAAGCACGAATCCTAATGTAGGACTGCGTGCAAAAAGTATCATACAAATTATGATTTTCTTAATTACTAGAATTGCGCTTTCGTTCTTATTTTAAAATATAGTTTTTAAATATAGCTGGGGGTTTAAAGGTGAATTAAATTAAAGTTACAAGAATAACGAATTTTTCACTACTCGAATTTGTCAAGTACTGTAATTGTTAAAATACATCTTTAAAATTTTGTTTCATTCTTTATATTGTCATAGTCATGCTCTTTGGCAAGCAGTTTTGTGAAACTGTAAGAGTTTGTCAATCTTGATTTTTTTGTACATCTGTAGCACTCATTTTGTGTCCATTGTACTGAAACGGTAAATCTTGTCGGCCTTATTAGTTCATTTTTAGTAATAATTTCACCCATTGTTCTACCATATGTATGTCTTAATTTGTTTCATCTTTAGAACTCATTTTTGCCAATTATATCAAAGTGAGAGAGCTTTATTCGTTCATTTGCAACAATAATTTTAATATGCATTTACGCTAGAGAGGGTAAAATCTTATAAGCATTCTTTGTTCGTTTGCAGTAATTGTTTTGATGGTCATAAAGAGCGATACCTGATCACAATTGTTTAAACCTTTAAAACACTTGCTGCACCCATTGCTCTAGAGGGTACGAGACAGTGTGCTCTTAAACACTAGTATTTGCACTATTCTTTTTAGTATTCATATCACAAAATAAAACAAAATTGTCAACGTCCTTAACTAGCCTTTGTTTTATGACAATGTATTTCGATTTTCGATTATTTTAGAATAACTGTAGGATGTGCAACCTAAAAAGGGAAAATAGTACATTTATAGCATGAAACAATAAATTTAAAATAACGAAAACAAAAATTCAACATTCAAATGCTTTGTTTAATAATTTCATGATCGAATATCGAAAATAAAACTTTTGATATTTAATAAAAATATAATTTCCATTAAAAATTAAATATCGAAAATTTTAATTTTGAGAATGCTGAACTGTCTGACGTGTCCACCATGAGAAAGTGAAAACCATATCGAACTTGTGCAGAGTTGCACTGGAAAATTATCAAATTATTATTATTAAGTTTTTCAAGGCTTTAGAATTAGTTCTGGTTTAAATTAGACGATTATCGTGGACAATTTGCGTGTAAAATGCATCTCATCTAAATTTGTACCATTCGATTTGTCGTTCTAAGGCCATTTTTTGCTACGCGAGAGCTAATTAGATTAAAATTTTCCCAAAATTACTTTCAACTAAAAAGAGCAGAACCGTGTTTCAACTGTAAGAGATCTTTCTTGAATGCATCGAAAATGGCAATAGTTTTAAAACATTTAAAAACGACGATGAATCGTACTTAAATCCTCCTTACCCAAAAAATTATAAAGTAGCAGCAATCTTAATAGATGCCGACCATTTTTTTCGATCATGTGGTAACTGTGAATATAGTACACCATCAGGTCAAACGATCAACATGAAGTATTAATCTGACTGTCCCGAAATGACATTTAAGCTATAGATTTTAAACTAGTCTATAAGTCAAATCAGAGAATAGGTTAAATGTAAACAAGGATTTCCCACAATTGGTGTCTTTATAACGAATTTCGGTTCCTTCTTGACAATCCACCTCAAATGAAGATATATATCTCGTTTTTCAAATTTAAATAATATCTAAATGAAGGGACCAATGGATTGAAGTTCTCGAATTCTGGTGTTGGCATCTCTGCACGGCACCATCTGAAATCACTAAAACCAAGGGCTTGTTCTAACAAACAGCATTAAAATTACCTAAAAGAATGATTTTTACTCTTTGAATACTTAAGAAAGTCCGATTTGTGTTGAACATTAAAAGCAAACAGCCAAATTTCCATAAAAAATTGGCCATATACCGAAGGTTTGACTTAGAATGACCTAACAGGATAAATACGAGTCTGTAAGGTTCTTCGATATACACTGAATTTCCTGAAAAAGTGGTACACCAATCAAATACTTGTTAGACCTCCCACGGGAGCGTAGAACTACAGAAATACGACGGGGTATGGACTCCACGAGCTTGAAGAAGTATTCTGTAGGCATTTGACACTATACTTCCTGCAGAGGGGTCCACAATTCTGTTGTGTTACAAGGTGTAGGATATCTGTATTCTACAGCGCGTTGCATGGCGTTACAGACGGGTTCGATAACATTGAGAACTGGTGACTTAGTTGGGAATGGCAAGACCCCCAAAGTCAGATGAGTGTTTCTATAACTATAATTTGGCATGTTCAGACTTGTGTGGCAGCGCATTGTCCTGTTGGAAGAGATCAAATTAACACAGGATATGAACGGGTGTAACTCGTCCGAAAGAAGGCATGCATAGCGTTAACCTGTCAGAGACATTTGTAGACATACCATGGATCCCATTGAATGCCAGCTAAACAAGCCAATACCATTACGGAGCCACCACCAGCTTGTATAATATCCGGTTGATATAAGGTATCCATGGTTTCATGGGGTTTGCTCCAAACACCGATCCTTCTATCTTCCCGAAACAGTTGGAAACGCGACTCGTCCGACCAGGATACTAGTTTCCCTGGCCCATGCGAGACGTATAACTATGTGTCGAGTATTAATCTAGGGAACTCGAGTTGGGCGGATCCTAAAGCCCATATCTTTGAGGGAACGTTGTAGAGCCCTCACGTTGAAGTTTGTTAAAGGCCCAGCATTGAATTCCAATGTTATTTGAGGCAGTGTTGCACTCCTATTGTGTGCAATGATTCTTACCAATCGACGCTGATCACGTTCGCCCAGTTTTTTTACGGCCACACTGCTATCGTAAGTTCCAGGTTTTGCCAGAATTCTTGTTGTCACGGTACACCCTGGAAATGTAATACCTTAAAATTCAAACTTCTCCTGTACCACCGAAATGCAAAGATCAATCTCGCGAGCTCCAACTATTAAACTGCGTTGGAAATCGTGATAACTTGTCATTCTCTGGCGGACATAGCTCTAGATTATTCCATGGGTGTCTATCACTTTATATATGCATTGCAGGCGCAACTAATGACGTGCATAGGTGTCTTTGTTATGTATTTTACATAGGCTCATCTGTACCAGTTTTTCTAGCACTTCAGTGTATGTGTATTTAGAGTGCATTATGTAAACTGGTATACCTGGAAAATGAAGAAATTGGCATTCAATAGCTTCGGTATTATAAAAATTATGGAAAATTTGAAAAGTCGGGAAAGGGTGGAAGGAATTATCAGAAAACTTGAGGTGAACATTGGCTGATACTTGTAATGGTTGCCATGTCTCTTACACGAACACGGACACGTCTTTTTGATCCCTGTTTACGGATCATGACAGGGTTACTAGCGGAAAAAGCCTCCAGAATTGTGATACTTCCTTTGCAAAATTCAAACGCATAGCTTCTAACCTCCCAAAAATTTCTTCAGAGTTGAGAACAGATCAACATCAGCTGTATTAGATTCGCCTCAGCATTAAAAGTAACTGCTGGTCTGATGATCCCGTAAATAGGTACATGGCCAGAAAACATCACATGTAAGATGACTCATTACAGTTAATCAGGTTTTGTTATTGTGTGAATGAGTCAAGGAATTATACAAGAATTTTGTATCAATTATAACATGCATCCTTAGGATTTTGGTTGCGATTTTTATTAATTTTAAGACTCGGCCGATAATTCGACCGATAACCGACTGAACTATTCAGCAAGCAGAATACTAGTGATTTCTTAGCACCTAAGTAGGTTCTTGTCTGTCTCATTTAAGACTATCGTCGACTCTGTGATCCAGATAAACTCATTTTGAGAGCACCCAGGGAGCATCCACTTTACAGTGGGGACTGACAAGACCATTGAAATCAGAAATCTAGAATAACGCTATCATCCAAAGATCTAGGTAGAGTTGGGTTGAACCGAATCTTGGCAGACAAGAGAGAAATCGAGCACGGCTCTTACAGTTTTCAAGCCTCTGAAGAAATGATAAATTCCAAGAACTCCTAAAACAATATGAGCGTAGTGATTGGATGAAAATTTCACTCACTGACCATCCGGCTATCTGCTATGTAACATTTGTAATCTTTCACAATGGTGAGACAACTACCGTAGAAAATCCTTCTCCGGACTATCATTGACAATCTAAAATGTGTGGAAATTGTATGAAAGGCATTGACAAAAAGCTCTGAAGAGCTTTACCCGGAATGGGTAAATAAGATACACCTCACTCCCTTTAATGTTCCTCTGCCCAAAGATGACTCCAAATTAAACTATAAACCTCTCATACGTCAAACATGTTCCACAGATGGAAATGGATATCGGCACTCAAAGTGCAGCCACCTCTTCGCGGTGAGTCCATTCAGGGTTGTTTCAAATAGCACAGACACAAAACAGAATTACATGTATAAATAGTACATATTTCGAAGAAGATTGGATTGAAACTTCCATAGACACTTATTAGTCCTAGGTCATCCTAAGACAAACTCTAATTATGCGTCCGTTTTTGTGGAAATTGTGTAAGTTTGACCCGAATTGGACTTTCTAAACGATTAAATCTATGATGAACATGAAGGAAAGTTTTGAAAGATCTGAAGTAGATAAGTTATGTAACTATTGGGATATTAAAAAAGATTTTTAAAAGTTAAAGAATGTATTTTATATTAAGTGAAAATCTAATTTATGAACAAACAAAAAACTTCTGTGACAATACTAAGCCCTGATATGCTGATGATTACTTGGCATGAGTAATTCATCAAATTATTTAGCTAGAAAACTGTTTGAATATTTGGAATCGTTACGAAGTCGTTAATTGTGATATTTGAGTACAAATTTGAACAAATCAACTATAAAAAATCAAATTGAAAATCAAGTCCAGGAAAAGAGAGAAGTTTTTTTTGTCAATATCGTGTTTTATTATTTCACTACCCATTTTCACTAACCCTCTGTGGGTGTGTTCTTGAAATTTTTAACTCTTATATTTGCGGTACCCAACATATATATTTTAGAGGAAAGGGTGTTGTCAGGGTTCAACAGTTAGAGTTCCGGTTTCTGACTACACTTCCCCAAAAAAATATGTCTCATTAGGTTTGCCCATCGCGCTAGCAGCCTGCGAGCTATGGGGTGCAGGTTTGATTCCTGTAACTACCCTGGATGTTACAAGAATCGATTTCTCTTCTGTGTCAGTAAAAGCTCTCCACACGCGCGTGTGTGTGTATTCCAAGTACCTACTCAATATTTCACACAAATTTATAAAATTATTTTGCTTGCGCACTTTTGTACAGCTTTTGCTACAGTGAAAATATTTATCACTTTTTTCAATTTATAAAGTAAACAATACATTGCAGGACAAAATTTTTTCATATTTCTTCCTCTCGACCTCTGGCTATTTTTAACCAGTAGCCTGATGAATATTTCTTCGAATTTCTTCGACACGTGTTCATTAATTTATAAAGACGTTGACACAAGGATGACCATTGTGAACACCTTGCAATATTGAAGGAATCGTCAGAATTTGAAAATTGAAAAATTATCATTTAAAATTTTGTAATGCTTATACGTCGAAAATTAAAAGTGTGCTGGCCATGAACAGTAACTACGCGTCGTGAAATTTGTAGGCTTTATGAGAGATTTTCTTTAAAGCTTAAAAGGGGGATTCTAAATGGCTGGGATGATTTGCCCCTGAAAATGTAGTCATCTACTGGCCCCAAGTGATGGAAGACCTTGAATTGTATATGCAGTTTTAAACAATTTGACACCTTATACATCGGGAGATGATTTTTGCAAGGAAATAACAGTTTCGATTGTCATTTTGTGAAAAAGGTGTTCTTTTGTTTTAGTCAAATATATTGATTTAGTATTAGAAAGGACATAATAAAATTTATCCATTAGGTTTTAAGAGTAGGTAGATTTATGAAATCAGTATTATTTCTAACAAACTGCTATGATCTGTACTTTTGGACTAAAGGGGTGGTATATCTATGCTCTTATTTGTCATTATCGTAGGTAATGCTCACATCACTACCATCTTTTCCTGAACACTAAACTTCTCTAGTGCTGCTCCGACAAGAAGGCAGTCGACCTTGAGTCAATCGATTTTTGAATATGTGTGGAAGCTCGCTAGGAAGAGGGCTGTTATACCAGAAAATGGGAATAGACGGTTTTCTCCCAGCCAACTCGTGGGAGTTAAAATTACTTCGCCTTACTTACAACAGCAGGAATTTTTGGATGATTTGATATAAAAAATGACCTCATACATCCCGTCTCAGATTGAAGTAATTAAGATATTCCTCTACTAGTACGTCCGTTCCGATCCTTACTCTGCCCTGAAAAGGAGCCCCTGGGAAGTTAGATAAACGAAACATAATGAAGGGTTGACCCTGTAGAAATTTCCTTTAACAAATTTTTCTTCACTATTTATTATTTCTTATCTAAATAGGCTTGATCCTCTTTGGATCTATGGTGTATAATATTTAACATGCTATATAAGCTTACAGTTATATAATGAAAACGGCCTAATGATCCCGACATAAGTCACTAACAATAAAACTTCTCTGAAGTCAAAAGATAAGACACGAAACACTTTAAGAAAATATTTTCGTAAGAGAAACAAGACTAATATTTCATAAAATGCTGCCGTTGAGACATTGATACCTGGGGTCCTAACCCCTAGCTACACCGCTGCTACCAACTCGTTATTACTGTTATTGCTTTTGGCATTTAAACGATAAACTGAGAACCAGAATTCGTGATAAAGACGACAAAAGGGATTGTTGATTATTTGTTTAACCACTTAACGCATTTGCCCGTGTTTGACACGGGCGAAAGTTACCGGCAAATTTGCACATGCCCGTGTCTCACACGGGCGCTCTTGTATCTCGCGTTATTTTATTTCTAATGCTTGCCTGAGATCCGTTCTAGTAAAAATAGATAGGCTCGATTATAATTAAACTTATTTACCATAGATGGCACCCTATGCAGCATTTTTTTTGTGCAAACCACGTGGTGCATTTTGATGATTAGCTATAAGTGTGTTAGGAATTCTTTGTTATAAAGCAGGTGTTTGGTGTGGAAAAGGTAATATATCCATTTTTATTACGTTAAATATCATAAATGTAAACAGTTAACCATAAATTAATTTTTAATAAGTGTTTTTGTAACTTGTTTAGAAAAAGTTATCTGATAATGAGCGACTCTTACGATTTTGAATGTCAATTTATCAGAAAGTTTCAGCGATGAAAGTGATGATCTCTTGAGTGATGGAAGTGAATCTGAAGTTAATATGAAATTCAAAATAAACATGTAATCAAATCGTTTACACTTTGTTTGCATAAAAAAAAATTTTATAACTTTTACCCCACCCCCCACAACTGAAATTGCAAAAAATAACTTACACTATACCTATGTATTTATTTTCTGTTAATAGCCCGTTGTGTTGCTCCAGTGTGACGTTAATTGAAAATACCAAATACCAAATATTTTCTGTCAAAAAAAACTCGATCATTTTTTACCAGTTTTTCCGAAAAAAACTCGTGCTTTAAGTGGTTAATATAATCTTATAATGTTTGATTATTTGTTAAAGTTAATGATTTGTTTATATTACCACCAGTCCCCTAATTTAACTGATGCACTCATTCAAACTTATTTGCTTTCGTTAATGATTCGTTTACGTTACCACCACTCTCCTAATTTAACTAGGCCGCGGTAGCCCGGTTGGAAGAGTAACGGACTAGCAACCGGAGGGTTGCGAGTTCGAATCCAACCAAAGACCGTCGTGTGCAAAGGGGGCTGGTGTCCGTTAAATCTGTTGTGGCCTCAAATGACCTCACATTGGCGTGGTGTGGAAGTTTGGAGAGTGGGGTGCCAGCTCAGGTGTGACCTCGTCATCTGGCCGTGGTTCAAAATTGCGTGGTGTTATCCTCGGATCTTTCCTTTCGGGTTTGATCCCGGACCGACGCCAATAGCCCGTTGTGCTGTTCAAGTAGGTCCGCGCCCGACGTTAATTAAAAATGCCTAATTTAACTAATACACTCATTCAAAATTCCGTGACTCCACTGCCAACTCGCGTGAGCCGAATTATAGCATCGTTTTCCCTTTTAATGCAACCCCGATTAGCCTTGTTTTCAACTGCAACAGAAAATTAATGTTATAGTCGTATTATCTATATATATAAAGCAGAGTTGGCATCTGTCTGTCTGCCTGTATGTCTGCCTGTTTTCTATACAAATCTACACCGTTAGACCAATCTACACCAAATTTGGTGCACTTATTCTTTGGAACCCTGCGGGTAACGTATTCTACATTAATCCCCTTTCTATTTGTCTTGTGTGTGCAGAGGGGTGTAACGTCCCGTCATCCTGGACAAAGCACTTGCTGGGGGTGCTCTCTCCCGGTTTGGCTGTGCAGATGCCGTCAGAATTAACATCTACAGGAGTCGCCTCTTAAGATGATCTTGGAGAGTTTTTTAGAATCTTAGAGTATGATGCAATGGCAGATGGATGAGGGTGCGCTGAAAATCACTCAGTATCAAATCTTTTATGCATCCCATCTGTAAATTCTTAAACTGTTGCTTTATTATTGGAATGTAAATGTTTATGATAATATAAGATTATTTTTATAGAAAGTGGTCTTTTTTATCGTCGATATGGTACAAAGGCAATTCGAAATCCTTATAAGAATAACATTGCGTATTTATACGATCAATGATCAATTCACACTAAATTTGGTACATTCATCCCGTAGAATTCTGCGAGACACATAGGTTATATATTAACCCCTTTCGATTTGTTCTGGGTCTGCAGTGTGGAGCTAAACATAATTTGAAATCTCCATAGAATATTGAGTAATATTAAATGAATTATAAACAATTCAACCCGAGCAACTCTATCCGTGGCTAGGTATCATTATCAATAATGATACCTAGATAATTTTAGTTTCATTTAAGACCTAAATAAATACACAGTAAATTTAAAAGATGAGGCTTTTACTGTGGCCAACGAAAATAAGAGGCCCGGTAAGCTGTTTGTAACGTCACAGATGTCATAGATTTCAATTTTCAACATTAGTTTTTTTACTGTACTTCTTAGTTTCCTTTTATAGTTTTTGTTCACTGCTATCCTCTCCTTTCGTATAGATTGACATATTATACATTAAAACAATTATTTTCAATTCTAGAGCTTTTAATTGTACTAAAGCTTTGTTCCTAAGACGAAAGAAGAGAGATCAAAGTGTATAATACATTTATGGTGGGCAACAAGGGAACTTCAAAGATTGTATAATTCATAGCTTTCGCTTATTTTTAAGTACTCTTAAATGCTAAAAGTAACAAGATTTCTTTTTTAAATTCAAGCTTTGAATAATGCATTTTTCATACGTCTGTACAGAATTCCCTAATGTTTAATGAAGCCATATGTGCAAAAACATTTAATGTCTTTTCTAACCAAATTCTTTTGAATGTTGCATCAATCACTCAAAATAAAATAGGGTTACTTCATTATTATTGTCGCAAATAATTAATAAGTGCTCATCGAAAATGACAAACGAACATTTGCTTAAGCGGATGATATGAAAAGCGATATCATCGTGTATGAAGAGAAAACTTATAAGATATCATTTGCACATACTTCTATCATTGCGCCCAACGAATAAGTTTGAAGATATCAGAACATCAGTTCGGCTTCATTTCTAAACAGGAATGTTTTCCCTGTTCTGGTTCTGGCAATTTCTAATTATATCTATTTATACTTAGAAAATATTTATACTTAATAAGAAACTTGGCAAATTATGAAAACATGCATAGTTTAATTACAAAGAATCAAGGGCTGCATCCATTATGTTCAGGTCTCGGTGTGTTTTTTATACGAAAGAATAATAGGTGTGGGCGAGAATTGATATTTTTTGTTCAGTTTAGCCCGTTCATTTGAATTGTTAAGAAAAAGCACATAGTTAACATGTCTTAAAACCATTGGTCGCGTTAAACAAAATTATTACTTTTTCGATTTCTCTTAAATTTATATCAATGTATCGTGTGAATACTATAAAATACTCTTAAAATGGAATTTACGTGTGATTTTCGTTGTCAACACGATTCAGGGTTCACGATTTAGAATGAAGTATATTATTAATCAACAAATTTTAATGTAAATTATTCAACCTTGGAATTGCAATAGAAACAGAGTTTCATATAACTTCAGACAACAGATAGCATATAAAACCCTTTTAGATAAGCAATAAAGAAAACTAAAATTGAGTTGAAAATAGGAAGATGCAATATTTAACAAGTTCATAAATAATTACTATTTATGAGCTTGTTAAATATTGCATCTTCCTATTTTCAACTCAATTTTCAACGCAACTACATTTGTTCTCACAAAACATTTCTATATTTATAAAAAGAAAATAAAGATAAAGCTTTACACATTTAACTTTTTAAAAATGCGCTCAGAAAGCAATGCTCTTATTTTCACTTTCATTTGAGACTACATATAAGTGAAGATTTAATAATTACAGAAAAAATATTAGTAAGTTAAGAAATACCTCTTACACTTCTGGGTTTCTTCTACACTTTCTCCTGCGCTTGACGAGCACACTGTGTACAGTTTGTAAAATATCTATATTAAATTCTTTAAATCTTTCCAATATTCTGGCGAATATCTTCAGAATGTGTCTTCTAAAATATAATTATGTATATTTCGTTGTACTTTAACATCTGGCTTCTTGGTAACATGTCTTCTGAAACGAAGCACATTATGTAGTACGTTTTGAAACTGACTCCATCAATTAACAATGTTCTTGTCTTCGAAAAGCGAAAATAAAATGTGCTTAGGTTCCTTACTTTTCTCAAAATTCTTGGTGCCACACTTATCCTATTGTTTTAGATCTTTCTTATCTTCTATTTGCAACATTTTCCAGGAGCTCAACGAAACATAAAATTGTCCCTGTTCTAAAGTTTTTCTTTGCTACAAATAGTTTTCATATAGTACAATTTTTTTTCGTGGAATTTTTTCAATCCAAAATAAGTTTACAAATTCTTGCATAAAACGAAAAACACTCTTATAAACGCAAAATTTCAAATTTTAAATGTAAAACGACGCTCAACATTTATCCTCGTAGCAATTCAAACACAGACTGTCGAATTATGGCACATAGACCTTCTGATGAATAATTTCATTAGAAGGTAACGGCATGTGTAACGTTAGATCACGTGAATATCATAGTCTATCGGGCTTTCAGTTTTTCATTGACCACGCTCCTTCCCAGGGGTCAACTCTAGCCAAAATAATAGACAACTCTTAAGAAACTTAAAATATACAGTTGCTTTTTGAGATTCAGGATTTTTTTCTTGTGACCCACAACGAGCGTAGTTGGAGGGGGGGGGGGGTGTAGTTGAATTAAAGTCGTACTGGATCAACACAACGGGCTATTGGCGATGGTCCGGGATCAATCCTGAAGAAAGGGGGGCGGTAGCCCAATTGGAAGAGCAACGGATTAGCAACCAGAGGGTTGTGAGTTTGAAACTCGAACCAACCAAAGACCGTCATGTACATAGGGACTGGTGCACTTTAAATCTGTCGGGGCCTCAAATGACCTTACTTTGGTGTGGTGTGGAAGTTTGGAGAGTGGGGTGCCAGCTCAGGTGTAATCTCGTCATCTGACCGTGCTTCATAATTACGTGATGTTGTCCTATCTTTCCCTTAGGGATTAATCCCGAACCGTCACCAATAGCCCTTTGTGTTACTTCAGTGTGACGTTAATTCAACTAACAACAATTATCAATCCTGAAGCGAAAGAACCGAGGACCATGATCAGATGACGAGGTAAACACTCGAGATCACACCCCGCTCTCCAAAAAGATTTAACGTGCACCAGCCACCTCGTACACGACGATCTTTGCTTAGATCGAGCTTCGAAGTCGCAACCCTCCAGTTACTAAGTCGCTACTCTTCCAACCGGGCTACCGCAGCCCGACCCACAACACGGATGCAACAGGTAAATACAGAAAGAGTCAGTGCTTTTGTAACGTGTGGCGTAACTATTTCCATGTTTCTAATGCATTTTCAGTTTGTCACTCATGGGAGGGATTGTCAGTGTTAACTAATAAACGCGTAAAGTGAAAGATTTTACTTTATCCAAATGCTCTCGTGATACATATTGGAGTTACCTTAAAATGTAGTTTTTTATCGTTTGGCTTTTAATTTAACTGGCACTGACCAATTAACTATCGTACATCAATACGGAATTCATTTTTAAAATTTTTATTGTTGAAGTGCTGAAATCGTATTTGAAAAACAAGCAAGTGAGGTCACGTTAAGAAAGAGAAGCATTTTCTGTCCAGCTAAATGATGTAGTGTTTCTGCAGCGATACGTATTTCCTGTGCGTATTCTGAACTTTACGCCATTTGGCTTGTTTTTCGAATACAATTTCACTACTTTTTAGATTAAACGCCAAACGTTGCCAAAACGGTGATAAGCTGCATTTTAAGGAAACTCTTATATGTATTTTGCGAATGCGTTTGAACGACAGAAATAAAATCTTCTTTGACCGTCTGGTTTGTTTGCTTGCACTGAAACTCCCTCTCATATGAGGAGCCGTGGTAGCCCGGTTGGAAGAGTAACGGATTAGCAACCAGAGGGTTGCGAGTTCAAATCCAACCAAAGACCGTCGTGTACAAAGGCGATGCATATGAGAGGGTGTGTTGCTCCAGTCCGACTCTAACTAATTACCATTACTCTCCCATATTCACAGGAAACTCGTTCCGCTGCAGAAACACTACCATCATCTACATTTATCTTGATAGAAGGCCGCGGTGGCCTGGTTGGAAGAGTAACGGATTAGCAACCGGAGGGTTGCGAGTTCGAATCCAACCAAAAAGGCCATCGTGTACAAAGGGAGCTGGTGAACGTTAAATCTGTCGTGGCCTCAAATGTCCTCATGTTGGCGTTATGTGGAAGTTTGGAGAGCGGAGGGCCAGCTCAGGTGTTGCCTCGTAATCTGATCGTGGTTCAAAATTAAGTGGTGTCCTCGATCTTTCCCCTTGGGATTGATCCCGGACCGTCACCAATAGCCCGTTGTGTTGCTCCAGTGTGACGTTAATTGAAATACCCCCCCCCCCACCCCTTTCCCTTTGGGATTGATCCCGGACCAATAGCCATTTGTGTTGCTCCAGTGTGACATTATTTAAAATACGTACCTACCTTGATAGAAAATGTCTCTTATATTTAAAAATAATACCAAACATAGCCAAATGGCGATTCAACTGAAATAAGCTCTTTCCCGGAAGTATTTTTTTCTCCGAGATAGTAAGCCTACGTTTACATTGAAAAACGAATTGAATTTTAGAAACAGCACTAACGGTGTCATTAACGCAAAATCACTTAGTTCCATTATACAAGAGCTACTCTTATTTTTTAAAATTGTGTGCGGTACTACTTGCCCACAAACCTACCATAAAATAAAATGTTATCATGAATCCTACAACTCAACTTAAAATTAGTTTGCTTACAAACAAACAGTAGTGAGTGTGAGTGCTATCGTTAGATTAAGTTTCACTAACTTTCCTCCAAATTATCGTATTTAATATTCTTTCTGTGCAAGCCGTTCACATTGAAAAACAAAAATTTTATCAAATCCTTGATTTCTTTCAGAAAAAATAAAAAACAATTGTCCAGCAAGATTCGCATTTTTACTATGTTATACGTTAGTCAGCGGCATACTTTAAAATCTGTTATAAAATTATGCAAAACTTGTTTACGGTATTATTCTGCACCTAGGGTATGTTCTTCATTTCATGAAAACTTTTTCTGTTTCTCAACGCTTAACTATGTGAACTATCTATCAATGATTAAATTTTTGCTTTTTATTTCAATTGCTAGATACATGCGTTGTTTTTAACTTTCAGGTCAAACAAGCTGGATCGGATATCGCTCTGAATCATTTCGACCAATTTTACAGCTCAGTGTTTGAGAACTGGCCATCCATACGATTAGCACTTTTGTGTCCCCATAGTTATTGCGCCGTTGCTAATGTATTTGCTCAGAATAAAACAGCTGCCCATCTGTTTGGAGATAAGAAAGTATTTAACATGAAGGATGCATATCACTTGAAGCTTGCAGACTTAGATGGGACAGGTGAAGTCCCAGAAATGTGTAAAGATAATCCTAATCAAAGTACATCTAGTTCATCCAATAATGAATCATTTTCCCATAGCATAAGTGATATTAATGAAAAATCAGAATTAGATACCCTGGTGGAGGAAGAAAGTGAATTCATGCCAGCCACAGTGCTAAAGCATCAAGATATGGATTCTGAAGAGTTTTCAAACTTCTATTCTCCAAATATTAACTACAATGCTCAAATAATTAAGCATGGTGTAATACATTATCCAGAACACTGGGAAATGTATTACTGTCCTCGAGGAAATTTCAAAAGGTTTCCACCACCAAAGACCGATATTACTGGTTTATTAAGTAAGAGTCCATTTTTAACATTTATCTTTTGTACAACTTGATTTCATTGTTCTTGGTTTCACAAATACGTTTTGATATTGAACACTCATCCATTTGTATACTTGATAATTTTAAAGTTCGCAAAGTATTCCAAAAGGATATGTTCATTTCAGATGTGTATTAGAATTTTCCGTTATTATTTCTTGAAATAACTTTATGGCGAAACCTGATTCTGTCACACTCTACTAAGTTTTGTATATTTCTAAAGAAATATTTCTGGTTTACCTTTCTATGATATTTTCTGAACAGATTAATTAAAAGGTTGCAATATGCAAAGTCACTCTTGTATGTGCAATTCATTGTTAATTCTGGTAACCCATATGTTTCTCCCTTTTCTTTCCATGATGGTATTCCAATCCTTTTTGTGCATGCAGGGGTTTTAGAGTAGATGTGCAAATGCATCCGCATTTAATTTGGCAAAAATGCGATGCACAAGTTACCCAGATGATTTGCGGAATAGTAGGTACACTATGTAGATTTGTTTTCATATCTCCATAATCCTGACAATAATTTCATCTTCATTATGTAAACATTCCATGCATTGTAAACACATTTGGTCACAAAAACCTGTGACTTTGGTAAACACTAACAGAAGGCACCATGAGTTGCCAACTTACATTTTTAAGTGTAACCATGAAATATTTGGTTTACTTACATAATGCATAGCTTCAGTATCTCCAAAACATTTTCTATCAATATGAAGGTTTCAAAATGTTAGTGTCATGTAATGTAAAAAAATGCACACAATGAATGGGCATGGATCATAATCTGTTATGATTCAATAGTGGTACCAATTTTAAAGCACTTTAAATACTAAAAATAAGCAAGGAAATAAATAATAACCTTTCTGTGATATTCTTGCATAATTATATTCACTGCATGATTCAACCCTTTTTCTTGAATAATAGAGCAACGTTTTGGTTATCAATTTGTCCTCACTAGAAAATCCCATGGAGAAGGTTTTTGCGGTGATCCAAGTTGCTGCTAGTTCTGCAGCAACTTGGCCTGCTGATTGCAATTCCATGTGTGCTTTCTATATTTATCTCTCTTCTATGGTTATAATCACTAAATTCATAATTAATTTCATAGCTCTGTAGTTAGCATTGCTTAATTTTTAGTTGTGAGGTTTGTGTTAACTACATCTATTAGAAAGAAGTAGTTTAGATTAATGAAAATTTATTCTGTCTCATGATATTTTTCTTATTTCTTCTACATATTGTAATATAAATCTTGTATAGTGAATTGCTTTACACTGTTGATAACTAATGCTATATCCAATGCTATAAAATAAATGCCAAGCATTGGATTATTTATTTAAAAATCTATGCAGAATTTTGGTTCAACTTGCATGTTATATAAATTTTTATTTCCACACTGCTGCAACATCTTTCATTCTTTATGCTGACCCTAAAATAAGAAAAATTTTTTCCTAGATTACTATCTAATGGATGGAGCATCTTTGTTACCCGTTTTAGCTCTAGACATCCAAAAGGGAGAAGAAGTCGGTGACTTATGTGCGTCACCTGGTGGGAAGACTCTTGCTATCTTATTTGGAATGCGGTTTGGTGAGCATTTTGTACATTATTACAAAGTGCAGGTTGTGTTATGTTACCTCATTAATTGAATCTAAAACTTCAATATTGTAAGTTAGATGTATGCTCACTTGCCACTTTTAAATTCAGAATAAATATAGTCTAATAAATTTTTTGTGGTTTTAATGTTTCTATTCATAAATTTTTTCTGGGCAATCCATAGTTTGGGTAAAGTATCGGCATATATTTGAAGTAAACCCAGCATGAAATCATTTTACTTGATAGGCAGGTAGTAAAAAAATTTTCAATTATCCTATTTTAAGCTCTTTTATTCCAATTTAGATTCAGATAAAGAAACCAAATTACACAAAAATAAACATTACATTCAAAAATTTTCATTGTCCTTTACAGAAAATATAAATAATAATTTTTTTAATATACTAGGAAAAATTAAAACATTTATTTCAATAGTAATGAAATTTTTACATAATGTATGATAATTTATAATGATTTTTTTATTTAATTTCTTTTTCTGAGGGGACTATTTTTTTGTTTTGTGCTTATGCGATTTTTTTCGACTATTTTTATTTTACTGCAACAGACTAAGAAATGATGAAAGGCTGAATTACATTTACCATTACCCAGGGTGCACCACGCCAAGTCATTGCACTTTCTGATTGATATTTTGGACAGTTTAATAAACTCAGGGTGAGAAATTGTTCTTCGATGGGTTCCCAGCCACTATGGAAACTATTGAAATGAACAAGCAGATAGATAAATCTGCATCTTCCTTAACTCTGCCTGCTTAACAGGTTCCTCTCAGAAATGCCAAACTCTTCTGTGACAGTAAAACTTTCCTTGCTTGGGTATCCATTACTCGACATTGTCTGTCTTGTGTGTGGCACAGCTTAGCCTAATATGGCTCTTTTTATGTTATCTCTTGAGCCATAAAAACTCAACCATCCGAAATGTCAAACAGTGAATCAGGAAGAAAATTATTGATTAAAGAAAGCTTCATAACAAGGATGCCTCTGTTGGGAAAAAAATGTACTTTCCTTCTTAATAGCCATAAGCATATCCCTCCTGACTTCACCAGAGCAAACAGGATCTTGACAGGATATAATTGCCTGTTTCAGAATTTTGAGGATATGATTGCCTTCAGGTACGCCTGTATCACATTTGACTCTGACTTGCGACCATCCCTAGGTGTATTTCTATCTTCTGTGTCAGTAAAAAATTTCATGTGTGTATGGTCTCTTACTGATGTTGTATGTCTTGTGTCTGGCACAGCATGGCCAAATATGGCCCTTGTGCCATAAAACTCCATAACAACCAACGAACTGACTTACTGACCTGCTTATTTTGTGGACTTGAGAACATGATTAGCAAACATCCTTTTTCACTGCTCATCTCTTAAGGACATTGCTGTTTCTCCTCCTCGCCTGTGATGACATGTTTTATATTGGATGGCTCGGCACTTTATGCTTGAGAAAGTGATTGTGGGCATGGGATAAAAAATTTCTTTTACTGCAATTACTATATTAAAATTGATTTTGACTGATTGATGTTGGTAAGGTCCTTTATTTCATAGGGAAGTTGGTATGCAATGATGCAAGTCTGTCACGAGTCAAAAAACTGAAAACTGTATTAAATTCGTATTTACCTGGGACTCAAGAATGGAGTAAAAAGATCTTGGTTTCTAATTTAGATGCCACCCAATGGAATTTATTTAAAGCATTTGATAAGGTAATGGAACTATTTTAAATTCTTTTTAATGGATTAATCATGATCTTGATTATCACATTTATTCTCTATTTATGTGTGGAAAATGCAAATCCTCATTCAAATTTCACTTAGTATAAGAATGTACTATCTCTAGGTTTTCTAAAAGCATAACTGCTGTTAAGGATCCCATTCAAACACCAACAGGTGGGGAATATGCCACATACCCTTCACATGTGGTAAAGGTCACATTGATCATTCCAAATGAAAACATACATGTTATGTCAAAAACAAGGAAATCAACAAATCAGCCTTAGCTCAATACTGTTTTGAATTTTCTCACCAGTTTTATTTCAAGTAAGCAAAAGTAAGCAATTTCTGAGATCTATTCTCAGGGCCTTATCTATTTTTATGTTATCGAAAACTAGTGAATGGTACTAGTGCTTTCCTAATGCAGTTTGGAGAGGTACAGTTAGAAAATCAGCTGTAGCAAGACTAATAGGGTACCATATTTAAACTCACATTTCCCTCTCATGGCTTACTTCTGTAGTGATGATGTTTTGCTCTACCGAAATGACAGTTGACAATTTTTTCACATGTTTTTAATCTTTATTAGTCATATTTTGAAGTTTTACATTTTTACTAATTTTTCTGCTGAGTTGATAGGTATGTGTTGAACCAATTTTAGCAGTCCCTCCAAATGAATGAAGCACAAGAAAGATACCAAATATTGTCCTTTCAACAGAAAAGCCTTGTCTTCCCCTTTCCAGAACAAGGTATGATCAACCCAAGAGAAAATAGAAGCAACTTTTAGCATTAAGGTCTTTCTAAGCAAAACACATGTGAGACAAGCAGATCTGAGAACTCTTCTCTAGACAGTCATAAAAAATTGTAATGAACTCTCTCTCCTCTGATATTTCATTTTCTGTAAGGTCCAGAAATATTGTACAAGAATATTTCTTTATTCCTTCTGTCTTTAGGTCATCATGGCTCAATGGGTTTGGCCACTGTGCTACAGTGAGTGTATCAACACACAATCCTTCGAGTTGTAAGCAGTGCCGGTTTGATTTCTCTCTTCTGTGTCAGTGAAACTCTCCTTGTTGCGTGTGTCCATGTACTTGACATTGTTTGCCTCAACATTTTTATGAGAAGTTACCATGTGTCAGCTTACACGTGAAACGCTAAGACAAAATATAATTCTGAAAAACAAATGGGGAGAAAATATTCTACTCACTATGTGTGTTTCTCAAGAACAAATCTAATCTTCATGCAAAGAAAAAATAAACTGACTCTTACCAGTCTAAAGATCACCACTTCCACCCTAATCAGTGACTTAGTGTGTTTTACTTGCAAAAGCTGATGCATGAAACCATTAACAATATGCATTACATATTTTAAAATTATTATTTAGTATATTTCACATTTAATCTGACAGTATGTATACAATAGTTGTCAAATTTCTCTTTCTATTATAGATTCTTCTGGATGTGCCTTGTACAAATGATAGATTATCGGTAATGAAAGATATAAACAACATCTTTGAACAATCAAGATTCAGTGAACGAATGCAGATTCCTCGCATCCAAACTTCTATGTTATGGTAAGAGTGATTTTCATATAAAAATATTTAAAAGGAAAGGCTACATTAATATACATTTATTTTTTGCATTTCACTTAGTTGACGTTTATGTGGTTATGTGCTATCACAAGTATTCAAAACTTAAGGATCAGTGAGGATTTTACCTGCAGATTCTCATAGTAGTGGCCTATATATGAAAAAAGTATACCAAAGTAGCCATGTGAGAGGTAAATGAAGGAAATAATATCGCATGCATCTCAGCAGATGCAAAGACGGAGCCTTCATGATGCAGCTACACTACAGCCAAAGGTGAAACAAAAAGAGATGTTCCTTATGAGGATATTACCATTCCTAATAGCAATATCTATTTCATACTACCTGAGTGAACTTAGGATGACATTCTTTTTAAGTCCTTTTAAATTGCTGCATCATCCATTACTCTGTCAGGCGTATCTTGAGCTGTTAAGCATTTTCTAGTGACTAGGCGTTCTGCAATGTGTTTCTCCAAATCACTTTATATGTATTCATTGGAGTTATGGTTTACAGAGCTTGCCGAATACTTCCATATAATGTTTTAAGTCACAGTATATAGCAGAGGCTTTTAAACTATTGCAACTCTTTTAGAAGCTGGCCCTCAAGGGCATATCTCTTTTAGGTGTGTACAGGCTTCACGGACCCGAGGTACTCTAGTGATCTTTTCTTTTCCAATGGGTCTCCCAATCCCTCTTTTTTCCCTTTTTGCAACATTTTTTACTTGAAATTGTCTGTCTTGTGTTTGGCAATGCTTGGCCAAATATTATTCTTGTTCCATAAAACCACAAAATCCAACCAACCCTTAGGAGCTGTGGAATTCCACCAGAGGAGCTATGGAATTTTGACTGTGGTTTGATAACCTCTGCCATAAAATGACATTATGTGGCATAAAATCAAAGAGGAAAATAAATACTTTTCTGTTGGGAAAATGTTATGAAAAAACCTTTTTGGTTACGAAACTAATGTTGTTGCGAGCACTTTTGGGATAATCTGAGACAGATAACAACTGGAGCAAGCACTTGCTTTGAATGACTATTTTGATTCTTTCTGAAACAGTCTACTTGTGTGATGTTGGGTTTTCAGCAGTGGCAGTCTTCAAACTAAATACTAATCGTGATTGAAACATCAAAAAGGAGATACAAATTGTAGTTTCCAATTTCTATTTTGATTTGAAAAACGGATTAAGAAAGAAGCATATTCATCTTCCAATTGACTTTGAAAATGGCATAAAATGTACTGAAAGTTCATTAAAATATAGAATTTAAAAATGTAATTAATTTAAGTATTCGGTTTAGTTGAAACTCATTTTTTTTTCAAAGGAGCTGCAGATATGTACATTTTGATAAAGGGAGCCATGAATCAAAATAGCTTGAAAAGGCTGGTACATAGGTTAAAAAATTTTAAACAGGAAAACTTGCACTTCATTCAAACAATAAATTTGTAATACATTTTAACCCCCATAGAATAAACAACAAAGCTTGTGAGGTGAATATTGATTATAAATTGTAAGGAATGAAAAGGTATGAAAATGCAAAATAACCACTCTGTTTCTAGTAGAAGCTAAACGTTTCTATTCCTTTTCAAAGAATTCATGTAACCATCCCCCTCTACACAATCCTGATCAATCATTAATGTGTTTCTCTCTGTCTGATATCCAAAATGTAGATAAGGTGAGGTTGGTCGTTTTGGGGTTTTATGGTGCAAAGACCATATTTGGCCAAGCTGCACCACGCATAAGACAAACAATTTCAAGTAAAAAATGTCAAGAAAGGGGA
Source organism: Meta bourneti (assembly GCA_933210815.1). Classification (NCBI taxonomy): domain Eukaryota; kingdom Metazoa; phylum Arthropoda; class Arachnida; order Araneae; family Tetragnathidae; genus Meta; species Meta bourneti. The sequence continues at coordinate 46,734,448 of OW119929.1, read as the reverse complement.
AAAGAGGGAGTGGAATGAAATCAGAAAAGGATCGCTTGGCTATACTGGGAGCCCAACATCCCTGTTTATTAAAGACAGTAAACCCCATGGGAAAAGAAAGGATCACTAAAGTACCTCAGGTCCGTGAAGCCCATACACACCAGTCTGTTTTGGGGAATGTGCCTCTGAGAATCGTAATCTCTAGATCCTAATTCATTAATGGAAAGGTCAGTGTTCTACAGAAAACGATTTGAAAACTTATGAACTATTTAGTCGGGCTTAATTATTCTGTATTCTTGAAAAACCCTGGTGTCTCTTTGTCTGAATAGTTAGAGCAGTCGTTTGAAGCAAGGTAGTCTGTAGCATTTGGTTGTTGAACTGACTGCTTGGAGTTTCCTATTTCAAGTTGCCACCTAAACAATGGGGAATTTACCTTGTGATCTTCAAGAAAACATTTGTACAACCCAGTGTTTTCTGGGCCTCTCACCAAACTGGCGACATTAATAAAATTTATTTGACGCCAAATTGGGGATATTAATCTGAGGTAGATTGATAGATTAGATCACTGTTTCCCAAATGGGATCTTGCAGAACCTTGAGGCTCTATGAGGTAAAATTAAGAGTTCTTTGAAAAAATTATAATTTTACTCAATAAAAGCTTTAAATAGTGTAATTATATTTATTATACAATTTTGAATACAGGAAACAATATTTGAAACAGATCACATACTTCACACCTTATACTAAACTGCCTTATGTAATTCAAAACCTATGTAGAAGTTTTCATTAGTTGACTTTTTATATTACACTACTATTAATAAACAAAGAATCAAATACCATAATTACTATTTAATTAAAATTTTTGCTTTTTTTTTATAAATCTAACTTTCAATTTATTGGTATTTGATTTTAAACTAAAAATATTTTGTCTGCCACATTTATTTTTTATGTGCCATGCTTCTCTGTTATGTTTAAAATATAAAAGGTTCAGTGACAATGTTCTATTATGTTGTATAAAATATAAAAGATTCCATGACTGTTCTGCTGTGTTGTATAAAATATAAAAGGTTAGATGACAATATTCACATGTTGTATAAAATATTAAAGATTCCATAACTAAATTGAATTGAGAAGCAGTAAGTTGTATACATTCTGGCCTTGCCTATTCAAATGAGTAAATCCCAATAGACTTACGTCTATTGGGATTGTAATGGGGTATGTAAATGAGTTAATCCCAATGGACATATGTCTCTTGGGATTTACTCATTGGGTAATAGGATCGTATGTTATGAAATATCAAAATGGTTACATGCTTTATTCATAACCAATCTGTCTGAGTTAAGTTCATCTTACTCCAAGTATAACATTTCCTCTAGCAAGATGTGTTTGGCATTTTTTCTGTAATGTCTTTTAAATGTTCATGTATCAGCTATTAAATTATTTTCTTTATTTATCTCTAGTTCTGCTCTGAATGCTTTAAAACCAGGTGGCTCTCTAGTTTATTCCACATGCTCCCTGTCTCCAATACAGAATGATGGAGTAGTGCATATGGCTTTATCAGCATTGTCAACGGAATCGTCATCTGAATTTATTGTGCAAGACTTAACTGATGCTTTCTCTCCTCTGAGAAAAATGTTTCAGTTTAGTGACACTTGTTCTTATGGACAGTTGGTTATTCCATTTTTACCCCTGAATTATGGACCTATGTATATTTCTAAAATAAATAGGGCTAAACAGTAACTTATTGTTTCACATTCTTTACTCTAAATTTGTACAGTATCAGAATCAGTATTGTGTGCAACTGTAGAAGATTACAGTGGATTGTAACTACATAGAATCATTTATATAAAGTTATCCTTGAATTCGTTTTTAATGAACTTGTCTAACATTTATTTTTATAGTTGTTTCCAAGCAAGGAAATATTTGATCAGCTACAATTTAGGGTTTGCAACATCCAAATACCCTGTACCCCAGAAATGAGCTGAACTTTTATAGTATGTTTTCTGCTAATGTAATCTCAGGAAAATAGTTTTCCAGCTTTTCTTATTGCTCAATGAAAGAAAAACTTACAAAATGGGAAAAGTTGTCTATCCTTTTGCCAATGAGTAAAAATTTTAAAACAAGACTCATGAAATTTTAAATATTACCAAGATCCCAAACATTCTGGATTTTCAGAATGATTACAGGTTTTTATCTTTTAGTTTGGCATTACCTCAAGAAATAAAGTTATGGGAAAATTTCAATAGATCAATTGGCAATCTTTTTTGCATTCTGCAAATAAATATTTTTCTATTTCTATATTTCATTACAATTGACAATGTATTGATAAACAAAATTTTGCTTTATTTTTATGAGTTAAATTTAGAAATTTTATATTCTTCATCTTGATTCAAAATGTCAGATTTTTTTATATTATAGGATTAAGAATTGTATTGAGAACACACACATTCAATAAAATATATTCCTGAAATATTCAAATTTAGGATTCCCCAAACATTTAAACATAGGTTGGCATCTCTACATCTCATCTACTAAATTGTTATACGATTTCTTAAATGAGTTCCAAGAAACAAATTCAAAATTTTGAAAATAAGCTTCTGCTTGGATTACTTAAGTAAAATAGAAAAACAGTAATGCAAATATTCCAAATTTCACCCTCAACACAACTCCAAACAAGTTTTTATTTATGGGGAAATGATTTGCTATGATATAAATGGAAAAATATGATGCAAAAACTAGGATATGAATTCATTGAGAGTTTAATTTTTATTAGAAAAAATGTTGTTTTCCACAACTACATTTAAAAAATTCTCTGTGATTTTAAAACAGTTGAACTGGACATGTTGCATCTTCACATCATTGTTGAAATTTCTGGTTTACAATCATATGACAAGTCCCATTCTTCTCCAGTATTGTATAATGGAATCTCTGAGTCTTGTCCTGAGTAGCCCAATACTATTTTGAAAAGTTCTAAATTGGCTATCAACACTAGTCCCATTCATTACATTGAACTAAAAAATGAGAAAGGAAAAACTATTTGTGATAATGCATAGAAATAATATACACATATACTTCGCTAATATACATACTTCATAACATGTACATATACGTATATGCAGCATCATTTCTTTGTTGAATGCAAACAACAGATAAAATGTTCGCCTCAATATCTTCGATTTTTTAAAAAAATTCAATATAGTGTATATTGAACTATCCCACATTTAATTTTTGCAAAATAATTTTTTTCGTAGATATAAGACCCTATAAATGGCAATAAAAAATATTCGATTTTGCTTGTCAAGAATGTCGCTTAACACTTAAAATTTTGCTACGCTCAAACTATTAGAGATAATCTTGTTTTGTCTTCTGTTCATGACACATAAATACTGTTCGTAATAGTGAGCAAAAATATTTTTAAATAATAGTAGTTTTTTAACAATTCAAAACTAACTGCATAGGTGCTCATACACTTGTACAGCATATTTATTTATGAACTTCGAAAAATAATCAGATTTTTAAAAAATGGCTTTTTTGAGAAAATTTAATTTAAAATTGTTCAAATTGAAAAATTTATATTTTTAATACTATTTAAATCCTGCTAATGAAATTAGCATCAATATTTGCTCCAAAGTTTTGCAATTCTTTTGAAGAAACAAAATTTAATTATCTTAAATATTTTAGGAGATGCGATTTTTAAGGTGATGAGCACTCAGAAAAATAAAGCTTAATTTGTGACGTCACTTTTACAGACTCGTATCTCAAAGAAAAGTTGGTACTTTTCCGTTAGCCGGGCGCAAGCGAAAAATCGCCAAATAATGTCGAATTCCGCCAAATTTCTTACAACCATAAGGGGAATGTTCGTTTGGGGCCATGTGCTCTATTCTCTGAATTCATTACTATTTATTAATATTTGTTTATAGTTATTATTATTTATTTATTATTATTTATTAATATTTGTTTATACTATTTATTAATATTTGTTTATAGTTGAACTTGTTTTGCTTACTTAATATTTGTTTATAGTTGAACGTTTTTGACTTTTATTCCGTTGACTGTTTTGTCATTCGCTTCGCTTGGCGACTTGGCTCGCGTTTGGTTCACAATTGGCGACATTTGCGCCCGGCTAACGGAAAAGTACCAAAAAGTTATTTTGGAGATTATAAAAAATATGTTCATTCAAGGTGGCCCCAAATGTACCTGTGTGCAAAATATCATTCGATTCGGAGATAGTGAGGTGCACAGCCTTTCCTGGATTTGAATGGATTCACCCGGATACAATATAAAATCAACCACTACTAGATTCATTCGTCAATTTTGCCACAGTTTAAATATGCTTGATTTAAGCTATGGAGATTCCTTATATTGCTAAAACTACATGGAAGATCTCACCACTCTAATGAAATTGTACAGCAATCTTATTACAGGAAGGACAATGAGAATTCTGGTAGGTAGAAATCAGTGCAGGAAAAAAGTGAGGAAGTGCGAAAATAGGTTTACAGTGAAAAAATGATGAATCGTCTTTGAACAAAAAGTGGGATGAAATGGAAGTTGACATTTGAAGCTAATTGGGGTAATATGAATGATGTGTGTACTTTTGCCATGTATTTTATTAGAAATGAGAATTAACACCAGTAAGTACTGTAAGTACACCAGTAAGAAATGCTGTTACATATTTTTTTGTTAATAGTATTTCAGTTGTAGGTACAAAATATGAATATGGATGCTATATTCATTATAAATTAATTTAAATGAGATATGGAATGTGAGTAATGACACTTTGTCATCAATAAATGCAAGCAATTGAGAAAGTTTAGTGCAAATGTGCTATGCTCCCTAGTCCAGAATAATTTATGTAAATAGAAATGGAGTGTTTATACATTGAATATTTTCGCACCGTTTCAAGTTATTTATCCGTTTTGGGTTATTCTAATGCAAAATCAGTGGTTTTTGCGTTTGGTGTCTAATGTGTGCCCGTTCTACGCCCAAGCAGATGGGTATATTTTCATAAAACTTTGCATACTGTGAATACTCATATTCATTTAGTTAGTGAACTTCATTGCATTAGTCTCTGTCTGTCTTCCCATTTTATGTTTGTGCAAGTATCCCATTAATTTTGTTCAATATATTTTAGGAAACATATTTTAGTTTAGTGAATACATTATTTAAATTTCCTTTGCTTACATAATAGCAGGTGTTGCTCCAGCGCCACGTTAATTACCATTACCTTTGCTTACATATTTAGGCAAGTTTCATGCTAAAACATCTGAGTTAAATCAACCAAAATTTGGTAGTTTTGGAGAAGCTGGAATGTATATTGAGCAATTGTGCTTACTTGATTGTTTTACCACTATTGTTGAAAAAGCAATTGTTTTTACAAAATTTAAATTCTAATACTTCACACTTATTTTTCTTTTCGAAATATGAATAATTTCCTAATATTTGGGACAGATGATATAAAGAGAATAAAACATTAAATTTTGTATACTAGAGTGGGATAGAAATTTATTTTCTGTCGGATATTGCTAAAGACGTTTGTTTTCTGGACGGCATGTGTATATTTCGATTTCGATTAACTTTCGTCGAACGTTCTTGGTTTAACACTCGTGGTTGTAGAATTTCTTTTTATAAAAAGAAGGTAAGTAGAGTCACACTGGAGTAACAGAGTTATTGGCGACGGTCCGGGATCAATCCCTAAGAGAAAGATCCGAAGACACCACATGATTTTGAACCACGGTCAGATGACGAGGTCACACCTGAGCTGGCACCCCACTCTCCAAGCTTCCACACCACGCTAACGTGCGGCCACAACATATTTAACGTTCACCAGTCCCGTATACACGGTCTTTGGTTGGACCTAGTTGTAACCTCTACAAATCATATATAATCTTTGTTTCTACAACTTTATGTAGACTGCGAATGGCAACAGTGAAAAATATTTTGTAGAATAATGTTTTAAAAAGAAGAACGTCTTTAAAAAAATTAAATAATTTTCTTTAAAATATAGTAGTGAAAAGTTATTTCTAAACAGGAAAATAATGTTTTGTGATGTAGCCACCGCTACATTCATTTGGTGACCCGGAGTTAGTAACGGTAAATATGGAAAATACCGAGAGGACAAACAACCAGTCAGATGGTACTAATTCTTCGGAAACTATGAAGGTCAGTGTAAAAATTCCACCTTTCTGGATAGAAAAGCCAGAAATTTGGTTTTATGAGATAGAAGCACAATTTAAGATTAATGGTATATCTAATGAAGATACCAAGTTTAACTACATCGTCTCACAAATGGAACCTAAATATGTAGACACTATTTGGGGCATAATAACTGATAAGGCTGAAAATAAATATTCATTGGCAAAAGAGCGTTTATTAAATGTATTTGAAGAAAGTGAAAACAAACGAATCAAACGCCTTTTCACTGGCATTGAAATTGGCGACATGAAACCAAGCAATCTATTACAAAAAATGAAATCCTTGGCAACAATGATATTTCTGACATGGTATTAAAAACATTATGGATGGAAAAATTGCCGCACCATATTAAACATATATTGGTGGTTAGTGATGGAGATATTGATAAATTGGCGATTATGGCTGATAAGATTGTTGCATTCACAAACTGAATTATATGAGGCTCATTCAACTGAAGTTAAGAATTCGAGCGCGTCGCCAAACACCATTTCACAATTATTGGAGAAGATATCTTCGTTGGAACAGCGGATTGAAGAGCTCCATTTGCATCACCAGCCAAATGGAAGAAGTCGTAGTAAAGAAAGAAATAACAGATCATTGTCTAGGGGCAGAAGCGGGAGTCGGAGGCGTTACAACCCGAATGGTAAATTGTGTTATTACCACTTTACTTTCGGATCAAGATGTTTTCCGGAAAAATGTAAGCCACCGTGTAACTGGACAAACCCAGGAAAACTTGCCTGCGCAGCAGAATCAGAATTAACGGCCAGTTCTGCTGCTAAAGATTTAAAGAATTACCGTGAACTCAATTATAGACTTTTTGTAATTGACAAAAAAACTGGGATAAAATTTTTGGTTGACAGTGGTGCGGATGTAAGTCCAATTCCAGCCATGTGTAATGACAAAATAAGTAGCGACTTTAAACTTGATGCCGCAAATGGTACTGAAATCCCGTGTTTCGGACACAAAATTTTAACTCTTGATTTGGGACTTCGCCGTGATTTTCAATGGCCATTTATCATAGCCAAAGTCAGTAAAGGCATTTTGGGTGCAGATTTCCTTAACCGGTTTAATTTATTGATTAATATTAAAAACAAAAAAATTAATTGATGGTGTAACTAAACTGAGCATTATTGGTGAAATTACATCGTCAGCCGATGAATCAAATGTAAGCACCTTAAACAAAAATAATAAATTTTCTGATATTATGGCACAATTTCTGGAAATAACAAAACCTGATTTACTAATTTCTAAAACAAAACACGGATGTTGAGCATTATATAACTACTAATGGCAAACCAGTTTATTCAAAAACAAGACAGTTAGATCCTAAAAGATTAGAAATAGCCAAAGAAGAATTCAACTTTATGCTTGAAAACGATATTATAAGACCATCAAAATCACCATGGGCAAGACCACTTCATTTAGTCACAAAAACAGACGGCACTCTGAGACCATGCGGAGATTATAGCCGCTTAAATGATATCACAGTACCAGATCGCTACCCTTTACCCAGAATTGAAGACTTCCATCACATTTTGGCAAAAAAATATTTTCTAAACTTGATTTACTTAAAGCCTATTACCAAATTCCAATAGCAGAAGAAGATAAACAGAAAACAGCGATAATAACACCATTTGGACTTTTTGAATTTAACGTAATGAGTTTTGGATTAAGAAATGCTCCGTCAACATTCCAAAGATTCATTAATAACGTTTTCATTGGACTAGATTTTACTTTTCCGTATTTGGATGACATCCTAATAGCGTCGGAATCTGAGGAACAGCATGAAAAAACATCTTTCGGAAGTTAATAGACTTCAACAGTATGGTCTACGCATCAACCTATAGAAATCGGTAATGGGAGTGAACAAATTTTTGGGATATTTGATAACACCAAAACCTCTCCGGAAAAAGTACAAGCCATAACAAATTATAAACTTCCTGAAACTATTCACGAACTTCGTAATTTTTTAGGAATGATTAACTTTTATAGAAGATACTTAAAAGATGCAGCTAATACCCAAGCTCCCTTAAATGAATATTTAAAAGGCTCAACAAAAAAAGATCGAAGGAAAATTCCATGGACAGAAGAAGCAAAGAAATCCTTTGAAAAATGCAAAGATTTAGCCAATGTTGCTTTATTAACCTTTCCTAATCCAGATCTGACATTAGCTTTATATACATACGCCTCTAATTACGCAATTGGATCTGTTCTACAGAAATATGAAGACGGAGATTGGAAACCAATAGCATTCTATACCAAAAAGTTAAATGACACTCAAAAATCTTACACAGCACATATGACCGGGAACCTTTAGGTATCTATCTTTCCATCAAACAATTTAAACATATGCTAGAAGGACGAGAATTTACGTTATACACAGATCACAAGCCAATTACATTTGCATTTAAACAGAAAAGTGATAAAGCATCACAAAGACAATTAAGACATCTCCAGTATATTTCTCAATTTTCAACAAATATACAATACATAACTGGGAAGGATAATATTGTTGCAGACTCGATGTCTAGAATTGAATCAGTTTCGGACATCGATTATGACAAAATTGCGGATGAACAAATCAATAATGAAGAACTAAAAGAATTACTAAATAGTAGCACACACAAAAATTTAAATTTTAAACAATATCCACTACCCTCTGGAAAAATAATCTGGTGTGATGTTTCAATTCCAAATATTCGACCGTTCATACCACAACCATTTCGAATGAATGTTTTGCACAAAATACATGACTTGAACCATCCTGGCATTAAATCATCAGCGAAACAAGTAACATCCAGATTCATTTGGAAGAATATTAAAAAAGATGTTAGAGAATGGGCTAAAACTTGCATTAGTTGCCAGAAAAATAAAATTATTCGGCACACACATTCCAAATTCAACTCATTTGAAAAACCTGATGAAAGATTTAGCATAATCCATATCGATATAATTGGACTTTACCCACCATCAAATGGGAGTAAATATTGCTTAACATGCATCGATCGTTTTACTTGCTGGATGGAAGTTATACCGATAGAAAATATTACTGCAGAAACAATCACAACAGCATTTTATGCAAATTGGATGTGTCGCTTTGGTGTTCCATACAGTGTGATCACAGAGAGAGGTAATCAGTTCAAATCAGAACTTTTCAGAAGTTTAGGTATTATTTGTGGAATTAAAATACAAACAACAACTTCATACCATCCACAAAGCAACGGAAAAATTGAGACAATACAGAACGTTAAAAGTAGCCGTTAGAGCTCACAATTCAGTCAAATGGAGTGAGACTTTACCAACTATACTCCTTGGAATACGAGCATCTCTACGTGATGATACCAACTGTTCCATTGCAGAAATGGTTTATGGTAAATCACTGAAGCTACCAGGAGAATTCTTTCAAGAACCAAAAACCAAATTAGAACCAGATACCTTTACTAGCGAACTGCGAAAACAAATGGAAAAATTAAAACCAATTAAAAGCCAATGTAAAAGAAAACAGAAAATACTTTTCCATAAGGATTTAGATTCGTGTTCACATGTATTTGTCAGAGTGGACCGTGTCAAGGAAAGCATTAGAATCCCCTTATGAAGGACCTTTTTCTGTGATTGCCAGAAATGATAAGTATTATACGGTGAGAATTAAAGAAAAGGACATCAATGTTTCCGTCCATCGATTAAAACAAGCTTATTTGTTAGCCTCAGATGAAGATGATTATCGAAACCTAACAAATAAAGAAAAACAAAACACCCCATTAAACGGAGATGAAAATGGAAAGACGGAGGATTCAAAATTTAAAACATCACGTAGTGGGAGAATTACTTTTCCAGCACGTTATCAAGATTACGTGAACATTTAATGTTGTATATTAATTTTTGGTTTAATGATTGTAAATATTTTGTAAATAGCATTTATGTATTTCATAGCAATGTAAGTATATTATATTACATTGCTATGAAATACATGTGATATAATATACTTATTATATTAACCATTATTTTTCTCCTTGTATCGCAACTATGTTGCTAGGAAGGGGAGTAGTATAACCTCTACAAATCATATATAATCTTTGTTTCTACAACTTTATGTAGACTGCGAATGGCAACAGTGAAAAATATTTTGTATAATAATAATGTTTTAAAAAGAAGAACGTCTTTAAAAAATTAAATAATTTTCTTTAAAATATAGTAGTGAAAAGTTATTTCTAAACAGGAAAATGTTTTGTGATGTAGCCACCGCTACATAGTTTCGTACTCGCAACCGTCCGGTTGCTAACCCCTTGCTCTTTCAACTGGGCTACTGCGGCCCTTAAAAAGAAACAAAACACAGCACAAAACCTTTTGAAATAAGGATGAGGTAGGTGAATAATTGAATTTACGTTGCACTGGAGCACCACAACGGGCTATTGGCGACAGCGCCGGGATCAATCCCGAAGGGAAAGATCCGAGGACAATAGGTAATTTCGAGTCACGGTCAGATGACGAGGTCACATGAGCTGGTATCCCACTCTTTAAACTTCCACGCCAAGCCAACGTGAGGACATTTGAGGCCAAGACGGATTTAATGTGCACCAACCCCCCTTTGTACACGATGGTCTTTGGTTGGATTCAAACTCGCAACCCTCCGGTTGCTAATCCGTTACTCTTCCAACCGGGCTACCGCGGCCCGGTCTTTGGTTGGATCGAGTTTCGAACTCACAACCCTCCGGTTGAAAATATGCTATTTTTCTAACCGGGGTAGTTGCGTGTGATGAATAGAAATTACAATTTATTAAAAAAACAAATTTTATAAATTTACAACCACAGAAATCAAACTAAAGTAGGTAGGAAACAAAGCTGTACTAATGATATTAATTCGATCGTCTTCTATCTCGCGATCTCGTTAGTTGCCACAATTTACAACTAAAAATAGAAAAAAATTAAAAAATAGAAAATTTCATGCGAGCGAAAAAAATTGAAATTAATATTACTACACCTTGCCAATGAACACAAGATTCCTTTTTGCGTTTCCTTTTACGCTTTAAAGCCCATTTTAATTGAGAGATTTACTAGATTTCAATGGAAACTAGGCACCTATTTATAATGAGAATGATGGTGTTACTTGCCAATTCAGTGTGACGTTAATTAAAAGATACATACTTGCCATTTAAGAGCAGTTTTAAAAACAAGTACTTATTTCAAAAAGAATTCGATTTGAAACTGCATGCAAATTAGAAAAAAGCAAATTTTAAATTGAACTTTGTCGATGTTGAAAGAATATTACTGTTAGAAAAATCCAAATTAGGATATTTGAATTATTAAATATTTTTGTCAATATGAAAGGTCACGGGTTGTCTACCATATTAGTTGAAGCTATATTAAAGCAACTTATTGTAACTTAAAAATTTGTGGAAACAGTGATTTTATTTTTTAAATGCTGTCAAAACGACCTACCTTTTTTAAAAAATGGGAATCGGTTACTTTGCTTTGTCTATATTAAATACGTTCAATTTTAAAACAAGTTCCTTTGTTATGCACAGGAGGGTTGTGAGTTCGAATCCAATCAAAATCCGTCATGTGCAAAGGGGGCTGGTACACGTTAAACCTGTCGCGGCTTCAAATGTCCGTTGGCGTGGTGTGGAAGTTTGGAGAGTGGGGTGTCATCTCAGGGTGTGACCTCGTCATCTGCCCGTGGTTCAAAGATCGACCTTAAAATGAAATAGACGGAGCATGTGCCCGCAGCTTCATATTATTTCTTCCAGTTGCTAGGTTTGAAGATCTATCACGAGGTTGTGGGTAAAAGCATGAATCCCAAATTATTGATTGGTTAAAAAGATTGGCCACCGTGATCAAAAACACTAGTCTCCGCTTCCATAGCCAATCGTCTAAGTCGATTTGTTATTTACCCTTCAGATCTTAAAGACAGCGACTCCGCCCACATCATCCGTCTATTTCATTAGAAGGTCGATGGGTTCAAAATTATGTGGTGTTGTCCTCGGATCGCTCCCGTCGTGTTTGATCCCCGACCGTCGCCAATAGCCCGTTGTGTTGTTCCAGTGCGACGTTAATTAAAATACCAATACTTGTTATACACATGCCACTAAATGGAATTTTGAAAAAAAATGTATTGTGTTTTAAAAAATTAGTCATGAATAATTTTATCAAATTAAGTCGTCGCCCTCCCTTAAAGATGATGAAATTCGAAAACGTCGCATGCCTGGTGCAAAAGTGCCACAAGTAAAACAATATTGATAAGACGAAACTATGAGTGCTAGAGTATTCTCCGCAAATTCGTCATTTTTACGATTTGAGTTAGGCAATTTTACAGGAAACGAATTTAAGAAGGGACATTTATAATTACCCCCGAACTCAAAACCAACTTTTGTAGTAATCTTAGTATAAACTTTCCTAATTTCGTCTTGCAAACAGGGATGCGATATACGTGCAATGGAGTATATGGGTAGATATCCATGTGTTGGATTTGCATCCAAAGTTGTAGAAATTATATAAATGTCGAAAAGAAATTAAAAGTTATTTTTCTGACACACATGGCATTTTTCTTCGAAAGAGAAAAGTAATTATTTCGGTCAGTTATTCAATCTACAGTTAACTAATTCAACCCGGATAATCAGGTCGGATAATCCTGCTAGTTTTAAATAAAATTATTTAGTTGCATTAAGAAATTGCACAAGAGTCACACAATTCAAAAATTAATTAAAAACTTTAAAAGGTGACAAAATTGTTTCATTTTAGTGAACTATTTTTTCTTATTCTCGTGCAGTATATATATATATATATATATATATATATTAGTTCTAGAATGTGTGTATGAAGTATACTTAATATGCTATTTAAAATGCCAGAACACAATGTAATTCTTTGGTTAATTTCTAATGCAATTTGTTATGTTAAAGGTATGATTAACTATTACTTCCTCATCAAAAACATCAGTTGGTAGAGTCGCGGATTAACAGTTGAAGGGTTGCGAGTTCGAAATACGATCCAACCAAAAATCGTCGTGTACGTGGGGCTGGTGCACATTAAATCTGTCGTTGCCTTAAATGTCCTCGCATTGGCGTGGTGTGGAAATTTGGAGAGTGGGGTGCCAACTCAGGTATTGGCCTTGTCATCTTATCATGATTCAAAATTGCGAGGTGCTATCCTCGAATCTTTCCCTTCGGGAATGATCCTGGAGTCGTCACCAATAGTCCGTTGTGTTGCTCCAATGTTACGTAAACTCAACTACCTACCTTTGTATGATTTCATGAGAAAAATCAAGTACCTTTCGGAAAGGTCAATTTAAAATTTTTATCCTTAAACATTCCTTACATAGTCCTACTCCCCCTTATTAAATAGTATATCTACCTACCTTCTTAATTCTTGCAATATTTAACTTTGATTAAGGTAGGTAGGTATTTAAATAACGTCGCACTGGAGCAACACAACGGGGTTTGTCGCCGGTTAGGGATCAATCCCGAAGGGAAAGATCAAGGACAACGCCTCGTAATTGTGAACCACGGTCCGTTAAAATGGTCTTTATCGCCGTTTTGCCAACGTTTGATAAAATTCCTTTTGACGAATCACCTATCATATATCAAATCGGGATTCATTGTTTGGAATGTTAATTGACGAAATGGTCAAATCGTATTTGAAAAACAAGCCTACGTCCCATTCAGAATACGTACAGGAAACACGTATCAACGCAGAAACACGTTACCGTCACTTACATTTAGCTTTACCGAAATTGCCTCTCATAGCGAGAATCGGTATGTAGTTGAATTAATATCGCACTGAAGCAACACAAGGGGCGATTGACGACGGTCCGGGATCAATTCAGAAGGGAAAGAACCGAGAACACCTCATAATTTTGAGTCATGGTCAGGTGCCGCAGAGTGAGGATCGTATTGTAAAACAACTATTGGAAATAAAAAAAGCACATATTATCTGTTAAATTACGCGTCTTTTTTAAATTAAAAATTATGCAAAACGACAAAATTCGATGGTAAAACCTCTAAAAAATACGATACAATGCTTGAAAAATCCTTCTCATTCACGGGGGCGTGGTAGCCCGGTTGGAAGAGTAGCGGATTAGCAACAGGAGAGTTGCGAGTTCGAAACACGATCCAATCAAATACCGTCGGGTACGTTGGGGCTGGTTCACGTTACATCTGTCGTGGCATCAAATGTCCTCACATTGGCGTGCTGTGGAAGTTTGGAGAGCGGAGTGCCACATCAGTCACCTAACTTCAGTCACCTGACTGTGTTTCAAAATTTAGAGGTGTTATCTTTGGATCTTTCCCTTCGGGATGGATCCCGAACCGTCGCCAATGGCCCGTTATGTTGCTCCACAGTGCAAAGTTAATTCAACTGCCAACCAACCTTCTCATTCACGCTTTTGAGATACAAATCTTTTATCAATTCACTTCAGGAAAACTGCTTTGAAAGAAGAGACTTGAGCGCCTAATTCTCTAAAGAAAGGGTTTGCAGATTTTGCTGTTCGCAAATCATATATTCATCTGAAGCAGATGCAAGAAAAAAGAGCAATAAGCCCAATGCGCGATATAACGAGGGATTGCGGTATCTGTTTGGAAACACATTGTATTACAATATAATGTAATTTATAATTTGACAAATTAGATTGCAATTTCTAATTTCTTTACAGAAGAAATCATAATTTTCTTACCACGTTCTGGATAGTGGAAGTGATAACTCTGCCATTTTGTATTGCGCTAGAAAAGAGATTGATGCCGCTATAAGCCTGTCTGAAAAATTGACCCAGATCATTCCTGAAAGAGAAATCAATTTTGTTTACCAAAACAATGCTCCAATATTATTTTCCTCGTTGTTAACAATAGTGGTTCTAATTAAAAAGTGAGTAAAAAGAAGTTATTTTAGATAAGGAAAATATATTACATCACATTTTGTTGTCTTAAAGTTGTAAATAAATCATACAGAGCCCCTTACCTTATATTTACCAGCAAGCGCACATGCATTACTGATTTTAGAACAACGGGAAAAGCACCAAATATCATTACCAATACTTTAAGTTACACAGAAAAATGTTATTCTGATTATTGAGATTTACCAATACTATTCAGAGACAATCATCGAAAGTCCATCCTTAACTACCAGTTCCCATTTTTATTTCTGCTTAACTTGGATATTATATAGTTTCGGAATGGTCTATTGTGTAATCATCTGTAGTCATTTTTTTTGCTATGTAACTAGTGCTAATATATAAGAAGTCTTAAAGTGATTCTGAACCACCACGAACTTCTATATTGAGAATTCAAACTATGGTCCTAACTTTAACGAGGACACGGGGCTTAGATGTAGAAACTTCTATGAAAACGATTTTTATTAGAGGTTTCAAATTGTGTCACTGTTCCCAAGGGAGCCGTGGATTTCAGTCTCATAATAGTGCGTTCTTCTATTATCTGTACCTCATAACCTATACATTAGGTGTTCCGAAAAAATCAAGAACAAATAAATCCTTTGCCCTTGAGAATATTTTATAAAAACTGCATTTAATTAGGAAACATGTCGTTGGTTGAGATTATTGTCGGTATGAACTGGGGCGGATAACGGCTGAGGCGTCAGCCTTGAATAATTAAAGAGGATTTGGGCTGACAAGGGTAGTAGATAATCGAATTTATGTCGCACTGTAGCAACACACCGGTCTATTGACGACGGTCCAGGATCAATCCCGACAGGGGAATGATGCATTTCGAATTTTGAAAGAAAAGAGAAAAATTATAAAAAATATATTAATTAGGAAAAAAAATAGTCTTGGCTCTAGTTTTCTTGTGCTCCTCACGCAGTGTGTCTGTCAGGACTATATGTTGCCGTAAAACTAGTAAGTCTATTCATTTTCTGAATTGATAAATGAAATTAATGCTCGGAGACATGAAAACACACTCACACACGCAAAGGGAAGTTATAAACAGTTTTTAAAAGATGAGAACGCAAAATTGTTTGCTCTGGCACTTGCCAGGTGATGATATAAAGCTGCCGAAGAAAAAAATTTTTAGTTGTTTGTGCAGATCCTGGGTAGCCGGTTGCCAACAGAGTGGGCAGGCTGTCTTGTCCACAATGCGCTAGACTAAGGATTCTAGAATGTCCTTGACTGAATACGCTCCATGCAGAAATTGTGGCCTCATTGAATATGAGAGCTGCTACGATCTCATTTATATGCTTCAGAGGAAGAAGTACTGTGATTTACAATAGTATTTTCTTTGTTATGTATATATTAATTAAAATGAAATTTGTTTAACCCTCCTGGGGTGGTTGGTCTCGACTAGGTATCTTGTCGAGGTGAAAAACTGACCAGATATGGATGGTCGAGATATCTCGTCGGAAAAGAAAACTGACCAGATCTTGATCTCGTCATCATAAAAAAATCTGCAATATCTTGATGACGAGGTACCTTGTCATAATTAAAATTGGTTAGATCTTGATGGACGAGGTATCTTGTCGAAATCATTGGAGGATCAAATAATTAATTTAAATAAATTGCATTTCTTTTCGTATATCAATTCTTTAAATAATTAATTTATTATATTAATAAAACTGACCAGATATGGATGGTCGAGATATCTCGCCAGAAAAGAAAACTGACCAGATCTTGATCTCGTCATCATAAAAAAATCTGCAATATCTTGATGACGAGGTACCTCGTCATAATTAAAATTGGTTAGATCTTGGTGGACGAGGTATCTTGTCGAAATCATTGGAGGATTAAATAATTAATTTAAACAAATTGCATTTCTTTTCGTATATCAATTCTTTAAATAATTAATTTATTCAAATACAACTTTTATAAAAGGAAGCCGATGGTTGGTTTCTATGTCGTAAGAGGCCAGATCTGTCCAGCAATTGTTTTTCCGTCAAGTAAATGGACATTCGCATACATTAGGGAAGTTTTTTTGACAGAAGAGAGAAATACACCCAGGGTAGTTATAGGAACAAAGAAGCCGATGAGATTTACGTTTAAGGAAAAGGGAGCCTTGGACCAAAATGTTTGAAAAAGGCTGTTTTACGGGATAACAATAAAAGAACTATACTGAGATAAAAGAAACCAATTGAATATAAAAGAATTGGCTACTTACAGATCAATCTGTCTTTTCTCTCGATGTCCTAAATGTTTTCTTAGTTTCGCAAAACTTTCAAATGCAGTTTCTGTTTGATTATGGTCATCATTTTTACAATCAATAACTGAAAAATGCACAGACGTTTATTTGCTTCTACAGTACTAAAATATTTATACGTCATGAAGAAAACAGGGTCACTTGTTGAAAGAACTTACATCTGAAATCTTTCATGAAAAAAGAATGGTGGACCAAATCCCATATTGATAAAATGTTATAACAGAATGAATCGTCCATTTGAATATAAGATGAGAAGGATGGTATTTATTAACCTTCCTGATGGTTGTCTTGACGAGGTATCTCGTCATTAGAAAAACCATTAACAGATCTTGATGGACGAGATATTTCGTCATTAGAAGAAAACTGACCAAATCTTGATCTTGTCATCAAAAATTCGGCAATATCCTGATGACGAGATATTTCGTCGAAACCACTTGGAGGGTCAACACTTAGTAATCTATATTACTTACATTTTAAGTTTGATGTAAAGAGAAAAATGATCAGAAGTAACTGTATCCACATGATCCTGTAATGATTCAAAAACAAAAATTACTCCATCCAAAAGGGGAAATGAATTAAATATGCTTTATTTTTTTATGATTTGTAAACCATTTTCAAAGGAACTAACAAAATTCATAAGAGACCTTGATCTAAAAAAATAATTAAATTCTTCAAAGCCTTCACAAAATGCACTTGAATGTGTTAAGGGTAGTTGGAAGGTTCAATAGAGAATGTTTATTTGCCTAATTCTATGTACCTTTTCTCAAATTATATTGAAGATACCGGTTTGATTCTTTTGTTTTGCTTTCTTAACAAAAAGATTCAGTATTATAATACTTGATATTTTGTAAATACTTAGACAAAATTAACTAGAAAAACAAAAGTCAATTTTTTTCGTTCGTAAACATTTTGTAACAAAATAATTATCGCAGGACCGTTCCTTAGTCGTAATAACCTTAACCTCAATAAGCCGCCCCATTCTCCACAAAAACGTTCAATCCCCGCCCAAAAAACTTCTTACAAAACAAAAACTAGTGTCTTTTGCATATTCTAAAGTAAAAAATCCATAACGTATAAACTATGCAATACCATTAGTGTCTTTTATTAAAATCGTAAAAAGAACTTAAAAATGTTGAGGAATAAAGTATGAAACAGAAAATCAGAACATTTATGACTGGACATTTTTGTTAAAAATTGGAAGCATAACAGTGTTTGTGTATTTTGAATATTTTTTCTGACAACGTGCACGTGTACATCCTTCCAAAATGGTCACTTCAGACAATATGGCCAATATGATGATTGTGGAACGTTCCGCTTACCACCTTAAGGTAGTTAGTTTCTTTAAAAAAATTTGCCGAGAAGGTAGAAAATGCTTTTTGAGAAAATCGAATTTAAAAATCAAAATTTGAGGTTATTAATTTTGTGTACTTTTGAAACAAATTGCATTACCATTTCAAAGAGCACAAAATACACAATCCAAATCTCTAAAAAATTAAAACTCGATATCTTTTGAAAATTCTGGGTTCCAACTCCCCAGAATAAAAGTAACATGATTTAGAATGATATGGGAGGGTAAAAACACTAACTTACCAGGTCTGGACCTTCTTCAGATTTTCGGAGCAGTATCTTGTCAACCTTTTTCACGCTCGATGTCCTATCGAACTTCAGTTCCTTGGGAGCCACGAGCTGTCGTTGCTCATCACGAAGAAAAGAAATCCGAACAAAAAACCCTTTCTTGCATATTCATTACATCTTAACACCGACTACTTTCGGAACGTGAGATTATCTACCATTGTGACTCGAAAGTGGCCGAGAAGTGTGCCATTGTTTCCCAGACTCGCATTCAAGGAGAAATTACCTGATTTTACATTCAGTTCTTTGGGGTGATTTATACGTTTTCACACTTTTCCTGGATCTCCTAAACCTTGGAATGCAAAATGGTTGGCGAATTTGAACCAATAGCTTCACGTTCTCAACTAGAAAGGGTCACGGTCTTGAGAATAAAAGTGCTTTTTATTTTTCTGCTTGCGATTTTTCCGAATTCCCGAGAAGAAAGTAGATGAAATATCACGGAAATCAGGAGGATATTTTTCTTCTCTTTTCTACTGGGTAACATTAATCAAATAAATCATTCTTTTGTCTCTTGACAGATTTTATTAGGTGAAAGAGGCATGCTTAACTCAGTTGCGTAAGGAAAATTATATGATTATTCCTAACATATTCTGGAGAAAATGTGCATAATCTAATGTTGAACCGTTTTTATAGCAAGGATTATCACGAAGAAATAGAATTAGACAAGATTTCCATGATTTTCCAGTGACCTACCTTTTGGTTTGACTTAATATTGGTGTCAGAAATTCCTGTTTATTATCGTACACCGTTTTCAAGTAAATATTCTTGTGAACTAGGGGCTGCTGAAATGGAATTGAGTATGACACAACAGAAAGTTATCTGTTTTTATGTAAATATTGTAAAATTTTATCGCTCATCTTAGTGTCTTTCTGGTGAAAAAATGAGTCGGAACTCTAACACAATGTTTCTCAAACGCCCCTGCCCCCTGGCATCAATTATATCGGTCCGCGATAGGTTCTGTAATTTGCCATTTTTATTTTTTTAAGCATTTTTGTGAATAAATATTTTTAGTTGAAAATTCTGAGGAGAGTAATATTCGAATTTATCCAAAAGCTCAGATCCAGAATGCCTAAGTAACATCAATGACTGATCAGCAAGGAAATGTTTAGAACACTTTTACACTGATATTTAAAATTAAGGCAGTTCACCCCTGTATCCAGTTCTCAAATCTTGTGCTTGTTTCGAAACCCGGCTTACGTGATTTTTTAATAGACCTTCCTATTAAAATTTAAAAATGAATGAGACACTGTTTAATTTTGGTGTTACAAAATCTGTGCCTAAAGGTGTTTGTGACGCAATGAATATAAAATTTTGGGATCAGAATGATAATTAATAAAAATTAGCACGAAATAGTTTTAAAATGTTGATCTGAGAAAACTAGAATACGTTACAAAATTTCATTACTCTAATGACTGATAACTAATTTAAATGTAATTTTAAACTTGTCAGCATGCCACACCGTATACATAAATGTACTAGTAAGCCTTATTATGCCATAATTTTTATGTTAATTTTTGTACGAATTCTAAAAATTGAAAAGATATTTACGAGTAAATGTGATGATTATGTTTGTCGGTTGTTGAATTAACGTCGCACTGGAGCAACAAAACGGGCTATTGGTGACGATCCGGGGTCAATCCCGAAGGGAATGAAACGAGGACAACACCTCGTAATCGTGAACCACGGTCAGATGATGAGGTCAGCACCTGAGCTGTGGAGCCGCACTCTCCAAACATGTAAATTTGCTGGAATCGTGGCCTCGTATTATAAAAAAAAAGAATTTAGGGGACCGAGGTCTCACAGAAAAGTTCAGAACCACTACTCTAACATATCACAGTTTTGGGACTAATTTTCGATCGATTAATTTTCTATTTGCATACATTTTTACTCTCAAAACCAACTCAGCGCTCGTTATGTAAATACAGTATATCAAATTATACTTTAGTACAATGTTTGAAAACAGAAAAATCTACACACATGCTTACTCTGTATGCATATACTTCAAGTAATGGATTAATAATTCGAATAATACTCATCCACGAAGACGTTAAAAATTATACTTTAATTCACCGTAATAGCATAAGGGTTGGTCGGTCCTAAATAAAGTTATAGCATATTAATTATTGCATAACGATTCCGATTATTACATTAGCAATTTTTCAGGTTTTCGGTTTCGATACTTTGACAGGTTCCAGGTTCCCACATTGGTACTCTAAGCTCCAGTTAGATAACGGATCCCTCATGAAACAAAATTTCCGAGTACTTACTGATTAACTTGCATACGTACAGTCAATGCTCCATAATACGATCCCCAAAAGTCCTTGAGTACGAAAGTTCCTCCAAAGAGAATTAAAATTTGTTCTAGGACGAGACGGACAATCTTGTGGGTACATAAAATCATCGTTAAAACGAGAGTCGACTGATGGAGCAAGTCACACAATTGGTCCAACATTAGTCCTGCGACACTAAATTGACTGAAATACGCGCATGTCGTATGTTGTCGCAAGCTGCTACAGTGTGTGATAGACTATAGGGTGTTTCAAAACCTTCTATTCAAACTTTAAGGGGAGGTAGAAAACACAAAATGAAACTGTATTAACATGGGATGTGTATTCGCGATCTTCACCTAGATTTGATAAAGGACGCTGCTCGGCAGTTGGCCAGTTTGGGCTTTTCCCTCTGAAATTTTCCTACATCCCATGTAGTCCCTGTTTGCAATCCCTTGAAAATTTTATTCCAAAGGGAGGATCAATTGGTTTCCCCTGGTCAGCATTCTAGGTCTGGCCAGAGAACCTCTCATGAGGCATCTAACGGAAATGGACGAGCCGTTGTGAAATTGTATCGTGAACGTGTGCGGAATCACTAAATCTTTTCTCGTTTGCACCAGATTTTGTGCGAAAACGGAACGTTTCTCCGAAACAGGCACTCCTTCCATGAATTGACGGTGTCAGTCGTGCATGATTGTTGATGGTCACAACTTTGATCATTTGTTATTAGCCACTGGTTGAGGTAACAGCGACTGATGATTTCAAAGGGGAAAAAATGGGCAACACTCGTCTGATCTGCCATGGTCACCCTTGGCGATGTTCCGGATGAAAACTGGGTACGACTACCTTGCTGCTTGCACAGGATCCACGTGTTGCCCTACCCACAATGCTCGCTGTGCGGTCAGGGCGTTGTAGATGCTGCCTACCTGCATCCATGATCCACCTGCATCCTTGGACCAAGAACCGGACACCAAGGAGGACAAGTCGAGGAAGTTTTCCCGTCTTTACTGGTCGAAAATTAGAGGTAGTAAAATGTTGTTCAGAGGCATGCTATTTTTCATTTCTGTATCTTAGTGTATCCCCTAGTACATCTGGGAGCGTTTATGGACATACATCCCTATGTGAAAACAATTTAATTTTGTGTTCCCTACCTCCCCATAAAATATAAACAGGCACTTTCGAAACACCTGTATACATGTTCTCTTTTCTCTCCACACTTAATAGCTTATTTACTATAAATATGTATAATAAATATTCATTTATTTTTTATTATTTAGAAAACAACCTCTACTTTACAAGACAAAGCATTGTATTGTATTTCCCAGACCCCTAACCCTTGGGCCCTGGTACCTATTGACTTACATACACCCTATGTTGGAGGTCCTGATCTGACTTTCAGAAATGAAAAGGACTCAGGTCGTTTTAAAATGCTTTTTATTGACAAAAATAATTTGCAATGATTTGTCCAGGTTATAGTACGTAATTTCGATTACATGTGAGTTTGACTTAACGGAAAATAAGTCTATTCTAGTAATAACGGAAAGCGAATAGGGCAAACATTATCGTAGCAATTCAATAATTTTGGAGGGGACAAAAGAATTTCATATTCAAATCCTCTCAAAATACTTGCTAAACTAAGGAAATGAATTAATAATTAAAAGTTTATTTGAACAAATCGTTCAAGTGAATAATCTTCAGATAAATTATATGAGGTAATTAAAAATAAACATTCCATTTCTAATTAAAATACACCCAACATTTTACTATTGCTCAATTAAATCGTTCCTTTTAGGTAAAGATAAAAGAAAATTGAAGCTTGAATGAAAGAAAGTTAAAATGTAGAGATCCTAAAGTGGTGTGTTTAGGTATTCTAAAGCATTGTATAGAACAGGGGCTTTATGGCGTAAGATCCAAAGCTGGATAAACTGAAACAAGCATAGAACATTGTAGGAAAAAAATTTGTTTCGTCGAAATTTATTACAATATCATGTAACATTAGAACACAATAAAAGCATCTTAAAAAATTTAATGGCCATTAAAGATATGCTTGCTAAGTTTTGTTTTGCAATCTGGATACGTCCATTGATATTCCTGAACCACCTGCCTCAGAGTCATAGCTGGAATTCATTTTGTGTTATTATATGGATGTGTATACAAGGTGATTCTACGGTCATGGGACAAACTTCAGGGGGTGATAGAAAACGAAACAAACACTTTTCCCCATAAAATGTATGGTCGCAAGTGTAGCGGTTGGCCGCTAGAGAGCGCAGTCAAACGCTTGTATAAAAGCTTTACGTGGCAATGCGAGGCCTGCATCAGGTGTGGTGGTCGACATTTTGAACAGCTTCTGTAATTGTGCATTTGCGTTGTACTTACCGACTGATGTTTGTACATGTCGTTTCATTTCCATGTGAAGTTTCTCATATTTTGTACATGTCAATTCTTTCTTACCCGTTGTTCCTTGTACTTATCTTTAACTTATGCAAATCTAATTGTATTATTTCGTTTTGTCAAGCAGTTATTGATGTTTATTTGACATTAAAGCGTTGTTTCCATATTTCATGCCTCTTCTTTCCAACTTGCGTCGGACCGTGTGTTTGTGCCGAAATGGAAAGTGCCCTCTAGCGACCATACATTCTATGATGAAAAGTGTTTGTTTCGTTGTGTTCTATCACCCCCTGAAGTTTGTCGTAAAAGTTTAGACTCACCCAATAGACATTCTATGGGCTTTCTATGAGAACAACATCTGAGCTGGCATCCCACTCTCCAAACTTCCACACCAAGCCAATGTGGGGACATTTGAGGTCACGGCAGATTTAACGTGCACCAGCCCCGGTGTACACGACGGTCTTTGGCTGGACCAAAATATTGAACGATGTTTAATTAAGTCAATTTTGCGTAAAATGATTTGAAACAAACTTGTAAATTTATCTATCTTGCTTTGTTTACAGAAATTCGCATTTCAGAATTTTCATATTTCTATCATTATTAGGTTTCTGGAATATTTTTTTGCACAAGCTAATTTATTAGTTTTAGATTTCTAAAAATTATATACAGGGTGATTCTACGGTCATGGGAAAAACTTCAGGGGGTGATAATAAATAGGAGGTATAAAAATACAGGGGGTATAAAAATACAAGCGTTTGACTGCGCTCTCTAACGGCCAAACGCTGCACTTGCGACCATACATTCTATGGGGAAAAGTGTTTGTTTTGTTGTGTTCTATCACCCCCTGAAGTTTTTCCCATGACCGTAGAATCACCCTGTATATAATTTTTAGAAATCTAAAACTAATAAATTAGCTTGTGCAAAAAAATATTCCAGAAACCTAATAATGATAGAAATATGAAAATTCTGAAATGCGAATTTCTGTAAACAAAGCAAGATAGATAAATTTACAAGTTTGTTTCAAATCATTTTACGCAAAATTGACTTAATTAAACATCGTTCAATATTTTGGTCCAGCCAAAGACCGTCGTGTACACCGGGGCTGGTGCACGTTAAATCTGCCGTGACCTCAAATGTCCCCACATTGGCTTGGTGTGGAAGTTTGGAGAGTGGGATGCCAGCTCAGATGTTGTTCTCGCCATCTGACCGTGATTCAAAATTACGGGGCGCTGTCGTTGGATCTTTCCCTTCGGGATTGATCCCTGACAGTCTCCAATAGCCCGTTGTGTTGCTCCAGTACGACGTTAATTAATTACCTACCTACTTCTTTCAATATTGAAATGCATATAAATTTTATTCTTTCTGTTTAAAAAGAGATGCAAAAATTTTCTCTTTCAGAAGTAATTTGGATAAATATATATTGCAATATAAGAGTTGCAAATTTTTCAATGCTGTTTCCAACGTAGCCTGATCATATTATTATTATTATTTTCATATCTCATGTCACGTCTTTTTAAAACGTCAATTTTGCCCCGTTTTTACTAAAAACTGCATACATACTTTAATATTAGTCCAATCATAAATTTGTATTCATAACCTATAATCATATACCAGTATCCTCATGGATAACAGTAATTTGTATAACCATGGAGTCGTATTATAAAGTAAATATTCCTGTATCTGATAGATAGGTAGATTTTTCTAAAATGAGCAAAAAAAGACCTAGACTTTCAAGAATTTTGTAATATTGTATAGTTTATACTTTGTCAACTAGAAAAGTAAATCTATTTTTTGTTTAAGCAATATGCTGTCAAAGGAGAAATCTATATTAAATGTCGAAACAATGAGGGAATGATGATGATGTTAGGAACAATGATGTTAGTTGTAAGGCATAAGTTGTATCATGGAGTGTGAGTTTTGATAGGATCGAAAGACCGAAATTTGCTGTGAAAGATTACTTCATCGGAGAAATATTGATGGTACAATCACCTTGTGAAGTCACCTTCTACGTCTACCTAAATTTTTGTATGGGTTCGGACACTGAAAAATAATGGCAATCTCAATATGTCATGAACTTTAGTAGTAAGCAGAGGTCCTACTGCGGCGGAAGTGACGTCATCAAAAGGGGCGTGGCTTAGTGACGTCACAGCTTGACGTCACGGGGAAAGGGCGCGTGACCGGAAGTGACGTATTGACGTGCTGTTGAGTTGTAGATGTCCTGCTTGTGGGGGAAAACATTTAAGCAAGAGTTGAGTTGTTTTTTATGGGAATGGAGTTGAGTAGGTTTTGTAAAAATTTCTTTTTTGATGAATGGCAACACCCAAACGTAAACACACGTGACGTCAGTGTGTTTACGCTTGGGACTTGGATTTTTTTTCCTTCTGAGATTTCGATGTGACGTCATATAAAGTAAAGTTGAGTTTTAGGTGTCCTGCTTGTGGGGGAAAAGATTTAAGCAAGAGTTGAGTTGTTTTTTATGGGAATGGAGTTGAGTAGGTTTTGTAAAAAAAATTTTGTTGATGAATGGCAACAACCAAACTTTAAGTAACACGTTAGAACATGAACCAAACTTTAAGTAACACGTTAGAACATGAATGCGAGTGGCAAGCTGATGCAATCATACCGGTTATAGGGTAGGAATGTTGCTATTTGTTGAAGACCAGGTAGGAGGGATTTTCTTAGTATCACGTGATTATTCAAGCTTCTCTGATTGGTGGATTAATCTTGTGCTCTTGGGAAGTAAGTTATACCCCCTCAGAAATCATTTCTATCAGTGGCTGCATGGTTTGTTGATCAGTTTCAGAAGTAATTTTGCATTGAAAAAAACTATGAAGCGAAATTCTGTTCAGTCTGGTCCTATGAAAAAAGCTCGTATTGCTGAAAAGAGTGCATTGTCTGTTCTTGGTGAAAAACCAAAAATAAAGACAAAGTCTTTACCTATGCCTGGGGAACAGCCAAAAATAACGATGGATTCGCTGCCTGATACGATGTTACATCTTGGAGACAACATGTTCCTGCTTGTTAACAAGTTCACTGGACTTACCAGAGTCCACATCAGGAAGTACGTTACGGATGAGAGTGAAAGCTTACAGCCCACGAAGGAAGGTATTTCACTTTCGCCAAAAGTGTGGGATTCTTTTATAAGTAAAGTGAATAAATATTTCACTTTTGGTACTGTGGAATCTGCTAAGATTCTTGAAAGAGACCTGTGCATGTCTAAAGAAGTTGTGGGAGACACGACATTTCTCATTCTACAAAGACTGTTTCGCAAAAGTGATATGTCATTTCATTTTGTGCCCGAACGTGTTGTGCTGTGTTGGGAGCAGATCTTTAAAATCTGCGAAAACTACCAGCGTGTTGCTGAATGTGTAAATACTTCACTATTCACATACTCCTTGTATTATTTCGTGAGACACGAACTTGAAAAGTGTTCAACATTTAATTCCGAAGAAACTTACAACGGTGACCCTGACAATCCAGAAGGGGTGGATGAAATGAAATTAGCCTTGTGTTCCCACTTAGAGGATATAATTTCAAAGAACATATCTAAGCATGTGGATTGCTTCGGATGTAAGAATTACATTGTGAACAACATAGCTCATACCTGTTTAGATAAGAGTAAGGAAGATTCTTTTTCCATGCATTTTACTTCCATTCTTTACAGTATTGATTGGCGTGATTTTGCTGGGACTTTTGTTCAAAAATATAGTACTCAGTTAAATTTTAGGTATTTGATTTTCCAAGGTGACTTTTTTGAATGTTTGAATGTAAATGAACTCATGGAGTCCGTGCGACAAATGTATGTAAATACCGATTGTATTCCTCCATATTTTTCATCAGTGTAATGTATTTTTTTTTTTACTTTTATTACTTATAAATAAATTTTGTTGATTCTTATTACCCCTGAGTGCGTTTTATTTAGACTTTTATATTACTTCTTACTGTGTGTACTATATGTTTGACCTATTTAGTGTTTAATTTGTTATTGCATAATTGTTTTAATTATTATTTTTAAATATTATTTAGTTTAGCTACATAATTTTAATAGTGAAATTCTGTTCATAAAGTGAATATAGGAGAAGTATATAAATACTGTGTTTCTTATAATTTAGCAGTCATTATGAATATCAGCTTTAGGTTAGACCACAACCGCTGCTGCAATGGAAGAAATTCTGAATCAGACATATCGGAATCCCAAACTTCCCGGCAGCTTTGGTGGTATCAATGCTTTACAGCGTGCTTTAAAAGGTCGCGTGAAAAGAAAACAGATAAAGAATTGGCTACAAACGAAAGATTCGTATACTTTACACAAGCCTTTACGGCACAAATTCCAGAGAAATCGTGTAATAGTAGGAGGATTAAACGAGCAGTTTCAATCTGATTTAGTGGACATGCAATCTCTCGCCCCTCAGAACGACGGGTATAAGTATTTACTTACTTGTATTGATATTTTGTCTAAATATGCATGGGCCATTCCTCTGTTAGATAAAAAGTCTACAACTATAATGAGAGCTTTTGAAAAAATATTTTTGGAACGTACTCCTCAATCCTTACAGACAGATGCTGGGAAAGAGTTTACAAATAAACTAGTCCAAAATTTCTTAAAAAGAAGAAAGTTCATTTCTTTACCACACATAATTCAACAAAAGCTTCAATCGTTGAACGCTTTAATCGTACTCTTAAAACTAAAATGTGGAAATACTTTACTGAAATAAATACGAAGAGATATATTGACGTCATAGACCAATTGATGTATAGTTATAACCATACTTGGCATCGTAGTATTGAAACAGAGCCTTCATCAGTGACATTACAAAATGAAGGAAAAGTATGGGATACGTTATACGGTCAGCAATCTGTTGTAGAACAGAGCAGTTCAGAGTTAAAGGTTGACGATACTGTTCGTATTAGTCGGGAGAAAATGCACTTTGAAAAAGGATACGAACAAAACTGGACAAAAGAAATTTTTACTATTGATAAAATAATACATCGGATACCTGTTGTGTATAAACTGAAAGATTTAGCAGGGGAAGTGATACAGGGAAGTTTTTACAAAGAGGAATTGCAAAAGATCTCGGATTCCGGATTTTATCCAGTAGAAAAAGTTTTAAAGAAAAGAAAGCGTCAGGGGAAAACGGAATACTTTGTGAAATTTCAGGGTTATCCTGAAAAATTTAATGCTTGGGTTGAGAATGTCAAAATGATATAAATAGAGCTGTCACTGTACTTACCTTCTCATTTTCACTGTACGATGTCGTTCTACATTACACTTCCCAGCGACAGCTCTATCGAGTTTTATCCTGGCAACACAATGTATCACTTCTACACGAAACTCCCTAAACGTCTGGAACTCTCAGGTGAATGGGAAGTAGGATTAGTTGAAATGATTTATCCCAGAATGTGGAATAACATCATTGATGGTGAAAATTCTTTCGAATATGATTTAGGAAACGGAATAAAAATTGATGGAAAAATAGCATGCGGATTTTATGATTCTCCGATTGACATTTTAAATACATTTCCAAAGCACATAAAAATTCAAATGAAATATAACAAACACACTAAAAAGGTGATGGTGCAGCTCACTAACGGTGCAACGGTGAAATTATCCAAGGGATTAGCTGAAAACTTAGGTTTTGAACCTAATAAAGTGATTGGAAAAAATTTTATTCCCGGAAATGGAGGCCCAGATACAGTAATCACTGAGAGTCCTTTTGTTGCGGATCCAAATGTTGATTTACATTTGTTGTACGTTTACACCGACATCATTCAGCCTGAATTTGTTGGTGGGATCTTAGCTCCTCTTTTACGAACTCTGACAGTGAAGGGAAGAGATGGTGATATGATTCAGGAACAATTTGAGAGACCTCATTATTTACCAGTTTCCAGAAAAAATTTTGACTCGATTGAAATCATTATAAGGACGCACACTGGTCGTTACGTCTCATTTGAACGCGGAAAGTTGATAGTGAAACTACATTTTCGCTTGAAACAAATCATATAAAAAGAGTATTCCTTTCTGAATTGATTCATTTTTCATTTTTCACATTCAAGAAAAGAAGTAACAAAATGTTGGTGCCTTACACGTGTTGTAGTAAAAAGTTTGAAGATTATTATTCAGGGCAAATTGGAAATGGCTTGCCTTACTATAAAGGAGTTGTTTTTCAGAAAGGGCACGGAATAGGAGGATTTTTTGCAAAACTATTTCGCAGAGCATTACCTTTTTTGATTAGTGGTGCAAAAACGGTTGGAAAAGAAGCTTTACGGACAGGGACAATGGTTGCTAATGACGTGTTATCGGGCGAAAATTTCAAAACATCAGTTAAAACGCGTGCAAAAGAAACTGGGAAAAAATTAGCAAGAAAGGCGGTTAAGAAAGCAGATGAGATGATTGGTCATGGAAAGTTTAAAAGGAAGCGCAAACCCTCGAAACGTATCATTTCATCTAAAGTCAGGAAGGTACAAGGACGTGATATTTTTGACTCGTAACACCATGGCTTTTCTACTAAAAGATTATCCAGAATGTGTAAAATCAGAACTAGAATTATTCTCTTTACCTCCAACACAAACTGTCATCGAGAGAGGTCAGTGGGTTGAATTTCATCCCCTAGCCAACGTTTCTGGTGGTAGCCCTATCGAATTCAATGTCTCTGGAAGCGCAGACGAATACCTCGATTTGTCACAGACCCAATTATATGTTAAAGTTAAAATTTTAAAAAGTGACGGCAAACCAATCACAACTGAAAGTAAAGTAGGCCCTGTAAATCTCTTTCTGCATTCCATGTTTTCTCAGGTGGATATCAGTTTAAACGAAAGACTCGTTTCCTCCAGTAATAACACTTATCCATACCGAGCCATGATAGAAAAATTACTGAATCATGGTTATGATACTAAAACTTCTCAATTGTCTTCAGAACTGTTTTTTAAAGATACTGCTGGACGTATGAATGTTTTTGATACGGCAGATGCTCAACCTAACGATGGATTCAATAAACGGTCTGAAATGTTTAAGCTAGGTGCATCGGTGGATATGATTGGCCGTTTGCACTTGGATATGTTTCATCAAGAGAGACTCCTTTTAAATATGGTGGATGTGAAAATTAAGCTTATACGCAGTAAACCGGAATTTTGTTTGTTGGGAGACGGGGAATTTAAAGTTTCGTTGGAATATGCTTCCTTGTTTGTTCGCAAAGTCAGAGTGAGCCCCGGTGTTGTTATAGGACATGCAAAAGGTTTGGAAAAAACAGCAGCTAAATACCCCATTAACAGAGTACTGTGTAAAGCTTATTCCATTCCGGCTGGTAATATGAGCTTTGTTCAAGATAACATTTTTACGGGACAGATGCCTAACCGCATTGTGATTGCCTGTGTCGATAACGACTCGTTCAACGGACACTATAAGAAGTTGTGACATCTTAGCGCCTAAGAGTCTAGGATGGCCGGCTGCAGACCCGGAAGTTTCCTGTTAAAAAGTCCTTCAATACTGCGCATGTGAGGAGAATGAGAAACAGTTAGCTCACGGACTCCGTCTAGTTGAGACGTCTTCGTAGCAATTCGTAAATTTTAATATGAAAATAAGCATTTTTGTTTCGCGCGTCCATTGTAAACCCATTGTTTTGTCTGTGTTAAAATAAATGTTATTTTTTAATGTCCAACAAAAGTTCGGATTAATTCGTCACAGACTAGAGTTTTGGTGTCCTGGAAGTGGGATGGAAGCAAGAAAGCAGGAAATGCAGGTAGGCCCACCCTTGTATTAAATTAAATTTACTAAGGTTCTGGCTTACCGGAATTAGTGAGGCAAAGAGCCTAAATAGTTTTGGTTAAAAAAAAAAAAAAGAAATGACTACATATCCAATTTTATTTTGTGGTTATTTAAATTTTGTCTTTATGAAAGTTAATAGAAGTTGATGATAAAGTGAATTTGCATGTTCTACTAAGTAGATATTATCAAGTTGATAAAGTCACGGCCAAAAAGTGCCAAATCGAAAGTGAACGAAAATTTAAATTTCGTTTTGATTTTACTGAAATTTTGTGTTTTGTGCATTTAATGATTTGAAAAGAATCAGATAATTTGAATTACATATGGTAATTACGCATTAGTAAAAGAAAACAAATATTTAATTGCAACTATATATATTGCATCTTGTGTATTGTATATGCTACGATATAGTTTAAGATTCTGTTATTATATTTGAGAATTGTGTTTGATATTAAATCTTATCTAGTATTTGAAGCATATTTGGCATTGAATATATTTTGTGAATCATATAGTTATTAGAAAATATTGGTAACTCTATTTATGATAACAAAATTGGATTGTTTACTAATAAGTTATTCATCGATCATGGCTTTTCTTTCTCGTGGGAGAAAAGAAGACCTCCTCGAACTCGCAGATGAACTTTGTGAAAAGGTATCGCATGATTGTAAACTGGTTGAGATAAGGAAAATAATCCTAAACAGTGAAAACTATGAAGAAGAGGAAGTTAAAATTTCTTTAACTCGTATTATGGAAGATAGGATAAAGAGAGAGAAAGAAGCAAAAGAAGAAATTGCCAGACGAGAAGAAAAAGAAGAAATTGCCAGACAAGAAGCAAAAGAAGAAATTGCCAGACGAGAAGCAAAAGAAAAAGAAGAAACTGCCAGACAAGAAGCAAAAGAAGAAATTGCCAGACAAGAAGCAAAAGAAAGGGAAGACCGTAATATTCGAATGGAAGAAATAGCTTTAGAGAAGAAAAAGCTAGAAATGCAAGCTGCAAGTGAGCTAGGACTATCTAATAGAGAACGGATGCCAAATCATAAAATTGAGCTCATCAAAATTACCCCGAAATTTGAGGAAAAGAAAGATGAAATGGGTCTATATTTAATAAATTTTGAAAGAAGAGCTGAGATGGCAGGTGTGCCTAAAGAAGATTGGGTGCCGTATTTACTAGGCGTACTGCCTTCGGAAATTTCGAGCATGATGGCTAGAGAATCGCCTGAAGATGCAAAGAATTACGATTATGTGAAAGATATTATTCTTCAGAGGTATAAAATGAGTTCTGAGAAATTGAAGCAGATGTTTTACCGTCATCAAAAAGTCC
This sequence comes from Meta bourneti, assembly GCA_933210815.1. Classification (NCBI taxonomy): domain Eukaryota; kingdom Metazoa; phylum Arthropoda; class Arachnida; order Araneae; family Tetragnathidae; genus Meta; species Meta bourneti. The sequence goes on along the minus strand of OW119929.1, from coordinate 46,701,782 downwards.
CGGATAAAACATGGAGAAGTTACGCTCATGAACTTACAAGCTACTATGATGAATGGGTTTCTGATTTGGAAATCAAAACTTTTGAAGAACTCAGAGACTTGCATATCACTGAGCAGATTAAAAGACGAGTGCCGTCTGAAGTAAAAGAACATTTTCTGGAGGAGTGGATGGACTTAAATTCTCCGCTAGAATTAGCTAAAAAAATAGATCAATTTGAAAGCTTGAAGGAGAGTCTTACACCCAGAAATACTAAAGGTCCCCAGAATAAAACAAGTATCAAGAAAACACACGTTGGTTTTCATAAGTTTGAGGGAGAAAACAAACCCTTTGGGAAAACAGAAGTAAACAGAGAAGATTATAAAGAGAGAAATTTTGAAAAAAGAAAGCAACTTCAATGTTATGAATGCAATTCCTATGATCATCTTAGACCTCAATGTCCTAAGTTGAAGAAAACTGAAATCATAGCCGCTAACGAAATTATGGGAAAGGGAATAATAGATTTGATGTCTCCCTACATTAGTGTCGGAACTGTAAATGGATCTCAGATTTCTATCTTACGAGACACAGGATCCAGCATAGATCTAATTCCTAGGAAGTTTGTTAAGCCACACATGTATACGGGTGAACATGTATGGGTAGCATCTCCTTTAGCGGATAACCCTATTTGCTTGCCTATAGCGGAAGTAAATTTAGTGTGTGAGTTGGGTCATGTTATAACCAAAGCTGCTGTCAAGGATAACTTCTTAGATAAAGAACGCTACTTACTAAGCAACAAGACCATTGTACTTATAGAAGATATGAAAAAATACAAAGACTATGATATTGAAGTAAAAGACTCTGCAACGCCCAAGTGCCAAAGTTCTCCATATTTAAATGAAACATCGAAAAACGACTGCCCTTGTAACAGTAACCGTTTTAGTTCTAGCAGTGTTACTCCTAAAGAGACTGGAATCGTTGAAAATTTGTTACGTTCATATGGTTTTATACAATGTTGCGAAAGACAAGCAATATATTTTTTTCACTACAGTCAATTTTCTGGAAATATTGATAATTTAAAACGTGGTGATGCAGTTGAATTTAAAATTACTCATAATCGTCGTACTGGAAAACAAATTGCTAGTTCTGTTTGTAAAATAATGTGTAAAGAGACAGTTTCTGGATTTGAAACCACTGAAAAAAAGGAAAATACTGAAGGTAAAGTTGCTTATGAAAATCGTGGTGAACGGCCCTATTCTGCTGAAAATGTTGATGGTAATGTAGATTTTCATCCTCCTAAAAAGATCACTTTTAGTATTGCTATTGACAAAAATACAAGAAACCTTAGACCTTGTAAAATGCGTTCGGAACAGCCCTTACCTGTGAGATACCGTGGTGTTATCTGTGCTCTTAAAGGAACATTTGGTTTTATTAAAAGGGGTGATGTAAAGGATATGTTTTTTCACTCTAGTGAATGCAAAGTGTTCAAAAATCTTAATCTTGGCGATGATGTTGAATTTGGAATACAGACTCGAAACAACAAGGAAGTTGCTGTAAGTGTAACTAAATTGCCCTTAGGGACAGTGATATTTGAGGACGTTGAAACTGAAAGTTCGGTTGGTGAAATAACTGAATGCTTAGACAAATCTAAAAGTCGTTTGAAGAAAGCATAAAAGTTACGAGACAAAGTTGAATTTACTGTGATCCAGGATTACGAGGTAGTCCATAGAAAGGGAAAACAGCATATAACACTGATAATTTAAGTCGTACACCTCACGTACAAAAATAAAGTGCTATTTTTTTGTGTTTGTATTTGTGATATCTTGCATATATAAAAATACTTTATTCCTAGTGTACATTGATACATTTACATTGCAAAAAGTGTTAAATTTGAATTGAAAATCTAAATATTTTGAAATTGAATTTCTTCTTTGATGATTATTACTGAGTAAAAATTTTGATTATACTTTGTTAAAAATATGATATGTTTTTTTAATTTAGAGTAGGCGGTACGGCCAGGATCTTAAGGGTGTATGGTCTACTTGCATATTGCTTTGGGCATGAGTTGTTGCCTTCGCGAAAATTCTGTTGCTGCTGTTTTGTATCTTTTTTGCAGGTGTCTGTCTCTGCAGAAAAAGAATCTTGAGGAGGGAGGAAATAGACTGTGACATCTTAGCGCCTAAGAGTCTAGGATGGCCGGCTGCAGACCCGGAAGTTTCCTGTTAAAAAGTCCTTCAATACTGCGCATGTGAGGAGAATGAGAAACAGTTAGCTCACGGACTCCGTCTAGTTGAGACGTCTTCGTAGCAATTCGTAAATTTTAATATGAAAATAAGCATTTTTGTTTCGCGCGTCCATTGTAAACCCATTGTTTTGTCTGTGTTAAAATAAATGTTATTTTTTAATGTCCAACAAAAGTTCGGATTAATTCGTCACAAAGTCACCCTTTGAGTTCAAACATTACAATATTAATTTTATAGGAGTCTATGTGGATGGTCAGCCCGTGCCTCATAACCCACTCCAACCAAATTTTGAAAAAGATCAATTTGTAAGAGCATATCAGAATTTATTTACGAATGCAGAAAATAGAGGTCTGTACCTCTCAAGGTCGAAATTTTCGAAAGGTTATTCTTTATTTTGCTTTGATTTATCCCCAGATTTATGTGATGGTTCACATCTAAATCTTGTTCGACACAGTAACTTAAGAATAGAAATAAAATTTGGAACTACGTTACAGCAAACAGTTTCATTGTTGGTGTATGCGGAGTTTGAAAATTTAATTGAAATCAATAAAGCTCGAAATATTCTCTATGATTTTGGAAACTGATGAATTCGTCAGACCTTTATAAAATCTTGTCTCGTGACCCTATTTCCATGAGATATTTTGCGGGTGTTTTTCCTTCGGACAAAATACCAAAAATTAGAAAGTTTCCCTCTGCTATGGTGTTGAATACCGATAAACATGATGAAAAAGGAACTCATTGGCTTGCCGTCTACATTCAGGATAAAAACACTGTTGAATTTTTTGATTCTTATGGATTGCCTCCCGACGCATTTGGGCAAGACATAACAAGATTTGTCAAGACGTTTCAGCACGTTCATTGGAACGAGGTTCCGTTTCAAAGCTTAACATCTAACGTATGTGGACATTATTGCATTTATTTCATTGTTAAACGATGTCAAGGGTCATGTATGAAATTTATTCTTACTCAACTTAGTGGAAAGAAGAATGATTTTAGAATGTTCCAGTTTGTCAAGAAAAGATACGGTGTAACAATGATTTTTAAAAAGTAATAAAAATTTGTTTTATATCAGAAAAAAAATATGATCTGGTCTTATGTATTTATTTTGTTGTGATTTTTACATGTGTTTGTTATTATTTTTCTGACAAATGGTTTTTGGGGTTAAAATACAAGAGTTTAAAAGGGTTTACGTAGAGAAAAGACAACACTTTGTTAAAAGTATTCACCAGAGTAAGTCATACAAAAAAATGGACAACACAACCATACGAAATCTTTTAACAGCATTGCTTATATTTTCCTACATTGGTTTTTCTGTGTTTATTATTTGGACTTGTCTCAACTGGCCAAAACATGAATCATGTAGTTTAGCACAAAATAAAACGACGCTTGAAATGTATAAAATTTACCAAAAAATTGATTCAGTGGGATTTATTAAATGCAACGAATTTTCCAATCTGTTCTTCAGTCACTCAGTTTGTGGGAAAACAATATGCGATTGTGTTCATAATTCTTTAAATGTCTTTGAAAACCACTGTTTGGAATTTACTCAAAATATTGTCGATTCAATCAGCGAGTGTGAGCTCGTGGCACGCACAATTAAAGGTTGCACAGACATTGTCTGTAAAGTATAAAAGTCAAAGCTTTTTTTAAATTAAACACATATTGGAAAATGGAGCTCCCTAAGCTTGTTCATCCTTCTACATGTCTTCTCAGTGGTCCTACGGGTTCAGGAAAAACCGTTTTCGTGAAAAAACTATTAGATCATAAAATGTTTGATCCTATGCCTACGCATATTGTATACTGTTACGGAAGTTATCAACCTATTTTTAATTCCATGAAAAATGTGACTTTTGAAGAAGGTTTACCTTCTAATCTTAGTTCCATTCAAAATGCCTTAATTATTATAGACGATTTAATGACAGAGTTAGCCAGTGATACTCGTTTAAGCAACCTCTTTACAAAAGGGAGTCATCACCGAAATCTTTCAATTATCTTTATAACGCAAAATTTTTTCCATCAAGGCAAAGAAATGAGAAATGTTCATTTGAATTCACATTACGCGGTTTTGTACAAAAATCCTAGAGATAAAAGTCAAATAATGCATCTAGTCAGACAAATGTTCCCTAGGAAAATCAAAGCTTTTCAAGAAATATTTGACGATGCTACCTCAACGCCCTTTAGTTATTTGCTCATTGACTTAAGACCCGAAACGACTGAACGGTTACGGTTACGTACAGGAATATTTCCTGGTGATAAGCATTTCGTGTATGAACCTCGATAGGTAATTTCGTGTTTTAGACATTGCGTACGTAACATGTCTTCTGTAGTGATTGATTTTGAAGGTTTTCAAGTTAAGTCTGGGTGTTACATTATTAAAGAATTAGCTTTTTATTCCATAAACGAAGGACATCATGCCTGTTGGACATTTCTTCCCCCTCACCCTTGGAAGAGTTTATCGGTGGTTCAACAAAGGTGTTTCGCCTGGGTTATAAGAAACAGACATCATCTGGAATGGAACAGTGGTACGTTGCCCTACAGTACTCTACGTATTATTTTACAATACTTGTCATCGGTTCATTCTGCTATTTATGTGAAAGGACTAGAAAAGATCAAGTTTTTAGAAAATCTGTTAGGACAAAATATTGAAAGCTTGGATTGCCCCAAGATCAAAGATTTATCTGCAAGCAAACTTTCAGTGACTTGTTCTCATCATCTGATTGGATTTCATTATTGTGCTTTGTACAAAGCGGGTGCTTACGCAGCTTATATAAAACAAAGTGTACAAGCAGGTGAAATCATTTCGATTCAGAATGCCCTCTCAGAAGGATGTGGAATATCTGAAACTCTTACAGAAGAGTCGAAAAAAAGCAGCTGTATTGAAAAATTGCCCAAACTGTCTCGTTAAATTAATTTGTGAATCTGTATTAAATCTTTTAAAGGGAAACATTCCAATCAGTAAGCGTTCCAAAAATCGACTCGTTCCTTTTAAGAGAACTTTGAGAACACTCGCTGAGAAGAGAGTGCCTCTCTATAGAAAAAGGCGTCTTTTAGTACAAAAAGGTGACGGATTTTTATCCTTTCTCCTCCCCGCTGCACTAACTGTCCTATCATCCCTTATCCATGGAACATAGCAAAAAGTTTGCACTGGTACCGCTGGACCGCATGCAGCAAATGGAAGAGGACCATTTGAGTGATTTAGATACTCAGATTCATCATATCTTAAAAAAGAAAATGGACGATGATGAAAAGGCCAAGCTGTACATCCAGATTTTGCAAAAATATGTCACATTACCAAATTATAATATTGTCAATCAACCTGAAGAACAGCCTTCGGAGGAAACTTTTGACCTAGAAAATAGGATTCTGGAATCTGCTCCGAAGAAACATAAAGATACTGCCCAGAAAATTGTTGAATTTTTAAAGGAACATAACATTTCATGGAACAAGAACAGAGAAGTTATGCTAAATAAAGAGGGGATCCCTGGCTCAGATATAATTCAACTTATAAATTTTCTATTGAGAAATAGAGTTCGTAGGCCAGTTGCTTTTCAACAGTTTGAAGAAATATTAAAGGGAAACAAATTTCCACGAGATTTTATAAAAAATAACTATTTAACTGAAGTTAAAAATATGTATGCAAAACCTAAGATAGCCAGAAAAAGATTATCTTCGAAGAAATGGCAAACATTGTAACCTTCTCATTTTCATTATTTTTTTTTAAATAAATGTCATGAATTCTTATTTTTATTGTGTGTTTTTTTAACTTTAAAATTCACAAAAATAAATAATTAATTATACACATCTTTACAAATTTACATTTATTTATTTACAATTTTTTTTATTTTACATTACAATTTAATACCCGTATGGAAGGATTGACAGATCAGGCTGGATCACTCTCTTGTTATACACGATACGGTAGACTTTTGTTTCTTCTCTATTTACCACCTTTCTTCTCTTTGCCTCCCTTGTTATTTTGGATGGATTTTCTACCTTCATTGTTCTTGGCTCGTCTAGCTCCTGAATCATGCTTCGGATTGACTCAAAATTCAGCTTCAGGGAATTTCGAAAATTTAAAGTAAAGCCTCGTACTTTACAGCACGTTTTTCCTGAAGCTGTTTTGTAGCCATAATTCTTTGGCCCACCTGAGAAAATAAAAAACTTATAAGTATATGAACAGTTAGTTATAAGTTCATGAATAATAAATACATAACTGATTACCACCTATCATATGTTTTTTAATAATTTTTTTTTGTGCCATCAATTATTATCATTACTACTTTACAATGAGTATTAAGAACAGTCGGTTAGTTAAAATAAAAATATAGCACTTATGATTATTTTTTTCTTCTTCTCTGAAATGGTTAAAAGTTTTTTAATGATAAGTTTTCATATAAACATTTTGCTTACCAGAGACGAAAGTTTTAATCACATCTCCATCCAATTCGTCCGTGAATTCACCCAAGAAGTTTCCCAAGGGAGGATCATTTTGGCCATTTGTAGCGTAGATGATAGAATCCGTATCGTGGTACAAGACGTTGGGACCCAGTCTGTCCATCTCTTCATACAGCTTGAGACGAGCCCAAGCTGTAGTGAAGGCCGCCAGAAATATGTTCGTGGTGGCATCTTGTTTTAAAAAGTTTTTTGATGTTTCCCACTGGATGGCAGCAACTTCCGCTGTGGGTAGATATACGTCTTTTATCTGAAAAGAAAAATGAAGTGTTACCAAAAGAATTGTATTCGAATTAAAAAAGTATAATATATATATATATATATATATATATATATATATATATATATATATATATATATATATATATATATATATATAACGTAAATTACTCTTACATTTTTGGTTGTATCTGCTAGCATTTTATTAAATTCAGATAACTTGTTGACGTATGTTAACTGCCCTCTTTGTGTATTCATTCCCCATCTGTAAGAAAAACAAGAAATTATGAGAATGTGTTTCCCTCATACTTGCTATTTTTTTTTTTAAATTTAACTTTTAATGCCTACCTTCCCCAAAAACTATTAAGGGCCAGCTTGGCCACTTGTCGGCGCCCCGGGTTTTTACTAATTTTTTCGGGTTCTAATCTCACTCCTTCCCGTTCCTCGTACTGGCGAATGTAGTTAGCTTTCTGATCTTCAGTTTTGCAATTTGCAGGCCAACCGCTGCTCTCCTGCTTGATTTTTAAAAATAGGTCTATATATGACCTAAACAGGGTATCAGAAGTGGCCTCAAAATTGTAAACTTCATAAATCTGAAATATATATATATATAAAAAGATATCATTAACAATATTTTTTTTTCTGAAAACAAAATGCTTAAAAACTTAAACACTAAACGCACTTACATGGGTAAAACGATACCCTTTTCTCTTCGCCAGCTTGAGTTCTTCCGATACCCAAGTGCCAACCAGTGCTCGCTCATCGTCCGTGTGTGTGCACGGGTTTTGGTTTAATGATTCAACACATGTCCGGCATAAAGGGAACATGAGTTTATTTTGGCACCTGTATGGGAGAACAGGATGGTACAGTTGATTAGGGGGAATTACTCGGCAATGTACTATCCCGAAGTATTCTTCCACATCTCCGAAATCCTCGGTGATTATAGTGGGGTGGCCAACGGGGTAGGTGCAATATTTGTTAACCTGAAAGTGGAAAAAAAATTAAGTAAAAGGGAACCAATTTGTTCCGTGTAATACCGAACAACTTAATAAAGTATGAACTTACCCATGGGTACAACGACGTAAAATCAATGTATTTTGAGTCACCCTCATGATACAGTTTTATGGCGTTTGTCCTACCTCCAAAAAACGCATCTCGAGGATTTAGGCGGTTAGTCAAACCATGACCTTCAAGGAAGGTCTTCAACTCACCATCCTCCTTTTTTTGTGCCATGAAGTCATGCTCCCACATTTCAACGACCTCATATCCCAGGGCCCGTAGTTTTTCTGTCAGATGAGCTGTGGTGGCTCTTAACGTAGCCATGGGAACGTTCTTCAGTGGATGTATAATGTCCCCATCATAACATTTTCCACAGCCGTGGAAGAAACATCCCTAAAAGAAAATTAAAACAAAATACAGATTTTTTTTTCTTGTTTGATCGTTCCTAGTAGTGAATTTTTTTTACAGAACAGGCTGAAGCATTTTAAATGAAATAACAACTTGTGTAATCCTTACATGATATTGGTAAACTGTATTTGAATTTGCGCAAAATCCATCCACCGATACCCCAGCTACTTTACATTCACCCGCTCCATTCATCCCATGCTGAATAGCAATCTGGTACTTAAATGCTAGAAAATCTAACCACCGAATGCTATCAACACTGAAAAGGGTTTTGTTGATATAGCCGTACACTGGAATCATGCCAATAGTGTTGGGCTGTATGTGGTTGTGCCTGTATGTTGCCATGCAGGCCGATGCAATTGTCACATACCTGAAAAAAAAACAAGTTACGCATATATGCATTTTCTTTAACAAATTTTTTAATTAGGAAATGTTTTTTAATTCATTTCTTTCATTAGGTAATGTTTATTATTATTTCTTTTTTTACCGAAAGGGATCCACACCAGCCACTTCAATAAATTGAATCCTAAATTCTAGGCAACAACGGCGGAGGATATCTACATCAGATCTGGAAGAAGAAAAAATATTTTTTTAATTCTTTTAAATCTTCAATTTTTTTTTAAGTCACAAATAATGCCTGATAGAAGAAAGGAAAATTTAAAAGAAAAAATACACATACTTGCAATAAGAAAGCATTTCTTCTTTAAAATTAAAAGAGTCATTTTTGTGTTCTGCATGCCAGGACAAGAATGCAACACGTGCTGTACCTGACATTGTGTCTGGGCTGTAAAAATTGCACTCGGGCAGAGCCCCAATATAATTTTGATTTACCCTAGTATTAAAAAGATGGAGGAAATACCCCTTCTTTAACTCGGTCAATCCAAAACATCCCGGCAACTTGGCCAGAGCCATGGGAAGAAAGTTCAACGAGTCAATGACCCGAATATCCAGAGTTGGGTGTCGAATTGACATGATCAGTGATCCATTTGGGATAACTTCCGGTGCACAGCCCTGTTGCAAGAGGTACGCCATTATAAACTGGCCATCAAATCTAAAAAGAAATAATAATAATTAACTTATAAAATATAATATACAATTATCTGATTTCAGTAAATTCACTGATAATTATTATTAATAAACCTTGATAAAGAAAATCTAAAAGTTCAAGGTTTTTTTGTACGCACACATACTCTCTTTCACAATATTAACTTATGTTAATATTTTCTTTAAGCCTTACCCTTTCATGTTATGCGCTATGGCGGTGTATTCTTTGTGCTTGGGGGAAAATAACCAAGCACAAAAATCCTGGCATGCCGAATACCCCGGGAAGACCTGCTCATCTCCGTTGGCATATTGCGAGACTGCGAAATTTACCAAGTGTTCACCAGAAGACTGATCAGTTTCAAAGTCGAAAAAGATCAGCTTCTCACTTGGTTTCTTTGCTCCCACGGTTCGGAGAAAACACAAGTGCTCCGAAGACACCACAAATTCAAGGCAGGAGGGGCACTTAGTGGCTTCACATCTGTGGTTTTCGCGGGCACAGTCACGTCTTCGAATTACACGGCTGCACTTCCTACACTGATAAACCTGTAAGGAATAATAATCGAATAAATGGACATTCTTGCTGAAAAAAGAGACATGCACCTGTACCCTTCGCATCACGGATAATACACTTACTCTATCACATAGAGAATGAATTTGCAAGCCTGTGCACATCTTGTGTGCATCAAAGCAGTCCTTCGACCTGCACAGCCGATAGCAATCGAGACATCGAGTGGGCATATCTTCGGGACACTGCGTCCTATTGCATACATGGCAGGAATTGGCACAAATGTGGTCTTCCGCATTTTGAAAGGGTTTTTCACACCTCTCACAATAGTGATTTGATCCAAAGAACCCTTTCAAGGATCTTATAACATCGTAATGGTCATCGTGAAACCATAAATTGATCCTGCGTGGTCTTGTGTCGTTTTTGTAAGCTACCTAACAATCCAAACAAAAAGGATATACATCAGATTTTTTAAACTATATATTATGTAGATGTAAAAGGATATAATTAAAAAAGCACAAATAAGTAATGTATTAATTCAACGAGTAAAAAAGTAAAAATACAGCAAGCATTCGATTTTAACACCTTAAAATAGATAAAATTTAAGTTCATCAAAAGAAGAAATAAATATAAAACTTACTTGATTTAGATTTTCCGAAGAGAAAACTACAATTTGCACATCCATGTATTCTTCGAAAGCCCTAATTTCCGTGAAGGTGCAGGGACCTGGCGGAACTCCGGCAGCTTCATGAAGAGCTCGGGCCCTATTCAACAGTGCGGGGCGTCTTTTATCCCTAATGGCATTGAGGGCCGCGTTGTCTTGTTCCAAGTGAGCCAATGCGTATACAATGGACTTAGCACAGCAAAGGTCTTCACTGTCGCTAGGGATCGGAAAAATGGATTTCTTCCGTATACGGTCCAACGAAATGTTAATGACCCTCCGATTTTTTCCAGCGCCTATAGGTCTGTGGATGGTGATTACGTCTACTTCAAAATCTTCGTCCAAAACGATTTGTTCCTTCGATTGTAAAACTTTGAGCACCTTACTTAGTAGCGTCTCAACAGTCACCTCAGACACAGCCATAAGAGTTGTTGAGATAGGCTTGTCCAGTCCTTCTGCTCTTATACAAAACCGTATTAAATCTGAAGGACTTAAATTTTCGGTGGATCGTCGTATCAAGACAGAAAAAAACTCTCTAACCGAGTCAACAACGGCTGAAAGGGTATTTCTCATGGCTAGAGGTAGCCTCTCTGGATCTATATGAGCTCGATAGATAATTTCTTGCGCCGATACTTGAGGTTCCTGCGTCGAGATCGCTCCAAAATCACAATTGCATTATCCATCTTATTTTAAAAAAGATATATTAATTGACTTTTAAAAGAAAGTTATTAAAAAGTTTTCATTACGAACGACATTAACACTTACACTAAATACTTCATTGGTACGTGATGAACTAGCTTCATTCTCTACCGACCTCTAGTTGTAAAAAAAAATAATAATTAGAATATATGCGAAAATTAACCATGAAAAAGATCCGAGAAAATAAAACATTTTCTTAATAACAAAACATAAATAATAACAATGATACTTCGAATCCCGATCCCACTTGTAAATATAAAGGCAAGGGCATCGGTTGTTCCATAAAGATCTGCGAACATTCATCCAATAGCAATGGGTTTTCCATAAAAATTTGATCGCATTCATCTATTATCTAAATATATAGAAACATTGTTACAAAACGGGGAATCGGAATACAAAAAATACAGAAACTGAAAAATAACTCATGCAATATTACAAAAAAGAATTTATCCAAAAAAGTAATTTTGTAAGTTAAAGAGGAAACTTTAAAAGTATATAACTTTATTTCAAATAAAATTTTACAAAAAAGTAAGTAAAAATAATAATTTTGTATTGTAAGTTAAAAAGGAAACTTTAAAAGTATATATCTTTAATCTTTATTTCAAATAAACATTTACAAAAAAGTAAGTAAAAAAAACTTCTTTTAGATACATTAAATGACAAATAAGAAAAAACGTAACATACATCATCATCTGAATCTCTCATAGGAAAATCAGGGTCTTCGAATAGTATCTACATTAACAAGTACGTAAAATTAATAATAATAATATTAATAATCAGTATATTTAAGCTATTTTTTTCTTAATAGTATTTAAAATTATAGCGTACTTACCGAACTAGCAGTAGTAGTATTCTTTGAAAAATCCATCGTTGAATAAATACGTGAGTATACTAACCCTAAAAATGCACCAAGATAAAAAAAGGCAACAGCACGAGAACTGGATGTACAAGTAAAGAAGTTCAATCAGCTTGCCACTCGCATTCATGTTCTAACGTGTTACTTAAAGTTTGGGTGTTGCCATTCATCAAAAAAGAAATTTTTACAAAACCAACTCAACTCCATTCCCATAAAAAAACAACTCAACTCTTGCTTAAATGTTTTCCCCCACAAGCAGGACACCTAAAACTCAACTTTACTTTATATGACGTCACATCGAAATCTCAGAAGGAAAAAAAATCCAAGTCCCAAGCGTAAACACACTGACGTCACGTGTGTTTACGTTTGGGTGTTGCCATTCATCAAAAAAGAAATTTTTACAAAACCTACTCAACTCCATTCCCATAAAAAACAACTCAACTCTTGCTTAAATGTTTTCCCCCACACCTACAACTCAACAGCACGTTAATACGTCACTTCCGGTCACGCGCCCTTTCCCCGTGACGTCACGCTGTGACGTCATTAAGCCACGTCCCTTTTGATGACGTCACTTCCGCCGCAGTAGGACCTCTGCTTACTACTAACTTTCTATCATAGTTTTTCATAAATATAGAATATTACAAAAAATTTGATGAGTTTTCCATCCCAATGCCCCGTTTTCGCCTCGAGAAAATATGGCAGCCTATTTTAAAAGCAAAAGGAAGTAGAAATAACCTGACTTTTCACACAACTTTTCCCAAAACACATTTATCACGGGAATCCCTTTCTAAACACATTTTTAAAAACTAAATATCAAAGGTACACAAATGCATATATTATCTTATAAAATAACAGCAAAGGTGTTTAAATTATGAATTTTCATAACAAATTAAGACAATAGGAAAAGGCTCAATTAAAACGTGAAAAAGATATTAGTTTGCCAAGATTCTAGCAGATTTTCTAAAAGTACTCCACTTTACATCACTCGCATCAAAACTAGGAAACATCCGATTCCGAATAATCCGACTGAAACAGTGAGAAGTCCGAAAAAGCGGAATTAAAGAAATCCAAAAATGGGGCAGTGCTTATAATGTGACGCCACATTACTATCACGCCCATATTCTGAAAGCCAATCAAATTAACATTTATTCCTTCCGGTAGACGCAATAGTTAGGAGAAATCTGAGTCAAAATTACGCTCTAGAGGGAGTAAAAAACCTACAAAAACTAAATAAATCCAGAGTCAACTACAAATCTGGAACTCGAGAAATTGCGGAGTAATCGAGTGGTGAACCGAGAGCTCCAAGGGAGGTTATTGGAATCTTCAATTTGTAAACAAAGTCATGTGTAACAGCTTGGCGCGGTTGGAATTATTCTGATTTTTTTAAGGCGTCGAAAAAGCCTAACGTTTTTGGAAGTTTTCTGTTCCTGTTTTTGCAAGAGCAAACTAACTGTTGTGTGGATTGTTTTACCTACTATATTTCTGTACACTACTTAACAGGGTAGTGGGCCGATTTAAATAAGCTTGATTTAAATCAAATTATTTTTATTTTAAAAAATATTAAATTAAAGAAATTTAAAATTTCATTTTCCTTTCTGTGCATTAAATTTATTGATTTGGAAATAAAATAACTATGAACAAGATGCAAGTTATTTTATTCAATTAAGTTAAGAAATATATCAAATAAGTTAAGCATTCTGTTTCCAAAAAAAAATAAATAGTTACAATGAAAACTGGACTGAAGTCTTGGATACACTGTACTCTCAAACTCACCCCCTCCAGTACTACAATGTGCAACAAAATTGCTTATTATGCATGATTGAATTTTTGTAGGAGAAAGCAGTAGAAATAGACTCGGAAGGAGAGAATTTAGAAATACAAGAATCAGTACAAGGAGATACTATAATACAGTTGCCGTGATAAAACAAAACTGAGATAATCATGGGACGAAGGGCATCATGGACAAAGTATAACGGACCAATAAGCACGCGGACCTAGCAAGTTCACCGGGTGCTCCCTTGTAACGAGTTCCAGATTTCTGTAAGACCCAAATAACAACACAGAAAAAATGGCTGCCCCTGTGAAGGAGTTCAAAAGTTCCAGTCATTTGTCTCAAGAATCCATTAAGATTATTGCAGAATCTATTGGTGTTTCTAATATTTCCGATGATGCAGCGAAACTCCTTGCTGATGATATTAGTTATCGCTTAAAAATACTGATACAAGTTAGTATAATTTCGTTAGCGTGTTACAAATTGACCACTGTTAAGTTTTGTGTTCTTTCAAAATCTAATAGCGTATTTGATATTGACTACAATTTGTTTCCTTTTCATGAAGATCTCATACTTTATATCATTTATAGAATACGATACATTGCTTACAATTGTTACATTGCAGTCGCCGGTGTAAAAACTTATGTATTACTATTTACTCAATATTGCCGATTGTTTAAAAATGCTTAAATTGAATGCATAGGTTATACATTTGCATGAAAATTCAAATAAATTTTTATATTGATTTCATTTCATATCGTGAAAGCAAAAACGTAATACGAATTTACTGCATGCACTATTACCACGTGTGAAATACTGCCATGTTGTGGCACTTCAGTTTTTTTATCCCTTTTTCATTTAAGCTTGTAATGTAGGTTAAACTGGCCAGTCCCTGACCACCAACCAGTAGTTGACCATTTCCTCATATTTCTCATTAAAACAGGCAAATTAGTTTGTTTCACAATAAATTAAATTTATGTTCTTATAGCCAATGGACTACTGGTATAAATGGTCACCAATCTGAAGTTCACTAATTTATCTTTTTATTGATAAAAAATAAAAACAAAAGTCCTGTCAAATTGTTGGAATCAAATTCCAGTATAGTGGTTTTGTTATGAGGAGTGGTGTCGCATTCTTAATCTCAATTCTGTCTTATTTTGAACTAAAATTTGGCATAGAAGCAAATAACTATCTCTAGTTTGGATATACATGGTAATTTTTCACATCTGAATTAATTTTAAGTCAAACTTTGGTCAATTCGCTGGTAAAACAAAACTACATGTGTTCCCGTAAGTGACCAAACTTGTCAATTGCTGGATTTTTGGAGAAACTGATTTTAATTTTGAAGTTAGATATTTTATAATGACTAAGTGTTTGGTAATTTTTTCGAGTAAATTATGAAAAATGAACCTGAATCCAGGATTTGACCAGGCGGTCAATTACTAGAAGTGATCAAGCACTGTGAATAAATGCAGTAGGAATGACATTTTTAGTAAGGAAAGAGTGTATGATACCTCAATTTACACTAAACCTTCTGCTGTTGGTCGTGCATTTTAATTCTAGATCATGCTATACCCTAGTGAGAATTACCTCATAAGAAGGGTTCAAAATGGATAGATAAGTATTTCATATCGAACTGGAGCAACACAACGGGCTATTGGGGATGGTACAGAATCAACCCCTGAAGGGAAAGATCCAAAGATAACACCACGGTCGGATAACGAGATAACACCTGAGCTGGCCAACATGAGGACATTTGAGGCCCTGACAGATTTAATGTGCACCAGCCCCCTTTGTACACGAACTCACAACCCTCTGGTTGCAAGTCTGTTACTATTCCAACCGGGCTACAGCGGCCCTGTTCAAAGTGGAAGAGAGATTATTCCATGAAGTTGCATCTTAAAGGTGGTTATTATATCGTGAAAGAGAAAGGGATAAAATGAGAAAAAGTTGAATGAGGAAAAATTAAGGCAGGTTACCTCAAACCAAAAGAGAAAAAAAAATTTCAAGTGGATAATGGAAAAGAAGAAATACAGCCAGACTTAATTGACTGATGAATTTGAAAAAGTTCAAGTAACTGGCAAAACAAAAACAAATATTGTACAAGAGCACATAGAATATCATGTAAAAAAATATTTAGCCTAGTTATATTTCATACAAATGTACTAATGATCACATACACTCATGTCCAAATTTATCTTTACATACCCAAAAATAATGATATTCCATGAAATATCCAATCGATGTAATCCATTTTTACAGGGAATGTGTGAAAGACAAGCCTTAATTAGCATTATCCAATCAAAAGTGATCAAACGGTTTCTGATATGCAAATCAAGGCGTTGCGTCATCCAACGGTGAATCAAGTGTTTTGCGCAAAGTGAATATCTGTAATACAGTTTTTGATTTCAGTTTGTTATGACTCCGAAGTATCATTTGGAAGAATCTGAAGTGGCGAATTATCGGTTGTTTAGAAGCAGGGCAGATCATGGAAGCAGCAAGATGTGTGAATATTTCAAGATAGACAGTCTCTACGCTATGAAAACAATTTCAGAACTCTGGAACTGTTGTAAGGAGGCCTGGACAAGGTCGTAAACGAATAACAACTGCTTCTCAAGAACGATATCTGGCAATAACTGCCCGTCGTAACAGGAATTCTACTGCTCGGCAGTTGAGTTCAGAGGTTGCAGTCGCCACTGGAACTGTTGTATCATGGCAAACTGTATACAGAAGGCTTAATGAAAAAGGCCTTTATGCCAGAAAGCAAAGGGTATGTTTTTCACTGTCTTCACAACAAAAGAGGGATTGCTTTAATTGGTGCAAAGAACATCAGAACTGGAGTTGAACACAATGGACATGTTCTCTACTGATGAGTCGAGGTTTAGTTTAACATCTGATTCTAAGCATGTTTATATCTGGAGGGAGTCAGAAATGCGAAATCTTCCTTCGAACATTTTGGAACATGACCATATCGGTAGTGCAGGTGTGATGGTATGGGGAGGAATAATAATCGATGGACGTACACCCCTAAACGTTTTAAACAGCGGATCTGTGACCGGCCAGAGATATCGGGATGAGGTCTTAGAACCTTATGTAAGACTTTTCAGAGGTGCATATGGATCTGACTTTTTATTTATGGACGATAATGCTCGTTCACATCGAGCAAACTTCGTTGACGAATTCCTTGCTGATCTGAACCCGATAGAGAACTTACGGGACTACCTTGGGAAAGCAGTTGCACGAAGACATCCTCCTCCTAGAGATATAAATGCCCTGAAGACCACATTGCTGGAGGAGTGGAACTTAATTCCCAAACTGCGGTTAAGAACATTATTGCCAGCATTAAAACATTGTGATATGTGTGTACACGTCAGAGGAAATGATATTCCATATTAAATTCATAAGCCTTAATTTTTTTCTGAGTTATTCTTTTTTTTAACTCTCCTTGTCACATATTATTGCCATTTTTATTGTTTCATGCTACAGTTTTTTATATCATGTGCAGTGCTCTTAAATTTTTTCCTTTGTATATATATGTGTGTTATGATGTTATGTATCATTTCACAAAATTATAGTTCACAGTTTCTGAGAAATCCGTGATTTTATGCATGTAAAGATAATTTGTGACATGAGTGCACAAATGTTACAATTTGAATTTTATTTAAAAAATAAAGTGGTCATTACTGGATAGGTAGTGGTCAATTACTGGTCCAATCATATTCCAAACTTAGATAAAAATTATCAAACATCAAAAGTTGTACTCTAGCTCATTTTAATCACCATCTTTACAAGATACAAAAAGTCTTGAAAGTGCAATTGGAAATTAACTCTAGGGTAATTTTTTTATGAAAAATGATCATTCTCTAACTGGTCAGTTACTGCCTGGTTGACTCTAATAACTACTTAACGAATACTTTTGAGGTCTCAAATTAAATATGTAAGACTTTTACCTTGAAACCTCAATCTTTATATTGACTACTTTTCTTTTGAACAAATTTTAAACCCATTTAACTTCTGACAAACAACTGCAGTTTCTTTTCCTCCTGCATTTGATAGAATCCATTTTCATTTTTAAAATTATCACACCTTGGAAGCAAATCCTGGTATTGTTAGCCTAGGTCAGTGTTATTCAAACTCTTGAAATTATGTAGTTAAAATGCGTTCCTCATTACATTTTCAACAATACCATCTACAAACAAATAATTTTATTTTCCAATTTGTGTTCACAAATGTGCCTATTAAATAAAGCATGTTTACAAATAAAGTGAGTACATTGAAAAACTTAGTGCACATATCATGGAATTGCATGAATGGAGAAATCTTATGATACTAGTAGTCAATGAGATGAATGAGCTGCTGTATGCTCTTGCAAAATTTATTATGGCAGGTTGGTAGAGCGAAAGATAAATAAATCCATCTGGGACCATCAAAAGCTTAAGGCCACGGACAAAACATGGAGCAAGCTTTTGTCTGACCTTGTTCCACCTAATTTGCCACGACATTGCTATGGCAAATTTTAACTGGACATGACTTTTTAAGAAGACACTTTCACAGCAGTGGTGTGCACGCTTCTCCTGACTGCCCCTTTTGTTCGACGGGAAGTTTTATGGATTTTAGTCATCTTTTATCTTGCACTTTTTATCTGACAATCACATCTTAGTTGACGACCTTTTTAGCCTGGCTAATTTATACTGGGCTGCCTGTAGGAAATTATGGTCCCTGGACTTTTCCTGATGAAGGATAAAAGTTCATTGATATTTGGGGGGTTATCTTTGCTCTTCCTCATATTGCTTTATATTGAAAGATTGTTTCTTCATTACTAAAGGGAAGATAGGCATATTAGGTTTGATTTGTAAGCTTTTGATTAATGAGATTAAGAACTTGAGTTTGCTCCACCATGTGTTCCGTTTCTAAATTTTTAATTTTCATTGCAAACTACTGATAACAGCATATATGAAAATATTCTAATTAATTGAACAAGATTGATTATTATTTTTTAAACTCTAACCCATCACTGAAAGGAGTTGGACTGAAACAGTTATAAGCAAAACAATTATGTATGGGTCTCAGGTCCAATCCACAGAATGAAAAGTTAATATTTGAATGTGTGAAAATTTTGAAACAAACTTTACTTATTTCCTGAATCCATGATGTGAATCAATATTTTATCTTTT
This sequence comes from Meta bourneti, assembly GCA_933210815.1. Lineage (NCBI taxonomy): Eukaryota > Metazoa > Arthropoda > Arachnida > Araneae > Tetragnathidae > Meta > Meta bourneti. Next base: position 46,682,778 of record OW119929.1, on the reverse strand, counting down.
TGTAAAATATAAGTGTTGTTAAATTGCATGTATCTCTAATAAATTTAAGCCTGTAAACACAACAGAACAAATTTTAAAATTTTATTACTAAATTTAAAAATTAGTATATTTCATGACTTGAAGATATTAATTATTTTCTTTTTAGGATTCAAAAAAATTTATGAGACATGCTAAGAGGAAGAGATTAAGTATTGCAGATATTGACTATACATTAAAAGTAAAAAATATTGAGGTATGGTAGTTATTTTTATTTGGATTGTTATGTTCTTTATTGAAATGAAAATGGCACTTTGTTGTATATAATCTCTTATATTTGCAAATGAATTTCCTTTTTAAAAGTCATTAAATTATGCTTGATAAACCCTTTAAATTGTGAAATTAAAGGATATTTACTGGTATGTTTGTGTCAAAATTAAACTTGAACAAAATTAAACTTGAAGCGAAAACCATCAAAACAATTTGACTCTACCCAGAGATGCTAACCACTATGGATTTTCACCTTTTATTACATCTAATTGTAAAATTATTACTGAAAATCTCTGACTCGATTATACGGTGTAGTCACCAGGTTGGCAATGTACCCTCTTTCTCACTGAAAAGGTAATATCAAATTAGAACCTTTTAACATTCTGAAAAGTCCAGTTAGTATTACAATGTGATGTTCTTTTCGGCCCATTATTAGCGTTCTCAAAGGCCTTAAAAAATGCCCGATTTTTTTTTGTTTTAGTTTTAAAGGGGCCTTAAAAATATCCTTAATATGGAAAGAGTACTGTAATATCAATGCTAAAGTTCTTAAAAAGATAAAGCCTTACTTTTTAAGAGAACGCTATATTTTGCTGCATTTCAAAAGAAATATCACTGTTCTTGTCCAAGATAAAGTACAGGTAACCTCCGTATAACATGGGAGTTATGTTCCAAAAAATTGCCGTGTTATGCGAAACAAAGAACTAGTACTTCTTCTAGAAATCTTCTGAATATATATCCATGAGTTTCCATTACAGGTAACCCACATATAACACGGGAGTTAAGTTCCAAAAAATTGCCGTGTTATGCGAATCCATGTTATACGAAACAAAGAACTAGTACGAAAAGGGGGGTTAGGTTCCAAAAATTGAAAAACATGCTATTATATTTTCATAATTAAGATAAATATATTTATTAAAATTTTCTTAAGAAGTAATACATATTAATATGAATTAAACAATGTTTCCTTCGTCATCACTAAGCACTATTAACCGAGGGTGTTTTCTTTTTGGAAAGATATCGTCATCCTCTGAGTGACAGCCATGAGATCAGTGATGTCATTTATTTTTTAAGTCCTTTATTTCTCAATTCCGTTTTCTCCTTCACTCCAGTGATGCTCAGTAACTATGCTAAGAATCTTCCAGAAAGTTAGGTCATGCCATGTCATGTGTGTCCGTCTAACAAATTACAGATGAGCTAGTTTAAAAACAACGAATCAAGAAGTCCAGCTCCCTTGATTGACAAGACCATCTCCCCTGATTTGCGACCCCCTGAAAAACTGATAAAAAGCATGGAGAGGAAGAACACGCTCTCTTTTTTTGCCTCAGTTCAATGACCTTGCAGTTTTGTGAGAAAGAAACGTGTTAAGCATTCTTTCCATTTTTTCTTTTTGATGACGAGCAGGGATCCCTAAGAGACGCCACGTCTCTTCTAAGCTAAGTCATTTTTATTTAATTTATCTCTATATAATATCCACGTGTGTAGTTCTTAGGATATTCCCATGCTACACCTTTTAAATTAAACTTTCATAATGCCCGTCCTTTTCGCATCGTTGTTCCAATCATTCCATAAAAGCACCATGCTATACGGGGATGTTCCCAATTCTCGAACCGTGTTAGAGTGAATCCGTGCTATAAAAGCACCGTGTTATACGGGGGTTACCTGTACCTTAAAAAGTTGAGAGTTTAATATAGACTAGCTAAAAATTGATGTTTTTAAACTGTGAGGCCCAACTCTTTCACTTTTAAAAGTTTCCTCACGTGATGTGTTAATCTATAGTAATCTTTGTTTAATGTAGTCTTTAAAAATGTAAAATGCATTGAAAGGCCTTAAAAAAGACTGATTTTTATTTTGCTTTAAGAATGTAAAACCTGTTCCATCATGGCAGTGGCTTGTCAAAATAAAATTGAAATCACGCCAAAGATGTAAAGTTTACAATTTTTTCCAAAATTCTTAAAGGAAAAACTTCGGTAAATGGGAATTGAGAAAAATTTATAAAAAAGCACACCAGAGCTATCTTGAACTGACTTCAGTGTCAGGGAAAATACACTGCCAGAAAATAGAAACACCTCAAAGCTTAAGCTCTTTCAAAATACTTAGCATGTATGATGTGCATAAAGAGATAGAAATAATCACAGTATCAAATCTAGACGACTGTTATTGTAGAATTCCACCAAAAATGTCAAATGAGAAAGTTGTAAAGCCCTTCTGGAAGCAATACTTCCTGTATATGATCTGGTATTGAGTGAAATGGAGTCCACATGCTATCCTGTGGTAAATTATACCCAGTATTATGGTGCTGCTGCTTTGATGCCTTATATTATCTTACTAGCAGTACCCGCACGGCGTTGCCCATGACATCATTCTTGTTTGTCCTCACTGATTCTGGAAACATTTAAAAGAAAAACAATTTTAAGAATGAGTGCCACCACCCAACATGACACGGGCATGTCACCTCATTCCTTCCACCTCACTGATTCTTGCTTAGAGATCTCCATGATACACTATGTTAAATGTTCTTCCATTTGGAGCTAGGATGTAAAGATTCTCAACTTTTCCAACTCTTGAACAACCCACATGCAGTTGATCATGGGTGAAACATGGTTTAATGATATCGAGTCCTACAACTTTCAGCAATTGTCCTTGTGGCTTGTTGATGCTCATGGCGAAACGTAAACGAACAGGGAACTGAAGTCGTTTAAATTGGAATGGGAGATCCGAAGAGATGATTGGGATCCTAGGAATGAATACGTCTTCGCCTGCGGCATGTCCAGTCATGATGGTGACTTCGGTTTGCTGAGAAGCATAATCAGTGCCCCGATTTCTAGCTTAATGTGTGCGAGGGTACTCCAGATGGCTCCAATGTGTTCAAAAACTGTTGTGTGGTTCACAGCCTCATCTGTGTCACATGTAGTATCGATAGATTTGTATTATACAAATACAGAAATTATGCAAATTGAAAAGAAAGTTATGAAAAAACCACTACTGAAATAAAAATTTGATTGAATCTTTAAATATAATGCTATACTTTTAAAAATTCTTGTTATGTCACCTCACTGATTCCAACCAACAACTTAAATGAATCACAATGTCAGCGAAATCAAAACCAAATTAAACAGGAATAAACACTTCATTTCATGTAACTTATTGAGTTGCAGAAAATTTCTTGATGGTGGGAACTTGGCACTTGGAGTCGAACATGTAGGGGGGTGGAGCTTCAGTGGTTTGCTTTTTATTGGTGGTACGAAAAAGGACAAAACAGTGACAATGCAGAGAAACCAGAGTTTCAGAATTGGAAAAGCTGCATAAAATCAATTACATTTTTAAAAATAATTGTGTTGAATTAAAAAATAAAAGGATAAAGTAAAAGTACAGAAAAAATTGGAAGGATTAGAGTATATTTACTATTTAAAAAAAAAAGGAAAAATAAAAATTATCCATCGGCAGGGTTGGAACTCGGGAGGTCTCCCTCCAAAGCTGCAACTTCATACGTCGCTGTACCCACTACGCCATCATTTCAATGTGAGGAGGGGTGAAAGTGAAGAGATAGCATGTGGGATAAGTTTCTGTCAGATCGGTCTGCACAGATAAATCATAGTGGAGGAGGGGCTACACTTGCAGTACAAAATAGTAATTAGAAATTTTTCTAGATTAAATTTTAAAATTCGGGCTTCTAGGGACATTCAATCACCTTTAGGACTACCTGTGTGCCGAATTTCATGGCTGTAAGTGCTATAGATTCGTCTGGACACTGCACACAGACACACACTTCCTTTTATAATAGTAGAAATTCCTAACAGCCAACTAAAGGTCAGAACTATGAACAAAAGAATGAGGAGTAAAAAAGAATTGAATATTAATGTCAGAGTATATTATTGTGTCTATTATTTTTATTAATGCATATAATCTGTAGCCCTATTAAGAAAAAGCCAATAAAAACCCAAAGTATGAAACCCACAAAACTATATTTTCTCATAACTTTGCATTAAATATAATGTTATGGCGTCTTGCAGATTCTAACATTAGGGTTGTTTGTTAAGAATTGAACTGACAAACCACTGGCTATATTTAACATTTATGAGTCCAATGCTGTAAAATTCTGATTCTTGGCTTTAACACATGAATTGTTTGTTTTATTTTTGCCAATCTGCTTTATAGTATATATAGCACATAATATTTAGGTTTTAAATAATTCATTAAATTTCTTGATTTGAGATAAAACATGGAATAATTGCTGCAAAATCTCTAGTTTCTTGCTAAAATAGAAAAATTTTCAGATTTTGTAATTATCAAATAGTGAAACTATATGCAATTCATTTGGTTTTTACAACTGAAACTGATTTAATAAAAACTAACTTTTAAACATTATGTGTGGGAATTAATTATTTGAATATTAATTTGATCAGCACTTGCTAAGCAATTAATTTTTTTTAATTAAAAAATATATCTTATGAGAACTTGAACTTTCACTAGTTGTGTTAAAATTTTAAGAAAATGATTTTGAGTTATAACACTTTTATTATTATTAGTAACAAGCTGCAAAGCCCATAGATATAAGAATACAACAGGCTCTAGAAATCACTTATTTTTATTCAAATGCTTAATATATATTGTGGAGTAATTGTAAATAATGATTGCACATTGAAACATGCCATCGATATGCTTCATCATCCTTGAATATTTACAACTCAAAATACTCAGAATCAGGGTATGAAAAAATCATGATTTTTTTTAAATCATAAAAATCAGATTTATTTGATTTAAATCAGATTTTTATGATTTTAATTAATCCATTGCCCGTTCAAATTTAAACTTGTTGGACATAAGACATGCAAATTAGTGTAGTTTCTAGGTAGTTTTGATTTATACAGTGGTACCTTGAGATACGAGTTTAATTCGTTCCATGACCGAGCTTGTAAGTCTAAATGCTCGTATCTCAAATCAATTTTCCCCATTGAAATTAATTGAAATGAGATTAATTTATACCAGCCCCCAAAAAACCACTCCAATTTTTTTATAATGTATTTATAATGAACAAATATTGTATAAAAACAAAATAAAACCAAATACGAGTACATACATGTAAAAGATAATCTAAAGAAATAAACAGATGTTGGCGGAGCTGATTAGCGTATGGTATTAATTTTTTCTTTCACTTCACTTTTGCTTAATTTAATTTTCTTCACTAGTTTTTTTGCTATGCTTTCGTTACTTTCATCCGCAGGGTGTTTCAGTAGAAACCTGTCCAAGGAGCTTTATTTCTTCCTCCTTTTTAGAATGTTTCTGAAATGAGTTTGGCAAGTGTCATTAAATAGCTCTGACACGACCAGGTGCAACTTTTTCACAGTGCTTTTCAATAAAGTCCAAAACTTTTTCCCACAATGCCAACACTCCATTTATCTCACTTGAAGAGATAACCTCCTCCGCTTCTGCGGTTGTACCAATCTCCTGCAGAACATCAGTATGTTGCTGCTTGTGTAGTTCTGTGAACTCCTCCATCATCAGTTCCTCGAAATGTGCAGTGCCAAGGTCTTCGATGTCTCCCTTATCCACTTCCAGACCCATTTCCAAGGAACACAATCTCCTCCAGCACTTCCTGTTCAGGTCTAAATCCTTCAAAGTCCCTTTTAGCCACAGATTTTTCATGAAGTGGTCAAGGTCCTTTTTGTAACACCCTGCCAGGCCATATCAATAATTTTGAGGCATATGACAATGTTGTGGTACTTCCAGAACCATCAAAGGGTGATATTTGTGCTCTCCCTAACCTCAAAGCAGCATCAGAACATGTGTTTGGTAAAAAGTTTCTTGAAATTAGAGATCACCTGTTGGTCCATGGGCTGTAGGATGGGTTTTGGTATTGGGTGGAAGGTAGAGAACCTTTATAAAGCTGAACTCCTCTAGGATGTCGTTTTCAAGGTTTGGTGGGTGTGCTGGAGCATTGTCAAGGACGAGAAGGGCTTGCAGGGGTAAGTCATTGACCTCGAGGTATATCTTAACGGCAGGGAAGACCAAGTTGACCCACTGCACGATAAACTGCCTTGTGACCCGCGCCTTTGGGTTTGCCCTCCACGTAACCTGCAGCCAAACGAAAAAATCAAGAACCAGTAACTTTGAGTTCGCATAAGTCGGGGTAGCGTAAGTCAAGGTATTACTGTACTTAACTTATTTGGTATAGTTCTGAACTTATTTGAACAAAAAACATGCAACTTATTCAGTTATTTCATTTTCAATATTAATAAACTTAATATAGAAAGGAAAATTAAATTAAAATTTTTTTGATTTAAATCAATGATTTTTTAATAAAAAACGATTGATTTCAATTATGATCTAAATCAGCATACCCTGCTCAGAATATCATGTCATGTGATAAATTTCAACACAAAAATACATCTCAATCTCAGCAATAATCTTACGAAAACGTATTAATACAGAACTTAAGAACTCAATTAAACTCACTGCTCAAAACTACATCTCGAATAATCCTAAATGGAACAAAAAAATTAAACATTACTTACATTGCCAAATAAAGAAAATTGCATACTTATTACTAATTGAATTATACTGTAGTATGCATGTTTTCACTAAGTTTCTGTTTAAGTATCACTTGCATTTTCTCTACTATTTTATCATACATATTATGGCTTGCATTGCTTGTTTCCCTACATCAGTGTCATGATTTAATATTTATTTATTGTGTGTTAGCAATTTCTGGTGTATATAAATAGTTCATTTGATAGAGGATAAAAATTGATCAACATCATCACAAGTGTGCCTTTTATGTTATAGAATTATATTTTCCTCTTTGCAGCCTTTATATGGATTTTGTAGTCCTGAGTTTGTTCCTTTCCGCTTTGCCAGTGGAGGAGGACGAGAAATTTACTTTACTGAAGAAAAGGAAATGGAATTGAGTGATGTTGTCGGTGCTCAAATGCCCAAACTTCCTCTTGATATTTCTGTCAAAGGTAATGTTTATTTCAAAAGTACCACCTATATGTATATATCATTTATCAAAAATTATGTAACATACTTTATCAAAGAACAATCAACATTCAATGAATTTATTCTTCATTTAAAATTTCAATGAACTGCAATTTTTTCTACAAGTCATTTACAGTTAAAATATTTTTGCTTGTCATAATACTTTGTCTCACAGATCTATGATTTTTAATTCACTATTACCTTCATAAAATCTAGGGCCGCGGTGGCCCGGTTGGAAGAGTAACGGACTAGCAGCCGAAGGGTTGCGAGTTCGAATCCAGCCAAACAGCCCATGTACAAAGGGGACTGGTGCACGTTAAATCTGTCGTGGCCTCAAATGTCCTCACGTTGGCGTGGTGTGGAAGTTTGGAGAGTGGGGTGCCAGCTCAGGTGTTGCCTTGTCATCTGACCGTGGTTCAAAATTACGTGGTGTTGTCCTCGAATCTTTCCCTTTGGGATTGATCCCGGGCCGTCACCAATAGCCCGTTGTGTTGCTCCAGTGTGACGTTAATTGAAATACCCCCTTCATAAAATCTACCTTGATTGCATAATATAATAAATTCAGTATGAATTGTTTTACCATTTTAAATGTATGCATTTCATTTCAGCTCATTGGTTGAGTATTGAAGGTATTCAACCAACAATTCCTGAAAACCCACCTCCTGGTAAGCTTTTGTTCTAATCATATTTCTATTTATATGCAATTTTGTAAATATCAAATGGTTTTCAATTTGCAGATGTTGATCTGTATAAAATACATCCTTTACTACATGACTTTCTAATTCTTTTATTGTTTTTCTTATACTAATGGTCTATTTAAATCTGATGTGTATCATACTTAAAGTTTTCAGTTTAAAAATAGAGTCCGTATGCAGGTTTTTACTATGAAATGTCACTTTTACTTGAAGTCAATAACATTTTATTGCATGTTAATCGTTTGATGCAATATATGTTATATTTCATCCTAAATTCATCTTTATGTTGTGTAAGTTCTGCCTTTAGTCGATTCTTTTATAAAGGTTCAAGATTTTTTGAACTTCACTGCATAAAAGTTTGATAAATAGAATTTCTTATGGAACTATAGGTTTAGAATGTGTAGGCAAGAAAATTTCATGTGATAATTTTAATTGCTTTTCAAATTAGCAACCAAGCTTTTATCTATAAAATTAAATATAGTGTACAATAACTAATATGCAATATTTTGGAATGAATTTTTATATTTAATTTAAAGAAAAAACAAGTATACTATGTACCACTACAAAGAATGAAAAAGGTTATATAGCTGCATACCATATTTTCAAATGTTGAAACATTCTTGTCCAACTGGCTGCAAGGTTGGTTTAGAAAAATGTTTTAGAAAACCCATCAAACTAAGAGATATTTAGATCTTATAGTTACTTAAGAATATCTTCCTTTCAATTTTTCCCCACTTCATTTAGGATTACAGGTTTTATTGCACATATTCCCTTTCAAAGTGGTATTTGTTACTGTAATTGCAATCTTCCTAGAAAGCAGTAATTGTCAGTACACCATATTGGGTGGTCTGTACAGCATGTGACCAATAGTTACAGGCCTGGTGGTCTATTCATGGTTCCATGCTGATAAAGCAAGCTGCATACTTTTATCTTTGTTCTGAATGTTGATCATTTGTGTTTTGCAGGGTTCGAAATTAGCTTTCATTAGTCATATTTTGCAAACATAAATTTTGTACAACCAAATTTTGGCATCCTCTCATTATTTTTTCTACTTAACTTTTCTGAATTTGTTTGCTTGTTTCACACAAATTCTGACCAGATATTTATTCTTCAATCTAACAATCTACACTGTTTTTTAGTAGGTGTAAATTCCAAAATTCATACACTGTATTTGTGTTCATCTACAAAAAATAAAAGTTAAAATTGCACCATGTAGAACATTTTGGCCAGAGGAAAAATGTTTTGGTGCCACTTTCAGCTCTAATTTCTAATTGTGGTGTTTAAAGAAGTTGAGAAAGAATTTTTTGAGGTTATGGGATGGGGGGAAATTAATGATGGTCAGTGGCAGTGAAACTTTACAAAATAGAAATTATCTTCCTAAAATGGAAATTCTATTTCAGGCTAAATGCCTAAGATTTCAAAGTTTTGTGGAAATGTCCTTTAAATATTTGTCTAATCTTAGTTCACCTTAAAGAGGACCACTATTTGTTCACTTATTATGGACTAAAATTAATTCAAAATGCACATTTATTTGCTGAATGAAAGGTTTATTTTATTTTTAGTTACAAAAGACCAACAGAAACATGAAAGCATGGATCCAAATGCTAAGCTGCCCAAAATAGGATCGAGTCCTGCCAATAAAGGTTCAAAAGAAGATATCTCAAAGCATCTTGAGATCATTCGACTGAAGCAGCTGGCTACACATGAATTATCTGTGGTAATATTAGTATTCTTGTTAGAGGTTTCGTGAAAATATTTTTACTTAGTAATTAACAGATAAGAGGATATTTTTCTAATGTTTCTTTATATTATAAAATGTTTCGTTATATTTTCTCTTTAGGAACAGCAACTGTATTATAAAGAAATTACAGAAGCATGTGTTGGCTCGGATGAATCCAGAAGAGCTGTAAGTTACTATAGCCTAGCAATAGTCACATACTTTCCAATTATAACAGAATGTTCTTTGTTTTGGGGTACTAACTGTTAAGTATGGATCTACCAAAGAATGCATGAAGGACTGATTAAAAACATTTCCTCAATTCTTGAATAACAGAAATAACTTTAGACCAGAGTTTTATACAAATGGTGGCCTGCTTTATGGTGTTTGCTCTTAGTATCAATTCCATATTAATGTGTTTTATAAATATTTATGGAAAATTTTATATGGCTCTCATCTATTGGATAAGATCAATTAAATGTTTATATTTTTCAAAATTAATTCTAGGCTCCACTCATTATTAGATTCTACAGTCCTTGGGTAAAGGATTGGGCACTGGTGTTACTTATGGGTAATGTTACATTTTTGACAGCTTGCACCACAATAGTAATTCTGACATCTGAAATCTTTCACATACTGGACAACTGAGGTCCTGAGAATCAAACAAGTATTTTGGAAATTTAAGAAAAAACAATGTATTTTACAAGGAGATAGTAGGCATCTACATCCTGCTAGGCTAAGTGCAGACAAACAAGTGGTCGAAAAAGCTGGAATGTGAATGGGGTGTTTGATGGATAACTTCAACTCCTATATACAGGCTAAAAATAGATTGAAAGTGGGGAATGGCTAAAATTGGGTATCATGACTTGTCAGCTGGGGTATCAAGAAAGCTTGCAAGAAATTGCAATTCAAAATTAATAAAAATGTCATGATTAGAGCGATTAGTTTTAACTTTTGATTTAAATCGACATACCCTGAATAAGTGATTTTTATTAAAAAAATCATTGATTTAAATCAGCATTTTAAATTTCCTTTTCCTTTCTGTATTATGATTAATAATATTGAAAATTAAATAACTATGAATAAGTTGGATGTTTTTTTTTTATTAAAATAAGTTAAAAACTTTGCTCGTACCCAGTTCACCCCAAAAATTATACTAAAAATCATCCTTCTTTTGAAGACACTAAATAACCTTTTTCGATTGGGTTCATAATTACCAGACAACTATGTTTTTCCCTCTTGGGCCATTAACCAACAGGTGTCACTTACAAGCCTCTTCAGCTTGGGTTTATTAAACATTCCTTGTTACTATAAATTGCACGTGGCCAATTTTGATATATTTTTTTCCATGTAACTGGTGAAGATGCATAAAATATATTCACTCAAATTATTAAACTTGTAGTAACTTGTGTTCTTTATTAAGATGTTATAATTATTTATTTAGTATTATAGTGTGTTCATGAAAACAAATACTTATAAGACCGACAAATGTAAATGTTTTCTGCAGTATTACAAAAGCATTTCAATTTTGCACATAAATCTTTATAATGGGCAATTTTAGTTTTTTTTGTTTTGTTTTATGGTGCTTAATTTTTATTTAAATTTGGAAATTTTATGCATTGATCCCTTGGACTTTACATACTAGCTTAACTATTCTGTATTTACGGAATTGAAATTTGGAAAGTAAGAGATAATCCACTCATCTGATGATTGAGTGAGTTGAGAAAATAGATTATGGATTGAAATGGAAAGCTATTTTAATGATTATGATGATTGCGATGATTAATTTTTAATTGCAAGCTCAAAATTCCACTGAATTGACCTGTTCTGAGGGATGTTATTACACTTGTTCCATGCTGTTCATAGAGAAAAGATTCATTTTCTTGTATGTTATATATGTGGGGGTGCTGGTTTGTGGGCAATTGGTAATATGATGAAACGTTTTAAAGAATAATTAAAGTTTAATGAAATTGATGAATATTTACAATGAATTTGGCCAAGACAATTAAAGTTAAACAATGTTCTGATAAGTGCACAGCACAGAAATCATCAACATCACAAACTCCATCGGCGCTCACCGCCCGTCAACAACACTGCGTCCTTCTCGTAGCTCCGTCATATTACTTCTGCGTCTCTTGGCTCTGCGTTCCTCCAATGCGCGGTATGGCTGCGCAGTGATCGGAGATGAGATCAGTGCGGAGGTGCCCTCTAGTGGCAGGCTGGGCACCACATATAAGCCCTTTTTGTGTGTGCTTGGAATATTCCTATGTAATACTTGTCAAGAATATGAAAAAATAGGCATATTTTGTTTCAAATTATTTTTAAAATCTTGTCGCATTTTCTACTGCTTACTTACAAATAACAATTTTTTCACAAATAAGTTATTTTTGCAAGCTAAAAATTAATGAGAAGCAGGATTTTTTTCAAGATGTAAGTTCCTTTTACTTTATTTTCTATTGGTGACATGATTTTTCTCAAAAGCAAGTCTCTTGAACCAATTAATTTCATATCAAAATAATTGGAAGTAATTCAAAACATTTTATTCATATATGATAAATATGTGATGCAAAAAACATTCTAAAATTTGTATGATTAAAAAATTCATAATTTGGTGTCGGTGGGATCCGACAACCTCATTTATCTGAGTCCAAAAAATTCACGTCACTGGTTATGGGTTAAACTCAAGTAATCTAAACCACTTGAGAACCAGATGGAAAAACATTGCTTATGCTTGGCATTTGTGGCACTGTTCTATTTACTCTATCATGTCATTTACTTTTCTAATTCCTATGTCACATTTTAATCTTTTAAAAATTTATCCAGCTATATTTCCTTATACATTAATGTTATACATCATATATATTAATGTTTAACATAAATCAAAACTATCTAGAAACTACACTGATTTGTGTGTCCATGTCCAACAAATTTAAGTTTGTACTGGCAAGGAATTAATTAAAATCTTAAAAATACAATTTAAATAAAAAAATCTGATTTAAATAAAATAAATCCGATATTGTTTATTTAAAAGAAATCATTTTTTCGTACCCTGCTTTTATTGTGATTTTTTGTTTGAAAGCTATTATTTTCCGAACCAGATGTCTTAAGTATATTCAAATCGTTCCGTTTAATTACAATGCGTGTATATTTAGTAAATATACCTTTTCCCCTTTTTTGTTGAAAAAGTATCCATTTATTGCTTGCAAGTGATATTTCGTTCCGGTTTGCTATTGGGGGTTTAAATTACATGGTGTCCCATTTCAAGAGACTCGAAATTCAGAAATCGTTAACCCTCCAAGCGGCACACCGAACAAGCTCAGAATATTCAGTTTGAATACAACCCCCAAAAATTCCCACCTAGCAGGCGGCAGACCCGAAATATTTGACCATAACTCAAGGACCCCAGAACATCTTACTCCATGAAAAATTTTGGGTTTGCTGCCCACTACAATGAAATCTTTCCGAACCGTACTCTAGTGTGCTAAGAGGGTTAAAGGACTATGATTTTATTTAAAAATGGAAATTAACTATAAAATTTAAGCTAATATGTTTGAGAGTAAAATAATGCATAGATTTCATGATGTGTACTTGGATAAATTTAAAATTACTGTTTGATATCAATCCTCTATTTATATTCCCAAATGAATCACCTTTTATAATCATTGCTGTTTATTAAGTTAAATGTTGTGTTTTAAATGTTCTCTTTGAAGTCTCATATTCACATCATATCTACAAATATGTAATATCTTTTTTCGGTGTTATTTTTTGTAAACATCCCTCCAAAAATTTCACTAACGATACACTTGTAATTCTATCAGAAGGATATCCATTTAATTTCTAATTTTGTGACATTTTGAAATCAACACTAAAAAAATTAGAACTGTTAATTTTACTTGCACTGCTCTAATTAGTTTGCATAAAGTAGTTCATCACTTACTTTAGGGTGCCAAACCTTAAAAAGTCTTAATATTTGCTTAAAGTCTAAAAATAATTGTAAAATGCCTTATTTCTTTTAACAAAAGCACGACGTATTTCATTTCCCCTGTATTCATAAACCATGATCAAAGATACATGACAGCATACAAGTAATTTGGCAATTTTAAGAAGTCTTATCCAATACAGGGCTTTTCTTACACTAGCTAAGCCCTCAGGGGCACATCTTCTTTAGGCGTGTACGGGTATCATAACTCCCAGGTTCCCAAGTGATCTGTTCTCTCTTCTGTTTTACCCTCACCTATCCATCTGCTTTTTTCCTCCCTTGTTGTCTTGTGTTTGTGCAGCTTAGCCAAATATAGCCCTTGTGCCATAAAACCCAAAACCAAGCAACTTACAAAACTAAAACTGATATCAATGACTCCTGACCTTGGACAAGTGTTATTACTGGGTCTGAAATCCAACCATAGAACCCATGAAAGCTTTTTTACCTGTGCATTCATGAGTTAATCTACTTTGATCTGTTAAATACAGTAGCCTAAAAGATATGTAAAATATCTTTGAAAAGATCCTAATTGTTCTTTAACTAAAAGAGCAGGAGCCCTGTATTAAGATGGAGTTAACATTTTTTTGTGATTCAACACAAGTCTTCAACTTGATTCACAGCCCATTAAATGTTTGGTCCCTTTTTAAAACAAGTAGAATGCTTTAGGTAATATTTTTGTCATAAAATTGAGGTTATAAAATTCTGTATATTTTTTGCATAGAATTCTGTTTTTATTGTTTATGTATAAAATTTTTCAGGAAGCTTTACAAAGTTTGGCATCTGACCCTGGGTTATTTCAAATGCTGCCTCGTCTGAGTCAGTTTATTTCAGAAGGGGTAAGTGCTGCGTGATTTTGAATAAAAAATTAAATACATTTATCTGTATACTTGTTTCATATCTCCGAGTCATTAAATATAACTTGCAAAATTATATCTGAACTGTTTCTAGGTGAATTCATTCTTGATCCTTTTCAGGTTAAAGTAAATGTTGTTCAGAATAACCTTGCACTTCTCATCTATCTAATGCGGATGGTGAAAGCATTACTTGATAATCAGACTCTTTTTCTAGAAAAATACGTAAGTTACAATTGTTATGTTTTGCTAAGTGTTTTACGTTCTGCATTTTATTCTATAACAAAGTATTTTTTATAGCTGCATGAGCTCATTCCTTCGGTTTGCTCTTGCATTGTCAGTAAGCAGCTGTGCACAAGACCTGACGTTGACAATCATTGGGCTTTGAGAGACTTTGCATCACGTCTTATTGCACAAATTGCTAAGTAAGTACTTTTGCTAATTCTTTGTGCATAGTGTGTTTTATAATTGTATTTAACATAGATTTTGTATGCATTTAATTAGGTTTTCATTTTCTGCATTAACACCTTTCTACAAATTTTGCCTGTAAATATTCATACCTCAGGTTTGATATTTATTACAATCTCATTTGCATAAGGTAAAAATACCATCAGTTATAACCATTCAAAGAAAATTATATATGACATTGATACATATAGATGAGCAGGGTTAAATAATTGAACCTCAAAGTAGGTTTTATGTCATACTCTCTCAAAGCTCGAGCATTTAGACCATAATTAAATTTTTTTTATTTGTTGTAGATATAAGTCTGCTGGTTTTTTTACACTATCTGGCTCAGTATGTAGGACAAAGAAACGAAATTGTAACCACATGACCAATACTAAGCACAATGTGTCCCAAAAGGACTCAGTGCCACAGAAATTTATTGTCCCAACCAATTTGACATAGCATGGCCCCTTGCTCCATAGAACCCTATTCTACCAGCACGAAATATTGCATCAAACTATTTTAAGTGCAATAATTGGATATTTCTTGTTCTAGCATATAAATTTTTAAGAATTAATACTTTAGAAATCAGATGTTTTTGATTTTACATAATTTTGATAGCCTATTAGAAAATAGGTTATTGTCAAGGTTTCTAGGCAGATTTTATTTTGATATGGAAATAAAAAAATTATGAATATGAAATGTTCTATATTTTTAGATTTCATCGACATTTACTATTTAATTATCTATTGCAGTTCAAAGAAATTTATTTTTATCAATTGGTGTTTAGTGTTGTGTGACAATGCTTCTAAAAATGATGCGTTGTTATATGTACTAGATCTGTGCAAAGCAAACAATTTTTCACTTTATTTTACAAACTAGTTATTCTGAGATTTCAAAATAATTTGCTTTTATATTTTAGGAACTTCAATACCACTACGAGCAATGTGCAGACCAGGGTAACTAGAATGTTCAGTCGAGCTCTTGCGAATGAAAAAATGCCCTTGGCGTCTCATTATGGTGCCATTTCTGGTTTATCAGAATTGGGCCCAGAAGTTGTTAGAACGTTTGTCGTTCCTAGAGTAAAAGGAATTGCTGAGCGTATCAGGCAATGCTTGGAAGGTCCAATGGCTACGAGCATCGATAAAAGTGCTGCTGAGCATATTAAACAATTAATATTGGTATGTTGCTTTTCAAATGTCCTTTGGGTATACTATACTTTTCTGTTTTTAAGGATGGAAATCTTCTGAATATATATCCATGAGTTTCCATTACAGGTAACCCACGTATAACACGGGAGTTACGTTCCAAAAAATTGCCGTGTTATGCGAATCCGTGTTATAGGAAACAAAGAACTAGTACGAAAAGGGGGGTTAGGTTCCAAAAATTAAAAAACATGCTATTATATTTTCATAATTAAGATAAATATATTTATTAAAATTTTCTTAAGAAGTAATACATATTAATATCAATTAAACAATGTTTTCTTCGTCATCACTAAGCACTATTAACCGAGGGTGTTTTCTTTTTGGTAAGATATCCTCATCCTCTGAGTGACAGCCACGAGATCAGTGATGCCATTTATTTTTAAGTCTTTTATTTATCACTTCCTTTTTCTCCCTTGCTCCAGTGACGCTCATTAACTATGCTAAGAATCTTCCAGAAAGTTACGTCATGTGTGTCCGTCTAACAAATTACAGTTGAGCTAGTTTAAAAACAGCGAATCAGGAAGTCCAGCTCCCTTGATTGACAAGACCATCTCCCCTGATTTGCGATCCCCTGAAAAACTGATAAAAAGTGTGGAGAGGAAGAATACGCTCTCTTTTTTTCGCCTCAGTCCAACGATCTTGCAGTTTTGTGAGAAAGGAACGCGTTAAGCGTTCTTGCCATTTTTCTTTTTGATGACAAGCGGGGATCCTCGAGAGACGCCATGTCTCTTCTAAGCTAAGTTACTTTTTATTTAATTTATCTCGAGATAATATCCAAGCGTGTAGTTCTTAGGATATCCCCATGCTACATCGTTTAAATTAAACTTTCATAATGCCCTCCTTTTCGTATCATTCCATAAAAGCACCGTGTTATACGGGGATGTTCCCAATTCTCGAACCATGTTAGAGTGAATCTGTGCTATAGAAGTGCCATGTTATACGGGGGTTACCTGTACTTGTGTTTTAGATTTTCCCCCAAAGTCCTTCAGGTTTAATCTTTCCTGACTTGTGCTGGGGAGGGATAACAAGCTTTTTCCTTTCCGATTATCAAAATTTTTAGTTTTTGTTTCTGGAACATGTGAAAAATTGTCACTTCAAATTGCATACGAATTAATATTAATCAAAATAGGACACTGGTTTTACTAGTTCACACAAAGTTAAAAAATGATTAAGTACGTTTTATTTTATGTATAAAATACTATTAAGAAAACTTTCATAAAAAGAATTTGAATTTGTTCTGAATTATCATAATGTATGCTCTAAAACTTATTTTAAATATCATTCTATTGTTACTTTTTACTCGTTGAACTTTCCAGACATTGCAGGTTTTGAATTTCAGCATTTCTTGCTATTTTATGAACTGATCTGACTGAACTGGTTTGTATCAGAATTTGCAGTGCAAACATTTTTATTTGACTGTTCTAGTCTTGAAAAGTTCAGAGTGCAATTATGAGGATATGTTTTAGTACAAAAGTGCATACTGAAATTTTGCAAAACATTAGATTTCATTTTTTGACTTTCTGAAGTTTGCTTGAATTATTTTTAGTTTTCATGTAAAAATGAATTGTACTTAATGTAATTTATACTTCTAATTTCAGAGAGTTTTATCACCGGTACTGAAATCTAGTAATTTGATTGGAGACAATTTAGAAGAGTACAGAAATGAATTTGGATATTTAGGCCCTTTTCTTCACAGCCATGTTATGAGAGCAAGGCAACCTGTTGTCACCACTGCACCTGCTGCTAGACCAACATTTACAGTTGCTCAGGTTTGTTTCTTTTGTAAAATTTGAATAATAATACATTAGTACTGTTATTAATTGAAGATGGCATATATTTTTTAATGTTAAGGTATTACATAAATTTTTAAAATTAAGTTGTAAAATTTTTAAGCTTAAGTTAAATTATATCTGCAAAAATGTGGCTTCTTGAATGATTTCAGATCCAACTGTTAGAATTTTTTATTAGATATAAAAAGGCATTTCCCTCACTTTTTATAAATGATAAGCTGTTAATCTAGTGTATAATCTAACCTGTATGTGGTGATCAGCCTCTTTAAAAAATGTTAACATGCCTTCAAATAACATTTAGATTACAGCTACGAAATGGACAGGTTTCTTGACCATTTAAATATAACTATGCCAAATTATTACATTCAATCTTCTGACATGTTAATGTTTATAACAATTCCAAATATATAATATCTTAAGTAAGACGTGTTGCTCTTTTGTAACTCTTGGTCCCATATGCTAAACCTTATTTATCATGTTCTCTTAAATAATGTTCATACTTAGCACTCACTTGAGCTTGCTGTATCAATTTATGACTAATTGATACATGCGTCAAAATCTTCCTAAAAAGAAGCTAAAATTTGACTTTTCAAGCAATTACTTTTCAATAATCAATGTAAATTATTTAAGCCACTTAAACTATTATCAGGATATCTGATATTCTATAAATTAGAAATGATACTCGAAGATAAAGATTAACATTTATTTACATATACTTGCTAATATAAAAATGGTAAAAACCAAAAAGCGTGGCTTGATACTGCAGTCCATCAGTAACAAGATATTCAATTTAAAATTTGTATTTACAGTGGTTGATCAAATTATTAGAGCCGCAGTGCAGAAAAGGTATTTTCATGGATGGCAGATATATGACAGGTTGAGAAACCGACAATGTTGCCAACTATTTATTTAAAAATTTTTTACAAAATCATGTCAAAAAATAAAAATCATGGTAACCAGGATTTCTTTTAAGTAGTTACTGGTTGAAATGTAAATTCGATAATCTATGAAGGTGGCTCTAATAATATGATCACCCACTGTATATTAAACTTAATTTGCATACAATTGGAGAACCTGGTGTCGCCACAACATTACCTATGATTAGAACAAGGTTAATCATAAATAGAATATTTTCTTCTGAAGCATTCAAATGACTAAAAATATTCTAAGCATTAAATTGGTTGTGAAACTATTCACATCCTATAATTTGACAACACTTGGTTTGATTCAAGTACTTAAATTATTTTTTCGAGAAATGTCTTATTAAGACAGATTTAAGTATTCCTTTAGAATTTGGTTTCTTTATCTAAATCTAAATTGGAATAAAAAAGTTTAAAATAGGAGAATTGAAAATTTTTTACTGCCTGCCTATCAAGTAAAATGATTTCATGCCGGATTTACTTCAAATATATGCTGATACTTTACCCAAACTAAGGATTGCCCAGGGCTCCTTTTCAGGGCAGAGTAAGGATCGGAACGGACGTACTAGTAGAGGAATATCTTAATTACTTCAATCTGAGACATGATGTATGTGGTCATTTTTTTATATAAAATCATCCACAAATTTCTACTGTTGTAAGTAAGGCAAAGTAATTTTAACTTCCACGAGTTGGCTGGGAGAAAACCGTCTATTCCTATTTTTTAGTATAACAGCCCTCTTCAAAGATAGTTTCCACACATATTCAAAAATCGATTGACTCAAGGTCGACTGCCTTCTTGTCGGAGCAGCACTAGAGAAGTTTAGTGTTCAGGAAAAGATGGTAGTGATGTGAGCATTACCTACGATAATGACAAATAAGAGCATAGATATACCACCCCTTTAGTCCAAAAGTACAGATCATAGCAGTTTGTTAGAAATAATACTGATTTCATAAATCTACCTATTCTTAAAACCTAATGGATCAATTTTATTATGTCCTTTCTAATACTAAATCAATATATTTGACTAAAACAAAAGAACACCTTTTTCACAAAATGACAATCGAAACTGTTATTTCCTTGCAAAAATCATCTCCCGATGTATAAGGTGTCAAATTGTTTAAAACTGCATATACAATTCAAGGTCTTCCATCACTTGGGGCCGGTAGATGACTACATTTTCAGGGACAAATCATCCCAGTCATTTAGAATCCCCTATATAAGCTTTAAAGAAAATCTTGCATAAAGCCTACAAATTTCGCGACGCGTAGTTACTGTTCATGGCTAATACACTTTTAATTTTCTACGTATAAGCATTACAAAATTTAAATATGATAATTTTTCAATTAACCTGACGATTCCTTCAATATTACAAGGTGTTCACAATGGATATCCCTTGTGTCAACGTCTGTATAAATTAATGAACCACTTGTTGAAAAAATATTCATCAGGTTTCTTGCTAAAAATAGCCAGAGGTCAAGAGGAAGAAATATAAAAAAAAATTGTCCTGCAATGTATGGTTTTCTTTATAAATTTAAAAATGTGATAATAATATTTTCATTGTAGCAAAAACTGTACAAAAGTGTGCAAGCAAAATAATTGTATAAATTTCCGTGAAATATTGAGTAGGTACTTGGAATGCACACGCGCATATGGAAAGCTTTTACTGACACAGAAGAGAGATCGATTCTTGTAACATCCAGGGTAGTTACAGGAATCAAACCTGCATCCCTCATACGTTGCAAGCTGCTAGCGCGATGGACAAACATAACGAGACATTTTTTCGGGAAGTGTAGTCAGAAACCTGAGCAGTAACTTTTGGACCCTGAAAACACCCTTTCCTCCAAAATATACACTGATGAGCCAAAACATTATGACCGTCCCCACATTTTTCAATGAACTCGTCTGGATGACGTGGAAGGCACGTGATTAAGTGAGAATGGTATTTAACTGCTGCTGGAGAAGGTAAGTAATTATTCTTGCCCTTACTTCTGCGAGTGATGGGAAAGGCTGCTGATCTAAGCGAATTTGATAGAGGGCAGATCGTAATGGCCCGAAGACTTGGAACGAGTATCACCGAAACTGCACGACTGGTAGGGTGTTCACGAACTGCCGTTGTTAGTATTCATGCAAAGTGGATAAATGACGGTGACACCAGCAGTAGACGCCAAGGTGTTGGTCATCCACGCGTCATCAAAGAAAAAGGACGTCGGAGACTGTCCCGCTTGGTAAAGCAAAATCGGCGCGAGACAGTGGCCCAATACAATGCAGGTCCAAGCGCAAGTGTTTCGGAACACAGTTCGGCGGACACTGTTGGATATGGGACTGTGCAGCAGACGTCCCACTCGTGTGCCTCTGTTGACCAAGCGTCATCGTCAACTACACCTACAGTGGGCCCGGGAACATCGAGACTGGACCATGGATGAATGGAAGAGAGGATTGCCTGGTCAGATGAATCCCGATTTCTCATTCATCACGTCGATGGTCATGTCAGGGTACGCCGTCTGCCAGGCAAACAGTTGCTCCCCTCTTGTACAGCAGGTCATACACAGGCTGGTGGTGGCGGTATTATGCTTTGGGGGACGTTCTCATGGGCGACTGGGACCCGTAGTTGTGGTAGAACAGACCATGAACGCTGTGAACTATCTGAACATCATTGCGGATCAGTTGCACCCTTACATGGCGTCTGTCTTCCCAACTGGAAATGGAATCTTCCATCAGGACAATGCCCCATGTCACAAGGCTCGGATTGTGTTGGAGTGGTTCGAGGAGCATATTGATGAATTCCACTTAATGTCCTGGCCACCTAACTCGCAGGATATTAATCCGATAGAGCACATTTGGGATGTCATGGAGCAGCAGCTCAGAGCTCAAACACCATGTCCGAATATCTCGACTTTGCGTGACCGCTGCTTAGACATTTGTGGTACAACCTGTCTCCAGTCATGTACCAAGAACTTGTGGCATCTAATGCCCAGGCGAGTTGCAGCTGTTTTGCAGGCCAAAGGAGGCGCAACGTGTTATTGAGTAGGTGGTCATAATGTTGGCTCTTCAGTGTATATGTTGGGTACCGCAAATATAAGAGTTAAAAATTTCAAGAACACACATCCACAGAGGGTTAGGGAAAATGGGTAGTGAAAGAATAAAACATGATATTGACGAAATAACTCCTCTCTTTTCCTGGACTTGATTTTCAATTTGATTTTTTATAGTTGATTTGTTCAACTTTGTACTCAAATATCACAATAAACGACTTCGTAACGATTCCAAATATTCAAACAGTTTTCTAGCTAAATAATTTGATGAATTAATTGCTCATGCCAAGTAATCAGCATATCCGGACTTAGTATCGTCACAGAAGTTTTTTGCTTGTTCATAAATTAGATTTTCACTTAATATAAAATACTTTCTCCAACGTTTAAAAATCTTTTTTAATATCCCAATAGTTACATAACTTATCTACTTATGGCTTAACTTCTCATGTAACTACAATTTTTACTTCAGATCTTTCAAAACTTTCCTCCATGTTCATAGATTTAATTGTTTAGAAAGTCCAATTCGTGTCAAACATACCCAATTTCCACAAAAACGGCCGTATAATTGGAGAGTAAGACTGGATAATTGACCAAGGACTAAGTGTCTATGAAAGTAAAAATTTGACGTATGAGAGGATTAATTTTAAGACTTGATTAATTTTAAGACTCGGCCGATAACCGACTGAACTATTCTGCAAGCAGAATAGTTCAGTCAGTTATCGGCCGAGTCTTAAAATTAATAAAATTCACAACCAAAATCTTTTACATGTTAAAATTGTTCATTTGTATAAAAACTGAAACATCTTTTTTCTGCAGTCACGTTTAGTTTCCACGATTCCAAGGCCCCCAACAATAGTAGCTGTGCCTCGAACAGCTACAATGGCTGGAGTACCCTCACCAACTGGGCCAAAATACGTCATAGTTACACCTGGAACTCGACCTGGAACACCTGTTTCTTCAGTTAGCCAAACATCTGCATCAACTAATGTCACCAACAACTCAACTCCTACTCTTGTAAAAATTGTAACAACCCCATCAGTATCTTCTGTGACTGCCAAATCCATCATGTCCACTCCTTCACTAACAAAACTTGTGGTTCTACAAACCACTGCCAGTGAATGTGAAGCTACGATAAAATCAGAGTCCACCACTCCCATTCACAGTCGACCAGGGACACCTGATGTGGCAGCATATGTTTCAACTTCAGATGCAACAGAGCACAGCTGAGACGAGACAAATATAAATTATCTGAAATCTTAATTAAATAATTAAGTTTTTTTTTAAAGACTTGAGTGACTTTTGCAACCCCAGAAGAACAACCACAATTCAAATATACACATTTCAGGAGGAACTAAATTCCAATTACAAAATATTGAATTGTGAAACAGCTATTACAATAGTTGGATAAAAGACAAATTTGTTACATTATTTATTCTTCATAGATGTCTGGATTGGACATCACTTACGGTGCACCTGCTGTAAAGCAACTCATCTCATAAATTATGGAAAAATCAGAAAATTATTTTGCATAAATGAAAACAAATTCTGAATAAAATATAGGTGGAAGGGGCTAGATTGCTTTATAAATCAGCGGAGCCAAAAATTTATAACGCATCCTCGTATCGAGACAGCACAGGTCGTAGGCATGCTTGAATTCTAGGGGTGCCATTTGAAAGGTGTGGGGTTGGATTTCTCCCAGTGTCAAAGAAAATTCATGGTATAGGGAAGAGTTATGCTTCTGTTAAGAGTACAAAAAGACAACTATCACATTAAATTTCGTTAATGTATAACTCATCTTTTGGCAATAAATCATGAGTGTTATTTTCTGTTTCTGTGAAATGTACTTTCTAAAGGATGTCTGCAATGAAAGAATTTCATCAAAGTTCAAGATTGCTCTGAATGTTTATTTGAAAATATTTATTCTTGAGTATATTATAGGACAAACTTTATTTTTTTGAATTGATCAACACAATTTTAGAATCTTTCTAAAATACTCTTGCAAAGAAAAGCATTTAATGTTGATCAAGATTTTTGTATATATTCTTATTTTAAAATCTTAGGGTCATAAAAATGCATTTTATCAATTAGAAGGATGGAATTGTAAAGACCGAAATTTCTCGATTTGTTTCATAATCAAGAATTACTGTATATATTTTGTTTGACTTGTATTTACAATTTTCATTAAACTGTTTTTAAAATAGAAAGATTTCTATTTGTTTTTATTTGAAACACATTGTCTTCCCTTCCTAACCTATAAATGTTCAGTACTTCCAACCATTAAATCCTTTAAGAAATGCTCTAATTGAATATAATTATGATTAAAGAAATTAGTTATTTAAAATATTATTTTAACTAATAATTAATATTAATTGTGTTATAATGAAACATTTATTAGTTTGAAAAAAATTGATGTTTATTAGCAGCAGCTCCAAAGCTGTTTCATAAATTTCCCTAGTTGGAGGGGCCGCAGTAGCCTTGTTGGAAGAGTAACAGATTAGCAACCGGAGGGGCTGCGAGTTCGAATCCAACCAAAGATCGGCGTTGGCATGGTGTGGAAGTTGGAGAATGGGGTGCCATCTCAGGTGTAACCTCGTCATCTGACCGTGGTTCAAAATTTTTGCATGTCCTCAGATCTTTCCCTTCAGGTTTGATCCTGGACTGTCACCAAATAGCCCATCACGTTGCTTAGGTGCGAGATTAATTAAAACACCTACCCTACCTCTTGCATGCAACTCAGGTCAAGTATTGTTAATATGCAATTTTGGTCAAACCATCAATATTTAAAACATTAATGTATAAGGGAGCAGCACATTGCAGCTTTTACATGCTGAGTATGACTTGCAAGTCTAGATATGGCTTTTATACATTTGATAAATTAAATAAAATTCGAAATATTTTCAATATACAATATATATGGCCAGATGAAGTCTCCAAGCACCACACTAGTGTCAAGAGTGCATGACAATTGAGTATGAATGGTAGTTATTCTAGCTATGATCAGACTACTCACTTTGTGCTGGTGCACATTTCTAACTCCAAATCATGTACATTCTCCTCTGTACCAATGACCTTGCCAAGAATTACCATCTGCAAAACTTACACTACAAGGTCAGATAACTGAATCTACAGTAGTGGGGAAAATTATTGCACCACCCTTTAAATCTATTCAAATTATCGCATAAAATGCAACAGCTATTGAGTTGCTCTATTGATAAGGAAGCATGATTTGTTCAAAGTCAGGCATTGGAGTTATGTACATTCTGGTGATACCATTATTGGGACAACTGGAAATAACTGACAGTAGAGTACATGGTTTGTCTTTATAGGGTCATTTTCCATTCAAGATATTTCTCAGGGAGTTGGATTTTTCCACTTCAGAGCAATCAAATGGAAAGAAACTAACTGATAGCACAGTAACAAATGAAAGATAAGGTCAGGAAGATATCAATACAATCATTGGATAATTTGCAATGAAAAATAGGGTTGCCACATCCAGACCTGAAACTGGCTTGTGAAGGTTTATTTGAACAAACAATTCACACCGTTCTATGAAGCTTTTGACGAAAAATGAAGCCAACTTGCCTCAAGTGGATAAGAGACAACTAATACAGGTGAACCAAAATTTATTGTAGTTCGTCCTTCGGGTGTAAGAAAAATACATCTTGATTGCATTAGTGGAACTATGAAATATTCAACCTGTCAAATGCTTTGGAGATGTATTTTCCATGTATGTGTAGGTTAAGTAGGCTTTATATAACTAAAATCCTATGGATGGTACACTGAACACTTGATCCTTTGTTCCCTCTAAAGTGTTTTATTGGAGACAAGTTTGGGGGTGACATCTTTTAACACGATAGAGCACCTCGTCTTTCAGCCAAGAGTATTTAAACATCTTTCTTACAGCTGTATGTTAAGGTACAGCTTATTCTGTACTTTCTCATTTTAATGTTTCAAGTGAAAAAGATCTTAAGAGTGAGTACCGTAACTACTTTTGCAGTCTTTGTGACTTATATTTACATGCAAGGTTCAGGAACACAATATATATATATTTACATTGATATAAATGGAAAATAGTTCCAATCATCTATGCTATGTAAGCAGTTTTGTTCCTAACCATAATCAATATGTAGAAATCATAATGCCGAGACGTCCAATTTCATGTGTCAGTAATGCTGTCGCGAGCCTTTTTTTATAAATGACATTTTAGAAGTTCAGGGTAATTATGTAAATAATACATATTTTTTTAGTTTTGTTGCTTTCTTGGCTGCATTAATTCTGTACAATACTATTTACATAAACTAATTCGAAGGTTATCTAATAAAATTTCAATATTCTTCTACAACAGTTCAGTTTTTCATTGCTGGAAGGTTTTTGGTACACAAATATTTACAATACTATTTAAATATTCGTAACAGAAAAATTGACCGTAAAAATTAATCATAAAATAGGATAAATTACTGAAAAATTCAGAATACAAAATGAGGCAACTTTCTGTTTATTGGCTCTTGTAACGAAATAGAGTAACTGTAAAATACTTATTAGCATAGTGAATGAAAATCTTTCATGTTAAAACTTAGCAGTTTCAGTATGTATTTTCCATCTGAACACTGAAGTAATTTCTAACCACCTGATCTAGTGCGCTTTTTAGATTTTCCTTTTTAAGTTTAGAACTTTGCTAAAATCCTAGTGAACATGACTTAGGAATGATTTCAATTTTTTTGTTGCCAAGCCATGCCAAATGATGATTGACTGAAAACATCATACTCACTGCTGATTAAGTTTTTTGAATTGTTATAAGGCAACCTTTTCTTAAAAGAGCACTGTTGTCAGCTTGGGGACCATACCATTTTATCAAGTGAGAAATCTGGTAATTTCACTCTTCACCATAATTATGGAAGATCTAATGGGGTTGGCAGGTCTGCATTTATATAATTTAATAAAAATCTGAGACTAAAAAAGTAGTTACAACTCTGAAATCACCTAATTGGCGAACAAAAACAATTTAAAAGAAATATTCAAAGTAAAACACAACAAATTTTATTGATACAATATTAAACAATCAATATTAATGTTATAATAGTAAAGTTAATATTTCCAAAATTATGTTTACAATATAAAATTTTTTGTTAGTTGGACATATTTACAGTCGAAATACTTCATAGTTTGGCACTTAATGAATTCTTGCCTTACATGATAAAATGCAAATGACAGTTCTTAAATATGCATTGTCTTTACTTTTAAATCTGCATACAGCTAAAAATAGTATAAAATATTTTATGGATATAAGATATACGAGATGCACATAAAATAGAGGGATACATTTATATTCTTTTAATCTATTAGGCTACATCAGTATTTCAATAAGAGATACTATTATTAGAATAAAAAATTTAAACCATTAGTTCTCCATACAATTTCTGTTTCTAGAAAAATTAATTACATTTTTACTCTGCATAATTATAAATCTGCATTAAGATACCTAATACTTGCATACCTTTCATCAGTCATCACATGATATGACCCTGTGATTAAATTCAGAATTCAATATTTTTATTTCATTTTAAATAAGCCATGTGCTTTAATTTTTATAGTAAAACGAAATGAAATATGTACATAAAATAAATGCCTGCCTGTTTGCAACAGCACTAAAAGCAACATTTTCAATTATGGCCAAGAAAATATGGAAAAACCCTGAATGATTCATATTTAAAAATTTTATGTGTAAAGAATTAGCCACAAAAATGCCATTTCACGTAAAATGCAAATTTGAGTTCATCATATGCAATAAAAAGAAAAATATTTCTTAATTCGTTGTAATGATCAGAAATATATTTTGAGATTTCAATTAACCAGAAGTATCACTCAATCCTTTTGACAGAAAACTATCCTATATTTACAACAATATGTTTTGTAGTAAAAATAATTTAGAAATGCAACATTAATGGGAAAACAAATATGCTAAGTATTCCTTAACTGTGCTATTTAAAATGCTGCCAAAAGTACTACAGAGATAAAACTCTTCTCCATTTGTTTGGCTTCTCCCACTGCACATAATTGCAAAAATAATATTTGTATCATAGGGTACAAAATCTTGCATCATTGGGTAAAGCTGTATCTAGAAAAATGATTTTTCACCAAGGGAAATGTTTCAAATCCATAGTTTTAGCAATACTTTAATTTCATTGTCAGCAATAAGAAATTAATATTTCTTGACAGTTGGGAGGTATGCAAGTTTGGATGGAGTTTTGTGAGATGTTACATTTTTCCATATTTACAACATTAAATCTAGTAATCAAATGTATCAGAATTTTTGTAAATGATACATTAAGAAAAAGCAGCCATTTGTAATGTTTTAATGAAGCTTTAACAATCAATGTAATTTCTTTACCAAACATATACCATCTGATCCAATTGTGCTCCAAGTTTAAAAAATGAAATATACATGTACAATAGCATAAGATGAAATGTTACATTAAAATGTATATGTAGACAAAAATAATTGTTTTAAGTGTGGAAATAACAAAATAGTAATGAATCCAAATAAAGTTATTTCTTATTGAAATGTACATACACATGTCAAACTGGGACATATACATTTATTGTGTTGTGTGATGAAAAGTCCTAAACTGCAATAAGTTAAACAGACTAAAAATATTTTATTTTTATTATGGTAAGCATATATGCATTGCCTATAATTAAATTTTAATGGAATTAAAAGCAAGGAAATAAGTCCTTACAAAAGCCTAAGGAAATATGTCTTTAAAGTAGCTGTTTTTAGTCATATTAATCACATCCATTTTTGTTTTCGTCAGTTATTAAGGCACATTCACTCTATAGCAGTGATTATTGTCAGCATAGTAAAAAAATTGGTAAGATAGGCTTATTTATATATTTCAGTAATGTACATGGTACAGAAATTGACATTAGATATTGGCGAGTGGCAACAAATTTGATATAAACCACATAAAATCACCTGTTACTAATTTTGCAGATTCGTTTATATGTGCATGTAATTGCAAAATACATTTTAAAAAATACTTGGAAGAGCTCACTGCTCTAATTAAATTCTTCAGTTGTACGACAGAAAGCAATGAGGAATCTGGAAGATACAAATCAGCAGAAAAAAAAATGTTAGCAAATGAGAAAATAGATTTGAATATTAAAATGTACTGATTTGTCTTTAAAGTAAATGGGATGCGATTGAAGTGGACGTCCAGAAGCTAATTGTGCTAACATGATTGAGGTAAACTTTTTGTCATGCATTGTATAAGAAATAATTAAACCTAGTAGAAAGTACTCGAAATGCTGTTCTATACTTTGACTAATTTTATTCCATTTGGAGGTATGAAATATGCATATCAATGCTTATATAGATTATAAGCGGATTTAAATAAGGCATGAAAGTGAGTAATAGCACCACTATCAATTGACATAAGTAGAAATTTCAGAGCATATGCTATGCCCAGGTCTTCTAGTTAAAATAAATCCATAAATTAATCTAACATTGAAAGACATTCATATCCAAATCCTTTTCAGTTCCTTGTAAAATCTTTGCTACACAGCTTGAGAAAGTGTTGCAGTGCCTTATAGACAACACATAAGATACTGTAACTCTATCAGGTAATCAATGACCAGTAAAACATTGCAACTACTTAACTAAGCCAGTCACTTGGAAACACCACAAATTGTATTTAGAATTTAAAATCCTTTAACAGCAGATATACCTGTACCTCAGAGGTATAGGACACACCCATATGTATTTTTTACTTTACCCAGAGGTATAGAACGTTATGTCGTACATCAATAATTGGGGAAGTTACATACTTTTAAAACACCAAGTCCACTTTTATTTAGAGGAATACAACACGTTCAAACTGCTCTCCTGTAAAGTTTGGTAAAAGTGACATAGTGTCCTATACCTCCAAGGTACAGATATAATCCTTCAAAACAGTTTAGTGCATAGTTAAAACAGAAAAACATTAATATCTAATTATAGCATTCTAATTAAATAACAGCTTATACAAATTATAAGAATTAAAGAAAAAACGTCCGATTAAAACATCTGTTTCAATACTTCACAGATATATACAACTGTGGTGAAAAAAAGTGTAGATATCCCCTTGCAAACAATAACAAAAATATATTAACTACGAGTAGCACATTGATGTCAAAAGGAAATTATTAAGACAGATTGTTTTAAGAAATAGCTTGCAAAATAAAAAGCATGCAAGATTATTTTGAATTTTTTAAGTGATTGAAATGTTTTCATAACTAAAAATGTTTAGTGACGTTAATACCACTATAATGATAAAAATGAAATGCAAAGAACAAAACCTCAAACATTTTCTTTAAAATGTACACTAACTTTTACTTAAAACATTAACATATTCCATCCATTTGAAATAAAGATATCACTACTTTCTGAATTAGAGCTTCAAATATTGTGACCAGACTTGTGCACTAAAGTTTTTGGAGCAAAAGGAAACATTATATCCCTTTTGTATTTATGTAAACTAATTTGAAGCTCATTCCTTGTAGACAGCAATATAAACAATATGCAAACCATGAAGTCAACGGCATTCAGTACCCATCTTGAACACAACACATGGTATTGAAAATAATTTCATCACTAACTTTTGATAATTCTCTGACAGTCACTGTTCTAAAATGCAAAGCATGCATTTTGTAATCACATTACATACACAACCGGGAACACAACCCCTTTCCACTCTAGACAAAAATAGCTTCACAGCTGTTTTTCTTATAAAGATCTCTTCAATAATGCAACTTAAAAGTATTACTAAATAAATAAAAGCACTAGTTATTAGCAAATGATTTGGCAGATAACAATTAGAGATTAAAACACTAATATTACAAAATATTAGAAAACAATGGGGTATTATGTCATGATTTTCTTTGGTGAAGATTCATAAGCCTTTTTCAATCTTTTTCGGAATTCAGCAGGGAACTTGTCATAGCATTTCTTGCACACAGGTTTCAAATCCACTTCAAAGAACTTGGTCCTTTACAGACAAAATATAAATATGATTCATGGTTGAAATCTTTACATTTAAGAACAGCAAATATATACAGAATTTTACTTACTTTTGACTCATTTTCTGATCACAAACAAAACATGCAAAATGATTTACACACCAAGCCTTGTTCAATGCAGTAAATACTGTAAAAGAAATAAAAATCCTTATACACAATAATTAGAACGAAAAATATATACATAAGAAACATAAGTTCAAATAAATAGATATTAACACAGAATTAAAGACAAAATGTGTGTTTTGAACTCTAATAAAATTCTGATGTTACTTTAAACACATTTAAGTGAAATGGATTATCAAACTTTAAAACTGACTATCAATATCCGCTATAATTCTGCATACCTGTCAATGTTAACTACAGCTCCAGTATCAGTTATATCTCATTTCCCTGATCCCAAAATTACCAGGAGTCTTTTACAAGGTTTGATTGTATTTTTTATAATAGTGAGAATATTAAAATTTAAAACAAACCTACGAGTTTAAAACTCAGTTATGCTTTAAATTTCTAAGATTCTGCCAACATTTTAGAAATGTCTTAATCAGTCAATTCAATACATATTTGAAAACAATTACAGACTAATGGCTACTGAAGCCCAAAATTAAATATTCTGTAGTATAAGACTATACAATAAAATGTTACATGTTCTCATTGAGTGAAAAATACCTACTTACCATCTCCACCTATTACATTGTTGCAAACAAAACAAAGATTTCCAAAGAGTTGATGATAGTGAATTTCACAGTATGCCAATCCCTTCTTTTCATAATGTCTGTGGCCTAAGAATGGCTTCTCACATTTAGCACACACAAAGTGCTGTAAAACAAAGAAATACATTATTGAAAATTTCCCTATTAAGTAATATCCTGAAAAGTGCACTCTTCAAGACAACATTACTTTAAATTTAATTTTTCATAACATTAACTAATTATTAATAGTTTGGCAAAAATGCAGCAACTTTTAAATAGTTCACATAAAACTTTTTCAACATTTCAGGTCTTCCACATCTACACTTCAGATCACAGTACCAAGTGATGACAAATTCTTTATGACATAAAAATATGTATCCCATATGTTAACTTGCATAATTTATATATTTTTTCTTTCTTTATTCGGTTGCGATATACCTTTATTAGCAACACAATGAAAGATAACTTATTGAATTTATATAAAACAGCCGGTACAATTACAGTACAAAACCCCTGTATATTTTCCAGGATCTCTACTAGGTTACCGACAAAAGATAAAAGTTAATTTTTATATCGGAAGTGATATTTATTGTATCCTGTAGATGAAATCAAAATATGCTTGTCAGTTTACCTTTTCTTTTCAATTATTCTATAAGAGCTACTTTTGAAATCTGAGTGCTAATTTTATGAAATTCCTATAATTTGAAACAAAAACTTTAAAAAGTGAGTAACCATTTATTTACCTCCACATGCCAATTTTTTCCCAAAGCTGTAACGACCCTCTCTTCAATCGGACGACGACACGCTCCACATATAGGAATGCCCATTTTGTCATGACAACGTAAGCAGTACAGCTCATTTTTCACTTCTCGTGCATCAGCATTTAGCTCAATACTAAAATAATTCAAAAAATACTTGAATGTTTCAGTCACTAATGATTGTAGAGCAACAAACCAAACCTTTTCATGACCTTGACAAGCTTACCTTTCTACTGTCATTATAATAGATGGAGAATTATTTGTATTGGAAACACTCATTTGAATAACATATTCATCGTTCATGAACACTAACAAACTTTTCATTTAATGAATGAGGGCATCGGGAATACATGTAGAAGTTCTCATTAGAATTATGCATTCAGAAATTGGTGAAAGGATAGGATATTGCAGGGTGGTCATGTTCAGCACAAGCCTTAGGAATAATTTTATCCACATAAGGTACATGCATGTTAATTATCATAAATTTGAGTTGTTCAAATGAAAGTTGCTGGATGCATTGGCCACATGTTGAATTAGTTTCACATAAATGTTACTTCTAGAAAGTTGAATGGAATTAAATGGAAATTAGATAACTTAAAATGCTAATCCACAATATTAGAATACATATTTAACAAAAGCACATACTTGAAATGTTTTAGAAAAGAAAAGTGTAAAGAATGAGATTTAGTTGAAAGCAGTAAGTAGTACACATAAAATCACCCCAGTCAGTATGGTGTAAAAATAAACTAAGTTTTATCAACAGTGAATAAAAAACGAATAAAATTTAATCATGCTTACCCACAAGAAGTACAATTAAAGTGATATGGATGATATGGTTCTCCTCGGAATTTCAGAACTCCTTCATCAATTACTGAACTAAGAGTATGTAAGAAACAGGATATCAGACCTTAGATTTTAAATTTAGCACTTTCAGTTACGGTTAAATTTAAAGGTATTAAAAGTACTTATGAGATTTTTATATGCTAGTGCAAATATAAGAAACATCTTGCCAACTTTAACTTTTAATATGAAATTTTTGCATAAATTTGAAAATACTAAATAATCTTGTCTTCAATGCAATGAGAAGAAAAAATAAATGCATGTGTATAACACGAGTAACTTAATTGTAAAATCTAGTAATATAAAAGAGGCTTAAACACTTTTAATAAAACATCCAAGTATTCAATTTTATATTGCAATTTTAGTAATTTTACAGATCTTCAAAAATACTAAATATGCAATTGATACAACACACAATTTCATTTCTTTGAGTGCTCATTTTTTCAGAATACAAGCTCTATGAAAGAGCTCTGAGCTAACTTAAATAAAAAGTTTTGAAAATTTTAGTACATACTGACACTTGAAGCAGATATATTTTCCACTTTGAGCAGCTTTCTCTCTGGCATTACAGTCATGACAAAGAGCTCTGAAAAGAAATGTAATGTTTAAGAAAACTAGAATAAAATTGAATTATCTTAAAAAGCAATTTTAACAAGTGTAGGGTCCAGATTTATTACATTATTTGGTAAGCTTTAGTGGTTTGATACAGTAGATATCAAGGAAGGCATCTATTTGGATTATGCCAAAACAAACCCAACTGAGAAAACAGGTGGGGTTTTCTTTGCTTTATAGGATTCATGACATTTAATTGGAGATAGTCAAGGAACCTATTTCATATGCAATTATCCAATCTTTCGCCTTTGTATTACAAGTAACCCTTTAAGTTGTACTTAAACATGACCCATTGGCTCATCATAAAGCTGGGACCTGTGTTTTCAGTTTTCTTCTTTTTCACTAAGTGTTCAATTTGCAGTGACTATATAATAAGTAAAATAAAGTGTATACAAAAGCAATTCATAAATATATACCTCCCAGCATTTTTTATGAACCCTTGATCAGCAAGCATCAGTTGACATAGTTCACATGTAAAACATTCAGGATGCCAGTTGTTATTCATGGCCTTGATGACTCGCCCAAACACAAAGTTCTTACATTTTCCACAACAAGGAGCAAATAATACATGGAAGTCATGCTTACAGTATTTTCGACCTTCATACTGAAATATAAAATTTTATAAATTCATTTAGCCATACATATACAAGGAAAAAAGATCTTTTGGTGAAGTTGAAAAATATTTTATCATTTGGAGAAGCACTGTACTGTTAAAATATTTTTTGTCAATTCCATTTCTAAATCACAACTCATTCAGACAACTAAATCTCCAACCATACCTTCTACAATATTCAAATTATTGTTTGAAAATATGATCTTAAAACAATTTTTAATAAAATATGTAATTCTAATAATTGGAGGAAACTTGCATGGAAAAAGGTTTAAGCTAAGAGATTTATATATTTTATTATACTAACATGAGATAACAGTAATCATAAAAATGAAAAAGTAAAATTCTCACTTCATAAAATGTTCCTTCAGGAAAAGGTCTGAAACACTGGCAGCATCTGAAATATAGAATTCTTTTAGTTTCACTGATCAACATGAATCATGAAAGGGAGAAAACTTATTTAAAATGATCTTACACAAAACATTGTTGATGCCAAACTTCTCCATGAGAATTAACTATCTTTTCATGAGGTTCAAAGCCTTCACCACATTTACAACAGAACATTGTACCAAGGGACATGATGCTGCAAACATAAGAAATCATTAGAATTTCTCAACATAATTAGAACTCTGGAGCATGTTCATAACAAATATCTAAATTTTAAATATTTAGCACTAAAGCCTCCATTTCTAAAAAGTTTCTCATCATAGAAGTTATTCTACATGTTCAAAACAATTTTCTCAGCCGTTTTCAAATGGTATTCTTAAATAATTCTAGAAGGAATAAGTCAACATGTTGACTAGACACTTGGATTTGTTTTTAAATAACTTCAAACAAACAAAACCTAGCAGAGACATGTTTTTATTCATGAAATCTAACTGACATCTTAAATATAATATAATGGCTGCTGGGGACAACCTACTTACCTTTCAAGGGTAACAAAACTAGTTTTCATCACCCAGTTAAATAATAAATATTTATGCTTAATCCTGAAGCCCAATTTGTTTGAAATTGTTAGAGCTAGATCAATACAAGTTCAGGGCATATATGAAAATGCTCCTTAACCAGACTAAATGTTTTTCCATACAGCAAAATCGATGAAATAAAATGTTAAATAACACAAACTATTTTATTGTCTATTTATGACCTTCAAAGTACATTATAGTTGTAATGATACCCACAAACCCAACATGAATGACATTTGACCTATGTCATCATTGATTTTGGATTTTCAATTCAGGTGAACTAAACTTTGCATTATTGAAAAGTGGGGTTTTAAAAAATTTAAGCAAACACATTAAGGCCTTTTAAGGACCCTTAAATACTGAAAACAAAAATCAGGCCTTTTTAAGGCCAGTGAGTATCCTGATTGCAAATCACATAAAAATCCGCAAACTTTACTCACGGCTCCGAAACTGCACTGGGTGCTCCGAGTTCCGCATAATCGGGGTCAACATCGGAAAGATTCTGATCTTTTTCGATATGACCGCTAAGTTTTCTTCTACGATATAAAGGACTGGCCTCTAAAGGCTGCAACTGCAAATTTTGTTTTCCCAACATCAAGCAAGGAAGGAGGCTATGCCATCTTCAAATCAACACAGCTGCCCTCGTAGCAGACCATTCCGAAGTTGGCAGTGATGCAATATAATGTTTTCCTTATGTTTACTTTCCTCAACGGAAAGCGATTACAGTTAAGTTTGAAGTTTTTGCTTTCGTTATCATACCGATTTTTAAAAACACGTAGGATGTTCTGTAACATTACGTTTCATGTAACGCTTCTGAAAGTCGATTGATAGGTTATAAACTATCAATAAAAAATTGTTTCCGTGACCATAGACGTTGATTTTTATATGCCAGTGATGTTCGAATTCAATTTGATGTAACGTTTACATAGCTGCAATAACATTTTTGTATAAAAATTCAGAATTTGAATTGAAATGTATT
This sequence comes from Meta bourneti, assembly GCA_933210815.1. Classification (NCBI taxonomy): domain Eukaryota; kingdom Metazoa; phylum Arthropoda; class Arachnida; order Araneae; family Tetragnathidae; genus Meta; species Meta bourneti. The sequence goes on along the minus strand of OW119929.1, from coordinate 46,646,410 downwards.
TCATGCAGTTTTTATAATTTTCTCTTCATTGCTTGAAAATTTCTATAAATACAAAAATTTGAAACAGTTGACAACAAAATATAATTTTGATCCAAACTACATTCATAGCCCATTGTGTTGCTCCAGTGTGACGTTAATTGAAATACCCCCCCCCCCCCCCAAACTACATTCAATCGCGAATGTCTAAATAAAATATTTACCCTTAAAATTAAATAATATATACACACTGGGTGCCTATTTTGGTTATAAGGTTCCAAAGAAATAAAATGTCCCACGTATAGGCCGGAAGTTTGAAAACCACTGGTTATGCAAATACAAATTTTTTCAACATTCAGTTCCCTAACATTTCGCTTTCCAAAACCACATTTGCTCCGATACTTGTTCTGTCAAGCTAAAAAAGATGGGAGTGGTGTGTCTGCGGCGATACGTGCTTCCTGTACGTATAGTCGCGGAAAAAACCCCAACCACACCCTTTATTTCGAGCACAAGTAGAGCAAATTCAAAGCTATCATTCAATAGGGAATAACATCCCAAAAATTCAAATGCAAAAAAAAATTGCAAAACTGAACGTCTTCATATAAAATTTTGCAAACACCATGTTTTGATGCCTTAATCAGATTCGGCATCGTTAAATTAGTCTAAATATGAAATTTCATGACAATTTCAGGGATCATCTCCATTGAAAATCGCTATCCGTAGATCGAGATTAATTGCAGTTATAGTTACCCGAATTTCAAATTTGAACACTATTTAAACATCGACCTTCTAATGAAATAGCATGTGGGCGGAGTCGCTGTCGTAACATCTCTGAAGGGATGCGCAAATCGCCTTAGCCGATTGACTGTCGATGCGTAGATTAGTGTTTTTGAACACGGTGGATAAATAATCACTTTAACCAATCAATAATTTAGGATTCATGCTTTTACCCACAACCACGCGACAGATCTTCAAACCGAGAAACGAAGAAACAGCATGAAGCTGCGGAGAAGGTCGATGTGTACGTATTCAGAACGTGATGTCAGTTGGCTTGTTTTTTAAACGATTTCAACACTTCGCCAGTAAAAATTGCAACGGAAGTTCCGAATTGACAAAGAAAGTTGATTGGTCAATGCAAATTAGATTAAACGCCAAACGTTGCCAACGGTGATTAACTACATTTTAAGGTAATCCCGATACGTGTTATGCTAAAGCACATTTGGACATAAGTATAACTAGAACACTTTATTTGCACTGAAAATTCTTCATACATCTGAAACGCATTTTTAAAGCTAGGTCTAAAATAATCCTTGCAAATGTTCAAGGTTGAAGCTTGAATATAATTTTTAGCTAATTTTTGGTTTGCCATTCTACTGTCATGTTTGGCTAAACGCGGACTTATTAGACCGGAAACTTAGTCAAAAGTGGATTCCAAATCAAACACCCATGCCCAAAAAAGGTTGGAGTATTTTACGAAATTCAATAAGCAGAAAAGGATACAAAACATATCCCAGAGAAAGGACTGATACAACATGCTGTGAAAAAGGGGTAGGAACTTCTAGGATTTAATTTTAGATTTACTAGAACCTTGTCACATCCTTATTTAAGTTAGAAATTTATGAAAAATATGGGGTATCATGCAAAAGTCGGGTGGCAAGAAAAGATATCGTGCGGTACAAAACATTCGGAATCCCTAGGTAAAAAAACGACACATGGAACGAATAACTAAATCTGAAAAAAAATTTCTCAACATTCCATTCTGATATTAGTCCGATTTTGCGAGATTAATCTGTACACTTCAGATAATATTTATGAATGAAAGATGATCGATGAAATCACGTATCTATAAGAGGGATTTTCAGTATAAAGAAAACTAACGGAGAATATAACACCCGGAATTTGATTTATCACCGCTTTGACGATGTTAAATCAAACATTAAAAGAAAAAAAAGGTTATATTGAAATCGCATTCGAGTAATATGACAAACAAATTAAGAAAGACGTTACCAAAACACTTGCGTCCTCTATATCAGATAAACCCTCACACTTAAAAAAATTTCGATATACCCCTCACAAGTTAAACCTTTCCAAGAACATAAAAATTAAATACAAAATTATTTTTAATGTCAAAATACCAATTGTTCAAAACGATTTTTGAAAATTCCTAAATCTTTTATTTTTTCGAAAAATTATAGCAAAATATTAATGAACAAAATTTTTTTTAAAAGTGATAAATCAATACCCCCGCAAAAACATTTTTCTAAACATTGCATTAAGTTAAATCGCTTATATCCATATACAAAAATACTTGATATGCAAGTTTGATTTGTATGCAGGGTACTTCAAGAAAGATGTACGGCGATTGTTGTTAATCACCGTATTTGGAAGCATAATTCCGATTGGAAAAAGGGTTGAAAACAAGTGTAGATGTTAGTTGCATGCATTTTAAGAGGATGTAAAAATATGGAATCTAACTTTTAATATGGGCTTTCGAGAAAGAAACTGTCAATTCCAAAAATGCTTACTCTTGTTTAGTGTAGTTAGTCGAATAAAAAATTGTGTCGAAATAAATTAGGGCGAAAATTAAAAATAAATTTTACGATTCACACTGTTTAATCTGTTGGGTTTGGGGAAAAAGTTGCTATAGAGCAGTGCTTCCCAACCGATGTGCCGCGAGTTCTGTTCAGAGTTCATGATTTTATAGAGGAATTAAAAGTATTTTTTGAGGGTAACTCTCAGTATTCAGCTAAGTTGCAAGACAATTACTGGTTGCAAAAAATGGCCTACTTAGCTGACATTTAAATACCTAAATGAACTTAATCGAAAAATGCAAGGATCGCTTGAGAATGTATTAACTTGCACTGTCAAAATTAATGGATTCAAAAATTCAATTTGGAAAGATCTGGTGAAAAATGGTTCCCTTGAAATGTTTAGTCGGTGTTGTAGTTCGAATCCTAAAAAAGAACTTGTAAACCAACACCTATGCATGCTTGAGAAAGCTTCATCACTACTTTGAATTAACGGAGACAGAAATTCGATTGGGTTCGAAATCCATTTGCATCTTCATTAGATCACATAGCATTCGAATTATCAGTGAAAGAAAAGGAGGAGTTATTAGACTTAAAAGTATTATACCCTTGAAGTTGAGTTTAAGGATGTTCCATTATCTCAATTCTAGGTAACTGCAAAAAAGGAATTTCCATCCATCCGCGAAAAAGCTATAAACATTCTTTTACCATTTGCTAAAACATACATGTGTGAAAAAAGTTTATCTTCTATGCGCACTATCAAGAATTAAAAGAGATCATCATTGAAAAGTCATTGATCATGAATAGCGTGTAGCTCTTTCGACCTTAGACCCAATTATAAAAAAGTTGTGTTCACAGAAACAAGCCAATGCAAAAGAATATTGTAGATATTTATAATACTTAAAATGTTTATTTTGTCATTAAATTATTATTAGCATATTTATACATAGTCAGTAATTCTGTTGTGTATAATTAATTTTACTTTTGTATTTTCACATCAGAATTTTATAAAATAAGTGTTCTAAAAATTTAATCAGTTTCACTCCGTCAAATCTGACAATTTAGTTCATAGATGCGATATAAAACTGTCAAATATCAGTCACTGAGGATGTATGGATTAGGTATTTTCATTTCATTTGTTTCGTTTATTTCGTGCTTATAACTGCATTAGAAGACTTATCTGAAACAAATGTCTAGCTGGAATGTTTATGTATTATAATGCAAAAATACTTGAAATAAATATCTTAATTGAATCCCTAGTATGAAATAGAAATTAATCATGTTAATAGAAAAAATGTTCCTTCATAGTGTGTCGTGACGTGAAAAAGGTTGGGAAGCACTGCTAGTGGACCGCACGTGAAATAAAACCGAAATGTAAGAGAAAAATGCTTTTCGTTCACTCCTTTTGAGTTGGTTGTTTTCAGGTTTTATGGCACAAGTGCCATATTTAGCCAAGCTGCGCCAAACACAACGTCAAGTAAAAAATGTGAAAGGGAAAATAAGAGGGATTTGGGGAATAGAGTAGTGGTATGAAAGCAGAAAAAGATCGCGTGAGTGTTTCAGGAGAAGACAGTAAACTTCATGGGAAAATAAAAGATAACTCCGGTACACTCACTCCTTTTGAAATCTATCTATACACATAAAGCAGAGTTGGCGTCTGTTCTCAATACAAATCTACAACGTTTGACCAATCTATACCAAATTTGGTACACTTATTCTTTGGAACCCTGCGGGTAACATAAGCAACATATTAACCCCCGTTCTATTTGTCTTGTGTGTGCAGAGTAGTGTAACTTCCCGTCATCCTGGACAGACGGGGTTGGTTGGGTTTTTATGCCACAAGGGCCATATTTGGCTATGCTGCGCCAGACACAAGCTATACAATATCACGTAATAGACACACACAATGAAAGTTTTACTGACACAGAAACTAGCAGGTTGCTAACGCAGTGGGCATACCCATTGAGCCACGACGACCCCACGCACTAGGCGGGAATATAATTCAATGGCACTTCATACCATAACGCCAGGTGCGGAACGTCATGGCGATGGATAATGGAGTCGAGCAGTCTGTTGCCGCCAGACTAGGATGCGACCATCGTGATGCTGAAGACGATATCATACCATTCGTTTGTCCATGTGCGGCGTTCTATGTACAATTGCCCAACCTTACAAAAATTTAGCAGCAAAGGTTGATTTGTTGGTTTATGGCTCAAGGGCCAAGATGCGCCAAATACAAAACAAAAGACGTCAAATAACAGACACACCAAGAAAGTTCTACTGACATAGAAGGGAAAAATATTGGATTGATGCAAAAGTTCGTCCCGTTTTTTGAAGTGAATACGTCTTTAAAATCGGTATGGAGGTCATCGGCAGAAACTTGGGCGTCACAAAATGTGTTGATATCTCAAAGCCCCATAACTCCAGGGGAATCAGCCTATGGGATAAATGACCTACCATCGTGTAGAGTAGGGGTGTCAAACTCAATTAAAACACGGGCCATTTAATGCAACTGGTAAGATTCACGCGGGCCACATCACATTTACAAGTTTTCTTAAAATTATATTTTGAAGTGAGGATTCAGGAATATGGATAGGATAATTAAAACACATTATGTAATTAAGTGAATTTAGGATAATAATTTATAATATTGCTATATAATTGCTTTAATTTAAACGTTTATTTAATTTAATGTATTTATAAAATTAAAATTATTTTTTTTTTTACCGGAAACTTGTCAGCGCTTTCCTCCTGCTAGTTTTCCAATATCTGGATTCAAAGACTGAGAACAATCTTCATTATGGCAGATAGATGTTTATCAGTTAATCTTGATCTGTAGGCTGTTTTATTTAATTTCATGGACGAAAATAGTTGCTCACACATTTTTAACATGATGAAATTGTGTGTACGGTATTGCCTCGATCTCCCCTAAGTGCTATTTTCTTCATAACGTATTGTCTTGTTTTCATTTTATTTCAGAGCATCGTGGGCAAAAAAAAATTACGGGTGCCACATGCGGCCCGGCAGTTTGACCCCCCCGGTGTAGAGGAAGGTGGGCCGCGTCGACCAGGTTGATCTACTCCCCCTCTGACCTTTATACCGCGTAATGGGGGAAATGAGTCACATTTCGGGCATACGCTGGCCTGTTTAACCGCTGTAACTTCAGTTCTAATCGATGGGTCGTGGCGAGTGCGTGCTTAAATTGAAGAGAACGGGTTTTACAGTTCCATTAGACTAGTTGATAGTTGAAACCATTTGTGTGAAAATTGTGTGCAGTGGAAAGTGTAGATTTGTTGAAGATTTCACTATGAAGCCAAAATATCACACTAAATTTCAATTGCGGCATAGGAAAAGTAAACAGGTTGAAAGAGCAGTTCAAGACGAACCAAGAAGTCTAAACCTATGACAAGTGCGGCGAGATCTAGACCTTACCGAAGACGCAAGGAGCAGGCATGCGTAAGCGGCAACGTCGCTTGACCATCTAACGAACCGCCACAACGCTTAGAAACACCATCGATCTTACCTTGTCAGGAACATCAGCATCGACACCATGCCGTTTGTCTCGTACTTTAGCTATCCCAGACCCATCATCCATAAGGTCGCCATAGAATACTAAGCATTGCCCACACTCTAACACTATACTGTTATGTATCGACCAAAACTGGCTAAATAAATAAATGTCAAGCAAATACCCGCCGTCTTCATTTCACCAGCGACCCACTTAGCAGGTATTCCGCCTAAAAGTAGACCAAACCTTACGGTACAGAGGGGACTGTGCCTACCCGCTGCTTTTTGACAAAAATTTAAGGAAAATTTTATTTACTAAAAATATTTAATCAATATAGTATGTACCGTTCTGTTCAATGACTTTTCTCCATCTCCCCGGTAGATGCACAATCCCGTGCTCATAGAAGTTCTGAGGTTTTTGGCTAAAGAACTGATCCAGGTGATTTTTCAATCATCCAAGGAAGTAGCTTTTACCATCCAAGCTGTTTTGAAGCGATCCAAATAAATGGTAGTCTGAGGGCGCAAGGTCGGGAGAGTACAGTGGATGGAACAAAACATCCCAGTCAAGTTGTAAAAATTTGTGTCGGGTGGCCAAAGACATGTGTGGTCTAGCATTGCCTTGATGGAACGCAATGCCCTTTCTGTTGGCTAATTCAGGCCGCTTCTTTTCGATTGCTCGCTTTAATTCATTTAGCTGTGAACAGTATTTCTCCGAATTAAAGGTATGGTTTTCAGGTAACAGCTCATAATAAACAATTCCCTTCCAGTCCCACCAAATGCATAGCATAACCTTCTTCGGATGTAAACTGGCTTCTGCGCTGGTTGAAGGGTCATCTCCGTGCTTAGACCATTACACAATCCATTTTTCATCAGATGTAACCATCCGCTTTAAAAATGGATTGATTTCGTTGCGCTTCAATGGAGAATCGCAAGCAGAAATTCGGTCTCTCAAATTTTTCTCCATTAACTCATGCGGCACCCATACATCGGCCTTGCTAACAATCCCAAGCTGACATAATCGCTTTGACACTGTTGACTGGTTGATTCCAATAATTTCTGATCTTTCGAGTTGTTTGTTCCATGCCGATCACTTTCAATTAGCGCTAATATTTCATTGCCATCAACCTCAGTCCAGAACGTGGTGCATCGATAAGATTAAAATTGTTTTCACGAAACTTTCTGAACCACTTACGGCACGTGGAATTGTCAACGGCACCCTCACCATACACAGCAAATATCTTATTTTGCGTCTGCGAAGCATTCTTGCCCTTTTGGAAATAAAAAAGCATGTGTCGAAAATCCTTATTTTCTGCCATTTTTAATCACTACTATTATAAAAGGAAGTGTTTGTGTGTGCGGTGTCCAGACGAATCTATAGCACTTACAGCCATGAAATTTGGCACACATGTAGTCCTAAAGGGGACTGACTATCCCTCGAAGCCCGAATTTTAAAATTTAATCTAGAAAATTATTTAATTAATATTTTGTGCTGCGATCGTAGCCCCTCCTTCACTATGACGTATCTGGGCAGACCGATCTGACAAAGATACTTATCGCGCATGCTAACTTCTATTAATGTTTTGAAACTGTGGACCATCCAACATATTCAAAGAGCTCTTGATTAAAACCCAGAAAAATCGAACTCTCACCAAATTTGAACCTCAAATACAAAACAACAAAAAGAACATCCACAAAAATTTTCCAAGACCCGGAGCCCACCAAGGGATCGGAAAAGATACTTCAAAAGAAACGCCAAAAGCCAGAAAATCCGGCCTGCCAGAGATCGCCATAATAAAATCTTTGAAAAGAGGTGGTCGATCAAGCGGTGAGTACAAACTATTAAAAAAATGTTCTTAAAGAGAAAAAATTTTACTTCAAATCAATAGTGGTTTTATAAAATTGTGATAAATATCGGTAAAGATTTTGAAGAAATTAGCATTTATATATTTAATTAAAGCTTTAAAATCAATTAAAAATCAAAACAATGGAATAACAGAGGTTTGGTAATCCAAACTTAAAGCTTTTATCATTAAGTGGACCAACTTTCTTGAAGAACCAAAAATAAAAGTATAATGTTTGTGTTAATAAATTACATGAAATGAAGTAAGTGTTTATTACTGTTTAATTTGGTTTTGATTTCGCTGACACTGTAATTCATTTAGGTTGTCGGAATCAGTGAGGTGACATAACAAGACTTTTTAAAAGTATAGCGTTACATTTAAAGATTCAATCACATTTTTATTTCAGAAGTGGTTTTTTCATATCTTACTTTTGAATTTGTATAATTTCTGTAATTTTAATCTCATTTTTACTTCAGGCAAATAACTACATTATTTTGGTTTAGCCAATAAGCAACTTTTACAATTGCCCGATAGTGTTCAAATTTACAAATCTATTGACACTACATGTGACACAGATGAGGCTGTGAACTACACATGAGTTTTTGAACCATCTGGAGTACCCTCGCACATATTAGAGCTGAAGATTGGGACACCAATTATGCTTCTCAGAAATCTTCATCCACCTCACTCTGCAATGGAACAAGACTCTATCAAGAAAATGAATATTATTGAAGCCACCATGACTGGAAATGCCGCAGGCGAAGACGTATTCATTACTAGGATCCAATCATCCCTTCGGATTCGGATCTCCCATTCCAATTTAAACGACTTCAGTTCCTTGTTCGTTTAAGTTTCGCCATGAGCATCAACAAGGCACAAGGACAATCGCTGAAAGTTGTAGAACTCGGTCTCATTAAACCGTGTTTCTCCCATGGTCAACTCTATGTGGGTTGTTCAAGAGTTGGAAAAGCTGAGAATCTTTACATCCTAGCTCCAAATGGAATTCAACATAGTGTATCATGAAGCTCTATAGTGTACCATGAAACTCTCTAAGCAAGGATCAGTGAGGTGGAAGGAATGAGGCGACATGTCCGTGTCATGTCGGGTGGTGAGACTCATTCTTAAAATTGTTTTTCTTTTTAATGTTTTCAGTATCAATGAGGACATAACAAGAATGATGTCACGGGCAAAGTGCGGGTACTGTTAATACTTAATAAAATTCAAAAAACACAACCAAATAACACAATTTCCCCCAAGTACTAGCTAAAATTCCTTCTTTCAAACATCAAAACTTTACACATGTGAAGTAGATAACACTTCGGTTTCGCGATGCAATGCCATCTAGGGCCAAAAACGGGACGAACTTTTGCATCAACCCAATACATCCAGAGAAAAATTCAACTGAACAGCAAAGGATGCGAAAAAATTGGCCAAAAAGAGAAGATCAAATTTCACAAGGATGCTTCCCCTCCTTGTTTGAAATGTGCCTCGAAAATCAAAAATATTTTCTTATGACTTTTAAAGGTTTTGGTATTTCACTTTAGTTGATTTTTTCTACAGGAGGGCTAAACAGACCGAGATCTACGATTAAAAGTGGATTGAGCCATTACCCAAGACCCAAATACGGAAAGGGATTAGGTGTTACACTAAAGAAGGTGTGGAATTTTTCTGCTCCAGAACGAGATCGTCCCAACACCATAAGATGTGTTTTCTATTCCCTTATGCCATCAAAGGAAATTGAAAAGAAACCGCTAGACTCAAATAATGTTTTATATCTCAAATTACATTTACCCATAAATCTAAATTTCCATTAGACTGGTGTAGAATTTCTAGCAATTTCAAACTAACAGCAATAGATGTTTTCAAATCGATGAAAATTTAATTTTTCTATTGTTTTGGGGCTGAAATCCGTCAACCACCACTGGGTGCGCCATTTCCTTCTAAATTTCTCAGATAAATTCCCTTTCTCATATCTTTCGTTTAAAGAATAATTTTAAGCAAATCTACTTTTGGAAATTTATATGAAACAAAAATAGTTTCGGTTAAATCCTATGACTAAATTATTACATTTTTTCGGTTTTATGAGTAAGTTTGTGATGTTGGTTTTTTATGTTTAAAACTGAAATGTTCCTTAGAATTACATCAACAGCACTGGGTACACGAGCTAGTCTATTATCTTTTAAACTGTAATTTTCGTTTCATATTGACATCTGGAAAAACAGTTATTCTTTACTGGACTGCATTCAGAGAAATGACCTATTGACCTCTTCTCTGAAATAAGAAAAAAAAATTGTTTAAAGGTTTTAAAATTCTTGTTCATAGGTTCTTGGGTTGAGTATTGTAAACATACATTATGAAACTGGCCAACATTCTATACGTCTTTCAGCTTCTAATTAAATTTTCCTTTAGGAATTATGCTTGCTGATGTGAAAAATAAAGTTATTTGCTTCAGGAAATAATTTTGTCATTTCCCAAGGGAAGTAGTTTTTCTTTAGAAAATTGTTTAAAGTTAAAATTGCTTAAGTTCGGCCTTATTTTTCTTTATGTTCAATTAGTTTTCTGAGTTCCTTTCCTCAATTAGTTTTTGATTTTCTAGAACACTACATAAACTTTTTTAGGAGTCCAATAATTTGTATTGTTTGTTTGGTCAATTAATTAATTTATTCAATTTAAAGTATTTAGATAATTGAGCAACTCATGAAATGCAGAGCTCTGTGGCCAGTTTCTTGCCTTATACTCAATATTTAGCAAAGTTTTGTGCTTTCATTTAACACTGATGAGTTCCACAAATTTAACCTTTACATTTAAAGGCTAATCCTGCAGATAGGAGTTTTACCAAAAAATTTTCAGTTAGAAAAATGTTTACTTTTGTCTAATCATTCAAAAAAATTTCATATTTTTGAATGAAATATTTGTAAAGTTATTACAATGTAACTTTCTTGACTTTAACCCTGTTAGAAATTAGAGCAGAAAGTCAGTCATCAGGGACCTCATTTGCCAAAATATTCTACTTGGATGCAATTTTAAAAAATATGGATGCTTTTGTGAAAACACTGGAGTGTTGGATTGGATATCTATTTATGTGCCTCTTTAAAAAGTAAGAATATAGATTGTTAGAGGGAATAAACAGTTGATCAGTGGAAATCCACCAAAAAACCAAAAATTTCAGAAAAGTGTAGTCAACCAAATTACAACCATTCAAGAACTTAGTCAATAAAACAAAATTTATATAAGTGCAAAATATAACTGCCTGACCACTATTTTCAAATCCTGCTTAAAATATTTAAATTACTATGTTGGTCATTTATTTAATGTAATAAAATGAACCTTTAGTGAACTGCACAAGATTAAAATTGGGAATTCAATGGAAGTGAAATTGTATTTTCTTAGTTTTGAAATATTCCCTAACCTTTGAAATTTTGTTGAATGGTCAATACCAACGGTAAAACAAGCTTTTGGTTCAAATGGAAATATAAACTTTTGCTAACGTGTTTAGAGCTCTGCCCTCGGTTTAATGGGCCTCTGGTTCGAATCCAGGACAAGGTATAGTTATGCATAGTGGTTCGGTATCCACTTCAATTCGTACGTCTGTCTAATTAGCCCTCATGTAGCAAGAAATGAACCTTAAATGACAAACCAAGTATGAGGTTGAATTTTTACCCTAATAGATTCAGAATTTACTAAGTCTAATTTTGGACTAATTGGTCCTCATGACTTAGCTGCAAACAACCTTGTAAAATAAAGGATGTATTCAAGATTTACACATGATTTGAACATTTTCTGATTTTAAGTACGATTTTATGAGAAACAAAGGTAATCACTGACCTCACAAAGGTTGCCAAGTCCCCTATTGTTTGTAATAAATCTGATATGATTAGGTATATTATTAGTTTTTATGAAAAACACAATTTTGAAATGGCATTCCTTCAATAAGTTTGCAGATTCTCCAGATAGAGGGAACAGTTATGTGAAGTGACTGCATTGATCCCTGTGTAGGTATAATTGTAAATGGGCATGGGAAGTCAAAATTCCAAAACTTGTATGGGGATATGTCTACAGCAATTGTCTCTATTTCCCCCAGAGGCAGTCTGATATCGTTTTTATTGATTTTTCAATTTTATGCTGGATCACCATACTAGCCTGGTAGAGGAAATGATTTGTCAGTCACAAGTCTGCAAGCATGCTTTATAAAAATTTCAAAATATGATTCCTGAAAATGTATTATAATTTTTTTTGCAGTTTCAAGCCTTGTTTTCAATTGTGTGTTTGACAGATCCACTGTTAAGACCTTAAATAATTTTTTCTGGTATATAGTATAACATGTCAACCTTCCATTTCTTTTGAATATTTGTCAGAGAAATTAGTACCATTATAATTAGCATTAACACTATTTTTCAACTTTTAAAGTATGTGTTAATGATACATAGAAACATGTACTAGTTAGCATTCAAATGGCTGGTTGGTTTTAGAGTTTTATGGCACCAGAGCCATATTTGGTCATCCTGTGCCAGACACAAAACATACAATATCAAGTAAGACACATACACACAATTAAAGTTTTACTGACACAAGAGAGAAATACACCCAAGGAGGAATGCACTTGACAGGAATCAAACCTGCACCATCTCTACAACTTTCCCTCCTACAACTTACCCTCAAAGGTTGCTAGTGTAGTGGATATACCCACTGAGCTCCCAGCATTCAAATGGCATTTTAATGGGTTAATTTTAGGGTAAAATAACATCCATAATGTGTGTTCTTTTCCGAATATTGGCAAAGTGGAAAATTTTAATCATTATCAAACATTAAAAAAATTTCTCAAAATATTGAATGAGACTAATTTTACATTCAACTTTCTTTTTCTCGCTCATCTACAGAGAATATCACTAAAATATAAGATTGCTAATTCTTCAAAAACTAAAAAGGATTTAGTTTATGTAATCTTTTGAAAAGCAATTTAATACATTGATTTATTAGCCATTCAACCAGAATGTCAGAAATATCATAAGCTTAAAACAACCACAATTAAATGCCATAAACAGTTCGGAAAGATTAATTTTTCAAAATAAATGACTTAATACAACTCACAAACCGTTTTATACAAATGAGATCTACGTGAATTGTGATACTGTTAAGTGTTATCTGTATAAATTAAAGGTAATAGGAATTTAGTTAAAGCTACATAAGGCTTTTTGAGGTTGTACTAGTCTTGGTTAATGAATTGTCTACTTTTATAGCAGTTTAAAATTTTAGAGCTTGGAAAATTATAATTGCAAAACTAAATATTTAATTTTATTTTGTTGAGCAAAAAAAAGCAGTCAGGCTTACTCAGTGGTAGTAATAACATTCTCCCTATTCAAAGGAACTACTTAATTAAATTTAGAGAAATAAGCAAAAAATTTTTGGCCAAATATGAAATATAATTTTAGCTATGGTCTTTCTTCTTTTGATATAATTTTTACTCGCTTTCATATTTAGGAGAAACAGGCAGTTTAAATTAGGATCTGTTCATGATTTCATGCATTATTAAAATATAAAAGCGCTGTTAATCAATAAATCCAGGTTACTGATTGCATCTTTTCACACACTATTTCTAAAACAATACATTAAGAACCCATAAGAAAATGACTTAAAAGTTTAATTTATGAATAAACATAACAGCAGCATACTGGATACAAATAGACAACACCCTGATGTTCAAGATGAAGCATACAATCAAACTAAAAATAGGAAATACAAAACCAAGGTGCTTTAGAATATAGATAAGACATTTCAAAGATAAGAATAACTAGTTTGCTTACCAAGTCAAATCAGGAGATATAGAGTATCTGTCAGATTGTGAGCTCAAGTACTTTCGTTATCAATCAAACCTTACTCATTCAAAGAAATTGATGTTTACGTACTACGACTACGCCTACTCACACAAGGAGCGACCCACAAACTTCCAATGACAAATAAGGAAATCTGAAATGTGCTTAAAAAGAAAAAATAAACAAAACATTTGAAGAAAACCTCTGAATATTCAAAACGAGATTAATTACAGAAAAGCAAAAGAAAATCTCATTATGAATCCCAATTACGAAGAGAGAATTTTGCAAATTTGAAAACGTGATTATATTTATAGAAATTAAATTAGCAAAGTTATGAGGTTCTTCAAATATATAAGAGACTAGCAACCGAAGGGTTGCGAGTTCGAATCCAGCCAAACACCGTCGTGTACAAAGGGGGCTGGTGCACGTTAAATCTGTCGTGGCCTCAAATGTCCTCACGTTGGCTTGGTGTGGAAGTTTGGAGAGTGGGGTGCCAGCTCAGGTGTTGCCTCGTCATCTGACCGTGGTTCAAAATTACGTGGTGCTGTCCTCGGATCTTTCCCTCTGGGATTGATCCCGGACCGTCACCAATAGCCCGTTGTGTTGCTCCAGTGTGACGTTAAGTGAAAATACCAAAATACCAAATATATAAGAAAACATATTTTGCTTATTTATCTGAATTTATTGCACCCTTTCAATGGGGTTGCGGTGGCCCGGTTGGAAGAGCAACGGACTAGGAACCGAAGGGAAGCGAGTTCGAATCCAGCCAAACACCGTCGTGTACAAAGGGGGCTGGTGCACGTTAAATCTGTCGTGGCCTCAAATGTCCTCACGTTGGCGTGGTGTGGAAGTTTGGAGAGTGGGGTGCCAGCTCAGGTGTTGCCTCGTCATCTGACCGAGGTTCAAAATTACGTGGTGTCCGCGAATCTTTCCCTTTGGGATTGATCCCGGACCGTCACCAATAGCCCGTTGTGTTGCTCCAGTGTGATGTTAATTGAAAATACCAATACCAACCCTTTCAATGTGTTCTGCTGAAAAGATTAATAGTTTATATTTTCAAGTCATTGAAAGACACAAATCACGAAAAGTTATTTAAAAGCTTTTGAAATAATTCTGCATAATTTTTCTCTGATATACTCTGATGTTCTTCATTTTCTTGAAACAAGTTGAGTAATATGATAGTATTAATTATTTAATGCACTTCTGCTCTAAAAAGCAACTCCTGAAGCAAAATTCTCAATAACATCGACTATAGTTTGTAAATAAACAAAGGAAAGGAAACAGCTCTAAGCACTGTTATTGCAAGTGTCCGATGCTGTGGTCTATTAGTTTCGAAGAATAAGCTTTTAAATATGGCCAAAATACCCTTAGCTGATTATGGTGTTTTAAATAGAGATATTTATAATGATGTTTATGAGCCTGCAGAGGACACATTTATACTGTTAGATGCGCTTGAAAAAGACATCGAATATATTAAAAACTTGAAGTATGTTTCTGCTCCATTTAGTTTTAAACACTTTTTTTATCTTCACACGTTTTCTGATTAATTTTGTGTTGTGAATTATGCTTCAGACGATTATTTTTTAAAAAAGAAGCTTCAAGCAAATTTTTGAATCAAATTTAAAGTATTTATTTTGTTAATTATTCAGTTTATGGAAAAACTGAGATTTTCCCCATGCTAACCGTTAGGTTGCATTCCAGAATTTAAATTTTTTCCACCTAAAAATTCAGCGTTTGACAAATGCCTTTTGTGCAAGGAATTACTGATTCGCTTTAGAATATAATCCACTGATCTATTAAAAATTGGTTAAGATGCACACATTAGCATGCTGTCACTTTCGTTTAATTTTATCTGTTTTCAACTTACAATTGACTATCTGATAGAATTTCCAGTTGCAGGTGTGACATTGCAGTATGGCTCGCTCTGTTCATTTTTTAAGACCCTTTATAAATTTGCAGTAAAAACTTTGTTTACATACGATAAAATGTTGTGAAACAAAGTACTCTATTGTAGTGCATAGAAGCTATTGTTTTGAAATAAAAAAAGGAGGAAAGTGGTTATACCTGTTGTTTTCTATATAATGTTTTCTAATAATATTATTTATTTTAGTTTTACTCTGTCTTCCATAAGAAGGAACTAAAGACAAATATAATCATATTGTAATGGACAAAGGAAATAATGTGATAGCTATTGCAAATAAAATAAGTTTTATAAATTCCATACTGAAACAATGTTTTGTTTTGTTTCTCAAATTTTTTGATTCATAAGATCCTAAATTGTAATGATAATGGATACAAAAACGAGGTACCCAAGTATAAAATGTCAGTACAATTTATGAACTAAAAATTAATAAACAAAAAATAAGTAAAACAAAATAATACAATTGAATTATGCCAATCAAAGTGCACAAAAGTAGAATGTTTAATAACCCATTTGTTGTGACTGAATGTTTTCTTTGAGCAAACTATAGTATAGTGTGGTCAATTTTTGAATGAAAGCTTGTTGGGAGAAGGGCTCCCATACCAAAAGCATGAATGACAATCAGCATTGATTGTTTTTCCCCACCCTAACTCATTATCAGTGCTACCGCTTTTGGCACCAAACAATAAACTTACAACCAGAATCCATGCTAAAGACGTCAAACGTATATGTGCTTTGTTTACATCTCAATCTATCCCCTTTTTCAAAGAACAAATTCTTTCAAAGCCATGGAATTCACTTCCATCTCGTGTGATCTGCACTATAATGTGCTTTTATCAGCTGAATAATGAGTTAATGACAGTTGAGCTCATTAGACTATTCTTTTGCATCTTCCCTATACCTGGCCATTTTGCATTAATGAATATTTGTGAAATGCATCTTATGTTTACAA
The DNA here is from genome assembly GCA_933210815.1 of Meta bourneti. Lineage (NCBI taxonomy): Eukaryota > Metazoa > Arthropoda > Arachnida > Araneae > Tetragnathidae > Meta > Meta bourneti. Next base: position 46,629,875 of record OW119929.1, on the reverse strand, counting down.
AAGTCTGAGAGTTCCCTTATCAATACCTCTAAAAGTACTCAGCAGTTTAATTTTGGAAATTGTAATCAATTCTAAAAATTGTTACATGTTATTTAATTCATACTAATTGCTATTTTTAAGGTGATTTCTGCATAATTTTTTGTTAATACTGTGTCAAAGGCACAAATCTGCAAAATTGACGTCTCTACAAAAACATGTTCAAAGTTTTGATGCTTTGGGAAAAATCGAATTATGACTTGAAGGTTGTTTTCTCATGAAAATTGTCATTTCCACTAAGAATCAAGATGATTCATGGATTTGATATAGCATAAAACATGAAATGGTGACTTGAAAAATGCAGTAAGATGAAAATCACCAAAATGCAGAGTTGTGCCTTTGGGGTGGTAGTAACGATATTATGAAAATTCTTATATATAAAATTGACGAAGAGATATGTAAATTGAAATATTAAATAAATATCGTTATGTATTTTTAGATATTTAGATTTAACTGAACTTGTTTTATTTTAGACCTAATATATGTTTGGAAATTGGGAGTGGGTCCGGAGTGGTTACCACTTCACTTGGAAAAGTTTTAGGAAACTTGTATTACTTGTAAGTATCTATTTTTCATATTTTGTAGATTTCAATTGTTTTTTTAATTTCAAATATTACTTTTGGTCTGAAAAATAATTAAAAATTTTAATGCAAATGTTTATTGTCAGGGGTTCCCAAGCTTATTAAGTGAAGGGCCAGATTAGAATAGTGAAATACTATGTGGGCGAAATAGAAACATTCTATTCTCCCTATATGAAGTATATTAATTATAAGTTATGTAAAACAACTTTGGGGGGGCATGGGGGGGGGTTATATTAAGCATGGATATTTTTAAGAATAGAATGGGGATTGAGTGCATATATAATCTGACTTGTGTTCTGAAATATTATACAGAAGAGAAAAGCTACCTAAGAAAGTTATTTGAGATTGTTTTCATATTTTTTAAATCGGTATATCTTTAAATGTTTTCAGGAATTAGTTATGATGTTGGCAAATATTCTGAAGAATATTATTGTAAATCATTTAAATATAATATTTAATTGAAAATTTTTCACCTGTTGTGCATTTGATTTCAGCCAAAAATTTGTGTAAAATACAGAAATATTCAGTTTTTACTTTTAACAGAAGATATTGAAATATCTGGGTTTATTTCTAATTGAATTAAAAATATAGACTAATTCAAATGGTAGCATTATGAACAAAAAGGAAAACATATTATGCATTACAAATCACAACATTTTATTTTTAGTAGCACTTTAATATAAAAATTGACTGTTTTGCTGAATAAGCAGTTGGGATTTACTGTTTCTAGATGTGCAAATAAACTACAAAAGACATGATTTCTCTTTTAACTGGAGCAGTAATTCTTATTTTTGTTTCTTTTTTCACTAAAATAAAATATTGTCATCTTATCAGCTCAAATCTTGTTTGGTTGGCTTCCTAGTTGTTATCTACCATGTAAGTCATTAGGCTTATTTGTAAAGAAGTTATTGAGGTGCTGTTTGAATCTCCAAAGAATTGAACTCCAGGCCATTCAGAGAATTTTGAAGTGACCTGAAGAGGTGAAAATCTGAGGGGACAAGGTCTGGTGAATATGGGGTGACACAAAACATCTCAGCCATACTCAATAAGTCTTTGTCTGACATTCATTGTCATGCTGGAAGACAACACCTCAACGATTGGTCAGTTCTGGCCATTTTGCTTCGATTTCTGCTTTTAATACTGCCATTTGAGAACAGTATTTTTCTGAATTTATTGTCTGATTTTGTTGCAACAATTCATAATGAACAATTCCTTTGTAGTCCCACCATACACAAAGCATTACTTTTTTGGGATGCAGCCCCCTCTTGATGTTAGTTGGGAGGTTCATTTGGCTTACCCCATGATCTTTTTCTTGTAACATTATTGTATAGTATCCACTTCTTATCTCCAGTAATGAGCTGTTTCGAAAAAGGAGCTTCTTATTTCGTTTCGGCAAAGAATCACATGCCGAAATTCCAGCAAGCATATTCTGTTGTGTTAAAGTATGGGGTACCCATACATCGTAGCGGCTTACATACCCAGTCTTCTTCAGGTGATCATGAACTGTACTTTTTGGAATATTTAGTGTGTGATAGTTCCTGAACTGTGTAACGTGGATTTTCAGTGATGGCATCTTTTAATAGGTCCTCGTTTACAGAGGATGGTTGTCCAGAGAGGGCATCATCTTTGAGGCTGAAATTTCCGCGCTTAAATTTATCAAACCACCTTCGAACTGTGTCATCAGAAACAGCACTTTGTCCATATACAGCACAAATTTTACAAACAGTCTGATTAGCATTTTTTCCTTTCTTAAAATTTTTATTTTAAGCATAATATGACGAAAATGAACTTTTTGGTTCTCCATTCTTAGCACTGCAGTGAAACAAAAATTGTGCCACAACACAAACTAGAATTATGCAGTGAAAGCAGAAAAGACCGAATTTACACATCTGCTTCAATCAAGGTCACTCCTTATCAGCGGTAGCAAAATAGTAATAAGAAAGCCTGCCTCGATTTGAAAAACCGCAGAACTTTCTGGATCACCCAATACTAAGCTTCAAAATTCGAAATAATTTGATCTTCCAGTTTGATGCAAAACATTTTTGTTTTATCACCGAGTCATAATATACAGTCCTTTTAAATTATTTTCATTTACATTTCTTCTATTTTGCTTTTAGATGTACTGATATAAACCCTTTCGCAGTATCAGCTACAAAGGCAGTATCACAAAGTAATAATGTACCTGTGGAAGTTATTCATTCAAATTTAGTAAGTACTAATCATTCACTCATCTATTTTGTCATAAAAAGTATTAAAAGATTGCACTAACAATAAAATCAGTAGCTGAGGCCAATGGGTATTTATTATGCTAGAAAATCGATTTTTATCAAACAAGAAACATTTCAAAAAGCTAATCTGATTCTCTCTCTCTTATAGCTTTCGATTTTCATCCTTCTTTTCGATTGCCTTACTCTCAGTCTATATAGTCCATTGTCTTGTTTTAATGATCTCACAAATGTCACCAGTCTTTACTTTTTTGTATCTCTCTAAAGATATGAAAATAAATAGGAGTATGAAGGTAATTTTGAACCATTTTAAGTTCTATATGTGTGTTAAATCTGCCTCAAGTAAAGGCTGACACTTCTGTAGTAAATATGCATTTTGCATGACATGGTATGAGAAATATTCCATGGATACCTTTTCAATTCTATAGCATGCAATAGAAGTCATGATTGACTTGAGAAGAAATTGTTGATAATGAATTATTTTGCAAAAGTTGCTAGAACTTATTTGTGATGAAAGTTGGAACAATAAGAGTTCGGTTAATGTTATTTTTAACTTTATTTCCTTTCTAACTATTATCTCTTTATAGCATGCCATACTGTGTAAAACCACTAGAATTGCTCCCACCACAAAGTATGCACTTATTTGTTGGTTTAGAATGGGACCTTATCCTATTTTCCATAGGAATGCTTGTAGAAATGTATTGAAGTTTGTTACATTAGCTCGCTTAATAACAAATAGGAAATCTATTTGTTATGATTTTTACTTGTTGCCAAGATCTTTTCTTGTAAATAACCTCTTTCCACTATCAAATTTTGCCCAAAACAAAATAATATTTAGATATCAACCAGAGTCACCCCTACTCGAAATGAACTAACTCTGTTTCTAAAATGGAAACCACCCATACTGGCAGGAGCAATTCTCATGTTAGACAGACATTAATTTATTTTTCAAACTTAACAAATATCAGTTATTCATAAAAGTTTATGTAGTTTTTATTGTGAAGATCAGACCAACTGCAGAAATTCATGTCACACATTTGTAAAAGTTCTTTATACATAAAACTGAATTTATTTTCAGCAGTTTGTAATTCTTTATTAGCAGTAAACAAGTGTGTTCATGTAGCTTAGATTTCTTAGTACAGTGGAAAGTACTTGAAAATTGCATCTGTCAGCCAACAATCATTAAAAAGGGTTAAATATAATTATATATTTTGTTTAAAATTGTATTAAATTGAAATTGCATAAGGTAATTTTAATTTCGCATAGGCATTTTATTACAACATATTAATGAAAAGTTTCTCAAGTTTGGTGGGAGGTGTCTTTCAACTAACCGACGAAAAGTAGTCGGAAATATTCAGGCTTTACTTCAGAAAATTTTCACTGTCAGAAAAATAATTATTTTTTCGATACATAAATCTTGTTTTTTTTTAAACTTTATGCCATTTTAAGTTTATATAATTTTAAAACTATTTAGCCAGTTCATACTTAAAGTAGTCATTATTTCAGGTTGATGCTGTAAAAGATCGTTTAAAGAATTTAGTTGATTTATTAATATTCAACCCACCTTATGCAGTTACTCCTCCTGAAGAGGTAAGTTTTTATTTCATTTTGTAGTGCTTAAATATGTTCACATGCTGCAAAAGTTCAGAATTGTTTTTATTTTCTATGCATAACCTGAAATCTATTTGCTACACAAATAATTTACTCTAAATCTTTTTCTTAAAATTTCTTTACCAATGATGGAATATTTTACTTGTAAATTGTATAAAATAATTAATTATACTGTGGAAATTTTTTCCTTTTATCCCATTTCAAATAAGTAAGTTGTTATCACAATTTTTTGATACTCTGTTCGATACTAAACATTTCCTGACAGTCCATACAACAAATACTATTCTTGTATTGGTGATAAGAATTGGTGATTTTAATTACTAGAATTTTTGGAAAAACAATTCGCATTTGAGACACAGATATTAAAATACAATAACACCCTGCTTATAAGTCATTGTAAAAAGTACATTTTTGTAAGATGTGGTAAATCTGTTGTAATTTTCAAAGCAAATAATTCAGTCTTTTGCTTATTGTTGCTCACAATGTTTTCAAATCTGAATTTCTATGAATGAGCCATTATATGCTGAAAATATTTCAGTGAAGCAAAAGAAACATGATGTGGGCTACACTTGTATGAGATCTAGTCTCAGATTTTCTAACTTGTAAACTTAGATGACTCACAGCTTTTGATGGAAGTTGAGGCTTTTGCTTTTCAGGCTTTGAATTGAGTTTGAAATTTATTTGAACTTGTTATATATTTTTATCGTTATGCTACATTTAATTTGTGTTTGAATAAAATTTATGTGTATATTGATTTTTCTTCTAAGAAAGTATTTCTGTATCATAAAATTATTGCTGCTAGTTCATTGACAAAGAAGTATAGTTATACTCTGGTATTCGTTATTAATCAAGGGAAATTGAAAAATTAAACAAATAAATGGTTATAACCCTCCTGGTGGTTGTCTTGACAAGTATCTCAGCATTAGTAGAAAACTGACCAGATCTTTATCTCGTCATAAAAAATTGACAATATATTAATAACAAGATATCTCATCTTTAGGAAAATTGGTCTGATCTTGATGAACGAGATATCTTGTTGAAACCACTTGGAGGGTTAATGAATCTCAAGATGTGTGACAAGTGAGAATGGGTAATGACATCCACAGTGGGCTAAACTATTTTTAACAAATAAAATTGTATTATAGATTAAGATTCCAAGATAGAAAGTATCCAAAATTTTCATTGTAAAAAGCATTATATAAACATCTGTTTTCATTGCTTATTCTTCACTTTGATAAAAAGCATCATTTTTTGTTCCCACTTTTCAAGGAAATTTGTTGTAGAAAAATGGTGCATCCACTATATTAAATGGACTCAGCATCCTTGAATTATCATCTTTTGCAGCCTCTACAATTTCCAGACCAATTTAGAGGTCTGAAGAGCCTTGGAAGAATATTTTAAATGTAAATCAACCAGCTTTTTAAATGTAAATCCCTCATAAGATGATGAAAGTTATTGAATAATTTTAATAAAATATTTAAAATTTTTAAATATGAACATGACTTATTACAACCCAATACTCAGTTTAAATTGAATAATCTTGAATTTGAAGTATAAAAATATCAAGATGTACAAAATTTGTAGGTTTCAATGTGATTGAAGTGCACATTTGATGTTAAGATATATTTTAAATAATTTTTTTACTTATTTTTGCATTTAGGTTGGAAGTAGTAATTTGTTCAAAGCTACATCTGGTGGTATTAAAGGCAGAGAAGTCATGGACCAAATGTTTCCTCTTGTACCGAAGTTACTTTCAAACAATGGATTGTTTTATTTAACTTGCATTCATCAGAATGATATGGGTACGTATGCAATTCTAATTTTCTTGACGAAAATATTTTCGGTTATATTTTCTTTAGTCTGCTTTAAAAATGTATATTATTTTCTTTTAGCAATAACGATTTTAATAGTTGTAATGCCAAGACTGGAGACTATATTTTAGGCTAATATTGAATCATTACTAAAGCTATAGGTTCTGAATTTTTTATATTTTGATCTAATAAATAACTCTTTACTCCCTAGCTCAATTTATTACTTTTTGCGATATTAAATAAACATTTGTCTGAGTTGTAACATTTGGTATTGTTATGATATTTGAAATATATCACTATATTTTATGCTTTAATATTGTTATTTGAAGACAAATTGGGGGATTGTAAATAATTACATCATTTTGGTGTAATATCATGAATAAACATTAACTCAAAATTATAAAGACTGAGCTCTGACTTTTAGCTTTCTTGTAGAGTAACGAAATGCCCTGTTAGTCTTACAAAAATTTAGAATTTTTAACATCTATGTGATTTAAAAAGATTGTGTTGAATATGAAGGGTAGTCATTTATAAAGCCAGTGATATATGCTTTATTAATGTCATTAGTTTAAAATCAGGAAAATAAAGTTATTTTTTAATATCAATTGAAAAGGAACTTTCTGTTTGTTACATTTGAAATTATTTGTTTATTTTTCAAGTTAACAGGGTTTCAAAAGGAGCAATGAATCCCTCAACAATAACTTATTTAAGTCAAATGTGATTTAGTTAGAAGAAGTGGATTAAAAATCTTAGAAATCTATAAGCCTTTCTGTTGATTTAAAGTTTTATTTTCTTTTATACTGTATACCAGCCTTTTCATTCTGGTCAAAATATTTATTTAATCTTGAATTTATTTTCAGTACAGGATAGAATAATCAGAAACACATACAAACTTAAAAATTCTTTGAATGAAATTTGATTTTGCATTCTTGTCATTTCTTGGGGCCTTGCATTTGACAGGAAAAGAGCCCAAATAGAAATTCCTTTCATTTCTTAATGAATATGAGTGAGCATGCCTTAGTTATATCCATATTGTTTACAAGCCAAATTTCTGAAATTAATTTGAATTTTTGTAAAAAGTGAAAAAAAGGAAAAATTTTAATACCTAGTAACCTGCTCATATTTAATTACTGATTGCCCTTTATGGCTAATCAAATGTGATGTGATGGACAGAATCATAGTATATGCTAACAAGTAAAGGAATTAAAACAAAATATTTTTCCTTAATTTAGTGTTTTCAAATTGTATTAGTATTCAGCATTACATGATTTTACAATTCATACTTTTTCTGCTTAAAACAAAATCCTATTCCTTACCATTCTTCATTTCAGTCCTGATTTTTTTGACCAGGTTCTGGAACTTTTAAAGAAAAATTTCTATCTTGATTGGTTTAAATTGAGTGAGTTTATTCTGTCCTGATAAACATACACTATACATGACTCTGTTCCTAATCTCTATTAGAATTTTATCCAATTGGATAAGCATGGCTAAAAATGCATACTCAATTTTAATAAAAGCTCACACAGGTTCATGCACCTTGTTAATCCATGAAACTGAAACTCAATTATTTTTACACCTTGGGAAAAGCATAGTATTGAATGAAATCTGGACAATTTAAATATACACCCTTGAAATTTTTAATTTCAGTACTGATTATTTTTAAGGCAAGAAAATTTTTAAAATTCCTAAATTAATTTTAAAACCTATGAAGGAAAAACAAACTTAAAAAATATATTTCTTGTTCAAAGTGTGGTTCAAATGTCCAATAATTTTTATAAAAGTTTTCCTGCTTTAAATCTTTATTTGAATACTTTTACTTTGTGTTAATGCTTAATTTAAAAAGGAGTGGCTGACATTTAACCTTTTCCCCTTCTGCACAACTTTTAAAATTTTGAAAGTTACAAAATGGTAACAATTGTTACTAAATTACTTAAAGAAGCAATCAAATGTGAAAATAATAGATTTGATCGCTTAAAATTAAAATTTCCATACCTTAACAGAATACCTATGCAGAAATGGAGAGAGAATTTGACTGTGCTCCATACAGAATACCTTTTTATAGCATTTATACCTTCAAACAGATAAGATGTTTTAAGGGGTAAACAGTTTTTAAAATAGAGTAGAAAGCATTGATGTTTTTCTCACTTTTAGGCATTTTAACAGTAAAAACTGAAAAAAATTTATAGAAACTTAACAGTTGAATGTACAAGAGTCTAAGCATACAAATGTTAAGCTTTATTGGGTACAAAAGACAAATCCATACTTTTATTGAACTGAATGATAGGACAAATGGTCTGCTAGATTTATATTATGCACCTTCATGGCTATGAATGTCATTCTGTTTTGGAAGGGAGAATTATATTGCTGCCCTGATTTATTAGAATTTTTAATTTCTATTGTTCATTTCTGTTCCTTTGTGGGAATGTTCAAATTTGCTGATTCTGATCACTTCAAGGTAATGGCCAATAGCTACCTGTTAATACATTATGAAAGGATCAAAACATCGGAAAGTATTTTTCGTACTCTATTAAAAATTTTAATACAAATTACTCAATCAGCATCAACTGTTTCCAAAAACTTGCAAAATGGACATTGGCCTTTATTTTACCAAAATACATATTTATATTGTCTTATTATAGCTCATCTACTTCAGTGGCTTCTTTAGATGAAAGGTTCTCATTTTATACAAAGCCATCACTTGAAACCAATGTGATATGTAACGCTAAATACGAAGCTTTTGTTTATTTCTATTAAAATGTTAAGTGGAATTAAAATTTGATTCCTAAAATATTCAGCTCCATTACTTGAATGATTTTAGGAAATTCGTGTTGAAAAGGCAATATTTGTAAACTATATGCCTGTGGATATTGACAAATCTAAAAAGATATGTGGGTGTAAAATATCAATTCTAACTTATAAAATTGTTAATTTATTAAAATAATATTTTAATTTTTTATTTATGCTTTCTTAGACATGTTTTCTTTATACTATATTTTTGTCCACCTAATACTAAGTTATCATAAGCTTCTTCTAAGAAGTACTTCAGATGGTTGAAATATTGTCTCTTTGTTTACTTTGCAATTTTGTTTTTGTTTTATTAGAATAAAACTATATGCACTGATTCTATTAAGCACAAAATGACTGTTTAAAACATTTTCCTGTTTTCTTATATATTATATTCAGTCTTAAATATTTCCTTTTTATTTCTTTTATGGTTAATGGTGATAGTTAAGATGTTAAGGGTTAAGATAGTTAAAGAATATCATGAGCATTTTATGTTCTATAAAAATTAGCATAATCTAATAGTTGGTTTTTATGACAAAAACCAATAGTTAAAGTAAATTGTGTTATAGTCATGAAGATATTAAAGTGTTTTACTGGTGAATTCACATTTTTCCAGAGGACATTGCACAATGTATGGATGCTTATAACTTGAGTACTACCAAAATTCTTGAAAGAAGATGTGGAATAGAACGCTTATATGTACTTCGATTTGCTTTTAAAAATTTTAGATAATAAATATATTGCAAAAATATTTAATTCTTATTGTTTCTTAAGTTTTTACATTCAGGAGTTTTTTTTTTAATATTTTTAAGGAGAAAACATTTTTCAATACTGAGAGCACTATTAAATATTTCCTTACTGATTTTAGAAATTTAGGTATTAATATTATGAATGTTTTACATTTCCCTTTTCTTAAAAAAATAAGTCAGGCAAAAATAAAATTTTATATGTTTAATGTTGAATAGGTTTGTTTTGTACAATGTGCAACCTTATTTGTAATGGTACATTTTCCATACTAATGGCAATTGCTAAGCAAGCCAAATTTTATGTAATTTTTTTCAATTTGAGATAATTCTAGTTGAGGCCTTTATTTGTTTGATAATAACTTTACCAACAGACCCCAAAAGTAATTTTTTGTATTTTTTCAAATTACATATACACTGTTCAAAATTAAGAGAATTTTCACTTTTGGGTGATTATCACCAGAACTACTGGACATATTTTAATGAAATTAGTTATGTTCATAGGTTGAAAAAATAATAATAAAAACATACAACAGTTATGGTACACATGCATGATCGTGCATAGGACTCATCAGCGCAGGAAGGTCTAAAACAGGGGTTACAATATCGACACAAAAAATGGGTTAATAGGGAGTGTGATCCCCTCTTACCCATTACATACAGCTCTCACAACAGCTCTCACTCAGTGGAAATGAGGCAATTTATGAGTCCCTGTGGCATTACAGTCCCACTCCTCCAGCAACACTGTTTTCAAGTCCTGGATGGTTCTGGAGAGAGGCGAGTTGCAATTGCCCTCCCAAGAGTGCCCCAGATATGCTCTATAGGGTTTAGGTCTGGAGATCTGGCTGGCCAATCCATCAGGCGAATATTCTCACTTTCAAGATATTTGTCGCCCACATGAGCCCTATGTGGACAAGCGTTGTCGCCCATAAAAATGAAATCAAAGCCAACTGCACCCCTCAAAAGGCTCCAAGATCTCATTCCTATACCTCACAGCAATCACAGAGCCTCTGTCAAAGACTTGGAGGTTTGTGCGCCCATCCAACATGATGCCTGCCAAGATCATCAAACCTCCGCTGCCACAGTGGTATCTTTCTCGGATGTTGGAGGACAGGTAGTGAGTCCCTGGTTCTCACCGGATGAACGGACGTCGGGAATCAGTGAACCGGAACTCCTCAGTGAATCACTGATCCCTGGTCCAAAGTCAATGTTCTCTGCACCATGCTAAACAGTTTCCTGTGCGCAGAAGTGAGCGACAGCAGGTCTTTTTGCAAACAGACCTCTGATGTAGCCTTCTGGAAACAGTAACTCTTGGAACTTGACTTAATATGACCGCGTGAAGGTCATGAGAGAGCTGGGAAGCTGTTGCATTCCTGTTACGCCTCGCTGTAATGGACAAATATCGATCTTCACGTGGCTCTTAGACAACCTTGCCCAGGCTTTCACTCTACAGATCTAGTATCCTTAAACTGTTTCCATAAGTTGGACACAAAGCTGAGTGTTACATTCAAGTCTCTAGCAATCTTCACTTGAGACTGCCCTGCTTCCAGTCTCTCAACGATTCGCCACCTCATTCCATCATCCAAATGTTGGTGGCTACTGATTTTAACTGTTTGCTTTTGAATTTCACCGAATGTTGCAAAAAAATCCACAAAATTCGCCAAGGTGTACGAGTGAACGAAGAAGCGGTAATTGTCACGAGCTCTTAGAAAGCTTGTTCCTCTAAATGCACCGCGAACACCGTATACGCTTATGTATGTCGTATACGCTTATGTATGTCGTATACGCTTATGTATTCGACACTAAAGATTTGCATCTTTGTTTGGAAGCATTAGTTTTTCGTTCAGTACTTTTCAAGAAATTCGCATATTTTGTCGGGAAATAGACAAAATATGCAAATTCTCTTAATTTTGAACACCAGTGTATATAAATGCATGTCAATTCATATTAAAAATGTATTAAACAAAGTTTAGACAACTGAAATCTTTGGTAACTAAAAATAACTAAGTTGGTTAAAGCAAACATTCGCTTTAACCAACCTCCAATCGTATAATTATACGATTTAAAAATTGCCAATAGAATTGCTTATAAAGCGAAATGCCAAATGTTATAGTTAGCATATTTTTACGCTTTAAATAATTTTTTCGAATGACTATCTGAAAATTTGAAATGAAAATTAAACCTAACTGTTCTCGATGCTTATCTATCCAGTGTGGACCGAAATGGATTACTGGATAGAATTGTAGATGGTAGACGCGCAAGGCAGACACACCGAGCGTTGATGAGGTCAGTTAAAAAATTTAGACACTTCAATTTCCTGATTGTATCCAATTTCGTTATAGTTTTGTGGTTAACTAATATTCCCGAATCACACGACTCACTTTGTACTTAAGAAGCGAGTAATGAATGTCTTGAAACAGAACTCGGCCGTAAACCTAGAGCTGCCTGTGTATTACTCCACCTAGGCTGTGATCGTCTGTTTCTAAAAGTACTTGTAAAGTTCGAGCGTCTTTGGAGGGGCATATGCAGAAAGGAACTGATTTTTGAAAAATCATTACAGCGCATTCTTTAATACGCGTCTGTTTAAATACCTCACAAAGCTAGAATTGTATTTGGAGCATAGAATGTTTCTCGAAGATATCAATTCTGTTTTCGATCAAATCGAATTTCGTGAAAAACTTTTTACTTTTTTGGAAAAATCATTTGAAGCTTGATTCATTACGTGGGACGTATATTGGTAAAATTAAAATAAAAAAAGTAAAACAATTTGGTTGCGTTTACAGAAATTATGATGTAAGACTTTTTTTCCACCTCGGGTTACCAGACCTAAAAATTGAGCTCCGTGACGAACTCAATTATAATTCCTGAATTAATGAAAAACTGTTACATTGAAACGATCATATAAACACTGTTACAAGCAAGAAATAACAGTATTACAAATTAGAAATTCATCTTAATTAAAAAAACGAACTTGACGCATACAATTTCGTGAACTACTGTTAACGAGTAACATTTTTGTACACGAAGCGATTTAAGCAATACAATTGGATTGAATTAATTTCTCTGAAAAATCCAGACAATTTATAATTCCCAGTGTAATGCGGCAATGCACGCAAATTCAGGACTTTTCCAGACATCTGGTAACTCGATTTTCACCAAACTGTTGAACTTCAGAATTGGAAACATGAATTAATGGTACAGTGCCCGCCTCTTAATAAAATCACTTCTGTTCCAACGAATTTGTTTTTTCAAGCGAGTGAATCATAACCGACGATTTAAAATTTGGACTTTTTATGAAATCGTACCGTGACATAGGTGAAATTAAAGTGGACACCAATTAAACAATGACACCAAAGTAAACTCGAAGCTGTTATTGGTGTTTAATATCATCAGTTAAATAATAAAATATAGCATTATGAAATTAATTACGATGATTTATTAGAGATGCTTCTCTGACGCCACGATGACTTCACTTTTCTCTCCCTTACCTATGAGAAATACATCGAGAAACCATTGTGGAAAAACCGTCCAAACAGTTCCTAAAATAGAACTAATTTCATCTTGATGAGTTATGAAATCCTAGAAATTAACAATATGCATTTGACATTGATGCTTTTTGCTCAGTTGCTATATTACTGAAGCTTGTCAAACTGAATATTTTTCACTTGAGAACGTCTTTAAATTCGGTCTGGTATAGGGGTCTACAAAAACTATAGTGATCGAAAAAATGGACAAAATTGCCGCGAGCTGATGTCTCGCAAACTGTAAATTACAATCTAACGATTTAAATTTTGTTGGATAGGGTTTATGATCGTATCTAAAATGGTGGGTAGTGTGTGGGTGCAGCGGTGAGGGGTGCGCTTGCACGTGAACACTGAGAATTGCGATTCCGCGCTGCTTTTGGACAGTAATTTTGGATTGCAAAGAGGTAGGATGTTTAAATTGTAAATTTTCAGAGGATAACAGGATTTGCATTTATCAATAGTAACCAATTCAATAAAATTTGTTTAGTTTGACAGATCTGTTGACATTTCCCTGACCTATCTAACGAGACAGACCGTCACTGATCTTGTACCTCATGAAAAGAAGGCTCGTAATTACTAAAGTATGATAGATTCCATTTGTGCTATAAAATGCTGAAACAAAATTTCTGAACGAAGACTCATCAAAAAGTCTCAAATACTGCGCCACGGACGCATAAAAATGTGTGGGGTAAAAATATACATGCCACTCATGAAAGCCAACTTTTTTGGAGAAATATATTTTAAAATCCTCATTACTTCGTGTCCCAGTTATGCGTTGCTAAGATAGTATCAAATGGAATATTAGATTTTAAAATATTATAATGTTTATGTACCCCCACTTGTGTATATTATCGCATTCTGTGCAGAAATCATGTATATTTTGTATTAATCATACAACACCCAAGGCTATGTAAGAGAATAGACTCCTCAACAAATTTATACATTTCGATTTATTCGTAATCAATATGAGCGATGGGTGTAATTATGAAGAAATTTTTGTTGATGTTATTCTATCCTTATCTTTCGAGAGCGGAAAAACAAAGTCAGAGCATTTATCTATTGCTTACCAAGATGCATCTTCAAATTATGTCATAAGCTTAAAAATAAGTTTCAGTGATATAATTACGGGGACACGATAGCGTTCTATTTTGTATTAAGCTGCTGAAATATCTGAAACATTCATTTTAGGAAAAGAGTATGGGAAAGTACATAGTTAGATTATGGAAACTTATTCCTTTCTGAAATAGTTTGCATTTCATATTAATTTCGTTCGACATCGTGCTTTAAGCATCCTGTCAATCATAAATATGCTCTCCAAATTGTTTCCATTAATATGTAAATTCTCCTTTGAAGAAGATATTGAAAAATTTTAAGCAGACAAAAAGGGAAACTAAATTTCGAAAAGGGTACCTCTGAAGGTTTCTATGATCAAGGCATAGTACGCGATTTTCTTAGAAATTAAAAGAAATAGAAAGGTTTAATTTCAGTTTTCTAAAATGCAATGATTGCTCTACTGCTTTTTCTATTTTGTATCTTAATCGCTTCACACGGGGGCCTATTCAGATAAGATCATTCTTACTACGGTCTCCGATAAATGAGTATTGTCTTACTGAGCTGTCAGATTAATTACAGTAAGAACAGTTTTATACTACCTCACTTGAAAAGTATATCACAATAAAGACTGTCCGATCCAACCTTTAACATAATTTACGAGTTATAAATATAAATTTGGAATAGTTTGTTTCTAATCTAGTTACGTCTCTTTTGTTCTTAAGTCGCATTCTATTCTCAAAATATTACGCTCTTGTACAACTTAATTCTATTTTAATGAATGATCTTTGCAATATTCTGATTACCGATATCAGGCATATGTTTATAAGATGGAAAGATAAGGGTTGTTCTTCCTTTCACAAAAGTATCAATAACATAGTTGTGAACGAGAGGAAATCACACAATCGAGAAGAGCTGATGATCGAGATGCTGAGAGCTTTCGATTTTCTAGAATCATATAAACGCTAAACTTAATATTTTTATTAGTGTTAATATTTTATATACCAAGGACGTATTAATTAACAAACAAGCTAGGACGCTCGTTCTTCTAAAACGACTATCGATATAAGTTAGGGTTTGGTTTGGTTAGAAAGCTTTATCAAAAGCTATTCTCGATCGCTTTAATTCCATTTCTGAGATAGCACGGTATAAAAGTTCTTTCTCAACAAATAATGAAATTCAAATTGTAGCAGGTCTTGAACCTTTAAAATGCAACAATAGTACAGAGTGCTTTGCGGAATACCAAGAAAGTGGGGGAGGGACAGACTATGTTTTGAGGTTTTTGATTTTTATAAGGAATAAATTTCCATTGTGAATGTACGAAATCGTTCCAAGTAGAAGTGTCATTGAACAACTAGATCTCTAGGTTTCACTCTATTCTTTGAACATCGCATTTAAGTCAAGAATAGTGTCATGGTTACCATAACTATCGTGTTACATCAAAGGATAGTACAAACATGGTCACAGTTAAGCTTACAGCCAGCGTGATTTCAATAAGTAGGGATCAATTTAGCTTTGAAGATTATGGCAACATTTATGTTGTAGTTTGAAAAGTGACATTCTGGCGTAGTAAAGATGATGAAAACAGATTATGCATTAGGTTGTTTTTACTCAACATAGGATACTAATAATGCCGGCATAGTCGGATTAGCAACAGGAGGGTTGCAAGTTTGAAACTCATTCCAGCCAACGACTGTCGTGTACACGGGGGCTGGTGCACATTAAATCTATCGTGGCCTCAAATGTCCTCACGTTGGCTTGGTGTGGATGTTTGGAAAGTGGGGTGCCAGCTCAAGTGTTGCTTCGTCATCTGATCGTAGTTCAAAATTACGAGGTGTTGTCCTCGAATCTTTCCCTTCAGATTAATCCCGGACCGTCGCCAATAGCCCGTTGTGTTGCTCCAGTGCGACTTTAATTCAACTATCCCCTCTCTCGAGCTTGGGTTTGCTTACTGCGCTAGCAACCTGCGGGTTGTAGGCGGCGCAGGTTCTATTCCTGTAATTTACCCTGGCTGTATTTCTCTCTTGTGTCAGTCAGTAAAATTGTCATTGCGTGTATATCCATTACTTGACCTTGTCTGTCTGGTATTTGGCATAGCTTGGCCTAATATGACCTTGCTCCATAAAATCCAACCAACCCGCTCTCAATTTTAAAGATAGGAACGCATTGGGACGCATTCTAAAATTTATCTACCATACTCAATGTATTGCACCTCATTTTTGCTTAAAAAGTGTAGATAATGTTTTGAGATAATAGAGGAAGCATATTCCTGAAGGTGCTTTTCAATTTTCTCTTAAACTAAGAGCAGAAAAAACGATTTACTTTAATTTTTAGTATGATCTTTTTCTCTTTTTACTCAGATTTCAAATAGCAAAGTTTGGAAAATACGTCTTACATTTCATTGCATTAAGGTACTATATTTAGTTCTTGTAATCAAGACTCCTACAAATACTTTTCATATGTTTAAGTAAACCAATTTAAATTTTTAGCTTTAATGTATATTTTTGTATAAAGCAATCTTTGTAATAAAATACCAATGTTCGATGAACTCTTTTTTTCTAAACAGTATCGAAATAAAAAAATATTATTTTCATTCCTAAACTAATATCGGAATACTAAAACAATTTCCATTAAAATAATTGGTAATAAAATTTAAATAAAATAAAAATCTATTTAAAAAATAAAATATACGGGTTTTTTTGTCAATGCATCATTCTAAACGAAGAAAACAATTTTAAAGAAATCAAATTTAAATATAATTTGTGAATAAGAAATATATTGTGTTTTGAAATCTTTCTAATCGGAATTTCTCTCACATGGTCTTTCACGTATGGAGAAAAGCTCGCTCAATATGTGTTAAAGGATTCACTGAAAAATCGATATTTTATTTTAGGCATTCTTCTATTGTCTGTGTTAGGATATTATCGGGCTTTTCCAGCTTACATGTGACTGTAAAGGTCGCCCAAAAGAGTACAGAAGTAAAGGTCGTTGAAAGCCCTTAAATAAACATTATTTTGCTTTCTTCTATTGTTCGTTTTTGTATTGTCAAGGATACAAATTTTGAATATTCCTAACAGGGTAAAAGTGAACATTAACTGGACACTTTAAACCCCATAGACTTATCAAAGCGAATTTGCATTTCAATAACCATAAAGCTAGAATTCAAGTTTCAGTGATAAAATTGCCCGTTACGCTGTCTTGTTTCTACTACGTTGCGTGTTAGTCATTTATTCCTAAACAAATAAAGTGCGCTCTATTAAAATAAGGTTTCGCGTTATTTGGAAACCGAAAGTTTTGATAAAGTAAAAATAGCATAATCTTTTACCGCATATAATTTTATTAAATGCCGTGCTTCCAAAAAATGAGCGGGGGCCGCGGTAGCGCGGTTGGAAGAGTAACGGATTAGCAACCGTGGGTTGCGAGTTCGAATCCAACCAAAGACCGTCGTGTACGTGGGGGCACGTAGAATTTGTCTTGGCCTCAAATGTTCTCACGTTGGCTTGGTGTGGAAGTTAGGAGAGTGGGGTGCCAGCTCAGGTGTTGACCTCGTCATCTGACCGTGGTTTAAAACTACCAGGTGTCCGCATTTTCCCCTTCGGGATTGATCCCGTTGCGTTAGTCCAGCGTACGTTAGTTCAGCTACCTACCTATTGGCTGCCAGATTGTCATGAAAACCTTTTTAAGAAAATATTTAGTGTTTTAATTTTAAAATTTAAATTCTTAGCGTGATCTTCAACGTCTGTTCCATACTTAATTGGCACGTTTTGTGTTTTAGTCGATTCATTTTGTATCTGAGCAACTAAAATTGCTATTAAAATAGGATTAGAGACCTTTTTTGCAACAATTGATAAAAATTTATGTTACTATTTCACAAGTGCTTTTGCTATGTCATCCCTATATTGTGCATGTAGCCCGCTTTCTTCACGATATTTTACAACCCGGCCCTTAGCACTAAAATTGTAGGAAGTTCTGTTGTAGAAAGAAATTGTTCGAAAAAAACCTTAAAATTTTTTTTATCTACCGACTGTTCTCAATCCGGCTCGTTCGACCCTCATGTGGTGTTTTCCACGTTCTCCACACAAATAGTCCGCACCTGGCCCTTCCGAACCCCTCAACTCAATTTCGCGCTCGTTTTGTCGCGAAAACATCCCTTTCCATGAAACAAAAGTTTGGGTAACCGAAAACTTTGCAGTGTTTTGTGACTGAAAGAACAATAAAAGAGCAAAAGTAAATCGATTTCGAAAGGTATCCAACGTCATCGACCGCATGTTCCATCTCATTTCTGTGACCTTCGGAACCCGCGCGATCGAAGTTCACTTTCTCTCGAAGCAGCGCCTGAGCGAGTCTACAGTGTCTCTTCCACGTTACCGTTCGTCCCGTTGTTGACGCAATTACCATTACCTGCCCGTCTCCTCACGACGAAAAGACTCTTCGTGCCTTCTCTTTTCCTAGTCAATTAGCATCTTTTCACCGTGGCTCCTTTAATTTATATAATATGTCTTCTCCTGTTTATCCTGCTCGGCACTCTGCTTGTGCTGGTGCGTCTGCTCTCGGACGAAATGCCGAGTCTGAGAACTTTTTTAAACACCATCGGAAGAGACGTAAAGTGAGTTTCCACTTGTTTTTGATTTTTGATTTCCGTGCAATTGTTTGGGAACGGATGTGTAAATGTCGGTGATTTATTTTATTATTATTTTATTTATTTATTTTTCCGGTTCGCCGTTTCGGAATCGTGACCCAAGCCGGGTAGGGTTCCGGAACCTTCTTTTGGACGAAATTTTACTGTCCACTAAAATTTTCATCCGAAGTATATGAAATAAGAAAGTGACGAAAGAATAACAACCAACGTGTGTTTTTCTGACTCTTGGGGAATATTCCTCAGAATAAATTCAGTGCACCCTGATTCGTAAATGTCTACAGGAATATTTATATTTTGTAGTCAGTCCAAGTATGCGTATATTCAGACTAAGTCATGCAAACATATAATCAGTGCCAAATTATGCAGTCTTTCATGTTGAATATTGATATTTATTAACTTTGATATTTTTTCTTATCCCGGATTCATTTCGGGATTCATCCCCGACCATCGCCAATAGCCAGTTGTGTTGCTCCAGTGCGACGTTGAGTAACTACCTACTTCTTATCCCGGAATCAAAATTAGATCAGTTTCATGACATCACATGCGTAAAATGACCAAAAAATCTCGAATCAGCATGAATGTCTGAACTTTGGTAATAACCATTTTGAGACACAGGAATAATTTCTTAACCAGTTAGTCAATGGCGCCAACTAATAGGGCCCGAACCCATTCCGCCCTCTAATTGGTATGCTTATCCCGGAATATGTTCCCCATTGTTATTGGTGCTCCTGATTTATGTAGTAAATTTCAGAATGGTATTGCCACCGAATTTAATATTTTACTATTTATGATATTCTTGTCAACTTTTTGTTGTGTAGATAGTATTTATTGATAATTTATAGTAAAACTGATATTTTTTATTTTTATCCTTTATCAAGATTCAATGATGAATAAATGTTCATGTATGAATCTGACGCAATTATAATTTTGCCATAAAAGAATTAAAGGCACATCACGTGCGAATATAATTTACATATTCAAGTTTTAATAATTTAATTTTCTATTTTTATCTTATCGTAGAAAAGTGATTCACTGAGTACGTGATACACTATTTCCTCACATTCATTAAACCCAAAACTTTAGAATGGGTGTTTCCAACAGCTTAATCTATCCGCTGTGAACCGATAAGTAAACGAAACATTCTGTGTGTTTTAAATTTCACAGATGTGTTAGTAAAAAAGATTAAAAATAAGAGCATGACTGGTTTGGTTTGTCGCTCTACGGTCAAGTTTTGCTGCATAAGGGCGAAACAGACCACCGAGAAGGGCCAAAATTACCATTTTGTAAATGATAGACTAACCTAAAACCCACCAGCCTTGGTTATTCAAGATCTGATCGCAACTGAGATTCATAGTGATTTTGTGATCGCCTGCTAAATTATTTATATTGTGATTTTAGCACAATTTAAAACTTGATATTTGAAATTACAATTGAATCTTTATTTAGTATTTTGGAAAGGATTGTCGATTTTATTCGTTAATTCGATGAAATGAAAAAATATCGGGTCAATTGTGAAACGTGGTAAAGTCGAATGATTTACTTACCTTAAATCGTGGCACTAAAAGCCTAAATGCTTTTTTTCTTCACAAAACAATTAAATTCTCTATAAATAAATATTTATTGCTTTTTTTACTCAGTTCCTTTTTTATCGCTGTTCTTATCTGCTCTTGATAAAAAGTGTGAGGCCACGAGTAGCGTTCCAAAATCTAGAACTCAAATTGGGACTACCATCGTCGGAAAATTGAAAAATTAACTCAATGCACTGCGTAAAATGATTTTCAGTTTTGCAAAATGTTCTTTGTTACTTAGTGGTTTTGACACTCGTTGTCATAACTTGTATAAAAATCGTTAAATTGAGGTTCCACCTTGTTGCTTTTTTTCCCTTGTAAATGTTTCTTCATTTTGCCGTCCTTAAATCTGCTGCTGTAGACTAGTCTATTTAGACAATTTTTGAAGACATACACTAGCGAAATTTGCCATTCATGACCTTCAATCTGTAGCATATTTATCAATAAAAAAACTCTAGTATGTCAGACTCTGATCCCTAACTTACTGTCGAAATACGTTGAGACCGGTTTTGATTTTCTTTAACCCATCCATCGAATGAAAATTCAGCAGAGCTACCAAGCATTTCATCACCTTTATGCTTTAATTGTTGCTCCATGTGCTTGGTGTCTGTACCCGGATAAAGTAGAACACACACCTGTCGAAAAACATGGTATATACTAAATTAAAACTAGAGACGTGCTAAGAGAACTTTAACTAAAAGAACGTGCTCTTATTCAAATACAGCCGCTTTTATTAAATTAGGGCAAGGCAGCAGATGTAAACTTCTTTCCCTAAACAGTTCGCAAAACATTAGTCAAGCAAAATTGATATACACTTGAAACTTTTTCAATAAAAATCTACACATTTTATTTTTTATCTATTTTTAATGCAACAATAGAACTATTTAAACTACAAATAGAAATAAGTCAGAAAAGACAAAACAGAAATGTTTTTGCACATAAAAGGCTCAATTTATACAACAACATTCTATGAAATTTGTGTTTTTCTGTTTCAATATTTTCTTTGATTTCTTCTGGTTTTAATATTTCCTTGCTTGATTTTGCAAGCCACGTGTAATATATAGAACACGAGAAATTTTTTCTTTAAACTTAAAAATTGAAAAATCATGGTAATCAGGAATTTTATTGCCATCTGTTCGTAATATGCTGTCACTCATTGGTTTTACCCTCTGCGCTAGCAGCCTGCGAGCTGTAAGCGGCGCTGGTTCGATTCCTGTAACTACCCTGGGTGTATTTTTCTCTTCTGTCAGTAAAACTTTCCTTGTGTGTTCATTTACTTGAAGGAGAAAACATTGCTTGTGTGTGTACACAGTAGAAAACATTGCTTGACCAGATCTTACCACCAAGAAATACACCAAGTTGAGTCCGGCTCCCACGAGAAGGCAGTCGAGTCACATGATTTTAGACGAATCTTCTTTAAATAAGGTGATAGGTTGGAACGTAAACAAAGGGCTTCCACAACTGGCGTCTTTTTCGCCGATTCTAGTTCTAAGTTTTCGTTCGGTGCTGTAAGCCAGGGGTGGCCAACTTCTGTTTATATAGGATCGACTTTTTCTTAAAAATGTATCGGCGATTTACCTACTAAAATCTTAGCATTTAACACATTCAAACTTGTGTCTTGTGTACTAATAAGTGACAATGGGGAGGGGTATTAAACCAACATATTTTAACAATTGAAAAGTAGCCACAGAAAAAATACAGATTAAATTTTATTTTATTATCTTATCTTAAATGGGAAGTCTGCGTCTGCATGTCTCCAACCAAGTGTTCATAATTTGGTGTGTATCCAGACAAAGATAATGATAATGAATCTTCAGTATGGGAATAAGTAGGGAACGATGTTTAGTCTTCGTGGACTTTAAATATGAAAAAGCCGATTCACTTAATAGCCCAGTCAATAAAGACCCCAAAACATCGAACTTCGGAAATGATTAGGGTAAAGCTAATTTTTACCCCACTCATAGACCACTACCAGAGGAGCATTTTTACAAAAGTTCCCAAAAATCCCCCTGGAGCTTCCCCCAGCCCCGCCCACAAAGGTTCAAAATACCAATATTTACGGAACAGCCATTATCTCTGTTACTAATGATCGGATCAAGTTCAACTTTTTTTGTTTTGTTTGTTATTAAATGGGCTACAATATTGGTTCACTTCATATTTACGTTAAACTTAATAGTTTTTTATCAATTTAAGAAAATATGTGGAAGGAGTAGGTTTTTTATTTTGAAACTTGATTTTTGCGCTATATTTTTTTATGTAAAAATCCTTCCAATAAAAGTTATAGCCTATACATTTTTTGAATCTACTGATATACAGTTTTATTTATTTATGTGCGATGCTAACGCTGGGGAGGGGGAGAAAGCAAAAATGTTCGGCGTGCGACGCGGTTGCCTTGTCATAGCATGACAAAGTTGGCAACATCGTTTTTATTACCACAAAAACTGTCTCGGTGACTCATCCCTACACCCTCCTCCCATACCCTACATTGACCTTGATATAATTGAAATCGTAGCATCAGCAGAAAGCAGTAGTGATATATCAAAAGTTATATTGAGGCTAGGTGGATTTCATCTCCTCATGTCCTTGGGTTCTGTTGGCAAGATTATGGAGGGAAGTGGTTTGGTAGAACCATGGGCTTCTGTAGGACCAAACAACTGTAAGCCACATGATGAATGGACACGCATATGCAAGGTGCGTTCATAAATGTGATGAAGGAAAATTTTCCTGATGTAAAAGACTCCATGCAGTTTTTAGAAAAATGTTTCGTTGAACTGGTAAGAAACGAACGAAATGGACAAGATGTTCTTGAAGAATCTGTAGTAATTGAGGCTTTGCAAAAGGTAAATAATTGTTTGAAGAACATTCAATCTCTGAGTCGAAACTAAGCTGTGGGTGAACCTTTTGAAGTGTATTGACCTCATAATGCGATTTATTTTCGCTGAAAGATCCGGAGATTGGATTTGCATTTAAACACAACCATTGAAATGCTTCCCTATTTCCATGCAGCCCAACACACCCTATGCGAAGTCCGCTCAATTGTACATTCAACAGATGACTAAAATTGAATCAAAACCATCTGAGCAAGACTTGACTTACTTTAAGGAGAAGGGATTTTTTACTGTTAGGCGAAAGGGCACACATTGGTCTGGAACGGACTGATATGTGTATAGAACTAGGTCTCATGCGTCCTATGAAATCCGTGGGATCTAACACACGGACGAGGCATAACGGACAGCACTCTTTCGAAATGGGTCCTTGGAACTCTTCCTCAACGTACACGAAGCCGTTGAATATTTTCTTGGAACATCAATGCAATATAATGAGCAACATGTTGAAGTACGAGAGTCAAGAAAACAAATAGATCTCTGTGACTTACTAAAGTTTACCACGTGACTACAACACAATCCGTTCACCAAACTCTCGCGAGAACTAGTGTCCTTGGAATCTGGATTTGTATGTGACAATTCGGTAAATTGTGACCAAGCTTATGAGATCGGGGTTAAAGCTATTGACGAAATCAAAGAGCAAATTTTTGAAGAGCTCAAACTTCACAGGAAAGACATTGACCGGCTGTGATACCACCTCTTGTTTTTATGGTATAGGAAAAATAAAAGCAATGGAAATGCTTAAGTCATCAGAGACTCACAGTTGGGCCGAGTCTCTGGGCTACCACAGATGGATGCCACCACATCGAAAGAAGAATTGTTGGCTGCCGGAGAGAAATTTGTGCTGTATTTGTATGGGTTGAAAAAATATATAACGTTGAACGAGGTCCGATATTACAGATTTGTGACTTTGACAAAGAAAAGTACGCTAAGATCTAACTTCGACCTGGCAAAACTACCGCCGACCTCAGAAGCGTGCCATCAAGACTTAAAGTTTTTCTACAAATTCAGAGGTGGTTAGGAAACAAACTTCCCGCCACAGAGTGGGAATGGAAAATAGCAACTATAAAACACAATGGAAGTTTCAAAAGAACATTGAAACCAGTTACAACATCCAAAGCATTTGCTCCAGATGATCTGTTACATCAACTATCTTGTGCTTGCAAAAAAATGTGGCAATTACTGTGGGTGCAGAAAAGCTAACTTGGTCTGTTCTCCAATGTGTGAGCATTGTAAGTGAGTTATGCTTAAACTCCCCAATTTATTCCGAGGAAGATAGTGTGGATCCTCTTTTGTAGAATAAAGCTGTACATATTGTAAAGAGCAACGATTGAATATATGATAGAAACAAAAAATGTAAATAAAATGTAAACATAAAAGCTGGATGATAAAAGAGAATAAAGTATACAACATGTTAGTGGTGAGTGGTGGCCCGTGATGCTATAAAGCACTTTTTTTTTTTTAGACCCACCTCCTCCCTACTCACCTATATGGTTTAGAGTATTTAATGAGAGGAAGAGGAAAAGGCGACCCCCAGCACACAACGAGGATCACAAGGAACCACCCTGTCAGGCAGGGAAAGCACACACGCCCCCCCCCCCAATCTGGGCACCTACTTCCCCAAACACCCTTGGACACCACCATTTATTATTTTCTAAAATTTTGAGTTTACACAAGGTTTGGTCAACACGACCATAACAATGTTCTTCTTTCCTAAAAATTTAACATTGAAGCCATCCATAGTGGCTTAGTTCAACATTTTCTTCTTCAATATTTTAATTTTAATATATACATAAAACTGGCCTACAAGGCCTGTAGACCTACTTATCCTACAAATCATTTTTATAACAAGAATTTTAAACACAATATATATTTATCAATTTACAACCTTGGTTGAATGTAGTACAATAGCATTCAACTATTTTAACAATGTTCTTCTTTCCTAAGAATTTAACATTGAAGCCATCCATAGTAGCTTAGTTCAACATTTTCTTCTTCAATATTTTAATTTTAATATATACATAAAACTGGCCTACAAGGCCTGTAGACCTATTTATCCTACAAATCATTTTTATAACAATAATTTTAAACACAATATATATTTATCAATTTACAACCTTGGTTGAATGTAGTACAATAGCATTCAACTATTTTAACAATGTTCTTCTTTCCTAAGAATTTAACATTGAAGCCATCCATAGTAGCTTAGTTCAACATTTTCTTCTTCAATATTTTAATTTTAATATATACATAAAACTGGCCTACAAGGCCTGTAGACCTATTTATCCTACAAATCATTTTTATAACAATAATTTTAAACACAATATATATTTATCAATTTACAACCTTGGTTGAATGTAGTACAATAGCATTCAACTATTTTACAACTATTTTTCATAATCACATTATATTTCAAGTACTCATGCCTGAAATATATTTATTCATACTTTAACATTCATAACCATTTTAGTTACATGTAACATAAGCTTTCTGCAATATTTCAACTAATTTGTATATTTCTTGTAATTTTTTCTTGTAATTGTGCTATAAAGCACTTATCGCTATGTGATACAATGTCTTGAAACAGCTGCCGGTTTTGCGTCCGGGATACGGCGAGTCCATAGGTGGTGGATAATGGAATGGCCGTTAGTGAAAAGGGTTAGGGGAAACCCCCGAACCAAAATTGGCATAAGCATTAGAAATTGTATTAAAAAATCATTTTATATTGTTCTATATTATATTGTTATTTACTCGGTAAACCCAATTTAAAGATGTAGATTTAATAACCATAATCCCATTCATCTACTTTACATCTTGTAGTAGATGTAATCCCATTACATCTACTTCATTCACAAATTACATGATTAACTATTCAAGTCTTAGTATAGTAAGTCACATTGTGCTCGCGATTACTGGGCGGCCGCGTCGCACGCCGAACCTTCTTGCTTTCTCCCCCTACCCAGCGTTAGCATCGCACATAAATAAATAAAACTGTAGATAAGTAGATTCAAAAAAGTGTAGGCGTGTAAAAGTGTACTTTTATGGGAAGGGTTTTTACATATGACAAAAAATATAGCGCAAAAATCAAGTTTCAAAGTAAAAAACCTACTTTTTCCACATATTTTCTTAAATTTATAAAAAACTATTAGGTTTAATTTAAATATGAAGTGAACCAATATTGTAGCCCATTTAATAACAAACAAAACAAAAAAAGTTGAACGATCCGATCATTAGTAACAGAGATAATGGTTGTTCTGTAAATATTGGCAATTTGAACCTTTGAGAGGAAGCTCCAGGGGGACTTTTGTAAAAATGTTCCTTTGGTAGTAGTCTATCAATGGGGTAAAATTCAGCTTTGCCCTAATTATTTCGAATTCTAAACCTTTATTGACTGGGCTATAAGTATGCAGATCCAAAACAAAAGTAGATATATTCGCTACATTTGGTGATATTGGGATATTTTTCTCGATTGACGTATTTCCAAAAATCTTCCTCAAGTTCTCTGGCTTGTAAGGTTAGATCAGTTTGTAGTTATAATTTCATTTTCTAACGCGTTTTTTTTTTCAATATTAAATGTGTCAGAAATTTTTGCGGCAATGTTTTTCATTTAAATCGTTTTTAAAAGGAAAGACAGATACTGCACAATAACTTTAACTTTTTTAAAATCATGAAATCTGACCTCGAAGTCTTCAATCACCTTTTTAATTTCTCAACGTATTTTTCAATGTTATATTTACAATTTTGATGTTTTTGTAGGTGATCGGACATATTTGGAAAATGATTCAAATTGTTTTCTTGAACTTTTATTAGCATAATAAATTTTGTTTTGTATGCATTAATGCTACTGATCGTTTCGATTATTGTCTTGTTTTCCTTGCAATTCTAAATTTAAATCACTTAATTTCGATGTAAAATTTGTAAGTAACGTTAAATCACTGAACCAAGTTTTATTTAAATTTGCACATTCTTGATCCTGCTCTTCGAGAAATATTTTTCTCAGTTAATAAAACACGAAATCTCGTTGCAGAAATTTACTTCTACTTAGCTACTTTACATCGGTATGTAATAATAATTCTGGCTGTCCTTCAAGTTGCAATTGGAAGAGACGCTTTTTTAGGGAACTTCCTCGAATGGAATTAACAATTTTGAACGCTATGTCCATTATTTTTTTGTATTTAATTCTTGCTGGCTAACATTTGTTGGTGAATTATTCAGTGGTAGATAAAAAAAACTTGGGAATTCGTCATCATTTTGGCATAGAGTTATAAATCCATTTATGCGGCTTATCATTGTTCCTGCTCCATCTGTTGTTATTGAAACTAATTAAAAAAGTGATAGTTTCAAATTAGTGTGGAAGTTTTTAAGAGTTAAATATATCTACACCTCTAGTCCTTTCTTTCAAAGAAATCATACCCAACAATTCTTTAGATGTATAATCTTTAAAACCGCACACTCACATACGAATAAAAATAAGCGATTGCGCTGTGTCACGTATATCTGTCGATTCATCAAATTGAAGGGAAAAACAAGAACATCTATTAATGTCGTTATACAACTGTTCTCTTATGTTTCACTCATTTTCTCAATCCGCCTAATCACAGTATTGAGACAATTGTAGTTATTTAATTGCAGCAGTAATTTCAATCCTGTTCTTAAAATTATTAAAAAGTGAATCTGACATTTCCAAAAAAGTTTCTTTTATAAATTCCCCGTCAGAAAATGGTTTACATATTTTTGCTAAAATATGGCTTACTTTGAATGAAGCAATAGTCACTGCACGTGATTTCAACATGGGCTTTTTAAAAACATTTTGTTGAACTCTTAATTGAGCCTTAAGATCCGTAATTTTATTTTTTTAGTCACTATTTTGTGGATAATCTGTGATATTTGTTATGTAAAGTTAAAAAGTGCCCCTCCAGATTACCCTTTTTAGTAACTGCTATGGAGGCATTGCATATTAAACAACAACATTTATCATTCATCATTGTAAAAAAGTAATCAAGTTCCCATTCATGAAAATGATAAATCTTCGATTTTTTGGTTTACTACTCATTTTAATGGGTACTAAAGTGCAAAAGAAGTATAAAGGTAGACAATTTTAATTTAAAATAGTACCATAGAAAGAAGGTACTTACATTTTTGCACAGCAGTAGTATTAAGAAAAATTAACACTATCTAGAAACGCTAATGCAAAGTTACCACTATGGTGAATACTAAACAAGGAGCACTGGAATGCCAACTTATGTATTGTTACACCGAGGATTAAAAGGGCGCACCGAGAAGCCCGCTAGATGGCGTGTTGGACAGCAAGCGGATGACAGGTGACGTAAGACACCGCTCTCCTCTCTCGACGGCTGGCGCGGAAGGCGAATTGTCAACGTCAACTATGATACGAAAGGAGCCACGACCGTTTGTTTCTATGAGTCACGACTAAGCTGCGTTTGAGTGTTGAAATCGTCTCCTGTCTGCTGTGATCGACTTGATGGCCATTCCTGCTGTAAGCGATAACGCTGAAAGCTAGTTGGCACAGGGAGAAACATTCGATCGCCATTCATGCTTTTCGTATGGCAGCCCTTCTAACGACATTTGCCACCTATTCAAAAATAGACAGACCCAAGGTTGGCTGCCTTCTCGTCGGTCAGCTCTATAATATACTCGGCACTGTAAAGGCTGACGAAAAATATGAGAAATGCAAATTATTTCTGTTTCCAGTTGCGACAGAAATACGGGTAACAATATAATGCTATTAATTCTGTGAAGCAAACTAGATCTCTCTTCAAGAATAACGTTTCCCAACCCTTGTTCTAAAAGAAATACTGCCGTGCTCCAATTATCTCAAGTTCCACCAATCAGACAGGCCCACCGAAAAATCAGGAAATTCGAGAGTTTGGGTATTAGGGCTTTATTTGCAAAAATAATGTGGGCACTAGATAAGTTTATTACATACCATAATTCAAATATTTTTTTTATTAGGAAGATAGTAAAACTGTTACAGATAACATGAAATCAACTCTATATCATATGACTAGCATTAGTTTTCTATTGAACTTGAAAGCAAGGCAGAACGGGTTGAATCAAACGGTAACAATTTTTTTCTGCAAGTAGAATTTTTAAACTGTATAATTCTTTCTCGGAGGTTGTTTGATCCCGGACCGTCGCCAATAGCCCGTTGTGTTGCCCCATTGCGACGTTAATTAAAATACCTACTTACCTTCTCGGAGGTTAATATATTTTTAATTCAATAAGTAATATGCTTCAGGGAAGTATTTTGTTTAATCTCTTATATAACTATTTGTGTTGTCTTTTGTTCATTTTTTGGATCATATTTTTTGTTCTCTGTAATTGGATATCTTTCTGTAGATAAACAAGAAAAAATCTCGACTAGATTTCAATTCAATTTTCTACCGGAGTGCCTTAGGATGGTGAAACGGTTTAAATTGTGAGATTTATTTCATTCCAACGGTTTAGTTTTGAACTTTTGACAAGTACTTTCACAATAATTTCCAGTAATATCCAAATGAGTAAGATGAATAAAAATTGAAAGTGATTTTCATAACATTTTAGTCAAAACTGTGAAATGCAGCATAGGAGAAAGGCCTAACTGTTTCGTCAATGTCTGAGATCAAACATCTGAGGATGACAAAATGACTTTCACTACCAGAGCAATTTTCCAAACTCTTACCAAAGGAACACAACTCTGATAATATCCGATGTTCCGCAGATCCTTTAGATTAACCCTCCAAGGCATTTCGACGAAATATCTCGTCCATCAAGATCTGACCGATTTTGCTAATTTATGAGATTCGTCATCAATAAATTGCCGATTCTTTGATGATATTGATTTTTTTATTCAAGATCTGGTCAGTTTTCTTCTAATGACGAGGTATCTCGTTCATCAAGATCTGGTCAGTTTTTCAAATGGCGAGATACCTTGGCGAGACAACCACCAGGAGGGTTAATGTATTCAGAAGTTTTGTCCAAGTTAAAATGTTTAGAAACTAGCTTCGTTGAAACGAAATTCGTCGATAATGTCAGGATAAAAATATTCAAGCAAAGAAAACAATTGTTGTTCAGCATAGATCATGAAAACTAGAGATTAAGGTGGATTGAAAATTTTTTCAAAATACTTGAATATGGGGAAGGGCTGTTTTAGCGTCCTAAGATAGTGTGTAAAATTTTGTTCATATACATCATTAGCTGCCCATACGGCTTTGAAGTTTGATATTAATATGTATTCAGAACTAAAGGACTGAATTAGCACACCAATCACCTTAGAGAAATTTAAGGAACCGAAAGAGACACACACTCTTCATTCCTGACAGCATTTTCAAATAATTATAGTTCATGTGCCATTTTAAAGATTTTACTCAGAATTGATGCGAACTTTCTCTAGTTCATTTTAAATATTGTCATATGCTTGGATTCATAATTACTGCCCTTGTATAAAACTGGTGTAAGAAATATCATCAGTTGTCACCATTGCTTTTGGCTGGTACATCTGATGAATCTTCATAAAATTATACTAACACATTTTCCTCGTCTTTTTCCAAGTCACAAAATTTTAAAAATGCAACTTTGAACCAACCGCATTTTGTAATGATACATCTATTAAGTTGTCTACCACACCTATATTGTAGGGTAAATTTAACCTATTGCAAAAATAATAACTCATCAAATAAATGAAATTGTTTTTAAATGTCTGAAAAATAGAAGTAAGATTCTTGTTTCTCATAGTTTATGAATTAATTGGTCTTATTCTTTTCCCCTGTTTGCTCCCTTATAGCATGCTAGCTACATATAGACATGGGTGCTTGCAGAAAAAAAACTCCTTTGAAATATTATATTCGTTCACTGATTCTCTAACTATATGGACATATACATAAGTGTTTAAGCGATAAGTGAACCCTGTGGTTATCTTCGTCCAACATCTTAATCTGCTATGCAAAAAATAAAAAAATTCACTTAAAATTCAGATTGATTTTCCACATAGAGGAAGTTCCTGCGGTTCAAGCTTGTTTCAGATTAAGTGGTTCAGGTTAATTTCACTCTTTACTTAACCATTTATTGTCTTTTAATAGAAAAGATATGTAAATATTGTTACTTAGTATGAACTATCTTTATGCAATTCTACAAATTCAATTGTTCAATTCTATAATTTCTTTATTTCTATCCTAAGAGCTTCCCTGCCTCGGGAATTTCCCGATGGCTGTCACTGTTGATAAGCATCATTCTGGAAAGTCTTCCTTTTCCTCGATTTTTTTTCCTTGCCTGAGTTACCATTATCACTATCAAAGCAATTATTGTGAATCAGTTATAGCACTCTGTGTCATTTATACGCACTATTGTTTTTGTAATATTCCTATTGTTTCCATGCGTTGGTGACAATTCTTAAACCAACCATGTATAATAAATAACGGTTTGTATGATTAGAATTTTCAAAATGTTTCTTTATTACTTTCATCATGTTGCTTTCGGTTTAGCATGAAAGATGATTCTGATTGCTTTCTTGGACGTGTCTCTCAATTTGACGTTAAAAGTAAAGATAATGAGTGATGTTCGCTATGCCGGCATTATTAGAACCCTAAGTTGAATAAGCAAAACAAACCTAAAACGTAATTTGTTTTCATCACCTTTACTACGCCAGAATGTCACTCTTCAAAAATACAACAGCAAAATTGCTTCCAATCTTGAAAACTATACACCCTGTTTCTTGAAATCATGTTGACTCTGCTTACTATGACCATGATTATAATATCTTTTTATGTAATACGATAGTTATGGTAACTATGATACTATGCTTCATTAAAATGCAATGTTCAAAGAATAGAGTGAAATCTCGAGATCTAGTTGTGCAACGTCGCTACTACTTTTAACGATTTCGTACTCCCATCACTGCAGAAATTTATTCCTTATAAAATTTAAAAACCACCAAACAATCTGTTCCTCCCACACTTTCTTGACATTTCGCAAAGCGTTCTGTAGTGTCGTTGCATTTCAAAGGTCCAAGACCGCACCAGACTTCTCTGGCAAGAACAGTCTGGTTCAAGCTCAGAAGCGGGCACACAAGATATATGACCTTTGGGAGAAGAATTAAAAACTTTCCAACTGGTCCATGCTCCGCAACCTCAGCAAATCCCTCCCATATTTTGGATTGTATCGGTATCTCTGGAACAGTTCCTGGATGAACAGTTGATCGCTGTGAGACGTGAAAAAGCATGTTTTTTTGGACTTGTTCCAAGGGTTACACCTGGACCAAGGGGATTAGTTACACGATTTTATGCAAATTTTGAACAGTATTTTGCGATCTAAAAATAATTTTGGTTTGTATTTTTCGTTTCTTTGCAATTTGTTTTTAATTCATAATGTAAAGTAAGAGTTTTTAAAGCAACTATGCTTTTTCGTTAATTAGTTATTGATAAGACATTAGCTTATTGCTAAAATTATTGTTGAGAAGGAATTTTTATACTGTCCCACCTTAGAAGTAGAATTAGAGACCAAGAATAGCTTTTAAGTAAGCTTTCTAACCAAACTAAGCGCTAACTTATTTCGATATGGTTGTTTTACAACAATGAGGTGTGTTATTATAGTGATGAGATTTGATTTCAGATGGACGTTAATTTATTCCTTCTTTAGAATAAATAAAAAAAGAACTTACAAATATTTATTGGTGTAGAATGACTTATGGCATGAAGTCTACCGTCCATGTCTTCAAAAGTTTGATTAATCCAAAAATATTGTAGTCAATTTTTCTAAATAAATTTGTTTACCTTTTTACAAGAACTCTCATAACAAAAATTTCCAAAGAATTCTTCAGCTTGCTGATGATAAATTCTAAAAAAAATGCCAGCGCACTTAGCAATGCGAATGAGCTTCGTTGTTATATGGCCTGTTAATTCTGTTACCAATCTTCGTGCCCACAGCGTTGTGATAACATTTCAAAATATTAAGTCTGTGTCTCACAAGGTGATACAAGGGTCCTATCTTGTTTGTTAATACGTCCTTGGTATACAAAATATTTACACGAAACTTCATATTTACACAATATTTACACGATACTTCAACTCGGTCACAACTATTTTATTGATACTTTAGTGAAAGGAAGAACACCCGTTATCTTTCCATTCCGTAAACATATACCTGATATCGTTAATCAGTAAAATTACAAATATCATTCATTAAAATGGAATTAAGTTGTACAAGAGCGTAATATTTGAAAATAAATGACTAAGTATAAAAGAGAGGTAACTATTATATATTAGAAACATCAAAAGTATTCTAATTTATAATTATAACTCATAAGCTATGTTAGAGGTTGGATCCGCCTGTCTTTATTGTGATATACTTCAGTACAAAACTGTTCGTATTACAATTAATCTGAAAAGCTCATTAAGACAATACTCATTTATCGGAGAGAACGTCGTGAGAATAATCTTATCTTTAAATAGATCCCCGTGTCAAGCGATTAATGAATACAAAAATAAAACAGTTTAGAAATCATACACTTTAAAAAACTGAAGTTCAACCTTTCTATTAAGTGCTTGTGCCCTGCATAGCGATTTTAGATCCTCTGCTAATATATTTTGATAAGTCGCCTTCGTCTGGTTAATTTATGAATGCAATATTAAAGTCGCCTATCGGCATACAATTTGTTGCTGGTTGGTTGGTAGTTGAATTAACGTCACACTGGAACAACATAACGGGCTATTGATGCTTGGATCAAACTCGAAGAGAAAGATCTTAGGACAACACCATAATTTTGAACCACAGTCAGATGACGTGTTAACACTTAAGCTAGCACCCCCTCTCCGAACTTCCACACCGCGTCAACGTGAGGACATTTTAGGCCACGACAGATTAAACGTGCACCAGCCCCCACGTACACGAAGGTCTTTGGTTAGATCGAGTTTCGAACTCGCAACCCTCCGGCTGCTTATCCGATGCTCTTCCAACCGGGCTACAGCGGCCCTTAGAATTTATTGCATCTAGTATCCAGAGATGAATTAGTGCATAGCACATATAATTCTTTCCAAGTCCTCTCTACAGTCGATCTTAATTTTTTAGTTTTTCATTAGACTTAATTTTATTGATTAACTTTGACTATAAATTTAGTTTTCTTCTACTTAAGTTTTAGGGCATGTATCGCTAGTTTCCACGCCCTAGTACCATATTTGATGACGGGTCCCGGTACTACATTGAAGTGACGGGAATAGGAAGGGACATAGATGTATCCCTAGTAGTACTGATAGCTTAACTTGAACAAATGTATAACGTTTTCTTTTTTCTTTGCTCGTTTATTGCACAGCTTCATTATGAATGTAGTGGGGCATCCCACTGTCACGTATGGTATAATTAGACACATGTTTTAGTCATAAAATGGCTGCATCGTCTATTATTCTTTATTAATAAAAAACTTTTGAGCTTAAACTACCTTCCTTACAAGTAAACTTGTCCCAAATTTTTGAGAATATCAGTCATTTTTTTTTCGATACCAAAAGAGCTAATTTCAGCTGTGTCAAGAGGTATTTCAATGCGACCAAGAGATGTCCCATACGCGACTGCTTGATACTAGCTCTTTTTGAAAAATAAAATGACAGATGTACCCAAAAATTTGGGATAAGCTTACTTGAAGGGAAGATAGTTTAAGTTCAAAATAGTTTTCGTACTTATTAAAGAATAATAAAAGATACAACCATTTTCATGATTAATATCTGTGTCCCATATGTGACAGTGGAATGCCCCAATAAATGTTTAACCTTTAAACTTTGAAAATGGACTTCGAGTACGAAAAAGTTCTACATTTCCTGGTACTGGTAACCCTTAATGTATGGTCCCTGGCTAGTATAAAAATTAGACTCGCGTATTTAAAGTATTTCGTAAACGGAATCGCGAAACAAAAAAGTTACCATGGCTTTAAGATAAAAATTTTTAGAGTGTCACCAACTCTGAATTTCTTTTAATGTTAATGCTTTGATAATTTATGGGAGAAACAGGAAGAGAAACGAGCGCTTGACTGAGAATACGTGGGTGGTTATGAAATTGAAAAATTTCTCAACAATGAGGATGCATTAATTTACTTGGTGAACTTTTTTTTCCCAGAATGTTAATTCCAGTATCATGGTCTTGTTTCGCTGTTGGCATTTACTTTGCATTGAGACATTGTTGTGCAAGGTTTTTTCTGAGAAACTCCCTATCATTTTATCCTTTCGGTTGCAGGGGCCGCGTTGGCCCGGTTAGGAGAGTAACGGACTAGCAAGGAGGGTTGCTAGCAAAGGGGGCTGGTGCACGTTAAATCTGTCGTGGCCTCAAATGTCCTCACGTTGGCGTGGTGTGGAAGTTTGGAGAGTGGGTTGACAGCTCAGATCGTCATCTGACCGTGGTTCAAAATTACATGGTGTTGTCCTCGGCCTTTCCCTTCGGGATTGATCCCGGACCGTCGTCAATAGCCCGTTGTGTTGCTCTAGTGCGACGGTAATTAATTACCCTTACCACCTTCCGATTGCGAAAGAAATAACGCAACTTTAGAAATATCACCCACATTAATATTTTCCATATCAAATTTTACAAAAATAAATTTATATTTTTAATCCATTTTTAAGAATTAAATTTAAAATTACATATTGAGATGACATGTTTTCTTTAAAAATAACGATTGGAATGTATTTC
Organism: Meta bourneti; assembly: GCA_933210815.1. Lineage (NCBI taxonomy): Eukaryota > Metazoa > Arthropoda > Arachnida > Araneae > Tetragnathidae > Meta > Meta bourneti. The sequence goes on along the minus strand of OW119929.1, from coordinate 46,593,755 downwards.
GAACTTTATATTCCCTTCGGATTCAGATTTTTTCATTTTAGTTCTCATTGCATTCCGATAGTGAGCAGTGTTTAGTATGAATTTGTCTCTTGACTTTATTATTTGCAACCACACGATATTTGTAATTATGCTCTAAATTTCATTTGATAAAAATTGAATTATTCGTAAGTCATTGTTCTTGTAGCCTACATACCTGTAAAATCTCCACCTAGTGGTGAAAATTGGACGTATTTTCTTTCAAGGAACGAAACGGACGTACCAATTACGGAGTACTTAACTGTTAACAGCTTGCATCCACAAATTATAATTAATAATAATAATAAATATAATTAGTAAAAGGTACAAAACAAAAGTGGAGTTCTACAAAAGAGAAGTTAAAGAAAGCACTACAATAAAAGGAAAATAAAGAGGATAAAAAATATAATTTAGAGTACTTGATTCATTCCTTCCATTGATTTTAAACATACACTCTGCGCCAAAAAATTCGAAACATCGCAAAGCTAGTTTTCGATCGGAATGAAACTTAGCATGAAGCGATAAAGAAATGATCTCAATATCAAATCTAGAGGACTATTATTGTTAAATTGTATCAGGAAGGTCATCAATTAGTAAGTTGTAAAGCTACTTCTGGTGGTGATACATGCCGATGTAGGGCGTGACATGGGGTGAAAGAAAACCCTTATGCTATCTATCCTGTGGCAAATTATGTCAAGCTTCTATTATATTCCGTTGGTGCGGCAATTTACTGCCTAGCATATCCTAGACATCCTGATTGGGAGACAGATCTGGGATCTCTGGCCAACGAAGGGTTTCAACACCACGGAGGCTCTCCTGGTAGAGGCGAGACGTGTGTTACTGAGCTGATAAATGGCTCCCTAGACACGACACTCAAAGCAAAGCAACAAGTTGTATAGTGCGGCTCCTACCAGATGGCAGTCGACCTTGGGTAGTCAATTTTTGAATAGGTGTGAAAGCGCTTTAGGAGAAGGGCTACCGTATGCAAAATAATGAATGGCGATCGCATCGCCGTGGATGCTTCTCCCTCTGCCAACTCGTTATCGCTACTATCGCTTTCGACTCGGAACAATAAACTTAGAACCGTTTATTGTTCGTTGTTTGCGTTACTATCAGTCCCCCAATTCAATTAATAGACTCGTACAAAACCACGTGACTAAACTGCATTTCTCGTGAGCCCCACTATATGATCGAGCTCCCGCGAGAATCTAGTCAAGTCGTGTGGTTTTGGACGAGTCTTCTTTAAATTAGGTAATAGGTTGGGACATAAACAAAGGGTTTCCACAACTGGAGTCTAGCGCGGATTCCGATTCAAAGTTTATCGTTCGGTGCCGTAAGTGATAGCAGTGATAATGAGTTGGTGGAAGGGGAGAACCACCCAAGGCGATCGCCATTCATCCTTTTGCGTATAGCAGTCCTCTCTTTCACACCTCTTCAAAAATCAACTGACCCAAGGTCGACTGCCTTCTCGTCGAAGCTATAGGATCTATTCCGTGCAAAATATTTTGAACATTGGTTTTTATGAAAACTTTGATTGGATCGAGTGCATAGATCGTAAGTTATGATTGTAAGAAAGTTGCACCCTATGCTTATCTAATAGAAATAATTGTGAATGCAAAAATTTAAACTAGCAAAAGATAAAAACTTGAAGCTTTTAATTTTAGTAAAAATTTGGTTCTTTACTTGTAAAATGAATTTTTTAAAATTGCGCCAATTTACTCCAACCTTGAGGTATGTATGGCGCTAAGACACGTGCCATTACACTTTTTTAGATTGCAATTAGATTTTTGTCAAACACCACTTATGTATCTAATTAAATAATATACTTTTTATTTTCGTTTAAATTAAAAATATTTCGTATGTTTTGCATCTTGAATTCCGAGGCAGCAATTTTCTGGAAAATGCACCATCTCTCTCTTACTTACCTCTGCAGATTATGGTGATATGTTTTGTTTGATACATAAAAGATACAATGTTTTTTATCTCTCGAATTTATAGCAGTGACGAACATAAGATCGCATATTCCGATAATCGACATAATTGGCTACAAATGATTCTCAAAACTTTGGTATCGTGATGATTTCAATATCCTTGTTTGACATTATTTAAAATTCATTCCTGCATCCTAAGATACTTTCCTTTTAAGATCCTTATCAACTTTCTGATTTAGCTAATTCGAACACAATCTGTTCATCGAATCCGTTGCCTTCGAATCGTTCCTGTCAGTTATAAGATTAAAACGGAAATATTTTCAATGTTGTCATTCTTTGAAGAACAGAAAGCATTGAGAAACGTTCGTAGTACATAAATTAATTAGACTTTCACCGTCATTCGTTTTAATTTAGACCCCGAAATTCCTTCAATGCTTTATCAATTATTAATAATTTTTTTAAAAAGGCAGGTTTTATAGAAAATATAAAGGTTTATAAAATAGCAGGTTTTATAGAATAGTGTTTATTTCAGTGAATAGTGTAAAATTCATTGAAAGATATGAGGTAGAAACTGGAAAATAGGAACCGATTCGGAAGACCTCAGAAATTGAGCCATATACAAGAGGAATATTCTGCGAAAGGTTCACGATAATCAACGAATTAATGCACCACAGCCTGCATCCTTGTTGAAAACTTATTACAATCTTGAAATATAACTACAGACTGTTAGAAAAGTAATCATAAGTTTGTTATAATTGGCATGTTGCACGTAAGAAGCCATTCATTAGCAAACTTAACAGAAGAAAGCGTCTTGAGTTTTCAGAAAGCATGTAAGCCCTTAACTTTTTGGTGTTCTGTACTTTTCAGGGATGAATCAAAATTTTGCCTATGGTTCAGATGGACGAGTTATGGCATGGAGAAAACCAAAACATCAAATGCGAGCAAAAAACTTATGTAGAACTGTATGACACGGAGGAGGAAATGTAAAGGTATGGGGTTGCATGAGTTCTGGTGTGGATAATTTATGTTTTGTTGAACGTAACATGGATAGCTATGTGTATCTAGACATTTTGAAACAAAATGTCCTTGCTAGTGCTACGAAACTGTCTCTTAGAAGAACATTTATCTTCCAACAGGACAACGATTCAAAACATTGCAACATTCTGTAAATAATGATGCCTTTACCATGTGTCGCAGCAACTTCACACACAGCCAGTCTCCTGATTTAAACCCCATGGAACACATGGGAAGAAATCGGTCGTGAACTGAAAAATTATGATACCAGCCGCAAAGATAACCTGAAAAGTGTCATTATGGACGTCTGGAACAAAATTAGTCCAGAAATAACGAAAAAAATTTGTAGGAGTCATGCCGAAACTTCTGAGAGAGTTCATTAAAGCAAAATCAGGTTCAACTTACCATTAAATGATGAAACATGGTGGGGGAAATAACATTTAATGAAATATTTTTCACCGTACGGAGACTTTGCTTTATATTTGGCACATTTTTATGTTATTATGAATTATGCGTTAAATTATATTAATATTTTTGTTTAAATGCAATAGAAACTTTGCAATTACGCTCATCTGTTTTTCCATTTTTGTTTCTCCAATATTTATATTCTGCAAATAATAAAGCAATTTATTTCAAATAGTAAATCCGTACGGAAACTTTTTTACTCACTGTACGTATTAGGGACATCGTAACGGGTTCGATCATTCCCGTTCTCGTCGCTCATTGGTTCGACGGATCCAGATATGCATAGCAGATTAGGATTGAAGTACAAGTACAAATGAGCCTTTAGACAACCGTACCGTAATGACCATGGTTTATAGGATATCATCCTGCATAAGTATGTGAGGTTTTTAGGAGTGCATTTGGTCTTCGTTTCCACTTAATGGACGATAATGCACGTCCTCATAGGGCTAGCTTGGTTCAGTAACACCTGGGACGCCTTTGGCCTCTGGATTTTAACACGTATTCCTCCACCAGGACCCACTGAGCTGCTCATAAAAGGGCCTTTTTAAGAATTGGATTTCTTATCCCCAAGAACTGCTAGACACCTTTGTCAACAGTATGCTGAATTACTGCCCAGCATGTATAGCCAGCCGCTCAAGGTAACTATACACCATATTACTTTCCACGACCATCAGGGTTGCTTTCATAACACAAGGGATGTTATGGTAGACACTCCGTGTTCCTTTTTTCTGTTTTTCCGTGGATCAAGTGAACCCAAATTTCTGTTTTGCTTCATTTTCTCTTTACGCGTTATATTCATCCTCTAGGCCTACATTTTACGCAGCTAGATGAAGCAAAACCACCCTAGATTTCAAATATCTTATATACATGAGTTCATATATCATTTTGACCTACTTTTTTTTAGCATAACTCCAAAATTTCTAAAGTTTGAAAGAAATCATTGTTAAGTCTGTCTTCATTTGCCGTTTGATTCATTAAAAATAGTAGTTTTCTTTTGGCATTTTTTTTAAGTCAAGGTTTTCATCTTACTTAAAATGTACATTTTTTGCTTCATTACCCTTTCAGCTGGGTATCTCAAACATGGTAATACTACGTCAAAAGTATCATTAACAAATTTTTGTGGGCGATATGGCGTTTGAAAAACATTCTCAATAGGAAACTGATCCTTTTTATTTTAGGGGCCGTCGTGGCTCAGAGGGTATGCCTACTGCGCTAGCAACCTTCGAGTTGTAGTGTACATTATGGATGTTATTTTACCTTAAAATTAACCCATTGAAATGCCATTTGAATGCTGGGGCCGTTGTGGCTCAGTGAGTATGTCCACTGAGCCACAACAGCAAGCAACGTTGAGGGTAGGAGGGCAAGATGTAGGTGGCGCAGGCTCGATTCTTGTCAGGTGATTCCTCCCTGGGTGTATTTCTCTTCTGTGACAGTGAAACTTTCATTGTGTGTGTTTGTCTATTATTTGATATTGTTTGTCTTGTGTCTCGCGCAACATGGCCCTTGCGCCGTAAAACCATGAACCAACCTTTTTATTTAGCTAGATCATAGCAAGAAAGGAATTTATAATCTTTATTTTATATAAAACTCATTTGAATTATTATTTTTCAAATGATACAACTTTTAGACAGTAATAATCAAGCCATTTATATTTTCATTTCATTTGGCCTTGAGAACAAACCTTTGATTCTTCAAACAATTTGCAGTAGTTTAAGAATAAACACCGAAGAGAACAATACTTTCGTTTGACTACTCAGTATTGGCGTTTAAATCGAGTTACCTGGTTTATTTCAAAATTTTATCTGAGTGAAAAACAAATAATTTATCTTTCCATTCAACGATAAAAACTTATCACTGATCTGCCCCATTTATTTTTTCCTACTTCTTTATTTGAATAAGATAAACATACTTTTCTTTCTTAGCGTTTTTATGTATATGTGAACAAGATTATTTCTCATGTATGTGTGCGAACATTTGCGTAATGGTATGCGCTTTGAATAATAAGTCATTTCTTGTTATTAATTCGTTTAATTATTTAGTTCCTGTGAAATTTTCAACCTCCAAACTATTAATTTTTCCTGTAAAGCTAGAGAATGCTAGTTTTCTTGTGGAAATACGTACTTCCTGTTTATTTCGGAAGTGACGAAACTTGGTATATTTCTCTGTTGCAATTTCAGTAACATAGAGTAAATGACTGCTCCATAAAGTCTGGCTCTTATTGTTCCACACGAATAATTTAGTGTGGGATAAACATAACAATTACACTAGGCTAAAAAAATCAAACACCCCAAAGCCAGGGTTTAGTCGGAATGAAACTTAGCATATGTGATGTACATGAAAAGCTGAGGAACTTATCACAATATCAACTCTAGAGGACTTTATTATTGTAGAATTACATCAGAAAGGTCATAAATTAGTAAGTTAAGTCCCCTTTGGCGGCGATACATGCCGATATACGGAGTGGCATGGAGTACTTATGTTGTCCTGTGGCTAATTATGCCAAACATTCTGTAGCTCTTCCAGATCCTTTATATCCGAGGTGGGGTGAAATTGACGGCCTAGTATATCCCTAGCATATCCCAGACATGCTCAATGGGAAATATATCTGGGGATCTCTCTCTGGTTAAGGAAGGGCTTCAACACCACGAAAGCACTGCTGTGGGCCATATGTAGATGAGTGTTGTGCTGGTACTTGTTACACGGAAGGCAAAATAACAAGTTCTAGGATCTGCTGGACGTATCGCTGTGCTGTCCAAGTATCACGTAGCACTACTTAGGGGATCGTCTGTCGAAAGTGATGGTTTCCCACGCCATTACACCAGGTGTTACAGTTGTATGCCTCTTCAGAGTAAACTGAGAATGGTAGCGCTGGCTGGATCTTCGCCACACGCGAATGTGATGATCATCTGCCCCAGGCAGAAGCGAAATTCGTTACTAAACATGATACGCTGCCATTCCATGCCTGTTCACAATTCTCAATTACGACACCACTCTAGACGCAACCATTTTCAGCCATTTTGTAGCTATTCTCAGTTCTGAGAAACATCGTTGTTATTAAATTGACTAACAGTAACGAGCAAATTATATTGCCATTGGAAACTAGTTAATGCGCAATTTAATACAAAGACGACTCCTGAGCCAAATTGAAGGCATATGAACTTAAAGACGTTATTTCCAATTAAATAGTACCTTTGAATCTGTAAAGTTGCGAAACCTAAACAAATCAAACTCCATGAGCCAAAAAATATAGAGAATAATTTAAATTAATACATTTCATATGTGTACAATTATCTACAGATTGAATCTGTTGTGTAAGCTTCCATTAGCTTCAAAACATTCGACCGAACACATCAGCCTTTAAAAACCCATCTAGTGTTTCTAACTCCACAGAAAAAGTAAACTTCATATTGTTTCACGAGTCGAGAGGGGTTACTGAGCAGCAGTGCCTTCCTCAGCAAGCATCTACAACAGAATCTGCTATGCTATGAACGTTGCACGAATAAAGAGGGATGGCTGTACACTACTGAACCTGGGTCCCCATTGCCCTCGGACCCAGGTACAATGGTACTGGCCATCCTCCCCTTTGTAGAGACCTTGTCATAGGTTGATTACTAAACATTCTTGTTGAAGCGAAGAAAAAGACCGAATACACCACGCAAAATGTCATTTTTCTGCTGACGATACTGTGTCCTTTCAAGCGTATATAACTTATGTGATTGTCCTTTTGTAGAAGGTTGGAGCAACTCACGACAAGAGGCTTCTAATAACGTTGCAGTGAAACATAATTTATTTCACATGCTCGTTCCATGTGTGAGAAGGGTTTTTGTTTTTCTCAGTGTCATTCTGCCATTTATTTTGTTGTAAAAAGGAACTTAGGAAGGAATTGTTTTAAGCAGAAATTGATAACAGATTTTAAAAAGTGACACGAGATTAAAGGAATTTTGAAGTATGTCTACGAGTATATATCTTCTGCTTAAATTAATGTTATTAAATTCGAAATATTAACATTAACATGAATGTATGATTAATTTAATAACAAGATGTAGAAACTTAGTCTTGTTCCCCCAAAGATAAATAAATGTTCGGCGTCTCTCTTTACTGTTCTAGATAAAAATATTATGCATAAAAGAACTTAGAGATAAAAGGATATCAGTTATCCATAACAATGACTTGCGTTTTGAGGTTGGACAAAAGACAACTACTACGTACCTGAAATCCAATTGTCTCTAATAATGCGTGTCCTTATCTCTTACTATATACAGGATAAACTCTATAGGCTATTCTAAATCATTAAAATTAGTTAAATCTAAGAATCGTTTGCAATTCGTGTTTGTGAATGAGATGAAATTCTCTAATACTGTTTCTATTTGAATTCATTTTAGTGATTCACGTTGGCGTGGTGTGGAAGTTTGGAGAGTGGGGTGCCAGCTCAGGTGTTGCCTCGTCATCTGACCGTGGTTCAAAATTACGTGGTGTTGTCCTCGGATCTTTCCCTTTGGGATTGATCCCGGACCGTCACCAATAGCCCATTGTGTTGCTCCAGTGTGACGTTAATTGAAATACCCAATACCCAATACCCATTTTAGTGACATTCCTGTATTCATTCATATGACCAAACCAGCAGATAGCGTAAAACTCATGGTCTTCCATTTCCAATATTTGAATAATTTCAACAATTTTACGTTCATATATCAGATGCATTGGCACCTGAGAGTAGTAAACGTAAAAATTTGCAAAATAAATTATAAAAAATACTCCGATACAGATTTTTTAGTGTGAACAAACCAGACAGAATGCAAAGATTTTACTTTTGCTACCCAAATGCTCTCTTATGATACATATCGGGGTTACCTTAAAATGTACTTTATCGTCGTTTTGGCAACGTTTGACTTTTTATTTAATTCCAACCAATAAACTATCAAAAATTAATTCTGAATTTTTATTGGAGAAGTGCTGAAATCGTATTCAAAAAACAAGCCAAGTGACATCACGAACGGAATCCGTACAGGAAACACGTTCCGCCGCAGAAACACTACCTCAATCTGTATATTTAGCTTAACAGAAAATGCTTCTTGTAGAAATTCTTGTTTCGAAGGAATTTATTGTGCTTTTACTTTAATTGTGCTCTTGAGTTGTTTTCGTCTCTGATTATAAAACATAATATTCTTCCATTTTGAATTTGTTAAAAGACGCACATTTGAATTTAATTTAACTTTAAATATCTCAATTTCAAAATAAGATGTTCCCCTCGTTTTGTAGAAAAGCTTCCAGTAAATTGTAGCCCTCAGGGGCACATCTTCAAGTGTGTACGGCATCACAACCCTGAGTGATCTTTCCTCCCTTTCATTTTTACCCTCGCCTACCCTTCTGCTTTTTCTTCCTCCCTCATTATGTCGTCTAGTGTTTGGCGCAGGCAGCTTGGCCAAGTTGCAAGTTTCGGGCTTTATGGCCCTTGGGCCATAAAACCCGAAAACAACCAACCAGTAAATTGTAAATTAATAACATGTGCTGATTGTTTTAAGGGATTGTTTGTTTTATTGTTATACTTAATTAAACTTACGTTTGGCATCGTGTGTGTGTTTGGGCCTCGTGCCTTTTAACATAATCAATAATACAAAAAAAAAACATTTTTAAGACATTGGTGATAACTCCACTTTAAAAACATCACAGCGTTTACAGCTTCTATCAAATGATTTAGTCTAGTTGATTATAATCAAATAAAAATACCACATATGAACTATGTAAATTTCCTAACTTTGCAACTTCAAATGACACTGGGTGATGGAAATGTCAATCCTTCATAAAGTGTGTCTGGTGACTAACTGACCTACCAAACTAAATGACCTATCTTTTTTGTGAGCTTGACTGTTTCGAAGTCTCACTCCTAGCCTGTCGTTCATTTATTGCCTCAATATTTGACTGCGTATTTAACTCCGCATTCCTTGGGTTGTTTGATTTCGCGATAAGAACTTCCTACCAATCCAGATATTCGGATCTGGAGAGGCTTTTCGGTTCTATTGTGTTTTAGAAAGGAAATCCTCTCCAAACAAGTGTTAATGGCGCCTTGCTTTCACGAGTTTATCTGCCGTGCATGTGATATCCCCTAACACCTTATCTATTTCTATTTGTGGCATAAATATAATAATCATTTTTATGTATCTGCATATTTTCTCATTCGGAAAATAAAAGTTCGTGACGAGGACAGAAATTCGTTAGTTCTGATGAATTTTTTTGTAAATACCGATTTTCCAACGTCATTATATTGTAAACATTTTTTTAAAAAGGAGAAAAATTTATTGAATTTTATAAATTTTGATTTTCTGGCCTTTTCATGAAACAACTTGTTTCAAGTGTAAAAATTGCAAGTTAAGTAAAACTGTTATGTTGAAAATATTCTTGTTTTTTCTTGATTCTTGATTGTTTTAGCAAAGAGGATATAAAAAATATCTTTTTTCTGCTTTCTCTTGAATTTTCGGAATAACGGGTATGATAGATGAATATTTTGCTTTTTTTTGTCAATATTAAGAGGTTATTTCTATTTAAGCTCAGTTGATTTTATTCAGGAGGGATTAAATAAGCTATGAATTGAGGGGCGCCCATTACTCGTTTGTCCACGAATGCTCTATAAATATGGTAATATGACAGAGGATAATAATAATTTACAATTTCCCCTGCTTAGTAAACTACTTGTATTTTCCAGACACTAAAAACAGCCTGGGTCTGCCCAGCAGACTTATCGTTTACGTGGGAAAATGTGGGAGACATCACGATAAGTATTGATCGCATGGGAACAGACATTAAATATAAATATGGTTATCCATGTTAATGCCATTCCTCTTAAGTCTCAGGTAATTGAAAACCAGTTGCTCCAGTGCGGAGGATTGATGTCAAATTGACTCGCCTCCGCATTGGACATACCACATTTACTCATCGTCATTTATTACTTGGAGAAAGTGCTCCTTCATGCCACATTTGCTTTACTCCTTTTACCGTTCATCACATTTTAATAGTTTGCCCTGATTTTAATCATCGTCGTAGATATTTTAATAGCTCTATTTTAATTATGCAGAATTTGATAGGGGAAAACCAACACCCGAATCTTTTCCCTTTTTTAAACTCAATTGGTTTTTTAAATGCTATTTAATATATGAATTTTATTCTATGATAAATTTCTTGCGCTCGTTTCTCTTAAACACTACTTTTTAATATTTTTATATACAGGGTGAGTCTAAATTGTTTTTACAAAATAAGAGGGGTGATAGTACCCATCTAGACGAGCAATAATTACCATGGAACATAGGGTCGCATTCCACTCTGAGAGGGAGAAAAGAGTAAAATTAAAATTTCAACATGAACTTACAACAGTGTTGGGAAAGCGAATGAACGATACCAAAAGTTGCACAATCTGATTTATTGATCAGAGAAAAACTCACAGCAAGTGCTCAAAGTGGCGACCACGCGTGTCGTTCACACCGGCGAAGGAATGTCTGGCGCACCCACTCGAAGATTCCTGGTGTTGGGTTAATTTTGTCTGCGGCAACACCGATTCTCGCTACGAGATCTTCAGCCGAGTCCACAGGCGTCTGGTACACTAAAGATTTCATGTGCCCCAGAAGAAAAAGTCCAGTGGGTTGAGGTCCGGTGAGCGAGGAGGCCAAGCCACAGGTCCACCACGTCCGATCCATTGTGCGGGATATCGCCAGGCCATCTTGCTTAGGAGATATGCTACGTAGGCAGGTACAAAATGACGTCAGAGACGATGACTTGTTCATGCTCGACGCTTTTCGACTCTACTCTTTTCTGCCTCTCAGAGTGGAATGCGACCCTATGTTCCATAGTAATTATTGCTCGTCTGGATGAGTACTATCACCCCTCTTATTTTGTAAAAACAATTTAGACTCACCCTGTATACATTGATTTTATGATTTTATCTTCCGCTTGGCGCAGCTTGTCCTTCTCTGGACCTTGCGCCATAAAACCCAACAATCAATCAGGTAATTGACAAGTTCATCTTTTCTCGTAACTACCATCGTTAATGTAAACTGGTTTGTCGAAGGGAAAGCATTCCAATGCAAAGTTCAATTACCTTTACAGGTAGATGTTTTCCGCTTTAATTGGCGTCGGGACGTTTTGATGGTTAAACGCAGGGTTGGCAACCTTCAATGTATCACAGGTGTAGCGATCGAGAAGTGTTCGCCATACCATGTTAAAATAGTTATCGGGCTGCTCAATTGAACATTTGAAACGGCATACACAGTTTGAACATGTTTGCGAATGGTTTTGTCACGGCCTGAACTAATATTTCCACACTTTGAATTTGGTAAGGAAGGTTAGACATTTTCACCGGTAGTCACTATTCTCAAAAGATCCGTAGATATCACATGTGCTTGTGCCAGACGATCACTAAGTACAATTTTCGTTCAGTCGATAAGATCAAAGTATTATGAGTCCTTGAAAGCGATAATTTCTTCAGGAGCCTTTGGTGATGGTACTCGATTTCTCTTTTCCTGCGGGATTAGGCTCAATCACAATGTCTTAATTTCAATGCTCTCGTTAGTCACCATTGAGATATTTTTTGGGTATACCCCAGAATGTGAATTTCTGCGCAGCAGAGTTGACGACAGGGCTCAAGAAGACATAGGTTAGTGAACAACCACAAGTACCCTGAACCTTGCTACCATGTCGACTTGAGTCTTAACATTGAGCCAAACAATGGAATAAATCCTAATAATGTATGTTACTATTGTTATTCAGATCTAGGATGGTTTCTTGGTTCCTACATACACTCGCTAAATAGTGTTATAAACCATCACATCGTATTGACCATCACATGTAGTGAGCCACTAGCATGTGATGGATAAAATGGATATATAACATGTTTACCAGATCATTAGAACGGCGGTTTGTTATTATGACTAGGCAATTCTGCTGCAATAAAGTTAATCTGTACTCAGCTCTGAATTAGTTTCACGGAAGGATGAAAGGTTGGTGTCAATGTGAGTTTGAACTTCACAACGGGATGTCTCACAATTTTGGAGACTTTTCTCATAAGGTTATACTTATTGTTGCACAAAAAGACCACAGAACGTTAAACCCAGAACTGACAAGGCCTGAGTAGGTATCAGGACCTTCCCCCATCAATCGCGATGCTAAATAGATCTTAAAGGCAGTACTCGTATAATATACGTGTAAGACGCATTAAAATCATTGCAAGGGTTGGTCCACATGCTTCTCAAGTTGTCTCACAACTCTATGTGAAAGGGGCCACGGTAGCCCTTGTTGGAAGAGTAGCGGATTAGCAACCGGAGGGTTGCGAATTCGAAATTCGATCCAATCATCGTGTACGTGGAGGCTGGTGCATGTTAAATCTGTCGTGACCTCAAATGTCCTCACGTTGGCATGGTGTGGAAGTTTGGAGAGTTGAATGGCTAGCTCAGGTGTTGACCTCGTCATCTGACCCTAGGTCAAAATTACGCTGTGTTGTCCTCGGACCTTTCCCTTCGGAATTGAACCCGGACCGTCACCAATCGTCCGTTTTGTTGTCTCCTAGTTCGACGTTAATTAACTACCTACCTACCCTTATGTGAATTGTTTGTAAGCGCTCCATCTGTACAAAATGACTTGAAGGTGATGTGTGCTTATTTATTTATTTTTTAGAAACTATACATACACTCGGCACATTAAAATGTGCATATCGTGAAGGAGACCGAGTCCCGTATTAGACCTTCTAGGTCGTCCTAGATCAACTCAATATGGCCATTTCTACGGAAAAGGGTAATAAATTTAACTTTAACATTTGATATAACACGACCTGTTTAAAGTGTTCTACGAGTTCAGTCATTTTCATATTGACTTTACGAAAAACCACTTGACTGGATCGATTTCAAATGGTGTCGTGTGGGGCTGTCCACGCCCCGGAATTCTACAAAATCTATCTTCAGTTCCTTCATTAAGATATTCAATTTAAAAATGTCAAACATTCTTTTGAGGTGATGGTTCAAACTATTTTCGTCTTTAGAATTCCACCTCCTTCGGCTCTGCTCGGACTTAGTGTTGTGCCCCCAAATAATACTTTTGAACTGGGTGAAAAGCATCATGACACCACAAGAGGTCTAAACTAATCGAGTCCGGCACTGTTGATAAATGTGGAGATTATTAGAGTTGTGGGTTGCAATGGAAACTGGATCACATTTGTCTAGGTTGTATTTTCATTTCTCTTAGACAATTTTGGATTTTTTTCTAGCAAAATTAATGGAACACAAATTCTTTAATTTCTCAATATTTTTAAGGAATTAAATGCTGCAGCATGGGTTTCACTCAACATACACAGTTTAATTAATTTTCTATCAATGTTTCGTAAAATAAACTAATTTGTTAAAGGAGTTTCTTCTAAAAAACGGTGGCCGTCGTGACTCAGTGGGTTTGCCCACTCTAGCAACATGTGAGTTGTATGCTGCCCAGGTTCAATTCCTCCCTGGGTGTGCCTCTCTTTTCTGTGTCAGTAAAACTTTCTTTGTGTGTATGTCTATTACTTGACATTATCTGACTTGTGTTTGGCGCAACATGGCCAAATAAGCCCTTGCCCCATAAAACTCAACCTAACCAACCAACTAACCTCTGAAAAACGGTGACATGTTTCAAAATTAACTGATAACTACTCCATTGATATCCACCCTGCTCTACATTATTCAAGGATTCACTTTGCCAGAATAATAAATTACGGAAATTGTCGCTTTCCTCTATTTCAAGGAGATCATTACTTCTCGAGTAAATCGCATGATTCGTATTTTTGTCGTGAAGACTATTTTCCTTGACACACCCAAAGTGTTTATCGAAGATGACGTAACTGCGTTACTCCTTAGTATTTTCACATCCAGGTCCAAAATTTTCTAGCCATTTTCAGAGATGAACAAAGATGTAGTTTTTACAGTTTTAAATAATTATATAAGGGTTCGTAAACTCCCAAAATGTTTGAAAACAAGCAATTAATTTTTTCAGGGGCTCTGGAAAGTGAAATTTTGAAAAACATCTTTTGAGAAACTAAAATGTAGTCTTTAATTTTTTTATTTCATATCTGATTATTTATAATGCTAGAAAAGAATTTATTCAAATTTCCAAATTGGTTATGAAACCTATTTGGAATAACACTGAATCGAAACATACAAAATAAAAGGGGAAACTAGTTCAAAATGTGCTTACGAGATGTCGCCCCAAAATTTTATCACTAATAATCAACAGAACTTAAAACCTGAAATCTGCTTGTCCAACCTGTAAAATAATTAACGATAATGTGGAATTTGACGACTAAGAATCACGTTCTTTTCGAATCCTAAGATAAGTGGCGATTTTTCTGGTTCCGTTGGTTAGGACGAACGTGCGAGCGTAGACAAGGACAGGTGGAAAGTTTTTTGACTGTAATTTGTAATCCCTTTTCTAGTTTAAAAAGTTCTTTATTTGTTCTAGAGCTTTGCAAAAGTTCTTTATTCTAGAGCTGTGCAATAAATGTGCAAAGTAATAGAAAAAAATTGTAGATTTGTGTTAAACGATGAGTACTTACCATGTGTTATTCAAGAGGTTCTTGTCATAACCTTGTACTTGGTCCCTCATATAATTGGTACTGTGACCCGGAGTACAGGTATAGTAGGAGCTGAGGCTTTTAAACATGAAAGCACTGAAAGAACAGTCAACAATTAGCGATTGCATCTGGTATAGTACAATTAGCGATTGCATCTGGTTGCATATGTCATATGAACATCTCTGTGAATTGAGGAAATTAGGCAGCTTCACGGCAAAATAAAAGACAAAGACGTCACTTTGCAGTGAGTTCCTGCGTATTGCGAAGTGTATGGCAATGAAATGGCTGATAAATTAGCTAAATTTGTCAACCACTATAGGGCCCAGTTCCTTTGTCAGAAATTACCCTCTTTAGGTATCTGGGTAGGGTCAGGAGAGAGGCTCGATCGTTTTAGTGTACTTTATGGAGGAACACTGGAATGAATGGGCATCCTTTTCAATTCCAGAGTGTGAGTCTATTGACTTCCATTACTTAAAAAAATCCCTAGAGCGGTTGCCACTTTTTCTGCTAAAGCCAGAATAGGCCACTTGAATGGTTTTCACCTGACTCCAACAAGTGCCTTTTTGCCTTGATGAAGAAGAGACTGGAGAATATCTTGTTCGACTGTACTGGAGACAACAATTTTAGAATTCTCTTTAAGAAAATTTGGGATACATCTTCTATTCTTACTGTGTTTTTAATGTTCATTTTATGTATATTGCTTCGCTGGTTTATAGAAGACATCATGAAATCGGCGTTAATACGCCGGATTCGTATATCAGGATGAAATGTAATATGAATATCTCTATACTATAATCTAACCTCCGTCCTGGACAATAGATTCGAGTAGCGCCTTAGATCTTGATATTTTCATCTTGATGTTGGCTCACCTCAATAGCGACCTTCAATTCAAATTTCCTTTTGTAGTTGTGTTACCTGAACTATAAACACCTTCAAACATCATAAACTAACACTAACTAAAGTTAGCCCCTCGTGCATAAGGACATTAAAGAGTGAGAAAATGTTTGGCTGGTCTTCTGAATTTCAGAAATTGCAAATTTTGGTGCATTATTAAAATGTACTCAAGACGATATCCACTGGTTCCCATCACTAAAAAAATACCTCAACTTGCTCATATTAATTATCAAGAACATTTTATTCCCATGTAAGACATTATTTACCTACATCAGGAAAATACTTTTAGCTTACTATTAGTTATAATCTGATCACTTTAAAGACACATTAACCCTGATTGTTGTCTCAACGAAGTGTCATTAGCTTAAACTGACCAAATCTTGTTGAACGAGATATCTCGTCATCCGAAGAGAACGCGATCATTAAAAGAAAACTGACCAGATCCCAAACACATCATCATAAAAAAATCGGCAATATCTTGATGACGAGAAATCCCCGTCATTAAAAAAATTGATCAGATCTTGATGGATGAGATATCTCGTCGAAACCACTTGGAGGGCTAATTGTTTATACTTGTATGTTTCTATTAGTTTAAAACCATTCGTGGTATTTTCATGTTTTGAGTTAATGTAGATTCCTTTTTGACTTTTACTATTCTCTTTAGGGGCGCTTTTTATTTTTTTAAGATCTTGGCATTTTTAAAGAAGTGCCACATTCAAGATCTTACCGTCTTGGATCTTTTCAAAGCTACTGTTAAAAGGCATAGGAACCGAGTATGCTTTGCTTTTGAAGATGAGGAATGGACATATGAAATGGTGAGTTATCTCTTCGCTTTTGTATTTTACTGAGTTTATTACTATTACTGAGTTACCACACGTTTAATATTTAGTGTAATATCAAAATTACCGCATGAGTGACATAGTTAACATCTGTCTGTGTGTGGCAGTTAAGGTTCTGAGAAATACTATTGGTGAACGAACTGATATAATTAGCTTGTTAAGCCATACAACTCACTTGCAACTCTTATATCAAATCCTCTTGATCACAACCAAAGTAAAAATATTCTTATCAAGATTAACTTAGGATCACAAAACCTGCAGTACAATGTTGTTGTCATTAAGCAACTGTGTACTAGTTAATGATCCAAATAAGGAACCAAGTTTTTTTCCAAAACCATCTGGTCAACAAAAATGTAATTAAAATTTGTTCTTCTCATTCGAAAATGTGAATTATTTATTGCGTATATCAAAATGGTTATCCCAAGTTCCAAAACGATTTATACACTACTGGCCATCGAAAATGCAACACCATGAAGGAAACATCCAATAACTTTGAAATTTGCACGATGCGTAGATCATGGAAGGGTATGCAAATGATTATCTCTACAGCGTATATGCAAATCATTTGCACTATTAAAATCCCCTGTAAGCAATATAAAAAAGAACAGAGAGCTGATTTGAAGTATTACAATTGTGTTTTCTCGTTTTCCTGTGTATAGGAAGGTTAATTATTCCTCATCGAAAAATACGGCAGTCATACGACACGTCTCTGAGTTTGACAGAAATAATTGTAGCTTATCGATACTGGATTATCCTTTCGAGAAATCAGTGCTCGTGTTGGAAAACATCAAGCCGCAATGATGCTAATATGAAATCGGTGAGTGCAGGAGGGCGAACTGACCGATGTAAACGATTGCAGCAGCCTCCTCACCACCAAACGAGAGGCCACATTTTGTGCGCATGGTTATTATGGATCGTGCTGGCGACCTCGAGAATTTTATCTTAAGAATTGGAGTGTATTCCATTACAGCCGGTGTCAGCACGTACAACTCGACGTTGTCTGCAGCAGCGGGGAATTTGTTTCAAAGCATTTATTGGTGCAACTACCTTTAACTATACATTACAAGCGTCTACGACTTCAATGGTGCTTAGATCGCAGCACATGGACAAACGAATGGCATGACATCGTCTTTTAAGGCAAATCTCCATGAAATCTCCATACAGCACACGATTGTCACTCGAGTTTGGCGGCACCGCTGCGGCAGACTGCATGACTCTTGCATTATGTATCGCCATACTAGTCCGTCACTTGACGTTAAGGTATGGGACGCTATTAGAGTCTACTCTCGTATCCGCTTAGTACGCTTTGCCGGTACACTTAACAGCCATCGCTACATCTCTGAAGTTTCGTAACTGTTGTCCTCCCTTATTTTCAGGGCTTATCTGAGTCCAATTTTCAGCAAAACAATGCGTGACGGCACGTGGCATGCAACATACAACAATTCCTCAATGTCCACCAGGTTTCACTTTATCCATGGTACACTGACTCACCAGATCTATTGCCCATCGAACACGTCTACTCGAAGATTGCCCAACGACTAGAATACCACAGACCTCCCGCAGCTCCGCTAGATGAACTTTGTCAACGTGTGGAAGCAGCATGGACTGACATACCCCAAACACACATCCAAAGCCTCTTTCTTTCAATATCAAGACGTGAAGCAGCAGTTTTTGCTGCCCACGGCGGCTACGCAAAATGATTTATTTGCGTTCTGCAGGTCGAAAGGAACTGTAATTTCAATCATTTCACCCTTGTGCCTTTTGTTATTTGTATAACAAATATGATTTTGATGTCTTTTGTCCTTTATGGTGTTGGACATTCTGTACTTCTGGTGTTTCGATGGCTAGAAGTGTAGGACTTGTGTTCCACCCGCTGTCTCTTGTCGTCTCATGTGGGAGGGAAGAGAGAGGGTTTCACGTAATAACTGATCATAACCTAACAAGTTTGTAGTGCTTCTCTTTTTTTCAGGAAATTTGAAGGTAGGAACACATTTGGTTCACAGTTCACTGTTTTGGTCTTCATCATCTTTATATTCTTTGGAGTTGTCGAATAAGTTGTGGTATTAAAAAATTACTTGACTGCTTCCATAAAGAGATGGCCCAAATCTTGCATTCTAAAATTCCTCATTGACGGATTTTGTCTCATGAAATTCGTAACTTTCCTAATAATTTTTTTTCATATTGATATGTAATCGAAATAAGACCTTCATGTCATGTACGAGATTGGTAACTTTCTCGATGACGTTTTAGAAATTGATATGTAATCGAAATAAGATCTTCGCTTTTGTACATTATATCTTTTTAAAACATACAGTAAAAATTTCGTAATGAAGTCGGTGTAATCTTAATTTTATTTCAGTATAATATATTGCTTTAGATTTAAAATTTTATTTCTGAAATTTTATGTGTTTTAGGTGGATGAGTTCAGTAACAAAATAGCCAATATCTTTCTATCAAAAGGTTTTTCTAAAGGGGATGAAGTTGCCCTTTTTATGGAAAACTGTCCTGAATATGTTTGCATATGGCTGGGTTTGGCGAAAATTGGAGTTGTTGCAGCTTTGATAAATACAAATCTTCAAAGAGAAAGCTTAGGCCATTCTATCAATGTCATTGATGTCAAAGCTTTGATATTTGGAAGAAATTTTGCAAATGGTAATGTTCAAATTTTAAAATTAATTTGCTGAAGTAATTTATTTACTTTTTAAGTGCATGAAACATAAAAGTTAAATGTGTCGTACCTTGATTCATTCATTCAATACATGTATACTTAAATGTCAGAAAAACTGGTACACCCGCCTAATACTTCGTAGGCCTTCTACGGGAGCATAGATCAGCAAAATTACGACATGACTTGGACTTCACGAGCTTGCGGAAGTGTTCTGTAGGCATTGAAAACCGTACCTTCTGCAGAACAGTCTACATTCTGTTGTATTCCGAGGTATAGGATTTCTGTGTTCTATAGCGCTTTGCAGAATCGCAGATTTGTTCGTTAACGTTGAAATCTGGTTACTTGTGTGGGAATGGTCAAGACTCCAAACACAGATAAGTAATGGTCAAGACTCCAAACACAGATAAGTGTTCTTCTAACCATAATTTCGCGTGTCTAAACTTGCGTGGCGTCTCCATTGTTCTGATGGAAGAGGAGGCCAAACCCAACAGAATGAACGCAGGACATGAACTGGTGCAACTTGTCAGAAAGGGTGCACACATAGCGTTCATCTGCCAGACATTTGTAGACGTACTAGGCGCCCCATTAAATGTCAACTAAACAAACCCCATATCATTACGGAACCACCACCACCAGCCTGTACAATCCCCTGTTGACATGACAATCCCCTGACCCCATGTCTTCATGGGGTTTTCTCCATACACGGATCCTTCCATCTGCCCTAAACGGTTGGAAACGCGACTCGTCAGACCAGGCTATTTGTTTCTAATCATCAAGTGTCCAGTGGTGGTGTTCCCGAGACCAGGCGATGCGCTCAACTGTGTCGAGTGTTCATCAAGAGTACTCTAGTTGGGCGTCAGCTCTGAAAGTTCATCTTTGAGGGAACGTTGCACAGACCTCACACTGATATTTGTTGAAAGCCCAGCATTGAATTCCGATGTTATTTGAGACAGTGTTGCATGCCTATCATCAGTCAGTCTTTTTACGGTGCTGTCGTAAGTTACAGGTCTTGCCAGAATTCTTGTCCTCACGGTGCATACACCCTTGAAATGGTAGTACATGAAAATCCAAACTTCCCTTCCTCCGAAATGCTATAACCCATCTCACGAGCTCCATCTATTAAACCGCGTTGAAAATCGCTTAAATAGTGATAATTTTCCATTCTCACTGCGGGAATGGCTTTAGATGATCCCACAGATGTCTATCGCTTGACATACGCACTGAAAGACGCAATTAATGATGTATGTATGTGGCGTGGTATGTATTTTGCATAGGCTCATTTGTATCAATTTTCTGCTACTTCAGTGTATATTAACTTATATTTAATAAGTTGATTAATTACTTATCTTTATTTTTTCTACGCTTGTGTATGAACTCTTTCCCCGGGTAAACTCAAGTGCGACATCACCATTGTAAAGTGCTTTTCTGTTAAACAAAGTCGAGAGGCTAAAGCTTGTAATGCATTTTTAAATATGAATAATGTAACAAATCTAGAAAGATATATTTGGTTAAATTAACTCTTTTTTAAAGTATATTGTTTTCCCTTTCATCCTGTATTCCAGTTGTAGAAGATGCAATACCTTTCTTAAATGGAAAAGAAACAATGCAGTTCTACTGCTATGCTGGTAAAAGTATGGCAGAAGCAATTGTACCATTTCCAGCTGAATCATTAAATGGTATTTTAGAAGATGCATCAAGTCAACCAATTGATTCCAAGCAAGTTAAAATTGGTTTTAATGGTACTTATTTTCTTTTATTTAATATGAACCAATTTTAATCACCCGAGTTAATATTTTCTTTTTATTTTAATAATTCCTATTTATTTATGTTTCAAAAATTTTCAGATAAGATGCTCTACATTTATACGTCAGGAACAACTGGATTACCTAAAGCTGCTATTATTAGACACAGTCGGTATGAAAATGTTTATGTTGAGTAAAAATTTCTTGTTTGATAGAAAATAACTAAGCAGAGGAAATAGAAATCTAGTATATTTAAGGGTAATTTTTTATAAAAATTAGTGTTTTTTTAAATAAAAAATTTACTTAGTAAAGAATAGTGTGCTCTATGCTTATTTATTTCATTTGGTAGTCAAGCCTATTTATTTAGTCTTTGAAACAACAGTACTATGAACTTTTATCGAACCTTTATTGGGAAGCACATTGAAGAGGCATTTGATAGATTTTTGTTATATTTATATGTTTCGTCTATTTCTTATTTTAATTAGAATTCTATTTTGAATGTGTATTGCTTTTTTTGTATTGAACAATTAGTATATATTTGCTTTTTGTATTTATTCTTAATTTTTAAAAAATTATTTGTAGTTTCGCTGCATGAGATGCACCTCTTATCTTCTGTGTTTAGCATAAAAACTGGAAATTTATACTTTATTCAATAAATTTTAATCAGACACCTAATCTAGTAGTCTAAATTATTTACATTTTCATTAATTACAAGTTTTTATAAAATTTACTTGGAATTAATTTGTCATTCAAAATAATTTTTCTAGATTTCTGTGGATAGGAGTTGCTGCAAAGTACATTAGTAACCTGAATGAATATGAAACATTTTACAATCCCCTTCCTATGTATCATACTGCAGGAGGAATAGTCTTTGTCTGTGTATGTCTAGTTTTTGGTGGGAAAATGGTTTTGCGGAAAAAGTTTTCTGCCTCTAACTTTTGGAAAGAAGTAATAAAACATAAAGTAACGGTAAGATTATAAAGTAAATAACAAGTATTGTATTTTTAAGATTATAATGAGATACATTGAAAGTTTAAACAAAAATTTAAGAAACGTGATAATTAACCCACAGCAAATTCCACTTTGCAACCTGTTGACTTCCCTGCATGACTTCTAACAAGTTTTGACCTTATTGACCAATAGAATCTTTCCAAAAGATTCCTATTCTAGGGAAATGACCAATAGAATCTTTCCAAAGTATTCTATTCTAACAAAGGACCAATAGCATCTTTCTAAAGAATTCGGTTCTAATTAATCTTGAGGACCAATAGCATCTTTCTAAAGAATTCGGTTCTAATTAATCTTGAGGTACCCTAGTGATCTATTCTTTTCTGTGATAAACATGGGGGTCATGACCCCAGGATGCCCAAGCAATCTTTCTCTCCATCCTTTCTTTCACAATTACTTGACATTGTCTGCCTTGTGTTTGGCGCTGTTTGGCCAAATATGGCCCTTGCGCCATAAAACCCATTGATAAAGCAAGGAGATACAAAACAAAAGTAGCGTCTTAGTTGAAGATCATTAATTACTGTTGAAAATTTTCCATCATGTGTGATTTTTACAGAGGAACCTTAGAAATGTTTATGAAAAGAATCTTATGATTGAACAAATTAAGAATTTTCTAATTCATGCAATGAAGGTATACAATTTCAAGTTTTCAAAATTGCATTCTATAAGTGATAATGATAATCTGGTAGGAAAAACTGTCCTCATATTGCCTGGAAACACGTACTTTGTAGTCAGAGATACAACTAAAATGTCTAGTTCTAATTAACAATCTATCAAGCACACAGTTGTAACTCGAGTCCAGATCATCTGACATAATTTATAACATAGAAAGTAAATATTTGACTTCACTATTTTTGAAAACATCCTTTTTGTTATTCTGTCGGAGCTGTTATTGAATTTACCTCTCATAACATCCCAGTTTTCATCAAAATTGATACTACCAAATTCATTCAAAATCAATTCTAGTGTGAATATAGTATAAACATGTGTTGGTAAGCATATTTCTTTTTAAAGCTATCAGCATTAAAGATGTCGAGTGTAAAATTAATGACATTTAATTGAAAAATTCAGCATTACACTTTAAGAAGATTAAAATGCAACTTTCTTAGCCAAAATTGGAACAAAACATTAAATATCTCCTTTTACGCTATAATAGAGATTTTTAACCTGTAGTCTTCCCTGCATGCATCCTTACCAGTTTTGACCTTATTTACCAATAGTTTACCAATAATTTCCTTAGATTCTTTCAACCAATAGATGTATTTATTTAGTCATTATGAGGTAAAAGCAATCCTACAGAACCCAGAAATTTCAGGATGCTCAGAGGATTAAATTGGTATGATTAATTTAAATATTTAATTTGTTTAATTGCAATGTATTAAAATAGTGAATTCAATAGAATTACGATGAATCTAATATCTAGTTTAATCAAAATGTATTTTATTCAAATGCACTTTATTATACTAAGAAAACACTGAGATTTATGTTAAAATATATGGAGCCACAAACCAAAGTGATTTGAAAAATGCTGTGCTAGAAAGATACAAGTAGGAAGGGCAACATAACTCAGCATAATCAAAATAATTTGTTTTTTAGGTTAGCCAGTATATTGGTGAAATTTGCCGATATCTTCTTAACCAACCAAACACTGTAGAAGAAAGACACCATTCACTGAGAATTTTGTTTGGAAATGGTCTTAAGCCTCATATTTGGAAAGAATTCCAAGATAGGTTTCGCATACCACATATTGTTGAGATTTATGGTGCAACTGAAGGAAATGCCAACCTTGGTGAGTAAGGAGATAAAACGGTAAAGATATGTGTAGCTCCTCGTATGGTGGCAAAACACTCGTATTTGGCGCACTTTTAGTAGCGAGTTATGACAGATGAAAGTAACCCATTTTTATTAGGTTATTCCCGTTTTTATGGCAGCCTCGGCAAGCGGAAAGATTTATAGATACTAGCAGTACCCGCACGACGTTGCCCGTGACATCTTTCTTGTTTGTCTTCACTGATTCTGAAAACATTAAAAAGAAAAACTAATTTTAAGAATGAGTCCTACCACAACCCGACATGACACAGCCATGTCGCCTCATTCCTTCCACATCACTGATTCTTGCTTAGAGAGCTCCATGATACACTATGTTAAATGTTCTTCCATTTGGAGCTAGGATGTAAAGATTCTCGACTTTTCCAACTCTTGAACAACCCACATACAGTTGACCATGGGTGAAACATGGTTTAATGATATCGAGTCCTACAACTTTCAGCGATTGTCCTTGTGCCTTGTTGATGCTCATGGCGAAACTTAAACGAACAGGGATCTGAAGTCGTTTAAATTGGAATGAGAGATCCGAAGGGATGATTGGGATCCTAGGAATGAATACGTCTTCGTCTGCGGCATGTCCAGTCATGATGGTGGCTTCAGTGGCTGAGAAGCATAATCGGTGCCCCAATTTCTAACTGTAATGTGTGCGAGGGTACTCCAGATGGCTCCAATGTGTTAAAAAATTGTTGTGTAGTACACAGCTTCATCTGTGTCACACAACATGGATTTGTATTATACAAATACAGAAATTATAGAAATTCAAAAGTAAGTTATGAAAACACCACTACTGAAATAAAAATGTGATTGAATCTGTAAATATAACGCTATACTTTTTAAGTCTTGTTATGTCACCTTACTGATTCCGACAAACAACCTAATTGAATGACAATGTCAGCGAAATCAAAACCAAATTAAACAGTAATAAACACTGTTACTTCATTTCATGTAATTTATTAACTGAGTTGCAGAAAATTTCTTGATGGTAGGAACTTGGCACTTGGAGTCGAACATATGGGGTGGTGGAGCTTCAGTGGTTTGCTTTTCATTGGTGGTACGAAAAAGGACAAAACAGTGACAATTCAGAGAAATCAGTTTTAGAATTGAAAAAACTGCATAAAATCAATTAAAATTTTAAAAATAATTTTGTTGAATTCAAAAAATAAAAGGATAAAAAAGTACGGAAAAAATTGGAAGGATTAGAGTATATTTACTATTTTTAAAAAATATAGAGGCGAAAAATAATTATCCGTCGGCTGAATTCGAACTGAGGAGGCCTTTCTCTAAAGCAGCGACTTAAGTGCGTCGCTTTTCTCACAACGCCATCATTTCAATGTGAGGAGGGGTGCTTTTAGTGATGAGATGGCATGCGCGATAAGTATCTGTCAGATCCGTCTGCGCAGATACGTCATAGTGGAGGAGGGGCTACACGCGCAGCAGAAAATATTAATTAAAAAATTTTCTAGATTAAATTTTAAGATTCGAGCTTCTAGGGACATTCAGTCACCTTTAGGACTACCTGTGTGCCGAATTTCATGGCTGTAAATGTTATAGATTCGTCTGGACACTGCACACACACAAACACTTCCTTTTATAATAGTAGAGATTATATAGATAAAGATAAAAAATATTTTTTCTTTGATTTCTTTCCTTGGCGACATTAAAAGTGCGCCAAAAGCTTTGCCACCAGACTAACCGCTAGATACATAGATAAAACCTCCCCTTCATGTATGTAAAAAATAAATTCCAGCAATCACTTTTTTTGCATAAACTGTTTCTAAAACAACTTTTTAACTAACTTTTTCCACTGTTTGTCTTTGCCATCATTATTCTTTTGTAATTAGTTTATTTAGTCAATTGCATAATTATTTCACTGAACACATGAGATTTTTCTTATAGAATGAGCATCAAAATATTGAATAACGTATTTTTTCTTTTTGTTCCTCAATTTTTAGGAAATTAAGTTCATTTAGCTCTGATTAACAAGTGTAATATATTACTTTTTAGTTTTAAAAACAATTTTCAGGATTAATATTATTGGATCTAATGATTATAAGATTTCTTTCTATTCCAAAATTCTGATAACATTAATAAAGTATTTAAGCATAATGAATTCCCAAATGCCTAGATTTTTGCTACTCTTTTTTATAAATATGGATATAATCTCATCACTTTCTATTTATAAGACTTTGAAGAGTAAAAGAAAAATTATTTTAGTTTTGAGTTTTTTGTTGAATTTCATTCTGGTTTTTTTTTTTATTTTTTTTTTTTTTTACTGTAAATGAACTTAAAAAAATTCACTGAAACTACCTTTATTCAATACATTTATCCCTTTATACTTTCAGTAAACATGTTTGGAAAAGTTGGAGCTGTCGGATTTTTACCAACGATTTGTAGTAGAATTTATCCAGTATCTTTAATAAAAGTTGATCTTGAAACTGGTAAACCTTTGAGAAATGACAAAGGATTTTGTATCAGATGCAAACCAGGTAATAATATCTAATATTTATTTTTTAACCAGTTTATTAATATAAGACTCCAAAGGTAAGGATTAAGAAATTGGTTTGTTTCATATTTTAAAGCATTTATTACTTGTTATTTTATTTATTAAAAGTGTATATTCATTTTATACCCTGAAAATTGTGATTAAATTTATTGCTCTATGGTCATTTCTTGCTACATAAGGGCTAATTGAACTTGAACTTGCAACTTAAAATAGATTCTGGACCATTACCACTCCATCCATACCCTGACTGAGATTCGAACCCAGAGCCTGTTAAGCTGACCTACAGTGACAGCCTAACAATGATCGACTAAAATTGGCTGTAACGTGCAAGGGAGACTGCAGGTTACAACATAGAATAATGCTTACATGACCCTCAGATGTTTAATGATGGATGCTTGAGAGATTTATATAGACTAACTTTAGTGCTATAGATGGCTATTAAGTTATTATTTCAATAAATCATATTGAACTTTTCAATCTTTCATTGACAAAATGTCTAAAATAACAGACAAGCAATTTACTTTTGATAAGAAAAAGAAGTTATAAAGCTTAATTTTTGAAAAATCAGTTGTAATATTTTATGTAAGTTTTATAAAGATTTTTCGAAACTATGCAGAGTACTATGGAATAAAAAATACTTGTTATTGGAAAAGTGAGAATGCATTTGTTTTCTTCATTCGAAAGCTACTTAGTCTATTCAATTCCACTCTCAAGAAATTAGACCTAGTGTTTTTTAAATGGCTGATGCCATGTCCTCACTGTCACTTAATCTAAGTTCATATTTCATCAACCTCTAGAGAAAGAAAGTTTTATTAAGGATTTCATTTTGTGAAGTTACACAATGCAGTTTTAGAACACATTACATTTTAAAATGAAACGAACATGAGTTTTGTTTCATTCTATTCAGCATTGAAACAGTACTATATTAAATTTGTTCAAAATTAGTGGCACATAACCACAAGCACCAGCGTCAGCTGGTATACAAGAGCAAATGCACCTCATGGTATGTTTGCAATACACCTAATTCTGTTTTTACACGATAGATACGTTCCTGAAGAATACGTGTGAAAAAGACATTGTATCTATGGAAGAAAAGAAGATTGGTTCCGGATCTAAAAAATCAATAAAAATAATTTTAAAAACTATATGAAAATATTCGTTTTATGCTTATTTTATTTCAACAAAATACACAAGTAATAATATGTAATGAAAATGAAAAAAATTCTTCATGAACAAAAAAATAATCTGTTTTGCACATAAATTTTTTATTCAGTTTCACTTTGTGACAATAAACTGCGCATACGTTTGCGTATGATTGGAATATCACTGCTATCACTAGAAATGTTGTGGAGATCGTCTTCTTCCTCTATTAATGAAATTCTTTCTATGATCTCTTGAGCAAAATCAGCACGAGTTTCCTCTGGTTCTGATGTTTCACCGATTTTACGAACGAATTCAGTTATTAACCGTTGTGTTCGTGTTTTGGTTAGGCCGTTATATAATTCTCTGTAAGAGGCTGTCAACAACTTCAGTTCACGTTCATTCCCAGCGCGTTCCTCATTAGGGTCATGTTTGACAAAATGACTACCCAATTTTTTGGCCAGTTCCAGACCTTCTTTTATTAAATCTGCATTTAGAACAGGATCATTTTTTTTTCATTATCACTACGTTCTGTGGGATAAAGAGTCTCAAGGACAACCTCTAATATTTCATCTTCGCTTAAGGCTTTATCGACTAATAATTCATCAATATCTTCAAATGATAGATCATCGAATCTTTCTCCACCAATTGTGTGTCATTGTAATGATGTTGAGAAATTCGGTCGTATTAGGGATGTTGGGATCTTTGCTTTTTACACATTGTGGCCAAACCGCTTTCCAACATGCATTCAAAGTTGCTGGTTTTATAATTCAGTTGACGCTAATCAAACTTGATTGATGCAATCCATAATTGAGAATTTCTTCCGCACATCAAAGACTGTTAGTGTTTCATCATTCAGTTTGTCCAAAACGTGTTGGAATATTCGTTTTACGTAGTATGTTTTAAATGTCGCAATTATACCTTGGTCTAGCGGTTGTATCAACGATGTAGTAGTAGGTGGCAGAAATAAAATTTGTACGTTTGAGTGTTTCAAGACAGGATGGCCGGGTGCATTGTCAAGAATCAGAAGAACTTTAAATTCGAGACCTTTCACATTCATGTAACGTCTGACTTCTGGGACGAAACATTTGTTAAACCATTCTGTAAAGATAGCAGTGGTCACCCAGGCCTTCATGTTTGCCATCCAGTGAACAGGCAGTTTATTGATATCTACACCTTTCATCGAACGTGGGTTTAGGGCTCGATTTACCAGCAGTGGTTTCAACATACAATCTCCTGAAGAGTTGGGGCAAAATAATAAGGTCACACGATCCTTAGCTACCTTAAAACCACCAGCAGTTTTCTGCGATTTGGCTACGTACGTTCTGTTCGGCATTCGTTTCCAGAAGAGACCACTTTCATCTGCATTCCACACTTGATCAGGAGTGTATCCTCCATCTTTAATAATTTTAGCAAGTTCCTGCGGGAATACTTTAGCAGCCGATTCATCTGCAGATGCAGTTTCACCTTTAATTTTTATATTAAGAGCATGCCTTTTAAGAAACCCTGTCATCCAACCTGTACTTGCAGAAAATTCATACTTTCTGTTTAACTGAGATGAAGTGCTTGGCTCCTTTCCTTTAATCTGTCTATAAATTCTTAGTGCTGTTTGCTTGATGGCATTTCCATCTACTGGTACTCTTTTTTGACTTATCTTCTATCCATATTACAAGAGCATTTTCCATATTTTCCTTGAGAACATCTCTTGTATATGATGGTGAATTAACACTTACTTTTGTTCCAGAGCATACCGACTTCCTAATTGCAGCTTCATTTTTCTTAATTGTTCTTATGGTAGCTTCATGTACACCAAAATGCTTTACTACAGACGTAGCACCTTGAAGTTGTAAGACGATCTAAAATTTGAATTTTAAGTTCCAAAGAAATTACTTTCCTTTTCGTTTTGGTAATGGTTAAATTATGTGACATTATATAAGGGCTACCGAAAAATATCTCAAATTAAAATTAATAAATAAAGGTATGAAAAATTTCTAAACTTACAATTTATTGACTTTCGGCAAAATTTATAAATTTATATGTGCACAAATTTCACTATAGATTCTTTCACTTTGAAATAGCTACATACTAAATGCCTTCCGCAGATACAATGCACGAAGACGGTAATTGTGCACCAAATTCAATAATAAAAACGTTATGTAATGTATCTAGAGGAAAGCACACGTTTCAAAACACACACATTAGCTGTTATACATATAGAAAATAGAAATGATCTACTACACCACAAGTAAAATTTTGTTTTCTTAGAATTTAGGCAAAAAAATGTTAGAAATTGGATTGGACCGCTCGTGTTAAATCAAAATGACTCGCGTAAAAAGAGAATGAAATATTTATTTTGAATTCGTGTTAAATCAAATTCGTGTAAAAAAGGTTCGTGCAAAAACAGAATTAGGGGTAATTGAAAAAATGAGTACATGCTTAGTGTAAACATTTTTACTGTAATCCATTGTTTTGAACTCACATTTTGTGAAGGTAAATCAACAAATGAAAACAATACCTTGTTTCTACACTCTTCAAAGCTTGGAGCACACATGCTTAAGTGAGAGGAATTAACATAAGTTTCTGGGGCTACAGATAATGATAGTAGTTGTGGTATTTTGTCTAAGTTAGATTTTAACATTAGTGTGGAGCACAGATAGCTTGTGTGCACCCACTGAGACATGGAGGAAAGCATTATTTGTTGTAGCTATAATAATTATGTAGTATATGTATAATATATTATGGGGTCATATGAAAGATATTTTAATGTTTTCATTTTTTGTGTATTGGAACTTAATGTGTTATATGTAATTTTTGATCTTGTGTTCAGGCGAACCTGGAGAAATTGTTGGAAAAATTATAAAGAGTCCAGTAAATTCATTTGATGGATATGCAAATAAAGAGGATACTAAAAAGAAATTAATTAGGGACTGTTTTGGTAAAGGTGACATTGCATTTCTATCAGGTATGTGTTCTTCATTCATAACTTATTTTAACCTCCTTCGTACATACCTTTTAACTTTTATTTGATTCTAAAGAACTAATATTTCTAAACGTCAAATGCTCGATCTGGTAGTGTTTTAATGTTCCTAAATTTACCATATAAAAGTCGCATCCAATTTAAATTTTAGAGCCGTACTCCACTTCTGATATTTTTAGAAAATTGTTTTTTCTCTCTTTCACACACATTGTTACATTTATTCCTTTTCATCTCTTGGCCATTTATAAGTGATTAAACTATGTGACCTTAATCAACTTAATGAAGTGTCACATTCCTTCATAATGAACTCCAACTTATTTACTAAGAACTGTCATGAATATAATTTTCTCACAAGGGATAAAAACACCATATAATTATATAAATTAAATCAGATAGTGTGTTAAATGTTTATTTATTAAAAATTTAACAAATTAAAAGTCTCAGTTTCTTGTGATATATCTGATAATTTCATGTTGAATATTGTTAGCTTTGATTGCCTTCCAGTTATATAACCTCATAAAGTATGAGCAATTATTTTATATCACGAAAGTCATTAATCAAGTCCCCTCAGATAAGAAATTCATTAATAAAATTATCTTACCACCACTGCTACTATATTTGTAAAAAAATATGTACAACTTATGCAGTTTAACTTGACTCAGTTTTTACATTTAAAATTTTGAAACAAATTGACTAACAAAATGACAGATAAATTAAAATTTATTTAATTACTAAATTAAATTGTTTTAATTACTAAAATTAAATTACCCTTATTATCAGTATTTTGAAAACAAAAATATCAAGTATTATTGATTTGTATCCAAAAATCAAATTCATGTGAAGGGATTTAAACAAGTCCCAAAATTAATTTTAATTGTTCCCTCCAAACATTTAATATTTCAAATATTTTTTTTGGTCTGTAATATTTACTAAACCTTCACATATATTGTTTCATTTAATCCTATTTTTTCATCTAACTGCCCTATGACATACACATGTCTAATATCTTTCAAGTTTGAACTTATAAGGGTAACAAATCAATTTAAGTTTGATTTAATCAGAATAATCATAAAAATCCAATTCCAATTTTAAAATTTAAATAAAAAGAAATCTGATTATTTATGTTTTCATTAATAAAAATCCTGATTATTTTCATATTCTTAATTTGATAAAAGTAAGTTCAAAGTAATTATCTTTCAATATTTTCATACATTTATTTTTGTATTTGTAGGTGATATTTTAGTAATGGATGAAGAAGGATATTTATACTTTATGGATCGCACTGGTGATACCTTTCGTTGGCGTGGGGAAAATGTATCCTCTGGGGAGGTAGAAAATATATTTAGCAAAGTTTTAGGGCATGTGGCTTGTGTTGTTTATGGAGTAGAAATTCCAAGTATGTTTCTGAAAAAAATTCATTAATTAAAAAATGTGAAATAAAAAATAACACAATTGCTTGTTTAAAAATGTTCTTACTAAATAATTTTATTTTTCATTGAGTTTTTTAAATGCTTGCTTATAAAAGTTTCTTTGAGTTTTTAAATTGATAATTGTTACATTGAAAATAGCAGCATCAGAAAGCATTCCAGAAATATTGAAACTATATGATCTACAATAGGAACATCATAAATCTTTAACAATCCTGCTTTCCAAATGATCTAAGGCGTTTTTTCTGCTCTTTTCTATTTCTAAATAATATAAGTAGGGTGAGCTGAAAAAAGTAGAATTGCTATAGTGCAGAAAATGTGTTCATGGCACACCTAAGCATAATGCTAACACTTTTTCCAAAACACGATATTTTTTTGTTTGCATAACCCAATCAAAGTTAGAAATTTCCAAAATATACACAATTTTACTGACTTTTTTTAGTGCCCAATAAACTACTATTGAATTTCTACAGGGCTAAAAAGTTGCTCCCAGTATAGCTAAATAAAATATAAAAACCGTTTTGAAATTGGATGTTTTCTATTCGTGTATGGTAATCACAAAATTTCACATCTCACAGAATTTGTCAATTTTTCAAATTCAATCTTCACCCATACTCACTTCCAAATGTATTATAATGTGGGTTTGTGCTTGTAACAAAATACTGGAGTTTTGTAATCGTGATATCATGTAAAAAATGTAATTGCAATATAATGCAAAAATGAGTCACTTCTACTTGTAAGAAATCAGAAAAATCCTGTAGAATTAAATGGATTTTCCTTTTTCCCAAAGACAGCATGTGATAGAAAGAATGTGATCAAAGAAATTGAACACTTCAACTTTATCCTAATTTATTAGAATAGCCCGTTGTTGTGCTCCAGTGCTGCGTTAATTAAAATACTTATCTACCTAATTTATTAGAGCTGTTCTTGAACACAGTTATTAAGATATGGTGGATGCATTGTAACACATAAAATTACAGAGATATACAAATGTTTTAATATTAAGCCCATCTCTATTTTATAAATTGTTTCTTACTCAATGGGATACTATTCCACTGGTGTGTTACAGCACTAAATTGACTTGTGTAAAGAATTGTCTTGCGTAGAACACACTAGCTTGTGTATAAATTATATGTAGTAGATAAAGCAGTGTTTTAGAAACTATTACTCTTACAATTATGTCACATATAAAACATTATTTGTTCAGTCATCAAAATTAGAAATAATGTTTCATGTAATAGAAATTTTTTATCATAAATCAGCTTGTCTCAAATTTCAAATCAAATTATAAATCAGCTGTGTCTCTAATGTATGTCTTACTTAAACTTTTAACAGAGGTAGAAGGTCGAGCAGGCATGGCTACTATTCAAACAGAAGCTGAAAGTATTGAGTTTACTGAACTTTTTAAGAATGTACACAAGCGTCTGCCACCATATGCTGTCCCAATATTTATCAGAGTGTCATCTGATATAGAAGCCACTGGTATGTATTTAAAAATAAGCTGTTACTGAATTTTCATAATTAAGAAAGAGAATAATAAGCACTAAAATTTTTATGGTGCACATATTATTATCGGTAACTATGATATGGAAACTATGATTTGAATGAATTATGCACTGCAAATGTTTGAGAACAGGAAAATGTAACACATAGTTGTAAATTATTAATCATAAAACACTTTTTATCTATTTCAAAAGATGTCTTAACAGTATTTATGTAACACAGCCATAATTTTCTTTATTACAATTTCTAATGGCAGGGAATTTGACATTTATGGATAACATATAAAAGTACAATAGCAAGGAAAAACAATAAAAAAATTCATGTAAGAAAAGTCGTTCTTTTCAGGATCTTGCTTCCCAATAATGATCTGCTTCAGAAACCCTGCAAATAGCCTTGCATCGTTGAATGTGAACCGAGTTCATAACATCGTCATCTTTGAAGAGGGCAGTTTGGATTGTACTGGATAATACAGCATAGGTGTTCTGCCAAACTGTCATGACTGGTGATCATACAGTGACCACTGTTTCAAGGCATAGCTAATGAAGAGCACCTGTCTACTAGGTGTCTCTAATTCTTTGAAGATTCTATTTGCCAAATTTTGGCAAAACTCCGAGTTGAGGGACTTTTGGATGAGAAACTTCAAGGATGCTTAGCTGCTTGTCAGCTGCCGTACCCTTGAGCCCTTTTAAGCCAAAATATTCACTAAAAAACAATATATAGTCCTTTATTTTTTAGTATTTTAATGAAATATTGACAGTTGTAAACGTCATTGGAGATAGGATATTTAGTTGCTTCAAATAGATTGTTGCGCTGCCCCTGAGTGTGAAAAAGCGACTGTATTGATCTTATGGAGGCCTCAAGTTACTCCAAAGCCACCTGGATAGCAGATATTTTGCTGTCGAAGATTACTAAGATTTACAACTGGTATGTTAAAGGGTAAAACGTCACAGTAAACACATGCTCAAACATTTCGGGAATCAATCATAGATGATCCATCAATGTAAACTCATCCATTCGTCCTCAAGATACTTATTGTCTAGTCTCCAGAGCAAGTGACTAACATTTCTGGGACACTTTCTTTTTATGTTTCCATATCTTCTAAGTTTTAAGTTAACATCAATAATCAAACTCTGGAATATCTTGAGGGTCCATAAATTCTAGAACCCTGTCATTCAAATCAAGGTATGGTCTTTGCTCCAAACCCATAGTATATTCTGTTCTGAATTTTAAGATTTCTAGGTTATTTTAATAATGTTTCCAATGGTAATCTTCAACTCTCAGTAGTCTCATATACATAATTGCTTTCTTGTTGATAATAGACTCGATTGTTTTATTCCCTGTTAACAGCATGGAATCAATTGGCAATGTTTTCATATAATTTATTATTAGAATAGAATCTGAGCACTTGATTTTGTCACTTGTCATCACAATCTAATCTTTATCATAA
Source organism: Meta bourneti (assembly GCA_933210815.1). Taxonomy (NCBI): domain Eukaryota; kingdom Metazoa; phylum Arthropoda; class Arachnida; order Araneae; family Tetragnathidae; genus Meta; species Meta bourneti. Next base: position 46,558,780 of record OW119929.1, on the reverse strand, counting down.
AAATTCAAATTAAAATATGATGAAATTTGTGTGAATAATCTGCCATACAAATTCTATCAAAACTGAATTAATTCTGTAGTTAATTTGAGAAGGATGCACAAATTACCTATTTTTCACAAAAGAGTAAGAAAGAAGCAGAGATAAAATATACACCCCACAGAATAAGACATGAGTTCTAAAAACACTTTTTTCTCATTGATCCCATGATTACTTAAATACTACAAAATTCATTAAAATTTGAATATTGTGATGATACTACTAATTACAATATGGATGTAATGTAAACAAGAACAACTAAGAATATTATACATATTGGTAACAAAAATAATTAATTTGAAGAAACAGGAAAATATACAAAACTTTTAAAGTTTAACTTAAAAGTTGAAAAGATAAAAAATTTTATTAGCATTATTTTGCACAATTACATGTTAAAAGGATACACTTGAAAATCAATCACAATTTGTTTAGCATCCTTTGTACTTTGTTTTTCAGTTGCTTAGTATATCTATTTGTTTATTTTCTCCACAAAATTACTCTAAATGTAAAGAAAGATGCTTCTTTTAGGAATGTGTTGCAGAATTTGACTCAATGCAAGTGTCAATTGATTTGAATATCAATACACGTGAATTGTGAAGTATGAATTTACTTCATAAATTCATACTTCACAATTTGTACTTAAAATACATTTTAAAATGTACTTGGTACAACTTCTATTTTAAATATGATCAACAGCAATTTCACAAATAGCAGTTGTACCACTAAATAACATCTTTTTCTTTCACCTTTTATATGTATTAATTAATTTATAGTTAATTTGAGAAGGATGAACAAAATACCTACCTTTTACAAAAGAATGTGAATGAAACAGATAAAATATACACATCACTGATAAGACATGAGATCTATAATCTTTTTTCTCATTGATCACATGACTTATTTAATTTTTGTCTTTTGTTTGGGTTTCTGAAAATGGTGTGCGATTAACAGAAATTTCAACAGCGGAGTTGTATCACTAAATAACGTCTTTTATTTTCAACTTCTATATGCAAGTTGTTTTTCGAAATATACACAAAAACTAACATTTTGATAAGGTAGAATTCATAATGGGTCATTTAGAATGTTTAGCAAAAACATAGGGTGTTTTATAAATATACAAGTCATATATAGCAAAACTTTCTTAGAATGAAATTTATAAATTGAACACAATGCTCATTCTCTTTTAAATTATTCCAATTACTTATTTATATAAAGTATAATTGATAAAGTATTTTATAAAAGGGAACCAGTACTCTTTTTTATTTAAATGGTCACAACTATTTATATTCTATATAAGTTTCCCAAACTTTTATGGCTGGAAAACTTTCTCAACTAACAATAAATTACATGTGTAGCTGTGCATTTAATTTTTGAATTTCGCTGTGTGTAATTTTAGGATTTCTAAAAGCTAATTTGGAAATTAAACATCTTATAATTGAAATTATAAAGCTATTTATTAAAATGAAATAGCAATGAATTGCACATAAATACTAGATTGCTGACTATTAATAGTAATTAATATTAATCACTAATAAGATGGATGAGCCTGGTGTTGTGCTACCAATTTATTTATATTAGGCTCTATCTTCGTCAGTAGCATCCTTAAATCTCCTTGGTCAACTATTTGCAGTTGGTTACTCATTTTAGTTAAGTTACTTCACTTAGTCCATGTTCAAGTAAACAGGGTGACAGAAATGCAATCAAAAATTAAAGTTGCAAGTGTGCACAAATATATACTCACTAACACTTGCTTTTTACAATCTGTCATCTTGTTTTTAGATCAATCAGTAGATCTTTCATTTCACAACATATAATTCCTGTGACAATGCATCACTGTAGTGAATGTCTATGTTTAAAAGGATGTTTGTTTAAAATACTTGTAGCAACAATTTTTTTAGAATCTTACTACCGTCTTAAAATGAAAACTTAATGTTAATTATTAGTAATGTTCCTCAATGTCCCCCTATTTTTCCTAAAATCAGTATTGCCCCAAGATTTTTTCAACACCCACAGGGGGCAGTAGCACCCACTATGAGAAACAATGTTCTATATTTTAATCCCAACAGTACCTTAATTTCTAATATTGTAGTGACCAAGGGTGGCGTTAATTTGTCAACTGTTGCCAGTTTTTCCTTTAATGTATATTAAAAATTGTCCTAATGTGTGAAGGGGGTATACAAATATTTCTTTATTAAGTTTCCATTTTAAGACTTGCATATGAAGGAAGTAATATTTGGGGAAATATAGCTCTATATAATGAGACGCTAATAAAATATTTTTCTGTTTGAGCTCCCATTTAAACTTATTTTTTAATGTTATTGATATAGTGTGGCTCTCGCAAGGAGACAGTCGACCTCGGTAGGACCACCTGAACAGGTGTGAATGCATGTTTAGAAAAGGCTGCCATACACAAAAGCATGATGGCGATCACCATAAATGTTTTCCTCCTACCAACTCGTTATAGTGCAGCTCTGATGAGAAGGCAGTCAACTGTGGGTCAGGTCGATTTTTGAATAGGGGTGAAAACTCATAAGGAGAGGGTTGCATACCAAAAGCATGATTGGTGATCGCTGTGGGTGGTTTTCCTTGTGCTCTCATTAGCACTGCTATCACTTTCGGCACCGAATGATAAACATTGAACCAGACACAGTGCTAAAAATGCTATTTGTGGAAGCACTTTGTTTACCTTCCAACCTATCACCCAATTTAAAGAATAGACTCCTTCAAAAGCATGTGACTTGATTGATTCTTGCGGGAGCCAGACTATACTCAAGCCATACTTACTGAAGGATGCTTGATTTGAATTGAAATGTGAAAATGGATTTAAATTACAGGATGTTTTTTCTAAAGTAACTATCCATTTGTGTGAGGAAGCATTATATTACCCTTTTTTATATTAGAAATGAATAAAACATGAAAACATATATAAATACAATTTGACATGGCCCCCTAGCATATAAATACACAAATCCCATCATTTAGTTAGTAGCATGGAAAACCTTTTCCGAGATATCAAGTGCAATCTTAACCACTGCAGCTGTAATCTTCTACTTAAGATGATTAATGCTGCCAATGTTAATTTTGTATACCCCTGCTTTAAATTCTCACAAAAAAATATAGAAGTGTGAGGCCAGTCACTGTTAGAGGTGATTTTTGAAATTTCCCTGTAAACACTTCCTCACAGATGCTCTTCAACTAGTAATATTCTTTTTTGAGTGTTCAGCATGATTCATGAAACAAAAGAAAATGATCATTTAACTTTTTTCACTAAAATAGTTAGTTTAGAAATACCCTGTATTATTCATTACATTACTGATTTGGATATTTTAATTTATTAATTAATATGCATTTCTTGTTTACAGGCACGTACAAACTTAGAAAAGTCAGTCTTCAGAAAGAAGGTTATAATCCAGAAGAGATTACTGACCCCATATACTATTTGGATCGCCAACAGAAAACTTACGTGCCATTGACAAAAGATTTGTACTCTGACATCGTAAATGGTGTAGTTAAACTATAAAGATAACAGATTAGCCAGTAGCAATATGTACACATGAGGATACTATTTTTGACGCATTTACAGGTTATCTTACATGTGATAAAAAACAATAGGCATGCTGTTAGGGATTCTGTATACTAATGTTCCTTGCTATGCTCATTTTTGAAATTCATATCAGAAACTTTATTTTTGTATATAAATGTACCAAGTGTATTTTCAGAATTAATAAAATTTATGCAGAATATCTGTAACAGTACAAATGTCTGCATTTTCCAGATGCAAGAAAATTTGTAAAGAATAGCATGTTTCATGCACATATGTATCATGTATTGTCATTATGGAAAAAGTGTATATTTTGTTGAATAAATAATTATATTTCATAGTATTTTATTTTAACAATTAAATTACTCCTTATTGATTGTGCAATTCATACATGACATTTGTGCTTGTGAGAAATAAAATGTGTATTACAGGATGTTATACACATTTATTAATAAATTATATTAATAAATTTAATGCCAGATGACTTATGACAGGACAATTAACAAACTAAACTGCTGCTATTGATATAGGTTGGCAATATAAAAGACAATAGGAAATATGTCAAGTTTAATAGTTTTATAAAATTAGTTTGAGATATGTTAATGAATTTGTTTGATCAATTTTAATTTATCACTTATATTTTAGCATTAAATTTCAACTAAGAAAATTTGGATACAAGATTTTTCACATTCATGAAAAATATGCATTTGCATAATTTTCTCACACAAGTCTTAAGAGATAACACAAGTCTTTAGGTAATTTAACTAACCATGTAATTACAGGAACACCCTTCAATATATCATGCTTCTTCAGGGACAAGAGGGCCATCATGGCTCTGGTTTTGCCCACTGTACTAGCAACCTGCAAGTTATAAAGGCACAGGTTCGATTCCTACCTGGGTGTATTTCTCTGCATTACAGTAATACTTTCATTATGTATGTCCATTACTTGATGTTGTCTGTGTTGTGTTAGGCACAGCATGGACCTTGTGCCATAAAACCCAAACAATCTTCAGGGACAAGAAACATTGGGTGGTATAGCCAAGGGCTGTGAAAACTTGCTTATTAGAAATGAGAAGATACAGATTATACATTAATGCATTTGTAGTGAGTTATGTAAAGCTACTTGTTAATCATCACAAAATCGATGGTGAAGCCTTTTAAAATATATGAAATATGGAAGAATAGTTTTGAAATAAATTTCTCATTTACTTTTCAGACTACCAAATATTTTTTATACATAAATCTTGTCTGATGGTTTTACTACAAAAATCTCACAAGACACTTAGGTACAAATAAAGCTATCAAATGCTATTTGCTTAACATAATTAGAAGTATACTTAAATCCTTAACTCTGAAGAGGTAAAATCATTCCTGTCTACCAGGCATACATTCAGGAAATAATTTTGGGATGGCTAAATATTCAGTCACCTTTTTCTGATCAAACTGCTGTAATAGAAAATTTAAATTTGATCTATTTATTGTTTAGACATGTTTATATATATTTTTAATTTTTGTTAATGAATTGATTTGCACTCTTGCATTAGCAAAAAAATTTGTTACATCAAAAATATTTGGAGGCCTCGAGTCCTATAGGCCCTTCCTCCTAATTAAATGCCTCATATGTCAACCCCAACAAATTGTAAAAGTTTCAAAATTTTTCTTTGGGAGAGTGGAGGTGATTGTCATGATGCTGTAAAAACATTTTGGAGTTGACCCTTTCAAATTCAATAATCCTCATTCTTGGGATAGGTGGTTGTAGTTATAAGAATTAAAAAAAGCGATAATTAAATTCAACCTTGTCATAAATAATGTGAGTAATAAAAATTTGATCGAAACCACACCTTAACTAAATAAAAGTAATACAATCGCTTCTTTAAGGCTTTTCGTTTCCTTTCTTGCCTCCTTGCACCAATCCATGAGATCGTTTTTCTGAATTCAATGTCAGACAGCCATGCTTTCCAAGAACAGGGAACTTGTTTTCATAAAAGGTCAAATTCTGACATGCGTAACAGATTTCATTATTTACTTATGACTACTGTAATTTTCAATTGAAAAATAAGTTAATTATTGTTTATTATAACTATTTTCCTGACCAGCCCCACATAATTTTTTGGTCTCGTGGGAATTTATCTGTGGCCTTGTCCGTTACTGCAATATATCAATGAGTCGATGGAGTAACTAGTATAATTCGGATGTTTTATTGAAAATTATTTCAAGATTTTGCATACATGAATACGCTTTTCATGTAAAAAATTATTTTACTGTATTTTAATTTGTCTGTAAGACCTAAAAACCATTTTTTTTATCAAGAATAGGATAAACAAAAGTGCTATTCCGAATGTGACCCCTTTCTCTTCTCACCTACCCATTCTTGTAGTTTCAAATAATGGTAATCTTTCATTCAAAAGAAAAAATTATTTTAAATCTCTTAGAAGATGGTTTTCTAGCAAATAACAGAATTGGAAAACTAAAAGATTTCTCTGAATGTACATTCTTTACATATAAACATTCCAAAAATACAAGTCATACATCATTGTACCATTTTCTACACTAGCATCAGAAGAGTAATTATATTGAGTGTAAAAAGTAATAGTGCTAATTTTAAATATAATACAGCTAGTTTAATACATAGTAATTCAAACAAAATACTGAGAAAAAATGAAACTAATATTCTTTTGTGAATTAATTTGATTAAGATATTTATTAAAGAATTTGTTTAAAGTATCATAAGTTCAAGATGGCACATTTTTTATGTGCAAAAAATATACATACACCCTACACTTTGTTTTAGTGATTTAGGATTGGTTTGGAAGTATTAAGTTAGCAAATGAGCTTGGATATCTCAGAATATATGCACATCAACTAAGACTGAAGTTCATCAAACTATAAAGGGTTTTAATTGTTAAAGGTCACAAAGCAAAAAAATTAGTTTCCATGAATATGTTTGTTGATTGCATTGACTTTTATGGCACAAGGGCCATATTTGACCAAGCTGCGCCAGCACAAGACAATGTACGTAAGGGACAAACACATACGAGTTTTACTGACACAGTAGAGAAATACACCGAGGAGGGAATCAAACTTGCGCTGCCTATAACTTACAAGTTGCTAATGCAGTGGACAAACTCACTGACCCATCCATGGATGGGAGTATATTATAAAGCTACTAAATAGCACTAAAACTTTTAATCAAATTTTCCTTATAGTTGGAAGACCACATTTTACCATCCTGTCTGTTTTCAGAGGTTTAAGGCCTCTCAAATGTTGCAAAATGATACTAAGTCAAGACAACCTTCTCTATCTTTATTTATAGTTTGAAAGAATTAGACTTGGGAACTTTTTAAATAATCAAAAATAGAGTAACCTCATCTGTAATTACATTAAAAAATGTATGCAGGATTTTATGATTGTATTATACTTGGGAATACACTTTATCAATAAGAGAGGAATCAAAAGGCAAGTTTAGTCTTCACGAAAACTCAAGTTTGGGAAAAGTTTTCCTAGGAAAAAGCAAATTCAATATTTTGAGGTTCAACGATAGACAAATGGTAGAGGTAGAGGAAACTTGAGAAACATTCTGAGGAATTTGTTTCCTAAAATGAAACAATGAGTCTTGTGGTTGTGGCACGAATACCTCTGGAGTGAACAATCATCAGAGTAATGGAATTATCATTCATAAGGCCTGCATAGATATTTTGTAAATAATTTTAGAGTCCAGTGTGCACAATTGCTGCTCAATAGTGATTATGCTCTAGTGTTCATGACACCAAGTACACTGCCTTAAAATGCGTGGCTCTGGATTGCATATAACAGCACAAGATTCCTCATCTCTGGACATGCTTCAATTGAGCATTTGTGGGGTATTGAGATTGTTTTATGGCGCGAGGGCCATATTTGGAAAAGCTGTGCCAAATATAAGACAGACATTAAGTAAAGGTCAAGCATACACAATTAGTTTTGCCGACACAAGTGAAATACACCCAGGAAGGGATTGAAGCTGTGCCGCCTATAACAGGATGCTAGCGCAATGAACAAACCCACTAAACCATGGGGAATTGAGAGGAAAACTTGACAAAGGAGAAAAAAGGAAGGGATCAGCCGTAAGATTGATACACTATCAAATTTGCTCAAATTCATGTAACGAAGGCTCCATGTGGTTATTCACATACAAAAGGTGCCTAACAAATTATTAGTTATGGGATATCTAAAAACATGTGAGCGAATATTTTTTATACATCTAGAAAGTGGATGTGCTACATAATCTTTATTTCATGCAAATTTTAGATGGACAAAATGCATTCCACAATTGATTTCTAAAAGATCTTGTAGAATTTAAATTTTTCGACAAACGAACGTTTTAGGAGTGTTAACCGCATCACATCCTTTTTACATTCACTGCACGTAAAAATTAAATTTTCTATTTCTTAAAACGGTTTTGTGTTATAGAAGGATGTTGAGAAAAACAGCATCAGTTCACAATGAATTAACAATTCAATTTCAAAATGGTAGAACTGGAACTGTGAAACCCAGTAAATTGTGGCCGTTTTATGTGGAATTCGTAATCGCGACGCGATATACTTGGTAAATAAGAGTTGGTAAATTTTAAAAAACTAAATTCACTGATGGGAATCTTAAACCAAAAGTTACTTTGTACCAAAGTTACAGTTAATTGCAATGCTGTTTGCTTTTACCATAAACTAAGTCTTTCATGAATAGTTCTCTTTTACTAGTTAAGTTGTTTTAAAAATGCTACGTTTCCCCACGAGACAATTTCAAACCAATATTTTTTTAGAATGTGAACATGTTTATTTTCCAACTATCTTACATAAGCATGCATCAAAATTTGAATTTCATCATCGTGAAAAGAAAAATTATGCCCCAGTAATGAAAGAGAAACGAGTTTTTGTCATTTCCTCCCTTTTTCAGCATATATTTTGCACTTTGTAATTGATAAAAAAACAAAAGTTAAAAAAGAATTTTGATTGAGTCATTCGTTTTATGTTGACGTATTTCGATTCCCGGATTATGACGTCACATCAAGTAGAACTATCGAGTTGAAACTAGAAAGGTGACAGGGTTGCTATTGCTAACAAAGTATATTTGTATTGAGTATTGAGTTTAATTTCCTAAACGCATTTTTGGTTTTAATTTTAGTTGTGTGTATTGTGGTGATAACTTCTCTTAATTCAAATTACCAAAAAACTTTTAGAGGGCAAAATAATGTCTACTCCTGCTCGGAGACGACTAATGCGTGATTTTAAAAGGTAAGTGTTTGCTAAACCTTAAACATATCGTATTTTCCTTTATGGGTAATTCAGATGTATAATTTATACTTTATCAAAATGTATATTTTGTTTTTGAACTTTGATTTTTAATTCTTCTGAAACATCTTGAATTCATTTTAATTATAGTTTTTGTTTGGATTTCTTCGCCTACGATGTTTTTCTCATGTCCAAATATTCGATTATGTTGCCCTACATTGATAATAAGAATGCTTTTCCAAATGAGCTTTCTTTTGCACGAATTAATAATTCCAAAACGCTGCGAATTGTTTTCTTGTAGGGTTATTGACTAATGTAAACAATGATTTAAATGGAATTGTATTCTGACTAATTGAATTGTCATTAGCAAGTCTGGTATTTCCATAATAAACGTCGTTCGGTATGAAAATTGTGTTAATGCGGCATCAAAATTTGTTACAATATTTATAAATACTTGAACAAAGGAAAAACTATTTGTCATTGGTGTTGTAATAGAGAGATCACCTATTGCAAATTCGAAAATAATTATATTCTTAAATATAAGCTTTTTATTCTTATATATAAACTTGGAGAGTTTTCCTTTTGCATTATACACATTCGTGCATTCAAAATATGAGTTTGTATTTGTGCAGTTGGATAATCAATGCTATCCAAACAGAAAATGCTATTACTTCACAAATTTCTATAGTTATGGAATCCAGTTGCAAGACATGTGTTACTGCTTGATTGCTGAAATTTCATTTCAATATTCGAATGTATTGAAAAATCGGATTGTAAACTAATGTCATTTCTATAGTGTAAACTTTTAACCTATGAGCCTCATAGTTTAAAAGCTTACTAAGTCTAAGGTTAAGCAATTTTTTAATGCAAGTAACTTTCATAAAGTGTTAATTTTAACACAGAAAGGCACATGTAACTGATGTTTACGATCCATATTTGTTAAACTGGTTTATATAGAACAAATTGATTTTGTTGTAAGGCATTTGTAAAGTTTCTTTGACTTTTGTTGCTTTTAATGTTTCCTAAATTTCAATATGTTTCATTTCCATGATCCATGCTGAATTATAAATTTGTATCACCCTAACAACTAATTTGTACTCTGATACTAAATTTAAGTAGTTCCTAGTTAAGTTTATTAATATCCTATTAAATTAAAGATGCTGAACATCTAGAATTTCAGGTTTACCATAATATTTGTTGTGGTCTAATACTCTTAAAAACTCAAAGGGAATGCTTTCCTTGTTCCACTGATAAGTTGTATTATTTTTGCAGTCTTGATTATTTCTGTTTCGTTACTATCATTTTATATCAACTCAAACTGCATGTTTGATATGATATAATTCATAAGTATCAGTGAAGAATCAAATTTTGTTTCCAAATCTTAAGAATGATTCCAGTGCCCTTGAAAATAACAATAGCTTAAATATTGTTGAATATTCTGTAACATTAAGTAATATTTCATTGTTTCATTTCGTTTGTAATGTTTTATTTGAAACTTATAAAGCATTTGCTCAAATTCAATGTTAATTTTTTACAATTAATGTATCATTTAGTCAAAAATTTTAACTGCCACTATGTTGTGAGGATCGTGGCGCACCAATGTTCATATTACATGCAGATACATCTGCATTCCTGATTGAGAATAAAAATAATAAAATTCATAATTTTTCCAAAAAAATTGGGTAAATATGTTGAATCAGGGGCATGTTTGTCGCCAAGCAATTTTTGTTGCCAAATCAAGATGGCGTCCAACACCAGTATGGCAGCCAACTTGCCGATTCGACTTGTTACATCAGGAAGTAAAAATAAGGAATTCACAAATAAGCAATAAAAAGTAAAAATAAAACTTACAGTTTAAGTTTTGTCAGAGAACAAAATTTTAACATTTTTACAAAAATTAAACCATCATTCATCGTATGGGTCGCCACATCCATTTCATTCATAACACATTTAATCGGCGTTTCATTCACCCAGTACCACGTAATCAAAAGAATGCAATTTACTGTTTTCCAGCCATGTTCCCTTTCACACCGACTGCTTTTGCTTATGTCCATCCTTTCTACACAACCACTCGTACCTATCGCCCGCATCCTCTTTGTATTTTAAAGCCATTTCACTCCCACATTCTGGACATTTCACACTATTCGCAATCAAACCAACTTTCTGTCACCATTCAATCCCTTTCAAGCTCTCCAGATTCGCTAAACATTCATACATTTTTCCAAAAGAATACGCATTTATACATCCAGCCATACCTAATCAAGGGTAAGTGAGTGGCTAATAAATCTATAATATCATGCACAATAATTAATTAATTTAATTTCTAATTTAAAAAAAAAAATAAATCAATAGAAATGTGCCACTTACTTGAAAAGATGGTAATAAAAATTTCGGAAACCCAATGGCAAGCATGGAAACCAATCCCACGGAAAAAATACAAACTTAAACCAACGCTTCAAATCACAGAATGCAATACATCGCAATTTCGTTATAAAAAGGGTTGCCATAAAGCTCGACCAAAACCACAAGGTTACCATGTTTGGCGAAAAATCGCCAGTGCCCCGGATTCAACATCTCCACCAAAGAAAGGAAGGTAATATTTTACCAGATAAATATATACCAGATAAATATCTGGTACCAACAGTGAAAAATATTACTTTTAGTAACTCTTCTGTTCCAAAATTATTAGAAACTTATTTTTCATTCTTTTTGTTAAGTTTTTCTTTCAAGATTAATTTTGTTGCAATGGTAGATAGAGTCAACCAGCCAGTAATTGACCAGTTAGTAATAATTTTTTATGAGAACATTTCCTTAGAGCTGATTTGCTGTGTTGCACTTACAAGATGTCTTGTACTTAGTATCCTGTAAAGATGTTAATTAAAATTAGCTATAGTAAAATTTTTAATTCAATGTTCAGGATGGTGATTGGACCAGTAATTGACCACAATTTATTTTTTACAATAAAATTCAAATTGAAACATTTATGCAAATATTTTAGCGATCACCAGCTTTGCTATAAGACTTTTCATGGCAATGGTTTTGGCTTGCTTTTTATGTTGACAAGGAAGAGTTTCTTAGAAAAAATTAATAAAAATAATTTTAAAAATAGAAAAAAATCCACACAACTAATTATTCTTACTGCAAGATTTCTTGCGTTAGTCGAAAAGTATTGGTTTCTGAAAAATTGTTACCAGAAGTTTGTCCAAGTTAAATTTATTAGTTTTAAGTCTAATGGAACCAGGTTAATTTTCATGAATGTTATAAAAGATAACATAAATTTCAGCAAACTTGTTATTTAGCCAAAAAGTTGCCACAATCATAAAGCGGGGTCGCCTTTGTCTACAAACTCACTACCAAAAATGCGTCAAAACCATTGTCACAAAAAATCTTGATATCAAAGCTGTACCAATTTCATTTCTTCTGCATTATCCTCAGTGCTTGATCACCTCTTCCAGTAATTGACCACTTGGTCGAATACTTGATTCTGGCTCATTTTTATATGTAATTTTCCCCAACAATAGCCAAACACTTAATCATCATGAAATATCTCTACTTCAAATTTAAAACCAAAGTTTACCTAAAAATCCAGTAATTGACGAGTTTCTTCAATTTCTGGAACACATGTAGTTTTGTTATACCAGTGGATAGACCACTATACTTATGACATCAAATTAATTTAGATATGCAAATTACTATTATATATATGTATTTATCTTTATGCCTTATTTTATCTCAAATTAAGAACTAGAATTAAGATTGAGACATTCCTCAGAACACTTCCACTATACTATAGTTCCGTGGATCCCAGTGATTTGACATCTGGCTTTTGTTTTATGACTGGTTTTTATCAATAAAAAGACAAATTAGTAAATCTTATAAATTTAATTTGTTGTGGAATAAACTAGTTTGCTTGTTTTAATGAGAAGTATATTGAAATTATCTACTTGTAAAGTGGTCAGGGATTGGCTTGTTCACCCTATAATTATAAAAAATCATGACCAGCTATTAATCGACTAGTTAGTGCTCGGTTTTCGTGAACAAATTTCTCTATAACTAATTTGCACTTGAAAGATTTTTTGTACTTAATATCTTTTAAAGATGATTAAAATGAGCTATAGTACAATTTTTAAATTTTTTAGAATTTTTATCTCAAAGTTCAGAATAATGATTGAGTTATTGACTTCCACACATTGAGTCATTGACTTCCACACATTGAGTAATTGACCACTATTTTTTCCACTAAAATCCAAATTAAAACATTTACATTACCAAATTCAAACACACCAGTATATTTGTATGGGATTTAGCTGACCTAAACATTTTTTACATATTTTGAGTAAAATTTACTTTTTCTAAGTATTAAGTAAAATATGTAAAAAATAACAAACTATCAATTATTAACTGACTGTCAAAAGAACAAACTATAAATATTAAACAAGTAAATGAATTGTTGCAATAATATTAAAAAATTCTTTGGCATTATTATAACGGAATCTAAAGTCAGTCACTGCAAATTCCACCAGTTTCTCTGGCGCAGCTTCCCTTTTGGACCTTGCGCCATAAAACCCCAACATCCAATCCACCAGTTTCTCCAAAACACAAACAAAATCGACACTTTCATAATCATCCGACCAAAATTATCTGATCCAAACTGCAAAGCTTGTATACAAAATGCACTCTAAAATGACAACTCCTCCTGAAATTGTGTATATACTATGAAGAGTTTTCTCTGAAAGCGCTCAAAACTCTAATAAATTGTAATTCAAACTTAATTTGTATAGGAATAGTAAAGCACACAATTTGAAACATGTTAGGCAAAAAAAAGCAATTTAATATTCGTTATTTTATTTTTAAAGATAAGCTGTAAATGTCAAATTTGCAAAGTTCTTGGTGATAAAATTGAGAATACACCCGGCCTACTTTTTATGTACCAAAGCACAATAAAAATGTAAAATAAAGTTTTTTGCATGTGGAGCAGCTTCTAAACTGAGGGGCATTAAATTATAAAGAAATCTTTTTTTTTTCTGAATATGTTTGTCCCTTTTGTCAGAACTGTTGCGTTCCTGAATATTGCAATTTTCATCCTCTTTTTCCCACTTGGACCACAAATTTTCAAGCCCATAGAGATCCTGAGATAATGCTAGGGTGTTTAGTTGCTGTTTAAATTGGTAAAGAAACTTTAATGTAACTATTTTTGCTCTGTACCTTTTTTCTGTCATGAAGGGGCATGGTCTCCCTCCAACAGAGGGATAAGTTAAAAATTTTACGAGAATATCAGTAATTATTTATGTTAACAAAATAAAGTATTCTGGAACACTTAGGGGAACTTTCCTCAATTTGTTCTTAGAGGGATATGAGAATGTTATACAAATATAGAAAAAAATGTTTTAAATTATTTGGAGACCCAATAATTCAAAACATCAAGTGTAACTAACTATTCAATGAAAAATTATCTACTGTTATACACTAGGGTGGGCCGAAATGCACTTAAAAATTCTTAGTCCTAGTGCAGAAAACTACTAGTGTGTCAAAATGATCTGATGAAAAATTTCAGAGATCTACTAAAAATATCTAGCATGGGCCTTTGGAAAAAATAAAAAATTATTGTGTTTTAAGATATAATTAAAAAAGGATGTTTTATTCATTACTCTTAACTGAATAAAAAAATTCAGAGAAAGATTTAGTTGGACCCCTCTGACTTTGAAAAAATTGAAAATCATAAAAAATTAGTTTTTTATAATTTTTATTTTTTATAAGGCAATATTTTATTAGCAATGGTGGTGTAATAGTGTGAAACAAGTGAAGAATAGAGTCTGTATGCTGCACCAGGGTATACATATTTAAATCATGTGATTCTTATTTTTAAAAAAATCGGTGATTTAAATCAAAATTTTAAATTTCATTTTCCTTTCTGTATTAATATTGAAAATGAAATAACTGAACAAGATGCATGTTCTTTTATTCAAATAAGTTAAGAACTTTGCTTGCACCCTGTTCCCCCAATTATACTGAAAATCATCCTCCCTTTGAAGTCACTAATTAACAGTTTGTTGATTGGGATCATAATTACCAGACAAGTATGAGTTTAAATCTTTGGGGAAGCAATTGATCAACAGGTGCCATTCACAAGCCTGCTCATCAGAGTGGGTTGTTTTAAATATTCCATGTGACTAAATTGCATATGGCCAATTTTGAATTGTCTTCCATGTGATGGGGAAGCTACTCAAAATATTAAAATTGTGGCATTTTTAAGGTGTTCTAATTATTTATTAATATTGTGGTCTGTTTATGAAAAATGCTGTCACAATGAACATTAATATTTATATTAAACATTAATATTTATGATGAATAACATCAATGTATATTAGGAAATATAGCAGGGAAAATTTTTTGAAAGTTTAAAAAATGCAATACGGGAATTAGCGCAGTTAATCACATGATAGAGTAAATAGAACACAGAACAAATGCCATGCATAAGCAATGTTTTCCCATCTGGTTCTCAAGCAGTTCAGATTAGTTTGATTTTAACCCATAACTGGTGGCATTCAATTTTTTGTATCTAGATAAATAAGGTTGCAGGATTCCACTAACTCCATATTATAAATTTTTTTAAAAAATTAAGCAAAAATCAGACAAATTTCAGAATTTTTTTGAATTATATATTTATCATATTAATAGATAAAATGTATTATAATTTCTTTAGTTATTTTTGTATAAATTTCTTAATGATTTGTTTTTGAGAAAAATCACTAGAAAATAAAATAAAAGGAACTTAAAAAATAAAAGCAACAAAATTCATGAAAAAATTTCCTACTTATTAATATTTAGCTTGTAAAAAGTACTTATTTTTTTTAAAGAAATGTTATTTCTAAGTAAATAGTATAAAATGAGATGGGCTATGAAAATATATATAAATTGAAATCAAATACGACAATTTTTCAAATTGTATGAGCATTGATAGGTATATTGCAGTCATACACCAAGCATGCAAAAAGGATTTATACATAAAATACAAAAAAATGGAAATAACTTAAGAAATTATATACATTTTATTCATGATAAATATGTAATGCAAAAAATTCTGAAATTTACCTTATTTTTGATTAATTTTATACAAAAATTTGTAATATGTGGTTAGTGGGATCCCACAAAAAAATTTCAGGACACTGGTCATGGGTTAAAATCAATCTAATCTATACTGCTTGAGAACCAGATGAGAAAAAATTGCTTATGCATGGCATTTGTTGTGCTGTTCTGGTTACTCATGTGATTAACTTTGCTAATCCTATATCGTGTTTTAATCTTTCAAAAATTTACCCTGCTATATTACATAAATAGCAGGTAATAATTTGTAGAGTATAGGGTATATAAATTGTATAGATTTAAAGAGGTAATATGCTGATGTTTCAACTTTTATTTACATGAGGTAGCCCTTAGTTTATAGTTAGCCAAATCCTTGCATAGTCAGTCTGAGTTATAAAATTTCAAGAGCTTTGAATTTTAGTTACTGTACAACCTCCAAATTTGTAGTGGCCATATGTGACCCTTGCACCATAAAAACCAAATCAACCAACAAAATTTGCAGCATGTTTAGCATTAAACCAAACAAAGTTATTATTTTATTTTCTTCGAAATTTTCAAATGGCAGATTTTTTCTAAGATAAAAAAATGCACTGCTTGACCTTGACATTTTTCTATAAAAAATCAGTTGTAACATTTTGGACATTTGTTTAAATAATAAAAATAGATTTACAAAATTTGTTACCTTATGTGACCCAAATTTTGCAGTTTTCCAAATTTTTAAAGACTTATTACTTGTAAAATAATTTATATGCATTTCATATTTTGCAGAAATTCATTTCTTACGAGGCTAGACATATTCCAAATTACATTGAAGTTGGAAAAGGTCAGATTGAAAATGATACTTTGGTGTGTTGATTCGACATGGAATGACCCATACAACCCAGGGCGAATTGTGACCAAGGAGGCTCTTTTCACCGTGACCTGGGTGGCGCATTACAGTAGTTCAGCCAATTTTTTCCCTGTTAGGAAGAAAAAGCTAACCCGTGTGAAGGTCCCCAAGTTGTCTTGTCAGTTGCATAAGAAAACAATAGGTTGACGAGGTGAAGCAACTTCTGAATTGCAGATTGTTGACTAGCACACGAGATTTATGAGCAGTACTATTCTGATTAACAAGAGCATTAAGAAATGTTTTCACCCACCAGGTCATGCTCAAGTTTTATCGTGTGTCACCCACCTAAGTGTTTTGAAACTTTCATTTACACAGATCATTACCAGTATTGTTTTATTTGCAATATTTATCTTGTGTTCAAGGGAGCCAGGCTCTAACCATAAAAATATTTTAACTCCAGTTGTTCGGTCCCTGGGACTCATGTCCCTTCTGATAAAGCTACCTAAAGGTAAGCGCACACTAGTCCGTATTGGACGTCGGCAATTCCGATAATGATTCCGTAGAGAGAATAAAATTCGTTCTGTCCATATAATGCGGATGATTCATCCAAAATTTCCTAGCAGTGGGCACCAGATGTTGATGTTATGCACTAAATTGTGTTTTTTTTTATACCCCTAATCCAAGTTTCTATCTGATGGTTAAAGATAGAGTGAAAATTTCAACAGATTTCAAATCCATATAAAATTCTATGTCAGATCAATACCAGAAACATTATTTTCTTTAAAAAAACTATTTTTTCAATAGTCGTAACTAGTCTTGCAGATATTCCTTTTATTCAAAACAAAAACAGAAGTATTGGCTCCAAGATAATGTCGATGTGGCTGGCATTTTCCTGTCAGTTTCTAAGTGAAAATCCAATGCTCCGAAGGCAATGTGTGCACTACACTAAATTAATCCGATCCATATGATGTGTGCCGCCCATCCAATGCGGAATAGTGTACGCTTATCTTGTTTGGTTACTCATATCGTATATTTGTAATATTTATCCCTTATGTTTGATGGTCTTTGTGTCGATGTTTCTTTAAACAACTTATTTGGTTACTCATTTTAAAAAATTTACTTCTCCTGTTTGGGGGACCTAAAGGGTTTGAGTTGAGTTACCAGACATCCAGAAATTGCATGGGTTCATATTCCGCAGGAAATTTTAGATTTTTGTGAGAAATCATTAATTTAATCCGAGCATTGTATTGAATCTCTTTGTTGCTTTGTGCACAAAAATGGATAAAATGTTAACGGCAGTTTGCAGAATTGTGTGTGTGTGTGTCAAGTCATCTTTATTTAAGAGCAACTTTTTATTTGTAATGTTGTTATTTCTTATTCATTATAATGTCGTACCTTCCAACTTGTACATTTAGCATTATAATTTTACTGAATTGTATGGTTGTATGTGCCTTTGGTACGATTGTACCTTTTTTTTATGAAACGTACAAACAAATCTCAAATTTTGTTTTCAAGAGATCCAACACAGGTTTACAGAGATGCAGACAACTACAGCTTCTAGTAACAAACAACATGTGCTACAGACTACGTAAATTCTATGACGGGAAATAAATTTTCCCATTTAAAAAATCATTTTTTCTTGCTGTCTTGTGATTAATTACATGATCGCTTTCCACAAAGCAGGTGGCAAGCCATTTGAAAGGATTACCTAACCCATTTCTTTTGGGTTATGTAGGTCTAATTAGAGCTAGAGATAGGGATGAACCAAAAGAGTAACAAACCAGATATTAAACAAAATGAATCTCCTAGACAAAAAGATAAATTATAGGCATTGCATTATTCATATCAATACATCGAAACCTCAGCAATTTCATTCCACCCCTCTTAAATTTTCAAAACTTTGATATTTCTGATTATGTTTACTTTGAGTCAGCAAATACTTTTCCTTTCTGTATATAATATAAGGGGGATCTCTAGTATCTTTACACATTTTATTTGCAGAAATTATTTTGCATTTTAAAGAGGCATTATTACCTACTCATTTTATTGAAATAAGTTTAAAAATTTGCTGCTCAATAACTACTGCAGAATTACTTTTTTTAAACTGAAAATAACTGGATTCCTTATTAGAGATGTTAGCTTTAATTGGGGTGCAATGGTGCCAATTAGGAGAAATTATTGGAGGAAGAGGAAGCTAGCTATCATTAGCTTCATAAATAAGGGTGTTCCTGAACACTTAATTTTGTTAATAATGCTATCGTTTTTTGGTAATATAAGAATAAAAGTGACAAAAGACCCAATGATAACTTTTATTTTTTCAATCATTCAAAAATTTACCCTTCTATATTTTCTAAATCCTTATATATTAATGTTGAACACAAATCAATACTATATAGAAACTAGTGTGATTTGCATGTCTCATATCTAACAGATTTAAGCATGTGTAGAGGTAACAAATTAATAAAAATCATCAAAATCTGATTAAAATTTTTTTAAATCTGATTTTAATCAAATATAAATCAGATTTTTATTTATTTTATTGTTCTTAACTTATATTTGAATGAATTGAATATGCATCTTATTCGGTAATTTCATTTTCAATATTACTAAACCTAACAGAAAGAAAAATAAAATTTAAAATTTTGATTTAAATCAATGATTTTTTTTCATAAAAATCACTTGATTTAAATCAGCATACTCTGTGGCTAACAAAATATAAACTAAAGGGTATGCGCTGAGAAAAAGTGTAACATTTGCATAGTATTACCATTTGCACCAAATGTAAACAAAAAATAATAAATAAAAACAAACAACTACTATCTTAAAATGTTTTTCCCCAACTTGAAACTTTTCCCGTATATTAGGCTGAAATTATTTGATTAATTTTTGATCAAAATAATGGGCTAAGTTGCATGTAATGTTGAACCATTATTAATAAGCTTTCAATTGATGCCGAAAATAGCAGTATAACATAGATGTTAAAAGTAGAGTTGCTAAAGTTAAAAAATACAGAAATTCAAATTTTCCATTTGATATTAAATAAATCAAAGTATTGTTTCAAAAATTTGTATCTTTGGTTTACTCCCTAAAGAGTACTCTCTCACCAATTGTTAAAATTAGAGGTATCAAGGTTGAATACTGTGTTGAATTAACATGGAATGACCCTCATTTGTATATCCTTCCTGGAGAAAATCAACTGACCTTAAATAGAGAAAAACCTTTTAATATTCACAAAAACAAAAATTCATCCAGTATCCCATCATGAGGTCCATCCAAGACAAAAAAAGCCATCTTACCATCCCAGTTACAACTTCTGTATTTGTAGAAGGAATATTTTCAATTTGACAGTTTAACAACTTTCAGTTTTTGCATTTGAGAGGTTACATTTCATTACGTAAGTTGGGTAATGAAGATTGAAATTTATTTATGATTATTTAATTAAAAATTTAATTTTATCTCCCTTTGTTAAAGTCTGTAATTGGATGAAAATAATAATTCTTGAAGTAGAATTTGTATTGAATAAAAACAAAAAGACCCAAAAATAATTTTAATTGTTTTAATCTTTCAAAAATACGATTTGCTATATTTCCTAAACCCTCGTAATATTAATGATCAACATAATTATATATTAAATATATACTTGAATCGTGTTGCCAAGCACACACTTTTTTTAATTAAGCCCTTCTATGTCATATGTAAAGGCAGGTTCAGGATGCTTGCAAAATTTTGTTCTAATTAAATTTACATTTAAGCATTACATTTTTTGCACAATTTCTTGCAAACTCATCAATAGTACTTTAATTTATCTCGTTCCATGACTAATTCCATTTTAAATTTCAGGCTTCAAGAAGATCCCCCTGCTGGTGTAAGCGGTGCTCCTACTGATAATAATATAATGATATGGAATGCTGTTATATTTGGGTAAGTCAAACTGATACATTACAAAATCTATCGGTTTATAGGCAAAGAAAAAGTTGAACTAATATATATTCAGTGCTTCATTGACTCCATTAAGTATTCATTTCCAAGCAGAAACAAGGCTATTATAATCCCTATCACAAAACCAGGTCAAGATCCTAGTAATTATAGACCAATAGCCCTTACCAGCTGTCTAAAATAATGGAATGTATGATCAATGCATGTCTTGTATGTTACTTAGAAACAAACCAATTCTTTTCACCTTTCCAAAGTGGATTTCATCATGAAAGAAACCCTAGATAACTTTATTCTAATGGAAACCCCCATTCAAGAAGCTTTTGTTAAAAATCATCATCTCAATCTTTTTTGACATGGAGAAAGCTTATGATCGAACGTGGAGGTATGGTATTCTTTGGGGCTTATTCAACATTGGTCTTCGGGGAACCTACCACCAATCTTTCAAAATTTTTTGCAATCCCAGTTTTACCAAGTTCGAATAAAACACTGTCAAACAAATTTTCACAAGAAGGCATACCTCAAGGAAGTGTACTGAGCATTGTCTTGTTTATCATTAAAATTAATGAAATTTTGAAGCAACTGCTTCCCACTGTTCATTGAAAATCTTTTTATCTATGACTTCCAAATCTTTTGTATGTCATCAAACATGCTAATGATTGAAAGACAGCTCAAATAACTATAAAAACATTTGGACAAACAAAAATGGCTTTGTCTTCTCTACTAAAAAAACTGCATTTCTGCAGAAAGTGAGGAGTGCATCTTAATCCTGAAGTATGCTTGAACAAATGGATCATCCCCATTAATACAAAAGTTAATTTTTTGGGAATAATTTTTGATTCAAAGTTAACATTCCGACAGCATGTAAAGCATTTGAAACACCGAAATGTAACAAAACTCTGAATGTTTTAAAAGTCTTATCAATTACATCATGGGGAGCTGATTCTATTTCTATGTTGAGAATTTTTGAAACCCTAGTGTGCTCCAAATTGGATTATGGATGTGTTTATGGTTCTACAGCCAACTTAGTTTTCAAAACTGGATACCATTTATCGTCAAAGTATCCATATATCTATAGGCGCTTACCACACTTCCTCTTTGCAGAGTCTATATATCATATCCGGAGAACCCTGTTTAAAACTTGTACGTGAGACTTGCCCTCAGATATTATTTTAAAATCAAAACTAATCCATCTCATCCATTATTAAACATCATTACTAGCCTCAATTTTTGAAGTCAATTTTCATTGAAACCATCATTCATACCCTCATTTGGTTTTAGAAATATAATGAATTCTATAAAAATTGACAATCTAGATGTATATCCTAGAGAAAATGAGCCGCCACCTTGGAGTAATGGAAATTTTAATATTAAAGATTTTACGATATTGACAAATCATCCCCTCCAGACTCTACTTGCAATTATTTTATTCTCACAGCATTTTTCATCTTTTAAGCCAGTATTTATTTGATGGGTCAAAGAGTATGATACGTTGGTGCTGCAGCTGTATTTGAAACGGCGACTGTTGCCAGAAAATTACGTCGTTGCAACTCCATTTTTACATCAGAAATATGCCTTATTTTTAGCACTGGAAAACATAGCTACATATCCTTATAATAAATGGATAGGATATTCTGATTCAAAAAGTAGTATTAAAGCCCTTGCAAATATATTTCATTGAAAAGTCATCCTTTGGTACTCGAAGAAATAAATCTAGAAATCATGGTTTGTTGGATACCTGGTCATGTAGGCATTCCAGGGAACGAGAAGGCAAACTTTGCAGCAGACCTCAATGATGCAACATTATTTAACAATTCCTATTGAAGACGTTTCTAAAGACAAAAATCAAACTGGCAAGATTCTTGGATTAAAGAATCGCAAAATAAGCTCCACTATATAAGCCAACCATCACAGAATTCGGTAATACAAATTTGAGTAGGAAAAATTAAGTACAACTAACAAGACTTAACATTTGGCCATACCCATTTTTCACATAGACACTTATTGATTGCAGAAACTGCTCCATTGTGTTTTTATTGTTTGACACATTTTGACTGAATGTAGAGCTTTTAATAACCAGACGAATCCGATTTGGAATTTCAAATCCAACCCTAAAAGACCTTTTGGGAAATTCCTTACAATAAAAATTTGTCTTTATTCATCTGACATAGATTTTGTGAATTTTATTTAGATTTTATGCATTGGCTAGTTTCAATTCAAAATTGTAAATAGATAAATTTTCTATCATTCTTTATCTTATCTAGAGATTTTGTCTTGTGTAGCTTGGTCATATGTAGCCCTTGCTCCATAAAAACCCAATCAGCCAACCAAGTAGAAACTTTCAAAATTGCCACTTTTAAACAAAATATATTTTAGTGCTTACAGAATATTATAAACATATCAGAAATAAAAAAATTGCTGGTTTTATTGTTGACTAATAATTTGTCATAAAACATTTCCTCCAAACACCATTTGGGATGAATTATGATAAAGGTTTTGCAAATCCTTTTTCCACAGCCTAATACAGAGCACCAGAATATTGCCATGCAATTCAATGAATCTTTGTACAATAATTTAAAAATAGTCTTTACCTTAATTTAATAAGGAAATACATTAAATAGTTATTAAAAGGAATTATGCATTATTAGATTAATGCTGAAACTGGAAAATTTTATAATTACTAAGTTAAAGTAAAAGAAACAGTACACCCATACCTCGCTTTATGGCCTAGATACGTTCAGGAAAAGTTGGCCGTAAAGCGAAAAGCTGTATTAATGAATCAGTTATTTTGATACAAATCCATACAAATTCAATTGGATCTGTTCCAATTTTTTAAAAAATAATATAGTTTTTAGTTCATAAAGCATTTTATTCTTTTTATTTTCTATAAAAATGCTTACATAAAAATAAAAGTACAAAACAATGTAATAATAAACAGAAATAAAAAAACATAAATTAGAAAATAAAAGAAATCATATGCACATATGTATACATATAATAAAAAACGTAAAATAAAATGTTTAAAAACTGTTTTAATCTGATGACGAACATTAACATGAAGAATCAGTAAGGTATAATATGCTGCCATCATCACTTTCCGCTGTTGTGGATTGACCCAGTTTAAAATATTGGTCCAACGTTGTCTGCTTCGCCTTGCTTTCTGCTTCTTTTTGCAACAGGTAATGGCTGAGTTTACTCCTCGAGACACTTTAGCGCTGCGTTCTTCATCGGGATCATTTTGAAGAAGAATGTTCATTCCCTGCTCGAAATAAGAAAGCGCATTCGACAAGTTTTTTGCTGTTAGCTGTTGGCATATAGCAGGCTCTGGCTCCTCATCAAGTGCTCGTTCTGTTTCTAACTGGATCAGTTCCTCGTTTGAAAGAGGTTCTTTGTCAGCATCTAGAAAATTAATCAAATCACCTTCTTCCAAATCCTCAAAACCAAGATTGTTTGCTAAGTTTAATATGTTTTGGTGAATTTCAGAAAGAGAATTAACTTTAGGCTCATTAGTTTTTATGCATTCTGGCCATATTTTTTTTCCAAACGTGGTTCATTGTGATTGGTTTTAATTCCTTCCACGATTCGCTAATGTTGTCTATAGCATCTCTGATGCTGTAGTTTTTCTAAAACTGTTTTATTAAAGCTTCTCCATCGGTTTCATGAATAAGTTTACGAAAAGTTCTGCGTAAATAATAAGCCTTAAAAGTGGCTATTGCACCCTGATCCATTGTATTTTTGGAAAGATACTCAATCTCCACATCTTCGAATAAATTAACCGGGTGCCCTGGAGCATTATCCAAAATGAGCAATGCCTTGTTGCTCAAAGAGAACCTTAGTCATCCAACCTTTCTTGTTGGATCTCCAAATGACGGGCAATTGTTTCTTGTTCAGCCCTTTAAAACACCTTGGATTTTCGGAAAGATATACTAAAAATGGTTTTAGCTTAAAATCCCCTGCAGCATTAGCACCAAGGAGCAAAGTTAATCGTTCTTTTGACACCTTATATCCAGATGCAGACTTTTCATATTTTGAAATGTAAGTTCTTTCAGGTATTTGCTTCCAATAGTCCTGTCTTGTCTACATTGAAAATTTGTTCAGGTCGGTATCCACCTCTTTCAATAATTCTTTTCAAACTGTTGGGATATTCTTTAGCTGCATCATCATCGGCACTAGCTCTTTCATCTTTCATTTTTAAGTTGTGCAAATTGTGGCGATTTTTGAATATTTCAAACCAACTTCGGCTTCCTTGGAATGTTAAATTTTTCAGATTCATCAGTATCCTCCCTCTTTAAATCTTCGAAAATACTTTTAGCCTTTTCTTGGATTGTCATTTGGCTCATTGGCATCCTTCGTTGATTATTGCCTTCAATCCACATATCTAATAATTTTTCTATAATGCTGCTTCTTTGGCTTGTTAATTTTGAGACACTTAAAGGTGCAGCAGATAGCGAATGTGTTTTAATTTCTTCTTTTCTATCGCAAATAGTTTGAACGTTAGACTTCGCCAGTCCCATTGCATTACAAATTTGAACAATTTTCTCACCAGCTTCAATACGACGTAAAACTTCTAGTTCAGTCTCTAGCATGACAGGTTTTCGGCTTCTCTTTTTATTTTTATCAGTATCAATATCCAAATTTAATGAACATTTCAATGGCATTTTTCCTAAAAAGGGGCGGTTATGTTTAAAAGAATTAATGAATTATGTAATGAAAATAGTCTTTCTAATACATATGTACCAAATATGTTTACAATTCACCAATTAATACAAACAAAACCCAACCAGAAAACAACCAAGAATGAACACGTCTAACTACACTAAAGCGACAATGCAGTAAAATGATGACAATGCTGTGCCAAACATTCCTCATGTTTGCGTGAGGCAACAAGTAGCAGTGCCGCTTAAAGGGAGAAGCTGAAACTAAACGGAAGATCACTAACAGTACAGCATTTTTTTTGGCCGTATAACGAAACATTGTGGGCCGTAAATTGAAAAAGTGCCATAATTAAAAAAGGCCATTATAGCGAAATGCCGTATAAAGAGCGGCCGTATAGCGAGGTAATAAGTGTAGTTATGAAAAAAGCAAACTGAAACTACCATGTATAGGAAAAGCACAGGAGGAGCAGGTTACAGATACTTGTTTATATATACGTTAACGAATACAAAATTAATCTCACAATAAACTAATCCCAAAACTGCCTTCAGGGTTAGTGTTTTTGAAAACTTTCCTACCAGTCTCACAAGACAAGGGACTGTGGTAGCCCAGTTGGAAAAACAACTGATTAGCAACTGGGGGTTATGAGTTCGAAACTTGGCCCAGTCAGACTCGTGTTTGTGGCTGGTGCGCATCAAATCTCATGGCTTCAGATGTCCTCACTTTGTAGTGGTGTAGAAGTTTGAAGAGTGGAGAGCCAGCTCAAGTGTTCTCGACATCTTGCCCCGATTCAAAATTACGAAGCATTGTCCTTGGATCTTTACCTTTAGGATTGATCCCTGACCGTCGCTAACAGCCCATTATGATCCTCCAGTGACGTTAATTAACTACCTATCTCACATTAGTAGGAAGCAATATATCCTAGTCTAATGTTAATTTTTAATAAGTTATACTATATCCTGAAGAGAGATTTTTACCAGTTACAATCAGACACTCATTAACTGGATACACCTGTTCTAGATTAAATTACGTGTTGCACTAATAAGATTTGCTGATTTAATACACTAAATGCAATGAAATGCTTGTGTTTCTACCAAAAGGAACCTGGATCTTAAACTAACGATTCATGGCAGAAGTAAAAGACCAGGTGAGTGTCTTACTCGCAAAAAGACCAACATATGTCAACCATATTTTTATTGCCAATCTTGCATTCAAAGTTAAAATTAGTTTATCTGAAATAAAGAATTGCATATATATAGCTTACCCTTTTAAGATTTAGCATTCATTTTCTCGCAACAAGTTGGGCCATGTTGTAGAAGACTTACAAGTTGCTACATTGGGAAAGGTGTACTGAATTATTTACCAGACAAGCTGGCTTATAAATTATGGTTTGCTGATTTTGTGGGTTTGTTTGGGTTGACGAATTTGGGCTTGTATTTTATGCCTTGCATTATCTTCACTACCCTGTTACACAATTCCTCAGGCACTCAAACTGGAAATTCATAATAACTAGATAGTACTTTTGAATAAACAAGATGTTTTGCAAGTTGCATGAGTAAATGACATGAAATGCAAGGCCATTTCATGTCATTTACTGCCACTCCAATTCTAGAGTTATGGTGATGCAGCTTGACCCCTGCAGTGGAGGTCATAAATTGTGTTAGATATCCACCACAATAGCTGTCATTTCTGAATTTTTCACCTCTTTAAGGATATTTTTCCATAGGGTGAAATGTAAAGGTGATAGTATGGATGCCACCTAGGTCCTTATTTTTCAAAGTAAAATATTTTGCAGCCTTACCTTCCAATTTTGTTCCGGTATGCTAAAAAATAACTACCCAAATTTGAGCACATTTGAACACTATTTAGAGGTAGCTGTTGAGGCTATTGCTTCTAACATTGCAGTATAAGGAACATAAAGTTTGCATTTCACCGTGATGTTGGAACCAATTAACAATTTCATGCTTCATGTTTTTTCCCTAAATATGTGTAATCATTGATACTATTGATTTATTTGTTTAATTGATAAAGGTGGTAAAGATGAGTTTACATCAAAATTGAATGATATCTGATATTACACATGGTGGTGCCATGAACTTGATAAAAATTAAAGATTAAGATCTTGTTAGCCCAGCGGAAGAAAGGGAGGCGAGAATGCTTAGTAGGAATGGCAAGACTCTTGAGAGGAAGGTCACAGTTCTTTTTAACAATAAAGGATTTGTTTTGCCCCTGAGGTTGCACTCTTCAAATGCTTTCAAGCCTTTTGCATAGCTTCCAACTTGTATGGTTTAGCTGCACAATTAATTGATTTTGACTTAATTGTACAGTTGTGTGAGCAAATGGTTTGATTGAACAGTTTTTCTTGAAATTTACAAATAAATCTCACATTTTCAAGAGATCTGACACATGTTTACAGAGATATATGTATTATGCTGACAACTACTGTGTCTACTAAAAAGCAATACATACTATGGGAAAACGTAAATTCTACAACGGAAAATAAATTTTCCATTTCAAAAGTAATTTTCTTCCAGGCCATATTGCATTCCATCAAACAGGTGCTGTGTTTTCAGATATATGTCTAACAAAAAGGGTTATTGGGAAAGATCAAACCTGTTTCCATTAGGTTTTTCAATTGACAGCTCTTAATTTTTAACTGAGTAGATTTAATTAGGCATAGATAGTTAAGAACTACGAGTAACATTAAATAAAATGCATCTCTTAGACTAAATAAGATACAGGCATTGGATTATTCAAATCAATTCATCAAACACCCCTGTGCTGTTTCATTCCTCCCTCTTAAATTTTGAAAATGAGATTCATGATTTACTGGTCGTGTTTACTTTGAATGAACAAATTCTTATCGCTTCTGGAACATTATCAGCCATTATACATACATAAAATATAATAAAATACAGAATAATCTGTATTTTATGGTATTATGTATGGGTGATTTAAATTGTGTATTCTACATTTCATTGATCTTTCCATGTCATGATCCTGTAAAAATAGTAAGGTTTCCAGAATGGAAATGTTGGCAGGTATGCTACTGTGAATTTGTGGATAAAGAAAATTATAAGACGGGTATTGATGATGAAAATACATCATTTTTGTGCATGATACCAAGGACTATATTTTAGAATTCACTGATAATTTGTTGGAAAACAATCAGGTCTGAGCAGACTCATGGGTTGCTTGAAGTAATTGTTATACTTCCTAAAGATACAACTGTTCAAGGGATTATATTTATGGCACCTAGTGCTATGGACTGCTTGTTGGATATCAAGTCTTTTTTCACATAAAATGAGCATTTTGATTTGATTTCAAAATCACTCCAAAAGAGGATTGCTAAATTTGCACATTATGATATGAATATATCAAGAAGTGGATGGCAGCTCCTGTATCAAAAAATGCACCATATAATGATTTTACCTTTAATCTTTACCATGTTATTCAAATATAGATTTGAAGCTATCGAAAGTGGCATCAGAAAAGCTGCCAAATTATCTTTAATACTTGTCAGGATCTTGTTTCCCTAGCCTTTTTTTACCAGAACAGGGTCCCACAGCACAAAAAGACTTATGATAAAGGTTATACAGGAAAGAAAAGCAAGAGATTGCATAAAGTGCACTGAGATTGATCCTAATACTTTTTTGAAGAAATCAGAGGACTTAGTTCAAATAACTTGATTTTAACAATTTAGTTTCCCAAATGGATTTTTATAAGTTGATTCAGAAATATGGGTAAGATTATCAAGAAGCACTGAAAATTGTTTAAGCACTTAAAGTAGTTAATGATCACTCTGAAAAAGGTAATCCCATTTTCAAAAGAGTGGAATATTAACACAAACTAAGTCATAACTTCAATTATTACTGCAGGTGGTTGAGGAGCATTGACATACTTATCCTGACTGCTGAAAACAGAATTTGGCAGGCACATCCTCTTGCCCTATTAATGTCCCCCGTTTAAAAATAAATTTTAATAAATATTTTTATTTCCTTAATTTTTATGTACTGTGTAATGCTTTTTGATGCCAAAACACGACACTAAGATTTTTTTAAGAATTATGATTTTGAATAAATAATATTAGATTATTAAATGTGAGTATCAGCATGATCAGTTTGAGCAAAATGTTATTGTCCCTCATTGTCAAAAATATAATGTTCCTTAATTTGGGGAAAATACTAAAAATCATAAAAAATGCATGAGTTTTTGTTTTTCATAAAATCTCAAAGTTCCAAATGAACTAATGGTGTAAAAAATAAGATCTGTAGAATATCTTGTATCATTGTGACTGGCCAGTCAGACAGCAGCCATCACCTTCAGCATATTGACTAATACTACAGTTGTGGTCAGAATTATAAGGACAACTGAAAATTGCAGAAAAAATTTATTTCTGTAGTAAATAAAGTGAAATGTCATAAAATGCTTTTTTTATGCTAGAAATCATTGTAGAATGCAAAACATTGGAAAATGCAAAATATAAATGTTTTTCCATAATTAACAAAAAATGTCTTAAAAACTGGACAAAATTATAAGGACAATGAATGTTTTGGCCTGAAACACACCAATAATTAATAATCTCCCCCTTCTCAATCACTTATCAGTCTTGACATCATGGAGTTTGACAGTTCCTTCAGAACGTTCTTGGAAATTTTTTTCCAGGCTTTTTCGACGGAGGACATGAGTTCTTGCTTGTTTTGATATTGAATACCATTTTTGTATACTTCGTGTGCCAGAATACCCCACAGATTTTCCATTGGATTTAGATCGGGGCTTTTGGCCGGCCAGTCAAGTAGTTTCACGAAATTAGCATCAAACCATGATTTCGAAGTTTGAGAAACATGTACTGAGACATTGTCCTGCTGGAACAAATAGTCTTCACTCGTAATTAACGGTGCTTCTGGTAAAAGATTTATCGCCCAATATATCAACATAACTCTCAGAATTCATTCTGCCCTGCACAAAAACTATTGGAGTAGTTCCGCCAGTTGCGAAACCTCCCCAGACCATTACTGAGCCACCTCCAAATGTACGCTTTGCGAAAATTTCTTTTTCTTTACGGAGATCATACCTGAAGTAGCGAAAACCATCTGGTCCATCCAAATTAAACTTTTTCTCATCGGAAAAGATATGCCACTTTTTTCCCATAGTAATGCATTTTTTGGCAAACTCCATCCTCAGTCTTATGAACTTTTTAAGAGGCGGTCGTGACATAAGTTTTCCCATAACGAACCTTTTTTTTATTTTTGTAGAACAGTTCGAGCACTGCATCGTAAGTTTAATTCCCGTTGATGTTTTGTTTTTTGGAGCAAGCTCGCCTTTTCATTCCTTCCACACGCACAAAAACAGAAGATGGCTTACCTGTATGTCTTTGCCGTCCATATTTGCCGGGATTTTTAAGAAAATTATAAATGACCGTTCTCGATCTATTCAGCTTTGTCGCAATTTGACGTACAGTAAGTCCTGAACTTTTAAAAGCAACCACTTTCCCTTTCGCAAACTCCGAAAGCTTCGTACCTAGCGGCTTGACTGAAAAAATATAATACAACGTTCCCAATCGCTTACTAAGCATTTATATCATCTGGTAGTGCCGTGTGCAGAAAAAAACATGCAGATTTTGCTTTTTAGAACACACAAATACAGTTGTCCTTATAATTTTGTCCATATCACATGGCTGTCGAAATCCAAAATACATTTTATGAACATGAATTTCCCATATATTTCCATAAAAACTAAATAACAAAAATGCTTCATTTATCATTGGTTTCCAGCCATAAAATTTGCATAATTTTCCGGCCAACTGTAGCCAAGATTTGGCGATTTTCTCCTTGTCCTTATAATTTTGACCACCGCTGTATGCCAATTTTTGAGAATAGGTAGCTAGAACTAATGTTTTATTGTCAATTTAATTCATATTTTAGTTTCCATGTGCTTAAAGTGCACTTTTAAATTTGTATTGAAACTATCATTTCCAAACAACCTGTTAATTGCATTTGTTTAAAGCTGGAAAAGAGTGACAGTATCTGGATTTGCTCCATACATGTGAACTTATACTCCTGTGTGTGACCTGATCCCATTAAATTCCCAACTTACGAAGGTGTAAGAGGAAAGAAAAATAATTTCAATTTTTTTTCAATTAATTTTAAAAAATGCCCTTTATTTTAAAATTTAAATTGGTTTAAAAAATTTAAGCTGCATTATTTTGTGTATTAAATTAAAGCTCATTGAAAGAATTTTAAAATGAGACATTATTCTAAGATGTGATACTAGTCTACCTCGTCTTATTCCTGAGGGAAGAAACAGTTGAAAGATGCAGGGTCAGTCTAAGATATGCAGGAATTTTCATTAAAAATGTAAATAATTAAAGCTTTAAATTTTGAAGGGAAAGCAATGATTTCCCTTCATTACTGTGTCAGGACACTGGATGCACCAAGTTTCATCAATTTGAAAGGTGGACTTAATGTGTTGATTGGACATGAAACGGTTCAAACTTCGAATACATAGATGAACTGTTAAAAATTTTCTTATTTCAAAGTTTGTAGAAAAATATCTGATAGCAAGTTTAAATTGCGAAAGCAAAGTTTTATTTTTGCTGTTGTGAGTCTGTTGTGTGTATTTGCCGTTAGGTTTTCTTTTACACACGTTTTCTTAGTGTCTTTGAAAGACATTTTGCGAGTTCATCGCCAAATATAGCCCCTTTTAGGCGTACTGCTTGTGCAAGAGGGTTAACATTTTGTCTCTGTTTCTTCCTTAAATTGTGGTGTTTTTGATGTTAAAAATAATCTATTTATCGGGGGATGGGGATTTCGCAACCGGTTTCGGTAGAAAGGAATTTTTCTCAGAACGTTGTTGCGTCGATTTCTTTAACCCTTCATGAATTGGAGAACTCGTGCTAATACTAGATGAAGACATTTTGGCTCTGAATTTTTCAACTTTTAATTCAGTTTTTCCCTTAGCTCTACTTTTATACTGCTTTTGCTTTCCTTGTGTTTAGAGAAAATTAAAACGTGTTTGCTGAAGTGTTAAAAATACGCGCGTAGCTTATGAACTTTTCTCCTAAATGTCGTTTGTAAAATTTAAACTTGTGAAATTTTTGTGTATAATTTTTTGTTTAATGTTCAACCTCTAATTTTAATCTACTTTTGTGAAAGTTTCTTCTGAATATAAACTTGTAAAAGTTAGTTAGCCTGATCTAAAATTCAATTTTTCCAGCGATAGATGCAATTTTGCAGAACTCCTCAAACCTGCAGTATGTGTTGCTGACCAATTTTAAAATTGATTTTGAGTTTTTAACATTTATTATTAAAATTCTGATATGCAAAAATGCTTATTCGTGTTTATCAACGACTTGGGTCATATGTCACGTAATTCTTAAAGTAGCATATCATTGCAAGCATTTCCACAGCTTTAATGTATTACTTCGCAATTCTATGCGTATTTTTACTTCAATTGTATTGATAAGGGGGTTTTGCGAGGGGGGTTATATATTTCGTTTGAAATCTGTTGTGGCATCTTTTTATTTCAGTTAATTTGTATCCAGTTTCAGTTGACTGATTCAAAATGATCAACGTATTTAAATTTTGCGTCTTCATAGTACTTGTAGGCAAAGAAATTCTTTGCCAATCGATTGTACTTGAAATTAGAAAGTTAATTGTAAATACCGAGAGCCATTATGAATGAATTCTACCACTGATTGGCTAATGTATTCCATGAAAAAATAGTGTGCAAGATCTGCTTTGGAAAGCATAACGGGAGAAACACTAACGATTTTGATGGAAAGCTGAGCTTAAATTTTTTTGCGGGTTTTATTCTTGCATTGATTTTATTCGCAATACAGTTTAAATTTTCAGTGGATGTGACAAGATCTTGTCATTAAATCTAGCGAAATCTGGACTTATCCTTCCTTGCTATTTACAGAACGTTTGCGTGTTGACGCCCTTCTCGCATTACGCAAGAAAGTGGCCTTCGTCACTAAGGTGCGTGCTGCGGCAACCCTAACGTTTCTTCCCAGCGTTTCTATTTTCGATGTAGTCAGCTGCTGATTTCTTCAAAAAAAGAATGTTTGGTTCTTTTTGTTGTAGCATTATTTCGAAATTATGTACAAACAGTTTGAAAAATAGTACCATTTTCCCTTCTGTTTGTTCCGGAATTCTCGCATCGACGTAGTTTATACCCATTCGTGTTCAACCGCACTGAAATATTAAGATTAACTCCGTCACTTGATTAAGATATGTGAAAACATCTTTTGCAGCCAATGAGTGGATAAATTATGTTGGTTTGAAAAAGTCAAAAAAGGCACCGCGCATGACCTTTCATCACTATTTTGTTATCACTCCTTTACATTTGCAAGGAAACTTCATTGGAAAAAGACTGATCATACAATCTGTCCATTCGTTGATTTTCTTTGTTCTGTCTCGGCATTTGGGCTTTGATAACTCAGATGTAACGTCAAATAGAAAAATTAGAAGTTTAAAATTTTTTATTCTCTTAAAAGGAAAATACTTTTCGTACACTAAAGTCAAAATGTTATTCGGTTTTCTGGTTTTTTTAGTTACTTTACGGGTTCACTTAACTCTTCCAAAGAATCATAATTTACTGTATTTCTATTTCAGTTGTATTAGTATTTTTTTTGTCAAAATAAATTTCTCAGCCTCATCCACATTTTCTTACTATTTTATCGCGCAAGAAGTACAAATTTTGGTACGAATAAGGATTTAAGATTTCCCCCCACAAATTTATATTTCGTTAGATTTGTCGAGATTCATTGAGAAATGGGGGCTTTATTTTAGTCCAGGAGTTGCCGCTATAAGTAGTTTTTAACCGCAAAAAATTAAATGTTACTTCTCATGTCTAAAGCTATTAACGCAAAAAGCGTGTTAATAGCTACACACACTAAAGCTATTAACACAAAAAGCGTTTAATGGCCAAAATTCTGGAATTTGTCACCAACATTGGAAATGTGTATTCTCAATGAGATGGTTTAAATAGTGTTTAAATATTAAAGGCTATAAACTATAGTAAAACTAATAGGGAAAATGAGAATTGGACTCTTCTAATATCTATTGTGTTCAGAACAAATAGTCAAAATTCTGTGTTTCAGGCTAATAAAAATGAAGTCTTGTGTTAAATTGAAATTAAATTCTTTTTATAATCTTAATTGTTGCTCCTAATAAAATGCAAAATTATACTGTCCGAAATTTAAATTCTAGTGCCGCCCTTATTGATTGTCACTTGTTCGCCCTTGATACCATTGACTTCAATTTCTTTTGTTTGGTTTCGCTTGAGAAATAGAATGTCTGCCATTAATTATTTTTTAACTCGCAGCTCAATTATTTTTTCTGAGCATTTTTACGATCCGGTTTATCCGTTAGGCTTTTTAAATTAAATGAAATGACTAAAGTTTTCTTTTAAACTTTTGAAGTAGTCTTCGTAGTTCTCTTTTTTCATTATTTGCATGTATGTTGCGTTCTCGTCTAAAAGTCGAACTGCTAATTTTGGAATGTTTCGCGATTTGAAACCTGATTTTTTTTGCCATTTCTGTTAATTTAATATAAAGTGAAAAACATGCTTTTGTAAGTTCTTGATTGGTTTGAAATCCTTTTCATTTAATAACCACAGCGTTCAATGCAAATTAAGTTTATTATAAGTATGGCACTGCCAAAACTAACATCTCAGCATCTTAGTTATACAGTCAGTTCAGGCCCCGTTCACATGAGGCGTTTTCTAACGCGCGTTGTATGTCAAAACAAAACGCGTGTAGCCAAAGTACAGAGTTCTACTGGAGTGTTCGCATGCAGAAATCGCAAGAATCCACGCGCTAGATGGCTTCGGCGCTTCAACAATCTCCGGTCGTTCTAGCGATTAGAAGGCGCTTGGAGATACATAGGATTGTTCTGCACCGTTCACGTGACACGCGTTTTGACGCTCGTAAGGGCTGGCTATTTTATTCCCCTAGTCCAGGGGTATCAAACTCAAAACACGGGCCATTTAATGCAACTGGTAAGGTTCACGCGGGCCACATTACATTTACAAATTTTCTTAAAATTATATTTTGAAGTGAGGATTCAGGAAATATGGTTTGGACAATTAAAACACATTATGTAATTGAAGTGAATTTAGGGTAATAATTTATAATATATAATTGCCTTTATTTAAACGTTTATTTAATTTAATGTATTTATAAAATTAAAATTAATTTTCTTACCGGAAACTTGCCAGCGCTTTCCTCCTACTAGTTTTCCAATATCAGGATTCAAAGACTGAGAACAATCTTTATTATGGCAGATAGATGTTTATCAGTTAATCTTGATCTGTAGGCCGTCTTATTTAATTTCATGGACGAAAATAGTTGCTCACACATTTTTAACATGACAAAATTGTGTGTACGGTATTGCCTCGATCTCCCCTAAGTGCGATTTTCTTCATAACATATTGTCCTGTTTTCATTTTATTTCAGAGCATCTTGACCACAAAAAATTACCTCGGGGGCACATGCGGGCCGCCAGTTTGACACCCCTAACCTTGTCCAAGTTCCTATCTTCGCGATCGTTAAAGATAGAATGAAAATTTCAACGGATTTGAAATCTGCGAAAAATTTTACATTAGATCGTTACCTAAAATGGGATTTTCTTTAAGGTGTATGTATACACTAGAACATTTTTTTTAAATTTTGACTTTAAAAATCCAGTTTTTTCACAATAGGTCATTGATTTGTGCTTAAACTTATTTTAGTGTAAAAAAAGTCTGATTAAGCTACTCCTTAATTATCTAATTTAGATATAATTAGCTAATTAGCATGTTTTTTGAACAGTGATATCTCAAATTCTAATGTGTTCAGAAAGAATTCCTGTTAGAAATTATTCCTAATATTATTCTTCATGTTTTGACCCTGCATCAAGTTGCTAGAGGAATAGATTGTTTTTTACATTTTTTTCACGAAGGAAGTCTAAAAAATAAAGATTTTTTTTTCTTGAATTTCAACATTTAAAAATTCATTTCTTAACCAATAGCTTCGACTGAGGGTCAAAACATTCACTATATTATATAGATTATAATGACGCAAAAGTAATTATAATAGATCAATTCATTGTTGGGTTATCACTTCGAAAGAAGCATCCTATTTGCAAACACATAGTTCAGAAATCGAGTTTTAAAGTTTTGGAAACGTGTTTGTCTAAGGTGACAGTACCTAACCCAAACCCTTGTAACTTGATTTCGAATATTTACAAGATCTTGGTATCGTTTGAGAGCTAAGGTGTTGGACAATATTTTGAATTAAAAAATATATCGATATTTTGTTCAATTTTCGTGATTTTTAGTGTATACATATACCTTAAATAAATAATTTTTCAACTGTAACTTTAATATTTCCTCGATACGCATTTGACGAATATATTCATTACAAACACTACGGGAGTATTCATCTCGTTTTTATAGAAAAGATATAACTTCATTGGAGTATTTTGTCTTAATCCACTGCTTTATATTTGTGGCCATTAAAAATAGGATGAGAAAATTTGATCATATTCGATTTATTGAAGAAATTTACCCTGCTTTCACACAAAACTTGTAAAAATGTGATAGTTTACAACTAAAGAGGATAGTGGGTAATTTTATTTCTGAGAATAACGTATATCGACAACTCTCCGTTCTAGTTTTCATGTGCGGCAAACGTCTTTAAAATAAAGCTAAAATTAAATATTCAATTTAAAAGCTAAACTTTAGTTATTTTTTTATTTGTCCTCAAACGGTTTCGTACGATGTTTCAAAGATTCACAGCGTAAGATAAGTTTCAATTTTCATTCATTTTTCACATCCTCGTGTTACATTGAACTCGATATCACTTTTGAAAATGAACTTATTTACTGAGAACTTATATTTCATAGAATTTATATTTTAATCTTGCAGTTAGTGTTATTACTAGTTTAATCGTAATTTTTATATTATATGTACGTGTACACGCAAATTCTATTAGCAAATCAGCAATCTCCTGGTTTTCGACATGTCCTGTTTTTTGGTTTTTCTTTGAGATTTTTTAGTTGTAGCATATTTTCTCTTTTCATCATGGGTTTTAATCAAATTTTCGTTGAAATATTTCCCAGTCTTTATTCCATTTGTGCTACAAAACCCCTGAAAGGGGGTAGGTTGGAGGATTAGTTTACGTTTCGGTTTGTCGGAACTCAGGGAAAATTGTGTTTAAAAATTTTAAAATTAATTATTGTTATCTGTAGGGTTTTCCCCCCACACGCTCTCAACAGATGGCAGCGTTGAAGACCGCGAGTTATGACGTCACGTCATGACTAACATCTAAGGGAATTTTTCCCCGCCTTTTTCAATGAAGCTTCTTCAATGTTCGTGTAAAGACGTGTCGCGTTGTGCTCCTCGGAGCTTCTGTTTTCGTTTATGTCCATCTAACATCACCCCCTGTCCCTAGATGTTTACTTAAAATCTCTTGTTAAAATCCCCTAGACCCCTTGCTACTGTAATTTATCCACTTTAAATAAATAATTTCAGAGTACTACTGCTTCGTCATTGCCTCTGAGTTTGATGGCCTTTCCACATGTATGTGTTTTTGTACGGAAACATTAAAATGTTTAGAGATAGGTTTTAAAAAATATAGATTTATTTGAAGGAAAATTAAATAAAAATTGACTATAGATCGTACGAAACACGATAAGACCTGCAAAAATAACATAAAAAAGAAAGGTTATCACCAGTGCCGGATTTTGTTTTCGTGTCATCTTTTGATAGTACTTCGTAGACAATGCCATATAAACAGAAATTCCGTTTCCAATTTCCTGCCGAAATTTCAGTTTATATGGCATTGTCTACGAAGTACTATCAAAAGATGACACGAAAACAAAATCCGGCACTGGTGATAACCTTTCTTTTTTATGTTATTTTTGCAGGTTTTATCGTGTTTCCTACAATCTGTAGCTAATTTTTATTTAACTTTCCTTCAAATAAATCTCTATATTTTTTTAAAACCTATCTCTAAACATTTTAATGTATCAGCACAAATAACACATATAACAATAATTAGTTTTTTAATTTTTAAACAATTTTCCTGAGTTCCGACTATCCGAAACGAAAACTAACCCTTCAACCTACCCTCTTTCTGGGGTTTGTAGCACAAATGGAATAACGACTGGGAAATATTTCAACGAAAATTTGGTTAAACTTACGATATATCGAGAAAATCATGTTAAAACTAAAAAATCTCAAAGGAAATTGAAAAAACAGTAAATATCGAAAACCAGGGATTGCTAATAGAATTTGCGTCTACGCGTATATATAATATAAAAATTTCGATTTAAGTAGTAATAACACTAACTGCAAGATTAAAATATAAATTCTATGAAAAATAAGCTCACAGTAAATCAGAAGTTCATTTTCAAGTGATATCGAGTTCAATGTAACACGAGGATGTGAAAATTGAAATTTATCTTACGCTTTGAAACATCGTACGAAACCGTTTGAGGACAAATAAAAAAAATAACTAAAGTTTAGCTTTTAAATTGAATACTTAATTTTAGCTTTATTTTAAAGACGTTTGCCGCACATGAAAACTAGAACGGAGAGTTGTCGGTATACGTTATTCTCAGAAATAAAATTACCCACTATCCTCTTTAGTTGTAAACTATCACATTTTTACAAGTTTTATGTGAAAGCAGGGTAAATTTCTTCAATAAATCGAATACGATTAAATTTTCTCATCCTATATTTAATGGCCATAAATATAAAGCAGTGGATTAAGACAAAATACTCCAATCAAGTTATCTTTTCTATAAAAACGAGATGATACTCCCTTTTGTGTTCGTAATGAATGTATGCGTATCGCGAAAATATTAAAGTTACAGTTGAAAAATTATTTATTTAAAGAAAATCATATTTTAGGTATCGATTAGGTGTAAAATTTTCCGCAGATTTCAAATCCGTTGAAAATTTCACTTTATCTTTAACGATCGCGAAGATAGAAACTTCGACTAGGGGAATAAAAAGCCAAAACGCGTGTCATGAACGGTGCAGTACAAACGTAGGCTTCTCCAAATGCGTTCTAATCGCTAGAACGACCCGAGATTGTTGAAGCTATCTAGCGCTTGGATTCTCGCGATTTCTGCATGTGAAAACTCCAGAACTATGTACTTTGGCTACCCGCGTTTCGTTTTGACGGTAAAACGCGCGTTAGAAAACGCCTCATGTGAACGGAGCCTAAGAAAGCGCGTTTAGCGAATGCTTATTGTTTTCAGTAAATGCAAGTTGATGAATACCTTGACACATCAGCTACATGTCAATGTATTTCAATTTTCGTTATAAGAGTTTTGATTTGTTTAATCTAAGCTTGGGAGGAATTCCTGTACTTTCCTTTCTACAATCCCTCTAGACAGCAAGCACTACGTTGTTTGTCACATGTAGCGTAATTTTGAAACTTGCAGAAGGCCAATTTCCTTTGGTTGTGTTTGGCTCACAATTATTGGCATAGCGCCCTGACATGGAAGTGTTTTTGAGATTTTGATTTTTCTCCCACACAAGTTGGGTCGTTATTGTGTTTGAACAAAGGATTGGAGTTGATTAATTTTGCATTTTGGGCACTATCACATGCCCCAGTACTTATACCCATTTAAGATTTCAACTGTTTATGTTGGTGGGATTTGGAGATGCCTGGAAGATAATTTTTTAATTGTCACATTTCTATAATTTGCCATCAGCTGTGTACTCATCTCGTAAAAAAATGCACCCTAACGCATAAATTTGAAAAATTGAAAACAACTTCCTACTTTAGAA
Source organism: Meta bourneti (assembly GCA_933210815.1). Taxonomy (NCBI): domain Eukaryota; kingdom Metazoa; phylum Arthropoda; class Arachnida; order Araneae; family Tetragnathidae; genus Meta; species Meta bourneti. Next base: position 46,518,655 of record OW119929.1, on the reverse strand, counting down.
AACAACTATGCAATAATGTCTTGCAAAAGGAAATATTTGAATACCTTTTGAAAGAATTTTTATGTACTTTTTATAATCATTACATGCATTGCAAACAAAATGTATGTTCTGGTTTATTAGATCTGATATAACAGGTCATTGGTTTGAGTTTTTAAGTTTGTTATTTTTGATTTCATATTCAAATTACTACTTAATTTGTTCTGCATAAACAAAAACATTTTAAAGCAGCATATCCTGGTAAACTAAATAAATGGGAAATTCTACAACTGGCAATAAAAGATATAGTCTGAATCATTGATTGCTCATGCATGATCAGTAAATATGAAATCAAAATCATAATGTTTAGGACATCATATTTTCATACAGACACTACATGGTAAATGTGCTCAAGCTGTCTTCAGCCTTTTCTGATAATTTGTTCTCTTTCTTTCCTTTAGACCTCATGATACACCATTTGAAGATGGAACTTTCAAACTTACCCTAGAATTTACTGAAGAATATCCTAACAAGCCTCCTACGGTGCGATTTGTATCTAAAATGTTTCATCCAAATGGTAAGAAGTGAAAAGAATTCTATATCTTTATAAATTATCATATTTTTTATTAATTTGAAATTTCTGAAGGATTAGATTAATTAAAATATTTTTCATGATATATAGTACACATGAAAGATTTACACATAAAAAATTTTCTTATGTCAATCTGTTCTCCAGTAAACTTCCCTGTCAATCTTATTTTCCAACAGGAAGAAAGTTTTAAATAATATTCCTCACTATTTTATGTGTGAAAATAAATAAGTATTTCAAAGATTAAACATAACTAGTGGGTGCTCTACTCATCCATAACAGGTTTACACATTTTATAGATTTACTGGCAAATGTTCTTATTGGCATATGAGCCATTACTGCTAGTAAATTCTTATTTTTATGGTGAAGGCAAATCTTTGCATTTGCAAACCTAGCTTGATTAAATAAAATATTAGCATTTATGTTAATTCATTCCATATGTTTAAGAAACGGTGTTTTTTAGAATTAATCCTGATGGTTATTCCCCTTTGAGTTGTAGGCGGTGCAGGTTCGATTCCTGTCTGGTACATACCTTCCTGAGTATATTTCTCTTTTCTATGTCAGTAAAAACTTTCATTTGTATGTATGTCTATTTGATATTGTATGTCTTGTGTCAGGTGCAGCGTGGCCAAATATGGCCCTTGTGCCATTAAACTCCAACGAACCAATTTGCTGGTTATTGTATAATTCTATATCAATGCCAAAACTCCTTTACTTTGGGTAAATAAATATGGTTTACTTTGGTAAATACATATTAAATAAATGTAGTCAAAGCTGCTAGTTGAAGGCAATACAGGTTCAATTCCTGTAACTTACCCTGGTATGTTTCTGTCTCAGTAAAGTTTCCTTGTGTGCATGTCCATTACTTGATGTCTGTCCTTTTGTTGCAGTTTGACCAAATATGGTCCTTGCTTCATAAAACCCAACCAATGGTCAATTTCTGAATGACTGAAATAAGATATTAGTGTTTCAAACCCTAATGATGGACATGGAATAATCCATAAAAAAAATAAGTATTTTCTGAACAAAAAAGTATGGAGATTTTTAGTATACTGGAACAGATATGGAAAAGGGTGTTTTAGTTCTCAAGAAGATTCGCAAAAGTTAAAACACTTCCTAGTAGATTTCTTCTCTTCAGAGATTGGATTTCTGTGGTAAGACAATTATTCCAAAAAGAAATTGCATAATTTGTGAAGTGAGTAAACATTATCATGAGCACTTGAACTGAAATAAATTAAAACACTTCAAAATATTTCTGGGATAACTCATTATGGCAAACTCAAAATTTCTGACTCCTCATCAATGAGACTGGAAACTGAGAGTTCCATTTATTACAAATAAACACATAAGTAGCCATGGCTAGTCGATTGAATACATGAACTCTTGTCTATCCAGGATGGTTAATTCAGTAGGTCTGAATATCGAAAAGTTATACATAAGTTACACTTATGTTTAACCTTCTCATTCATAAAATACCCATTAGAGTACATGAAAATAAATTTTTATCCTCAAAACATTAAAGTTTTATTCATTAATTCCTGCTGTCTCCATTCAGTTAACAGCCTAACATTCTGACCCATGTGGTAATGTACCCATTTGATGATATTACTTCCATGGGGACCCATAATTACAAAAAAATTTTATCATTTGAGTCTAAAATTACCTTAAATAGACAAAAATATTGTCGAGGAGAGAAAATATTAAACACACAATTTAGCTTTCTTTTTCTGTGCCACAGTGGAAAGCTCTCATTTTGTGCAGCAGTCTAAAAATTAATAGTAATAAAATTATTTACAAATAGGTTTGTTTATCCTCCAATTGTAATTGTTTTGTGTATATGTGTACTTATGCCCATTTTCTTTCAGTATATGCTGATGGTAGTATTTGTCTGGACATTCTTCAAAATCGGTGGAGTCCGACATATGATGTTTCTGCTATATTGACATCTATACAGGTGAGAATTCAAATTAATTAGATGTGAAATGATGGTTCCATCCTTTTCGTGGGTTTTGAATTCACTTTGTTTTGTGGTAGTTAATTTTGTGAATTTTTTTATGCCTGTTTTATCCTTTGTGTCGCAGACATTTCAATATGTAAAACTATTATTAAGTAGCATTTAGTTTTGAAAGTCTCAAGCTATTTACATAACTACCTTATGCAAGTAAATAAAAACACAAGCTATGAGCTAGGATATAATTATACTGTAGCTCCAAAGAGAAGACTGTTGACCTTAGATCAGTTGATTTTTGAATAGGTGTGAATGAAAGCTTATTAGAAGGCTGTTGTACCAAAAGCATGAATAGCGATCACATTGGATGATTTTTCCCAGTGTCAACTCATATTGCTTTTGGCGCCAAGTGAAAAACTTGGAACCAGAATCAGCATTAAAGAGCCAATAGTGGAAGTGTTTTGTTTACAATCGCCTAATTTAAAGAATAGATTTGTTCAAAACTACATGACTAGACTGTCTTCTTGTGAGAGCAGGACTATTTGTAATTAGTAAATTCTAGTTAATGTAAACACTTGAGACATCTTAGAAACAAAATTAAATCATGTTATTAAATATTTTCATTATTACGAAATACTGCAACATCACTTAATAGGATAAGTAAATATCCCATTTTGTGAGGTTCTCTCTTCGCGTCAGCAATTTTAATCTATTATAGAATGAATGTGTGACAACTGTCTTCAAATTTTAAAATAGTTCAGGTTCTAGATACTGTTTCTAAAGCAAAGTTTATTTAGTTTCTTGATTAAAATATGAAACTTAAATTCAAAGAAGTATAATAGGAAATAGATCATAGCTTTGATTTTTTAAGATGAGGGATGAAAATCCAATTAAGTACCTAATTTAAGAAATTTTGAGTAGTGAGCAGTTTTTGCTACATAACTTTATCAATGTGTTCATCAGGTCAGCTGAAATCGGCAAGATGGAATTCTTTCTAACTTCAGTGAATGCCTAGCAAGTTACACATTGATCTTTTTGGGGTTTGCAATGTGAAGTTATAATCTACAAAATATCTTGTAGATATATGGCAGGGACCCTCTTCCTATTTCATTGTAGTGTTCCTTGTACATTTTCTGAATAGAGGTTAATTTTTAAGTATCTTCTGGAAGAGGTCTTTTGGCATAATGCAGCTTAAGGGTAGGGAATAATTCAATGTGCATTTTAATCAGTGACATCATTACTGGGTGCGTTACCTGATGGACCTTTTTCTCTATTGGAAATGTCTGAATAAGCAATGATCGTTAGCTCTTTTGAAAGCTGTATTTATTGGGCCATATCTAAAGAAAAAGGTTCTTTCATAATATTTTTGGCATGCTTTTTCATTTCCTTGGGTTTTTTTACACTGAATAACATGCATATTTTCTCTAGGAGGGTTTGCTAAATGTCAGTTGGGCTCACATTTTGCACTTTTTAATATAAAATCTTTGTCATTTATAATTTGATAGACCCTGACATACAGCACATAGAGAAACCCTATAATTTTCTGTGAACGTTTCAAGCAACATCTGCTACAATTTTTAGCTTGCGGTTGTTATCTGGGTCCAAGTTTTTGCGGAAATTAATATACGGAGGATCCCAAACATATCTTTCTATTTACATTTTATCCACTCAGATGGTACTTTTTCACTGGTGGATAGTTTAGTTTGCTAAGCCTAGGAAAACGAAAATCATTTCTGATGTTTCCTACTAAAAACTGATAAACACAATATTAACAAGCAGGGTGGGTATGCAGATTTAAATCAAGTGATTTTATTTTTTAAAAAATCATGAATTTTAAATGTCATTTCTTTCTGTATTAAGTTTATTGAAAATGAAATAACTATGAACAAGATGCATGTTATTTCATTCAAATAAGTTAGGAACTATATCAAATAAGTTAACTAGTCTGAAAAAAAATAAGGACACTTAGTCACAATGAAAAAGTTTTTTGCAGTATTGCAGAAGATTTATTGCATTCCAATTTTGCAATAAATCTTTAATTGGGAATTTTAATATTTTCATTTTGTTTTGTAATATGTTAGTAAATTTTCATAAAAATTTAATAGGGAAATTTTATGCATTGATCTGATCCCTAGGAATTCTTTCCACTATTAGCATAACTATTCTATATTCACTGAATTAAAATTTTGAATGATAAAGTTAATTCGCCCACCTGATAATTATGTTAAAATAGATTATGGATTGAAGCAGATAGCTATTTTAATGATTATGATCTTTTTTATTGCAAGCTCAAAATTCCACTCAATTGGCATGTTCTATTACTTATTCTATGCTGTTCATAGAGAAAACATAATTTTCTTATGTTATGTATAAACCCTTTTTGTGTGCTTGGAATATAACTTGGAAATGCTTATCAATGCTCAGAAAATTTTTAAATAGGCATATTTGATTTTAATTTCTGTATATTTTCATGTCTTGTTTCATTTTTTACAATTTACCTACAAATAACATTTTTCACAAATAAGTATTTTTTGCAAGCTCAATATATTAATGAGAAGTAGGAATTTTTTCATGAATTTCGTTGCTTTTATCCTGTAAGTTCCTTTTATTTTCTAGTGGTGACATGATTTTCTCTTAAAAAAACAAGTCGTTAACAAATTAATCACTATAAAAATAACTAAAGAAATTCTATATATTTTATTTATATACATATAATAACTATATAATGGGAAAAAATTCTAAAATTTATTTGATTTTTGATTAATTTTATAAGAAAATTTATATGGTGTTAGTGGAATATCTCTATCTTACACCCTTTTTACCTACGGACAAAAAATTTAATGCCACCGGTTATGGGTTAAAATCAAACTAATCTGAACTGCTTGAGAACCAGATAGGAAACCATTGAACATGCTTGGCATTTATTGTGCTGTTCTACACTGCTGGCCACCCAAATTGCAACACCAAGAAAGACAAGAGATATCACAACAAAATTTATTTTGTAGATAACATGTTGACCAAGTATCAAATGATTAAATTTATAGACTTCTGTGAAGTGTGGTTCCTGCCAAAATCAGTAGCCAGAGTAGCCGCCATTGTTGGAGATCACCGCTGCCACACGCCTCGGCATTGATTCAAAGAGACTTTGGATGTGTTCTTGGGGTACAGCAGACCAAGCAGCTTCCACACGTTGCCAAAGTTGATCTGGTGTGGCAGCTGGGGATGTATTCTGGGTCAATCGTTGAGCAACCATGGACCACATGTTTTCTATCGGCGAAAGATCCGGAGAGCGAGCTGGCCAGGGAAGCAATTCAATCTGGCGATTGACGAAGAACCCTTGGACAATGCGTGCCACGTGTGGTCGCGCATTATCCTGTTGAAATATGGCTGTGGGCAAGCCCTGAAGGTGAGGAAGGACAACTGGCTCCAACACCTCGGAGATGTAGCGCTGGCTGTTTAAAGTACCGGCAATGCGTACTAGAGGAGTGCGAGAGTGATATCCAATACCGCCCCATACCATAATACCCGGTGCAGGACCAGTGTGGCGGTGCATAACGCAGCTGTTCAGCATCCTCTCTCCACGGTGTCTCCAGACTCGAATCCGACCATCGTGGTGTTGCAGACAGAAGCGTGACTCGTCAGTAAAGACAATTTCATTCCATTCTGCCGTCCACATCCTTCTTTCATCGCACCATTGGCGGCGGAAACGTCTGTGGTTCTGCGTCAAGGGTAGACGGAGCAATGGACGTCTTGCGGACAGACCACTCTGCTGTAAACGGCGTCGAATGGTACGCGCAGACACTGGATGATGCGGTACAGACTGAATGTGCTGTGCTATGGTTCGTGATGTGGCTGAGCGATCCGTCACTGCCATACGCACAATATGCCTGTCATCACGTGAAGTGGTGCACTGAGGTGGATGCGATCGAACACGTCGGTCCGTCGTACCCTCCTGCATCCAACGATCACATATCCGCATTACAGTTGTTTGGTTTCGTCCAACACGACTACCGATTTCCCTGAAAGATAATCCACAATCTCGGTAGGCCACTATCCTTCCTCTGTCGAACTCGGATACTTGATCAAAAGATGATCGCTGTTTTCTACGAGGCATAATTGATCGTTTTTTTTAAAAAAACCACAAGAAAAACACAACTGCCGTACTTGAAATCGTCGAAATCTCCAAGCCTTAAATAGCGCTTTGAAGTGGCGCCACAGGCGCGCGTGATGTGCGTCTGCGCTGAAATTCTAATCATTTGCATATCTCACCTGCGCTAATGCATGTTGTAAATTTCATATTATTTGCATGCTTCCTTCAGGGTGTTGCATTTACGGTGGCCAGCAGTGTATTTACTCTATCATGTGATTAACTGCTAATTCCTGTATTGCATTTTTTAAACTTTCAAAAATTTATCCTGCTATATTTCCTAATACATTGATGTTATTCATCATAAATATTGTTGGGTTTTATCGATTGAAGACAGAGTTTTATACATTAAAAATAAATTTTATTACGTGACCAAGTCTTATGGTTTAAAAACATACAAGAAGTCTGATCAGATCATGATCCCCAATCTCCTCACTTATATACATACAAAGATTTACATATTCTTCTATATTGATGTGCCCCACACGGCACTATAATTGGAGGTTTGAGACCGATTCCAACATGCGGCCCCATCGGTTGTAAAACCTCAGCAGATGTATTACAATTCAATATATATATTTATATAAATCTAACAAAATATTTTTCTAATAATATTTTTAAATTTATTTAACAATAAAGGCTTTGTTAAAAAGTCAGCCAAATTATTTTCCGATGAAATATAATTTACGTTAAATAGTTCATCTTTTATTAATTTACGAATAAATTTGTACTTGATATCAATATGTTTAGTTTTCTGATTTTCCTGACTATTTTTTGAAAAATAGATAGCAGATTGATTATCACAATATACTTGGGGTCTTATGTGATCACACAAACTTAATTCATTTATAATTCTACTAAACCAAATAACTTCTTTAGTGCAATAAATTCAGATTCCATTGAGCTAAGAGCTATGCACTTTTGTTTAGAAGATTTCCATGATATTGGGATGTTACCCAAATAAATTAAATAGCCACTGCTTGAATGTCTGTTTGTGAGACCACATCCCCAATTTGCATCAGAAAAAGCAATCAAATTTGAACTTTCTACATTGGAAAGATTAATTTTAAAATCCTTTGTAAGAAAAACATAGTTCATAATATCAACAACGTAAGACCAGTGTTTGTAAGTATAACCATTACAAAACTGAGACATTATATTAACGGCAAATGCAATATCTGGTCTGGATCTATCTGACAAAAACGATAAACATCCTATTAAGGAACGATAGGGAAATTTCCTCATTAAATCATTTTCAATTATTTCTTCCTCTTTAACCTTATCAGGTAAGTTACAACCAATTTTAAAAGGTAAATTCACAAAACTTTTAGGAAGATCTTTGAATTTTGACAATAATTTTTCAATGTAGGTAATTTGATGTAAATAAACTGAATTTTCAATCTCTTGAAAGTTTACGCCTAACAAATATTTAGTTTTACCTAGGACTGTAAGATCCAATTTTTTGTCCAATAATTCGATTACGTCATTTATCAAATGTTCTCTTTTTGAAAACAAAACCATATCATCTACATAAACAATTAAAATTACATCTTTAAATTTGTAGACACAGTTACACCAATTTAACTGAGAAAATCCTAATTTAGTTAAAATACCGTCTAATTCCAAATTCCATTCTCTACCACTTTGATGCAGACCATATATAGCCTTTTCCAATAGACATACTTTGTTTTCGGATCCTTTCAGCACAAATCCTTTTGGCTGTTTCATGTATATAGTATCCTTAAGGTGTCCATATAAATATGCACTTTTCACGTCAACTTGACAGTGATACCAACCCAACATAGAAATCAATAGTACAAACAATAATCTAACAATAGAAAAATTCACAACTGGTGAAAAAATATCTTTAAAATCAATGCCGGGTTTTTGCTTAAAACCTTGAGCAACAAGACGAGCTTTATACCTTTTAGGTATATTGTTTTCGTCCATTTTTATGCTGTACACCCACTTACTTCCAATTATGGTTGTATTTGGGGGTGTGTCCACTAATTTCCATACTTGCCTATCCTTCATTATCTGAATTTCTTCATTCATGGCAGTATTCCATTTAATTTTATCCTTACTTGCTTGCGTTTCTTCATAACTTTTGGGGATTTCGACATTGTAACACTGTTCATACATGTCGTACATCTGTTGGTCTAAAAAATTAGATTCATCACTAGAAGTAGATGGCACATTAGAAATATCCACATTAGGATGTTCAGTTTCTGGCTTAAAATTGAAATTTACAGGATCAAACCTAATCTTATTTTTAGTACAGTACTTTTTAATATCATTTAAAGATCTCATTCTCAAATTTTCAGGAGAATAATAGTATACATCTATCCTATTGCTTTTATTTCTAGGTTTTTCGATTCTTCGCCAATTTGAAATGTTAAGACTTTTTAAGTCCTCAGTTTTAACTAAATCTTTAGAATCTAAAACTTGAGTTTCATTTTCCGATTTTACTTTTATATTTTCATTTGATTGATAAATAGGAATATTAGAATTAAGATCGAAAGAAACGTACTCAAAGTTTTTACCAAATAGTACAAGAACAGCTTTCTTACTTTCGTCGATATGAACATGGACTGTTTCAACTATTCTCTTCTCGTTTGGTACATATATTCTGTAACCTTTAGTTTTCAAACCATATCCTGTCAAAATACCAAGTTTTGCTCTGGGTTGTAATTTATTTCTCTGTATTTTAGGAATATGAACATATGCCAAAGAGCCAAAAATTCTAAAATGTTTTACTGATGGTTTGAAACCAGTCCATATTTCGTTAGGAGATATACCCTCAGTTAATTTGTGTTCGCATCTATTTTTAGTGTGAATAAATGCTAAAAGTGCTTCTGACCAAAATTGTGGTTGTAAACCACTGTCTTGAAGCATAGCTCTGACACAATCCATGGCTGTTCTATTGAACCTTTCTGCAATGCCATTTTGTTCAGGGGTATAAGTTGAAGTTCTTTCGATTTTTATTCCTATATCATTTAAAAACTTTTTAAATTCTTTGTGACAAAATTCTAAACCATTGTCAGTTCGGACACATTTTAACTTAACATTTAGCTGTCTTTCAGCTTTAACCAAGTATTTTTTAAAGTAATCAAAAACTTCATTCTTATTTTGAATAATATAAACAGTTACTTTACGTGAAAAATCATCAATAATAGATAAAAAGTATTTGTTTCCACCTAGAGAGTTAACTGGAGCAGGACCCCACAAATCCATATGGATCCTTTCCAAAACATTTTTAGTTTTCCTTTCGTACATATAGTTTCTTTTTAAGGATATTCTAGTGGATTTAGCAATAGCACAAATCTTACAATTTTTATCTATATTCTTACAATTAAGTTTTTCAATTCCTTTTACACAATTAATTTTACTCATATTTTCAATTAAGGGCATGTTAACATGACAAAACCTACGGTGGGCTTTTTCTAGATCTAAACCAGTTACATATACATAATTTTTAATCTTGGGATAACCTTTCAAGATATACAATTTTCCAATTCTGGGAACAGTAAACAAATATCTATTATAAATAATCATTTTGTTATTTCCCCATTTAATTTGGTTTCCCACAAGGTCAATACGAGCACCACTAATTAAATTTCTTCTCATATTAGGTGAGTATAACACATCTTTTAAAGTTATATCAATTTCTGTTTCTATCTAAAACTGTAAATTGAATATCACCCATACCTAATACTTCCGAGGTGCTGTCCTTGTCTCCGACTAGGATCTTCTGTGGTGGTAGTTTTCTGAATGTCGTAAACATATCGCGTTCTTTACAGAAGTGAGCAGTTGCAGCTGAATCAATGAGAAATTCCCTCGGTCTTTCATTTGGAAAATTTGAAACTGCATAGGCACGTTGAAGATCAGTTTTTGGATTGTCCTCCATATAAAATAATTCACCACCAGGTTTCTGCCGATTGCATTTCTTGAAGCACTTCGATTCGTAATGTCCCGACTTTTTGCAGTAGTTGCAGAATGGTCGCGGCCCCATACGACAAACTGTCGACTTTCTTGGGCTTGAAGGAATTAATTCAGGGTCCAGTACGCATCTGCTGTGATCAGGAGTAGACGCCCGTGTCTCCTTGTATCTAGATGACTTGTTTCTTGTAGCATAAGCATCGGCCACGATACTTAATTTTGTGCCTTCGTCTTTCCGCTTCAGCTCGATTCGGCTGGATTCTGTTATTAAATGTTTAGACAAATTGTCTAGCGTGAACTCGTTGTCATCCATCCTGTATAGCAATTGTACCAGATTATCGTATTCGTGAGGCAAATGTCTTATTAGTTGAAAGCAAACTAAAAGGTCTGGGATTTCGAATCCACATTCTTTTATCTGTAACAGCTTCTCATGCACTCATTTGCAGAAGAGTCCAATGGATTCGTCCTCCGGCTGGTAGCGGATTGAAAAGAACTCGTCCACAAGGCCTGCCAATCGTGCTCTAGATGCTGGTTCAAAGTTGGTCTTTAATATATCCCAGGCTTCCTTACCGTCCTCAGTAGATGAAATTAAGACTTGATATTTTCTGTCTATGCCCTGGTAGATAGTTGTGTATGTCCTCTGCTTCCTATAACGATAGTCTCTTTTTTCTTGTTCTGGAGCATCTTCCAATAATAGAGGTTCCGTTTTAGTGATAAATTCCCAGCAGTTCCGATCCATTAGCAATACCTTCATGTCCGTCTTCCACGTGGCATAGTTGAAATCCGATAACTTCGGGAAGGAAAACATGGACATTTCTTGAATCCCCATCATACTGGATACCGGTAGTGGCAGAATTCAGGTTCAGCTTAAGGTCTGTGGCCCATAACCAATTGTTGGGTTTTATCGATTGAAGACAGAGTTTTATACATTAAAAATAAATTTTATTACGTGACCAAGTCTTATGGTTTAAAAACATACAAGAAGTCTGATCAGATCATGATCCCCAATCTCCTCACTTATATACATACAAAGATTTACATATTCTTCTATATTGATGTGCCCCACACGGCACTATAATTGGAGGTTTGAGACCGATTCCAACAAATATTAATGTTTAACATAAATAAAAATTAACTAGAAACTACACTGATTTCTGTGTCTCATGTCTAAGTTTAATTTGTAGGGCAAGAGATTAATTAAAATCATAAAAATCTGATTTTTATAATTTTTTAATCATTTTTTCATACCCTGTTAACAAGAGACTTGACTACATGTGGAAATTATTTGTGTCTGCAGCAGAGTATGCTGTTTTAAATCAAGTGATGATATTTATTAAAAAAATCATTGGTTTAAATTAAAATTTTAAGACTTCTGTATTAAGTATAATGATATTAAAAATGAAATAACTGAACAAGATGCATGTTATTTTATCCAAATATGTTAGAACTTTGCTTGTAACTCAGTTTACCCTAAAAATTATACTGAAAATCATCCTTTGAAAACATTAAATAAAGTATTCATTGAATGGGATCATAATTACCAGACAAGTATGTAATTCCCTCTTGGGCCATTGGCCAAAGGGTATCAATCACAAGCCTGTTCTTCGGCATGGGTTTTGTTTTAAACATTCCTTCTGATTATAAATAGCATTTGGCCAATTTTGAAACGTCATCCATGTGATGGGTGAAGATACTCCCAAACCATTTTCACTTGAGTAATTGAAATTGTGGCAACTGGTATTCTTTCTTAGATGTTCTAGTAATGTAGTTCCTTCCTTAAAAAACATTAAGACATCTAATCACAATGAAAAGGTTTTCTGCATTATCTCAAAAACATTACAATTTTGCCCATTAATCTTTATAGTTGGCAGTTTTAATATATTCATTTTGAGTAATGTTTATTTTGATTTCAATTTTATTGGGAAAATTTTATTCATCCCTAGGAAGTTCTTAAATCTGCTAGTACAATTATTCTGTATTTATGAAATGACAATTGGTCCATTCAACAAAAACCTTGCCTATACTTGGCATTTGTGATTTTTTCTATTTACTCTTATCTTGTGGTTGACTTCACTAATTCCTGTGCTGTGTTTTAATCTTTCAAAAATTTACCTTAAACCATCATACATATTAGTGTTTAACATAAATCAAAATAGATATATCTATAAATGATTGAACTTACAGTGAAGTTGCTAGAAACTTCACTGTAATTTGTGTCCAACAAATTTAAATTTGTTTGTACAATGAAGTAATTAAAAACGAAATTTGTATGAACTTTCTTTACTACTATTTTATCAACCTTGGCCACTGGGAGTGTCTTTTTAAATAAAGGGAAATTGCAATTTTCAATTCAAGGACAAAAATGATGATGTATAATTTCTAGTAAATTGTTTATATTATGAATATAAATTATTCATTTCCATGACCTTTTTCGAAATGGTGTTTTGAACCTTTTTAAAAAAACATTTGTAGTTTCACAAAGGCATTATTAAAAAGTTTGAAATGTAATTTGAGTTCAAATTTGTAATGTGTTTGCTATTGTCTTAATTTTACTTTTCTTTTGTGTGCAGTCGCTACTGGATGAGCCAAACCCCAATAGTCCTGCTAATAGTCTAGCTGCTCAGCTGTATCAAGAAAACCGCAGAGAGTATGAGAAGAGGGTTGCGACTATTGTTGAACAGAGCTGGCTAAATTTTAATGATGACGAAGAAAAGGAACCAAAAAAAGATTCTTAGAAATAAACCCATTTTAGCAGTTGCCAGTGGAGCAAAGAAGTCTAGTGGTGTTTGCACTTAGTGCTCCTTTGTATGGGTGTGGCCTTGTGTGCTTTGCAATGAACTGGTCAAAATCATAAACTATTCGACATTTTATGCCGTATATGACCGCGTTGCAGGTGTCTGCAAGGTCGTGAATTGTGTTATGTATATGTATTTTGTTTGCAATGTGAAAACAGCTTACTTTTTATATATTAAGGTATGTTAAAGTACCCTATCCCAAACTTTTAGGATACTCATCAATTTGTATATTGTGTTGTATTGGTCAATATTAGCAAAGAAATTGTTATTTAAAATTTTATTTTAAAATGAAATCTCCAGTCATTTGTACATTTCAGTTTCAAAAAGCATTCTTTTGTTCCTTTTCATTACATTTTGCTTTGTGAGAAATTTTCCTAATCTGTTTTACACCGCTCCAGGTTTACTCTTCTAGATTAGTGTTTTGTTTTACTTTTAAAAGATTAGGTCTAGTGTATAATATAATTATAGATTTAGGGTTCTGAGTTTTTGTGGACAATTACACCGGAATACAGTCAAATTAATGGCTGTTAACTGTTGTGCATATTGTAGTATAACACTGAAATTGGTTTTCAAGTCTGTACCTGTGCTTTCTACAAAAGACTTTTCCTCTCAAAATATTAACTTTTCTGTGTCCTCCAGCAGCAATGTGCATGACAGTGTTTTGGAACCGCACTCTCATTAATACTTAGACTGGATAAATAGCATCGACTTCCTGCAGCAAAATGGAGAACTTCTTTTGATCTTGAAGCTAAATGATTACAGATTCTCAAACTTGTATTAATTTTTTTTTCTGAATGTATTTGTAAAGTGTGTAGACAAATTCTCATCATATATTTTTCTTTTCATGAAATATATTTGCTGTACAGTGGACATTTTTTAGTATTAATGCATCAAAGCTGCAGAATTTGATAATGTCGGTATCATTTCGCTGTATAAAGAACTGAAGTTTAAATGCTTGTACAGAAAATCATGGGTATCCAATTGTAAATTTTATGGTGAATGGGAAGAAAAAGTAATAAACTGCTTGTTGTAAACTAATAATTCTTTCAAAGTGTAATGTTTTAAATTTTCCTTCTCAGCATCAATGCTTAAATTTGCCCTGAGTGACATCTTTTTCTTATTTTCTAAAATTTTGAAAAATTGGCTTAGGCATTCATGAGTACACCTGGAGACTACTCAGAAATATGAATAAAAGCACTAAATATTTTTAAAATTACAACATTTGTGTGTTTCACATTTTATGATTTTAACTTCTGTCATTTATATCTGCATATGAATAAAATCTTCCTGTAAATGAGACTAAAGTATATAAAAAATACTTTTATTGATGGACATTTTCAATGCAAAATAAAATGTACATTTGAAAATAACATAATAAATGTAAGTATTTTAGACACGTTTAATCATGCGGTATTTACATAAATTCTTAAACTGCTACAAACTTCAGGTTAAATCAAAAATATATTTATATTTCTAATGGTCTTTGTGGCAAACATAAATTGTAGAAAGCAGTCTGATCCCAAAATTGAACACCTTTCCAACCACACCAACCCTAAAAGTAGTACATAATTATCAAAACTAAGTCACCAGTAACAAGTTCTCTTGCATGCTAGAACTTTCAACTATGGTTATTCAGCTCCAAAATATGATAGTTCATCTACCATATCAAGAGTATTAGTTTTTCACTATAAATGAAGAAAATTTACAATGGTTAATAACATATCAAAAGGATAGCATATTTCCAGTAATGAGGCAACAAAAAACATTTTAAAAAGTTAACTAAAGGTTTTTATCTGACAATAATAGAATCACTTAAAAGGTCAAACTAAATTTGAGGAATTAATTAGTACTTAACCCTCCATTAGTCATTTTTAACAAATAAGATCGTGATGTATCTAAGGTACTTAACACATTTTCTTCGTCAAGCTAAACATTGAAAAAAGTCACTGCACCTGTGTGACTAACGAAAGGTTAAAAAATAAATTTTACAAGTTCTTTTAGACATGTGCTTAATACTTCAAAAAGATTCAATGATTAAAAAATGAATCAAAGACCAACTATATTTTGATCGATCTAAGTTATTTTAAAGTAACATCTTAATATTTAGCTAAGTATTAGATTTGATACAAAATTACGTTTTAAATAAGACTGGCTCATGAGACAAGTAGAATTTTCAACGTTCTCCTTTCAGCAAGTTGAATTCATGCCTAAGAAATTGACATATACCAACACACACTTATCCAAGTTAAGCATAATCCAAACTCGTGGATAATTCATGAAGTTGGTAAAATTGAATGAAACTGGCGCAAAGCATGCTTCCCAAATTTTCCATGGTTGGATTTTATGGTGCAAGGGGGCCAACACAAGACTTCAAGTAATGGATATTCACACACAAGGATGGTTTTACTGACTAGGGAAAGAGAAATACTCAGGAAGGAATCAAACCTACACTGCATATAACTCGTAGGTTGCTAGTGCAGCGGGCAAACCCAGTGACACCTCCATGAGATGTATACATAAATTCCCACTGTTGAGGTAGAACTGTTATCAACTTCAGAATGGTCTTAGGTGGCTGACAGGATGCAATTCATCTCATTGCATGTCATTCTAATAGGTCTGTGGTTAAGATTAAAAAAGCTGATTTATTTCACTTTTCTACAACTGCATTATATGAATAGTGGATCCAAGGGTGATGTGTCTGCTTGGAAGGCAAAGTCAAGTGAGAAAAATATGAGAATCCATAAGCTGTTTATGGGTAAGGTACATAATTGTCAAATTTCTGAGACAATGCAATGCCGATTAGCTGTTGAAAGTGCTGATTCATATATCGAATTAGAATTTCAAAAATGAAAATAAGATTTTTCAAGTATTTAAATCAATTGAGTGTCCAGTATGTTTGTGTATTGATTATCACATTAGTGTTTGAAGTTTTACTCCCTCAATAATCTAGGAAGTTTTGAAAACTTTCTCATCAATAAAGAATCTTTTCTTTATTAATAACATGGTAAGAATAACATTTTAGGACTTTTCAATATAAAGTTTATACATTGAGAAAAAATGTATTAGTCCATATCTCAAATTAGAGTTAAAAACAATTTGTTTGAAATAAGTACACTGGTGTGCAAAACTTAAGCAACGACTGTTTTTTTTGCCGTAACTCCGCAAGAAATCACCTGGGAGAGATGTAATTCAGAATAGAGACAGTATTTTGTATTTAACGGATGAAGAAAGCATACTAGCGCAAAAACGAATAGAAGGCTTTATCGAAAGAGTAGCGTTGGTACAAATGATTGTCTGCCCAAGAGGGAGAACAGATGCCCCTTAGTAAGGGAGGGATATAACCTCCATTAACTGCAATGGTTGCTTGGCACCATCTCTCCATACTCAACACCAGATTATCCAACAGTTGTTGAGGTAAGAGGACCCATTCCTCAATGAGCACCTGTTTCAGTTGGATGTTCTCCGGCGGATATAATCGTGCCGAAAGGCGCCTCCCCAAAGCATCTCACACATGTTCTATGGGATTTAAATCGGGAGTACGCTGGCCAATCCATTCTAGTGATATCTTCACTTTCTAGCAGCTCCTCAACAGCATGAGTCTGATGTGGCCTGGCGTTATCGTCCATAAAAACGAAGTCTACACCTCAGAACAAACGTACGTGGGGGAGGATCACTTGTTGACAATAGCTCTGTCGAAAATTTGGAGCTCGGTTCGCCCGTTCATCATGATGCCTCCCCAGACGAGCACGTCAGGACCACGGTAACGGTCTCTTTCCCTGATGTTAGTGGGATAAAACCGTGTCCCTACCTCTCTCCATATCAACTGACGTTGCGAATCGCTTGTGACACTGAAACGACTCTCATCTGTAAAGAGGACATGACTCCATTGAAGAGATGTCCAGTCTTTGTGTTCCTTACACCAGTCTAAACGGCGCCGCCGATGGGCAGCTGTCAATGGGATGCGGCGTTCAGGACGGCGGGCGAATAGGCCACCTTCATGAAGACGTCTGGCCAAGTAAACCGCGACACTTGTCGTTCCGTTGCCGTACGCAGCTGTTAAGTCAGGTTGCCCACTGACTGGTATCATCTCTTTTCGCCTGCAAGACGATATATCGGTCATCCATTGGCGTCCATTTCTTGGCCGACCTCCACCAACCTTTCTTACAGATGTACCTGTGGTTTGGAAGGCTTTCCAAACTCGTGAAACGACACTTTTGTCGATTCCTAACTCTTGGGCTACACTCGTCACCCTACGCCCCTCCCCAAGCTTGCAGATCTTTCTATCACATGTAAAGTCGTCCAGATGGTTTCTTATAGCCATATTGCACGTACGAAATCACTTAAACTTGCAGCGAATGCCTTTAATAGCGCCTTTCGTCCTGCTTTTTATTGTAGTCTTGCACTGCACGCGTTTTGAGTGCCCTCACGTCACCTGTAACGTCTTGTTCCTGATATTTGCATATGAATCACCTTTCTACTGAATTGGGTGTTCATTGTACTGATCACAACAAGCCCTTTTCTACAATTTCATGGCTGTCTGCTTAAAAATTACGTCGTTGCTTAAGTTTTGCACGCCAGTGTATTTTTATACCAATAGGATGCATAATAAAAAATATTTTCTAATACATAACCAAAGTTTCAATGAAATGTTAGTAAAGAAAGTCTTAGCCAGTATAGTTGCATTTTCTTAAGATATTAGCCAATACAGTCACCAATGTGGGATCCACACACAACCAAGAAATTAAGTAGAATTAACTTCTATAGATATATTTTATCTAGTATTGCTTGTAATTGGCAACAAATACAGCTTAAACGACAAATTTAATTAAGTAATTTAAGTACCTGGATTTGAATATTTGTTGTGTGGAATACCTGACTTGATATGCATTTAAAATTGAACACAAAGGTCATTCCATGAAAATTAGCTGGGGCTTACATATCACCAATTTTAATGAAAATGACTTTAAAAAGGTCATAAATAGTAATGAGCAATTGTAAAATTTTAGGTTTTAGAAATGTATATTTCAGTTGACTTAAAAGTTCAGTCACAAATATAGTTAAAACTAAAATTAGCATGTTTGCGACCTTATATTTCAATAAGTTGATACAAATTTAAAATTTTTATATCGTTACATTCTTTAAGAAAAATTGGAATATAATTTAATAGCAGTCACTGCTGAATCAGAGATCAATAAAAGAAATTTTGCCAATTTGCTACAAATTTCAAATTGCTCTAATATCTAGAAATGGAAAAACAATATTAAAAAGAATTCTTAATGAAGAGCTTTTTATAACAAATAACATAGTGCATTTAAGCAATTGATAAAACATTTAAAAAGTAAAATTATAGAAAACCAATTTTTTAAAATGCATATTTAACTGAAGGAAAATTCCAAAAATATCAAAACTTTCCAATATTATAGACCAAGATGTCTAATGTTCTGAAATTTTCATTGGTGTCTTTTGCTTATTACTAGAAAGAAATTTGACTTATTGCAGCTGATAATGAAGTACTACATAGTATAAAAATGTGATACAATGGAATAATTATGATGCACATGCAAAATTTTGCATAAAATTGCTTTTGTAAACCCTGTTTTTCTTTCTTAATCCAAGAAGTATTCCTTCAACGAAATATTTATTCGATGGAAGGTTTGGGAAATTCAGATAAAAAATTTAGTCACATCTGCTAGCAGCAGGGTGGTGTGAAATAACTAAACAAATATGTACCCAGTCGAACCAGTTTGCTGGTTCAATCACTGATTAGATTCTGAATGTTATTCATGAAAAAATCAAATTCTTGACTGTTCATAGATCAAATTCTTAAAAATAAAATAACAGTAGTTTCTATAAGGTTTAAGTACGAGTGGTTAAACAATTTTGCGGTGGAACATCTTGCGTCCCATATCCTTGAAATGGTAAAAGTTAGGTATAGCTTTTACCATTTCAAGGAGCTATTCTAGGTACATAAATGTTATGGATAATTAATATTCTCATTTGATAGTGCATTATCTAGGAGGTGCTCTAGAAGAGCAGTGAGACCTAAGGGCACACCACTTCTAAAAAATCTTAAATTTTGTTTTCTGTAAATTTCCTTTATATGGAGTGTCGTATTAGGGATTCAATCACCCTACAGATGGCGCTAAAAGCACCGTCAGAGTGTGTTACGATCGAACAAGCATATATTCGGATGATATGGACATGGAGTGGTCGTGTAGGACGCTCCTTGGTAAATTGTAAATATTTTGTTATATAATAAATGTTTGTGCTGTCTGCATTGCCTGAGATTCGCTGATAATCCATTAAATAGAACCAGATACGACATTGGCGCAGTCGACAGGATTTTAATGAGGAAATATGCTTTCGTTTTCATGGTGAGTCCTGCTCCTTGTTGTGAACTTTTATATTTGTTTCCTGCTAAATACTACTTTTGAAGAATGGTGTAAAGATTTTTGTTGAAATGCTTCAAAGTGAATTTTGAATTTGATTTTCGGAACTTTATTGTGGAACTTTCGTTTTAAATCGAACAGTTTTGTTTCGTGATCCCATTATGGCATTCTTGGCGAAAGGAAGTTCTAAAGACTGTTGCTACCGAAATGGGGATATTGAATACCGAAAACATGGTTGTAATTGAGCTAAAGAAAGTTATAACCGAAAATAAAAACTATGATGAACCGTTCGTGAAGGAACTCTTAAATACTATTATAGAAGAAAGACGAAGGAAAGAAGAATTAGAAGTTGAAGAAAGAAGAATTAGAAGTTGAAGAAAGACGAAGGAAAGAAGAAGTTGAAGAAAGACGAAGGAAAGAAGAAATGGAATTCGAGTTGCAGAAGATGCGTCTAGAAAACGAAAGATTGAAGAATGGGTCTGAAATTCAACAAACTGATGTAAACATGAAGCCGAGGTTTGACTTGCAAAGTATTTTACAGAAGTTTGATCCCAAAACTAACGATATAAGCCTCTACTTAGTTCTCTTCGAGCGTCAAGTGAAACGAACGGAAATCAAGAAAGAAAATTGGGTGTCATACCTAATAGGATTCCTACCCTATAACGTTGCGCAAATAATTGCCAGAGAAAACGAAGAAGTGACGGATGATTATGAAAAAGTGAAAGAACTCTTACTAAAAAGATATAAACTTACTCCTGAAAGGTTCCACCAATTGTTTACGAAACACTACAAGAAACCCGAAATTACGTGGTGTGACTTCGCCTATGAACTTAAAAATTATTATCAAGAATGGATAAGAGGACTGGATGTAAAGACTTTTGAAGAACTGTCTGATTTAATTATTACTGATCAGATTAAGCGTAAAGTGCCATCGGAAATCCGTGATCATTTCATCGACGAATGGTCTCGATTCAAAATACCAGAAGAAATTGCAAATAAACTAGATGATTACGAAAACGTTCGAAATTGCGTAAACAAAAAAGTGAAGGAAACATTTTGGAAGGAGAATCAAACGAATACGTTCAAACATCAGAATTTTAATTACAACAGAGAAGAAACGAAAAATTCCATAGACCGGAAATATGCACCCCCTCACATCAGAGAACATCGATTCAAGACAAGAGAAGATTACCAAAGCACTAGAAATACAACTTCAAGGGAATGCTACATATGTGGTTTATCGCACTTCGCAAGAGATTGTCCTAAAAGATACAGCAGATCAACAAATATTAGCAAGAAAGAAAAGAAACCAGAAGATGAAATATTAACTGCTGAAATACGATCGGAGCATCTGGTGAAAGAAAAAATAAATGTTCCTATGAACTCTCTTCAATATGTAAACATTCTCGTAGATAATCGAGAACTGAAAAGCCTGATCGATTCTGGAGCTCAAATCCCAGTTTTCAATTCAAATTTTATTTCCGAATCAAAAACTGAAAAGGGAAAAATAATTTTAACTAGTGCTTTCGGAGAAAAAATTGAAGCTGGATTAGCAAAATTCCAAGTTTCATTAAAAAACGAAGATGAAAATAGACTTGCAGCAGTAACGGACAAAGTTCATGGTCAGTGCATTATACCCCCAAATATTTATGAATTACTAAAATGCTCAACAGAAGATGGAAAAGAAACATGTATTCCTAAATGTAACAGATTGGATTGTGTTTTTCCAGTGAAAGAAAAGGATTATTTTAGTCTGCGCTGAAACCGGAAATGATGAATCAGAACAAGAATCACCAGAAAGCGGAATACTATCGTGCAAAAGTGAAAGCTTTCGACTTCGTGAAGAACAAAACAGTTGTGATACGTTAAAAGAAATAAGAAAAAATTTATCACTTCGAAAGGGAAACTTCTTTTTTATCGATGGATTAATATTCCACAAAGATAAAATATTAGGAGAGACCGTTCAGCAACTGGTTTTACCGCAAAAGAGAAGAGCTCAAGTTTTAAAATTAGCTCATGAATCTGTTTTTGGAAGTCACATGGGAATGAAAAAGACGAATGAAAGAATACGATATAGTTTTTATTGGCCTTACATGACTAGTGAAATCGCCGAATTTTGTAAAACATGTAAAGAATGCCAACTCCGAAGCCCAGAGAAAATGATTGATAAAATTCCCATTACTCCTGTTCTCAGACCGGAATTACCATTTGAATGTGTTAATGTGGACATTATAGGCCCTATTGAGTCTCCCTCAGCTCGTCGTCATAAATATGTGTTATGTTTAGTTGATCAACATTCTCGCTGGCCGGAAGCAATTCCTTTGCGTTCCTTAACTGCTAAGGCGACATGTGACGCACTGTTGGAAATTTTCATGAGAACTGGAATACCAAATACTATAGCAAGTGATCAAGGTACGAACTTTATATCGAAACTTACTCAAGAATTCATGAATCGCTTAGGATCCTCTCCTAGATTTTCAGTACCAGGATATGCAGCCAGTAATGGACTTGTAGAAAGATATAATCAAGTTCTTAAAAATGCACTTCATCATGTTATCCGAACAGATCCTAGTAATTGGGATAAATACATTCCGTTTCTGTTATTTGCTTATAGAGAAGTTCCTAACTGTACTACCGGAGTATCTCCATTCAAGTTGATGTATGGCCGAGAAGCAAGAGGTCCTCTGAGTGTATTGAAATCTAGCTGGTGTGGAGAAATTCCTATACCTTTGAATATGGACAAATCAGTCGTAGATTATCTCCAGGAACTCAAAATAAATCTCGAACGAGCAACCGACCAAGCCTTACTTATCGCATCGGGAAAACAACAAGCCTACACGGATTATTTTAATCGCCGCACAAGATCCAAAGAATTTAAATTAGGAGAGCAGGTTTACTTACTAATTCCAGATTCTTCCAACAAGTTATATGCACGATGGACCGGACCTGGGGAGATAGTCGAGCATCCATCGCCACATTCTTACAAAGTGAAACTTCCTGAAGGAAAAGTACGACACTGCCATGTAAATAAGATAAGGAGATATTACCCAAGAATGAATGCAGTTGGTATTGTTTTTGAAGAATTTGGTGAAATTCATGCCTCTCCTAGAACTGTATATCAACAAGAACTGTCTGATAAAATTTGGAAAATAAATTTATACGATTTACATGAGAAAGAAAGAAGTCAACTGATTCAGATATTACAGAAGCATAAAGATTTATTTAGTGGAAAATTGAAAGTTGCACAAGTTGGTGAACACAAAATAAGACTTGAGGAAGGCAAAGAAAGGACAAAACCATATGTTTATAGGATACCAGAATCTTTGAAATCACAAGTAGATACCCAAATTGAAGAGCTACTTGAATTGGACTTAATAGAAGAAAGTTCTGCAGAAATCGCTCATCCTGTTGTGTGTGTAAACAAAAAGGATGGAGGCATGCGTTTATGTGTTGATTATCGATCCCTCAATGCTGTCACAAAGGCTGATGATTTTCCTATGGAAGATGCCATTCAATTACTTCACAGCATAGGGAAAGCAAATGTTATTTCTACACTTGACTTGTTGAAGGGATATTGGGCTATCCCAATGGAAGAAAAATGTCGTGATTTTACTTCTTTCAAGACTCACAGAGCACAGTATAGATTCAAAGTAATGCCATTTGGTTTGAGAAATGCTGCTGCGACTTTTCAACGAGAAATGAACAAAGCGTTAGCACCATACAGAGATTTTAGTCGTGCATATATTGACGACATAGCTATATTTTCTAACAACATGAGTGATCATCTAAAACACTTGGATCTTATTCTTTCAAAATTAGAAGAACTACAGTTTACTGTGAATTTACACAAATGTACATTTGCAAGACCTGAAATCAAATATTTAGGTCATGTTATCGGATCTGGAAGGCATCAAGCAGATCCAGACAAAATAAAAGCAATTGCTCAAATACCTGTACCTGAGACCAAGAAACAACTTAGAAGCATGCTTGGATTGTGCAATTATTATCGGGAATATATACCTTGCTATGCAGAGATTGCCTTACCTCTTACAGAGTTAACAAAAAAGAGGATTCCTGAAAATTTACCTTGGCTGGATATACACGAAGTTGCCTTCAACAAACTGAAATCTGCTCTAATGAAAGCTCCAGCTTTGCACACTCCAGTTATGAGTGAACCGTTCATAATACACAGTGATGCATCCCAGTATGGTATCGCCGCTTGTCTGTCCCAAGGAATCGAAGGATTACTCCGACCTATTGCATATGTGAGCCAGAAGTTGAATAAAACTCAACAAGCTTGGTCTACAATAGAGAGAGAAGCGTACGCTATTGTGTGGAGTTTGAAACTCTAGTTTTCGGGTCCAAAATAGAACTGTACACTGATCACAACCCTTTGTCATACCTTACAAAATGTGCTCCACAATCTTCACGACTACAGCGGTGGGTTTTTGCTCTTCAAAGATATAACTTAACAATAAAACATTGTCCAGGAGTCAAAATGCCTCATGCTGATGCATTATCCAGACTATTTTCTGAAGAGAAGTAGTGACAAATTTATTATTGTGACTTTAAGCATAATGTCTGTTATTATATGTTTTCGTATTTTATTAGCATTATTATTCTTATATGTATATATATTTTTATTTTGCATTTTTCTTTACTGTTGATATGGTGTAATAATATTTAGGTGATTGAGTCCATAATATTTAAATTCAGATCTGTGTTTATGTTTTGAGAAAACCCCAAACCCATATCTTGCGGGGGAGATGTCGTATTAGGGATTCAATCACCCTACAGATGGCGCTAAAAGCACCGTCAGAGTGTGTTACGATCGAACAAGCAGATATTCGGATGATATGGTCATGGAGTGGTCGTGTAGGACGCTCCTTGGTAAATTGTAATTATTTTGTTATATAATAAATGTTTGTGCTGTCTGCATTGCCTGAGATTCGCTGATAACCCATTAAATAGAACCAGATACGACATGGAGGATAGATATTCACCCAGTTTTTTAGTAAATAAAAATTTATTTATCATAGGATTTTCAAAGGGTTTATACTCCAGTGATAATTAGTGTTGTACAAAAGGAGCGAACTTAAAAGAGTTTTTGAAATTTTAAATTCTTTACTGAGTTGGTTACTCACTTACCCAAAGTTTCTTAAATAGTACCTTATTTTCCTAATATGAAAAAAGAAAAATTAACCTTTTCAAGCTACGCCAATTGTGCTTCACCATGTTTTCAATGTATTTTTTGTCTTGTAAATTTTATTTCAGCTTGTTTCATTATAAAAAGTAACAGCAAAATAATGATACATTTTCAAAAAGCACATGCATTGTAATTTTATAAAAGCATTTGAACTTTCAATGCAATGGAAGTCTATCTAGAAATGCCTCGTTTCGGGCAACACGAAAGCAGACGCATACTAAGTCAACCTTAACAAAGATAGGAATGACCTGTCAATTTTGTGATACTCAATACGGGAAAGGCAGGAATTGAAGAGATGCCTTTTCATGGTTCCCATTTACCTTAGGACTCAAAGGGTCTCCAGTCACTCCATTTCATTAGACACAGCAGGTCAAGGGGAGAGAAGTTGACAATTGATCCGAGATCTGCGCTGACACATGACATTTTGGTCCTCAGGTTTGCCACTTTTCGTACAGAAAGTTGTGCGGACAATTATCAAGTATACAGTTTGGAGGGTTAAACTATATTCCTCTAAGATATTGTTTTTGTCAGAACTTTCCTTCATTTGGTTTTGTATGCCTATATATAGTGGAAAATCAGCATTTTGTAATTTTCCTTTGCTATTTTGAAGGTGAAGTAAAGGAAGGAAGAACGACTTCAAAACCAGCAACAGAATATCATACCTGGCACTGTATCTGGTATGAATTTCAATACCTTTAAATTCCTTTAGCTCAAAAACGTTTGAAGTCTGCCGAAATTCACAATTTTTTATTTCTTGAAATAATTTTTAGATTAAATAGGGCGTTTAAAATTATTACTTCCAAATAAATAAAAAAGAAAATATTTCAGATTACAAAAATATGAAATATTTTTGTCTACATTAAGTTTTTGAGAAACAGACTTTCAAACATGCAAAAATTAAACGATTTCACAACTGCTCTTCCAAGTTGCAAGTCCTTAAAATGCCTGAAACTTTAAAAATATTTGAACATCGTTAGATATGCATAAACTAAAACCTTGTAGCAAATTTCATGAAAATCCATCATCAGAGCCACAGGTATTTGTTATTTTTTGCTCATTTCACATAGAATGACCCAGTTACTAATTGATACACACAAGAAACAAATTGTTTCTATGTAAATAGTTTAAATTGATAATCATAATTTTATAAAAATTTTCAACTCATATTTTGTGACAATTCTAAATACTGGACTTGATATAAAAAATAATTTGAAATAACTAATTTTAAAAAATCATCTCTAGCAAATGAATTTTCCATTGTAAACAATTTTTATTTTAGTAACTTACTTTACTTTGGATAATGCTAAGATCTTCACTTCCTGTGTAATGTGGATCTAAAATAAGGAATTTAAGGTCACCAGTATCTTGATTAAAATCAACTCCTAATATTGTGTGGGCTAGAACTCCACCACCTTAAAAATAAAAGTGTAGTTAATTAATAAAAATACAAAACAAAATTACAGTTGAAAATTGAAGAAGCCATTCTCAAGTAATAGAAGGAGGTATATGAATTTAAATTGAAGCAATAAGAGTATGTTTTTTCCCAAGATATCTAATTAGTCAGTTTATTAATATTAACTAGCTGTTGTAAAATTATTCATGTTTATTACTAATATAATATTAACAAATTTAAAAATGAAAACCAATATCGTATTAGAAAAATAATGCAATGCAAGTACTTTTGTCTAAAAATTCAAGGAAACCAAACTTATATACGAATTCTATCTCATAAATTATGCACATAAGGAAACTTACGCTTAGATAATGTGTATAAATCTTTTTTTTTCTAATTTATTACATAAAGATTTTGATACAATACAATTTGATATTCATGTTTTAGTCTTGTTCTGATTTTCAAATTAATCTCTCAAAATTTCAGCAAATCAATTGTTATTTAAAATGGAAATTAAAACACTGGATTCTCAAAACTCATCTAATTTTGGATTTGCATTAGTTATAAAAATGAACTGAATTATTTAGAAACTTATGTTTGGCTATACATTATGAAAGGAATTGTGTGCATAAAATTGGTTGACTTTTTTACAAGTTTTACACAATGCTTCTTTAAATCACATTGAATTGTCTTTTAGCTCTTATTTGATTTTTAGTGCAACTAAAATATGCAATATTCATGTTACTTCATACAAATTTTGTCAAGGAACAAATTTGTAAGTTAGTTTTTTTTGTTAACAAGTTTGTTTTTTCTTAGTAAACTTTAAACAATGAAATTAAGGCATCTTGTAATTGTCACAAGATAATTATTAATGAACTGTAGAGTAATTGAAATTAGGACAAGTAGAGTAATGTCAAATACTTACCAATCATAACAGGAGTCCCTTGATCACGAAAATGATTGAATAATTCTCTACCTTTGTTAGACATTTCTGCACCAGAACTTACAAACATAATTTTTGATTGAACCTGTGAATATTTACAAAAAGTTGTAACTTTTATAGATATTTCCTTAAGACAGTCCTTCTCTCAAAACTGACAAAAAACTTGCTAGATATCTAACTATTACATAAAAAAGGCAACACTGATAAAAAGCTCGATATTGAAAAATATTTTATTTACTTGAATGGGGCAACATTACTCAAATGATAATGCTATTCAACGCTACCAGATTCAGGAATGAAACCAGGATTCAGAAATAAAAGTATTCAGTACCAGAAATAAGACTAGAAGAATTATCAGCTTACAAGTAGAATTTCTAACAGTTTGGATGGTACAAGGGTCATACTACACCAATCTATGCCAAACACAAGACAATGTCATTAACCCTTTCAAGAACAATTCTATTCAATCAACTCAGTGAAGTATCTGCTAAAATTTCCATTCGATTACCCTGAATAGGGAATGGAATAAAGTGTAGCATTTGATCCCTTAATCAAGGAATCAAATGCTACATTTCTATACAAATAGTTTTAAGTTAACTAAAAGTTTGAAAGCTGATTTTTACATGAGATCAATTGCACTGCCATAAACAGTATGAAATAAGATGGAGTGAGAATTTTGTCATGCTGAAGGAATATCAATGTGCAGGTACATTTCATAAATTTTAACGAAAATTAGAAAAAATAGATTTGGACAGAATAAATCACATGAATATTTTCCCCATGCCCCTTCAGACCTACATAAATGCTTAGTTTTCCGTTCTTACCATAATGCAGACCATCGCTGATGTTTTAGACAAAAATACACTTTTTATTCCTGCCAATGGTGTTGTATAACTAAAATTTAACATTTCCATACATGATTTCTATCTATAAATTTTTGCAGGGGAAAATTTAAATTTTGAGTATTTAGAAGTCTTAAAAATACATATCCAATCAAACTTCTGAGTTCTTTTAATTTTATTGGTCATTTGTTTTGACTAGGTAAGTCTTGAGAACCAAATTGGTGGTTTTAAATGTTTATTTGAGGGTTCAATTTGAAAATCTGGAAGAGATGGAAAATCAAATTTGATCTTAAATTAAATTAATTATGTGTAAGTCCCTGGTGTGGTTCCTTTTTGGCAAAAGAAAGGGAACACTTGAAACTTAAAATTTTAATTGGATAAATATTAGAAGACATTACACAACAAAGGCCAATTCTTTGTTTCAGGCAAGAGCCTCACAAAATAAGATCATTTAGCAATACCCAACCATCTTCCTCGCTCTCTCATTCCGTCTTTCTCTGACTTTTCTACTACTTGACGACCCACAAGTGAAACCAGAAAGAGAAGTGTCATGTGGTCACTTCTCTCTGACCATTTGACACTTGCACCTACGTTTTCCCCATCAAGTATTGGTTAGGTGAAGGAACAGAATATTACACTACAAACAGGTTAACTGATTAAAGATTAACCCTCCAAGTGGTTTTGATGAGATATCTCATCAATAAAGAACTAACCAACTTTGCTAATGACAAGATATCTCATCATCAGGATATTGCAGATTTTTTATGATGCTAAGATCAAGATCTGATTAGGTTTTTTCTAATGACGAGGTATCTCGTCCATCCAGATCTGGTCAGTTTTGCTAATGGTGAGACACCTTCAAGACAACCAACAGGAGGGTTAAGATTATCTATTTGAAAACTAATTATCTGGGAAAGTTGCTGTTAGGAATGAAAATCAAAATTAGCACATTTAAAAGGACTGACCTGTATAAGATTATCTAAGCAAAAGCTAACTTCTTGAGAGCCAATCCACTTCTTCGATCCAATGAATGATTGAGGTTTGTCACCAACTGCTACCAAAGCCTGTAGAGAAATAGCACTTTTATGTTTAGCTTTATGTTAGCTTTTTAAATTTTAATCACCAAATTTTAACAATACACATTTCATAAGTCATAAGCAAATTCTACAATCTTAATAACAAAAGGCAGAGCAATTTTAAAAGAAAATATAATAATTCTGATGCATAAATTTTAAATTGTTTATAAGCTAACTTAAATATTTTAAACAATGTACAGTTCTATTTTGATAGCATTAACTATTAGTGGAAAGATTAGTGACATTTTGGAATATAAATGATATTTGTTATTGCTTTTGTCCTGAAACCATATAGCAGTAACACTGTACTATATCGTTACCATCACACCAAAGGCACATATCTGCATTTTGGCGATTTTCACTTAACTGCATTTTCGAGCCACCATTTCATGTTTTATACTATGACAAAGCCACAAATGACCTCGATTCTTAGTGGAAATGTCGATTTTCATGAAAAACCAACCTTAGAGTCATAACTCGATTTTTCACGAAGCATCAAAACTTTGAATGCGTTCTTGAAGAAACATCAATTTTGCAGATGCCTTTGGTGTGGTGGTAATGATATGAGTTCGTAACTTCTCTGGAAAATGAAAATAAGATGTATAACATTTTCGAAATCACATTAAAAAGAGCATTTTAAAGTGAAAACTACAAAGCTTGGTTTGTGAAATTATCATTTCATGCATTACAATGCATATTTATTCTAATCAATGAATAAATAATTATGATACATGATAAATTATCTACCTATATTAAATCAGACTTTTCTGTAACACTTTAAATTTGAAACTTAAATATGAAATACATACCTCTTGAATTTCTGTGTGTGTTGGAATACTTTTGTCTATGTAACCTTGGTATTTAAACCATGAAATTATTGTTTGCAAAGAACGGTATGCACAGCCCCAGCCATTGTCATTGGTATGGTCTTGCATATAGTGGTGATAGCTGTATTTCCCTTGAACAATAGAAGGAGTACCTCCTATAACTGGAATATAGAATAAAAACCCTGTTAAACTCAAAAGTTAATTTTAGTATAAATTGACTTAAAATAATAAAATGAAATAAAAATAAACAGAACTAATCTTATAGAGGTATATTATTATAATATTCAATATAATTTTGAATTAGTAGGTAAAATAAATACGTAATATAAAAATAAACATACTATACACCTGGAAATTTGACACAATAATCATTCATCTAATTGATAATAGAGAACACAAAGTGAGAAAATTCTAAACATTCATATATATGTAAACAGAGGGTTCCATAATTCACTGTATCTAGTTTTTCAGTTTTCCTTTGTAATATATTCATATTACAAAACTAAAAATTATTTCCTCTCCTTTTTTTAACCTGCCAAAAATCAGTCATCATGTGTACTCATATTCTCTTTGGTGCTAGATTTTAGCCTTTTTATATTTACTTTGTTTTCTTTCCTGATTGGCAACTGTTTTTCAACACTGTTTGACTAGGCATCATTGGATGCAATAAAGTAGACGTCGTTTATGTAATTTATCTTTCATTGCTACTTTATTTATTTCATTTGCTAATCTCTTCCTTTGTGAGGATTCATTGATGGACCCCTCAATTATCCCTCCCAAAGGCAAACTCGCCGACAGGTCGTAAAAGAGCCGGACAATACATTTCCATCTCTCTGGCGCCAGACGGTCGGGACTTGGATCGAAGAGGACAAAAGGGGATTCGTTCCGAAAAGAGCCCAGGTGTTTAGGAGTGCACCTGCCAGGTGATTAAGTCCACCTGCTAGGTAATCAAGCCACCTGCGCTAAGTAGCTGATCCCATTTTACGTCAGAGAGTCTCTACCGAATCAGCAACCTCAAAAATGAGCAAAGTAAAAACGAACCAATTAAAAGTAAGAACCAATCAAGAACGAACGAATCGAGAACCACCAGCGAACAAAGGCTGGGAGGTTTCAAAAGGAAAAGCAGGGAGTCGAATCGTCAGTTCTTGCTTGTGATCTCGATCGATCAGCTTAACTCAGCGACCCTTTGAGAGGTCACTCCTTAGGGAGAAAATATATTTTTTCAAGACGGTTCTCTCAACCTGAGAGGACGCGTTCTTGTAGCCGGCGTAGGCTGCCCATCTCGAGTCTTGTTTGTTTCCCGAGCTAGCGTCTTAGCTCAGTGACCCTTTGAGCGGTCAACCCCACTAAGGAGCTCTTAATAATTTGGAAGACGGTTCTCTCACCCTGAGAGGACGCGTTCTTGTAGCCTGGCGTAGGCTGCCTATCTCGAGTTCCTGCTTATTTCTCGTTCGAGACTTGAACCAGCGACCCCAGCGGAGCCGTGCCTGTCTTGTGCCGATCCGACGACCCCAGCGGAGCCGTGCCTGTCTTGTGCCGATCCGACGACCCCAGCGGAGCCGTGCTGTCTTGTACTGACCCGACGACCCCAGTGGAGCCGATCCCTGATTGTGCCGAACCGACGACCTGCGGAGAGTTCGGTACCGACTTCTCGTCCGGCAGTGAACCTGCCTTGTCCCGTCGTCCAGTGAGGATCCAGTACTGATCTTGTGAAATCGTCACCCGACGAGTAGAGTTTCATCTAGAGACTGTTGAGATACCTTTCTCCAACTCAGAGACTTTCGTACGTCCTGAGATTTCGACACCCTGTCGCATCCAGTTAGCAGAGGCATAGAAATTCGTGAAAGTGTCGTGTAAATAGATTCTAATATAGTCAAGAAATTGTTTTAAATAAAATTATCGTTTGTTATTTAAGCCAGACTGTTCTCTGTAGATTTGAATCTACCACGCTACCCAGAGAATCACTACAGTCTACTTAAATTATTGGTGGCAGCAGGTGGGATTGTTAGCCATTAAATAAAAAATTGGCAACCACACCTTTTGCGTAGTAAGCCCACCCAGGATTTATTACGTGAGGACATCCAGTCCAGAGGCAAACTCAAGAAGAGTTGTGAAGTGAGAAAAAGCAGAACCATCCAGAACTGCTACAACGTGAAGGACATCCTGTCCAGTGTTGAAAAAAAGTGCTAGTGTGCCAGTGAAAGAAAAAAAAAACGAACGCCCGTCTGACATCCCAACAGAGGCAGAGCAGAGACCTGTCGAAAAAGCAGACCCAGTCGTCAGACAAGGTAAGCTTGGCATTTCTTTAGAGGCAATTTAATAGATTATTGTTTTAAATTGTTGAGAAAAAAAACTGTTGTGAAGAGTGTTTAAATTTTTAAATTGATTTAATTGTGGAATCCATTCTAAAGAAATTCTGATTACTAGTGTATGCAAATTCGCGGAAACGTTAGGATTTAATAATTGCAGTAAATTTGTAGTGAAGATTTGGAAATTGTCAGTTTAGCAATTGCTCGAATAAGTTCCAGGGCTGTGGATGATCTTGTACCTTTAGCACATAGTTAAATTAACTTAGATTGTGAAGTATCTACGCAATTGTGAACTACCTAGTCAAGTTGAATGAAATTTAGTGAACTTGTAGTAGAGATTATTATTGTGTATTATTTTAAGTAAAAATATTTTAATATTGCATGAGTCTGGAAAATAGTTAAGGCTTAGGAAATTGACTGCATTGTGTATTATTATTTTATGTGTGTATTGTTATTTGAAAATTGAAGTTCAGAATATTTGGTGATTGAATTTTGTAATTGTGTCACTGGGAAAATTTAGTGTAGAACCATGGCGTTTTTAACTAAGCAGAAAAAGGTAGACTTGCAGAAATTAGCATACGAGTTTAATGTTGAGTTTGGTTCCGACGATCGAATCATCGATCTAGCAAGGAAAATACAGGGATGCAATGATTTTAGCGAGGAAAGCGCTAAAGATATGATAGTTAATACCATAGAAGAGAGGAAATTGGCCGAGGCTAGAGAAGAGAGGGAATTGGCTAAGGAAGAGGAAAAATTAGCTAAGGAAGAGGAAAAATTAGCTAAGGAAGAGGAAAAATTAGCTGCGGAAAGGGCTTTCGAACTAGAGAAGCTAAGATTACAACAATCGGGAGAAGTAAATAGTTTAAGTTCGTCTAGCCATGATAGCGGGAAACCGTCTAAAAACATTAAATCAGTCATGCAAAAGTTTGATGCTGACAAAATAGATATGGCCTTGTTCTTAACGCTTTTTGAACGCCAGAGTAGAAAATTAAAAATCGAGTATGACGAATTGGTCTCACAGCTGCTTAGTCTGTTGCCGATTGAAATCGCGGAGATTATTATTCGTGAACCCGAGGAATTGAGTGATGATTATGATCATGTAAAGTCCGTACTTCTCGCTAGATTCAAGCTTAGCGCAGAATCCTTTAGATGCAAATTTCAAACGCATCAGAGACAAAATGGCTCTTTATGGAAGGACATGATCTTCGAACTAAGAAGCTATCTAGAAGGGTGGCTTAGCGGAATCCAAGTTGAGGATTTTGATTCTCTTAAGAATCTGATGATCGCTGATCAAATGAAAAGAAGGGTACCGGCCGACATAAAGGACCACTTTATTGATCAATGGGGCGAGTTGACCGAACCGAGCGCATTGGCTGAGAAGCTAGACGCGTACGAGTCAACCCGTCGAGTCAAGAAACAGGTGTTCTCCAAACTACCGGAGAAAAGGGCTCTCGACCGCCCAAAACCTATTGAAAAGCCGAATCAGGGAAAGAAATTCGGGGGGGAGAAAAATCACGGAAAGGACTGGAGATCGGGAAGTAAGGGAACCAACACAGAATGGCGGACAAGGGAATTTGAGAAACGTAGTGGCCCCGTTTGTTTTAATTGTAACTTACCTGGTCATATACGCCCTCAATGCCCCGAGTTAAAGAAAGTAGCGGAACCCTTAAATAATCTTGCTACGAGCGCAAATTTTGCTCCCTCATTTGAGCCTTATTTAAGCAAGGCCAAAATAAATGATGTTGACATGGTATTGTTGCGTGATTCAGGAACAACCATTGACCTGGGACCCCTAGACTTGGTGAAACCTGAGGATTTTACAGGCGAGCACATTTGGGTTAAGCAACCTCTGGACAACCACTTCAAGTGCCTACCTTTGGCAAGAATTAAAATCGAAAGTCCAGAACTCGGCGAAATTAGGACTAAGGCAGCAATAGTAGGTAAATCCGTCGAAATGCGACATTACCTCTTAGGAAATTCCACCCAGGAATTAATTGAATCGCAAAGAGTAAAACCAGAACTGGTAAACGCGATTATGACTAGGAGTCAAACCAAACGTCTGAGCCCTGAACAGACTGTAGTTGAGGAAAACCAGACAGAAATAGATCCACTTGAGGTAACGGAACCTGAAAATGAACTAGAGGACGAAAATTTGGGGATAGAGTTACCACCCTTACAGGAAAATTCGGAAATCGAATTAGTAGGCATTCACGCTGAAACTTTTGTCAAGGAACAGCAGAATTGTCCCGAACTCAAATCTATTTGGGATAAGGTCAGGCAAAATAAAACGAGTGAGTTCGTGATTGAAAAAGAGCTACTCTTTAGGCAGTCTAAGGATCATCGAGGCGAAGAGCGGAGGCAGCTATTAATACCCGCTATATATAAAAATAAAATTTTAAGCCTTTGTCATGATGGGTTCGGATCCCACATGGGCAATACGAAAACTAAAGATAAGCTGTTGCGCTATTATTTCTGGCCCCAGTATATTAAGGAGATCGAGGAATATGTGAAATCGTGCGATGCTTGTCAGAAAGTCGGGAAATCCTCGGAACAAAAGAGAGCGCCCCTTAAGTTAGTGCCCGTGATCACCGAAGTGTTCGCGAAAATGAATATAGACATTGTGGGTCCCTTGCCAATATCACCGAAAGGGAACAAATATCTCCTGACGGCTATTTGCCTTGCTTCCAAATACCCGGAAGCTATTCCTTTATCAGCAGTGAACTCAGAAACCGTCACTGATGCCTTGCTTGCTATCTTTGGTAGAATAGGTTTCCCCAAGAACTACAACTGGACAATGCTACGTATTTCACTAGCAACCTCACAACTACCTTCTTTGAGAGGTTTGGGATTAAGGTGGTGCGTAGTTCGATCTATCATCCACAAACGAACCCGGTGGAACGGTTCCACCGGACCCTAAAGAGACTTTTGAAAGCGATGTGCCTGGAGCTAAAAGAAAATTGGGAGGACGTACTTCCATCGGCTCTCTTGGCTTTGCGGAACGTAACCCATGCGTCAACCGGTTTTAGCCCCGCAGAGCTAATTTACGGGAAGAATTTGAGAATGCCCGAATCCATTTTATTTGACAAATGGTGCCAAAGTCCCCCATGTGAAGACATTGTCACGGAGTACGTATTCCAGTTGATAAATCGATTGCGACGGTGTCAACAGGTAGCCACCGCAACCGAAACGGACGCAAAAGTTAAAAGGAAGTCGTACTACGACAAAGGATCGGTGAAGCGCGAGTTTAAAGTAGGCGATCGCGTCTTAGTATTGTCATCTTGCCAACAAACAAAATTCGCCGTAAAATGGGTTGGTCCGGGAACTATAGAGAAACAGCTTTCGGAGACCAATTACGTTGTTAAGATGCCAGGGAAGGTAGAGAAGGTACGAGTGTACCACATTAACTTATTAAAGCCATACCACCAGCGGATGGAAAGCGTAAATGTTTTGATGAGCGAAGTATTCTCTCACGACACCGTAGAATCTGATTTGGATATTCAGTATCCTATCGCAGATCCGAATATTTTTGATTTCGGAGAGGTAGTGAAAAACAGTAAATTGGAAGAGCGATGCACGCAGGATCAAATCAATGAACTTGGGAAATTGTTAAAATCCCATAGGCAATTATTTTCAAATGATCCCGGTAGGACGAATCTTATCGAACATGATATCGATTTAATTAGTGACAAACCCATTAGATCGAAACCCTACCGCACCTCTCCTAGACAAACGGAAATCCTCAAGTCAGAAATTAAGAGGATGTTGGATTTAAAAATCATTGAGATCGGGGAGTCCGATTACACTTCCCCCATGATTTTAGTAGAGAGTCCAGGACGTGACCCTCGCCCTTGTGTCGATTATCGTCGATTAAATTCCATCATTAGGACGGAATATTATCCACTGCCTAATATGGACGAGCGAATCGAACAAGTGGCAGCCGCAAAATATATAACGGTCATAGATCTGACCAAGGGATATTGGCAGATACCCTTGAGTCTTAAGGCACAAAGATTGGCCGCTTTTGTGACTCCATTCGGGTCATATAGACCACTAGTTCTTCCGTTCGGACTAGTAAACGCGCCATATTGCTTCTCAAAATTCATGGCTCAACTCTTACAAGGTTTAGATGAATTTTGTGTACCCTACTTAGACGATGTAGCTATATTTTCGCAAACTTGGGAGGAACACATCAAACACCTCGATGTGGTTCTTAAGAAAATCACGTATGCGAAATTAACAATTAAACCTGCCAAATGCAAGTTCGCACAGAGCAGTGTCAAATATTTGGGACATATGGTAGGGAGTGGATGTAGAACTCCGACTGAGGCGAAAATCCAAGCGGTAGTTGATTTCCCCACACCCAGGAATAAAACACAGATCAGACAATTTTTAGGTTTGAGTGGATATTACGCCCGGTATATCCAAAATTATGCCATAATAGCCGAGCCATTAACGAGGGCATTAAAAGGAAAGAATAGAAGGGAGGAGGTAGAGTGGTCCACGGAATGCGACTCAGCTTTCCGAGAGCTGAAAACGAAACTCACTGAGAAGCCGGTGTTGTACGCCCCAGACTTCTCAAAGGAATTTATCCTCCAAACTGACGCTTCCAACCAAGGAATCGGGGTAATCATGGCACAAAAAGGGACAGATAAAGTTGATCACCCGATATTATATTTAAGCCGGAAGTTTACCGACACAGAAAAGAAATTCTGCACTACCGAAAAAGAATGCGCAGGCATTATTTACGCAGTTAAAAAGCTGCGGCATTACTTGGGGGGGGGAATTTCAATTAACGTCACACTGGAGCAACACAATGGGCTATTGGTGACGGTCCGGGATCAATCCCAAAGGGAAAGATCCGAGGACAACACCACGTAATTTTGAACCACGGTCAGATGACGAGGCGACACCTGAGCTGGCACCCCACTCTCCAAACTACCACACCACGCCAACGTGAGGACATTTGAGGCCACGACAGATTTAACGTGCACCAGCCCCCTTTGTACACGGCGGTGTTTGGCTGGATTTGAACTCGCAACCCTTCGGTTGCTAGTCCGTTGCTCTTCCAACCGGGCCACCGCGGCCCCGGCATTACTTGGACGGACAACGCTTCACTATTGAAACGGACCACAATCCGTTAGTATTTTTAAAGAATAACTCCGGGAATAACCCGAGATTGATGAGGTGGGCGTTGGCTTTACAGCCCTTCAATTACCAGATCATCCATAGGGCTGGGAAGGACAACCAACATGCAGATTGTCTGAGCAGAATGCTGTCGGAAAATTAAATCGTACCAAAAGTACCGATTTAAATTGTACATAAACCCCAGTATTTGATTGAACTTATGTGATAAAATATAATTGTATCACAAGAGTAGGATGTAAGAGTATTGTAAATAGTAGATGTAACTTGAAATTTAAGTGTTGAAATCATGTTAAAATTTTGTATATAAATTCTTAAAATTGTTGCCTCTAATGATGTGTCGAGTTGCCATGTCTAACCCTTGCCTTATAGATTTTGCCATACCACAAAATCTTTCTTAGGGGGGAGGGGTTGTGAGGATTCATTGATGGACCCCTCAATTATCCCTCCCAAAGGCAAACTCGACGACAGGTCGTAAAAGAGCCGGACAATACATTTCCATCTCTCTGGCGCCAGACGGTCGGGACTTGGATCGAAGAGGACAAAAGGGGATTCGTTCCGAAAAGAGCCCAGGTGTTTAGGAGTGCACCTGCCAGGTGATTAAGTCCACCTGCTAGGTAATCAAGCCACCTGCGCTAAGTAGCTGATCCCATTTTACGTCAGAGAGTCTCTACCGAATCAGCAACCTCAAAAATGAGCAAAGTAAAAACGAACCAATTAAAAGTAAGAACCAATCAAGAACGAACGAATCGAGAACCACCAGCGAACAAAGGCTGGGAGGTTTCAAAAGGAAAAGCAGGGAGTCGAATCGTCAGTTCTTGCTTGTGATCTCGATCGATCAGCTTAACTCAGCGACCCTTTGAGAGGTCACTCCTTAGGGAGAAAATATATTTTTTGAAGACGGTTCTCTCAACCTGAGAGGACGCGTTCTTGTAGCCGGCGTAGGCTGCCCATCTCGAGTCTTGTTTGTTTCCCGAGCTAGCGTCTTAGCTCAGTGACCCTTTGAGCGGTCAACCCCATTAAGGAGCTCTTAATAATTTGTAAGACGGTTCTCTCACCCTGAGAGGACGCGTTCTTGTAGCCTGGCGTAGGCTGCCTATCTCGAGTTCCTGCTTATTTCTCGTTCGAGACTTGAACCAGCGACCCCAGCGGAGCCGTGCCTGTCTTGTGCCGATCCGACGACCCCAGCGGAGCCGTGCCTGTCTTGTGCCGATCCGACGACCCCAGCGGAGCCGTGCCTGTCTTGTGCCGAACCGACGACCTGCGGAGAGTTCGGTACCGACTTCTCGTCCGGCAGTGAACCTGCCTTGTCCCGTCGTCCAGTGAGGATCCAGTGCTGATCTTGTGAAATCGTCACCCGACGAGTAGAGTTTCATCTAGAGACTGTTGAGATACCTTTCTCCAACTCAGAGACTTTCGTACGTCCTGAGATTTCGACACCCTGTCGCATCCAGTTAGCAGAGGCATAGAAATTCGTGAAAGTGTCGTGTAAATAAATTCTAATATAGTCAAGAAATTGTTTTAAATAAAATTATCGTTTGTTATTTAAGCCAGACTGTTCTCTGTAGATTCAAATCTACCACGCTACCCAGAGAATCACTACAGTCTACTTAAATTATTGGTGGCAGCAGGTGGGATTGTTAGCCATTAAATAAAAAATTGGCAACCACACCTTTTGCGTAGTAAGCCCACCCAGGATTTATTACGTGAGGACATCCAGTCCAGAGGCA
Source organism: Meta bourneti (assembly GCA_933210815.1). Taxonomy (NCBI): domain Eukaryota; kingdom Metazoa; phylum Arthropoda; class Arachnida; order Araneae; family Tetragnathidae; genus Meta; species Meta bourneti. The sequence continues at coordinate 46,479,404 of OW119929.1, read as the reverse complement.
AACTCAAGAAGAGTTGTGAAGTGAGAAAAAGCAGAACCATCCAGAACTGCTACAACGTGAAGGACATCCTGTCCAGTGTTGAAAAAAAGTGCTAGTGTGCCAGTGAAAGAAAAAAAAAACGAACGCCCGTCTGACATCCCAACAGAGGCAGAGCAGAGACCTGTCGAAAAAGCAGACCCAGTCGTCAGACAAGGTAAGCTTGGCATTTCTTTAGAGGCAATTTAATAGATTATTGTTTTAAATTGTTGAGAAAAAAAACTGTTGTGAAGAGTGTTTAAATTTTTAAATTGATTTAATTGTGGAATCCATTCTAAAGAAATTCTGATTACTAGTGTATGCAAATTCGCGGAAACGTTAGGATTTAATAATTGCAGTAAATTTGTAGTGAAGATTTGGAAATTGTCAGTTTAGCAATTGCTCGAATAAGTTCCAGGGCTGTGGATGATCTTGTACCTTTAGCACATAGTTAAATTAACTTAGATTGTGAAGTATCTACGCAATTGTGAACTACCTAGTCAAGTTGAATGAAATTTAGTGAACTTGTAGTAGAGATTATTATTGTGTATTATTTTAAGTAAAAATATTTTAATATTGCATGAGTCTGGAAAATAGTTAAGGCTTAGGAAATTGACTGCATTGTGTATTATTATTTTATGTGTGTATTGTTATTTGAAAATTGAAGTTCAGAATATTTGGTGATTGAATTTTGTAATTGTGTCACTGGGAAAATTTAGTGTAGAACCATGGCGTTTTTAACTAAGCAGAAAAAGGTAGACTTGCAGAAATTAGCATACGAGTTTAATGTTGAGTTTGGTTCCGACGATCGAATCATCGATCTAGCAAGGAAAATACAGGGATGCAATGATTTTAGCGAGGAAAGCGCTAAAGATATGATAGTTAATACCATAGAAGAGAGGAAATTGGCCGAGGCTAGAGAAGAGAGGGAATTGGCTAAGGAAGAGGAAAAATTAGCTAAGGAAGAGGAAAAATTAGCTAAGGAAGAGGAAAAATTAGCTGCGGAAAGGGCTTTCGAACTAGAGAAGCTAAGATTACAACAATCGGGAGAAGTAAATAGTTTAAGTTCGTCTAGCCATGATAGCGGGAAACCGTCTAAAAACATTAAATCAGTCATGCAAAAGTTTGATGCTGACAAAATAGATATGGCCTTGTTCTTAACGCTTTTTGAACGCCAGAGTAGAAAATTAAAAATCGAGTATGACGAATTGGTCTCACAGCTGCTTAGTCTGTTGCCGATTGAAATCGCGGAGATTATTATTCGTGAACCCGAGGAATTGAGTGATGATTATGATCATGTAAAGTCCGTACTACTCGCTAGATTCAAGCTTAGCGCAGAATCCTTTAGATGCAAATTTCAAACGCATCAGAGACAAAATGGCTCTTTATGGAAGGACATGATCTTCGAACTAAGAAGCTATCTAGAAGGGTGGCTTAGCGGAATCCAAGTTGAGGATTTTGATTCTCTTAAGAATCTGATGATCGCTGATCAAATGAAAAGAAGGGTACCGGCCGACATAAAGGACCACTTTATTGATCAATGGGGCGAGTTGACCGAACCGAGCGCATTGGCTGAGAAGCTAGACGCGTACGAGTCAACCCGTCGAGTCAAGAAACAGGTGTTCTCCAAACTACCGGAGAAAAGGGCTCTCGACCGCCCAAAACCTATTGAAAAGCCGAATCAGGGAAAGAAATTCGGGGGGGAGAAAAATCACGGAAAGGACTGGAGATCGGGAAGTAAGGGAACCAACACAGAATGGCGGACAAGGGAATTTGAGAAACGTAGTGGCCCCGTTTGTTTTAATTGTAACTTACCTGGTCATATACGCCCTCAATGCCCCGAGTTAAAGAAAGTAGCGGAACCCTTAAATAATCTTGCTACGAGCGCAAATTTTGCTCCCTCATTTGAGCCTTATTTAAGCAAGGCCAAAATAAATGATGTTGACATGGTATTGTTGCGTGATTCAGGAACAACCATTGACCTGGGACCCCTAGACTTGGTGAAACCTGAGGATTTTACAGGCGAGCACATTTGGGTTAAGCAACCTCTGGACAACCACTTCAAGTGCCTACCTTTGGCAAGAATTAAAATCGAAAGTCCAGAACTCGGCGAAATTAGGACTAAGGCAGCAATAGTAGGTAAATCCGTCGAAATGCGACATTACCTCTTAGGAAATTCCACCCAGGAATTAATTGAATCGCAAAGAGTAAAACCAGAACTGGTAAACGCGATTATGACTAGGAGTCAAACCAAACGTCTGAGCCCTGAACAGACTGTAGTTGAGGAAAACCAGACAGAAATAGATCCACTTGAGGTAACGGAACCTGAAAATGAACTAGAGGACGAAAATTTGGGGATAGAGTTACCACCCTTACAGGAAAATTCGGAAATCGAATTAGTAGGCATTCACGCTGAAACTTTTGTCAAGGAACAGCAGAATTGTCCCGAACTCAAATCTATTTGGGATAAGGTCAGGCAAAATAAAACGAGTGAGTTCGTGATTGAAAAAGAGCTACTCTTTAGGCAGTCTAAGGATCATCGAGGCGAAGAGCGGAGGCAGCTATTAATACCCGCTATATATAAAAATAAAATTTTAAGCCTTTGTCATGATGGGTTCGGATCCCACATGGGCAATACGAAAACTAAAGATAAGCTGTTGCGCTATTATTTCTGGCCCCAGTATATTAAGGAGATCGAGGAATATGTGAAATCGTGCGATGCTTGTCAGAAAGTCGGGAAATCCTCGGAACAAAAGAGAGCGCCCCTTAAGTTAGTGCCCGTGATCACCGAAGTGTTCGCGAAAATGAATATAGACATTGTGGGTCCCTTGCCAATATCACCGAAAGGGAACAAATATCTCCTGACGGCTATTTGCCTTGCTTCCAAATACCCGGAAGCTATTCCTTTATCAGCAGTGAACTCAGAAACCGTCACTGATGCCTTGCTTGCTATCTTTGGTAGAATAGGTTTCCCCAAGAACTACAACTGGACAATGCTACGTATTTCACTAGCAACCTCACAACTACCTTCTTTGAGAGGTTTGGGATTAAGGTGGTGCGTAGTTCGATCTATCATCCACAAACGAACCCGGTGGAACGGTTCCACCGGACCCTAAAGAGACTTTTGAAAGCGATGTGCCTGGAGCTAAAAGAAAATTGGGAGGACGTACTTCCATCGGCTCTCTTGGCTTTGCGGAACGTAACCCATGCGTCAACCGGTTTTAGCCCCGCAGAGCTAATTTACGGGAAGAATTTGAGAATGCCCGAATCCATTTTATTTGACAAATGGTGCCAAAGTCCCCCATGTGAAGACATTGTCACGGAGTACGTATTCCAGTTGATAAATCGATTGCGACGGTGTCAACAGGTAGCCACCGCAACCGAAACGGACGCAAAAGTTAAAAGGAAGTCGTACTACGACAAAGGATCGGTGAAGCGCGAGTTTAAAGTAGGCGATCGCGTCTTAGTATTGTCATCTTGCCAACAAACAAAATTCGCCGTAAAATGGGTTGGTCCGGGAACTATAGAGAAACAGCTTTCGGAGACCAATTACGTTGTTAAGATGCCAGGGAAGGTAGAGAAGGTACGAGTGTACCACATTAACTTATTAAAGCCATACCACCAGCGGATGGAAAGCGTAAATGTTTTGATGAGCGAAGTATTCTCTCACGACACCGTAGAATCTGATTTGGATATTCAGTATCCTATCGCAGATCCGAATATTTTTGATTTCGGAGAGGTAGTGAAAAACAGTAAATTGGAAGAGCGATGCACGCAGGATCAAATCAATGAACTTGGGAAATTGTTAAAATCCCATAGGCAATTATTTTCAAATGATCCCGGTAGGACGAATCTTATCGAACATGATATCGATTTAATTAGTGACAAACCCATTAGATCGAAACCCTACCGCACCTCTCCTAGACAAACGGAAATCCTCAAGTCAGAAATTAAGAGGATGTTGGATTTAAAAATCATTGAGATCGGGGAGTCCGATTACACTTCCCCCATGATTTTAGTAGAGAGTCCAGGACGTGACCCTCGCCCTTGTGTCGATTATCGTCGATTAAATTCCATCATTAGGACGGAATATTATCCACTGCCTAATATGGACGAGCGAATCGAACAAGTGGCAGCCGCAAAATATATAACGGTCATAGATCTGACCAAGGGATATTGGCAGATACCCTTGAGTCTTAAGGCACAAAGATTGGCCGCTTTTGTGACTCCATTCGGGTCATATAGACCACTAGTTCTTCCGTTCGGACTAGTAAACGCGCCATATTGCTTCTCAAAATTCATGGCTCAACTCTTACAAGGTTTAGATGAATTTTGTGTACCCTACTTAGACGATGTAGCTATATTTTCGCAAACTTGGGAGGAACACATCAAACACCTCGATGTGGTTCTTAAGAAAATCACGTATGCGAAATTAACAATTAAACCTGCCAAATGCAAGTTCGCACAGAGCAGTGTCAAATATTTGGGACATATGGTAGGGAGTGGATGTAGAACTCCGACTGAGGCGAAAATCCAAGCGGTAGTTGATTTCCCCACACCCAGGAATAAAACACAGATCAGACAATTTTTAGGTTTGAGTGGATATTACGCCCGGTATATCCAAAATTATGCCATAATAGCCGAGCCATTAACGAGGGCATTAAAAGGAAAGAATAGAAGGGAGGAGGTAGAGTGGTCCACGGAATGCGACTCAGCTTTCCGAGAGCTGAAAACGAAACTCACTGAGAAGCCGGTGTTGTACGCCCCAGACTTCTCAAAGGAATTTATCCTCCAAACTGACGCTTCCAACCAAGGAATCGGGGTAATCATGGCACAAAAAGGGACAGATAAAGTTGATCACCCGATATTATATTTAAGCCGGAAGTTTACCGACACAGAAAAGAAATTCTGCACTACCGAAAAAGAATGCGCAGGCATTATTTACGCAGTTAAAAAGCTGCGGCATTACTTGGGGGGGGGGAATTTCAATTAACGTCACACTGGAGCAACACAATGGGCTATTGGTGACGGTCCGGGATCAATCCCAAAGGGAAAGATCCGAGGACAACACCACGTAATTTTGAACCACGGTCAGATGACGAGGCGACACCTGAGCTGGCACCCCACTCTCCAAACTACCACACCACGCCAACGTGAGGACATTTGAGGCCACGACAGATTTAACGTGCACCAGCCCCCTTTGTACACGGCGGTGTTTGGCTGGATTTGAACTCGCAACCCTTCGGTTGCTAGTCCGTTGCTCTTCCAACCGGGCCACCGCGGCCCCGGCATTACTTGGACGGACAACGCTTCACTATTGAAACGGACCACAATCCGTTAGTATTTTTAAAGAATAACTCCGGGAATAACCCGAGATTGATGAGGTGGGCGTTGGCTTTACAGCCCTTCAATTACCAGATCATCCATAGGGCTGGGAAGGACAACCAACATGCAGATTGTCTGAGCAGAATGCTGTCGGAAAATTAAATCGTACCAAAAGTACCGATTTAAATTGTACATAAACCCCAGTATTTGATTGAACTTATGTGATAAAATATAATTGTATCACAAGAGTAGGATGTAAGAGTATTGTAAATAGTAGATGTAACTTGAAATTTAAGTGTTGAAATCATGTTAAAATTTTGTATATAAATTCTTAAAATTGTTGCCTCTAATGATGTGTCGAGTTGCCATGTCTAACCCTTGCCTTATAGATTTTGCCATACCACAAAATCTTTCTTAGGGGGGAGGGGTTGTGAGGATTCATTGATGGACCCCTCAATTATCCCTCCCAAAGGCAAACTCGACGACAGGTCGTAAAAGAGCCGGACAATACATTTCCATCTCTCTGGCGCCAGACGGTCGGGACTTGGATCGAAGAGGACAAAAGGGGATTCGTTCCGAAAAGAGCCCAGGTGTTTAGGAGTGCACCTGCCAGGTGATTAAGTCCACCTGCTAGGTAATCAAGCCACCTGCGCTAAGTAGCTGATCCCATTTTACGTCAGAGAGTCTCTACCGAATCAGCAACCTCAAAAATGAGCAAAGTAAAAACGAACCAATTAAAAGTAAGAACCAATCAAGAACGAACGAATCGAGAACCACCAGCGAACAAAGGCTGGGAGGTTTCAAAAGGAAAAGCAGGGGAGTCGAATCGTCAGTTCTTGCTTGTGATCTCGATCGATCAGCTTAACTCAGCGACCCTTTGAGAGGTCACTCCTTAGGGAGAAAATATATTTTTTGAAGACGGTTCTCTCAACCTGAGAGGACGCGTTCTTGTAGCCGGCGTAGGCTGCCCATCTCGAGTCTTGTTTGTTTCCCGAGCTAGCGTCTTAGCCTCAGTGACCCTTTGAGCGGTCAACCCCATTAAGGAGCTCTTAATAATTTGTAAGACGGTTCTCTCACCCTGAGAGGACGCGTTCTTGTAGCCTGGCGTAGGCTGCCTATCTCGAGTTCCTGCTTATTTCTCGTTCGAGACTTGAACCAGCGGACCCCAGCGGAGCCGTGCCTGTCTTGTGCCGATCCGACGACCCCAGCGGAGCCGTGCCTGTCTTGTGCCGATCCGACGACCCCAGCGGAGCCGTGCCTGTCTTGTGCCGAACCGACGACCTGCGGAGAGTTCGGTACCGACTTCTCGTCGGCAGTGAACCTGCCTTGTCCCGTCGTCCAGTGAGGATCCAGTGCTGATCTTGTGAAATCGTCACCCGACGAGTAGAGTTTCATCTAGAGACTGTTGAGATACCTTTCTCCAACTCAGAGACTTTCGTACGTCCTGAGATTTCGACACCCTGTCGCATCCAGTTAGCAGAGGCATAGAAATTCGTGAAAGTGTCGTGTAAATAATTCTAATATAGTCAAGAAATTGTTTTAAATAAAATTATCGTTTGTTATTTAAGCCAGGACTGTTCTCTGTAGATTCAAATCTACCACGCTACCCAGAGAATCACTACAGTCTACTTAAATTATTGGTGGCAGCCAGGTGGGATTGTTAGCCATTAAATAAAAAATTGGCAACCACACCTTTTGCGTAGTAAGCCCACCCAGGATTTATTACGTGAGGACATCCAGTCCAGAGGCAAACTCAAGAAGAGTTGTGAAGTGAGAAAAAGCAGAACCATCCAGAACTGCTACAACGTGAAGGACATCCTGTCCAGTGTTGAAAAAAAGTGCTAGTGTGCCAGTGAAAGAAAAAAAAACGAACGCCCGTCTGACATCCAACAGAGGCAGAGCAGAGACCTGTCGAAAAGCAGACCCAGTCGTCAGACAAGGTAAGCTTGGCATTTCTTTAGAGGCAATTAATAGATTATTGTTTTAAATTGTTGAGAAAAAAAACTGTTGTGAAGAGTGTTTAAATTTTTAAATTGATTTAATTGTGGAATCCATTCTAAAGAAATTCTGATTACTAGTGTATGCAAATTCGCGGAAACGTTAGGATTTAATAATTGCAGTAAATTTGTAGTGAAGATTTGGAAATTGTCAGTTTAGCAATTGCTCGAATAAGTTCCAGGGCTGTGGATGATCTTGTACCTTTAGCACATAGTTAAATTACTTAGATTGTGAAGTATCTACGCAATTGTGAACTACCTAGTCAAGTTGAATGAAATTTAGTGAACTTGTAGTAGAGATTATTATTGTGTATTATTTTAAGTAAAAATATTTTAATATTGCATGAGTCTGGAAAATAGTTAAGGCTTAGGAAATTGACTGCATTGTGTATTATTATTTTATGTGTGTATTGTTATTTGAAAATTGAAGTTCAGAATATTTGGTGATTGAATTTTGTAATTGTGTCACTGGGAAAATTTAGTGTAGAACCATGGCGTTTTTAACTAAGCAGAAAAAGGTAGACTTGCAGAAATTAGCATACGAGTTTAATGTTGAGTTTGGTTCCGACGATCGAATCATCGATCTAGCAAGGAAAATACAGGGATGCAATGATTTTAGCGAGGAAAGCGCTAAAGATATGATAGTTAATACCATAGAAGAGAGGAAATTGGCCGAGGCTAGAGAAGAGAGGGAATTGGCTAAGGAAGAGGAAAAATTAGCTAAGGAAGAGGAAAAATTAGCTAAGGAAGAGGAAAAATTAGCTGCGGAAAGGGCTTTCGAACTAGAGAAGCTAGATTTACAACAATCGGGAGAAGTAAATAGTTTAAGTTCGTCTAGCCATGATAGCGGGAAACAGTCTAAAACATTAAATCAGTCATGCAAAAGTTTGATGCTGACAAAATAGATATGGCCTTGTTCTTAACGCTTTTGAACGCCAGAGTAGAAAATTAAAAATCGAGTATGACGAATTGGTCTCACAGCTGCTTAGTCTGTTGCCGATTGAAATCGCGGAGATTATTATTCGTGAACCCGAGGAATTGAGTGATGATTATGATCATGTAAAGTCCGTACTACTCAGCTAGATTCAAGCTTAGCGCAGAATCCTTTAGATGCAAATTTCAAACGCATCAGAGACAAAATTGGCTCTTTATGGAAGGACATGATCTTCGAACTAAGAAGCTATCTAGAAGGGTGGCTTAGCGGAATCCAAGTTGAGGATTTTGATTCTCTTAAGAATCTGATGATCGCTGATCAAAATGAAAAGAAGGGTACCGGCCGACATAAAGGACCACTTTATTGATCAATGGGGCCGAGTTGACCGAACCGAGCGCATTGGCTGAGAAGCTAGACGCGTAACGAGTCAACCCGTCGAGTCAAGAAACAGGTGTTCTCCAAACTACCGGAGAAAAGGGCTCTCGACCGCCCAAAACCTATTGAAAAGCCGAATCAGGGAAAGAAATTCGGGGGGGAGAAAAATCACGGAAAGGACTGGAGATCGGGAAGTAAGGGAACCAACACAGAATGGCGGACAAGGGAATTTGAGAAACGTAGTGGCCCCCGATTGTTTTAATTGTAACTTACCTGGTCATATACGCCCTCAATGCCCCCGAGTTAAAGAAGTAGCGGAACCCTTAAATAATCTTGCTACGAGCGCAAATTTTGCTCCCTCATTTGAGCCTTATTTTAAGCAAGGCCAAAATAAATGATGTTGACATGGTATTGTTGCGTGATTCAGGAACAACCATTGACCTGGGACCCCTAGACTTGGTGAAACCTGAGGATTTTACAGGCGAGCACATTTGGGTTAGCAACCTCTGGACAACCACTTCAAGTGCCTACCTTTGGCAAGAATTAAAATCGAAAGTCCAGAACTCGGCGAAATTAGGACTAAGGCAGCAATAGTAGGTAAATCCGTCGAAATGCGACATTACCTCTTAGGAAATTCCACCCAGGAATTAATTGAATCGCAAAGAGTAAAACCAGAACTGGTAAACGCGATTATGACTAGGAGTCAAACCAAACGTCTGAGCCCTGAACAGACTGTAGTTGAGGAAAAACCAGACAGAAATAGATCCACTTGAGGTAAACGGAACCTGAAAATGAACTAGAGGACGAAAATTTGGGGATAGAGTTACCACCCTTACAGGAAAATTCGGAAATCGAATTAGTAGGCATTCACGCTGAAACTATTGTCAAGGAACAGCAGAATTGTCCCGAACTCAAATCTATTTGGGATAAGGTCAGGCAAAATAAAACGAGTGAGTTCGTGATTGAAAAAGAGCTACTCTTTAGGCAGTCTAAGGATCATCGAGCGAAGAGCGGAGGCAGCTATTAATACCCGCTATATATAAAAATAAAATTTTAAGCCTTTGTCATGATGGGTTCGGATCCCACATGGGCAATACGAAAACTAAAGATAAGCTGTGGTGCGCTATTATTTCTGGCCCCAGTATATTAAGGAGATCGAGGAATATGTGAAATCGTGCGATGCTTGTCAGAAAGTCGGGAAATCCTCGGAACAAAAGAGAGCGCCCCTTAAGTTAGTGCCCGTGATCACCGAAGTGTTCGCGAAAATGAATATAGACATTGTGGGTCCCTTGCCAATATCACCGAAAGGGAACAAATATCTCCTGACGGCTATTTGCCTTGCTTCCAAATACCCGGAAGCTATTCCTTTATCAGCAGTGAACTCAGAAACCGTCACTGATGCCTTGCTTGCTATCTTTGGTAGAATAGGTTTCCCCAAGAACT